>JAUCRC010000011.1:3412500-4775000 GCA_032399595.1 Tetragonula carbonaria | reverse complement strand
CCAGTTTTCTAATACACGTCCGTAAATTGTGGCAATCGCGACAAATTGTCAAGCTGTTTCTTGTATTCTTGTTAAATTATCGCGTTGCATTTACATTACGACGATATCGAACAATTTATTGAACATCGATATTCTATTAAATAGCGTGTTTTTATTAAATAGCTCTGTCGCGACAATATCGAGCAAAAATAATTAAATTTTTTCTTCTTTCTCTTTAGTTTTTTCACTATTTTCACTGACATCCCGAAATTCCTCTTCCCCTTTGTTAATTCGACTGCGCGTGAATTTGATCGATGATTTATTCGTCGACAATTTCGTCGTTCGCCAGAGACAGAACGCGGGAGAGAAGAGAAAAAAATAAATACGAGATATCACTCGGATATATCGGAAACATCGGGGGAGGAAAAAAAAAAATCACGACTCTATCGCGGACGTAGCGAAACACATACTCGCGCTCGGGCACGAGCGGAACCGGAAATGAGGGTCATTCTGCTCTGGACACGTTGCCACCGCTAACGCGAAAATAGCAATATACACACGCCGAGAGGCCAGGAATTCACTGATTGCGTTTACACAGTCGCGAATTGAATTCCTATCGGGCCAAGTGCCTTGATCGCTCGTCCAGTTTCCCGAACGTCGAACGTCGAATTTCTGACGTTGAATCGCAACGTTTTACAGAAAAAAAAATCAGAACTTTCTCATTTTCGATGTTTCTTTCAATTTATATCGACTCCTGAATTTATATCGGCTCACCAATGATGATCTCAAAAATGAAGAAATTAATCAAATAATTTAGTCAATGATAATTTCAATTGAAACAAAGACATTTTGAATATCTCGATTCACGATCGAACAATTTGATTGCCCCTTCGTTGAAATGTCCGGACAATTTTGTTTCATTTTTTATTCCGCAGTGATCTTTATTTCATGATCTTTATTTGTAGTTTAATTATACCGGATGTAGTGTTCGCCGAGTGAAAGAACGCGCGAAAAGAAGGAAAATACGAGGCGTTTCTCCTTTTGAAGAAAAAAAAAGAAAAAAAAGAAAAAAGAAAAAGAGAGTCGATCAGTGGAACAGAGTTGACTGATTGTCAATCGGAGACAGCGTCGATTGAATTGTGAAAAATAGTTTGGTAATGGTAGCCGAATATTCTAGTTATTAATTCGTCACATTGTTTAATTACCTATTGTTTGAGCACTATTATTAAATAATTATTACTTTGTATTTAATCTCTACTATTCTGTATTTGTTTTCAACGACAAAAGTCTCTCTTGCAATGGCAGAGATCATACTTCCCAATCATGGTACACATTAAAAAGTTGTACATTAAAAGTTATACATTATATTATGTATATGTATATATATAGTATACATTATTACATATATTTAAAAGTTATTGAACGGAATGAAGAAAATTGAAAGAAATGTTTCACCTTTGACAAGAAGTATAAAAACGTGATTCTTCGTGATTTTCAAGGCCGTTTAACTGCCTCCCCGTGATCTCGTCTCTGTAACGAAATTTCCGAAACCGTGGAAACTCCTCGAACTCGATGCACTGATAATTCGAGCGGCGGAAAAGGAGTTCGCAGATGAAACGCCCGGGGAGAAAAATCAAGAGTTTTAAATTTCGATGGTGGACGCCTGCTCCCGTGAAACGTGAAAGTTCGGAAACACGGAGATTTAAAAATGCGCAGGAATCGCGAACTTCGTGTGGATGGCCCGGAGATTTCGAAAGTAGTTCGCAGCTTCCTCGCGACCCGAAAATTTGAAACTTCATTTTTCAAGCGGTCGGAACTGAAATCTTCGACGGGAGAGACTGAAACTTGAAAATGTAATTGCTAAAAGATTCGCCAATCCTGGAAATTCGAGAAGAATTTAAGAGGTCTCTCGGACGATGGTCGCGATGCTAAAGCTTTAAAGAAACTTCAAAATTTGAAAATATAAAAAGTTTCGTCGGCGTCTCGAAGACCGTGAGAATCTTCTTACGAATTTAATTCTCTGACGAAGGTCATCTTGTTCGACAGTACGAAAGCTTCAAAACTTGAAAGTTCCAAAATCAAATAAATTCCAAGTGTCTCGATGTTCTGAAAATTTGCAAAGTTTAGTAATTCAGAAAATCTACGATTTACATTCTCTGCAGTTTGGAAGCTTGAAACTTGTGAATTTCGAAATTGAAGAGTCCCACCAACTTTGAATATGTTGAAGTTCCAGAATCAAATAAATTCCAAGTGTCTTGATGTTCTGAAAATTTGCAAAGTTTAGTAATTCAGAAAATCTACGATTTACATTCTCTGCAATTTGGAAGCTTGAAACTTGAGAATTTCGAAATTGAAGTGTCCCATTAACTTTGAACATCTTGAAATTCCAAAATTTGCGAACTCTGACGAGTCAAAAGCTAAGACCTCTGGCAGAAATATCTTTTTCGCAATATGAAAGTTTGCGGCTTGAGAGTTTCGAAGTTAATACGAAACATTAAAGATGTTGAAGTTCTAAACCTCGCAAACGTTGCAAATTCAAAAATTGAAATTTGACCGTAGGTGTATTTTCCATCGTATAGAAGCTCGAAACTCGAAATTAAACTTTGATTATCTTCATGTTCTAAAATGCGCAACGTTTAATGACTCAAGAATTATAATCTACGTTCTCCACGACGTGGAAACTCGAAACTTGTCAAAAGAATCCCGAACTTCGAAGATCTCGAAGTTCTGAAATCCGCGAACCGTGAACGATTCGAAAGATCGAACAAAAACGTTTCCACCAGAATGCGGAAGCTCGAAGCTTTCGACGCTAAAGTTTCGAGATCAAAAAAAGCCTTGGAAGAAACTTTGAATATCTCGAAGTCGTGAAATTCGCCAACTTCAACGATTGAAAAATTAAAAAACAAAGACGTATCCCATACGTCGTAAGCTTGTAAACTGAAGGATTGAGAACTGTGCGACAGCGTGTTGCACACGTACACGAACCACTTGAACGTTCACCCTCCTGCCCCTCTCGTCAAAGGTCCAACTCAAGCTTTGAGAAGTACGAGAGAGAATTTGAGCCGATTGTCGATGTCAAATTTTAAATATCAGAGCGAGTGCAACAAACTCTTTAAAACTCTGACGAAGCAAATTATCCCGACAATTATCGCGACACGAACGCCTTTGAATATTTAATCAAGAGAGAGGGGGGGGGGGTTTCGTTCACGATGCGTTACCGCGTGCAGAGATAGCGGTGGATGAACGTTTATGAACGTAAGTCGACGTCAGTTGTACGGAAACAAGCGAGGTGATTCCTCTTTCGCGTTGGCAGTCAATTGGCAGCGTGCATTCGTTCAGCAATTCGTATGGGGAACAGCGCGAATGTTTCGGCGACATGGAACACGTAATGATAATTGTAACAGTTGGTTTGTGCACGACGCAACGAGATGGGGGCCGCTGTTCTTGCACCGAAACGGATAATACACGATAATTGCAATTGCGTCGAGATGTTTTGATAACGTAATCGACGTTGTGTACAACAACAATCAACAGTTGCTGTTGTCGCGCGATTGGGATGCACTGGCAGCGACTAGATAGTTGGAGTATTAACGAGCGTGATGGAAATTTATTAGGCGACCTCGTCTGTGATCGTGAATCGTTAAATGTCCGCGCGATTTCGACGTGAAATTTCCGCGTGGTCGAGCGTTTTTCAGCGTGCGCGGAAATTGATCGAAATTTATTAAATCGGTTCGATGGAACCGATCGTTTCAATTAAAATAATTGCCACGATCGTTAACAATTTGCGGAACGCGTCGATAATTCAATTGGCAGGAATGTGCGCGATAAGCTGAATCACGTTTGCAACATTTCCCTCGAATGTGCGAGGTAGACCAATGAAAAGGAAGGTACTTGGTCGACGATAAAATTCCATTACGATCGAATTTTCTCGGTACGTCGTCCAGATGGACCTAATTTTTCGAAAAATAGCACGCCTGCCTCGCGATATCGATCACCGATATGGATCTGACCGTGTACGATCGTGAATTGATCATTATCTCGTTACGTTCTCGAGTGTACAGGTCATTTGAAGGTCATGTCTGAACGTATTTTTTTCCTACACAAGAAAAATAAAAAACATTTGAAAAAATATTGAAAGATATTTAAAAAAAAGAAATAATTCTCTTCAATCAGTTTTACAAATTGTAAACAAAAATAATTTTCATATTATCACTAATAGAGAAGATGCTCAGGTGGCCTGGTTCTCGTGAAACACACTGTAACATTGTATGCACATGTCAGATACAGTTACACACCGGTACCATTTATTTATTTCATGAGAAGCAATGAATTAACATCACAATCGCCGAAGGGAAACATCATTGAAATTTACTTTAAGTGTAAATTCAGGACAGAATAAAATGTAGTGGAAATCCTCTCTCACAACGTTTAAACCTCTTGATCGCCGCCGATCTTTTTAAAGACCGCACGTTAGATCGCCGCGTATTTTAAAGACCGCGCATCAGCTAGACCCGTATTTTCAGTTTTAAGAAAAATGTACTTTTACTAATAAATAAATAATTTAAATATTTTTCTCTTACATAATTAGTTAGCCACGATTAATTAGGATATAAAAAAAAGACGCTTGATTTTCACCAGGGTTGCCACACAATAGATCAAATACTAAATATTAAAAGGATTAATGTTGATGAAATGTTATAATATATAGTCTAAAAAATACTTATGTTAAAAATACTTATGTTAAATGCTATAATATATAGTCTAAAAAATGTTATATAGTCTAAAAAAATATATAGTCTAAAAAATAATGAAATGTTATAATATATAGTCTAAAAAATACAAATTAATACTATAGTCTAAAAAATACAAATTAATACTATACACAACAAAAACTAATATTTATCTTTGGCGTGGAATGCTTTGAAGCAAGTAGTTGGGCAGAGTGGAATTTTGCAGTTTTCTCACGCGAATTTTGTTTCTTGCCTTTCTTTTCGAACGCAGCTTTCGAACATATCCAGAATCAAGGAAGAACATGTATATTTTTCGATTTTTTTAGTGTTAGAAAATGATTCCAGATGTCTCCAGATTAAGAAATCGAAATTAATATCGCTTTTATTTACGGTACTGGGACTGGTGCGCGCACAGCGATCAAGTTAAGAGACTTTAACACTTTTAGCTCGATGAGGTCGTCGCTGAGATCGGACGCGTGGCAAACAAATATTTTCACGTCGGTCCGATTTTCACGTGCGACCGGCCGCCGATTATCATCCGAAATAAAAATTCAATACCGGCCCGGTGACCGCGATAAATTTATTCAGCGAACGGCGTTTATGCATTCATTCATCTCCGCGGGATATAAAGAATGCGGCTCGTCGCGGCTGAATTATGCGTTCCTATAAATCCTTCGCGTCGTCGTTCCGTTCGCGAATGCACGATGAAAACGTCTTCGAGGACTCCTGTTTATATCGGCGACGCGTTTCACAACTTGAAATCATCGTCGTTGGTAAGAGCGTACGATCGATGATCGTGATTAACACGTTTCGTGCCGATTTTTGGTTTTACTTTCCATTTCAGACCGCGTGAAACGTATTACGATTAATAATTTTCAGCTTCCGAAGTATTAGCTTCCTTAGAATTTTTATAATAGTGCGAGAATTATAAGTATCAAGAAAAAAATGTCTAGAGTTTAAGATGCATCATAACGATGCTAATTTTTAGTATTATCGTTTATATACTAAACAATGATAAATAATATTAATATATTATGAATAATTTATAACAGTATGTATAATATATTATAAATTATATATATTAAATTATTATATATTAAATAATTTATAATATATTATACATAATATACGAAATTATATAATTTATATCAGCTCATCGGTGGATGCAAATATATTTTTTCTATCAAAATCTTCAGTCGATGATTTGAGTATAGCTACTGTGATAACAATTATTACAATTAAACCGTTTCACCGACCGAGCGAAAATGCATGTGCGACGACACACATGAGTCATTTTTAACGAGGGACACACCTCCGCGTACAAAAAGTTCGACGAACCCGTTTTCTCCAAATATTATTATTCCCAAATATTAACTCTCGTTTCAATTGTACCAGAAATTATTTACGCTTGTTTCATTGTTTGTATGTGGAGTATATTTTCATTGATTAAACTTCAGTTGTTGCCGTTGGCGAGCTGTCGTTGATCGCTCGCCGAGCAACAAACGAAAGTCTAGACGATTGAAATTTTCAAGAGGTAAGGCGAAACGAAGCCTCGTCTTTCCGCGAAAGTCGTCGCTAACGAAACGCTCTGGCGTTTCGTTAATTAATTCGCCGAGGCGCTCGGGTATCGTTGCGTCTGCTGCCGATGGTGTGTGAATGAAAGTCGAAAGAACCGAGCGAATGCCGGCGGTTTTCCAGCGATCGGTTAGCCGGGCAACTACGCAACGTCGTCGTCCTTTAAAAGAGAACGCCGTTAATGACGAGAAACGCGAAACACGCGATGGAAAATCGAATAGGAGCAAAACAGCCTTCGTCGTTCGAATGACGTTTGAGTAATTAAAACGCAGTCGTGCCCTCGTCGTTCAGTGAAAATCCATAGAAGAGGAAAGGGGGAGAGGGAGTCGAAAGAGATACGCGATTTTCAAACATTCGAAAGGCGCGCTCAACACACTGATGAAATTCGTGCAAGTACCTGATCTAAAATTTTTGATCGAGAAGAGAAAGGACAAATAATGAAATAATGAACTGATGAAGCTGATGAAGCTTCTTTTACAAAGTGCGCGCATGCGAATGGAGTAGTGATTTTTAAATCTTCACCGTGGATCACGAAAATATTCGGACGCTTAGCATTTTTGTATTTAGTTTTGCTTTTAATGTAATATTTCGGAATTTGAAATTGACACTGTAGAGGACCATCACGGTTGCATTGGTCAAATTTGAAACCAATTCACAGTGTAAATCTATAGTAAATCTATTACAAAATATATTTAGGAAAAAGTTATACACTCTGAGCGTGTAATAAGTGTTAAAGATGGTGGTTCACATATTGATAATATCTAAGTATATAATACAATGAATTTATATATATATATATATATAATTTATAATTTGTAAATAATTATATATATAAAATATAATGAATAATTTCCATTCTATATATAGAATACAATTAAACATGAATCGGAGAAACACGATAAATATATTTTATCGTTATTCCGATTCGAATCTTGCTTTGATGACTTTTAACAAGAAGATTTCGACGTAACATAAGTGAATATGAAAATAAAATTTCCCATGGAAATCGAAGATATACTTTGTCGAAACAACACCCTGTTCTTGCTGTATTTCAAAAGTTTCCAAGAACAGACGACGAAACACACGTGTGAAATCTTCAACAATCGGGAAAACTCGCCGAGACTGAATTTCAGTCATTTCGTGAAATGAAGAAGAAAAGAAACGAGGGAATATTCCACAATTCCACGAAGACCTATATAGCGGACTGCGTGAGAAATACAATACGAAACAGAGCTTCGATGTCGCCGAAAATACTCGTTCGTTAAAAAAAAAAAAAAAAACGGAAAGGAAGAAGAAGAAAATCACGCGAGGGTAACAACACGTGCGCCGTTTGTCGAGACCTCGAGACACCACGGTCTTATTCAATTACAAGCGCGATCTAATGAAATAAAGCAGCAGGCTGCCATTAATTTCGAAGCAACAGGAGACAAAGCTCTGTTGGTGGGCGTTTGAAATTTTCAGCGTTGAATTTTCAATAGCATCGCGGGCACGACACAAAGTTGGACCGTGTTTTTCTCTCCTTCACGCTCTTTCTTTCTTTCTTTCTTTCTTTCTTTCTTTCTTTCTTTCTTTCTTTCTTTCTTTCTTTATCTATCTATCTATCTATCCGTCTGTCCGTCTTTCTTCCATTTCCTCCCTTTATTTCCCTCCAAAGCTGGTTGCAACGGCGTCGTATATCTCGAGCACGTTACCTCGACTCGGCATACTTCCTCTCGCGCAGACTGGCTCTCCACGCTGCGCTCCCTCTTTCCCGCAATTCGTAAGCGAGTGCTTCCTGCGAGGAAGCATCATTGCAGTTCGTCGTCTCTCTCTCTCTCTCTTTCTCGGGCAACTTCGGCTCAGCTTTCTCAGGTCGTTTCTGGGGGTTGCTTGCCGGAATTTCAGGGGTAGCCGGGGCACTTTTTAGACGTTTCCAGGCTGGCGCGAGACTGTTGTGCCTGGTGTGTTTACTAAATGATGATGGAGGTAGTCTTTCTTTTTCTTTTTTTCTTTTTTCGTTCCCCTGTCTCTGAGGATGTCGCGGCTGGTCTCGCGTTAGCGTTAATAAAGCAACGCGCTGTTTTTTTTTAGGTTTTTTTGAAAAAAGGGGCAGCAAGATTTTCAGGGAGAATGAACTTTCTGAACTGGCTGTTGCACGCGAGATTTCATACTGCCCTTCTTCTGAGGGAAGAAATTCAAATATTCGGAGAAATATTTCGCGCCTCAGCCTCGGATTATTTACTTTACTTCACAGCCCGATATCTCTTTTCCATCGTTCTTCTTTTTTGTTACGGTTTGATAAGGTTCCTATTGATCGTGACGTCGAAATCATTTTAATTTTAATTTGCCGGATTTTTCTATTCCGCCTCAGGCCTTCGATAAGAGTAAAATTATATTTCAACGAGAATTGTGCACCTGTTAATTGTACACAAATTTAATCTTCAATTGCTATTTGGTAGTGATGAGTATTTTTCATTGAAATATTTTATCGATTAATTAACCATTCCGAGGGGACATCGTACTTAAATCTAGCAAACAAGACTCCCTCTTTTTATAATTTACTTTTGATAATTATAACGAACGTACACATTTGGTATCGTATGACGCGATGTAATAGTATAACGTGCACATAATAGTATAACGTCTGAGTGATAATTCTACGATACAATAACGAAGAATAAGTAAAAGTCCCGAGTCAATTGACGCTCACAATCAGTAATTCTCACAATTCTTTCGGAATAATTCGCATAAACTGGACTTCTTAGTGCTCCTTGCGAAAGTTGAAGAAAATGGTGGAAGATATTATTTTTTCCTATGTTAATAGTCGTTAATTCTTGTATTGTTATACTTGTTAACAATCGCTTTTAAATTATATATTCGAAAATATACATGTTAGAATTAGAAAGATATAATCAACGAAATTTCGTGTTAAATACCGCTTGAATAATTATTTTCAACGCTACGCCATTTTATTTGAAGTGATGCTTCGTAAATGAATTACCAGTAGACGATATAGAAATGTCTTTGCCAACTTAAATTATTTCGATTTTTCGGTTAAATTATTTCGATTTTTCCCGATCGAAAGCGTCGATATATTTTACAAAACACGACGTTCTGGGAATGTCATTGATATTTGAAACGTACGTTTGCAAACTGGTATCAATTTCGGATATTGAGGGCGCTATTGACATTTCATTTAACTAATTATGGACGTTCGAGGGAATTTGCATACGTGTGCCGATAAAGTGAAACAGATCCTCTTAAAACTAGGTAAACTTCCGACTAAGCTGAATAATTTCACTTTCACGGGGACGGTGATGTTTAAAAGCTTGCCTCCCGCTAAGCCTACGTTCTATATCATTTAACACGAAATTTCATGTCTCGCCCTCGGAATCTCGACCCGAGGGAAAGTTCATCGATTTAAATATCTTCGAGAGTTTCCCTTCTATCGTTCGCTTCAAGTGCGCCGTCATCAGCGTTGGCTCTTCGTTAACATCGATTACTTATACCTCTGCGCTCCTACTTACGCAGTCGCTCGATATATTTTACAAAACGTATAAATGAATAAATGAATTATCAGAAAACGTATAAATGAATTATCAGAAGCTCTCTCTCTCTCTCTCTCTCCTTTCATTTTTGGAGAACCAGTATATTTTGCAAACTCTTCAATCGGCAAATTTTCTGCAGGACTGTTTGTGGTAATTTATCTTGTTACAACGAGACGAATGATATTTAAACGATCTGTATTAAATTACATGTCAACACACATTTATGAGTATATACATATGCGTGACGAAACAATTTATAAATGTATAATCTGTAATATGAATTATTTCTCGGATATAATCAACGATCGTTGAATTTCAGTGATTCCGACGCAGGTAATTATAATGTGTAATTTTTTTTTTTTTATATTTCAACACTCGAAGATCATTCTCCAGAATGATTCGTTGTTGCACGTGCAGCGAATTAAAATGACCCGACGTCTCCATTTTTTCCCGATTAAAGCAGAAGCTTACGACTTAATTTCGAAATTCAAATTGTTACACAGTAACAAATTAAATTGTGTAAATTTGGAATATATTTGATTTAGAAGAACCAACCGATTCAGATCAAATTCGAACGAGTGCAACCTCGACGCTCCAGAAAACGAACGCTATCAAACCGAAAAGAAAAAAAAAACGATTCCGATTAAAAAGAAAGAGACAGCGAAACGAAGGAAGTCATAATGTCTTCCTGGTTCTACCTCGTTCAACTGTAATGCAATTGAAAAGTTTCGGTGGAACGACGAAACCGAGGCGGCCGGCCGGCCAGTGCTAGAGTGAACCAAGGCCGAAGTAGCACGAGACAATGAATGGTCAGACATTATACGTAACAACGTCCAACGTCGAGCGTGTACTTTACTTTCCTCCCTTTATTCCTCCCATCTCACGGACTTCGTCGTGTCTATTTTGCGTCCACGTTTCCACGCGCAATTTCCCAGGTCTGCCAACCTTCGACAGTCGGTCCCGTTCTTTTCGCTGCTTGACACGTGACCCTTCGAGGTACTTCCTTTCAGGATGCTTCCTCGTCGTCGACGAGACCTGTCGTTGTCGTTTCACGTTGCTCCAGTCGATGTCTACGCTGTCGCAGCTCGACCTTTATTCGCGGTAACGAGGTTAATTTATCGACATCGTTGTACCGTTGTATTATGTACCACCAGTGCTCTGACGACGCTGTTTAACGTGCTCGTTAGACGTTAAATAATAAGTAGATGTTTCGTTAGATTTTTAATTTCTCTTTTTTTTTTCTTTTAATTTTCAATTCTTTTTGTATCTCTGTTTCGTCGACATCATACATATCCGATGGCAGCAAGTATAGATTATATTAGTTAATCAACTAATAAGCTATTTTATCAGACGTTTAATTTTCATTTTATAACACAGTTCACTCGCAGTAAATGTTTAAAGTTCTTTCAAAAATCATCTTTGGAACGCGAGTTCTCGACGGAATCCGATAAAAAAAATTCCCGTCGTGCAAACGTCGTGGAAAACTCGTTTCCCAAAAATCCGTGCCGAAATTTCGAATTGATAATTTCCGCTGTGTGATAGAAAAACGCCATGCCAGGATGAAATCGTCGTGAATCGAATACCGCATAACCGAGCGAAAAGAGGCAGAGAGTGGGGAGGGGGGGGGGAGAAGGGGAGAGACCTGATTTCCATCCGATTGAACAAATGAAAAAGAGAAAACGATAGAGAGACAGAGAAAACAACGACGAGGCTAACGATAATCGCGGGCTCCGCATTACCATTAACGATCAAACGGGAGTCGCGCGTTATCGATAATCATTAATTAAGTGCGGCGGGGGAGGTCGGCTGTTTCATTGGACGATCGAAGGCAGGATGGAAAGTTGGCTGAGACAAAAAGTGGGGGCCGAGCGTGTTGATAAATCTGAAAAAGCGTCGCGATCTTTTTCGTCGCGTCCCTCTCTCTCCCCCTTTCTCTCTCTCTCTCTCTCTCTCTCTCTCTGTCTTGACTCTTGCAACGGTACCAGGTCGATCTCTAAATTCGCCTGGAGCAGGCGTATTTTCTCGCGTATAAGGCGTATATCCCTTACGACGTATTTCCATCGATAGTCGCGAGTCGCCGTGGAAAGCTCGGCTTAAAGTTTAATGCCAGACGGCTTAGGCCGTATCAGTCCCTCGATCCGCATTACACTAAGGCGATCGTTAACTTTGACATCGTCTGAACAGCCGTGCTCGCATGCCTGCCCGATCGACGGATTAACGCCACTCGTCGGCAATTCGAGCCTCTAAATAACAAATGGTTCGAGAAATTCACTTGCCTCGCGACATTTCCGAGATACATTGCCTGTTGAACAACTTATGGCTACTTTCGCGATGGTGTTGATCGTGATACGTGATCGATCTCTTCGTCCGCTTAACGATAAAGCGCGCGACGTGTGTTTACTGTGTAGGTTTTCGTTCAGCGGCAACTCGAAGCGATCTCGACATCGTTCGTAGGCAGACAGCCCATGGTTTGTGATCGAATAAACAGCGAATGTTTGGGAAAATGAAAAGAATTTTGAACTATAGAGAATGTGGGGGTAATCGAACGAAATTAAACCAAGTGGTTTAACCTTTTGCACTTCAAACTGTTTTTTCAATTATTTTTTGACGGGGGGGGGGAGGCAATTTAACTGACAATTTGAAAATATCGAGTCACAAAGGAGTGCAAACAGTCAGAGCGTAAGATTTATTAATGTTTAAGTAATTAAAGGAAACTAAATAAGTCCTGAAGCTCACTGTATAATCCTCTCAAGACCTTTGCCTTCGTACGCATTTCATACATTCATACACACACACACACACACACATACATGCAATTGTATTCTAACTCTTTGCACTCAGAATGATTTTTAATATTTAATAACCTGTTAGCAACTCCGAGTCATTTTTACTATCGGCTACCAGCTACTCCAGACTAACAGCATAGGCTTCCAGGAAAAATTAAAGAATATTCAAATTCAATATATAAAATATTTAAATTAAAAAACATTGTTTCTTTTTGATGTCGCTGCTGCGGCGACAGCCGAGCTATATGTTTATCTTACAGTGTCGCCGCAGCAGCGACAACGGAGTGCAAAGGGTTAACCGATTGACTGCCAACTACGAGACATCTCGTAGTAAGCGTATGTACCAAAACTGCCGACTACGGGATATCTTTGTAGTTTGCGCTACAAATTTAGATTGATTACAATTGGTATGAAAGAAAAATGTCTTTGTTTATTACAATTTTCATTGAAAAAAAAACAAAACACTACGTGATATCTCGTAAGCGGCGGGCAGCACAGGAATCTTATTCAGTGGCGCCAGCTATGAGTTATCTCGTAGTGTTTTTTTCTTTTTTTTCAATAAAAATTACTGTAAATGCCATTTCAATATTAAATCTGTGACTTAGTATTATTATATTTTGGAAAATTTCATGTTTTCTTTAAAATAAAATTTTGGCTCCCAGGGAAGGCAATACGCTCTAAATTTGCAGTCAATGGGTTGAAATTAGGGTGGCTAGACAAACAGTTCCAAGTCTGGTCTTTCTCGCATCAGGCTCATTCTTGCCGCTGAAAGAAATCTCTCGAATATCCTCATCCACCAAGAGTATATAAAATTTAGAATAAAACGAGGATCTGTTCGCGAAGCGAAGACCATGGCAAGAAGATTGTGTTTGACGGCTCCAACGCTTATTCGAATCGAAAAGAATCTACCGATTTCCGAACGTGTATCTCGTTTTGACTTTCGAGTAGCTCTATAGCTTCGATTTATTCGATTCATCGATTACACCGACGAGTGTGTAAACGCTCGTCGAGCTCGAATTAAATAAACGTGTAGATGAAAAGTGTTGTTAATTATTAGTTACGACTGGTGATGTTCACCCGTAGATTTTCGTGGATTTTCAATTAGTGACTGTGGGCGTCACGTGATTTTCAGTGGTTAGTGGCTGGTGACATGACTGTGACGTCACGTGACCTTAAAATTTGTCGGAGGTGTGGGAAAGTTGACATTTTTTGAGAATCAAACGTGCAATAAGAAATAAATGATTATATAACGACGAGAAATTAATATATGCATTCATTTATATAATAATAAAATAATGATAATTAAAATTAATGATAATTATATAATAATACGAAGCTAACTACATTCATTCGTTATAATTATATGAAATAATTATAAATGCACGCGCACGTGCGTGCTTTTACACTTAGGTAATAAATCTCCAATAAATAGACAATAATCACGATCAATGAAGTTTGATTAACGATCAAATAAATATCAAAAGTATATCTCGTGCGCAATTTCCAACAAAATCACGATGCTAGAATTCAATCGTTCGGTTTAATGCAGCTTTATTGAACATGACGTTCGTTAAATGCATAACACTTTTAATTAATGTATACGTGTATACATGTTCCTCTATTTTGACATACCCCTTCAATACCCGTCGTATACCTGTTTCGTGCACCGATACGCTGTTTGATACAGTGTTCCGTTCCACATTATTAATTTGAAAGCAAATTGCGTAGAAACAAGTACACAGGTGAAAAATGATTATATTTCTGCGATTAACGTATTGCAAGTGAATGATATTTGCTGCTACTCTCGGTGAGCGGCGAGGACAGCGATTACGTTTTCGTAATTCGCGCGAAATTCTACAAAATTTTCATTCGAGTTATACGCAGAGAGAGAGAGAGAGAGATGCACGGTTGTTAAATTGATAGTTTTTGAAAAAAAAAATGGCGAAAATGGCGATATCCGGCGACGAGATAAACGAACACAAATATTGGTTATTTAGAAAATTCGGAAAATCTGATCGAAAATTTTCCCAGAGATGAAAAAATAGTTGAAAAGCGGAATAAATGGAGGGACGAGACCTGTGATTAAATTTTATTTCGTCGAAATTTGCTACGCGAGTTCGAAAATCGCGCCGTACGATAGAATTTTTTTTTCGAGTGTCATTTCATTGAATTCCCCGAGAAGAACGGTCGTAGTCAAGTTAATTCTTTCCTTTGTAAATTTCCAATTTATTAAAATTCCACTACCTATAGATTTAGATTGGAAAGAGAAAGAAATAATTGTAATTAACCGCCGAGTTAGCAGAACGATTTAATCGATTGATTAAAACGATGCTTATCGAGCGGGCACGATCCGATACGATGCTCGTGGAATATCATCGAGTATTACAAGAAAGTAGTTCTCAGCTTACAGGAAACGTAATCTCACGGCCAGCTCAATCCTTATTAGCTGTTAACGGGTTTCTCGCTGAAAGCTCTGACATCTTCCCATCGGCCCCAGTTTCTCCGGTTGCTAATGTTCGCAAACGAAAGACCCTCGTTGCTCGGTTCGACTCGAATTCCATTTATTATCTCAGTGATAACGATCACTGTCACGTTTCTACGATTTCTTCTTACGAGATATTGCAGAGTTGGGCGATGCAGTTTCGTGAACAGACGACGAAAACAACGAAGACGAAGAGAGAATCATTTCGTCCTCTACATTTAAAATATATATATATATATGAATCCTCCTCTCTATCGAGATTTTACAACCTGAGCTACGTAAGTAATTTCAAGTAAAGCATTTACCGTTAAAATATATAAATATATAAATCTCGGATTTTATGACCAAAGTTGCAATTAAGTTTCGCAATAAATTGCAATAAATCGATTAAGTTCAGTGATATTGTAATACATAGAGATTTTTATTATCTAAACTTGTGCAGGTGTTCAAGTAGTAGTTTGAATTGTACAATTAAGTTTCGCAATGAATTGCAACAAATCGTGCGATCACAGTCCAGTGAGTCACAATAAACTAAACTATCAAATAAATTATAACAAAATATTAAATAAATTAAACTATAAATAATAAATTATAAATAAATTTAACTACATGTTAAATTGTAATAAACTGAATTAAATAATTCTGATGATAAATTATGATAAATTCAATTTTCCAACTAGCAGCGACGATCTACATCTTCCAATATTTTAAAATTCCACCCTTGCGACAGTGATTCGACAAAGGTTTCGCGCCCCTCCCTCCCCCCGGGATGTACAAAAGTACACCCTTCACGTCAGCCTTCACACACGTCTTTTCAAGGCTGTCAAAAGGCAAACAAAAAGGAATCGCGAGCGTTGGTGATGGCACTCAGCCGCGTGCAATATTAACCAGCGGGTCGCGCGAATTCGCCATTCGAGGGATTAGCAAGCGAATTGCCAGATACGCCTTCAGTATCGCGGAGTATCTGGCCATGCCATCGGCGTAATTAGCAAGTCGATGCCTACGACCGAGAATACGGTTATGGTCGTCCCCGTTTCCCATAGACGACGCTGAGAAAGGCTCGCAGATACGCGACGAGAAGGAAGGCAGCTGCTGCTCGTCGAGAAAGACACGTTGTGCTTGAAGAGAGACGTTTCTTCTTTTTTCCCCTGAAAGGAAGCTTCACCTGGCGAACTCGGGGGGAGGGGGGGGCGAAAAGGAGTTTTTTTTTAATTTATCCGGCGTGTATCTAGCCTTTCGAATATATACACTGTGGAATTTTCACGGAACGCGACGAAGTGAGTGGGTTTTCGTCTGTAGAATTTTCGCCTTAGAAAGACGAATCGAGTCCTGTTATCGTTTAATGAACGAAAATTGTATTATTATTATCCATGATTTGTTGTATATGGCGTTTATTGTACTGTAACTTTTTAGGATATTTTATTAGGATATTTTGCCCTTCGGTGAGAGGATTTCAATTTACTAGATAATGTCTCGATCAGGACTACCTACGAATAATTTTTTTTTTTTCGAATTCAATAAACATCAAGTTTAACTTGTTAAATATATTAACGTTTACTGTTCTTATTGTTGAATTGCGTTACATATTAAAATTGCATCAACTCTTGTGTGAAATAAAATTTGGTAAACAGTGTGGATAAACGACTTACGGGTACCACTGATAAATTACTCTGAAACTCTAGACTTCATTTCACATCAGAAACTTTTTTATTGTACTTCGTATTCCATCTGACAACAATATTACGATGCTCAAAAAACTCGCGATAACAATAATCGTAATAATAACAACAATTGCTTAAAAAATTTTACTGTTTATCCTCGCCATCGTTGCAAACCGCATGAAAATTCCATGATACTTCTGTTATTCCAGAAAACTACTTCGCCGTGATTCCGACTTAATCGGACGCCGCAGTTTTCAGTCGATCGAGATAACGGAACGATCAACCAACCCCTTCCTTCCTTCTCTCCTCTGCTCGCAGCAGTTTTTCCCGAATTTACGGAAAATCGCGGATGTTACTGCCAGTCAGCTCTGCACAACGACATTTTCTTGCTTTTATTTCTTTCTTTTTTTTTTTTTCTTCTTTGTGTGTGTATTTCGTTGATCGCGCGAAAGGTCTGTTCCCGCTGAAGGCCTGAAAGAATCGAGAGAATCGGCGCGCATTTTGTTGTTCGCCGCCACCGCATGGGACCGCGTAGTATGTAAATTTCCTTTCGATCGTTGTTTTTAAACGTCGATAAAAATCTTCGTCTGTCCGTGCCTATCCTGTTCTACCGCAGCTCGACCCCTTTTTTTTTTTTTAGCAAACGCGAACGAAACGGTCCGCTTTATTTAGACGTCAAACACGGGACACGAGGACGTATGCGACTCGTTTCGAACTTTTGAATATTGGAAGCGATATGAAGGCTCGGTTCGCGAGGGCGAGAGAGGGTGGTTTCTTCCTCCTCGTTGCCACGTTTTTCAGCAGTGCAGATTTAATTGGAGATTCTTTTCTCTGGTATTTATCGTTGAAGAAAAAAAAAAATGTCAGATCTTGAGATTATTCGTTCGAAAAAATGAAAATGTCTTTCAGCTTGCCTTTTGCTTTTAAGCAGCCTGGATTTTTTCTAGTGTTTCGTTAAAATTTTTTTTTAATATTTCGTCGAAAAGAGGTCAGATCTTGAGGTATACTCGTTCAAAAAATGAATGAAAATATCTTTCAGCTTGACTTGACTCAAGTCAGTCGAAGATTACAGTTGAGTTGGATCGGATTTCGGGAAATATTGCAATTAATTTTCCTTTGTAACATTTTTGTATAATTTCTCTCTCTCTCCGATGGGATGTCAAGATAAATGAAAACATGAATCGTAAGGAAATTCTGAACACCGTTGAACAGTATTTTCCGGTGAATACTTTTCCGACGACTCCGAAGCGGAATTTTCTTTTTTTTTTTTTCTTTTTTTGAGACAGAAATTCTACAAAATAGAAGAGAAGTTTTGCGTTTAATCTTTCGTATGGAATCGGAGGAGAGCAGTTTTATTGAAAACTGAATACTTCCGTGGAAAAATGCCGGTATCGATAACCAGAAAATTTTACTCGGGGAAGGCGAAGCAATTTTCCGAATGAAACATATTATTCGCGATTATATTTCGACATTTCCCCCCCCCTCTATTTTCACACTTCCCCTTTCAAATTAATCAACTCGAAATTGAAAAATTCTCCATTCTACTGAAATTTGAAGCAGTCGCAGCCGACCGAAAGTATCATTCTCCGTAATTGAACAGCGCTTTCCTCACCGACGAAAATTCTCGAGAGTTTTTCTGCCGGATGAAAATTCCGCAAATCCACAAATTGTTTAATCTGTTCTTTATTCGGAATTGCGATTTTCGTTGAAAATCAGGCGTCATAAAACTAGAAAATTGGTAAAAAATATTGGAGAAAAAGAGAGAGAGAGAGAGAGAGAGAGAAGAAAGATTTGAAACTTTATACACAATTATACTAAATACAAATAATGTAATGTCAACATTAACAAATAAATAATGAAAATATGACGATTGAAAGAATTTCTAAAAAAAAAAAAGAAAAAGGAAGAAAGAAGAAAGAAACGTGTAAAATATCGATTTTTCAGGCGTGTACGCTTTCATGAAAACGAAATAAATGATGAAAATATGACAATTGAAATAATTACTTAAAAAAAAGAGAAAAGGAAGAAAGAAGAAAGAAACGTGTAAAATATCGATTTTTCAGGCGTGTACGCATTCATGAAAACGAAATAAATGAAAACATGACAATTGAAAGAATTACTTAAAAAAAAAGGAAAGAAGAAAGAAGAAAGAAACGTGTAAAATATCGACTTTTCAGGCGTGTATACACGCATTTATGAAAACGACTCATTTCACGATGCATGCCGAGCCTACGAGTCCAGACGGGCCGATCGGAGCGTGATAAATCGCCGTTCCGCCGAGCGGATAACTAAATACGATATTCCGGACACGCGCGCGTGATCTTTGTGCCGTTCATAGAGAAGAAAAACATGATAAATGATGGTTCAATCAATAGTTGCGTTTCCTTCGTTCTCGATAACGATCCTGAACGACGTGCTGGAAATATTCGATAAACCGATGCACGATGGCTGCAACAACCAGGTAGGAGAGAAACGGTTATTTAATTACCGAGGAGGAAGACGAGCAAGCATCCTCTGTTTTCGTATCGCATTGACAAAACGGTCAATATTGAAGTTCGACACAAAATAAATAAAAACGATTTTTCGTCGTTTCCTTTCACGCTGAGTATCCGGCGTTGATTGTCAATTGGGAATAAAACATTTTTTAGCGATGGTAATATATCGAGATGTTGGAACGTCGAGGTTCAACTTTTGGTGGGTTCGATCGGATCGGCGAAACTTTCATTTTCATCCGCAACGTCGGTCGGAAAATTGATAATTCTGACTCGTTGATTTAGATTTATTTGTTAATTCATGATCGACTGATGTTAAGACGAAAGCTTCTTTTTTTTTATCGGAGATCGGTTAATCGGTTTAACGAGCGGACCCTGGGAATTTAGGAATCACATGTAAGAATCGGCTTTGTAAAAAAATTCTTGATAAAGGCAAAATGAAATTAAATCAGCATTTGACATAAATAAAATTGATGAAACCGAGGGTTAAAAATTGAACGATCGAAGAATGGTGGAATTGAAGTCCATCGCCGTGGAATTTGTAGCTCGTTGCAGTTTTCTTTCCAATCCTCGAAAAGTGCAATGAAAACTGCATTCACCGAGAGAGAGAGTGTTATTCGTTGCCAACGAATTTTTGCCGCTTCGTATGAATTATAAATTCCGCGAATATTATAAATGTAGGGATGTAACTTCAATGATTTATTATATTAAATAATAAAGAAAACGGAAACAAAACAGCAAATAATAAATACAAGATAGACAACACAGACAACAATAATTCGAATAAACTCAAACGACACAATTAATTTTTATACAACACAAATTATCATTCTTTTGACCACACTCATTCAACACTATTTTCCGACTCTCTGCGACTTTGTTCTTTACTCGTACGATTTTCCTCTTTTCAAAAAGGAAAGCGCTCAATGCCAACGCTGTGCTTCTCGCATCACATTCGTACTTTTTCGTTCACGCATCTGTAGGAACGATGATCGGTAAATAATAAAATCACCGTAGTTATCTACATATACTTTATTATTAATATTTTTTAATAACTATTAATCAACACTATTTAAATGAACAAAATTTTAATTAATTACTTATACACTTTTAATTACTTATTTAATAATAATTATAGATTATGAATTTTAGACTTTTGACTGTATCATAATTCTTTTTTAACTACTATTTATATATTCGCCCAATTTGTTACGTATCCTTGACAATTATTTACAAACGTCTCCTTAGTAATTTTGTTAAAATATTGATTTCTTACATGATTTCTTATTTACCAGTTTTACAAAGTTGACGTTGTAAATTTATTTAAAATGAACTCTACGACGAGACGGTTGAGAACTAGATGTCGCTGGAATAGACGTCGCTATACATCTGTAGGTACGATGATCGGTAAATAATAAAGTCACCGTACTACAAAAGGAAATTTTTGTCATTTAATTTAATATTTACACGATACAAAATTTAATAGATTAATTACTACAGATGACTAATGACTATTAATTTCTTATTTACTGTTATATATAATATTGGTAATTTGTTTGTAACTTAGTAACTAATAATTTGTTGGTATATCTCCATGGTAATTTTTGCAAGACTGAATAGACGTCGCTACACATCTCCAGCAAACAGGAAATCTATTAAAAGTAGAAATAACTAAAAATACAACTGCACGCAATAATTTCGATACTACATAAGTAATCAACTTGACACTGGCGACTCGTCTCAAAATTACAAACGTAAAATAAAATAAAAAAAAGAACGAGATAAATGCGAACGCGTTCGAAGTATTTCGCGGTCACCCGATCCACCGAAATTTCTTTCTTCGTTCACGGTCGGAGTGAACGATGTTTGCGAGTAATTATGGCCGAAATGGTGAAATCAACGATAAAAACAATGGCCATTGAGCCGCACGAGCGACGCCGGTGGGGGGAGGGGAGGCATCATCGACGATGATGGACGCTCTCGTGTACGTTAACCGTAAATATTGAAAATCACTGAATATCTGTTCATTATCGAACTCGTTAATTAGAAACTCGGCGTTTATTATAGGAGAAAGATTGATTCAAAGCTAACGAGGCTGTGTTCCCGTTGTGTGCGCGCGCGTTCAAATTGATCGATATATACGTACGTGTATGCATGTATATATACATATATCTGAAGTGGACGCGGCGCGTTTTATCACGTTGACAACGTTGACCATCGATCCTCCGCTCTCGAGCGAGGAATTTGTAATTATTTGTTAATAAGTAATAAATCGGCTGTTCGCCGTGCCGATGCGATGCCGATCGGTATTAATTGCGTCACGCGTAAACCGGCGAGACGAGAACGATGAATGGCATAAAAGAAATAAAATGTTAATCTGCGGATGTTTACCGATTGAAATATATCCAAAGTTGTCGGCGTTGTGTCGGTAACGGAGGGGGAATTTTCGATTGTTCGATTTTTGATCGTTGAAAATACGCAAATACGCGATGGGACTGGAGGAATGTTTCTATCAAATCGTGTGTCGTCGGAGTTTCGAAAAACTCGCCGCTCTCGGGAGACGAACTTCGAAACAGTGAACTTTTCGTTTAACAATTATGCATTTAACGTTTAAGAATGTCGCAATTACGGGATATGGCTGTGTTTAACGTCTCGTCGAACGTTGCGGCGGATTTCTGTTGGATTTTTTTTCCCTCGAAATCTCGGCCAACACGCGCTCTCGGCGGTTCGGGATAAAGTAAATTGTTTGAATCCACTCTACAATTTCACCATGTGCAACAACTTGGGCGTGCATGTTGGTAAATCGATATGGCGGTTTGAAACTTGGTCAGCACTCGTTCTCTCTCTCTCTCTCTCTCTCTCTCTCTTTGCAAGTGTCGCGTTACAATTTCATTCGATTCCACGTTCAATTTCGTGATTTCCACGCGGCTTTTTCTCGTTCCCCGCTTTGTCGCTAGATCCACGGAACTAATTAACGGAACAAAGTGACACGCCACGCTTTTATGGCCAACGATTCTCAGCTACGGGCGAGTATATCCGACAGTGCGTATTTCCGCGCTCATTGATGTTACATCATGAAAAGTAGGGCACGCGAGAAACACGAAATTTTTAATTTTTTTCACTAAATTTTCCGGAGGACACAGGAGTTTTTTAAACTCCTACACCGCGTGCAAAGTTCTTCATCCTCGCACCTTATATATATATATATATATATATATATATATATATTGTTCCCTGATTTTATTCGTCGTGTATAAATAAATGTAAAACAAAAAATCCAATCCGATTCGTTGCGAATCGTCCCCCAACAATTACCGACTGCTCGGCAAAAAGTGAGCAGAAATCAACGAACGAATATATCCATTTCAATATTTCTCTCCCTCTTGTGTCATTTTCTGTTTCTCCTCGTGTCTTCCAGTTAAAAAAGTATCTCCGGTTGCAACCTGGTGCGTGAATTCGAAAAATTAAACGAAAGGGAGCTACAGAGAACCGGGACGTTTTGGAAAAAAATTTTTGTAAAAATGCTAAACCGCGCGACGGCACGTTCGCGCCTAGTTAATTAATTTGAAAAAAAAAACGGACTTGATTCCGGAAGCTTCTTTGAATTTGCTCGCTGTCTCTCGACGAGAAAGGGAGGGGGAGAGAGAGGAGGAGGGGAAGGCCATTAATTATAAAAGCTTCTAAACACTCGTGCTCCAGATTTCCTTCTGTAAAAAGCGTTTTCAATTGCAGAGATATAATCGCGCTGAGGGAAAGCCTCATCGTGGAACTCTGTGTGCGTGCGTGAGTGTGTGTGTGTGTGTCGAGGGGTTTTCCTACGATACTGTCATTATTGAAACTCAAAGGGCTTAGGCTTTTTGTCCTCTGCCCTCTGCGTACGTTCGCCGACATTTTTATATACGTCGGCGACACGAAAAAACGAAAGGAAAAAGAAGACGAAGAAAGAAAAAAAACGACGGAGAAAAAATCGCCAGAGACCGACATTTTCAACTTCACTCAAAAGTGAAAAGTCAGTCAAAACTTTTTCTTTCGAAATATCGGAACACGCGTCGCTTGCGTTTCCTTCGTACGGGAGGGGGGGGGGGAGAAATTAGTCCGAGAGAGTTTCGCAGCTTGAAATTAATATTTGGTGAAGAAAGAGGAAAAAGAAGAGGCAAAGGTCTGAAGGATATTCCGCTCGTTGTGCTCTCTCTCGAGCTCACCCGGAAGGGGAAACAATTTCTGTTCCGTTTGATACGTGTTTTAATATTGTAGATACGTCCGTTCTGATTGGAACAAAGAGTAATCAAGGATAGTTTGCTTCCAACGAAATATATGTTTGCGTAATATATGTTTTGATGAATACAAAGGGCGGGGAGAAATTTTCGGTTGAACATGACGCACCGTCTGATCTTTCCAACCTTTTTCCGTTTCGTAGAAAATTGCTCGAGCAACTTCGACTTTGTGTTTCATCGGAGCTCTTCAGGGCTTC
The DNA here is from genome assembly GCA_032399595.1 of Tetragonula carbonaria. Taxonomy (NCBI): domain Eukaryota; kingdom Metazoa; phylum Arthropoda; class Insecta; order Hymenoptera; family Apidae; genus Tetragonula; species Tetragonula carbonaria. Next base: position 4,751,297 of record JAUCRC010000011.1, on the reverse strand, counting down.
TCGGGCTGAGGAAAAAGAATTTCCGAAAGAATTTTAGCATTGCAAGAGTAAATAACGTCAGTGAGAGGACAAAGGCTATTAAAAGAGAGGGAGGAAGAGAGAGAGAGAGAGAAGCTGGTAACAAACAAAAGTAATTTATCTCGCGTCAAGGAGCGTCGAACAGATTAACCTGCTGACCTCTTTCAACGTGTCCTTTCCCCTCTCTTCCCGTTTTCTCGCCCTTCTTACACAGAGTTTTGTCTCCTCTGTTTTCCACCCATTTTTAACTCTTTTGCTCTCTCTTCCCCTCTCTCTCTCTCTCTCTCTCTCTCTCTCTCTCGTTATTCAATTACGTCACGCGTCTCCCTCCCCCTCCCCCTTTCTTCCCGTTTATTAATTTATTTCATCTTCCTTTCTCGTCCTTTGTCGTCGCTTGTTTCATCGAATTACCTGCTGCACCTATCGAGTTTACCCGACGAAGCATTTTAATAATTCAGACGGATTATTTCGAGCTTTTAGCATTTTCATCTCACTGGGTTTCGCTGTTCACAGTCTCGATAAATCCGTTTGGATATTGTTAGTCAGTCGTCGGGGCCCGTAATTTCAGAAATTCTTCGCCTCGACGATGCAGCAAGAAGAAGCTTTTTCGACAATGTGAATAATAATCAAACTCTTTACGAGAAATCGACGAGTCGAGAAATTATCGAAAGAGATCGCTTGGAGAATTAAATCACTCGATCGAAAGTGAAAAAATGAACACTGAAATGGTTGAGTTTCACGCTTTTCGCGAAAGTTGAAACCACCTGTATTAAATTTCACGCTTCGATGGACAAGGCCTCGATCTATTTGCTTGAAATAGAAAAGCGATATCATGAACAGAAGTTTGCTCTTTCCTCGACACTCGTCAAAAATTAGAATTTCAATCGGACTTTTTCGGAATCATTCGAATATGAATGCAATTCACGATTTTCTGTGCATTTCAAGTTTTCGATAAGATTTGAAAAATTCTACATAATACCCGAACGTGTGTGTAGAAAATATCTAAAGCAGCATTTATTACAACACGTTTGAATTTCTATTTAGGTTCTATTTCATTAGCGTAAAAGCTCGTGGTCTAATAAGAAGTAACGTAATAATTTCGAATGTGTTATATTCAGAAATTTCTAAATCCTATTTCCTATTATATTCCTTCATTTTTTGACTCTTTATCACAGAGGTGACCAAATTTTTGTACCGTATGTGCAATTCTGTACTGATGTGTCGGGTATGTGCCAATTCTTTCTTAAATGAGCTTCGACGCTAAATTATTTTAACAACAAAAATAAACAGCGAACATATAAGAAGGATATTAGAAAAAAGACGAAATAACTTACAATTATTTTTAGTGGGAGCCAGTTTGCTCAAATTATTTATGTCAATTCCGTTGTAGCGAGAATCATCGAATCCCTCTAAATTATCATCGGCCATTCTCGATCGGTGCTTATTCTTAATTAACTTATCAATCGTTATTTATTCTTAATTAATATTTTTGTGCAAACTTTCCGAGATTTGGAGAGGCTTCGGCAGGTAGAATCTTCCAAAAACTTATCGAGTCAATGTCACTTGGAATTGAAAAGGGAGGATATCGAATTTTGCTTTTGAAAAACCAAGGAAAATTGATCGTGACAGTATATTGACTAAATTCCGGAAACAGTCTTATTACTATTATCACTTACTATTACTCTCTTTATTTATCATATAATTTTACTTGTATTACTGTTACTTTTCATTTATATATCAGAATTTGCTGTATGCGCCACCAGAAATGATGAAATGCGCCACGGGGTTGGCCACCCCTGCTCTATCGTATCACACACCTTTTCTCCCTCTCTCTTTCTCTCTCTTTCTCTCCTTTTCTCTTTCCCTTTACAACCGTTTACACGCTCTTTCCGCCAGGTGGGAGCGAGCGAGTGGAAATTAGCGAGACGCCTATAATTAGAAAGCCTCTGTCCAAACCTCGCCATCGTGCTTCATTCATCCACCACCCTCCACCGCCAGCAGAGCTCCGCCATTCTAAACCCTTGGCTACGACGCTGCAGTGCATTCTAATAATACACAATAAGCAGAATACGCTGCATACGCGGACGGAAATGGGAATCGACGGGGATGCGACGCACTTAGCCCCCCGCATGAAAATTAACAATCAAACAACCCCCTATCGCACCTTGCCTGTCTTTCGGCAAGGCGAAAGGGTCAGCTGAAAATTGGAAACCTTGGTTTCGACCCTTCCGGTCGGGACCGGAAGCCCTCTCCCGTTTGCAAGCGGTTTCCCGTGGTTGCCTGCGGGTTCTCTCGGCCCCGACCGGATGTGGATCGAGGCGGGTAAAGAAGCGATTTAAGAGGAGAATTTCCTTTCATATTGGCAGAGACATTCTTCTCTGTGAAACAAAAATCGCCGGACTTCGAACGTGTAGCGGAGCAAAATTCACAATTTTTGTGAAATTTGAATATTTTCAATATCTCTCGAATATTTCTCGAACGAGAGAGAGAGAGAGAGACGATAGGATATTTTTTTAGCGGAAGATGTTAGAAGATGTTGTTCTGAATGTCGAGTGTTCAAATAATATCCTGTCTTCCAATTGAAATCACTATTTGCAGCTGGTTCATTATCCAAATGAATTCTCTCCGGCGTTGTTTGTTCAATTTCAGCGAATTCCTCGCGTCGAATTGAACGAGTTCGGGAAACGAGTTTCTCGATTCCATCTTTCACCTTTATTTCAAACTGCATTTTTCCTACGCGACGAAAGCTCCGCCGCGAGATGCATCGCACCGTATACCACTGCTTTTTTATTTCTTCTCTTCGACCGGTTTCCCTTCCTTTCTTTTTTTTTCTTTGCGAGGGCATTACGCAAACGAGCATCGAAAAGAGTAAGAAGGAACGGTCTGCAATCTTTTCTTGGTCGTTTCTCTCTCGCGGCAACTCCGCCCACTGCCGCGATTATTCTTGTCTTCGTAGAATCGGGAGAATACGTGGGAAATAAAGAGGTGGCGTGCGAAAGCAGTTTCGACCAGTTCCCCCTCGACTATATCTGAATTTTAAAAGTATTTCAGAAATCTGAAACATCAGGCACACGGCCAGCCCGAGAGGATTTCACGTGCCACCTTTTTCATCCATACGTACTCCCCTGATACGTACGAAATTCAAAATTTCAACCAGAAATATTTCCGAGGCGTTCGATCTGAAGATTTCTAAAATTTGGAATATTAGGAGTACAGCTGAACTCGAGGTTTTGGTGTGCCATCTGCTTAATCCGCATGTTTTCTTGATACCAAATCCAAAAGCTTCAATCAGAAATGTCTTCTGGTTGGAAAAAAAACTTCTTCAAAATTTGAAATATCAAGAGCATGGCCGGCCACCATAAATTTCTTGTGTCACCTCTTCAATCCTCATATTCTCCCGATACAAAATCCGAAATTTCAACCAGAAACATCCCCGAGATATCCTATCTCAAAATTTTTGACATGGATCATCATTCTTCGTACAAAATCTAAAATTTCATCCAGCAACGTCTTCTCCGTTCCCGATACATTCGATCTCAAAAAATTTTGAATCTCAGATATCCAAAGTAAAATATCGTACTTTGAGTATTTCACATATTTTCTTACGTTGTATCTGTCCGCGTTTCCTTCACGCGCGAGTCTTTCACGAATGCACGAAAAAAATCCCCAGTCTAGTAATTGAAGTTGGCCAAGGAGATCATAAAAATCAATCATAAAAATCGTAGCGATTTCATAAATAAGTCTTTCGTGTAAAGGACTGCTGTTTCCTGCCGTGTTTGATCGTTTATCTGCGCGTGGCGTGTGCAGTTGTTCATAGTCATCGAAGGTAGTAATGCTGTGAATGCAAAATGGGTTGGAATAGAACGAGTTTACTTCGTCAGGGGCAGAGGGGAAGAAGAATTCTGCTTTCGCATTCATATTTCAGAGGCGGGAATTTAATTCGCTTAATGCACTATACAAGTACCATCGCGCGGATTAAATGGGAGCAGAGTTTCCATTAAATTATTAATTGTCCAGCACTTACGATACAACGGTACTAGTTACATTCTCAGCTATTGACGTTTTCATAATTAACAGCGTATCGCCGTATAATTAATCCCGGCTGGATGAAAATCGTGCATCAACGCGGCGCCATAAATTCGAGGAAAGAGTACACACGGATCGCGGAATTTCAGAAGCGTCCCGTTAATTTTCGAAAGTTAATTCTGGAAATTTTCCCATTTTTCCGTCTGTCGCGACACAGAGTGGATATAGCGAGAGTGTATCATAAACAGACTAATTGTAAAAGATTTCTCTGCGGATATTTGTGAAAAAAATATCGAGGAGTCAATATGCGGTTGTTGGAATGTGCATTCGCTTATTAACGTTTAGTGTACAAGGCAATTTTCTACCGAGACTCGACTGATTCCACTGTATACGTGTTGTCAAAAATATAAAGTTGCACGAAAAACCGCAATTCAATCACGAACGAACCTTCTTGTAATTTCTCATCAGTGTGTTGCAATTGTACCAGCCAAATAAAAATGTTTGCTTGTCTGTTTTACAAATTACCAGCCGTTGTAGCTATGTGTTCCGGAATGTTTTGACACGATACGAATTGAGTCTTAATTTTCTGTTGTTCTTGATATGTTCCTCACATTCCTGATATTCCTAATATTTTCGTACCATTCCTATCATTACATCTATCTTTCTTCGCATTCCGAATTGAATCCTCGTGATTCTCGTCATTCCTGGCATTCCTATCATTCCTGTCATTCCCACCCTTCTTGACATTCCCGAAGCTTGTGACGTTTTCTGCAATTCCTGTCATTACCAGGAATTAGTATTTTTACTATTTTAGCGTTTTATTCCTGATATTCCTACTATTCTTATCATTCCTGACACTCAAGACACCACTGTACCAGAAATGAAATGTTACATTTGAAGAGACAATTGAAAAGTTTTTCTGCGTGTTTTTCAGAATTGTGTGCAAGTAACATACAGTTTTGAAAAGTCAACTTCTGCGAAATTAATAAAATTCTCCATTCATTGTCCATTGGAGCAGATTTAAAAATCTTCGCTCTCTCTCTCTCTCTCTCTCTCTCCGTGTGTTTTGCGTTTTAATTATTTTCAGTTACCTTTTCGGAGGAAATGCACAAGTCCAAAAGTTTGTTAGTTTCTTTTTTTTTCTTTTTCTCTCGCGTACGAACCACTCCGCGTCTTTCAAACTTTACCCGCTGGTGAAAAGTCGTGCACTTAACGCGCAATTAAATTCCCCTACGTAGAGTAGGTCGAGTCTAACGTTCAGTATCAGCGCAGAGCTTGCTCGTTGAACGAGCAACGAGCAACGAGATCGATAACGAAACAAGGTTATTTGTCACCGGCTGAACAATTTCGCGCACGAAACACCGCTTTCTACAAAGCTCCGGCGAGGAAAAAGCGACTGACGAGAGAGAAAGAGAGAGAGAGAGAGAAAAACTGACGTTTCGCGAACGGAAGTAACGAAAAGTCCAAATTCATCCTCTCGTCCGGGATAACTCCGCCCTTCGAAGAAGAAACGAACAGACGAAATCTCGAAATCTTGCCCCTCTCTTTATTTCTTTCTTCCTTTCTTTTTCTTTTTTCCGTTCGTCATTTTTCGATATCTCTCCGCCGGCAGAGAGAAAAATTTCAAGGGAGGGAGAACGCGCCACGAGCCACGAGGCAAATATTTCTTTTTTCTTTTTTTTTTCTTCTTTTTCCTTTTTGTAAATATCGACGCGCATTTTTCACGCATATGATGAATGCAAAAATATTTTTTTCCGCCTGAGGAGCCATCGTTCAAGCTTTTTCGAGCGTAATTGATGAAACGTCGTTATCTTTGCTATCAGTTTGCATCTGTGACGTTTGATACACGGCTGAGGGGGGAGGGGGGAGAGGTGTGTGAAAAACGAGGAATTAAAATTGCTCGTAAAAAAAAAATGTGTAATAAATGGAGAGGGTTAACACGTATCTCGGGCGTTATTCGGAGGGATTCGTTGGAACGTGGAATTTCGCGTGTACACGTTTGCAAAAGGAATCTGAAGTTTCATTTTATCGTCACGATCCGGTAAAACATTTCAGACGATGATGAAAGCAGGTTAAGAGGTAATTCAAGAAGCTTTAAGAAAGTTACCTAACAAACAAGTTAAAGTTACGAAAGAATTTGCGTTTCATTTTACGAGTAAGTTTCTCTAGACAGAGTATAAAACAAGAATATATATTATGTATCGCGTTATTTTATTATTACTTTATTATTATTTTCAGAAATTAAAATTGCAAACCTCCATTGTAATCTGAATAGAGCACTCAATGAAAATACGATGTCGCAACGCGTTAGTGTTGAAATTTTTCGTTCAAACTCACAGAGAACGTTCGGTTCGGTTCAAAGTGAAAATCTCCCCCTTAGTTTGTAAATTACTTGAATAGAAGAACGCGTCGAATAATTATTGAAAATAAAATCGTGGACAGAGTACGGCCACATTGGCGATAGAAGATGTGGCTTTGAAATGTTCGACGTGAAATAATATTTTTCAAGGATCGTTCGATCACGGAATTATTTTAGAATAATTTTCGATGGATATTCAATTGATTCCGCTCGCGACACGCGACACAGTACGAAAAATTTTTCTTTTTTTCTCTTTTTTCTTCTTTTTTTTTTTTTTTTGCAACCACAAATTTCCGTAAATTTTTCATATCTTCCGACGATTGTTCTTTCTTTCAGCGATTTTACGAACAATGCACGGATGGAAATTGGCAGTCGTACGTTATCAAATTTACCACGACTCTAAACCGTTCGTTCGTCCCCGTTTTTCAGCAGCATTCAAAGATTTCAGTGTTCGTAATTTATTTGTTGACGTTGGTTCATTCGATTCTAAAGCCGGCGATTCATTTTCCGCGGATGTTTTTTTCTCGATGCTTCCTTTCTCGTTGTTAATGCACGCGTGGAACCGAGCGAAACATTCGCCGGGTATCGACCGAGAGAGTGAGAGAGAAAGTGGATGAACGCAATTCTTCCTGAAATACGAAATATAAGATTGTGTATTCTGAATTTTATGCAATTTCTCTCGTGTCAATACGTATTGAAGACAGCAATGCATCATAACAGCGTATCGCAAATCCTGTTCACCCGTTGATTGCGCGGATATACAGAGAGAAGAACAAATATATCTTTTCATATCTTTAATTCTTGAATGACTCGACGATGATAAAAAGAAAAAACTGGTGAATGGAAATTAATTTACTGAATTATACATGATGGAAGGAATCAATATGTATAGTAAAATGAAAGAATCTTGCGCATGTAAATGGGAACGAAAAAATATAATAAGTATAAGTTAAAACTGAAATGTATAAGTTGAAAAGACTAAAATTATGTGGTAAGCAAAATTTTAAAAAGTAAAAATAAGAAATAAAGTTTTATTCGCCATTGTTGAATATATATATCTAGTTGAACAAATATTCATTGTATAATAAAATTTTACTTTCCAATAAGTATATTCCCTGCCCGTACGACCTATTCAGATAAAAATTTACTCGAGTAAGAATCTCTTTGTTATATATTTCATTTAATTGTATCATTCCATGCATAAGGAAAGACGTTAGATATATAAATGCGAAGTAATTTTTCACACTTTGTGCACACACTCTTTTCACATTAGCCGATTTCTTTCGCACGCTGCGCTGCGATGAGAACACAGTAGAAAATTTCAACAAGCAGAAGCATAATAATTATTTGCACCGTCGTTCGACACATTTTTAGAGTTACACAAGTTACCACGAACGAACGAATGATGATTATTATCCCGACCTAAAAAGAATACAATTATTTTCGATATCACGTTCACGTTCGAGATCGTTTATTCGAATAACGATGCCAACTCTGCTTTCAAGTTGCAACTAAATCGAACCGGACCAATGAACGTTAGGGTATCAATAAATACGACGGGATTGATCAAGCGCGATTTCGATTTTGAAAACCCGTAGCCGGCGTTTCATGAACGTTCTGGTCGACGTTGGTGAACGATATCGTTGCGACACCGATCGCCGGCCATTAATATTATTATTCCCGGTCGTTGGTAAAATAATCGGGAACAAACGGCGAGCGGGACAGCAGGTGCACGGCTCCGACTGACGCCTGATACGTTAATGAACATTCAATTGTCCAATAAAAAAGCCACCGCCATTATTTCGTCGGTGCAGTAAATGCCAATTTAAATAGAATCGAATGTTGCACCACGTCGTTTCACAGGTTCGGCGTTCCCCCAACCACTTCCCCCCGTTCCATATTTTTTTCCTTTCCTAGCTTTAGTTCGCTTTTTCATTTTCTTCCAACGTTTCTTCCCATTCTCGCCCCCCCGCTCCTCTGCTCGTTTTTTTTTTCTTTTTTTTTATGGCCGGCGATTTGTCACCAGCCGCAGAAATAAGTAATTGGGGGCCGATTTCGATAATCGAAACGAACTCGATAGACGCTGCATGGAAATGTGTCGAACGAGGGAGACTTTTTGCTTTTTCTTTTTCTTTTTTTTTTTCTTTTTTTCTCTCGTCGGCGAAAATTGGGAAGCTAAAAAAAATATCCTCGCAGTTGAATTCATCCCGTGTTCAATAGTGGGAGACAGTGTATTCTAGTATAATAATAATATTTATAAATAATCCATTGTATCGCAGCACGGTTGCAATATCATCGGCAGAATGTAGATGTTCTCCGTGTTTTTAATTATAATATTTAACAAGCGAGGCACGAGCCGTCTCTGCTCGTCCAGATTTAATTTTTTAAGCAGCGTTCGCAAAACGAAAAAAATAGTACGAGACTCGGTACGCAAAATCCGCAATCCGCGAACTGCGAATAATTTACAACGCGAATCAACTGAATTCTAAATAAGCTAGAAACAACGTTGCTGAATTCAATTGTAAATAATTTTTCAATGAAATCGTTTTCGTCGAAAGGGATTGCAAGAGATTGCAAAATTGAAAAGTTTTCGACAACAAATGTAACTTGTTCCACAGATTGTATAACAGATCTAGTTATTAGATGCCGGATCTAAAATGTCACGCGAAGAGAAAAAGGAGGAGGGAATTTTTTCCTCAACGAGTTAATAAGCATATTGCAACTAAATTAGGGTATCGCTTTCTGCGTCGTGTCGCGTCTACGAAGTCGCATTATACAAAACCAGTTTACCGTGTCAAAGCGAGGGTGAAACGAAGAGGCCTCGTCAGCGCCTCGACTCCGCTCTAATATTAATTATCGCCGCTGTAATTAATAGTCCCTTCGTTAATACAATTTATAACTTTGGGGGGGGGGGAGGACGAGCTCTTTGTCGGGCTGGCAAAGAGCGCCACGCCAGCCGCGTTGTTCTTCCTCTTTTTTTTCTTTTTTTTGTTCTTTTTCTCGAATGTTGGATATTTCTCACCGGTGATCGAACGATTAAGTGGCCGAGGCCGGCTTTTAAGCGCTCTTTCACACCTAATAAATCAGATCGTTGACGGGGGAACGAATAAATTCTGCCTACCCCGCTGAAAACAATTTAATAAGACCGCGCAAAAGTCCTTAGAGTCTTGGTCAGGCTAATAATCTGGAGATCGAGCAATTTCTACGTAACGATCTCTCGTACCTCTACCAATATTAGACTGTTGATTTTTGTGAAAAATTATATTTGAAGATGGGAAAGACGAGTCTGCAAACTCTTTCTTGGCTATCTAAATTTTTGTTCTCTTTTTTTTTTCTTCTTTTATTTTCGAATAGTAAATTACTTGTGTTTCTAAATGAGCATACTGTTTTTGTACAATGCATCAGTGTGTGCTGCTTTATAGAAAGTTTATCTCCAAAAATTGAAGCCTGATTATAGGAAATCTATAAATAAAGATTTGTTTCAATTCTCGATCTTCTTATTTCACGATTTCCTCTTTTCAATCTTCTCAAGTATAAACTAATAAATATATATATATATATATATAAGTATACTTATTAACTTATTAATAATTCGTATACTTATTAACACTAGAACCACCACACCAGTCAAAACGACTGGTTTTACAATTTTATTTTAAAATTTCTATTTCATGTTACAATTTTTCTCCCCGCAATGATGCAATGACGTTTGCAGTGATAACTAAAGAAATAATATAATGGATTTTATTTTATTTCTATTTATTAGAAATCAAAATAATTTTGGTAGAAATAACTTCGTCTTAACTATCGGTAGTTCTAGTGTTAATCTTCGATTGAAACTCGGATTCAAGTTCCGCAGAAGTACAATTTTTAATCATTCGTCAAATCATGCGTCGCAACTGTGACAGAAGAACAGGCAACGAACCGATTTCCAAAGATCCACATTTCGCAAAGATGCACAGTGATTTCACGAAGATTTCCAATTTCACAGTGGAGCATGAGACCACGAGTCGGCGAGTCTCGGCGATTTAAAAAAAAAAAAAGAAAAAAAAAAAAAAAAGAAGGAAACGTGTACCACCACGAGCTGCGTTTAAAACGAGCGACGCGATAAATTTTAAGAACCATTCGAAAACCTCCTGGAAAATCGTCCATGTACGCGTGGGCTCGATATCGCGTTTCTTGCGACGACTAACGACTTAAATACGCGGCGCTGTTTTATGGCTGATCCATAGGCCCGATAAACGTCCCACGCTGCGCGTTCACGGTTGCTCTGATACACGAAATAAATGCCAGTGTATACTTATACATATACATACATACATACACCATACACACACACACACACACACACACACACACACACACACACACACACATATATATATATATATATATATATATATATTAAATTATCGTAAATCCCCTACTATCCCCGTAATCTTTTATTCTTTTACGAGCCAATTACGGGTTTCGAGTGTAATTAATTCGAGTTTAATTTGCTCGCCAGAGGCAATAAAGAAGTTTTATACTGTCGCTCTGTCTCTGCTCTATTAATGTAACGTGCACACCTGAAACGAAGCAAACGTTTCTTACGACTCTTACGAGTCTCGAACTTCAACTAATTCGGAAACCGAATTAAATCGATCCGTGTAACACGCATGTAAATTGAATCGACGTTTATTCCGATTTTTATTTCGATTTTTCAATCTCGCCCGTACGGGCGAGCGGATATCGGCCAATGGACATTTCGAGAAACGACGATAAATCAATTCACCGCGTGTAATATACATATACGTGCAACGAGGCAATGATTTCTATCCATCGATTCTTACGGGAATTTTTTTTTTTTTTTTTTTGAACCTTCACGCGTGGAAGAAAGAACATGCGTTCGACCTCCCTGACGGACATTTCGAAAGCGAAAATAAATCAATTCCGCGCGTAAGCCGGACAGAAGCTTGCTAAGGGGGGAGGGGGAAGAGCTCGAATAGTTTCGCCGCGATTTTTCATGACAGTTTCGCGTTCGAAACCGCCATTCTTCTCTGAAAATAACACGGTTAGAAAATCGTGTGCGCGTTTCTGGAGGAATAATATATATATATTCGACGCACCTCGCTCAATTGGACGTTGATTCATCGCCTCGATACGTACGAATAATCAAAGCGCCACGCGGTCGACTTGCAGAGAAATTGAGATTGAAAACAAGCGAAGATATTCCGATCGACACTCCGTAAATTCGAGAGCGAGGAGAAAGGACGACATTTGCGGATTGAAAATTTTTGAGATTCTTCGCTCTCGTGATTTCCCGTGCATCTCTGTGAAATTTAAAATTGCGATATATAATACAAAATATAAATTCAAATATTCAAATACATTGTAGTAATATTCAAGTTCAAAGTGAAGCAGTTATGATATTAGTTACTTAGCATCATAGCTTAGCCTCCATCAACTTGATTGTTGTATTCATAGAATTATGGGATTACACAGAAATCCACGATCTAATTGTTAAGTACGATGAACTCCATTTATTATATTATAACGAAATTTTAGTTTGTAGGATTAAATGAATTCCTGCTGGTTCATTTGAACCTGGACTTCCATTATACGAAGCGAAAATCATTAGTAGAGGAGACTCCTATTATGTGAATTGCAATTGTGCAAACAATTTGTACATACGAGTTCCATTTGCCTGTACGAATTTTAGTCAATATCCTGATTCGTTCAATGGACTCTCGCAGATTGAATCCATTTATTTTAACCTGAACTCTTATCATACTGAACGAAACATCATTAATAATTCGTGTATATAATCAATTATGCAAACTATTCGTTCCCCCAAAAAATTTGTTCTTGTAAATAGAGTTCTACCATAATTTCTGTATCTATTAAACAGTGACATAATTTCTATATTAATATTAATATTTCTATATTAATCAGTTACATAATTTCTGTATCTATTAAACACAACATATATAATACATTTGGTAATACAATTTTTCTTATATTTTTCTATATATGTATATTATTCCTACGTGTTATAAAAATATGTAATTCGTTTCTCAACAAGTTTAACATCAATCGTTTACGATCTGCCACTTGAGACAGTCGAAAGCTGAGTTCGTCAATTTGTCTTTTAACTTTCTTACTTATCGACAGCTGGAAATATCACGGCGGTGTAATATTTCTCTGGCAGTTGGAAACGGCGCAGTTCGATCATTTCATCCGGTCGTGCTTTAACCACACTCGATGCCGTCTTTGCGATACATTCGCAGGGGTTCTGTACTGATTCTGAACGAATGGATCGATCAGCTATTTTTATTAATTGTACGTTTAATAGGAATTGGAAATTGGCGAGACGCTTTTTACAAGAGGATCTCAAGGTCTCTCTGTGCTTTGAGAAATCGCTTCGACGAAGGCAAGGACATAATTACAGCGACTCCCGTTAAATATTCGATTATAATTTTATAAAAAAAAGAACTACTATAATTTTGTAAAAAAGAACGCTAAGCTCATTTTACAGCATGAAGCCTCGAGAAGCCTTTCGTTCTGAATTTTATTCTAAACTACTTTCACTTCGCGCAACGGCCGGACGAGTAAAGATACTTATCTTTTCAAAACTGCATGTGACAGCATTGAACAAATTTTTTTCGTGACTGAATCTACGATGAGTTCGAAGATCGAAGCCTCCTCCTTCACAACGAATCCTTAATTACTGTCATTTATTTGCCAATTTATCGAACACGAAGCCGCAAGGCATCGCGAGTGTCAGTTTCTCAGAGATTACATAAGTGTTTCAATAAAAAATACTGTAAATTAATAGAATACGAACAGACTCGTTGGAAATGACTGAAGTAGTTAGAACTAATTCGCAGTAGTATGACTCAACGGTTTGTCGGGAGCCTTTACTTTATTTTACTTTACTTTACTATCCGCCGTGTATTGCGAAGCCCATCATCAGGATAAAAATGAACGATGCATTTTGAAAGTAAACGCCTACGAGCTTCAAAACGGAGGCAAGTTTCTTATTGTACGATTTCGTTTTCAATAGTTGAAACGTTTAATGAATATTAATGGAAGTCACTGCGTGCTCGATTCGTTTGAGGTGTTTAGAATCTTACACTGTATCTTTCATACCTGTATAGTACTTGCATATTATTCAATGTACACAATGTACACAATACTTTCGTAGGGGATTAATTTTTGCGAATTAAAAATCGCGAAACCAGTTGCCTGTTCCTAGCCAAGAAGACCAAATCCAACCTTTCGACAATATAGCGCCGGCCATAGCTGCGAAAGATTCACCGAGCATTAATCAGAGAATCCAAATTGGAACGCGCGAGAGAGTCTGTATCTCTTACAATTCGATTCGTAATCGACAGACGTCCAATGGGGAATTCCTTCCTCGTTCCTTCCTTTGTCGCGCGAAACAATGACAATGCTCGACTCGGTCGGCCGACCGAGGGGAAAGAAGTCACAAAGATGGACAAAGATGGACGAAAAGGAAAACGCGGTGAGAAGAAACGAGAGAGGAACTACCGACAAAAGAGAGAGTGAGAGAGAGAGAGAGGGGGGGAAGACTCCTTAGAGCGTTTGGCACCGATCAGCAGAATTCTTCGTCGAATTAGTCCCCAAGTTCCTAGGGTTCGCGTTGAACTCGATGACACCGAGGAATGTCGTCGACGGTTCGTCGAATAATTCCCGGAATGCTCCTGGCCGACAGTCGCAGACGCAGGAGGAATCATGCTCGATGACTTTGCACTGTTACACACCGGGCTGCTAAGATCCCCTTCTGATCCGTGGCGATGCTTTGTGCGGCACCGGATGTCGCATGTCCCTTGCCGAGGGACCGGCACCGAGGGCCATTTTCATCCATTGTGTGCGTGAGGCTGTGAATATCGAGGCTCCTCGAGTGTTTGCGAATTGTCACGGTTGCTTGAGAATTCGCAAAGTGTACGGGAAATAATAAGAAAGATTGTCAGACGGGGTCAAATCTGTAAGTCTGAGGTCATCATTGAAGGATCCATGGGAGCTGTGGTCACGTTTTCTCCACACGTGAAACGTATATTAATCCGTAAATTATCAATTAATTAATATAAATTTGTATCGCGAGTGAACGGTAAAACGCGAGAGTAAGGATCTTGTATTTATTAACAGGTGGAAGGCTGAGACGACAATTGGGTGAACTATTGATTGAAAACTGCTTGTATCGTGGGAATATATTTTTATCATTGAAACTATTGAAACAGTTTACCTATTATTTGTTTCTAATAATTTATATAATAATGTTGTTTCAATAATATTTTCAACAGTAGTATTAGTCATTATATTCTGTAATAATTAACATTGACATAATAATAATTGACATTGTTCTAACTGATTGAAAATTGATTGTTAGAAAAGAAAAAGAATATTCTCGTTTCAGAAATTGTTTTCAATCAAAAGCTTACGCTCTCTTCCTCTCTCGGTATTTCATTGTAATTAATTAGCGGTAATAGAGAATAGCGAGGTTTGATAAATTATAATACACGCGAACATGCGAAATGCAAATGAATATCAATAAGTTACCAATATAACATGTGTAATCAATAAATTACAAATTGTGACGCAGATAAAGAATCAGACTTTTATATATATATATATATATATATATATATATATATATATATCGTACGCGTTTTAATATACGTCTCGATCGACGTATGATTGATAAAGTATGTTCGCGTGAAATACCTCTATTAAAAATACAGCACCTCGACAGAGAAACAAGGGGACTTGCCACGTTCTTTCGCCGTTTATCGTATATCAGTTCGCTTCTGGACGGCAGATTCACGATTCCCCTGAAAACTGATGGCTTAAAAAAGCTAGAATCTCTGGAGGAGAAATCGGCCTCGGTGGTTCTTTTATGAAAGAGGTCGAACTCGCCGGACAGCAGCAAGAACGAGAGCCGAGAAGCAAGAAAAAAGCGAAAGAAAGAGGTCGATCCGGAGGTCGACGTCTATCTAATTCAGTTTAAACTTGGCCGACGATTTAATTCCCGGCGAAACGTAAGAGAGAGGGTGAAACGGGACCCGAGGATTTCTAATGTCTCGCCGAGATCGAGACCGACTCTTACTACGGCTCGAAGGAAAAACTAACGGCCATCCGCAAGATTCGTAACGACCGAAAGTGACCTCGGTCTCTCTCTCTTCCATTAGCCGTGATTGGCCAGTTTATTCACTCGGATCCGGCTATTCCAATCGGTCTGGCCGATTTGTCTCGAGAGAAAAATCTGGTCGTCACCCGAGTGATTGAAGGAGGAGAGACGTAAAATGACGAACAGAGCCGGCAAATCGACAATCAACCTTGGACAATGCCTCGCTCGTCGAAGAAGGAGGAAAACCGTGGCGAAACCCTTCCCCTTCCTCTTATTTCGCGTGTCCCTCCTCGTGGAATTCGGTTGGGCACACCGTCTCGCGAAATTGTTTCCATTATCGTTGCCGATCGCTGCCGCTAGACCTAGAAGTATCGATCGTACTTCACCCTCGATGGATCGGAAATTGTCTGACGAAAGCGCCCGAGATACCGCCGACTAACAACGTCAGTTTCGCAGCACACGAAGAAATATATATATATATATATATATATATATATATATATATATTTTAAGGAGCAGAAAATCGAAAATGTTCGAAATGTTCGAAGCGAACAATTTTCTACCGAATCTTCTACCTGACTATTTATACTCTCCGTAATGTGGATTCTGATTATTGTAATTCGTGAGATGTAGTAGATTATGTATATACGTTTTATACAGGGTGATCCATTTAAGTGAAGCTACCTAAATATCTTCTCGAATTTTGAGCGATGATCGTACCGAAAGGCCGATGACTGACAGGAGTATATCTTTCTCCAAGATCATTCTTCTTCGGAGTTTTCAAAGTCATTGATATTTTCCGCTTCGTACAAGTATGTATGTATTTTTTTTTTATTGCACCTGGTGAAAAAATATATTCAAATAACGACATTGATATCCAAAAATTCGAGTTTCTCCATAAATTTATCCCTATAGAGGTCAGATATCTTTCGCATCGTCGCAATTCAAGAAACCACCTCATTTAATTTGACAAAATTAACCAACAACAGTTTGTATTAGGGGTAGCACAAGTAATGTTTTTACTGTACAAAATTGAAATACAGTTTTAGCCTGTTACATAATTTAACAATAAACACACCGCTGTGTCAGTTTAAAACTATATAGATACAGATCGCGTTACAATAAGTTAAATTATTGTCACTGTATTGCAATATCAATTAAATTTGAAAAGAAAAAAAAAACACGACATCACTTGTCGGTTACCCGTAATAAATTTCATCCGGAGAAAGCAGCTTCACTCCAGCCAGCTTTTGAATGCTCCTCGCGACAGTTCCCGAAACAATCCCGCAGACTCTCCTCCTCGCTTGAGAATTAATTCGATTCGACACGGGCAAAAGGAAAAACTGAGAAAGGGCGAAACAATCGGGACGAGCGAGGAGGAAACAAAGAGAAAGGGAGAGACAAAGGGTGAAGAGAAAACGAACAGGGTAAAAAGCTGAGGGGAGAGAAAGGGAGGAAAACGAGTTAAAACAGTCGTTGACCTTAATTACACAGCAGTCGAAGTACCGCCTACAAAGCTGAAGCGTCGCGTCGCGAAGTGCGTGGCGAAAAGGATTCTTCTTTTTTTTTCTTTTTCTTTTTTTTTTTCGTGGGATTTTTCGATTTCCTCGCGCGCGCGATCTGGGTCAAACCCCCGGCCGGCTTTGATCAATCCTGCGCGGCGGAGAAACGTCTCCGTTGCCAAACGGAGAAAGGGAGCGTGCCTAAATGAATAGGCGTTCGCGGGGAAGAGGCGAGGATCTCCTGACTTCCACGTCGTTCCACGTCGCGGCGCGGAAAAATGTTGGGAAAGTTAGTTTGGAAAGTTGTTTCGAACGTGGCATTACCGTTCGCTGTCGAGGCACCGCTCGGCCGGAGAAACAGATATCCCTCCCGCGGGAACTTGCAATTTTCCAGCCAAGGAAAATCTCTCTCTTTTTCTCTGCGACTCACGGAAAACTCGCAGGAGAATCGGTTTCCAAGAATTTTTCGCTGTTTCGTAATTTGACCGCGTGCAGTGATGTTACAAGATGTGTTCCTTGTAATGCAAGAATTTGTTGTTCCTTGTAATCCTTCAATTTATCCGTAATTCTTGCGTTTGAATAATATAGCTTTGGCGAACAAACATTCAAGGAAATATTCACTTGGAGAAATTTATAGGAAACACGGATTTTAAATATATCGTTTAAACAGATGATTTCATCGCAAAACGGTGGTATAATAAGCCGCTAAATTTGTTATTAGAAAACAATAATTTCATCAATTTGCACACAAAACTGTGTCTCGAATAATTTCTGAGATATTTTGACAAAATGTATCTACCCGCACTTCCCCAACTTCAAGGGTAGTTTTCACCTTTTCAATACCAAAGAAAGAATACGTGTCAAATATTTTTTCTAGAGAACTGCCTAAAATTTTAACCGACCGTTCATCGAAAATCGGTGATCGTAGAGAATCTTTCTTTTTCAACACTGCACAATGAAAACGCGAACGTCGAATACGAATTTTCTCGTATTGTTCTCGATTTGTCGAGTTCGTGTCGCGAATCGGCAAAAAATATTGAAAGGAACTCAGTGTTCGCACGGTCCCTTCGCGCAAGCAGATTCGCATTTAACCCTTTCGCTTCGAGCGCCGGATATATCCGGCATCCATATGATGTGTATACAAGTACCATCTGTAGTCAATCATAAATTCTTCGTTAGCGTCAGAACATTTTTTGTTGATTTTATTGACATATTAGATTAATCACATATTAAGACTATTCTTTGTTGTTACGACATCAAAATGATCCTTTACTGTTTCATTCCAAAAAAAATCTATCGAATCCATTCGACAGTGAAACGAGAGTTCATATACGTTTTTTTACAAGAATTAGGAATAGATCGGCTTAAGGTATAATTCTTAATCTTTTAAAAATTAAAAATTGTAATATATATAATAAATATATATATATATATATAATAATTATATTAGCTATTATAAAATCATAATAAATATTTAGATATTTACGTGTGTGTGTATATATATATATATATATACACACGTAAATATCTAAAAATATGTTGATCTAATGTTTTTAGAATAGCTAATATAATTTTGTATAAGTAACATATTAAAAATGTGAACTATACGTGTTATATTAGAGAAACGATTGTTTTATTAAGCACAGTTGATATTTAAGACTTAGGAAAACGTATATACAAAAACCACGCGCACTGTGCAGATTTCTGGCGCGTGCTTCCGTTCAGCGGACTGGACTGCCGAAGCGAAAGGGTTAACCAAGTCACGAGATCGACATTTGTTTTTCAAACACAGCTGAGAAGCACAGACACCGATTACCGAGAGGTTATTTACCGAGAGAGGTGCAAGTTAAATAGATGATTAAGTAAATGAAGAGAAGCAAAATTATTTTGCTTCGCCGGTGTGAGTTTTTTTTTCTTCCCCCTCCCGGATATTAAGCGCCTCGCTTCGACGAGCTCCTTGCAAACATGTTTACAACTTCCGCGGCGATCGCTATTTACAACTCGCGCTGCAGAACGAACCTTTCTCCCTTGTAAAATGCCGAGGGTACGCGATTTACGCTACCAGGTTGTTCTTCTACCTTGCTTTGCAGGCAGCGACTTTTGCAGGTTATTCAACCGGTATTCTCAATTATACCGTATTTAGAGAAACAATTCATTAGCATATTCCCGTGGAATTGCGAATAAAATGTAGCGCTGAAAATCGTGAGAAAATGAGAATGAAAGAGAAATCCGTTTAAACGGTTATTGTCTTTGAAACGTGATAGATATCGCTCGTTGTTCTTTGAAAAATTCAAAGATCGAAACTCCGATGCTTCACAGCGACTATAGTTTCTCTTTTTTTTAACAAATGAGTCTTTCCTCGCTTTAAAAACAAACTCTGAAAGAGAAGTCAATGTAATAAGTTTAACCAACAATAAGCCACTAACGATTGCACGTCGGATGTTTATACAGTTTTATCTTTATAATTTAAAAAAAGAAGTGGAACGCATGTTAAATATTATTTTTACTCTTCAATTTCTCTGCGACTTGTATACTACATCTTTCATAAATATTATATATAAATATTATATATAAATATATAGGGCTACATATAAGTCGTTTTTTTGATACTGTACAAAGTTTTATTTTATTTAAATTATTTTTTTTTAGATTACCAGATGGCAATGTTTATTAAATTTGAAAAAAAAAACGACATCACCCCTTACATAAAAATCCACCAACGGTAATACCGTGGATGTTTATGCAGTTTTATCTCTACGAAAATAATTAAACAAAAAAAATAGAATCTATGTTAAAATATTATTTTTTACTCTTTAAATTTTCTGCGTCTCCGAATTTTTCATAAATCACAAACATAAGAATCAGCAATCCACTAACAACCTGTCGGTTACAATGATATTTCTCTAGATAAAGCTTCGCACGATATTCACCGAGGATTTTTGCGTAGCCTTTGCGCTCGCAGTTCGCTTCGTCACAGCTGTTTCGACGAAATATTTCCGCGCGAGAAACACTTAAACCGCGAAACTCACTTTTTCCTTTTTTTTTTTTTTTTTTTTGTTCACGTAGCGTCTTCGAGCTAGGATCCAATAATTCGCCGCGGCTTGGCATTCCGAGACATTAAACGTAAAAAATTCAACGCTCGAACGGTGGACAAGGGCGTACGCGTGCAGCAGTCAGCCAACGATAAAAATGAATTCTCGAGACAACAGAAGAACTCGCGGCGGAAAAACAGAGAAAGACAGAGAGAGAGAGAAAGAGAGAGATTTCGAGGATGGTAATAATTTCTTTCCGCGCGTTTTCACATAAATGTCAAAGAACCGTATAAATCGCGGCCATATCCCCGCGAAGGAGGCCGGCAGTTAATTTTCCTGCAACTTCCGGTATCGTAGCAGCAACTTCCCCTGCCCCCCTCTCAGAAATAATACGACCAAATTAATATCCGCTTACGAGATAAAACGCGAGACCGTTTGGAGTTTCGTTTCGTGAAATTTTCTGCTACTCTTTTTTTTTCGTTGGTTGTTTCATCTCCTTACTTAACTCTTTTTTCTCCCCTTTCCTCTGTCGGTTTCTATTTAACCTGAAACCGCGCACTCTTCTTCCCATTAAGAAGATTATTTTCTGCCCCTCGGCGAGTCCATATTTTTCGGCGACTCTGCCGTCTATGACGCATAAAAGATAAATCGCGGTATTAAGCATTAACGTTTAAAGGATACCTTGCTAGTCAGGGCAAGTTCCAAAGCAAATTATCGATCACCCATTGCAAAATTAGTTACCACGAAATGGCAATCATTTCAACTCGTATTATCGCTTTATTCTGTACGGCACGTAGAGAAAAGCACAGAGCGGGGGCGGCGTAGATAAGACGAGCGATCGTCGGATCGATGGAAATTTTCCTTTTCTTCTTATCTCGCCGTGTTCGGCGAAGTCTTCTTATCGGTTTAGCGATCGTTAATGCCGGTCCGCGGAAGAAGTCTGGAACTACTTATTTCCTGCGGCAGCAGCCGTGATAGAAGCCCACTTGCCGGAGATCGGGAAGTCATATTGCGCCGATCGCCCGAGACATTTGCGCGAGCCAATAACACTGCGAACCTATCGTTGAACGCTCGTTCTTCCTCGTTCTTTCCTTTTGTTTGGATTGCCGTCCGCTTTTTTTTCGGCCGCTGCTGATTCCATCTTTTTCTGCTTTGCGCTTCTGTCGTTGAGAAATCGTGTGTTCGAGCAAGGGTTCGTGTGCGAGCGCCACACGAACCGACGTTCTCGGTAATTTTGTTTGCTCGCAGTTAAGCTCGCCGGAAGTTGTTGACAGAAAAATCATTTTACTACGTTTTTTTCTTTTTTTCTTTTTTTTTTTTTGCGAAATTTGAGGGAACGTGAATGTCCTATTTGTGCATGTATACGCATGTGCAATCAAGCGGCTCAGTTTTACGAGTTGATTAACCATAATGGGCCACCAGTGATGATTTGAATGTAAAAAAAGAATAACTACGTAGTTGCAGAAACTAAAACAGAGCGATGGTAAAAACGTGTTTCTTCCTTCCGATCGTTGTATGCTTGGAACAATTTAAAAATCCCTTGTATAATCGATGAAAGGAAGTTCTTACTCCCTGAAATTCAGACAAATTATGTGATTAAATTATTTTATTTTCACAGTGTCAAATATTTGCAGCCACGTGAAATCACTGCTAAACGATACGAATTGATTTAGTATATTTGGAATTAACAATGGCGGAGCAAACCTCAGTGGCTAGCTGATGCCGCGCCTGACCGCTCACTGACCAATTCTACTTACTCTCTATATAAAACTCTCGTTCTCTAATCGCGTAAACGTTTTCACGCTACATTTGCATACCTTGTTAACACTTGTTAACACGCGTATTATATATATATATATATATATATATATATATATATAAACGAGATTGAATTTTCCTTCTTTCACTTCGGTTCACTTGTTTCCTTTCATTCTTAATTCTTATTACTCTCTCAGTTATTCCCTGGGTTGAAAATTGTTTTCACTTCTTCCACCGCAGCTCCTCCATTTTCGTAGACGTGCAACTTGCAAAAAAAAATTTTGCAGAAAATTTCTCACGACAGTTCGCTCACTCTCGTTTGTCTGCTCGTGGAAATATAAAATACCCTTCCGATCCACGTCCACCAATTATTCTGGACATTTACCAAGTTTTTCGAGCCAAAACAAAAGAGCGCATCTCGCCGATTGCGCCGCCGCTGCTGTTATTTATCCCGCTCGATCTCTAATTTGGTACAATTGGGCACAATGGCGAGGCACTTGAAAACGAGAAAGAGCGCGAGGGGCGGGGACGAGTTGGCCCAGAAATGCGTGATTGGATAAATGTCGAAAACAAATAGGATGATTCCATTGAGAAAAGAGAGGAGAGCGAGAGAGGGGCCAAAGTGAGAACACTTGTGAACGGCGACCATTGTTCAACATGCGTTCATTTTAATTGAAAGGATACATGGTACACGCGAAACCTAACAAACGGCACGTGTCATCGCGCCAGCTTCAATATTTGCTCTCTAGCACATGCCCACTGAGATTGAAATGAATTGGATGAATGCTGCGACGCGGCTAAAAACAACAAGACACCGTTGAAAATATATATATATATATATATATATATATATATATATATAGACACCACACACACACACACACACACGTATAGAAATAGGAAAAAATATAACGGCGACACTTGCGCCTCGGTCGTTTTGACAGTTGTAAACAAGCGTGGTGAATAATATCGTTGGTTGTCGAGAGACACGGTCGTCGAGCGCCTTTCGATTACGATGTACTAAACATATTTCACTTTATTCATACGCTCGCGCGCGTTCAAACACTCGCAGAGATGGGACACTTTTACGCTCGGAGGATATGCACGATCGCGACGATTGCTGGAAGAGTTCACGGCGAGATTGAAAGAAGAAATATTCCATGAATTTTTAGTGTGCAAATTATTTTTTTTTTTAGGGGGGGAGGGCACTGCTGTTGCTATTGAGGCAACTGATGCAAGTGTAGTTATATTGAAGAATTCTCGGTGCAATGCGCTACTATTGCAGTTTTTTTCAACGAAATTCGTCAGATAGTTGGGCAAAGGTAAACACTGTGCGTTAAAGTAATCAGCGTTACTGAGAAACGAAGACTGAATCGTTTCAAAAATTTTGTCTCTCTCTGACGTTCATACGTTGTTGGCAATATTTTAAACAATATTTTAAACAAGACGCGACGTCTTCTTCTGTTTTCAACGTTTCTCAATCAGTGCCCGATTAAATGAAATTCTCTTCCGTGAATTGTGCCATGCGAACGAACAGTGATTGGAAACAATCGACGAGATCGAAGTTCGCACGAACAAAAATTTCTCTGCACTTTCGATGAGTCTCTTAATTAGTTACAACAACAACAAAAAAAGAAAAAACAAAAGGAAGGAGAAAGAGAAACCAGAAATCTCGCTTCAGAAACTCGCTTCATTTTCGTAAATTCAGCCCCGAGCCAGTCGCGCGGAGGGAATTCCCGGCCGCGACTCCGCGCGAGGAAATTGCGAGGCGTTGAAGTAAACGGCGGACGAAAAATCCCGGGACCCGGGATTCCAGGTGGAAAAAAGGGTGCAACGCGGTCTAAATATTTGCTCGGATCGCAATTGTCGTTTGATGGCTAGAGAAGGGAAGAATCGCGATCCGCGCGAAACACGCGCATTCTCTCTCTCTCTCTCTCTCTCTCTGGCCGGGTTGGCTGGCTGGGTGTTTTAATTGAAACAGCGCGAAAGGAAGCGTAGTGGCCGCGGCAGAAACAGCCGATACGCGGGGCAATATTTGCAGCGAAGTGTAGAAATTGGAACGGCTCGCCCTGAAGAATGGCGTCGTTTTGTTTGGCCGGCTTTGTTCCCGCCGTTTACCCGTTTCCCCGACCGTTGCCCAAGCATTCCGCGCCGATCGATCCGCGCCGAATACGAATGAATCCGATCCCGGTTATTCGACGCTAAATACACCTGTAGCGACATCCATTCAATCTTATAAAAAGTTCAGTCTTATAAAAAGTTACCATGGAGATGCCAACAAATTATTGGTTGCCAAGTTACGAACAAATTGCCGAGAATATATATAATAGCAAATGAGAAATTAATAAACAGTCGTCAGTCGTCAGTCGTCAATTGTCAGTCGTCAGCCGTCAGCCGTCAGTCATTAGTCGTCAGTCGTCAGTCGTCAGCCGTCAGTCGTCAGTCGTCAGTCGTCATTCACCCATTAAATTCTGTATCATGTAAACGTTAAAGATAAAGTATAAAATTTCCTTTATAGTACGGTGACTTTATCATTTATTGATCATCGTACCTACACTCCGCGCGCGTGCAGCGATCTCTCGCGAGCGATCGATTCCTCCCGTGGCGCTCGATTTTTTCCTGGCAATTTTGAACGTAATTTAATATGAATATCGATAGGATTCGCATTTGAGAAATGATATTTACATTATGACATTTTTTATATATTTTTATATATATTTCAGATATACATATACATATATATTTGTTCAATTTTTATGCGTGATTATAGTAACGGACACACTGTCGAAAAGAAAAAGGGAAAAGTTATGTTCTACTATATGTATTTTTAGAATTTGAAAATGAAATGGACATCAAGTTGAATATCCTTCTAATCTAACTATAACTCTGAAAACTAGTGAAAATTAATCGAATCGTGAAATTGCGTTCACCGATCTCACTCGCGTATCGAAGTGAACAGTTTTCCACCTACACTCCAACCTACTCCAATAAATAAAATATTCGAAAAAACATTCAAATAAGAAGAATCGTTTCGTAGCTTACGTTTCTCGCAAGTCTGAATACTCGGATTCCCGGATTCGAACGTTCGAAAATTTCAATTCATGCATAAACTTTCTGCTCACCAATAATCCCAGCGTGTGTTCGGCGATATTTATCCAAATGAATTTCCCGCTAAAACCATTCGCAATCTGGCGTGACTTGCGTCGAAGAGGAACGGTCACCGAGTCCGATACGACTGAATGAGAAAACAGGGAGCGGCTGCTGAAAGAGGATCCCGCGGAGAATGGAGAGAATCGGCAAGGAGCGCGAAGGAGAGGAGAAGAGAGGAGAGGCAAAGGCCAGAGGCCAGACCGCAGGCTAGGCGCCATTTGCCGTTGCGACAGATCCGAAGATCCGCCCCGCCTGCTAAAACTAAGTTGTTGAAACTCGGCTTGGCAGTCGTCAAAACGGCGCAACGCCGAGAGCGGGTGACACGCTGGCGCAACGCGGAGGGATTAGAAACAGGTTCTCGTGGCAGTTTCGTGACCGACCTTGCTCCAGCCACCGCAGGATCTAATTGTCCGGCCTGTGTTTCTCTGTCTACGTGACACACACACACACACACACACACACACACACACACACACACACACGCACGCACGCACGCACGCGCGCGTTATGATTCGAGTATCGCTGTATGATTTGCATTCAAATGTTCTCGCGGACGAGATAACGTAACCGTCGCGATAGCGGCTACTCTAATTGACTCGTTCCCTCTGTCTTTCTCTCTCTCTCTCTCTCTCTCTCTCTCTCTCTTCGAGCGCAATTCCGAGTTTTCGCCGCGGTGCTCGATCTTTCGGGCAGTTCCTGCCCGTTGCGGCTGACCGATCCTTCGCGTTTTGCTATTCGTATTTCGATACTACGATGTAGGAGCGCAATTACGGGTTCTTCGCTCTCTCTGACAGGGGTTTCAGATAGTTTCCGAGGGAATTGAATATTTCTTAGAAACGTCTCGAGAACCAGTGCTGCTTAGTTAGTATTCCGCACTGTCGTAAGATAAGAAGATTGATGTTCAATTTGGTGCCACAATTTGACCAAAGTCTCTTTTCACGCGGTAAATTATAACGCCATTTACGCGGTACCTTTTATACTTTTTATCAGTTTAGGCCAAAAAATATATTTTCCTAGAATTTTTAATAGTAACGATAACAGTGACACCGATAACAAAGCTCGTAGTGTTTCTTTTCTACGAGCCGGTTATGAAATTTACGAAAGCTTGATAAGTTTTGAGAGCAAATCATCCGGAAAAGAATTAACATTCACAATGAAAACGAGAATCGAACTTTAGCAAATATTTCAAGGGACGAGGATAATGAGTTTGATTATTTTTAATTACCGAGTAAAACTTTACTTTTGTCTTCTGAAATGTTGGTGTTATTATTATTATTATTATTTTTCTTGTTAACTACGTGAAATAAATACATATTTCTATATACATAAACCAGCTTTTCTCTCTCCAATATTTTGTTTCTTCTCTTTCTTTTTTCTTTTTTTTTTTTTTTGTACTGACTCTATATACTGACTCTATTTACGCAATTTTCATTCGCGTGTAATCCAATTTCCACGTGGCACGGATACTCCGCGTATTTAGACAAACGATGAACCAACAGTTGCGAGCGACACTCGTTACTTTTTCTATGAAATCAAGTTACTACATCTGTCACAACGAACAATTTGTTAACAAATCGACACCGTTTCGAAAACAGACGAACGAACGACGACTGTTGGAAAATTTCAAGCAACATTTACGGAATTCGAGAAGAACGAATTTCCAACCGCCGTGTCGAAAAAAAAACGAGATCCGCGTCGCCGTTATATACCGAGAAATGTTTCTACCGAGATAAGCTTTTTATCGCGTTGGAATAACGACAAGCGTTTAGAAGCAAACGTGAAGCATTGAAATCATTCCATTAAAATCAACAGGCATCGAGCGAAACACCGGCAAACAAACGCCGTGCTTCTAGAATTCTGATTGCTTTATCGCTTCGCTTTGCAAATGAACTTTTCTTCTCGTTACTCGTGAAACGCGAGCGATTAAACGCGCCCGTTTGCGGAAGATATTTATTCTGACGGCAAATAGATTTTTTTTCTTTTTTTTCTTTTTTTTTTTTTTTACGTTATCGGAGTATAAGCCTGAGTAAAATACAAGTTTCCTACGTAGTAAAAAGTAACAGAGACGGGAGGGGTGAGAAGGGGAGCAGGGAGAAGATTAAGAGAAGTTTATCCCGCGTTTTCAATTTACCCGTGAGAAATAGTAGAGCACAATCGAGTTACGCGTCGGCTTTTATAATTATTTTCCTTTCATCTATCCGGGCCGAATCGCACGGGCGGTTTCAATTATCAAGAGAATTTTCGCGTCTCGGTTAACCGACGACGGATTTCCGCGTGGCCAGACAAATATTTTCCAATATTTTTTATTTTTTCTTTCTTTTTTTTTTTTTTTTTTGTTCCCCTGAGCTGTGGGGGAAATGTATCGCGAAAAAGGTAGATCCAATCGTGAAACGTTTGAAAATCGACGATTTCTGTTTTTTTCCTTTTTTTTCATCGAACGTCGACTGACTTTCATCTATCGATGAAAAATAATCTTAGACTTTGTGAATTTCTACGAAAAATTACGAATAATTCCAGAGCAGGACATTCGAAATGTTCGAAAATTTAAATATCGATGTAGCTTGAGAACTCAACACGTTGTCAATTGATGTCGTACGGTTGTTAAAATTTCGCCCCTTCGCTCGAATTTATCTTTCTCGAAAGATAACACTTTGCTCGTCGAAATGCCGAGAATATTCAAACATTTTCGTCATTTTTAGCAATCGCGCGTAATCACGAGTCAGAATTGAATCCACTTCGAAGTATTATTTTTCTTGAGGAAAAAGTTTCGACTCGAATGATTCGTACGGTTTCTGTTCAGTTTCGTTTCCATCACTTACAAGCAGTAAGTACTAAACAATAAATATCGGCTCCTTTCAGAAATAAAATATATTTACAGCATTCAACATATTTCACAACATATTTACGAACATAGAACACGTCCAACGTGAACGATTTAAAAATAATGAATCTTTTCTATAACGCAAAAATCAAGATTTTACCCGTAATCTGCGTTTGAATATATAGCTTTCACAAACGAATATTCATGAAAGTATTTATTAACATTTGCTTGGCAAAATTTATCGAAAATACAGTTTCTTTTAATATATCGTTTGTGTGAAAGGTTTTCTTGTAAAACAGTATACACCATTAAGTTCGTCGTTAAAAAACTAATTTCACCAATTTCACCAATTTATCCAAAAAGAAGGGTATCTCGAATAATATCTGAGATATTTGACGAAATATATCCCCGTACCCTTAACTTTGAGAGTGGTTTTCACTCCTTGAACATCGACGATTGTCGATGGAAAAAAAAAAGAAAGAAACACTGGTCAAATATTTTTTCGAGAACTACGTTTATGCCGAATTTCATCGAAATCGACGCTTCTATGTGTTGGAAACACCTTGAGAGCATAGCTTGTTTCATTCTTATCCTCGGCGTGTGCATAAATAGAGCGCCGCGAACGGTTGAACTAGTCTAGGAAGTTTGACATCGACTACTCGAAACATCGAAGAGATTAACACAGTTCCGTAATTGGTTTCGTAGCTGCCTGGCGCAGCTGCGAGTCGCAATTGCGTTCGGTCGCGATTTTGCCTAGCATGAATGGCATTGAAAGACCTATCACTGCTAAGAATATTTTTTCCAAGGACTTTTCACGGATGTCTTTTGTCATATAACTGTGTGTGTATATGTGTGTGTATATATATATTTTTTTATCGCATCGTATAGGTGGTGAAAAAAGATACGTTCAGATATGTTATATGTATTGCAGATAAAGTAATTTAAAAAAAATAGCATGTTGCACGATAAAAAATTATTTTTGGAAAAAATTTCGCTTTTACTATTTTTGTTTGTTGGTAGGAAACGTATCGAATGAATATTTTTTAATTCAAGTTAATTTACGTACATAATATCGTTTTTTATTAATTTTACATTTACACTTGACATTGTAGATCACAATTTGTGTTTTAAATTTATGCTTCCCTTTTTTCTTATTTTCAAACAACAAGCGCACAAATTTCGTGTCTCGCACGTGAGAGGCGAGAAGAAATTAAATAATGGAATAACGATGGAATATCAGATTAATTAATTGATAGAGAGAGACACACCGGAAGTGAAGTGTTTAGTTTTGTGGATCGCAGCCACAGGCTGGTAAACGCGTTAATTAATTAGAATTGCCCGATCACACGAAATTTATCGGAGCTGTAGATAAAAGTGGAGCGTCGTAGTTCACAACTTGAACCGAATCCCGCGGGACACGACATTGTCGTGTGAAATTTATCCGCCGTGAAAGCTGACGCACGTTCAACGTCACCGTAAAACCTGGTCACGTTCCTAAATGCGTCTTTACACCGTAAAAACAGCCATAAAACGTCGCGTTCGATGAGGCCTCTTCGTGCTCCGTCTCCCTTCGAATTCCAAGTACTTGCCAACATTTTTATAAAACACGGAACAACATCACAAGCAATATTCATATCTTCTGATTTCCCGAACTAAATAAATTGTAAATTAATCGATAAATTGTATATTCCTCGCAGAGAAAGTGTAATATCGTGTTTGATCGAAATTCATCATCAAATGTTGCTCTTTTAACAGCGGCAAACTTAACTTCTTAGCAAATGTTTTAGTCCATCCCTCTTATAACACGGTAGATAGGTTCCTAGAAAATGCCGTGTTGTGTGAGACCCAGAGCCAGTACAAAAAGGGGGGGAGGGGGATTACGTTCCGAAAATTTATTAAAAACAAACATTTCTTTTAAATTCCATATAGCGACTTAATTTTGATTAAAAATATAAATGTACGTGTAACACAAAACGAAAAGAAACAAAAAATATTATTTTCATTTAACGCGACCTTAATTTAATAAATTTCTTCCTCACCGCTGCTCAGTACAATCAAACGAGAATATTTTTTGCACTTTATCTTTTTAGATACGGCACCACTTTCCGCAACATTGTATTTTTGAGACGGCAAGCCTCGCCGCGGATCGCGTGTAAACTGTGCATTATACACTGTGGAACAGACTTATGAATGAATAAATTATAATTTGTTTATACATTTTCATGTAAAGCTACTTTATATTTTCATGTAAAGCTATTTTATAGTTCATTATTCCTTCCCGTCATTATTTTAAGGTAATTTAGTTTTCAAATGTGTTAAACAAAAATCATGTTATCCAGTGCTGTAGAAGTACAGTGTTGTACAAAGGTTTTCGCAATTTTTTTCATCGTGTTAGAGCGAAACCGTGTTACAGGTTGCAGTGTTATACGAGGGTTCCCGCGATTTATCCTATCGTGTTAGAGCGAAACCATGTTGTAAGATGCCGTGCTGTAGGAGGGCTACCTGTATTTGCAAATAATTTGTTTAGAATTGAACCGGCGCGCTTCGTTTCGGTATAATATACATTCGTTTGTTTTGTAAAAGAAGCCTAGGCCAACTTTCGTTCTCAACGCGACAACTTTCTTCGTTGAAAAGATTGATGGACACACGTCGGAATTTCTTGATTTCTTATTTTTCCTCGCTGAGCGTTCACGCACGACTTCCCCATGCCAAAGTCGCCAACGCCACGTTACGACAAATTACACGCGAAATTGTTCGCGTGCTCGTAGATGACGGTACACGGCGCCACGATATTCGTCTCTCTTTGCCTGCGGCCGCGGCGAAATGAGAACGCTTCCCCCGAAAAATAAAGTTCAATCGTCCATTGGCAGATTAAATTCGTGATTCTCGCCCGTTCCAGTGTGAAAAATGCCACGATTCATATCGGTCGTTCTCTACGAAAATTCAATTTAGCCGTTGTTGTACCGTAACGCACGCGAATCTTTTCGCGATTTACCGGGACGACTTTAATTTTGATAGAAAAAAAGGAAAAAAAGAAAAAAAGAAGAGAGAGAGAGAAACGCGCCTTGCACAGACGAACGAGCACGAGGTAGTACAACGATAATAAAACGTATCGTACGTTCTGTAGAATGAAATTTTCAATCGCGTCGCGTTGCTCTCGCAACCCCTCGCTTCTTGAAAGAGGCACACGTCTTCGAACTTAGATCCGAAATCTAATTAGCAGATATCCGCCAGCGAGTTGATTAACGTATAGACCAAGGATCAAAGAGTAGCGCGAACACGGCGAGGCTTCCGCTTCTCATTTAACGTTGTAACGTGCAATCACGCGGTTTATTTGCATGAAGGATATCGCGAACCCACGATTGCACGATAAAAGCTCTCTGGATACGTTGGTCGTCCTCCTATTCGATCGAGCTTCTCCACAATTTCTCAAAGCTGAGCGAGAAGAGGATTTTATTCGACGCTCGGCTCCTTTATGTCCCGATATAAAAACGAAGCTTCTTATTTCCCCGATGTATCTCGTTACACATGTACCATCTTGTCGAATTGTGAATTATAAATCTGTCTCAAACTCCATTTTCTCTCTCTCTCTCTCTCTCTCTCTCTCTCTCTCTCTGCTTCCTTCGGCTAATTATTGCCATCGTATCGGGCATTTTACGTTTCATGGAAATATTCAACGTCGACGACAATACATACGTTGTGTACACACGGATAGAAATTAAATTCTGGAAAAGACGAGATATTGTTGCTCGCAATAACAACATAAAAATGAAGCTTCTTATTCCCCGATGTTTCTCGTTACACTTGTACACATCTTGTCGAATTGTCAATTATAAATCTGTCTCAAACTTCATTTTCTCTCTCTCTCTGCTTCCTTCGGATAATTATTGCCATCGTATCGGGCATTTTATATTTCATGGAAATATTCAACGTCGACGACAATACGTACGTTGCGTACACACGGATGGAAATTAAATTCTGGAAAAGGCGAGATATTATTGCTCGCAATGTAAATTTATTAATTGAAATGCACCGTAGGAAATGGCACAGCTTAAACACATTAGTTATTGTCGATTCGAGTCTAAACCAAGGTTATTTTTAAACGTGCATAAAAACTATGCACTTCCAACTATAAATTAACGAAACACTTTGTAAATGAAACTGTTTGAAAAATATTTCACACACACACACATATATATTCGAAAGAACCGAGCGAAACGAATTTGAAGTTTGACTTTTACCTTCTCGCGAATTTTATTAAGCTCGTTCCGTCAAGTTCCTTGGTATACAGCGGGAGATAATATTGCTGCCGTATTTCAAACCTAAGTACCGTCTTCAATCTTCGTTTGAGTCCCGAAACTAGTTTTGATAACGCTGAGCAACTTTCCAGGCAGGGTGTCTATGTCGTTCGGTAATCTTCTCGGCTCTTGACAACTCGGTGCATTGTTTCCGCGAGAGTTCCCGTTTCGTTCGATTGCGCGAAATGCTTTCAACTTTTGATAAGGGACGAAGAGGCAAGTCTCACTTTCCGCGCTTATTAATCCCTGCAACTTCGAGAAGACAGCCTGACGACTCACCGAACGAAAGAGGGAAAAGAATTTTTTCCAACTGGGCGGCAGACATTTTTTCGCGTGACTGTGATTATTATCACGAAAGTTTGATTATCCTGCTCGTTCAGGCTTCATTCTGTTAGCGATGATAATATTATCAATCAGCTATCAAGAGAGAAATTTTCTACAAATCACTCTGCGTTCAGCGTTCAGCTACAAATTTAGTAGTTTATTTTTAGTAATTGTTTTGAAGAAACTACGCGCGTAATAAAAATGTTATTTCTTTCATTTCAAATATACTTCGCGTGTTCCTTCGATGATTATCGCGTGCGCGTACCTCTCGCACAAAAATTTCCCATGCCGATAAATAAATGACTCGACACCGTCGGAACGTATTTAAAACGAGTAGCCGTGCCGGCAAAGTTAATAACTGTCATGTTAAAGTTCATCGCGCGTCGAGTTGTAAGAAATCTCTCCATTTCCCTCCGAGTTCGAGCCGAGCTGCAATATGAAGAAATTGAAAGTAGAATTTAATTTCGAATTTTATTGCCGCATCTTTTATTTCGCGTCCCGTAGCCTCCGTCCTCCTCCTTTCATATTTATTACAATCATTCTTTTGACGTCCCTCGGCTTTATCGCAAATAATTGCACATCTCAGACGCGCGCGCGTTTCTGCATGAAATTTCCCTCTCGCTGCAGTTCTTCAGCCACGATGACAAGAACGAATTATCTCGAAACTGGGTATCTCTCCAGATTGAAATTGAATGCATTTCGCGTACAATCTTCAAATGTGGTTGCCGCGTATTTAACGTATTCTCTGTCGTTTGCGGAAGTTGCTGAATGCACGAGGTAAATACTGAATTGTCGATTGATAAGTAAACCTTGCTGCGAAGGTGTGCGTGTTGCAAAGTTTTTACCTTACGTAAAACGATCCAACGATAAAAACTTACTGTTCGAGAAACACAATATTCGACAATATGAAATTGATTGATGAGACATTCGAAAAAAGATTGAGCTACTTTCTTTAACAGTTAGTTTCTAGAACTATAGGAACGACTGAACCATAGGAATTTCCATCATCTGAGACATTAAATTGAAAAAAAAATGGGAAAAGCTTTGTGACAACGATAATTTGCACGAAAAATTGCATATTTTAGGGGGAAAAAATCGTTCAAATCTCTGAAAATTCATTGTTTCGTATTTGTAAAATTTCTAACAAAAATTATACAATAAATCGGCCATTTTGTTGTAGTTCTAGCGTTAAACTCTCATTAAGTTAACACATATCCGTCCGGCATTTATTTGCACCGCCATTGACAAATGCCGGCATTTTTTGACACTGTTTGTAGAAACGATATCTTCTATATGAAAACAACCTAACTTTTAGAAAGTCATATATTTTTCAGTGAAATTTTGGGAAATGAAATAAAATGAATTTGTATTTACATATACACCTTTATTTTTGATTTTTTTCTTTCCGAAAATAAATAAAAATTAAATCCACCAAAAAAGTTGAAACGAATTACTGAAAACATACTCGTTATTTTATTAGACAAAGTAAATTATTTTCGAAACTTTAATTTTATCAATAATTAATAGTTCTTCAACGAATGGTACTGTTCGAAACATGTTCCAGTATGAAGGGCAATGTTGCAATGTCACATACGTAGCTAGTTCTACTTTTTCTGTTGTGAACTTTACAAACTTTGCAATATTTTAAAGGATGTTTTATCTTTCCTGCAGTCACTATTTTAAAGCATTTATGTTTACGTAAATCACAATTAAGTCTGCCAGGTGGGTCGAATTTTGGTGTACGCTTTGTTGGTTTTAATGAAATCGATTCTGATGGTGATATTTTAGAAATGTTTGTTGGTATTGCAGTGGATGTGATATTTCTTTTTCGTTCTCCGTTTTAGATTTACTTTATTGTTTGATTTTGATAAAAATAAGTTAAGAAAATTAACAGTAATATCCCTGAAATTTCTGAAATATCCGAACGCCCAAGTGCTTAAACTTTGAATAAACTTCTTCTATACGCACTTCTAACCGACTAATACGTTTTTAAATTAATTTTTTTTTTTTTGCGTTTGTACCCTTATACGACGCAACTGAAGCTGAGATCAGTTTTTTTCGTAGAATTAACTCTGCTTGGTAAAAATTACGTTTTAATTTATTCGGATTTAATAAAACAGCAATCGATTATTTACTGCAATATACAAATGCAATACGA
Organism: Tetragonula carbonaria; assembly: GCA_032399595.1. Taxonomy (NCBI): domain Eukaryota; kingdom Metazoa; phylum Arthropoda; class Insecta; order Hymenoptera; family Apidae; genus Tetragonula; species Tetragonula carbonaria. The sequence goes on along the minus strand of JAUCRC010000011.1, from coordinate 4,716,721 downwards.
ATTTTCGTCATTTGGCTGCTGGTGATTGTCTGTGAAATGACGAATTTTCGTCATGCGGACGGATATGTGTTAATCAACGATATAACATGTCCCATCTCGTAGGAGTGGATGTTTCTCTCTCTCTCTCTCTCTCACACACACACACACACACACTTTAGAAAGGACGATCGCTTTTATAAGACTCTTTTATAATACCGATATAAAGTCGGTCTAGAGTAAGCCTTGGTTCGGCAGCTTTCTCGCGGAGGGGAGACCCCGGCGTTATATGCAAAGCAGCTGAAAGTCGATCGAAAATCGCGGATCAGCATAAAAATTGCAACAAAGTTACCACCGAATTTTACTCGTAGCTGATAGCTAGCTCCGTACACGGTGCAACATGGCATCGTTTATCAAAATCATTCTGAATATGTTTTATTCGCTTCGTGTGTTGTTTCTCGCTCGGCTCGGCGAAAGCGCTCGAACGTGCTCCGCGACACGTGCAAACGAAATAAATAAATAATAAATTAAACGAAAGGAATCGACGACGATAAAAATGGAAGTAAATTCCAGCGCCAATGTTTGAAATTCGCTGGAATCTGTTTTCTATCCAGCGAGCAAAAAAAATCTCAGGCACGCTGAAAATTCAGGAATTTTCTTTCGTTTCCAGAAAATGCGTCGTCCCAATTGCTTGCCAACGTTGCCATCTTCCGACGATCTTCAAGTACAATGTCAGCGAGAAAAATGATACGACAGAGAGAGAAATTTGAAGTGATTAGAAAGGGTTTGAGTTCGTTCAATTCGTAAAATAATAAAGTATGATTCGGAGAAATGATTCACTGCGACGAAGAGAAGAACCATCTATTGGAAAGGGTTCGAGTCCACGTCCGAGATGGTCGATCTCTGACTTTCACTTTCAGGAATAATTATCGAGCGGATCTCGATAGAGTCCGCGCGAACCGGAAATCGCAGGGCGGAAATTTAAAGAACTCGCTTGAAAATCCCTTTTCGTCTGGGAAACCGACCGGAGCTTTTATTGTCGGCGGCTGAGCGGGAACTCGTTCATTCTTACGGCGTACATAACTATCCTCGCTGAAAATCTCATCTCCTGACAAATTTTGTTACGCTGCTGCCCGCAGCAATTTCCGCGTGTAGCAGTTCGCGCGCGCGTTTCGCTCCGTCACGTTTCGAATTGCGACCGTGGCGGAGAATCAAAAAGGTAGTTTCACTTCTATCGGTTTCGCGACTACCATCCGGACAATATCGTCAAGTGTGCATTAATAATCCGCGCGATAATACTCCCTTTACATCACGCGTGTTGGTCGCTCGATTTCCGAATCCGTTTTCGACTTCAGCAAACAGAGGCTTTTAAGAGAAATTTTCTTAAGAGGCTGACCTTTCTCAAGACGCGAAGTTCCGGACAAATCGGATAGTCGTAGGACATTTCTCCGAAAACGTTCAACCAGACGCGCTTTTATCATATTTTCTGCTTTCACGGCGCGTGATTGTAAGAATAACACGTTTTATGATGGTAGGTTTAGCCTAACTTTTTCCACTTTGAATTGTGCTTTTAAAAATATGATTGAAAATATACGTACATACGGGCGAAAGGAATGAAATTTGCTCGTTGAAGCCTTCGGTTTCGAGAAAATCGAGCTTGAAAATGTCGAATTCAACTGTACCTCAGTTTGACATTCTACGCGCAGAAATAAGTGGAAAAAAAACGAGGAATAAAATTTCCTTTGTTTAACACGTTGTTCTTTTCAAGGAAATAGGCTTTGAATGTGTTTCGTTAGAAATCATCTCAAGTGTACTCGATTTTCTTTTTCAAGACTCTTTTGAAGGCTCTACGGAGGAAGACTCTTTCTTTTCGACTTTCTACGTTTCTAACTACGATTAGCGGGACACACTCTGTATGCGTGCGTCTACACTAAACGCGTTAATCGGTAAATTGCATTGAAACTAAAAGACACGCGAGAAAGCAACTCGAAAACCACGTCGTGTTTCGGGTACACAAGATGAAACTTACCAGCGTCAAGGCACGTGTATCAAAAATTCATTCGTTTCCATGACGATCAACTAATTGCGTCGGAAAACTAGATGCAACAAATCATCTTACCACGAAATTCTTGATACCGATCCCCGGGTACAGTACAGCTGGCAGCATGCGAAAGCAACCTTTGAGCAGCGCGTTGAATATGCACACGTTCATCAGTGCATCCGTGAATGCATCATCTCTCTCTCTCTCTCTCTCTCTCTCATTCTGTTGCATACGAGGCGAATGCTCGCAGGTAAAATCGAAACAGAGAACGTACGGGGAACACGCGAGGCGTATAAGCTGGCGCGGCAGTCGCATAATACGCGTGAACCGCAGAAAATAACCACACCAGCTGAAACCGGAGAGACCGGAGAATTACGAGCTCCTTCGTCTTCTCTTTGCTGGCCAACGCAGCAAGCCTCAGAGGACAAACCATCTCGTGGAAATTCACAATCGCTTGTGAAAACGTGTCCTGCCTCACTCACTCCCTCATTCTCTCTCTCTTTTTTTTGCTCTTTCCTGCACAGGTTCACAGGTACGGATCTCTTTTGCATTTGATATCGTGTACATACGCCTGTTTCTGCTGCACGTGCACACGTACGTGTTGCGTCGATGTGCGCGTGACTGAGTCAGCTTTTAAGCTGCTCATCCAGCTGAATTACTGCAGGCTCTCTGGATGGCTGTCTCTCCTTCTGCCTCTTTCTCCGGTACGCGGGAGAGAGACACATAAGGGCGGAGACGAGGGAATATAAGATTAATTAAAAAGGTATCGGATGCGCGGATTTTCACCGACACACGCTCGCAAGTTTGTCGACGCGGCGGCTTCACTCTCTTTTCTCTCTTGGTCTCCCTCTCTCTCTCTCTCTCTCTCTTCTTTTCTCGCTCCCTTTGGTTCTTCGGGTTCTTCGCTTGAAACGGCCCTTGATGAAACGGCCCTTGAGCGCGATTCCTAAATTACGGCGAACTCTGGTGACCCGCGCGATCGAGCTTTCGCCATCGTCGGGCTTTCTTTTGGCGACTGCCTTTTCGTTGATACCATTGCCAATAGTTACGAAGAATGACAAGGAGTATTCGAAATCTGGTTCTCTCGAGTCTCTCTCTCTCTCTCTCTCTCTTTGCTCTGTCGCAAATTTTCACGTATCGACTTGCCACTACGATTTCTAGAGTTCGACGACTTTCTTCTTTTTACGTTCCAAGTTTTTGTGGTTTTTCTTATAATAAACGAAATTACTTTCATTCGTTTAAACTTGCTTTTTAGCGGAAACTTTGCTTGTTTCGTCCCTTAGGCGCTTCGCTAAATTCTTGTCAAATTGCGCCGGAAAGAGAAATAAAATTCTTTCGTCGTTTTTACCATGTCCTACTATTTTTCGACAAGAAAGAAACTTTTAGTTTCGTACGTCTAACTTTCTGTAATTACAACTGTAAGTAATTTTGTAATTGTATGTACATTTGTAAGCACATTGTATAATTGCAACTTGATTTTCACGTGATTTTCTCATTCTTGTGAAATAATAACTCGAGGAATCGAATCTGTTTAATACGAACGAATTTTATCAACAAGTACTGCATTTTGGATTTTTTTGTGTCTTACGAGCATTCTTTGTCGTGTCTTTGAACTTTCCACAGACGCATAGAAATCCGCAGCCCTGTTACAAATTATTAATTACATTTGGTACGCGCGATAGAAAAATTGTAACAAATTCTTTATTTTGGATATTTTATATCTCTTCACGTATAACGAGCACTCTTATCTTCGAATTTTTCGCAAATTGCATAAAAATCTGTGATTTGATTACAAGTTGTGCGTATATATAATAAAAAAAATCATAGCACGCGCTATATTTTGGATATTTCATATGTTTTCACGTACTACGAGCGTTCTTTGAAATGCATAGAAATCCGCAGTTGCGTATATTATTTCGTTACGCGTAATGAAAAATTGTCGCACGTTGCACCAGCAAGCCTAAAACACATAAACGAAGATCTGAATACTTATCCGAACTTATGCGAAAGTTCAAACGCGAAATGTCCGCGTGCATCAGATTTCCAAGTGTTTGCTCATCGACACACCGAGAGAGAGACCCCACTGAATAGAAACATTCGGCCACCGAGAGGAAATTGGGCAACAGCCAGCACGGCGTGCAATTAGTCTGCAACGATAATTCTCTGGAATACTAACCATTAGCCCGACACTTGCTTGCGGTGGTGGCGCGCATAATCGAGAGACATGCCTTTCCTTTTTCCCCTCCGCCACTCGTTTCCTTTGACAATCTGCAACCGCTTACGAAGAATGGGAAAAAATGCAAGACCTGGCGAAAGCTACGCAAAATTCGTAACGTATGAATGGAAAAGAGCAAATATCACTGGATACGTTTTTATCTACAAACACAGATACATGCAATCCACTTATTGTTAGTGACAAAAATCGTTCACGCGTTGGCCCATGTATGCTCTTCAGCGCATATCAGCTTGAATTTATTCAATCGTACACGCCTTATGCATATATACATATGCGTATATACAGAAATGTTAGGGATAACTGGTTTAATTTTGTAAGCTGTCTATCTCTATTTCGAGATATTACATTTTATTAAACAGACTCAAATAGTTTTGAAACATTGTGTTAATTTTCAAATTAAATATAAAATTGCTTCAGGGTCTTTCTTTATCAGAGATATCGGGAAAGAGTTATTAACGATTCATGGAAAATGATTTACGATCAACAAGTGAATAATGAGTAAACATTTTATTTCAATTTGTTTAATAAATGCTGATTTTAAATTGCCAAGCTTTTGAAGACGATATATTTCGATGTAATAGCAATAGCGCTCTAATCTACTTTGAATCTCTTGGTATTTCTTCAAATTCCTTTACACTCCAACTTGCGAAATAGAACAAGTGTCGAACACGCATCGAAGAAGCAGAATGTTGAAACAAAGCCTGACGCGAGAATATCGCGCGAATGAAATTCGATTCGGCGGAAGAATTATATACCGAGTGTATACTCCCTCTGTGGAGATCATAGATACCAGGGCAGATTATCCGACGTTTCAGCAACGTTACGCGAACATGTCAAAATTTGGTTTCCATTACACGAGTTGGCAATAACGTTTAAGTTTTGTGACAAGATACGTTTAGCGGGATCCAATTCAGACTTTGTTGAGTAGAACGCATTAATAGCCTCTCACGGTTATTATCTGTTCCCATTACGTTCCCGCGATAATTACTGCTGCGTTCACGCTTCCAATAACCAAGTGTTGGTTAATGATATTTTATGGATGTCCTGTCGATTCACGGAATTCTGAATCCGTATTTTACATCCGTATGTATCAAACCGCGCCCCCTCTCGAACAACTGCTACCACTCTAAACAGCGTAACAAACGAATGTATTATTGAAAGAATCATCGAAAATATTATTGAAAGAATCATCGAAAATACTCGAATATATATTGAACGAATCATCGAAAATACTCGAATATATTATTGAAAGAATTATCGAAATACATCGGAGACGATTAAACCTTCGTAAAATTTAATTTCAAATCGGGCGAAGGACGTCGGTCGCCATTTTTTCCAGAATGAGTTCTACGAAGAAATTCTCTCCCTCTCTTCTCTTCGAGTCAATAAATGTTCGACGATGTGATCAATATTGAAAGGATTGTACTTGTCGGTGAGTTTATATATTATTGAAAGAATCATCGAAATATATCGGAGACGATTAAATCTTCGTAAAATTTAATTTTAAATCGGGCAAAGGACGTCGGTCGCCATTTTTTCCAGAATGAGTTCTACGAAGAAATTCTCTCCCTCTCTTCCCTTCGAGTCAATAAATGTTCGACGATGTGATCAATATTGGAAGGATTGTACTCGTCGGTGAGTTTATATTTATTTTAAGGAAGACGTATCGGGAACTTGACTGGGGTCAGCTTTGAGGCAGACGTCGATCGATACTAACGACTTGAAAAATACGTAAATATCCCCTGCCCCGTGAATTATGGAACAACATATTTCCCGTGGATCTTCCCTTTACGCCAGTGCATGTAATCTCGAAGCAATTTGAATAATGGTTACTCTATTTTGAATAATATGTTTGCACGCGAGATGAGCCCGTGAAAAAGTTCGCTCTATCTAGGTTAAAAATTTCCGCCGTGACTTGCAACCGTTTCAACCACTTGAGAACCTTCTCTCTTTTAGAGTAGACTGATGTACATTGTATATAGGAATTTGTCATTAACCCTGATCACTTTTGACCCACATTTTTTTTTCTTTTTTTTTTTTTTTTAAATTAAACGATATCTCGAATTTAAACTTGTATCAATGCACCGTGACTTTTCGGTTAAGTTTTCCGTAAAACATCTTCTTGAAGTATCATAAATCCTTTTCGTTCGCAAAACTGAATGTAAAACCGAAATATAAAAATTCGTGGTGAAAAAAAAAAAGTTAAAACATAATTGAAGTTTGGTCTTTCAAATGACGTGAGTATTTAACAGTTGCAAAGGAAACTTAGTTTTAAATTGTTCGTAATTATCACGAGACACGTGTTGTTACGCATTTTAAAAATTGACTCGAAACTATGCTCGTCAACAGTAAAACCAAATTGAGAAACACATGATTCTTAACAAATCACGAAACATTTGTTCTAGAACAACGCGTGTCGTTGCTTTTTAAAATTTTTCTCCAAAAAGCTCGACTCAAGTATCTCGCTGTTTGAATAATTAAACGTCGTTGTATTTGCCAAGGAAATTTTTAGGAATCGTAGCTCCATGGTTCTCTCGTTGAAAAAAAATGAAACTTGCACCGTGTTCTGTAACCGTGCCAAGATTTATCAGGAAAAGACAATCTGGAAATGGGTAAAGATTTGCATTCAGGTGGAAGAGGCAAAATGTGTAATGACCGTGGAGAGTTCGTGTTAACTCTGAATGTTCAGGCGTGAGTAGATAAGTACGTATTTAGTCAGACGCTCTTGCCAAGTCGCAATCGGCTATTTAGCTTCAACTTTTTTCTGTCTCGAGCGACTTTAATGGGGAAATCTCGCCGACGAGGGATGTGTGTTATTCGTTATAAAATAAATATCTTTCGTCTTGTAATTTTTAAATATAGTTAGAACACATAATTTAGAAATATTCTGCTCTAGAAAGTCAATCCTAATTGTGACGTCTAAAATCTCAATTGTTAAAAGGATCAAAAAAGGATCAAAATTTATTGCACACAATAGTAAGGAACACTGAAACGTCTTTCGATGTGATAAATTCTATTTCAATGAAATTGAATGTCAAATTATTAACACTTTACCGACCGGTAGCCTATTAATCGGCTAACATATTTTAACACTTTATCGACCGGTAGCCTATTAATCGGCTAACTATTCACCGCTAATACACGGTCGGTAAAGTGTTAATAATAGCCACACGTGCTGCAAAAAAAAAGAAAACAGGCGCGAAAACAAAGATTTCGAAAAAAAAGAGACCGACGATTTCAGTAAAAGGAACGCGAGTCTCGTATCGTTGAACGTGGGTTCCTATCGATTCGTTTTCCTAAAATTTCAAGGAAATTGCTTTCCGAGAATTGCAGAATCGCAATCTACTTTGCTTGACCGACTGGACGGGAAAATCGTAGCGAATTTTAAGAGAGTAATCGGTTTACAAAAATGATGAAATTTCAAGAGCTTTTAAAATATTAATCAGGAAATAATCAAGTATAGCATAGTATTTGTAATCATTCGTTTCGATTATTTTTTCCTCCCCCCCCTTGCGTTCCAATAATTTCGCGAATCATTGTCGTTTCACTCGATCGACGTTTCAAATGCCCAATAAGAGGGGACGAGGAAAAGTTGAAAAATAGAGGAAGAAAAATTGACAGTTGCGCTTAACGAGAACTAATGAAAAATTGGCCGGGCCATTAGTGGGAACCGTCGAAAATAAAAACGATATTGTGATTGACCCGGCGGCGTTTAATTATCGTCCCAACGAGTTCCACGAGTTTCGCTGAGCGTTGCTTTTTGCAGCATCGGCTGAAACAGCGTGACAGTACTCTATCTTGAGCTTGAACGAGATAAAAAAAAAAAGCACCACGATCGTCGGAATTGCAGTCGAGTGTGCGTTTCACCAGCTATATATTGTTACAGCGGCTGTAAACTCGCGTCACGAAATCCATCGCCGATACTTTTGCGTTAGCAATTTGCTTCGGTCCCTCCGAATAATAATAAAATTCGTCTAGTTTTCACGCGGTGTTGTTCTACAATGCAAGACATTCGACACGGGCAGTTGCTTTAGTTTTGCCAGTGCAAACGAATCCGCCTGAAACTCGAGCAATTTGTCTTTACCTTGCTACGCGCTGCTCGCGCATAATTAAAACATCACAGATTTACCGCTGCATTTCTCGTCGAATTTGCCGCAGTCCCCTCGTGTTTCCTGCAATATTCGGGAAGGGGGGGTAATTTTTAATTTCTGTGTGAATATTAGATTTTTTTCAAATCGGTGGAACTAATAATCGTTCGCAATCTTAGTTAATTAACAATAGCAGGAGTATGGTTAGAATTTTTCTTGTATCTCTTCAAATACATTCTTCCTTGTCATCACATTTTACATTACATTTCACTGAAAACATCTTTCTGTTTATAATGGCAGATGTCTGAAAATTTTCTGCACGAACGTTTTTCAAGGCTCGGAGATCTTCTGTGAAACTCGCTCGAGTAATATAAACAGCGTTAAAATCAATTAACTTGATTGTAATAAATTACACTGAAACGACAAACGAAAATCTTTCGAACGACAGAAACTTTCTATTTAACGTTTTATTTAATCCTAGTGTTATTTACGCGCGAATGTCATCAGAGCCGGAGTTCAAATGAACTTTTGTTCGCCCACCAAAAATTCTGCCCGCACACGCCACGACTCGGTGCTTTCACAACGGGGGAGGGAGGAAAAAAAGGGGATTTCCATTCAGTGGAACAAGCCGCGAAAGTTTTCAAGCCACACACCTTCAGGCCAGTTCGAACAGAAAGCGATCGATGCGGCCTATTCGGGAAGAAATATTGCGGCCGCTTGTAAACAAATACTTTTCGAATAAGAGCGTTCGATCTTTCTCTCTCTCTTTTCTCTTCGTTCTCTCTTCATTGTTTTTTTTTCTTTTTTTCTCTTTTTTTTTTTTTTTTTTTTTTTGTATTCTGCCCCGAGCAAACGTAGACGCCAATTTGTATGTGGCGCCACTTTCGATACACTGACCGCACATCCCGGCGAAAAAAATATCGCAGTCGTAGCTGGCCCGTTTAGCGGAAATAACACCGTTTAGAATGGAACGGAGAACTATTGCTTTTTTCCCCGCGACAGTACGCGGCACGATTTAAACGCGCGCGCTGATTAATGAGAACGACGATTAAAAGTGGAGAAACGAACGCTCGCCGTTCTCCTGCAGGCCTTTTCTCCTGCAGAAAATAATTTAAATAAACATGACAACCTCGAAAACATATTTTCCACTTTCGCGTGGCCGGCCGATTTTTCGCATCTCTCCCAGCGAGCTTTCGACCTTTCCACTTTGCAACTAGATTTTTACCGAATTTTTGTATTTTGCGAATGACCACAAAAACATGCAATCTTCAGATGCAAAATTTGTTTCGTATGCTAAGTATCACAGTGATTGTATTAAACTATTACATTCTGTATACTAAATTCTGTATACTATATACTATATATATACCATATACCATATACCATATACCATATACCATATACCATATGCCATATGCTATATACTATAATACTATATGATATATGCTATATGCTATATATTATAGTCTATAATCTATAATATTATTAAATTCGATTTACAATCAATATTAATAATATATCATTAAAATTAATAGTATTTCATTAGAATATTAGTATTATAAATACTGGAATATCATAAATTGAAAATTTTTCAAGAGACGTCGTCTGTAACGTTATAGACGACCAGCATTTCGTCGATTCATTGGTACTATTGGTAAATCATCGTGCAAATTCCGAGTGACTTATGATCGTGCGATATTAGAGGTGAAAGAGAGAGAAAGAAGAAGAGGAAAAAGAAAAAGTAGAGAGAGAAGTTCCATTTCACCCCGGGGAATCCATTAACGGGCTCATCAATAAAGCTCCGTCTCGTTCAACTTGGTCAAGCTATTTAATTTTCTAAGCCACCTGAATTCAATATGAAATTAGGCACACGCGACTTGAACATGGGAATTTCACGTAGTTTTAATCACGATTATAGGAACGAGGTAAATTTCAAACGATGCTCTCAAATTATCGGATAACCGATATTTTCTGCACTGTTCAACCAGCCTCGATTAATTTAGTCTCATTAATGAGATTGCCAAAAGTGTTACGTTCGATGTTTTCTATGCTGTTGTGTGTAATCGTTGGAAAGTTTGTTAATTATTTATCAAACACGTGAGAGAAAACGAGAACGGGATCGAAACTACGGAGATTTCCAATCGTAGTACTCCATCGGGCATGTTCCGTGGTAAGCGCGATGCTACGAACCTAATTTCTGCAATTATACAGGGTGATTCACGCAGTTTGCATACCTGAAATAACTATGTTTAAACTGTGCGTTTCTAATGAAAAATTGTTTAATGCAAGAATTGTATGGTTTTAAGGGAGGCAAAATATGGCGTGGCAATTTTTTGTAAATTTCGAAATTTCCAAGGTCATCTTTATTCTTTTCTTTCTTTTTTTTTTTTTTTTAACTGGATCATATATTATTTTCGTCATAGGTCGAAGGAATATTAACTTCCAAGTAGAAAAAGTACTATATTAGAAGTGTTGTATCAAACGATTTTTCGTTGGACGCATAATTTAAAGTTTATTTCAGGTGCGCAAATTACATGAATCACCCTGTATATATGTTATTGATGAGCATTTCGTCCAACAATTGATACACTATCCACGTAAGAAATTAATTCCTCACGTTTGTCATTGATCAAACCGCAATTTCAATGGAAGTGGAATTGAATTGCGTGGAGTTTCACGTTGTAAAGTACACGTAGAGACTCGTAGATCTTTTTCCCGCCTGTTGGGAAGAATTAAAATACAACGTGCGTCGCGTAATATCAATTAGGCAGCGAGGACAGAGAAATTTGTACAATTTTCCGGGGGAAATTCCGGCGGAATTCTCTAAATGAAAGTAATTAAGCGACACGGGTTACAAATTTTTGCTTCTTTCGACTCGAACGCCTCGCGAGGTTGTTAATTTCAATTGAAATGTGTGTGTGTGTGTGTGTGTGTGTGTGTGTGTGTGTAGAGCAGTACTTGCAAATCGTGATTCGATTTCTTCTGTACAGTAGAAGGATCGATTATCGATTCTATTCTTTTTCTTTTCTCGAAGTAATATCTCACTGTGAAATGAAAATTACAGTGAAAAGTATTAGACGAAAGGCTGGTTGCTTTTTGCAACACAAAAGGTTCTGATTGCATTTCACGGATAAAAGTAACAAGACAATGCGAGAAATATGTATATATAATGGAACGCGGCGATATTTTCAGACCTCATCGTTAGATGCATTTTCTGCATGCGACTTCCTCCTAATGGCATCTCCGTGGTCGATTTTACGTGACCGGAAACATGATTCGCCGCAAAGACGACGAAAATATAAAATAACATAGTTCCGTCTCCGGGGACTTTAATCGACAGACCGGCAAGAAGTCGATGCTACATTTCGCCGAGGAATTTTCAGACGGGAATTTATAGCCACGTTTGTCAAATAATTTATACACGATATAAATGTTATTTACTTATCAGAGGCAATTTATCTTTTTCACCCCGTTCGCCTTAATAAACGGACCGATTTATCCGAAAGAAAAATCGTGACACTCCCTCTACTCTCGCGCGAGAATCTCTCCTTGCTTCAAATTGTTTCTGGCAACGCTGGTACGTAATTTCTCAACAGATATCCAACTCCTGGAGATACACCAATAATCGATGAAGAATCTCTCGTCCGTTATCCGCGAGCGTTAAAAAAAAAAAAAGTTTGGCATGTTCCGCGCGAACGAAAAAAATCAGCTGCGAATAATAATTCGCGCAGCCTGTAATTAATGCCGGCTTGGGAGGATTTCTAAAACGTCATCGATAATCGATAACTCGAGCCCTTCTCTTTCCTTCCGACTGTTTTTTTTCTTTTTCCTTTTTTCTTTTTTTAGTTTCTCTCTTCTCTCGTCTCTTGATTTTTGTCCGAACAAATAAATTCGCGGCTGCTGGTCCAAGTGGCTCGTTAATTCTTCGGCGTCGCGAATCCGACGGTTCTCCGCCATCGAAAGTCGATTTCAGACCACTGCACCACAGCTAGATTCTCCTCTCCTCTCCTCTTCTTCTCCACTCGCTCGTCACACAGTGTATCCCCCGTCCGAACATAGCCAAAACACGAACTTAACCCCCCTTTCAGGCGAGCCAATAAAAATTCACTTTGCGAACTTTGCTCTAGCTCTCGATTTTTCGCTGGCTTGCTCCTCCTTTCGCTGGCAAATTCTGCAGTGAAGTTCATGGACACGTACGACGCATCGGAGAAATCCCGCCGCGTGTACATTGTCCACTGCGTTTGCTCGCCTCGATTCGGCTGTTTCGGCTGCGAATAATTTTGTCGTTTCGCCGCGACTCGCTCGCGCGAATTTTCGTAATTAAATTCTGATATATATATATATATGTGCTGGGATAGTTAACGAAGTGAATAAACTCACTCGTTGAAGAATAAGATTTCTAAGGGTAGAGAGTGTGTCACGTGGAAATCTGGTCGAGTTTCGAAGAAAGAAAACGCAGACAAGAGTCGATCGAAAGCAGAGAACGCGAGTTTAAGATTTTGAGCAGCGGCTGACTTTTCATTTCACGGGTTACATTTACATAGGGTGGGGCCATTGAAAAACTGAAAGCGTTCGAAAAAGTCGTAACTTGTTCGTTTTCAATCTTTCTTATTTCCTTTTTTTTTTTGTAGGTTGTAAAATCCATTGATTACGTTTCCAAATAAATTAACAAAAAGACACGTGTTTGTAAAAGTGTTTATTTTTGTTTAATATTATTGCAGCCATTTCCAGCAGTTTTAAAAAACAGTGGGATCACTATGTCATCATCGTGTTCGGAGTTTATTCAGTTTTCCTGAATTGACTTGAAATATTAATAAACCAATTTATTTCAAGCCACCAGCGGGTTTAATTCCCTGTTATTTTTTTCCTACTTTTAACATTTGACGTCGTAAGTTATCCATGAATCATACATTCAGTGACACGTTTACGCTTGGCTGACCGAGCAAAGTCGCGGTTGATCGAGCATACACGTCGTGCCACGAAGCTTTATAAATTTCTCACCGTCGTCGACCGCCGAAATAAAATTCAAACGCCGATCGAAACAAGCAATTTCGCGATCGCTGACAATCTTTCGCGTGTCGAATGCCAGAACAGAGTTCAACGTAAACTACGCGTCTAATATTACTGATCAGGGCAACCCTAACCATAGGGTTAATTAAATTAAATGGGCTATAGCTATATAGCAAATTATTTTTATTTCTACAAAATCTATACAATTTCTTTGCCGCGTCAACATCGAGATGGGAAATTTTGAAAGACACGCCAGCAGCAAAAAACAAAGTTCCCAAAAAAATTAAGCGACACTCGTTGGTCAGCAAGAGCTTAAGAGATTACAGTGAAGGCAGTGGTGGGTTCCCGGTTTTTGGGTATGAAAATTTTAAAGACGCTTCGAATAAAATTTACGAAGATAAAAATTTTAAAAGCCGCGAAAGATCTTCTGAAAGCACTGAAAAAAAAGATAAAAAATTATTTACGGTCTTCTTTGACAGAGACAGAGCAAAATAAATAGAATGTCCATAAACAGTGACTTATTTAATAACTTAAATACGTGTGATATTATTAATCAGTTTGCAAAAGAAAAAGCTAGGAAAATAAATATATAAGTTTGTTTTCGTTCATATAGTTTTTTTTTTTATTTGTACGAATTTTACGTTTTCGTTTAGTGTAATGGTAATAAATTGACTTTTTCTAGTTCTGACACTTTTGTATAACTTTATATTGTATTACTTTATTTTCTAGTTCTTTAGTTATTTAAACTTCTAGTTATTTATTTCGTGTGTACTTTATTTTCTAGTTCTGACACTTTTGTATAACTTTATTTTGTATAATTCTTATGAAGAGGGGGCGCGTTATTTTTCGCAGCCCACGGGCGCCGAATATATTAGAACGGCCCTGATTACGATTACACAATCGAAGTGCATCTTTGCTCTCGATTCCACAGCTAGAAGAAGCGAATTTCCTTCTCCGGAAGCCGCAGAAAATTTCCTCCGAATCAGCGTTTCTTGCCTTCAACGGCGGGGGGAGGGGAGGGTAATTCAGGCTCAGTTCAATTTAAGCAAAACTCGTATAAATCGGAAGGAGCGCTTAATATATATATATATATATATATAATATATAAAATATATAAAAATGGCGCTGCACTCTAAACAGGGTGTCCCATAACTCCCTGAACCGCGAAGTTTTCACGACGTGAATTTTCCGTCGCGCTGAATCCAACAGTTTCAACTCCGCCACTCTAGAACCTCGGAACTGTAAGCTTCGGAACTTTAAACCTGCAGAAATTCGGGCCGGTTCGCATACGTCGAATACCTCCGCGACATTCTTCGGACGTTCGTCAAAATCCCATCGTTATCCATCAATCTGGCAAACGAAGTCAAAACTTCTTTCGGTAAAGATTTAATGTACATATAGTAACTATGTATACGTTTAACGATCCTCAGTATTTCAAATATTTATCACAATCATTTATAAATTATATATATAATAGTAGTAAGTATAGTACAATGTAATGGTACGTAATAAATACTTTAATAAATATATGTATATATATGTATATTATTATTTATTAGTTTTTATTAATTTAAATTTTATTATTTTATTAACAATTTTATATTAAAATGAGTAATTTATGAATTTTCAATAACATTAATAATTAGATTATTAAATATTATAAAAAATTCAACTAAAATAATCAGAGTTTTGTTTTATTCAATTTCATCTTCGTCTTCAATTGTATTCATATTTTTTACTGTTTTATATAATAATTTAACTCTATCATTCTTGGATTCTAAATTTTTTATTTAATTTTATATTATTAATATTATTTATTAAATTAAGAATATTTCATAATCGAGTAATTTATTGTTATGGAAAATCGTCTTGAGAACAAATTTTTTTACTATCTTCAATTATAAAATTTGTTCCTTCACGAGGAAATTTCGAGAGAAATATTTCAAGGAAAACAGTATCTATGTCGATCGATGATTAATTGCAAAACTTAGCGGCGAAACTCGCGCCAGAGAAACTGAAACGCGAGAGATAAGAAAGAGAAGGATAATTATAATCTCTCTGCGAAAAAGATGAAATCCAATTTGAAATTTGAAATAACTCTTATTAACAAACACTGTCGAAGGACACTCACGACCGATGTTTCGATACTTTGGCGAATCGAAGGTCTACCCACTGTTACAAGAAACGAATAAACTATAGTTGATGTGGATTATCTTTATTGTATAATAAGACTGATAGCTTCTACTAGATTCTTGCTTGAATCAAAATTTTAGTTTTACTGTCTCGATAGTCTTGTTATGTTTAAAAATACTCTTGAACACCATGAATTTCACTTTTGATTGACTGTTTTGAGTTTGAAGTTTGAACAACACCGACTGCCTTTTTCGAGCCACGATTTACATGTGTAAGTCACCGTCGCAGTTTTCAGGAAATTATTTGGAAGTAGTGAGAGACTTTATTGTTCCTGGTCGTTGGCCTTAGCAGACACAGACATCATCGATTCGTGTAAACTCTTTGCAAAATCCATCACGTTCAACAGTCTACGAACGACGCTGTTCTCCGGGATCAACGATGATCTCGCGATCCATTCTGCAAGATGAAAGGGATGATGAAAACGTGAAAGAAGAGAGAAATAAAGAGAGAGAGAGAGAGAGTGAGAAAAGTGGCTTCTTTCCAGATATTCGAGACGCGACAGCAGGCTGTTCTAAATATTTCACGAGCCAGCCTGCCCTCGGATTCGAATCCGAAAATCCCTGTTTACACGGTCGCCTCCCTTCCCTACACGACGCGACGCGACACGACACGACACGACACCTTCGGGAGGACGAAAGTGGAACGTGCTAGCCGTCTTCATCTACGTGGGTCGCCCCAGGCCCGCTTGTTTGTGCAGTTGATTGCCTTTGCAGGCAGCAACCCCCGGCTACGCGAGTTTAAGCGATCAATTAAAAATGTAAACTCGGCTAATTGGCACACGTTAAACGGCATATCGCTTTGAGAACGGATCGGTGACCTGATTACGCCAGGCCGCGACTTCCGCTCCCCCGCCTTCTCTTTCGCTAACATCGAAATCTCCGCCGGGAAACATCCTCTCCCCCTTCGCCCCCGGCGGCTAATGAAGACGAAAAATGATGAATTTTCGAGAACCATCGGGACCATCGTGTTGATTGGATTAGCCACTCGGAGTCGTTCCGAGTGCCGAGATGTCTCTGATGGAAACTCGGCTATTTCGAAGGAGACGCGATCCGAGTTTTCGACGAGTCGGAGGGGAACTCGCGTCGAGTTTCACCCCGCTCGCTCGCTCGCTTTCAGATTTCGTTCTCGCGGAAGTTGCGGATGAATTTGCATCATTGCGAATCCATACTATAAACTTGCTGCTTTTTTCTTTGAAATTATCAAATATAAAAGTGAAAGTTTAGCCCTTCTTGGATTACGATTTCGGAATATCTTCCCCTCTCCGAGGAAAATGTGAATATTTCCAACCGAAGTAAGCCTTTGATGTTGACCTGAGTCGACGATCGAAATTTCGAGGAAAGTTTAGTAATTCTTGTTAACCTCTTAACACACTCGCCCGAGTTAACTCGTGAGACTTGCAATTTTTGGTTTTCTATATAAATACAACCAAATATACTCGTTAGACAGTGTTGTGCTTATTTCCTCTCGCCCGAAAAAAAAAATTGGTGGAGAAACGACCGCTTTTTAATTTTTAATTAAGTGCGTTAAGAGGTTAAATGACAGGAGTATCTTCCTTCAAACACGTGTTTCAGAATCTTCTCTTTCAATCGTAATTCTCCCTTTCTACGTAAAGATTGAAATTGAAACTTTCAGACATCCTGGTCGTCGTTAAAAGTGCAGATAAAGCGAAATATAACACGACGAAGAAAGTTCGAATTGGCAGGAATTAACGCGGACTCGATTCGAAAAATCTATCATGTTGGAAAAATAATCTCTCGGCGTCGAGAGGCAGTTGAGTTGAACGGAAGCAGTAGAGGACGATGGAAAGGGGAAAAATAGAGTCGGACGATAATTAAAGCAACGAACAATAATTAAAGCGAATGATGTAGCCTGTTTACCTGGCATTCGAGTACTTCACTGCCGAAGAATCTTCAAATATTTATCGAACGTGCCATTACGCGTCGCGCGTACTGGAATTTCGTTTCGCAATTCATTGCGAACGATTCACGCTGCCGCTTTTTACAACTCTTGCAATCATGTGTGTACAAAAATATTTTTCACTCGCGCGATGAATAGTCGATGATTAAACTTGATGTTTTTGAAAGAAGCTTCTGACCGAGACAATTCGAGGAGTTTTCATTAATGCCATATATATACATATTAAGAAGGTGTCATGGATTTTCAATTTAAATTTCGATCGTTTCACTCTAGATCTTTTCTCAGGAAGCTTCCGATTGAGACAGTTCGAGGATTTCTTATTATTTTTCAAGTATTAAGAAAGTATCGGATTTTCAATTTAAATTTCGATCGTTTCACTCTAGATCTTTTCTCAGAAAGCTTCCGATCGAGACAGTTCGAGGACTTTTTATTATTCCGTGTATTAAGAAAGTATCGGATTTTCAATTTAAATTTCGATCGTTTCACTCTAGATTTTCTTTTCCTTTGAAAAGCTTCTGATCGAGACAGATCGAGGATTTTTTTCCTCCGTTAAGAAACTATCGAATTTTGTTTAGTTTCAAAAAATCAAGAGACTTTTCATTTTAGAAAGAAAGCGGTCAGATTCGAATTTAAATTCTGCAATTTAATTCCAACACTTGACCTTCTTAAACAGCCTTCTAACTGCAACGATCCAGGCGTACAACGACGTCTCATCTCCGAGGAACTTTTCTCCAATAAACTCGATATATATCCATCGTTCCAATCTTTCCACGCGACACAATGACCCTGGACGTGAATTAACACTCAACGACAAGCATCGTGAAGTGTGGCGGCGAGCTCAAGGAAGGCACCGGGTTGCAAGTTATTGCAGAAATTAATAAACGCGTTAACGCGGCGCGGGGGATGTTCGAGCAGCGTGATGTTCTTGGAATATTAATTATAGCGTTGATGGCGCGCGATGGGCTATAGTCCAAACACTCGGAAATCATCGAGCCCTCTTTTCCTTTTTTCAGTTGGATTTTATTCTAAAGATTTAATAATTGAAAGATGTATATATTTAAAGAAATCAATATTTTTAGATTTTCTATTTTAACGTTAAGAACAATATTTACTATTTCATATTCGTTACGAACTATATGTAATTTAGTATCTAGAAATTTAATGTTGAACTTAATTTTTGAAAATGAAAGAAAATTTATAAATACAAGTATTAATACTTGTATTAATAACTATGTTATTTTTGAGAAAAATTATATTTGATCTGAAATTTTTATCGATTAATTGTAATTTATCAAAAATATATAAGTATTTTATTATAGAAATACTTGCTTCAAGATACTTAATAAATTGAATTTTTATAAAGTTAAATTTCAAATTTATTCGTTTTTTAAAAAAATTATATTTATATAATTAATATATATGACCCGTTACAACGTTGAAAAACACTTGCCTTTTCTCTCTTCACAATGTTTGGCTAAATTCACTGCTCTAATCGAAAGTCCGGTTGAATTTGAAGGAATCGAACAAAATGGAGGCGAATCCATGCGTGTTATCTTGATGTATCATCGTGAAGGAAGCAGTAAGCAGAAACTTTCAGCGAAAAATTTCGAAAAACCCGAGCTCGGTAATTAGTCATACATCCTCATTAAATTGGTCGCGATTCGTGAAGAATGAATATAAACGAGCTTCTACGTGTCTTATTATAGCTAGTGCGAATACTTGTTCCGATGCAACGGTAATGGTACGAGGAAATATTATATAACGCTGTAATATAGAGATGTACTCGTCAACGAGTTTGACTAAACTGATCTTGTTAACCAAATCTTGACGAAATCTCTTGTTCTGACAGGAGAAGTCATCAACGTTTCGCATGTGTAAGAAAAAAGACACAAAATTTAAACGCAAAATAGACAGAAAGTATGTACAAATATATGATTATACTTTCTATAATACTATAATACTATATAATTATACTATATATAGTATATAGTATATAATTATACTGTATAAGTATATACAAATATATAATTATACTAATTATAGAAAGAAAGTATATACAAAGTATATAGAAAGAAAGTAAATATATAATTATACGTTTGTACAATTCAACGTTTATCCAAAAGCGCTGCAATTCGGGCGTATAGGATTCAATTAACTTTCGTCTTTGCTTCCGAGTGTCATTTACAGTCTTCAGATAGTACTTTTGTTCCTTCTAGGGATTCCGCAGGTCCTTTGTGCCTGTTTTATGTCCTTAATGTGAATTATTGCGCTACCGACTTTCTTTACAAATAAACATCAATAAGTTTATTAATTGAGAATTTAATCCAAATACGACGATGACGAAAAGGTGGTAAGTTCTCTCTAGACTTGCAGGCTCGATACTCTCTATTCGAAATCTTCACCTTCGCACACTCACACATGCACAACCATATTCTCATAATTTACGTCTTAAGGACCTGGCCTTCGCTGTGACTACCACACGAAAGAAATTTTAAAAAATAAGAATTCCTCACACCCTCTCCTCGCTCATGGTAAATAGTAAACTCACTTTAATCGGTGGTAAACGTTGCTTCCAGTTGCCAATTTACCAATACTTGCCTCTCTACTCTTGAAAATATTGCACCATACTTTACTCTCCGATAATGTACTCTCAACATTTTCATTTTCGCGTACGCGTGAAACTAAGCACGCACGGAACAAACGAACGCGAGAGCAACGGTGAAATTTATTCAGCGTATCGCGGAGATTCCCGCGCGAACGACGAAGGAGCGAGGAGGGAAAATTAGGAAAAATAGTTTCCTCGGCAAGCGACTCCTCGGCGAGAGTCGTTGCGAGCCGCGAGTTAGACAGAGCCAGGAGCAGTTTTGGCAACGAGCGCGAAACGCTTCGAAATAGCTTGCATAAATTACAGGGCCAGGAATGCGTCGTGTAACGAGATAATTAATACACGGACGACTGTTCAGCGAGGCGAGGGCCGCGGTAGAATGCGCCGACTGTTTCGCCGTTGCTTACAACACACCGGGCGGTGCATTGTCCGCGCGGAATCACGCGCTGCCTCTTTTGTCCGCCAGCGGCGATCTATGCGCGTCCCTTCCACCGGGAAGAACGATCCGCGATTCGAATTCGAGAAATTCGAGCTGCTCGAATCGGCCGACAATTAGAATTCTCCGGTTGGCTGGATGGAGCACGGGGGTCGCAACGACGAGCCTAGCCAGCTGGCTCACCCTTCCATCCGCCGCCAGTGACTCTCGCCATTCCGCGCGATAGTTAGCGCCAGCGAAATTACAACGCCCCGCGCTGATGTTAATCGAGTAATTGGCCCTTTCTCTTTTTTTTTTTTTTTCACTGGCGAAACGCGACACACGCCGGGTTGGAAAAGTTTCACGGAGGATTTCGCCGTTTGTGAAAATTTTATCCGCTCGAGCCCCCATCGACGTGTTATTTCGTTCAATTGAATAATCTCTTCCCGGTGCTTTGCGAGCGGTATAATCGAGGCCAATAATCGCAGGTGAAACATCGGAAGAGTAGAAGAGCGGAAACTTTTTAAATTGGCACGGACGCGTGTTTTTTTTTTTTTTTTTTTTGTTCCTCTGCGTGTGATTTTCAAACGTTCTCGATGCGTTTTTTTTTTTCAAACGTTCGAAACGAAACGATTAAATCTCATTTCCCCTATGGGGCCGGCGTTATCATACTCGACTGTGCGGTTGAATTTAATTTATCCGCCTTTCGTTCTACGATCATCCTCGTTTACGCTTTGAATCGACAAAGTGGGATGTTCGTTGCTCGAAATCTCTCGATACTCGCCGTATTCGACCGAGATTTCAAAAATCAATATATCCAACGCGATACCGCGAAAGCGGATGGGAAAAACACGAGACGAACATGCGACGAGCAGCAAAAATTCGTGGGGAACGTTCGACGAACGATTAAGCAAATTATGTTTCTATTGTGATTTCGTTACTCGTACTTGTAGAAATCAACTATTTATAATTATCGTCGCATATCGCGAGCATATATTTCTCGACGTAAAAGAAGTAAAAATTTGTAGAATCGTCCGCTTGCAAGACTCGTGAGTAGATATTTCTGCAAATTTTTATCGTTGTAGATACGCAGATTTCTTTTTATCTCGTGAATTAGTATTTTTTTTTTC
Source organism: Tetragonula carbonaria (assembly GCA_032399595.1). NCBI lineage: Eukaryota > Metazoa > Arthropoda > Insecta > Hymenoptera > Apidae > Tetragonula > Tetragonula carbonaria. The sequence continues at coordinate 4,695,110 of JAUCRC010000011.1, read as the reverse complement.
TCTAAATACTTTGCGTGTCGTGTGAATTATTGCGCCTTCAAATTTCCGCGCGGAAAAAATCGCGCAACTGTTGCTCCGTGCAACGTAAATTAACATTGTAATGCTCAATTTAAAAAAAAGAAGAAGCGAAACAATCTCATATTACGAGAAACTATTTATAATTGAAAAACTTCGTGGAATGTTTGGATCGTTGAACCCGAAACAGCGATATTGAAATTGCAAACCTAACGCGTGCATCGGCTTGTTGAAATGAATCGGCCAAGAATTTAATGCAAACATTTGTTACGAATTTAATTAAATATTAAATTTAATAAGAATTAAATGCTCGTTGATCATTAAATCTGATATTGAATTGAACGGAGAAAAAATGAGAAACATTAGAAACAGCTAATATATTGATATTGCTAAGGAATGAAACTTGCCGAAATTAATTATTCTTCGTTCCAATAGACATCTTGTCTTTCATTTTCTTTTTGGTCATCTTTGGAAGAAGAGAATAAGAAAATATACACTGAACCAATTAAAAACCAGAGTAGCAATGTTTGTATATCTCAACCAATTAAAATTACCAACCGAATTAATTTAATATATAAAAATGATCGTCGCTGACAGTTTTCTACTTTCACAAATAATTTTAATCCCCACGTCAGTATCCAACGTTTTTCTTTCAAAAAAAAAGAAAAAAAGAAAAAAATTACAATTTCCTATTATTCCATCGAATTTTTTTTTTTTTTTTATTTATACACATCGCACGTGTGTTATTTCTGTCAAGCGTTTCTCCATACGTGTGCCCGTGATTAAAACTCTCGTTTGGTTACACACGTCCCTCGTTGTTGGTTTTTGCTGTCCGTGCAACGAGAACGTCCGTAACAAAGTCCACCGGGTGGCTTAACATCCAAACTAATATGTCATTGCGTGAAATTTCAATTTAGAATATGCAGGAGCAAATAGCCGCTGGAATAGTTAAGTCCGTGTCTTATGGACGATGTAATCTGGGCTAGCTGGTTTCTTAAGCTGCTTAGTGTCAAAATAACTTAAAGCGTGTCCACGACGTGCTACAGCGAGGGAGGGCACCGATGTTCCAGCAAGCTTAGGGTCCTTTCACAGTAATGGAAAACTGTGCGTGTGCGCCAAAATTAACGCAAGCACGGTAAGTATTTTATCCCGACGAGCAGTATAATTTAACGAAATTTCAATTTCAATTTTATTTTTTAGTGCAGCTCGTTAATTAATAGCACTTAATTCTAACTAACAAGATCGACGATACTGTGAAACTGTGTTAGAAGTTTTTTCTACTGCTGCTCTACGGGGAAATTAATAACACGAAACAGACGTTGAGAAAAATTTCGTTAATTTTTCCTTTTTTTTTTTTCTTCTTTTTGAAATTTATCTAAAGCTCCTTTTGTTGGTAAAACCACACTTCTGCTCTATTCTCAGGCGTTCAATTTATACGCAGACAGTTGGCAGAACGCGTTTAACGACATCGAAATACTATATAATTCTGGATCCATTGTCAGGTCTGAATAGTGAGATATTCAGATAATGGAAGTTCAAATAAGACGGGGAGGGGCCTCTATTGTATTGAAATTTTTAAACGACTCTCTCTCTCTCTCTCTCTCTCTCTCTCTCTCTCTCTCTGTCGCCGCTGAAAGGCCGGAATATTTAGTCGCGAGCCTGGTTAGAATAATGGAATACAGATCGGGCCGCGAGAAGTTCTTGTGACTTCGTGAAACGTCGATCGACATTTATCACGGCCTCGAATCTTTGCGTCAGGTGCGAATTCTCTATACTGGCAATTGCATTTCGCGGAACTGAGGATGAGACAGAACCGAGTGTCCTCAGAAGATCATTTTCGGAATTCGAAAATCTACGAAAGCAATTAGACTCGAATGATAGTGAAAAAAAAAGAGAAAAAAAAATGGTAATTATTATCTTTAAAACTGAAATCTATTGTGTTAACTTTCGTTTTCGACATTTACCACCAAGATCAATTTCTCTGTGATGATTATCACTCCGCTTGAACGAGTGTTCGATACATGTAAAATTGATTTGTCTTCAAATCACAAATTTGAATAGTAAATCGGCAAGAGATCGTAAATTGAAATTTGAAAATGCCTTCCCGGCGAAAAAGAAAAAGAAATTTCCATTAACCCAATATATAGTTCGTATTCGAACTATCGTTTATATAGTTTCGACTGGTGTGCTCCGCGCGAATAGTATCTAACAAGGCTCTAAACGCAATCCGAGATCCAAGTGCTGCTTTGACGTCAAAGAAGAACTTAAATTAGCTCTATCTCGGCTCGATCTGCCCCACGGTTAGATAAACGCGAGCCTTGGCGACCGGCGCTAGAAGGCTGCAGCCGATATTTCCGCGTTCGGTAATTAGTCTCTTGACATTTGCACCGGTGATAACGATGTCAATGATCTCGTCGAGGCGAGTAATTATCGTGAAACGTTCGAAAGTTGCGGCGTGCGTCGCGCGAGAGCATATAATCGTGTTTATGATTAGAATACCTTCGGTTATGTGAGGGTGAATGCACCCTCTTCTCTCCCCGCCACCTCCCCGCGCGCACGTGCCCCGGTGTTATCAAGAGGGAAACATCGATTATTATCCGCTAACACGCCGCGTTCATCTGCTTGAAAATTACAATCTCGTTGGATATATTCAGCTAAAACGTACAAGAGATACCGTTCGAACGAAACCACTTGTAGCTTAATAATAACACCATTAAGCCAAGATGGCCCCGTGTAACGGTGTTATTCCTGCTCCTCGGGAGTAACCGAACACGGGCGAAGCCCCGCGCGCGCTTCGTTCGCTCTCTCAGTATTTACAGAAAATACCTCGTCTACGAGACGTGAATTCGAAATTGCCGGGGGCGTAATTGTAAGTTGTTTCAATTGGCTGTTGCAGATTAGGTTGACGGGGTCGTTCTACCGCCAGATTAACCGCGACACTTGCTCAGTTTCTGAAGAACTTTGTGTTAAAAAAGGAAAAAGAAAAGAAACTGTAACATAAATATTAGATCGTCCTATAAGCTCATGCCAAACGCGACACTTGCTCAGTTTCTGAAGAATTTTGTGTTAAAAAAAGAAAAACTATAACATAAATATTAGATCATCCCATAAGTTCATTCCAAGCGCGACACTTGCTCAGTTTCTGAAGAATTTTGTGTTAAAAAAAGAAAAACTATAACATAAATATTAGATCATCCCATAAGTTCATTCAATCTGATATCATTCAGATGGATACGATTCAAAATTTGATTATCAAATTATTAACGAAGTGTCTAAAAAAGGTTCTAAATATTCCACCATCGACTGTGCACAGACATTTGAAGGAAATTGGAATGATATTGAAACTGAAAGCTCACACCGCACGCTCGTTCGCAATGTAAAAGAACTGTTCGAAACAAACTGTTCGATAACAAAAGATAAAAAATAAATTTTGCGTAACAATCGCCGTAGAGAACAAACTTGGCTCAACGGTATGTTAAACCTGGTCTTTTGCTATCTAGAAACTTTATTTCGCGAGTTGTTTTTCGAGAGGTAATCGAACAATAAATTCAGACCAAGAGGAACAGAGTAATAAAACGAAACGTCCTATACAAATCGAGAGAACTTTTTTCATCGCAATAATTCCAAGCCACGTATGGCACGAAACGTGCAAAAGATATTACGTGAATTTGGAGTTGGGAAATCTCATCGCAGTCACACAACATTCTCCCTCAAATTATCACCTATTTCGATCGACATTTTTTAGCTGGCAAAAAATATGACAATACAGAGAAACACGTTGAAAATTCATATTTCAATAAAAAAAAAAAAACCAAAGCAATTTTACAGCGACGACGTTGTATCTTTGCTGAGAAGACAGGTATACTTCGAATTTTACCATAAATAAGGAACTTATGAAATGATCTAATAATAAAAAGCGTGTAGGCTAGAATAGAAACGTCCAAAGCACGATGCTTTCTACATATTTGTAATTCTATATACGTAAAATAATAATAAAATTCTCCACCAAGCTACATATCAACCGATCATGTAATAATAAATTACACTTCCACATCACCCTACCTAGTTACATTCCACTAAAAGAAATGACTGCGAACGTGCGCTCTTAAACAAACAAAAACAAAAAGAATTAAGCTTCTATTTTCAAAAATATTATTCCGCATAAACATCCCCCGAACGATAGGACCGAAAACCGGGCAAACTCTGCCCCAGATTCTGCCACAGTACAATATATATATATATAGATATATCCAAAAGACAATGGCGCTTCGTTCGTCTTATCTCTTCACGTCGTTCCAATAATCTCTCCGGTGGTTTTCTACGTGGAAGCCGCGTGTCCTCCGCCGTGGCGACAGCTCCATCGAATTTCACCTCCCTTCGGGTCATTAGCATCCCAAACTTGGACGAACTTCCGCCAGAACTCGTCCCTGGTGTTTTGCGGCTCGCTCGGTTCCGCCGCCGCGGGGCGGATTTTCTTAGACCCCGAAGTCGAACGGGAGAGGGAGAGGAGGGTAGAGGTGTCCCGCTGGCCGGGGTTTTTCGCCCGTGCGCGCGCGCGCACTCCACTCAGTTCATTGTCAGTCCGGCGAACAACGAGGTGATTATCATCAGCAACGATTGTTCCGCGTCGACCCGCGTCAGGATTTCGCCGCGGCTCCCACGAGCCGAATAATTCACCGTTATTTGCACTGTTGCGCGCGCGCGGTTTGCATCCCGCTCGTATAAATTTTCACTTTTGGCCCCGGCCGAAAATTACGGGAACTTAGAAACACCGCCGCGTCGCTTATCATCGCAAAGCACGAGCGCGCGTTCGCCCCACTCTCTGCTCGTCCGTCTTGATGCGCCGACGATTTACGATCGAAATCGGTAAACGTGCGCTGGCCCTCTCGAACTCTCTTTCTTTCGTTTTTTTCTTTTTTTCTTTTGTTTTTCTTTCTTCTGCTCGCGAGAGGAGAATAGAATTTTTTCGTCCGCGAGACCTCCCTCAAAATTTGAAACCACCAATTGCTGCTCGTCAAGCGTATGAGGATCGAGGGAGGGATGGTCCCGCGACTGGTTTCCAATTAGGTAGCGCAGCTATGGAGATTGAACTGGCCCTGTTCTATTTTACAGTTAATTAATAACGCCGTATAAATACTAATTGATATTATGCTGCCTGCCGGTTTGCCCTTATATCGATATCATGAATCTCCGATTAGATAAATTATGGAAACTCCGCTCGATCGGATAATTCAGTCGGATAATCCTGAGCTTGGCCACCGTCAGCTTGCAATCGGTGTATAATCAGTTTTCTGCACGCCACGCTCCGTGCAAATTCTGCGAGAAAATTTTTGACGATTTTTAACCCGTCGACTGCCAGGCAAATTTAGAGCGTCTTGCCCTTGGAGCGAAAATTTTATTTTAAAGAAAACATGAAATTTTCCAAAATATAATAATACTAATAATGCAATATAATAATACTAATAATATAGTAATACATTCATATATATAATTAATATTTTATGACCGAATAATCTAAGTTATTATTTTTATAATAGAAAGTGATATTAAATATGTTTTATACACTATATTAAATTTTTATCCATCCTTTCTAATAATTCCTAACTCAACCGGCAATAAAAATATTCCCTGACCAATTGTAATCAATTTAAACTTGTAGCGCAAACTACGAGATATCCCGTAGTAGGCAGTTTTGGTACATACTCTTACTACGAGATATCTCGTAGTTGGTAGTCAATAGGTTAAATGGAGCAAAGTTTTTTTCAATGTGATCGATCAAAAATTAACACGCCAGTGTCATTAAAATTAACAGGGATTAAATACATATACATATATATATAGAAATATATATAAATACATAATACATAAATACATATAAATACATATATATATATATATATACATATACATACATATGTATTAGAAACGTCGAAATACCAATAAAAAAACAGAGGATGAAGAGCATGGACGTACACACTTCGCCGTCCATCGTGAATTACAATAATCCTGTTCCACTATAACTCAACAACACGGCCTATCATAATTCACTCCGCGCAATTCATCCACCGGCGAGCGAGCGAGCGAGCCTATCGGAGCACCTAATGGTTTTCTGTGAATTTCACGGTCAACGATAACCGTGACGCGGTTGCAATTTCGAGTGCGGCCTAGCGACCGGCAACAATTTATGACACTATTGTTCCACGAGCTTATCGGAGCTTAAGACAGCCATTATAATTTACGGTGATCTATTTGTTGTAAATTATTTGCCTGGAAACGCCTCAATGTTCATTCTCTCAAGGATCGACGTACTGTGCAATCGATTTCTTTCCTCCATTTGCTCTCGAAAAAAGGTCTCGAATAATATTAAAATAACATCGTCTCTTAATATATTTGTTGATTCCTTTTTTTCTTTCGACTCGATCGAAAGATTAAAAAACTCGCCGTATATTTATTGAAAAAAAAAAAACTCATCCAGTCCAGGGAGACACGAGAATTAAATTAACAAACGTGACAACTCACTCGCGAGAGTCTCAGCATCCAAAGAGTCTTCTCGCGAGATTAATTTAACGCGTGGTAACCTAGAAACAAAAGGCTCCTTTAGCAACCGATTCTCCTCCATAAAACAACGTAACAACTCCACTTTCCGAGGGAGATATTTCCACGATAGGCAACAACGGCCACCGGCTACACAGCGGAGCCAGAGAGGAGTATCGCTTTATCTTCGGTCTTTTATACTCTCGTTTCTCCGTGGCGAACTACCGCTACGAACGGATTGTAAAACCTGCGGGGGAGGGAAAGCACGCGGCCACGAGGAGAACGACGTCGAAACAGGGAGCAAGCAATGAAGAGGAGCCGGTGTTCCGTGAAAAATTCGCCTCGCTATCCAGACGCGATGCATAAAAGATCCGTGCCAGTAAATACAGCGGGGGCCATGGTCGATTCAAAAAGCGACGTACTCGTGGCGGCGGCGGCGGCTGCTGCTGCTGCTGCTGCTGCCACTCTCGACAACGGGCTGAGGGGGCATTTATATCATACACGCTTGCACGTCGTAAAATTTGGAATGTTGCCCGAGTATCTGGGTTAAGAGTGCCCACTCGGGCTGCGGCAGTACGAAGAAAAATGCTTCGCGTCGTCGTTCGTGGCCGCTGGATCCCCAGCGGTAACGCGATCTCCCCGGACTCTTTAATCGATTTTTCATCCATCGGCCTTCCTCTGGACTTCGTCCACCGATAAATCCTCGATACATCGATCGCCGATTGCTATGAAAGCGGCCCGTTCTCCCCTTGTTTGAATTAAGGATTATCCTCCAGTCTCTCAGAGTTTTCGTACGGTTAGTTAGCTCCTTAACCACTCAGAGACTCTCGAATATTGATTATTTAATGAGCAAAAGTATCTGCGGATTTTCTGCCCGTTTGCAGGAAATTCGATGAAAATTGTAGGAAATCGTTCAAGGACGAGTGTTCAAGTTCAATTGAAAATTCGTGAAAATTTGAAGAAAGGCACGACGATCTATTGATGAGTATTCTAATTCGAATGATCAATAGATTTCAGTGCAGGATATATTCGTGGTATATTAAACTAGTTTAAAAAAACAGCAGAATCAATAGTTGCTCCCGAATGGAATTCATTTTCGCCAATTCCTGCAGAAGATAAAGTTTCTTTTTGTATCGTAATTAATGGCCATTTTCATCTTTATACAATGAAAATTTCTTACCACACTTTCTTAATCGATATATTTTTATATGTATCATTTACATTTATCACTTCGAAGAACCATACGTGTACTTAAATATATGTACACAGGGTGTCCTATTTCAATCTACAAGTGCAATTGTCACCGAAACCATTGGTCATTTAAAGAAATGTCTCAAATGCGTTTCCGTTCTGAAAGTGATCTGGCACACTCACAATCAGTTTGTCTCTACGAGTGTAGGAGATACGAAAGTCATTACTATTCTTTTCAACTAGAATTGAATTGAAGATTAACACTAAACGTAAATAGGCATTTTACATATATACCTATCTTACCATAAGTTTATTTTTAGAAAGAAATTCTGAATTTATTAAAGGAAATAATTCGCAACATATAATTCTGATTTCTAATAAAATAATCAAACATATATATTTTTATTTAAATAAAAAAAATAATCAATTAATTGCACTTTTTACATATGACTGGTTTCTCCTTCATACATTTGTCCGCAAACAAATTTTCTTGCAAATTATGCAAGTTTGAGTGGCTTTATTACCCGTGCACAATCTTATTTGACATTTTCTTGCTTGGACTGCTTGATGTTCCTTGTTGTAGATTTTCCTTCCCTTCTTCAAGAAATTCGTGACACTCGTTTATCTGCTAATTGTAACAGGAAACGCTGTATTGATATCTTTATTCCAGTTTTTTTCCCGATAGAGTATCCATGCATTGATTCCAGCTAAATCCCCAGGATATTGAAGAATACGTGCACAGGCCGTCTATTGCATTTGGATTTGACGCTGTGTTTTCGCGCCATTTGGTCAACCACGTCGACGCCAAATTTAGTCTTATTATAATAACTAATTGTTTCCGGTGTTCGCTTTCTATTGTTTTCTGTTTCGACGCATTTACGTCTCGAACTTAGTATCGTAACTTTTTTTCGTTGGTTTTGATTTATAAATTCAGTCAGAAAAATACGTGAATTTCGTAAGGGGTCAAATCAAACCCTCGCGGTGCGTAAAGTATGCAAAGAATTTTTCTCGGTAAAAAATAAGCCAAGAGAAAAACAGAAAGCGAGAAATCGAATAATCAGATAATATAAGAATTTACAGAAACGAAAGATTAGCGAAAGAAATAACAATGAATGTACGATTTTCAAGTAAATTTTGAAAAGGGTCATTTGACTTGGTACGTTTAGTGTGTTAAATAATTCTCACGAAGTCGACGAAACTCGAAAAAATACAAATGCAGATACGAAGAGGCACGACACTTCGCGTTGACTATGCTCGAGTAATTCCATATTATTTCCAACAAGGCAGGAAAACGAAGCAGCCACATGAACGGCCGGCTTAAATAATCGAAGATACTTGTCGGAAACGTGAGTACCAGCAGCTGCTCGTATATCAAACGTCAGTAAGCCGGATTTATTGCGTTTTGAAGTTTAACAATGTCCAATGGAGCCGATGGCCGATCGGCGAGTGACTTTAAGGTGAGTTCGCAACGAGCTTCCACTTGGCCGGACCTCGACCGCCGCACTGGCCAGGCCAGCTTCCATTACGACTCGACCGGAAGTTGGTACGAGTTTATTGGTACTGCCTGATCTGCTCGATTCATTCGAAAGAAAACAAAGTCTCTCTCTTGCTCTCGTATTCTCTTCACGCCTGACGGATTGCGAACGAGCAATAAACGAACTGCAATCTTTCCGCGTATTCACTGCCAAACAGTTTATGAGCTTTGCTACGATGAATTATACAACGTTTACGATGACATAAACTGAAGCACCAAGGAATTATTATGGATTGCGAGTCAAATTGGATTGAGAATCGTTGGAGTGTTATTTAACGTGCAGTATATTTTATCTCGATCGCATGGAAAATTCTGCAATAATAACTACGAATAAAAATCGTTCTCGTTGAAAGTTTAATTCTCGAGATGTTGTCGAGAAATATTATAGATATTGGAATCCTTGAACCAAACGTACTTTCGTCATGTCACGAAAATGTAATTAATAAATCGTTTATTTTTCATTTGTCTAATTTAATAAACGATAACTGAGACAGAGATCCAAAGAATTTGTTGTCAATTAGTTGGAATTAAGATTTTTATTGCTGGTTAAGTAGCAGTAGCGAATATTCATCGAAGCGTCGTTGCAATGTATTTTAAATAGGGCCGGGAATTTGATTTGGAGTTGAAAGGGTATTAGTGAAAATCAACTTAGATGTTATCTGACAGGCATTAACTACCTTTTACTCGCAATTCTACCAATCTAGTTGAGGCAAAGTTTATAGACTCATCCAATTAACTCTTTGCAGTTTTCTTACAATTTCTGAAAGCTCCTTTACCCCACGGAAAGGAATGATCGTATTACAGCTGGCTGGTACTTGGCTGCACGAAATATCGAACATACAATTCCCGAGCCTGTGTGTCCTTGTTTCTAAGCCTGTTAATAAGCAATTAAACGTACCGCATTTTTTGCAAGGTGTACAGCGGCTCACAAAAGCATTCACGAAAGCAAGTCACAGGAGAATATATTTACAAATTGCGCGAAACATTTTGAAATTTCATTTGTCGCGTTGCAACACGAAAGACGGCATACGTTAACTACTAACCTGATTCTCTTATTTTTCCTGTAATGAAGTTCTTCCATTGGAGGTTAAATACTTTGGTGTTCTTTATGAAATATATACTCGTGCTAATATTCATAATATTCATGAAATTCAGAGAAATTGAATTCATTAATATAACAGGGGTGCTTTTATCTAAAAATTATCCAAAAATGTAAAATTATAAAAGAACTGTGAATTGGCCATTTTTATCAATTTGGTAGTTCTGGTATTAAACATATCGCAATTTCTGCACGTGCTTTCAGACTCGTTTCAAATTTTACCAACACAATAGTGACAGTCTTGTCTCGTTACGATGTTCATGAAATTTCAAATGTCTTTTGTATACTACACTATAGAAAACTATGAATTGGCCATTTTTATCAATTTGGTAGTTCTGGTATTAAACATATCGCAATTTCTACACATGCTTTCAGACTCGTTTCAAATTTTACCAACACAATAGTGACAGTCTTGTCTCGTTACGATGTTCATGAGATTTCAAATGTGTTTTGCATACTACACACTATAATATTCATATTATATTTTCGCGAGCAAGTGTAGGTACACTCGCTCTGTGCACTTTTACAAAAAAAAAAAAAAAAAGAAAGAAAGAAAAAAGAAAAATCGAGTCAGATCAAGTGAATAGTGTAAATAGACTTTAAGACGAATCGCCGGTGTTAATTGCTGTCCTGATGCATCGTTCCATTGCCGTTTCCGTGGCAATTGTTGATACGTTATCGTATCGAGGATTATTCGTGTAATTTACATCGGTGTGTATCGCGCGGCCTCTCCGAAATCGATTATTTGCCACGTTTAACTTCCATCAGCATCCAACCAACTGTGTTTATGCGCTCGACAGTTGCAAACAGGAATTGCGTGCAATTAGACACGAACTGCCACGGCACAGCTTCGAGTCATCTTCAAGAGAATGGACTTCTATGGTGTTTAGCTGTCGGTGGCGATGCAATCGCGTAGAAAATTTATTTCGACGCGTGGGAACGTAGAAATATTTTCTCCCGGGGCTTTCGACAAGCTTCGTGATATTATAATTGACGTTTCTCTATTTCTAAGCCTCAAAGAAGTGAATTTATATTTTAGGAATTACGATTAAATTAGACATTATTATAATAACAAGTTGATTCATTATGTTTCTGAATTCGAATTCAGAATTTCAATGAATTTTATTTTCTTTTTTTCTTTCTTTCTTTCTTTCGCAATCTAGACTCGACTATATACGTAGGTGTCTTAATATTTGCGAAACGTACGTGCAAGAAAATTTCCTCATGATCAAACAAAGAATCGTCAATTGTCACGTTACTTAAAATTCTTCCACCTGGGTCTATGCACAGATTACTCGTGTGCAAAGACTCAGCTTCTACTCTAATTCCACTCTACATTATTCGCTCGTTTGCGCGATCGTTAAATATTCTCCAACCAGCAAACTCGAATAGATTTCGTTCATTCTTCCCTGAAGCTCGAAACAGTCTGTGTACTTTCACACTCTCTCTCTCTCTCTCTCTCTCTCTCTCTTTCGTTGCTCCATCGACGATGTATTCGCTATATACAGAATTTCCAGCGCGAAACGAAGTGAAACGCGACGAACGAGAACGTTAAACGATCGGCAATTAATCTCGTTGCTAATTATTCGGTCGAAGGTCTTCGGTCGTGATGAACGTTACGAAAGATACAGCCAGGCTGAATCACTGAAATTAGGTTGCCAAGTGGAAGACGAGTGTCATTATTATAAGAGAAGCCAGGTAGAGTGAGGGGGGGGGAGTTTAATCGGATTTACCGGCCGAGCAATTCAGCCGACTCGAAAACTGGCAACATCGTTCAATTTGCATAACGATGTAATTTAACGCATATCTGCTTGGTCAAAACGCTTCTTCCCCGTGAACGTAATCACGGCCACCGGTGTTTACGCAGCTTTCGAATTTTCCCGATAAATCCCCGGTTAACGCCGGATCCCCGTGTTTCCTGTAATAATTTTAACACCTGGCTTTCAACGCTCGCTCGCTCGCTCGCGATGCTCGGAATTGCAGCGAGTGAATTCCGATGAAAAGCATTCCATTTTTCGGTAAAATCGGTCGAGCCTTCTCGAGTTATGGAACGAATCGTCGCGCGTTGTTAAAAATCGGTATGACTTGTCGTTGGAGTACAACAGCTAGTAAGTTACCGGGCTCTTGTAATTGATGAGATTTTATCAGGTTTTTCACTGTTGATTCCGAGGATTTTTATTACGTGACAGAGACATTGTTGTCCATTTTATGTACGAAATGATTATCGCATGGACAATTGGAATTCTGACTTTTGGTGGACCAGACTTTAATGGTATAGAAACGAGTCGATTATGTTCGTAAGAAACTTCAACTTTCGGAGGCCGGTTTTCTAGAAAACGTAGAATCGCATATTAGATTCGTTTGAAAACGCTTCTCTTCCGTTTGAGCTTGTTAAACTTCGTCGAATAAACTTCGCAACGACGAAACTACGCAAGAACATGAAACATGAAACTCGACGAGTGAAAAGAAAAGAGAAAATAGGCGAGGATCTCTTAAGTGCTCCTTGCACACTGCGCAACGAAACGTACTGCGCGACCCGAGAAAATATTCGTCTCCTCATCGAACCGCACACAAACTCGCGGCAATTAAGTCCAGGAAGGGAACCGCGATTAGAAGACGGCCGTTAAAGAAGAAGCTCCACGTGCACGTGTCCCGCAAGAAAGAAAGAAAAGAAAAAGAAAGAAAAAAAAATGGCGGAGAAAGAAGCACGCGCGCGTAGAACGAAAACGGAGGAAAGAAAGCTGCTCGCTTGCACGAAGGCGCGCTTCTAATAAACCCTAATGTTCTACTGGTGATATTAGCATCGCCGGTAACGACGGGCAACGTCGCGACGCCGGGTGTCGGCGGTTTCCACGCCGGGGCGACAAAAGAGCAGCCACCCTTTCAGCGTTTTTTTTCTTTCTCTCTCTCTCTCTCTCTCTCTCTCCTGCCACAGCGTTAGCTCTCGCTCTTTTTCACTGCCATTCCAGAAGTACCCCAGGTAAGCTCATTGCCGCTGCTTACAAAGCTTACCTTCCCTCGTCATCGTCGTCTTCTTTTTTTCCTCCGCCTCTTCCACCCTCCCCTTTCTCCCTCATCCCTCGTATTTCTTTAACTCTTTTTTGGAAACTCGGCACGAGCGGTATCGCGTTCCTTCCTTTGTTTCCTTTTTTCCTTTTGTCGCCGCGCGTGGGTTTCTTCGCGTTTTTTTTCTTTCTTTCTTTTTTTTCCACGTCCATTTCGATGAAATTCAGCGGATCGAGCGGTGGTTTTCTTTTTTTCTCTCTCTGTTTTAACTTTTCTTCTCTGTGGTTGGTTACGATCAAGCCTAATCACAGGGGTTTTTTGTAGTTTATCTAGACAGTGGACTCTCCGTGCCAGAATTTTCACGCGAGTCGTTATTTCAATTGAACAGTTGAAAGAACAAATAGATGATAGAAAACTGGAATAAATACACGAATTAATTTACGACTCGTCGTTGGTTAAATTAACTCGGAGGGATGGAAATGTAATAGATTCCCAATGGAAAGTTACATCGACACGAATGATTTCAGGCACGGTAATTCGAGGGGTAATTTTTCGCGCGTTTACGCACTCGCCGCGAATATTTATGGCGTATATCTACGCGGACGTATTCGAGAGGCTTTTCACCGCCTCGCGTGTGCGAAAGTTGTTGATTATTACTGGCAGCTCGACCTGGAAACTGCATAAATCTGTCCTCGAAAAGGTAGTTAGTGCAATTAGAGGCAGACGAGAGCGGTTCTTTGCAAATTTCCACGGTGAACTGTCTTTTCGCGATGAACTCCGCGAAAATTTTGCATATTCACACTTTTAAAGCCTTCGTAAAGTGTGCTCTCACTATGAAAAACAGACAGTGAAGCAACAATAATAATAACGTATAATTTCATTCGAGAAAAGCGAAAGGAAAAAGAAGTTGTCAGCGGAGTTATATACTTTTTAATTGATGCGAAATACTCAAGTTTCTGCGAAGCTTATTTTCGTAAAATATATATATATATATATTGTAGTGTCGAAATTATTATTATTATGTACAGTTATATTTTTAGTTACTTTTACTTCCAATAAATGGCCTGTTTGCTGGAGATGCGTGAACGAGAAAGTATGAATGTGATGTGAGAAGTACAGCGTTGGCATCGAGCGCTTTTCTTTTTGAAAAAGAAGAAAGTCGTTCGAGTGAAAAAACAGAGTCAGGGCAGAATCCTAAAAGAGCGTTGAATGAGTGTAGTCAAAAAGAATGGTCATTTGTGTTGTATAAAAGAATTAATCGTGTCGTTTGAGTTTATTCGAATTATTGTTGTCTGTGTTGTCTATCTTGTACTTATTATTTGTTGTTTTGTTTCCGTTTTCTTCGTTATTTAATATAATAAATATCATTTAAATTATATCACTACTATATATATATATATATATATTTCTCTTCTTTATATTACTGGGAAAATAAAATGCTTATAATCTGGATGCGAAATCACGTCAAATATTCAAAGTGCCGTCAAACATTCAATATGGCGGATAGACGACGGATCATAGCTTGATAAATTATTAGTCCGTTTGCTTGCTCCAAATTATATATATTTTATTATCGCAACGCACGGTGATAATAGTTAGGTCGTGCGTTTGGCCAACTGAAAAGCACAAAAAGCTGTTGGATTAAAAGAATCGACCGCGAAGCCTGACAGTGTTATCGAGCCGCTTTTCGATATAACAATCGAAAGCCTTTGGCAACTTTGCCGACAACGCCGCGTTGTTCAACGTGTAGATTCGCGTCGCTTTTTTGTGCAAAATCCACGCACGCGAGAGCTTTTTTTCGCCCAACAAACGCCGCCAGGAACAAACTTTCGTTCCGCTGCCCCTTAAATCTTCAGCGAAATATCAGCGCAACAACAGCGGCGATAATAAATTCACGGGATGATATATATAGCGTATTAGTTTGCGAATTTATTCAAAAATCGCGATCATTTCCAATAATGTATCGCGTTGCCGGACGCGATTCGGCAAACAAACCAGAACCAAAATTAAAAGAGAGAAAAATTAACATCGACTGACGAATGTTTTGTTAAATCCTTAAAATTCTAAAAATGTTGAATTCCTTCAGTTTTAATTTAACTTCTTCTCTACTGGAAGAAGCAGATCTCTTTATGCTTCAATTGCATTTATCAATTTGACATTTCCTCGATTATTTTCACTTCGAATCTACAAACAGAGTCGACAGGTGTGATTAAGATATTCAACAAAATTATTTCACGAGGTAAGTTCAGCCTTCTGGATCACGAATCATGCTTCTAAATTTACCATAATTTCGTATCCGCAACTGAATGTAATGAAAATAGAAATATATATATTTCTTGGAGTTCTCGTAAGAAACAACACAGGCAGAACATCACGCTGCGAATAATATCGTGCGATACGACCTGAAAATGAACAGGAGAAACGAGGAGGCCTGCACCTTGTTTCTTTTAACCCTTTAAAGTAAGAGTCTCTAACCTAGATTCCCGGTTAACACGGGCGGAGAATCTCGAAAAAGAAAAAGGAAAAAAAAAAGGAAAGAAATGATATCGCTATCTGTTTTCCGCGATACAGGGAAAGTATTTCATTCGAACGAGTTAGAACGAGCTACGTTCATCCTCTGATACGACAAAATATCACTAGCAATTTTTTTCTTCTTCTTCGTCTCTCCAAGAACACCGCCGATCAGTTATTCTCACTTTCGCGAATAATATTTCAATTCCCTCAGATTGATTTATGTTTAACGTCATCGTGAATTCTCGCGTGATAATTATATGTTTGCGATGGGGAAACGTCGAAATGAAAATTGAATTAAAAAGCAATTAATATATGACGGACGGATATGTGACGAGCGGTGGAAAACAAGCCGGGAAATTCGAAGGGAATCGCGTGTAACTTTAATTAACATTAGCTTTGAATTTGTAATTTAATTTCGTGAAAACGATGTATTCTGGAAAGTAATAACGCGATTCTAAATTAGTCATGTGAGCGCGCGGATACGCCCGTTCTAATTACGAACGAAGTATTGCCATTTTATCCCCTTTCTCCCTTTCACGCACGTTCGCATCGCGCGCGTGGTATATATCCTTTTCTTGTTGGAATTGAATTAATTCTTGAGAATTAAATCGAATCGCCAGCAACGCGTCGATTTATACGATATGAAGTTATTACCGATATCGTTTGATATCGGCGCAGTCTGAAATTCGTGAAAATTCTCGAACCATTAAATTCGTAATTTCTTTTCTTTTCTTTTCTTCTCTTCTTTTTTTTTCTGTTTTTTGTCATCTGATTGATGCGCAACAACTCTGATTGTCGAATCAACGCATCGCTGCGTGATGATCGTTTATACTCGATCGATTAATTGATGGGCAAGTTTGCCGTTTCACGGTCTATTGTCCAAGAGATTTAGCCACGCGGATGCCAAAGCGTTCCCGAACGTAGCTCTATATACATATATTTGCTGAAACTGTTCAATCCTTGAGGGACTGCCAACTGTTTGAGTTTCCAACTACTTTATCTCCGATTACATTCAAGATACCGATACGATTACCGGTATTAATCCTATCTACGGTGGTATTAATTCAACTAATTTTCACATTATTACAACAGGGAAATTATCACTGTAAAATTCATGGATAATCGATGTATTCGGTTATTGTGAACATTTCTCCAGAACTATGCCAAGAACTCGAACTTCTGAATATTTCAAGAAAAATCTCACACGAATCAGAGAAAGAAGAGAAAAAATTAGAATTTTACAGTTTAAGAAAATCGAGCTGCAAAATTTCAAGAGAGAATTGGAAAACGTTTGAGAGTTGGAAAAAAGAAACAGATTAGAATTTTGCAATGTCAGACTCTGTGTTTAATTGGAAAATTTCAAGAGAGCAGAGTTTGAGAATTTGAACAACTATTTTCAGAGAATTAACAAAATTATAGCTTTGCGTTAACGAACTTTATTTTTATACCAGGTTTCTGAAGGGCATGGTATTGAAAAATAAAATTTAAAAAAAAAGTATTTGAATACTTTTAGACAACAACGTACCTTGAAAGTCGTGTTACACGCTTCCTAACATTTCTCATCGTAAGATCGACTTGATTTCAACGCGGGAATAAATTTGACACGATTATTCATCGATCAGTCGGCCGAAGATAATCATTCAATGAAATGCCAGGCTGCAACTGCGTCGCATCTCGCGAGCCTGATCGCGTAGGATTCTGCTCTCTTAATCCTTCTCGAACATCAGTTAAGCGCGAGCGATCCCATAAAAATGCGCATTAAGCGAAGATTAAACCGGTGGAAAAAAAATTCTTCCGCCTCTTCTGGATCGCCCTCCGTTCCTTCATCTCGATGAATCTTGTAATTTACATTCGAATAAACCTCGCTCGTTCCTTTCTTTTTTCGTTCGTGACGATCGGTGCATTAACGCGCGTTTACAGTTTCAGCATTTAATGAAACGTACCGTATGATTTCCTCGATCGCATTAAAAACTTCAGCTCCAAATAAAATCTTTCTTCTTTTTTTTTTTTCTTTTTATTCAAATGATAAAAATGAATTGGTAGCTTTTCACGGGAATTATTTCCAGATTTTACCACGGTGCACTTTTAGAAAGTTCGTTGTTTATTATATATCGTAGGATTTTCTCTTTTTTTGTTCAGAATTTATACATTTCTCAGTCTTTATTTACAGCAAATTTTCCACGATCTGACTGCGAGACAAAATGTGAGATCAATGATTCACTCGTTGCTGATAGAAGATATTTTTCTCGCTGTTTCTTCTACCATCTATATCGATCCCTTTCGCGAGCTTTATTAAAATTGCCTTCATTGTTTCGAAATTACGAGACAGGGCTCGCGACAAGGCTTCTCTTCTAAAATATTCAGCGAACGATAATCGAAGGGATTAGCGTGGCCAATCTTCCGCGGAGATGAATGCAAGTAAATTTTCTTTGCAGCCAGCGTCGCTTTGTCGTTTTGTCTTTATGAACTCGGCGCAGAATATCGCTGAAATGGCCAATATTCTTCCAACAAACAAGCTACGGCTTCTAACTTTTTTTTCTCTTTCAACTGTTCCATTCGCTGTACGTAAAAAGTGCAATTATTCAATTTTTAAATTGAAAAGAATCGACAACTATATTTGCATAAACTTTTCATATCGCTGATCGATGCTCGATGTTCCCCGTTCATTGTGGACGTAACACGTGAGAAACGTTGTTTCGACGAGCTGTCCGATCGAACGATCTGTTTCGTCCGTCTTGTTAATGGGTCTCATCATTTACGGGGTATAATCATTCGAGACGATCTGCAGCTAGACCGATGAAACACGTGACAAAATGTGTTTCGCGCCATCGATCACTCTCCTCACGGGCGAAAAAATGGCATCGCGCCGCGTTTCCTGGTTCAATATGGACATTACGTTTTTACACGAACGGCTTCGATCGGTATTTTAAAGCGTGAAAGATTGAAGAGCGTGAACGCCGCGTGAAACACCAACGTCGATTAAAAAGAAATATATTACTCGATATATATATATATATATATATATATATATATATACATGTTTTTTGCTGCAAACTTTTACCAACCTTCTCCCTCACCCTTGTCCCTTTCGAATAAAGAGCGTTACAGTGTTTTTAAATTCTATCTTTTTCATGTTTCGTCTTTAATTCTAATGATATATCTTTTCCTTTTTATGTCCCCCGTTTTATTCACTTTCATTTTTCGGAGCTTGCAATGTTTTCGAATATAATTTTAAATAATCGTTTTATTAAACTTTCGTGCTTTCAATTGCAGACCTCTTAAACGATGCATTCGTCTTTTTTTTTCTTTTCTTTCTCACATGAAGAGTACTTTCAATTTATATCGTAGTTACTTTCTATGTAAGCTCTTCTTATCTGTAAACGATACTTCTATCTTTTTAACACTTTTTTTCACTTCCACGTCTATTTTCATCTTCATTTTTTTTTTTTTTTTTTTTTTTGGCTTTTCAGCACTCATCAATTTTACCGTGGCCAGCGAAGGTTTCTATCAGGCAACAGTTCAATGACTTCGAACGAACAGAAGAAGAATGTGTCTAGTCACTGTTGAGATATCAAATTCGTGCAAGAATAACGGTCATCTGATTCACGCTGTTTCATAACGTGCGGAGGCCACGGTGATATCGATTTTCACTTTGAATTTCAACCCATAAATCCCCCCCCACGGTTAATACTACGATTTTTGCATTTCGTTGTATTTCGCCGCATATTGTCCGAAATCCGCGCGTGTCGAATATTCGCGCGTGATTTGGTTTGACCGATAAGCTTTCGCTGTTATCCTTTTTCTCCTTTTTTTTTATTTTGTTTTTAATTTAGAAATTTTATAATCCTTCAATCCGCTGGAATCGGATTGGACGTTTATTATTTCTTATTTTCCGAATCCCGTCTGTCGGGAGCACGGGACCGTATTAAATTAAATTACAACGTGTGAATACAAAAAAAAAAACAACAGTTGAAATAAATGAAATTTAACAAATTGCCGAGATTTCCGAGATCTTCGCGTCTTTCGTCTGCGTTCGAAAGTGTAGTCAAAAAACGCCGAAGACATTTTTGTTCTCCGTCGATCGATAGCTGCTCCGCCATCGAGAACAATGCACGTCGCCTGAAAGCTTGCAACGAACGCGGCGTTAGATAAAATACACGAACGATAATTAAACAACACTTGGAGAGAGACAGAGGCGCGCGCCTTTCTGAGAGAGAGAGAGAGAGAGAGAGAAAAGGGGAGGAAAGAGAGCAGCAGCCGCGGGTTGTTTGCAGCGCGCAACGAAATTCCTTTTGTTTCGAAACAGCCGCCGATGGATGGAACGCGATGCGTGCGCACACGGCGCTAATAAATCACACGGCCGAGAGCGAAAACATTTATTCGGCCGGTCACACACGGCAAATCCGGGGCGAAATCTTTTTATCGGGCTTTTGTCCGATAGCCGGTGGACTGAGGCTATATTCGCGTACACCAGCAACCCGGAGCCCGCGATTATTCGTGTAATCGCGAGTTCCGCGCGTCCGCCATCATGCTCGTGCCCCCTCGTCGCCACGATGATGAATGAGGGAGCATCTTGGCTACGTTCGATCGATGAACCTGCTAGGTTATTCCCTCATAACCCCGTCCGTCCGCGTTCGTGCGCCAGATACCTTACGACGCGATATCTTACTATTATTGGAGGCTACAGATATTTATGGAATTTCATATTTTTACGAGGAATTCGTTCGTTCGGTCGTTCGTTCGGCCGGCATACTAAACGACTACTAGAAGAGACCAGCCAATAGATAAATAGCATAAACTTATCAGATCGATTGGAAGATCGCGAGATTCGAAAGAACCGCGACAATTCTCGGGTGTCGTTTCATTTTCGTGCAACGACTGCGACACGACTGCAATTTCGATTCGCGATTTAACCGGGCCTGCTGTACGTTTCGAAGTTTCGAAATCCCTCCCCCCGTCCCCGTCGCCCCTTCTCCGTTTCGCGACAATTTCGCTCGCGCGTAATTACTCGCGCGGCCATTATAAATGCACACCGCCGAGGAAACATTCGCGTGCTAATGAGAAAGTAGGTCGAGCCGAATCCCCAGGATAGCTGAACCCCGGGCTCTCGCTGCTGCTTATACATACGACGCGATTCGCTCGCGATATGAATAATTTATCGGCGTCGGATATCGGATAATAGTCTCTAAAATTGACACAGCCTGGAAAGCAGGCATTTAGCGACTATTTGACGGCGGTGGCTCGACGTCCCAGCCCCTTCTTATCGTTTCATCCCCCGCAACCGCTTCGCACAGGTTACGACACTGAAAATTTAAGGCGTGACCGACATTCGCGACTGACGCGCCGTACCAACAAGTGCAACGATCATTCGTAATTAATAACACCGTGTGTGTTGTTACACACAGCCAGCTGACTCTGGCCCCTGTCAGATAAATTTTTACAAAGCATTGTGAAATATTAAATACATACTTTAACCCTTTGAGTTAAACCTGCTTATTGACATATTCATCCGAAGAGAGAAGAGAGAAGCGAAAAGTTCATTCGTCTTTTGACCGATTTCGATTCGATATATATTGTATATATATCGCGTCTTTGCACTTCCAACACGTAACTAAGCTGATTATTTTCTGTATCGGTTCAAAGGGTGCTGATGTAAATGTGCTTTAAAGTTCTGTGTGCTCAAAGTTTCTGTTGTTAATAACACAGTTTCGAATGTTGGAAAGATTTTGGGCAATAATATCTTGAGTACGATGGCGAGTGATTAACGGGAGGAAATGATTTTTCTGTTCGCAGAGGCACGAGCCAGAATAAGCGGCCCGCCGGATATCTACGTGAAAACCGGCAGTCTCCTCACGCTCACTTGTCTGATGTCTCAAGGACCTCACGATTTAGGCACAGTGGCTTGGTTCCGTGGTAGCAAGCCGGTGGTGACGTCTCCACATTCGGAGAACGATGTAAACGGCGAACCCCGCATCACCGTCGAAACTGAGTGGAGCGACGCCCTCACGTCAAGGTGCCATTTTTCTATTCACTATTTGGTTTTTCATTAATATATTTTCGTTAGTAGCGAAAGTTGTTAGACATACGTGTGTCACTTACGGTGTGTGGAAAAGAAGAAGTACTTCCCTCCGGAATTCTTATCATTATTGTTGTTGGAGAATGATACGACCAGTATCCATTTTTATTGATTTTTTTAGCCTAGCCAATGTCGCTTCAGCGAAAGAAATAATCGGGGGGGAAAAAAAAAAGAAGGAAAAAAATTTCAACTCCATATCGGAAATTACTCCGCAAGACCATCAATCATTATCAGAATATAGTGCAGAAACTGAGGATGCAGGTCCGACGGTAGTTTCGAAATTAAAACGACATAGATGTGTTTCTGATAGGAGAATCAATCCTTATCCCTATCCCGTCCCTCGAACGGAACGACATTAGTTACTGGCCAACATATTACCTTGTTTAAGCGCATAAACCAAGCATGGACAAGCTTTCAATCTCAAAACTAGAACAAAACAACCATAGTCGCTGCGCACCGGGCCGAATCCCCGCCGGTACATCTAAATATACTTATCGAAACTACAGACATTATTCAACACGTTGCTACACGACGCGAGCAAACTAAATCACTTACTACACCGAAACTTTCAAAAGCCAAACAAGTATATTCATCATGCGAGACGCAACAACGTCCACGTACAACTCTGTTATTATATCTCTGTTGTTATCCCCCCCTATGTGTTTTTTAATTGTCCGATGCTTTTAACCCATTGACTGCCGACTACGGGATATCTCGTAGTTTGCGCTACAAGTTTAGGATTGATTACAATTGGTATAAGAGAAAATGTCTTTGTTTATTGCAATTTTTATTAAAGCCTGTCACATAGAATATGTCTGACTCCATTTCTGTAAGGAAATAAAACTTGGCATGTATGTTTGCTTTATTTTTATTCCTGTTAATTTTTCATGGACCAGAATTGATCGGTGATAACTATTAATTTTATTAACTACTTTTATTGTCCTCGCAATCCCGCTTGCCCATCATCTGTGTCTCGACAACCTTAACACCTCGCTCCTTTGCAGCATCTACAACCGATGACACATCGCTCGTAAACTTATCTCTCTCCTTAATCACGTGACAAATCTCCAAGTTCCTGATCGAGAGCGTGACGCGTTTTCGTTGCACATTTCGTTACATTTTTTCCCCGGTAAAACATATTCTATGTTAAAAAAAACACTACGTGATATCTCGTCAGAGGCGGGCAGTACAGGAATCTTATTCAATGGCGCCAGCTACGAGTTATCTCGTAGTGTTTTTTTTTTCAATAAAAATTACTGTAAATGCCATATCAATACTAAATCTGTGACTTGGCATTATTATATTTTGGAAAATTTCATGTTTTCTTTAAAATAAAATTTTGGCTCCCAGAGAAAGGCGTTCTAAATTTGCCTGGCAGTCAATGGGTTAATTGTTTCGAGATTCGAAGGGCGAGAATCTGAATATCAATAGAATTAGATGTTCGCTGTATATTTTCGATCGATCCATAAAAACTCGTTTGAGAATATTTCAATTTCCAATTACATTCTCATTTATCAGAGATTTCAATAACTTTTGCGCGTTGAAAAAAAATTGTTTCAACTGAAGCTATTCCTACCCAATTGGCAATTTATCGCGCATTCCGAAACGTATTCAACTACAGAGTCATCGATCCAAATACCAATTAATATCAGAATTCATAAGTAACATCACTTAACCTCTTAACGCACTCGCCTGAATCAACTCGTGAGATCTGCAGTTTTGGTTTTCTATATAAACACAACCAAATATACTCGTTAGACAGTGATTGTGCTTATTTCCTCTGACCCGAAAAAAAACGTTGCCACTGAGGTGAATCCCAGCTTTTTAATTATTGCGTTAAGAAGAGGTTAATATTCACATCAGCTTTCAAACTTCTCTAACAAGCTCCTTTTGTCTTCCTTTAAAAAGGGCGTCAAATGCTCTCTATTCAGTGTACCAAGCTCAATTTAGTCGATTCGTTCCGCATCTAGCGCCCCGAAATTTCGACTCCTTCGTCGAGGAACCCTCACGTGTCGTTCGGAGATGCAACGTCAAGAGGGCTAATATCCGCACGATGCCGAGATTTGTCCCGAGAGACAGAGTCAAAGAGGATCGGAGCACGCAACTAGGAAGAAGCCCGCCCGGGGAATTGATTCCTCGTTCTTGAGAAATTAGGCTGCGGTGGCCTGGGGTGGGAGGGGAGGGACGGTGGTGGTCCTCGTGATAAATTCGTCGACGTGAAACCGGCCGCCAACCGGCCTGACAATCGTCAATCACGTCCAAAAACAGAGGCGGCAATATGGCTGCAATATTCCCGCGACATAGAAACGCCAGCCGAGGCTGACAAGGGCCGGCTAGAAATGCAGAGCATGCCCGATGCGTCTTCACGGTGCACGGGCTGCCTGACAAAGGAGGAGTACCCTGTTTCCTATCCTATTCGAGGGCCGGCTGAATATCATGCAACGTGCCAAGGCACGGTCTGAATACGCGATCGGAGAAAAGGTTATGATTAGTGATGGCAGCTTCGGGTTCGATATGCACTTACACGGCAATATCTGTCTCGCGGCGACATTACTAAGCGCTCCGCCAATTTTATCGCTGTCTCTACAACATGGCCGGCCACCAACTGACCAATTTTATTTACTCACCCAATGGTGAGGAATTTCGCTGATTGACTCGCGTTGCAGAAGCTTGCGAAGAGTTTTTTCTATTTTTTCTTTTTTTACCTCTCAATCTCTCTTCGATCGATGTTTGTTTCTAAAATCCCTCCATTATGGACGAAGTTTCAAAAACTTTACAAGTTTCAAAGTTCTTGTCTAATGACGATGTGATTTCAAAGTGAGTACATCAATTTACAAGTATGTTGTCCTTCTTATTGAGAAGAATTTGGAAACTTACGGCGTTACGCGGAATGATATTAGAAAGTGAAGTTCAACGCAGGCAAGGTTCGCCTCGTAGTGAACGCCCTGTATTTGCGTGAATTCGTAAATTTAGGAAACGGTACTTTGAATGTTTCATATATTTTCCTAATATAATCCGAGCACACAGAGTATTATTTTTACAACAACGAGCATTGTTTCGCGCTCTCCTCTCTAAATTTTTCACTCTTGAAAATATTTACGGCAGCCATAATCCCTTTTGCACCCTTCATTTTTTAAACAGTGGGTCGTAATTCCCACCTGGCCTTCGGTTATTAAACTATTCCAAACCGAAAGCTGCACTTTTAACGAACACGTTTGAATGATTTAACACGCTCGAATACCGTTTATTATTTTCGTAACACCTTCAAGCTAAATGAAACGAAATGAGCCAATTTTCAAGTTCGATCGTGAAAAAAATGAAGTGTATTCCCACGTATCTTCAACGTTAACTTTCCCCAAAACGAAACGAAAAACGTTCGTTACCATTTTCCGCATTGCTGATCAATTAGTTACCATTTGCGCGCATATCGTTTCTAGTATGAAGTCTTAACTGTTAACCAAATACACGTGTCAAAAATATCGAGTGAATAATATCGCGAAAGTGTTTCGACATGCAGATTTTACATACACGACGACGTAATAGTAGGTTACATAACTCATGCCACGTACCGTTCGATCAAACTATCCAATAAACTCTTCACTGGAAACCTCGTCTTTTTCTCTTGCTCTCTCTCCATTTCCCTATCTTTTCCGCTCGATTCGCAGACATTTCTAGGCGACATTCCTAGGAGACAGTCAGAGACACGTCTAGCCAAAGCCCCCTCTAGGCCATGCTGCTCTTCATTCACGCCATGACCTCGGGCACTCTCATATCTGTAACACCCTCGAAACTACATATTTCTTTATTCGCACGTCCATCCAGCCCCATCCAGTTCTCGGACACGTTTCGCTCGTTCAACAAAAGTTCTATCAATCATCCGATCGTATATCGACCAATGAGTCACACGCGCGGGAAACGTTCTTCCTTGCGAGCGAGTTGAAAAAAAAAAAGAAAAAAAAAATCGCGAGAATTCACGACGCGACGAAATTAATATCTCGGCCGCGTAATTCGTTTCCATTACTAGGGAGGGAAGTTTATTAACCTCTTGATCGCCGTGCGCGCATCAGTACCAATCGCTATACCCTAAATAAAAGCGAAATTAACTTCGATTTCTTAACAGTGACATATAAAATCATTTTCTATTACTAAAAATATCGAAAAATATATATATTCTTCCTTGATTTTGGGTTCGTTCGAAAAAAAGGCAAGAAACAAAATTCGCGTGCGAAAATTCCATTCTGCCCAACTATTTACTTCGAAGCATACCACACTATAAATAAATATTAGTTTCATTGCGTATAACATATATGTGTATTTTTTAGACTCTAAATTTAAAACATTTCAAATTTAACAAACGTGCGTATAACTTTTTTAATTTTTTTGATATTTAGTATTTGATCTATTGTGTGGCAACCCTAGTGAAAATCAAGTGTTGTTTTTTTTTTTTTTGTGCAAATTATATCCTAATTGATCGATGGCTCACCAATTATGTAAGTAAAAAATATTTAAACTATTAGTAAAAGTACATTTTTCTTAAAAATTGAAAATACGCGGAAAGCTGATGCGCGGTCCTTAAAAAAAAATTCGGCGGTCAAGAGGTTAAGACACGGGAACACACGAGTCGGCTCCGCGATAGCATTAAAATAATTATTTCTCAAGGCGTGTTCAGTTCTAGCAACGACTGCAAACTGGGACACTGTTACGTAAACTCTTAAATAACGATCGTTATTAGCCACCCGGGTGCGATACGCTACGACACGATACGAAGCCAAGTAGTAAATAAAATACTTGGCCGCGGGTAAATGATTAATCAATAATCTATTGGGAGCGAGTGAGTTGCTAGAATTTCTTTGCCGAATCCCCACTGCCCTGCTGCGACGCTGAGTAGTGCATCTGACACGGAGTTATTTCCTGTCGTTTCGACGACCCGTTCCGCTCCACCGATTCCACACGGTTCGGGAAAACGATCCTCGCTTTGTTACGAAAGTCAAGATTACATTAGTAGCGCGAAAGTTTCGCGCTGTGAGTGATTTTCGAGTCGATATCTACGGTACGAGATCAGCAGCAGATATCGGTGGACAAAGTTTCATAGCGCAGCTCGAACGTGTGTTTTTCGCATTTCTGGAAAAATTCGCAATCTGAAAAGAAATTCATTTCGTTTGATTGCTTTTATATTTGTTTTTATAGAGGAGCGCAGTGCGTTTACGCAAAAATCCAATCCGCAGTCCAATCGCAAGCTTCGCGCGTTGATTTCATCTCAAATATTATCATTCCTTCAGTATCGATTCATCGCTTAAATCACTAGTGTGATTTTAATGCCTATTTACGACAAGATTCATTTGCACGTGAAATTAATTATTCACGTATTCACGTTCAAACAATCGATCGACGCCCGTTTTAACTTCGGCAGATATTGGCTGTAACACCGCGCATTGAATATAATAAGATTGTTAAAATAAACGAATAATGAAGACAGAGGTAGATTGCCGGAGCGTGAAATTTTCCTAGCGTGCATCATAGGAGCATTCGAATCCGATATCGAACGAAAATTAAATAAATTCTTGAATGAGTTCCACCCGCGAGAGTGACAGGTATTAATTAAATCACGATTCGTCAGGAACGACACATTTCGGTATCAAAGTGTGAAGATAATTTACCTTTTCGTAACGAAACACGTCGAGTCAGCTTCGACTACCATTAAACTGACGACTATTACTCTAACAAATTACTCTGAACAATTTCACGACGTCTGTCGTCGTCGGTCGAATGTTATACCAACAGTTGATAACACTATCAGCGACAGAAGTTATCAATTCGGCTATTAGCTGCAGGCAGAATACAAAAATACGAAAATATATTTCCGTGTAGTAAATTTCCGTGACTGAGCTACGATATACCTCCCAAAAGAACGATTTATTTTACTTACAACCGACGCGCAGCTCCCTTAACGTCAATGTGTACCAGGCATTATGTTGCTAGGTCCTAGGAGGGAAGTATTTGGCGGCCATTATTACGGGGCTGCGAAGAATGATGTACAACGCTGCCACCGGGATAATACGCTTAGGCGAACAGGATCGTTGGATTTATTTTACGACGCTTGTCACATCCGGCTGTGTCTGGCAACGATGTTTATTTTTATTTGTTGCTCGCTCGCGCCAAATCGCGCAAAGTCGGAAACGGAAACTTTCGTATCTAGCCTGTTGAAATCCCATTGCTTGTTTGCTTATTTCTCGCTTTGTTTACATTCGCAAGAATCGTCAATTCAAATCTCTGTAAATCTCTGCAAACTTGCGACGAGTCGCAACGAAGAATCAAACAGATCGGTTATCTCGATCGAAGTGACTGTCGAAAAGTTAAAGAGAAAAAAAAAAAAAGAAAGAAATTATTCGCAATAGGAGTCGCAAGCACCTAGCTAACCGACCGAGGTTTATCATTTAGAAGCCTGAAGGCGCTTGTATTTTATTCAGGATTTATTCGTGGCTCGGCAGGAAACCCGTACGTAAGCCTGTGGCTTTTAACAGTAATTACTACAGTCGGTATTAACGAGTTACCGTAAAAGTAATGAAAGTTTCAAATGATGAAACGGCCGGTGAAACTGAATCGCGAAACGCGATGTATTTTTCCTCGTAATGAAGGGAGGGGACGAGGGATCGCGATCACGGGCGTAGGTGGGGGAAGTTTCATCGTATCGCAAACGCTATTAATCGGTAATTAATAGCCGTTAGATCATCGATGCTTCATTGTTAATTTCGTCATGAATTATTTCATACATCGCCGGAACCGCGTCGGAAACCACTCGCGAAATTAAAGCCATTTCTATCATTCATATGCAATTGCTTCGTGAAATTTATGCGCCTGACATGTTTTTGTGTGTTAGAGGGGGACTTGCGATCGGATCGGACGCGAATGACAGTCGAATTAAGCGATTGTGCTAATTCACTCGATCTGGCATGTCAATGTGCTTTCAACAGAGATGTTGCAGGATATTTCGTATTACCTCTTTTTTTTATTATTTATTCGATATTTGTTAACAGATTAGTAGAGCGAAAGCGTAAGAATTAGTACTTTGAAATTAAATGCTAATTCACTCGATCTGGTTGCGGATCTGAATGTACTATCAACAGAAATGTTGCAGGATACTTTTCATTTTTATTTATTCAACATTTACAGTTATCAACAGATTGGTAAATCGGGAGCATCAGAAATAGTTCGTTCGAGATTAAATTTCGCTTCGTATATATCGCTTTATCTTTTGCCCGAGAGAAATTTCGAGAATTCATTTACGTTTCGAATTGTCGATGAAAAGTTTGAAATTTAAACTATTTTCAACTGTTTCCTCCTACTCAACGAAAAAAAAAATCTGCTCCCACGTTGTGTGACACTGTATTGTGTGATTATACAAAGAACATATATATTTCACTCGCACGTCGCGAAAGTATCAAGATGAACTCGCAACGCGCGAGTCGAAGGAGGAAGCAGTTTCCAGTAATTAATTTCACCGAGTGATGTGAGCACGATTGTAATAAATTAATCCGCAATCGGAGAAGTTCAGATAACAAGTAGCAATATTTTTGTCTAATGCGTGCGTTCTTTCGTTCTGATCGCAGATTGAGGATCACCCATGCAAAGCTAGGCGACACTGGGAATTACAGTTGCGTGCCCACTGTAGCGGAGAGGGCCAGTGTCAACGTGCATGTTATTAACGGTGAGTTTCACATATATAAATTGCACGGCGTACTGCTCTTATATTTTAACAGTTGATACAATTACAAATGAATCGACGCCGAGTCACGCAATTTGTGCTCGTTTAATATTCTGATGCAGCTCGTCTGCGAGCGTTCATTACAACTGCGATCGGGGAAACTTTAATGTTTCATAACTGGGAAAAATTGTCGAATATTTCATAATATATGTCCCTTTATTACGCTTCGAACTGAAAGAAAGAATCTTTCGGATGGAATTTCTACGTAATTAAACAGCGACTTTGGAAAAATTATACCACCATCCAAATTGCGTTTTTTTTTTTTATTCGACGCTCCAATATAATTATACGTGAAATATATTACATAATAAGAACAAAGTGAAAATTCAAATTTCGGGAGAAGATCTCTTGATTTTCACTAAAACTTCGTTCGCTCGAATTTCACGAATCGAAGTCACGAAACAGCTAGGCAATTCAAATAAAAAGACTCGATTAGACTAGGATAATTGTCTAATTCGGTTCGGATTTAATCCGGAAATTGAACAGCTCGTAACAGAAACTCAATTGAATATTTTTATCTTTTTTATTTCGGGGAATATATTCTGAAGGTTCTTCGTACAATCTGTCAATGTTTCAAATAAAAATGGGAAACTCTAACAGCGGCGTCCGACTGTACTGTGCGCATGTGTGTGTGTGTGTGTGTGTGTGTGTGTGTGTCTGCGTGTACGTGTATGTGTGTGATTTTATATAATAAAATTTCGAAGCCCGAAATATAATTAAAATCTTTAATCTCGTTACTTTCATACGGCCCGCGGAAATTCGTTTTATCGCCTGTCAATAATAGATTTCGATCGTGTTTTAATTGGTATTTGCGAGAGAGACGGAATTGAAATTTCATTATTTAAATATTCGATGAGTTTTATTATAATTAAATAATGTGATTAAAAACACACGTCGGAACGATTTACGATAAATTACGTGATAATAAACCAACAGATGTGAAAATCATGGTTTGTACAATATTTTTAATAACGAATTCGAACCATCAACTTCGATACTTTTAATTATAAGTAAAATTCTTTTAAACGAATTAAACACCTCGTGCTTCCATTAAAATATTCTCTCTCTCTTTCTTTCTCTCTGCATTTTATTTCCACTTTCCGATGTTCATCGGTTATTTCTCAAAAAAAAAAAATAAAAAAGGAAGTTTCAAGCTTGCAGCGCGATCGAGAACTTTCCAACTTCGATCGTGTCCTATTCTTCGATTTCACGAGCCAAGAATCCGCGCGCACCGCGGAACAAAAGAGATCGATCGGACGCGAAACGCGGGATTTTCAAAAGATCCCGCTCCACTTCCCGTGTCTAGTGGACACAATCGAAACCGTGAACGAAGACTCTCTCTCTCTCTCTCTCTCTTTGTCTCTCTCTCTTTCTATCCGTCCAATTAGAAATTTTCGATCAACGATATAACACGAAAGCGCGGTAATTACACGATGGCAAAAGCGAGATAACGAGAATGTATTAATTAAATCAAGTTGCAAGTTGCGACTTCGAAATGTAGAAAGGCGGGCAGCTGTTGGAAACGTTAAGAAATCCGCGAGAAAAATTAGAACTCGTGAGGAAAGCGCGTCGGCCAATCTCGTACAATTTTCGTCGACGATTTTTCGTAACGTTGCATGGAAAATGATTCCGTGGAACGATGAATATTAATCAGCCCCCCCCCCCATAAATCTGATTCTCCCGCGGCACCCGCTTAAAAGCGTCATCGTCCTCGCCAAGTGGAAATCGAGGCAATCCTTGTTAACACAGAGTGTAAATATGGGCATGAACGTTTAATTACTTTATATAAAATTCAAATTCGCGAGGAGTGATTCATCGATTTCCGGGGCCGTCTGCGCCTCGCCCCAAGTATCAAAGGCGAGGATCTGCAAGCTGAGTTGCTCATCAAGACGGTTTCACGCTAGGAAACCTCGTAAATAAATGGAATTAGGTATGAGAGCGAGACGGCGTAACTGCAATCCCAAAGACCCCGAGATATGTCTCTCGGTGCTTTTAAGCCTCTTGGAAATATTTCTGAATATGAAACGTTCCGAGAGTGCTTTTAATATCTTCTCGGGAGAATGTGTTAGAAAAAAAAAAGGCCACGCTAACTGCAGTGACTACGAAAACGAAACGTTACTAGACTTTATCTCTACGGTGTTAAATTTTTTTCTTTGTTTTTTCTTTTTTTGTAGTCGTACGAAAGCACGACTAACAACAAGCGATTTGATGAATGATTTTGTTTTTGAATATTTTAGAATAACAATTTATGAATTAACGATCATAAGACCAGTATCTTCTCGACAAAGAAGATCCACCAATTTATGATTTGCGCAAAGTCCAATTTCCTGAATGAAAACCTAAAGAATTCTAAAACTAACTGTACCTCCGAAGCACTAAACTTATCAAGAACCTCAAATACAAATTTTTCTTGCTCCTAAAAATCGCTAAAAACTAATTGCTAAGCCGGATATCCCGACCTAACTGCGTCTTTTCTTAAAGACTGTAATCTCGATAGATGAAATTTACATTCTTATTTTGTACTGATATAAACTTCAAACGAAAGTTTCCAAAGTTTAAATTAAAAAAGAAAACCAGCTATGCTTTCTAAGACAGTCTAATCTTTATAATAAATTGCTCTCACCTAAAAATATTATTGCGTCTTTTCTTAAAAACTGTAACCTAGATAAAATTTACATTCTCATTTTGTACTGATATAAACTGTAATAAACTTCAAACGAGGTTTTCAAAGCTTAAATTAAAAAAGAAAACCAGCTATGCTTTCTAAGACAGTCTAACCTTTATAATAAACTGCTCTCCCCTAAAAATATTACTGCGTCTTTTCTTAAAGACTGTAACCCTGATAAATAAAATTTACATACTTATTTTGTACTGATATAAATAAACTTCGAGCGAAAGTTTCCAAAGCTTAAAAGCAAGCCAGCTATGCTTTCTAAGACAGTCTAATCTTTATAATAAACTGTAAGATTTAGCCCCAAGTCGCTAATAACCCAAGTGATTGATACAATGAAATAAAAAGAAAGAAAGGAAATTTAATTCATGATATAAATTTTTTCGCGAGTCGCATAAATCTCGCGTAACAGTTTTGGTTTCTTGCCATCGCTTTCGAATCACCTGTCGAAGCTGTCCGTACGATTCGCGATGGTGCCCTCGTAGAACGAAGAAACGCTCCTCCGCAACGTTTTTACTGCTTCTCGAGGTTTTTTAGTGGCCTGTGAAGAACGTGGAATCGTTCTCCGGGAACGGTCTTCTAAAATTTGAAACGTCTCGTTTGATGAGCCCGCGTAAAGAACGGAAGAAACGAAGGACGCTGGTTAAATTTCGTACGGAGAGTTTTTCAAATTTTTAGATCGAGGTCGGCACGAACGAAAGCTCGATGTGATTGCACAAACTTTCTCATACGTGTAAATTTCTCATAGATTAAAGACACTTGTGTGCAGTTCGTCCGAATCGTTCGGATAAAAGAAAATTGACTTCTGTCTTTAATTCCGAGTGTCACTTATGGTTTTCAGGTGGCATCCTTGTTCCTTCTAGCGATTTCGCAGTTCTCTGTTTAATGTGAATTTCATTATTTGCTGCCGAATATTCTTCACATACCGAATGAAACAAATACTGTTAAAAATTTATCGTTAAAAAAAGAAAAACCCTCCCGCTCGTTTTTTGCAGGGGAGGGGGGAAAAAAGAAAGCACAGTAAAATTGTGACGCGCGAGTAAAAAATATATTCATTTCCCGAGGAAGTCGTTGCGTTGCGTTTTGAAAAGAAAAATAAAAAGAAATGGTGAAAAAAATTGAAAAGATGAAAGAATCAGCGAGACAAATCATTGGATCGTGGCCGATAATTCGAGCGAGGCGCGTTAATTCCGAAAATTCTCGTCAGAGATCGGCGAGAAAATGGAAAATGATCGCGGTCCATCAGCGTATCGCATGATTAAACCGCAGCCAATCGCCCCCACACCCCCCTCCAGTTTCGTTAATAACCAAGCGTTTTCATCGGAATAACAATTCCACACCGGTGGGAAGCCTCGCGGGTGGAAATTCGAGCTCGCTCGTCGTTTCGAGGCGTTTTCGAAGAACGTCCGACGACGACGAAACGACACCGAAACTTGGTTTATTCGGTTTCGCCGAATACGCGTTTCGAGAGATCGGCGCAACAGGCGTTGCCTGTCGATCGCGCGTATCGATCGAGCCCAGCGCGGCTCTCAACGGCCAGGCAGGCCGTTGTCTCGAATTTCGCGGGCCGTTTGTAATTAAAAGGTTCCGCCTGTTGGCGGAACAACGCGAGATTAACAAGCTGCTGGGTTAATTAACTTCGAGCAGCACGTTCTGCCGGTGATCACATTGGATCCATAACCCTGGCCCGGAGAACACCGAGAATCACGCTCCGAATTTCCCGGCCGCATTTTTCTCTCCGTTTCATTTTCGTCACCGCGCTGATCATTATTTTCAGGCTCAGAATCACCGTCACGAATTCTCGAATTGGGAGAACTTGGGTAATTATATTCTGATATACATTTCTTCTCGTGGGAAAATTTATTTCGAAAGTGGTAAAGTCCATTAAAAGGTAGTAAAAAATGAGATCACATAATTCGTGATTAATTTAGTGTTAAACTTTTTATTTGTAATATTAGTTAATATTTAATATCTTAAGAAATGCCGATGCTTTGTTCGATTTAAAAATTGGCCGATAAAAGGAATTGCGTAGCGATTGATTATGAAAGTGGTGTAAATCCAATTTCCATAAAAAGGTTTCCGGCATTTGAAAGTCATTATCACTCGATCCCAGAATCCTGAACGAATGTTTTTGAATTATCCTGAATTAAACGTGAGAAAAATGTTTAATTTGCGCTTGGAAGAATGTAAGGAAAATAACTTAACTTCAGTCAATGAATGGACATACAGGAAAATCTTTAAACGACAATTTCAAGTTGCATTTCCATCTGCAACGTAAAGATACCTGTGCAAGAAAATTCAGACAACAAATAATGACGATGGAAAAGCGACTCTTGTACAAAGCCATGTGTTCACTTGAAAAACGCAGAATTAGGGAGAAAAACATTACAAGAAGATAAAATACTGGCGTCAAAAAATCCCGATACTTTGCCTCTTCTTTTGATTTACAAAGAGCCTTACCCTATCCAAAATTATCTGTTTCGATCGCATATTATAAGCGAAATATCATCTTCTGTTATTTCATAATTTCCAAGAACAATAAAATTAATATGTATGTGTGGGACAAGACTGCTGCTTCCAGTGGATCGCAGGAAATAGCTTCTTGCTGTCTGAGACATTTACAAATTAATTGAAATTAAATGACTTTTACAATTGTGCAAGTCCATTTGCAGCCCGTAAATATATATTATTTCAGTTAAATTCGCCTAGAGGAAATTTATATAATCAAATTACATATTGTTGAATTAGTAGAAACATTGCCAGACTTGACATAATTAATTAATGTATTTCTGAATTAACTAAAATGCTAACGTTCAATTTTCTCGAAACAACAAAAAATGGACTTGCACCACTTTCAAAAATAAACGGTCCGTATCTCGTGTCGAGTGAGCGAAGAGGTTTCTTTCTAAAGTAAAAACTTGTGGCGTGATGATGTGATATTCGAGTGGACATCGTTTGACGTTATTTGACAATTGTTTCGTAATGTTCCGTAATACAGATAGATTTAAAAACTTTCGCTCGAAGAGTTTCAATGTTTCTTTGTGATTCAGGCAATTGTTTCCTTCAGTGTTTTTCATATGCAGGAATCCAATTCAGATATAAATAATATTTGTAGTATCGTAACAACGGCCCATCTAGATTATTTTGATTTTCTTCTCTCACCGTTCTGTCACTTTATGCCAAAGTATAAATCATTTGATCATTAATAAATGAATGCATTTTGGGGTAAAACTGAGTATGTACTTCGAAGATTTTGTCCAGTGAGCGAAGGGTTTCGCTGAGAATTTTTCTCAATGTAAGCGATAACACCTATAAAAGTGAAAAGTTAAACTTTGATTCGCAAGCAGAGCAATCGAGCGATGCTCGCCAAAAGTCTCGTGAATCTACCCAAAAGCGAATCTGTTGTTTGAGCGCCGTTCCAAATACACATTGGAAAGCCTGTTATTCCCCCGCCTACGGATACGAAATCACAGGCGAACCCGTAATTTTCACGAACGAACCCTTTGACTCCGGTTAAGGACGTATTGAAACCGGTCGTAGAATTGTCAAACTCTCGCAGTTATCTTTGCACGCATATACGTCGTATGCTGATAACTTGCACCTCGTCTCGCGCAGAAACTGCGCGTTCATTATATATACATACACACACACACACACATATATATATATATGTGTGTGTGTGTGTGTGTGTGTGTGTGTATGTATATATAATGAACGCGCAGTTTCTGCGCGAGACGAGGTGCAATATATATATATATATATATATATATACACGTTTCGTTGAGCGCCAGTTGAACATTGATGATAAGCGAGTGTGTAAACTGCAAAGTCGCGTGAAACTTTGCCGTGAATAAGCGAGTCAGCCCGGGAGGAAACGGTCATGATACTCTAAAATTGCATATAAATATTCACAAAGAATTTTTACTAATTATTTGACTTCGAGACTTCGGTCAGGGCAACACCAGATACCAGAATCACCGAAACGATCGACATTGTTAATTTTACATGTTGAAAGTTGAAATTTTCTAAATAATAGACATATAGCTCCGCTGTCGCCGCAGAGGCAACATCAAAAAGAAAATGTTTTTTTAACGAGTGAATACTGCGATACCTGTCCTGATAAGCCAAGAATGCATATTTTTTTAATTATATTGTATTAATAAAACATATTTTTAAAAATGTATCCACATTTTTTTTTTTTTTGTAACGAGAAAGCAAGATTTTCAATATTCCACAGAATATGAAAGGCTCGCGCCTTTGTAAATAGTCTGGTAGCCGATAGTAAAAACGACTCGGAGTTGCTGATAGGTTATATTAAAAATTGTTCGGAGTGCAAAAGGTTAAACTTGGCGGCTAACGTGTTTTTCTCAGATCGATTTCAATGACGCTTCGCGTCACGTGTCTTTTGGGTAAACGACTATGCAAATTCGAATTAACGTCGGGAACCACATGGAAATTAGACTGGCGGGCTAATTGGAATTTAGTCTTCCGGGGAAATTCTACACGATTCGTCGGCGTGGATGAAGATTAGAACATCGATTTTAAATCGCAATATCTCTGGCAGACTTTGATTAAAAGCATGATATCGCTGCAAATAATACGTAATATTCAGTCGCGTTACACGACTAATTGGCTTAAAAAAGTACTAGACAAGTAATTCTCTTCAAATTTAATAATCATTTAATCAACATGTTGCTTCGAAGTCATCCTCATATTTTACAATAAACGGAAAATGGAAAGTTTGTCAGAAGATTGTCAATAACGATGGAGATTTTATTACAGATTAAAACTCTTGTATTGACTCTTAAATAAAATAAAATTTTCTACAGTCATCAGAAAAACGAGAGATAGATACCGTACTCTCAATTTTTGTCTAATTTTATTTTACCGATTCCTCAGCTGTGTTCGCACTGTCAAGTGTTGATTTCTTTAAAAAAAAAAAAAAAAGGTTAATTAACAACGTAAAGAATTCATCGGTTTCAATTTTATGACGACTCTCGATCGCGTGGTATAGCAAGTTCGGAACGATGTAGAACTCTCGCGACAATCGAAGCAGCCGTAATTTATATTAGTGAAACGATGCACAGTTGTCACCTATTTATTTAACAAGCACTCGCCGAGTGGATTGTTTATCGATCAAATGTGTTCACCAATGTGTTCGCGGGCAGCGTTGATTGAGAAATGGCCGCGCCTCGATTTACCGCGAATGATACAGTTTCGTTTCATCATTATGACGAAACACCGCTGGATTTAATTCAAACGTCGGCTAACGAAGATTTTCGGTCACTTGTGACACGTGAACTCGAATCGTTTAGTTATCGATCCTTAAACAGCGCTATTCACGGTGACAGGTTTTTCTCGCTTTTCGCACGATACAGCGGAATGATCTTAATTAACACTATGCAAATACAATTACGTAAAAGTATTCCATTGTTATACAATGGGCAATGAAGATTTAACTGTTGATTAGTTAATTTACATTATGTTATCAATTGAACCCGTTTTGTCACAAACAATTTTATCCGATTTTATCCGCGCGCGCGCGCGTATATCGTTATTTATATTCGATTTCGTAGCAAAAATAAATTACTCTCAATGTCGCTTTTACTCGTCGAAAAATTCGTATCCGTGTTCGTAGTATTTGCTTTTAATAATATCTCGTTTCTAAAAAACACGCACACATAAAAAAAAGAAGTCAAACAGGTAGCAATGAACGCGATTTTGTGGGAATATAGTTTGAAAGATTTCGAGACTAAAGTAAAGAAGAAAGTCAAACAAGAGTTTGGAATAACTGATTAATCCCATCTGTTTTACTCTGTTTATTCTACGAAGTTGTAAATAAAAATTTCGAACGAATTTTAAAAAAAAATATTGGCTTTTTCTAAACAGGAACAAAACAATAAATAAAAACTCGGTTTCAAAAATTGCAATTTCGCTTAGTTAATGGGAAATTTTTCAAAGAGAATGATAATATCATAAAAGTTTCTCCGTAAAATTAACTTAAAATGATCCGAATCTTGATTCTTCGGCGATCTCCACTTGAAATTCACTTTTATCCGAATTAATTTGATGAAATATTTTCGAGACAAAGTGTCTGTCGAAAAATTAATCGCTGTAAAATTCAAACGCTGAATCAGCCGATGATCAACCGATCTCGAGCTTGATGGTCGATACAAAATATTTGAAAAGTGATTGTTTAATTAGCACATATCCGTGCGGCATTATTTGCACCGCCATTGACCAAATGCCGGCATTTTTTGACACTATTTGTAGAAACGATATGCTCTATATAAAAAACAACCTAACTTTTAAAAAGTCATATATCTTTTAGTGAAATTTTGGGAAATGAAATAAAATGAATTTGTATTTGTATATACACCTTTATTTTTGATTTTTTTCTTTCCGAAATTAAATAAAAATTAAATCCACAAAAAAGTTGAAACGAATTACTGAAAACATACTCGTTATTTTATTAGACAAAGTAAATTATTTTCGAAACTTTAATTTTATCAATAATTAATAGTTCTTCACTTCTTCGGGTGAATTTGGCATAATTTTTACAACAGGCACTCCTTCAAAAGGTTCCAAAACGGGTTCTATGTCAATATCAGACCACGAGTCATCTTCAGAATCACTATCATTTTCAGAGTCACTATGTTACAAAGGATTTAGACGTGGGCGTTTTCTTGTCACAACAATATCACTATCATCACTATCAAAGTTAGATTTTAAAAGATCTTCAATGTTATCACTAGACTCGCAATCAGATAAATTGTCTGCACATATTTCTTTTTCGTTCTCCATTTTAGATTTACTTTATTATTTGATTTTGATAAAAATGGGTTAAGAAAATTAACAGTAATATCCGTGAAATTTCTTAAATATCCGAACACCCAAGTGCTTAAACTTTGAATAAACTTCTTCTATACGCAGTAACCGACTAATACGTTTTTAAATTAATTTTTTTTTTACGTTTGTACCCTCGTACGACGCAACTGAAGCTTAAATCAGTCTTTTCGTAGAATTATCTCTGTTTGGTAAAAATTACGTTTTAATCTATTCGGATTTAATAAAACAACAGTCAATTATTCACTGCAATATACAAATGACGAATTTTCGTCATTTCGCTACTGGTGATTGCCTGTGAAATGACGAATCATGCGGACGGCATATGTGTTAATATAACAACTACAGGTTGCTACTGTGTTTTCTATCTTTTCAGTTCGATCGAAATTCGCACGAAATGAATCATCGAGGTGTGAAATATTCTGTAGAAGCTATTTACTTTTTATTTCCCTCGAATTTCCGCTGTGCTTCCGAAAGCTTCGTCATGTATAATGCACGCGGTTCTCTCATTGGATCACTTAAGTTAAGCTGCGTTGGGCACAGTTGGTGCTTAAGTGAATGTCGATCTAGGAACCGTGTGACGGTGGCATCGATGATTCAGAGATTACCTCAAAGTTCGTCTACGCTTGATACGTCTAGGCGTGTAGTAGCACACGGAAAGTAATTAACATGAAGTAGGAAACTAGAAACTTTGAGCGATCCAGAAGATCAGAAAAATCTTGGAATTGGATCGGACGATTTTTGACGATTTTAACGTTTCGATTTTGTCAGCAGGGTCACTTGTTTTTTTCCTCCCCCTTTTCTTTTGAGTGATTGTAAAGTTTCGATTTTCGGAGGAATCGGCACTTTTCCATGAAAAAAAAAAAATGGCCGTCTCTTTCCTCCAACAGAAAAGTTGGTAGAGTTCGTCGATACTCCAAAGACTAAACGAAGACTAAACTTGCCTCTCGTGAAACTTCTCTCCCAAAAATGGACACGATACCAACGCTGAATGGTCAAAACCAGTCGACTCGTATTTGTAAATTTCTACGAAACGATGCACTTTTTTTAGAGATTCGAACGATTGCTCGTCAAACGTTGTGAGATCGTGTTCTGCCATTTACATTTTACACTTCTCGCGTAGAAAACGTCGATTTCCATTACTTTTATCTTCCAATTTTCCCTCGAAGAAAGAAGAGGCAAAGAGAAACGCGAACATCGTCAAAAAGAAAAGAAAGAAAGTTTCTCGACAGAAGAACGTACATATCGAGCGCATGTTTTCTTTGGGTATTTTCCTGCCTGGCCTTGGAAACGTCTCGACGGCCATCGATGGGACGTTACCGCGGAGATTTGACAAGCTCTTTGACGTTTCTACGATCCCGAGGTCCGATACGATCGCCTGTGTTTGACAGATTAATTAGACTACAAGCATTTTAGAATGACGTTCAGTGCAGGACGTTGAGATTCCGATGGAAAAAAAGGAAAAGGTCGCAAGGAATCGAGCGCGTTCCCCCTCTTTTTGTCCTGCTTTTATCCCCTTTATATTAGCTTTATATCATAGCGTTTTGTAGTTCTCTCTTTCGACCTGTTTCGCACCGGTTTCAAGATAGGCCGTAAGATTGGTTTGTTTTTCACGCGATGATCGACCGAGCTGATGGTTCACCGTGAATAGAGCTGATGGATCTCTGATTGAAGGCTGCCACGTTACGTTCCCTTGCTTGCTTTTTTTCTTTTTCTCTTTTTTCTCTTTCTTTTTTTCTTTTTTTCTTTTTTTTGCTTTTTGTGTTTCAGCTCTAGTGTACCGCGAGAGACTTTCACACAGATTGATTATGAATGGTATTTCGCTTTTGTCATCGAGGCTCTCTCGTTGACATTCATGAAATGAAATCCTTGTAAAAGAGCTTGTAAAAGAATATCGTTGAACGAAAGCACTTTCGCTGGCAATCTGACGACGAAAATTTCCCAGTTCGTTGACAAGATCAAGCGATCGAGGCAATTATCT
Source organism: Tetragonula carbonaria (assembly GCA_032399595.1). Lineage (NCBI taxonomy): Eukaryota > Metazoa > Arthropoda > Insecta > Hymenoptera > Apidae > Tetragonula > Tetragonula carbonaria. Next base: position 4,653,881 of record JAUCRC010000011.1, on the reverse strand, counting down.
GGCAAAAATCTCGAGCGAATTGTTAAAAATTTGCTATTGTGCCACCATTAACCTCTTAGGCACGGCTGAATTTTTCTCTGTACGGCAGAGTTCAACGCGAATTACAAGTAAACGATACAGCACTGCAATGTGTGACAGACATAGTTGTCCTATACGCGAGTACATTGGAATGAAGTTTTTGATGATTAAATTGTAATTTTTCTTAAAGATATGATACACGTTACTTTAACTTTAACAATTTACTTTGATAATTAATAATACAATTGAGCATGATATATTTTGAAGCAGGCCACGACACATAGACCTACGTCACAATCTTGACACTCATAGACACGCGATTTTCGTCTTACATATTGTTAACACTGTTATAAAACGTTGTGAAGGCACAACATGTGTGGAACAAAACATATGAAAACGATCATTTAATTCATAAGTGAGTGAGTGAGCCACTGTAGTGGCGCATCGTGCCACCAAGAGGTTAAGGGAGAGATCTTCCTTGATAGCGACAAAAACTGTCCTTCGACTGAAAAATTTTCTCAACTTTTCTCAACTCGAGGCAACAAGAATTCAACAAGATTTCAGCTGAACCTCTGGAACATCTCGAATTCTTCGAAAAAAATTTTTCGCAGATCGTAAACTCTCATCACGCGATCAAGTAAAGTCAGGATACTCGCACAGTCGCGGGATGATGATCAGCTTCAGGATTCTTCTGTCGAACGAAACAAAAACGATCGGGAAGATAAAGACGATCGACCGAGCAGGCAATCGAACCGAAGTGAAATTATCGTGGCGGTAATTCGACGAGTTGGCTGGCTCGACGAGCGAATCTGGAAAACAAGAGGAGAGACGAGGAAATTGTGAAGGGTCTGAACAGCTAACAAGATTAGCAACGATCGCGATGGCTGCAACCTTGCTAGTCACTCACACATCCGGCTGGTAACCTTTAACGCTCTCTGCTATCAGCTAAAACCGCCGCCACTTCCTCTTCACTCGCAAGCCACTTCCGGTGACGTTCGAGCTGATTCCGCGAGCAGCATCTGCCTACTCGTGTGCCTCAACACACACACACACACACGCGCACGCGCGCGCACAGGAACGTGATTAAACCTAGCCTTCATCATCATCTTTGATCTCTGCAACGTCATTGTTAGATTTGGGAGAATTTTTTAATTGGAAAAAGAATCGAGCAATCCTCGAGAATCTCTACAGTATCTACTATATACAGTATCAGAAATATCCTGAACTTTCTTTCTGAAGGTTTTCAAGATTAGAGAGTTGATTCCGTTTGAATTGAATATCGTTTCGAATTTGAATCGTTTCCAATGAATAGAAATGATGGAAGAATTTATTCGAGGATTCTATCTTAATAATTTATTCTTGTATCGAATTTGTGTATTACGCTATTGTATTTACGCTGGATATCCTCACATCCAATACGATATGAGAATAATCTTATTGTATCGAGGCTTGAAATATTCTTAAAGAATTGAATTAAATCAATTCTTAAAGAATAAAATCTTAAAATATTCTTGCATGAATTCGTGTGTTACATATTGCAATAAAAGACATAAAGTTAAACGAAGATAGTCTTCTTGAGAGAAGAAATTGCTGGTATAAAGAGTTCCTTACGATAACGATTCATTGTTATAAAAATTTACTTCTTCACTTTCACGAGAGTCGAACGAAACAGCGTAACTTAGTAATTGTGACTTGCCCGGCTTTCGCGAAATCAACGATCAAATTCGAAAAAAATGATCCTTTCGGTTGTCCTATCGCGACGCAGGTGGAACGGGGTGGCGCAGAAACAAACGAAATAATAAATGTAAATTTATTCGGCGGCCGTTATGCGCGAGTCAGGTGCGTTTCTAAAGGATGCGCGCGATTTTCAAGCGCGTATCTCTATGGTAATCGAAGGAGGGCGGCACAGTCGAACGTATTTCCCGCGAAGCCTTCGAAAATACTTGGTAATTCGATACGTTGTGTATGTATGGAACTTGCAATGTATCCAGTATCCACGGTGTGTGAGCCCCGATACCTGAGACGTGCCGCAGCTTTTGCATTCATGGAAACTATCAGCATAACTTCGAACAGTGTGCCTCCAGAATTGAAACTGTACGGTTCGTTGCGCGAACGGGGGGAGGGGGGGGGAACAGCCAATGATATTAATGGAGAAATAATGAAAGTTATGGCAACACGCGGTAAGGCAGGACGAGGAATTTTCGTAGCTTTGATTTCAAAGAGAGGACACGGAAATCTATTTGTTCGAATCAAATTTTCGTCAATAATCAATTACGCGAACATTGATTTCAATTTGAATTTCTAAAAAATTATTACGTACTGAAATCGGTGGTTTCTCGTTGATATGAACTCCGTGTAAACTGTTTGTCTTTCGACAAGTTTATACGAATTGATCTCCACTGTATCATTCATTAAAGATTATTATTTAATTCTTTTTTAAAATCTATTTAATATCAGATTTTTCATCGGATCTTTTTTGTCAGGCTTTTCAATCCGACGACGAAGGAGAGGATCGCAAAAATTAAAATATTCAGACGCTGTGTAAATTCCCTAATGAATCACTTTGATTTTTATATTCTACGCGTGAATACAGTTAGCTCTGCATCGAGCCTCCAACTAACTTTGTACATTTCTCAATCCTGCTCGCACAAATTGAAATTTCCTTTATTTTCATTTGATGCTCGATTTCGTGGATTAAACTGATCGATCTCCCAACATTACTTTCCCATTTACAATAACTGGAAAAGTCAGGCTCGACGTCTCAATGCAGAAATATACCGTGGAAAATTTAAAGTCAGTAACAACCAGGTGCGCGGTAATCTGTAATTGAATCTCTCTCGGGAAGAAATATCTATTTCCTTCGCTTTCTGTCTGCATTTTCCATAATGAAATCGTGAAATTTTATTGCGTTGTCGGACACGACATTATCAGGGAATTTCCATCGTTTCGTTTCAATCGTCCGCTCGGTAGAAATCGGCTCGATTCGTTCGAGGAATAATATTAAAATAACGACCGGCGATACGAAAGTTTTCTCGACTTCGTTACAAACCAGCTGGACAGTGTGTAAAACAAGATGGATGGAGAGTATTTTATTGCACGGCAGTAAAACACAACGGATTACTGTCACGTAGTGACTTATCAAAACTGACAGAAAACGGTGAACGCCATATCGAACGATTCTGTATCCATCAAAGAAGTAGACTAATATATTTACCTCTATATAAAACTATATAAGACTATAATATATTTACTTGTCTCCGAGTCTCGACCCATCGAACCAATAATTATTCAACAATTCAGAATAACGTCGAGACTTCATTAGAGAATAACCTCTTTCATTTCCTTTTATCACGTTTCGCAAAACTGAAACATTAACACATATCCTTTCGCATGAAAATTCGTCATTTCACAGACAATCACCAGCGACGAAATGACGAAAATTTGTCATTTGTATATTGCGGTAAATAATTGATTGTTATTTCATTAAATCCGAATAGAGCACGTTGGAAGCATATCCTTTTTCAGAGATATATTTGGATTATGTTACAAAAACTTAATTCGAAATTTTCGACCAGCACGAAAAGAAATACGACCGCAAAGGATTAATTTAAAAACGTATTAGTCGGTACTGCGTATAGAAGAAGTTTATTCAAAGTTGAAGCACTTGGGTGTTAATTACTATTAATTATTGATAAAATTAAAGTTTCGAAAATAATTTACTCTGTCTAATAAAATAACAAGTATGTTTTCAGTAATTCGTTTCAACTTATTTGTGGATTTAATTTTTATTTAACTTCGGAAAGAAAAAAATCAAAAATAAAGGTGTATATATAAATACAAATTCATTTTATTTTATTTCCCAAAATTTCACTAAAAGATATATGACTTTTTAAAAATTAGGTTGTTTTTTATATAGAGCATATCGTTTCTACAAATAGTATCAAAAAATGCCGGCATTTGGTCAATAGCGGTGCAAATAATGCCGCACGGATATGTGTTAACGAATCACAGAACGATGTAGAAAATTTCATTCGGTTGATAAAGTCGTTCAGAATCGCGCTGACGAAATTGATAAAAAAAAAAAAAAAAAAAAAAAAAAGTGAAAAGAGAACTAACAACGAGGAAACATTCGTGCGTTTGGAATACTACGATTTGTAAACTCGTAATGGAATTCGTGCGTGTATCAGAATACCCCTCGAGTATTTTCGCGATTGATCCCACAGATTGAAATGATACGCTCATGGGAAATCGGCGAGACGTCCGTCGAGGTGAAATAAATAACTTGAAATCTTGAGACGAACGAAAGCGAAATTAATGTACACACATTGTACTGGCACGAACAAATGGAACGATAAACTTTTTCCTGCAGAGAAGCACGAAACGCAAGTCACACACGGAAGTCACAAATGTTTTAAATGGATCGTCACTCCTCCGATATTGTAACATCTATCAACGCGAGCGAGAATGAAATTAATTTCGGGCCGACAATTGGACGAAATTGTGTAGTAGTAATTGGCAATAATATTCCAATTCGTTTGCCAGCAATATCGCCCCGCGAAATTAAACAATATGCCGATCGTTTTCGTAACAGCAGTGAGTGTCACGTTGAATATTCGCTCGATTGAAAAACATTCCGTTGTTTATTTCGGACGCGAACGAAAGAGCGAAATACCGACGGTATTTTACGTTACACCGCCGGTAATAATGGTTTAACAACCGTAATTGTCGCCCAGTGTGTCCTGCGGTAATGTGATACAGTAGTACAACTCAATAGAAACTCAGCCAACTGATACTCGCAGTCGCGAAACGACGCAACCGAGTAACGCGTTATAATACTGGACCTTGGTAATTCAATTTCCATACTTCTGACCGGCTCGAAATTGGCTGAATTTGCATTGCAAATTAAAAAAAAAAACAAAAAAGGTAGATTTCCGTTTCGAACAAATTATACTACAGAAATAAAATTCTAACCGTCGAACTCACCAAAAAATATTACCCTGAAATTACCGAATACATAGCGCTGACAATTAGCAAATCGTAAACGCGTCGAATTAAATGAGCTAAGTATCGAAGAAGACTGATATCGTAGTCATCTTGTAGCTTCGAAGAGAAACGAGAATGGTAGAAGGGAGTAGAATAAAAGAGAGAGAAAGAGAGAGAGAGAGAGAGAGAGATTTCGATATTCGATCAGCCGATTCCGCCGAGACACGCAGAAAGCACAAAGAAAAGCTTTCGTAATTCGAAGACTGCCGGGGAAACTTCTCCCACTGGCTGATTCTCCGCGGCGAGGTAACACGCTGGATTCCCGCGGGAACGCGGCTGGATATCGAAATCAAATCAGGACCAAGTAGACAAGCAGCAAGCCGAGCACGTAGCTAGCTACTGGCGAGTAACGTAAAACGCGTGCCGCCTCGCATTTTCGTGGCGCAGACGGCCCTCGTTGCCCTCGAATTTCGATCGCATTAAGCCGAGAGAGAGAGAGAAAGAGAGAGAAACTCCCGAGCGAGTGAATCCTCAGCTTCCTTTCATCAATCGGCGGTATCAGCTCCTTTTCTACCGACTTGTTAGACATTTTTCCTTCCTAGGTGACTAGAAAGAGATCCCGACGTGGCTGGATATTTCTACTTCTTCTGGCTCTCTCCAGTTGTTCCAGCTTCCTCTGTTTTTCTTTTCTTGTCTTTTCTTTTTGTTTTGAGTCTCTCGTACTTTGTCGATTACGCAGCCGGATAACGCGGCTTATTTGTTTGGCTTATTTGATGCCCGGCTGGCTTATTTGCCTTTCGTCGGAGAACTGATTACTTGCTTCAGGCTTGCTTCAGCTCTTTTCTCGCGGAGAGTTGTGAAGACTGTTTGACGAACGAATGGATAATGGCTACTGTTGTTGCGTGCTATTGCAAGATATCGTCGCCGAGATATCTCGTGCAGCTTGTCGAATTTTTCGTCGACGATTGTGTTAAAGACGATTTCGGAATTTATCATCTCTTTACTGTTCTGTGAACGCTGCTCCAGTTGTGCGTGCATGCGTGCGCGCGCACGTGTGTGTGTGTGTGTGTGGAGAGTATTTTCCATTTTATTGAGACGCTGTCATCGCACCTTCGACAACGACGCGAGTAATGTAAAACGAAGAATTACGCGGCGTGAAAAAATTTGATTTCACTGTCCCAGAGTTATATGCACACCGACTACAAAATTCTTTCGAATCAGTTGCTAGAACGTAGCGTCTGCAATTGTAACAGATTTCATTTACCTTGTCGTAACAAACATAACCAGCATAAGGCATAAAGGAGAACCGCGAGAGAAATCGGGAAAGTCGAAAGAGAGAGAAACAGGGGCAAAAATAGACGTAATTGCTAAATGGGTGGACAGAAGAATATGCGATGGGGAAAAGCGGTAGCGAAGTGGGAGAAAATTGCAGGTTACAAAGCTGCAGCTAAGAGTTTATACGTGTGCAGTGGCACGACGGAAAGCTCCTCCTTCTGTTGTGTTCTTACCACTTGGCTTTTAAAAGTTCCTTAGTCGAGGATGGGCGGAGGCGAGTTAAGGGTAACTATGTACGTTGCCGCGATAATGAACGATCGATTCTTTGCGAAGAAACACGTATGTTCGTTTACAGAGAGAACGAAGCTTTTCAGGTAATTGAGAATTTCATTTAACGAGGGAACGCTGCGAAAAGAACTTGCAGCGCCGTTAATTGGAGAAGTAAATGAAACTGAAAGAAAAAAAAAATATATATATATATATATATTATAAATGTGATAAATGAACGAGTTATAGTACTATAACACGACGTGACGTTTGCTTCGATACTTTAATCAGAATTTTAATCAGCCTTCAAGAGAGACGCGAGCCTTTGTTAACACCCACGAAGAATTCAATTCTAATCCCTACGTGTATCGAGAATTCTTTCTCGAAAGCGAAAGCTACCCAAGAATATAATTGCACTCTCAAAGAAAGGAAAAAAAGATATAATTAATTGCGTCCTCGAGCTTTACCTACCTGCTAGATCAATTAAAAAAAAAAGAAAAATGAGAAAGAGAAAAGAAAGAAAGGGTTAAAGCTTACGTGACGTGGACATTAAGCGCGATCGCGAAATTTCGCAAAATCGCGCGGCAGGGTTTCGAGAGTGGAGTGTGTCGAGAAACGCATAATTAACCCGAAGACGTGTTAATTGAACGAGCGAGCGGAAAGCAAGAGAAATATATCGCGGACGCGCCGATACGAACGATTAATTGGCGAAAAGCGAGAGAAAAGTAAAGCCGGTTGCAGCATGTGCGCGCATTAATTAAAAAGCTGCGAGGAGCGTTCTATTTCAATTTCAAATACAACGGGTCGCTCTAGCTCTAGCTGCGATCGTGAAACGATAATGCATCTCCTTTCTCTTCGGTTACCGCGACCGATCGTCCGCATTTGCATAATTCGTTGGCCAACTTAATTTCCGGCATCCCCCCGAAGACGTTGTCTTCGAGCTCGACCAGAGCCTCCGACATTTGCATCACGATTTTATCGAGCTACATTTCATTTCGTGAAAATTTCATCGACGAATCGAATCGTTTTATCAAGTGTACAAAGTGTACATCTCGGAGCGTGATGAATTTCCGCTTCGAACGCAACTCTAATTACGACAATTAGACAGTGAAGAAGCTTTCAGCTTCTGATTGTTCCAACGAGAGTGAAACGAGAACTGTGATGATTTCCAAGGTTTGAAACACTGTTCGCGAAAGTTTCGAACTGTTGCAAACATCGGTAGCAGCTTCGATGAAAAGAATACTACATCGCAAGTGTACTGGCTATCGAAACATTTTTTGCTTTGCGAGTAGTATTCGAAAACTTGAGAATCGAAACTTAAATATATGTATATCGGACGAATATGTGTATTGTCCACTTGTGAGCAATTGAGAAGAAAAGACGTGTAGAAAATATCTGTAATATTTTATGAAAGATAACAATAAGTAAAGAATAAATGTCGAAAATATCAATCTCAGTTTCTCGATAAAAGTTAAAAGTCTTTTTTTTTATTTAGCCTCGACTCTCTGTACTGTAATTCTCACTTGACTTTGCTATTCTTTTTACAGCTTTGATTCCACGATTGCACGATTTCTCTCCCGCGAAGCACGTCCTTTTTGTTTCGTTCACTCTGCAGACATTCTCCGGGAACGTTCAGTCACGTCCATACAAAACCTTCGATACATTCCGCTCTTTCTTCCCGCTGCAACCTCAAGCAAAATCCTCTTTAAACTGTCGATATTTCAGACGCTCGCTAGTGAGTTAGTTTCGCGTGGAAAGGAAGCTCGAAGCTGTGTGTAACTTTCAAAAATTATTCTACATCTCGCTGAGAGGAAACATTCTTCCCTTCTTCGATCCCGTTTCTTGATATTCACTTGAATAATCGAACCTTGAAAATTGAAGCACCAGAGATGATCATTCAGTCTTATAGTCTACCCCTTTCGTCTAGGTTGCATACGAGAAAGTGAACAAAAAAATACCAATTTTTTCAAAAATTCTGGAACGAGCCATGGATCGTGTTGAAAACACCGTGCACTTGCTCGTGAAAACTTCAGCCTGGAACGTAAACGATCCATCGCGGCTGAAAGTTAAGAATCCAGCGTTCGTCGTCGATCGAAATAACGTACGAGAGCAGATTTTGCAACTTCAACAAGAAGAAGAAGAAGAAGAAGAAGAAAAAGAAGAAGAAGAATTACGTTGAAGATGGCGAGCGTCTCGAGCGTTTCGAACGTCGCTTGCCAAGGTGTCCGAATCGATACAGTGCCTCCGATTTCTCTCGGTTCCACCATTGCCAAAGCGGCGTTTAGCCAGCCGAGCTAAATCCATAAATTACAATGCCGGTGCAAAACTCGGCGCTGTTTCTGCCGAGGGGCCGATTTTCTATAAACGCGTCGTCGCGTATTTATACGAGCGCGTTTGTGCCGGTACAGTTGGTATTTCCGCGGGTTAATTCGGTCATAAATATACGGCGACGTCTTTACAGCGATAATCGTGGTCACGGATACGTGCACATGCTCGTTTATACAGGGTGTCGCGTGGCGAACGAAGAAATATCGCGGTTAGAAACTCGGGACGAAAGCTCGAGATCCGTTTCTTTCGGTTACCATCGGAGCCAGCACAGAAGAATCTCTCGCGATTTAATCGCGAAATAATACTGACGAAACGAAGGCGGAGAAGTGAGGTTATGTTAACGGTGGCAATTCGCCTAATGGCTCGTAATCGTAAAAATTAACTTTCAATATTTCATATTACCTTTTAATTTAATATTTTTATTTCTTTAATTCAGCGTTCTCAATAGCTTGGAATTTTTACGTGTTAAAAAATGTATCGAAGAACGACTCCTCCTGCAAAAAGAAAAATAGATCGTCTTCTTAACTCGAGACGAACGACAGAAAGAAATTAATTCGACCCTTTTTTTATCGAGCGAAAGTAACTTCTCTCTATGAGAATAGAGTGCCCAAGATGCAGAACAAAATGAAGTTTTAACTTGATACTTGCTACTGTTCTAACCAGATTTTCTACAAATGTCACGTTCGTGAACTTCAATTACGTTTATTATTTCCGTATTCGATCCGTACGATTGGCATTCGCGTCGGCTTTTAATTCATTGTTTAGTTTCTATCGTTAGTTCGTGTGAAAAGGGGGACACTCGAGGAAAGACGAAGATCGGTCGTTGAACTTTATTCACGAGTTTCCTGAATTCTGAAGTCGTTATTACGGATATAACGCAATTCCGATTTAATCCGGCAGTTCGGCATTTGAAATGGCAAATGACAAAGTTAACCTGCTCCGGCCAGCGGCGCGTCGCCGAGAAGCCACGAAATATGAAATACAATTTTCTACGTTATTTCGCGGCAATTAAATTTTACGCCGCCATTTTGCAAAGTTTAATACCGTTGGAGACCGTTAAAAACGCGATTGCCACGGTTTGGAACGTCCTGGCCAATTGCTTTTGAAGCAAAACAACGCCGCCGCAACGTACAATTTTTTTTAATCGTAAAATGCGCGCGTTTCAACATATTTTACGCAGCCGAGAACTGAAACCAGTTATTTCCTTAGGCCGGAACGTACAATGATTCAATTTGTTAACGATAGACAGACACATACTTCCTTGTAGAAAACGGTAAAAAAGAAAAACACGAATTAATCAATGATTTTCGTATTAACTGTTCGGGATTTATCTTATCTGTCCTAACACTTATGATACTTTCACGTGATGTCATACTGCGAGAATGAGACACAGAAACTCTGATAGAGAAGGAATCGCAGGCAAAATTGATTCTTTTCACATTTCGAACGGGTTACAACATTGAAGAAAAAAAGAAAAAAAAAGAGAGAGAAAAATCTGAGAAATACACGACTCTCGACGCTGCCACGAATTCTTCCTAGCCATCCATCCTTCGGCGACCTATCGAACTTCCAAACTTTTTCCACGATAGCGTACGTTTGACGGACACCGTGAGTGCGTGGCAGGGAAATCAAGCTCGACGTGTTCCGCCAGAAACGCGTATGATCCCCGCTCCGACGATAGCGAGCAGAGATCCATCACGCGTGTCCCGCTGCACGCTGTGTACAGATACAGGTGACCTACACACGAATCCTAATCCCGCGCGGTATGTGGGATACGCTTATTACCATTTTGAAATGAAACGAAAATTGCTGCGGCAACGGGGGGGGAGGGCGGCACGCGCTTTGCTCCGATTGACCCGCGGTTTCGATGAATCAAATCGCGATTACGCTACGTCCCTAAGTTAGCAACATTGTCCCGTTGATTGCCGTGATAACCTATTAACCCGCCTAAACAGAACTATTGGCCCAGCCGGCCCGGGCTGCAAAAGAACGGCGAGGGGGGAAAGGGGGGCGGAGGGGGATCGTTCGTGCTCGCGAGAGATTGCCAAACTGGGAAGAAATGGGCGACAGTGATTGATGCGTCGGATGAATTAGGTAATTTGACGCAGTTACTATTAGAGTTCAGGCGCTGTTCATCACGCCCAACTTCCACCGGCACAATATTAGCGAAATTTCAACTGAGATTAGCCATTTTCACCGTGTTGCTCGAGCGTCTACTTCTGCAACGCACCGAGCCGCAACTCGGATTATTATTTAATGGAACGAAGTTTCAATTTCGAAATTTTGTTATGCAAATGAAAACGATCGAAGTCGATAGTCGAGCGAAGAGAACTGTTTGTTTCCCACCCCAGTGAGCTATGCGTATACAATTTACACGTTTAATTTTATTATCCAAAATTTTACTAAACTTGGTGAGACAATAATATACTTATATATACGTTACGCTGTATATATTATTGTCTAGAGAATTTACAGAGTGGTTCCATATTTCGCATCGCGGACGACACCACACCCGCAAACGAAAATTCCATTTCGACGTTAAAGATACAATTTACAGCCGCGAATTTCAGATTTAAATCGTGCAAAGTGAAGACGCTTGACATTTCTCGCTCACGCGTCTCGCGTGTCGACGAGACTGTTCTCTCGTCGTTCTTTCGATATCGAGAATCGATCACGCAAATCTCCGCCACATATCGTCCGGTACGTGGCCGTGCAATCAATCCTTATCGCGCAATCTTTGCAAATGATTCTTTCGAACGAGTATTTCCCCCGATCAATTTCCTCGCGATTCGTTGGATCCGGCTGGGCGTTTCACTTGCCCGGGTGAACAGGGTCTATGCTCGGCAGCCATCGAACGCAAAAAACGTCGCGCGAGACGATGACTGGAAAATAGGTCGAAGAGCAAACGATCGAGAAACGTCGTTAACGAGACAACGTACGGAAGAAGAGGGAACAGCTAATTCCAGGCGGCTGTTCCTCAACGAGGAAACTAATATCCAGCATTATCGAGCCCGTTTATTTATTGTAAACTGATTACTTTTCCGATATTTATTTCAGCTGTCGTCGATTAATCGCGAGTAGAGAGAGAGAGAGAGAGAGAGAGATTGTCCTCCTACCGTTCCGCAGCAGTTTCCGTTGCATCGACGAACGAATCTCGTTTTTTCGACGTGTGGATATTCTTTTTCGAATGGCATCGATTCGAATGATATCGAGTAGATCTGAAATATAAGATCTTGGATGTAATTCAATAGTTCGATGATTTGCAAAAAAAATCGTGGATCCCTTGGGACCTATTCCTTCCTTAGATAATTGAAATCGAACTTGGCGAATTATTGCTTGTCTTATTAAAATTGAAATGTATTCGAACAAATAGTAAAGTGGAATAATTAGTCTTCTATTCTCTGATCAATTTTTATCGATTGTAATAGTAACGAGACAGTAAGGGAAATTCTCGGTTCTGAATTGCTAAATTTCAAGGAAGAGAAATGATGTATTCAATTCTAAAATAAATAAATAATTTAAAAAACTAAAATACTTAGTAGAATGATCTAATGTAAAAATACATTTGCTTTCAGCTACGTAAAATCTGACCTAACCAGTCTGCATGCGAGCGTAAAATTATTATAGAATTAACATGCACTGAAAGATAAATATGTATGTATATATGTATATATGTATATGTATATATACTAACTGAAAAATGCACGATTCCTTTGCAAAATAAAATTTGTTTCTTTGTCTTCGTTTGTTTCGATTCCTCTTCTACCCTGTTGAGCTACAGATTCGTTTTTATTTGACTTAGATGGCAATGGCGTAGAGATCGAGTTCGTTATTTCTTCCGTCTGTTCCTTTGTTTCCGTATCCACCGGCCGGGTGCATTGCAGTTTTCATAAATTATGTGGACCCGGTTGTTGAAATTGAACGTGCTGATTGAATACGCTCGGGCGCTTCTTTTGTGCCTCTATGTTCCATTTCATCGTTCTTCTTTCTCTCTTTCTATTTCTTCTTCTTTTTTTCTTTCTTTCTTTCCTTTTTTCGTTCCCTGGTATCTCGAACGGAGGAACTGAACGTAGTTTGTTCGATGAATCTTTCACTTCACCGAGGATCTTCCTTTCTTGCTTAAGTGCGAGAAATGAGTTTCAGTTTATGCTTGTGCTTTTCGCTTTGCTTCGCGAAGCTTATTTGCCTGGCAAATAATATTCCTAACTTTTTTCTTTTTTTTTTCTTTTTTTTTTTTTTTTTTTTTTTATTTTTTGAACGATGATTTGGTTGACAACCGATTGACCGAATTTTTGGTTTTCGAAGCAACCAGATTTCAAAAAGATAGTTGGTTTATATAACTAAAGAACGAATCTTTCTCTTCGCTGATATTCAGCTTTCACTTGATATACATTCGAAACTATTCAAGAAAGTGGCTGTACCACGATGTAAGCTCAATCTGAAGAATTCAGATTTCAAATGAAAATGTTCCGAAAATTTTTCCCTCTTCCCCTGCCTTCCACTCCCTCTTTCTCTCTCTCTCTCTCTCTCTCTCTCTCTCTCTTTGCACTACTCCGCAACTTTAGTTTTCTCAATTCTCAGAGCTATTACAAGTTTCTAATCTATTTTCCCCGCTCTTCAGTCACTTACGAATTCGTCGGATTCGATTTAGCGAAGTGAATTCCACTTGATTGAGAACTCCAAGTCCAACTATCGCGTTTCGAGATGAAACTTTGAGAAAAACCTAGCAGAAAAATTCCAAGTATGATCGATTCCCTCTCTCTCTCTCTCTCTCTCTCTCTCGTTCTTTTCGAAAGCGAAATTACGAGGACAAAACGAGCAAGGTTTTTCTCATTAATTCGTCAAAGAAAATCGCCAACCTGACAACTCGAAGATTCATCCGCTCATGGTTTATTCGTTAGACAGGAAATAGACAGGAATTCGAGCGAACGACCTGATTAAACACGCGTTTCCGTGCCTCTTGCACGTCTTCGTCGTCGTGATATTTGTCGCGCCTATTCGTTTCGCGTGCTGTTTGCTTGTTCAGCCGCGTCGGTAGTTCGGCGCGAATGAAACGATTTTCATAAGGCATTGTTGATTCGAGCGAATCGCGTAGGCGCGAACGCGATGCACACACGTTCGCCCAATATTTGCGAAAAGTGTGCCGACGCGACTGCCGTCTGCAAATACCAGCCGGTACGTGTTTGCCGCCCACGGAAGCGTTATAATATTTAATTCGTTGTTTCGGAGTTTCCGCCTCGATGTTCGATTCATCACAAACTTGCTCGCTCGCTTGCCTCGCTCTGAGGGGGGAGGAAAGGAAATTTCTTTAGAGACAGAGAGAGAATTTGGAAAGGAATTTTCTCTATTTAATGACTCTTTCACGAAGAAGTTCAACGATAAAGTTACAGGTTTTACGTTCGAAATTCATCCTCTTGCAGATCACATTCACCCTTTTTCCACTGTAAATTAACCCCTCGTCGAATCGTCACTCGTCTTTTTGCGTGAACACGAAAACGAAGTAATAGACTTTGTTATTTCTAACAGTCGTTAGCACACTTTATGATTATATAATTTAATTATTTCTACCACTATACTCTCCAACGATGAACCTCATTGACGTAGTATCTTCAAAAATTATACTCTCTGCAAGAAATATTTTTGCTGATCCTTCCAGAATTAAACAATTTCTCGTTAGGCGCACGATTTAAAAGTCATTTCAGGTGTGCAAGTTACGTGATGAATTACCCTGTAGATAAATACCTTTAATATTTATTATCATTGTTAATTATATTATATTATATTGTATTAATTTATGTCATTTCATATAATTTTTTGTTCAAGCGTTATTGCACACGCGCAGTAAAATAATCCTATTCTGAATTATAATAAATTTATCGTCACTTTGCTGAAAAACTTGTTTTGCGAAAAAGTGGAGATACGATCTGCGAAAGAAAGTCTAATCTGAAGTGAAAAACCTGCAGTTTGTCGTATCTTTTCGACAATTTTCTCCCTTTCTTACGATATTATTTGACAGGAAGGTAGTGAATTACCAAGTGGATTTTCAACAACAACAATTACAAGCAAGAATTTTTACCATTTCCCTCTGCCCTGTTTTTTCGATTTTTGACTTTGCGAGACGCCGGCCGTTATCTCAGGGAAACTTCTCGACCGTAAGAAAATGACAAAGGGACTGCAGCTTCTCTGCAGCTTCTCTGCAGCTTCTTCTTTCAGAAAACGTGTTACGCGGAAGGAACGAGTTGCAAAGATCTGAGGGGAGCGAAAAGTTTCGGTTTCGCGTCATTTCGCGAAAGTTGCCTGGCGATGGACACAAACAGTTGTGCAAACAGTTCCGCTGATTAAAAAAGCTAGAGATTTATCATTCGCCTCGTCTTAAAGACTGCAGGAGATAGAAAAAAATGTTCGAGTGTATTCGTTTGCCTGAAGCTTATTATTCAATCGTCATCACGTTGATGACGATATTCAGCCACATCATTTTTTCCAGCGATCGTAAAGAATCTCTACCTTCTTTTCTCTCAAGTTTTTCAGTGATGGTTGCACGCTGTGTTTTTAGCATCGATTCCAGAAAAATGTTTAACCCTTTGCACTCGACTCTTCTTAAATCTAGCCAACAACTCGGACTTTCTTTTTTTTTATAATTTGCTGATAATTATAACGAACGTGTACATTGTAATAGTATAACATCTGAACCAAATGGCTGGAGTGAAAACTGTAATATATATATATATATATATATATATATATATATATATATATATATATATATAACAACGTAAGAAGTACAAAAAAATTTCGGAAGAAGAAATTTCTGAAGACAGTCCCGAATCAGTTGACACTCATTGGAATAATTCACATTCTAGACTTCTTATTGCTTCTCATGAAAGTTGGACAAATAGTGGAGGATATTATTTTCCCAGAGATTACCTAAACCTAACCTAAACCACGTGTTATTAATTCTTGTATATTAGACTTTAGCAACGCACGTTAATGATTGCTTTATCAATTTAAATGATATCAAAACTTCGTATTAAATCACCATTTGAATGATCACTTCCAATTTTATATCATTTTATTCGAAGTGACGATGCTTCGTAAACAAATTGGGGCTGATAACCTAACCTAAACCTAGACCTAACCTAAACCACGTGTCATTAATTCTTGTATATTAGACTTTAGCAACGCACGTTGATGATTGCTTTATCAATTTAAACGATGAACAAAATTTCGTGTTAAATCACTATTTGAATGATCACTTGCAATATTATATCACTTTGTTTGAAGTGACGATGCTTCGTAAACAAATTGGGGCTGATGATGCTGAGGTAGATGATGCAAGAAAAACGTTTGTCGAGGGCAAAGAGTTAACAATGGAAGAATGTTTTACCACGTTTAATTAGAAAATTATTTCACCGCGTTCACAGGCCGAGTTCCCCAGTTCCGGTTCCGGTTCCGGTCTTGAAGTTGAGCGAAAATATAACAGCGCTCGAAAAAGTTGAATCCATCCACCTTGGCCCAGTTGCAAAGGACGCGGTCGCAACGAGGCAAATTAAAAAGCTCGCGCTTCGCTCGCCGAAGAAGATCACAATGGAGTGTTTCGCTCATCCGACATCAAAGAAACGCCTCGGTCGGCGTCCATCAGCAGAGTCTGAACCGACGCGAAACCACCAAAGACGCGGGGAGCCCTGGAAATGCACGTTCTCGTCCGTTTGTTTAACGAAATTACCCTCTCGACCGTGAAAAAGTCCGACAAAAGTTGGCTTTCGCGCGAAACCCTGTGAACGTTGGGCTGGTCTGAAACGAGCCAGCCAGCCAGCCAGCTTTTCGCTCGAATGAAAAGGGAGAACGTTCGCGTTTCTCTCCGCGCGAGAGAGAGAGAGAGAGAGAGAGAAAGAGAGAGGAAGGAAAAAACGTCCGCGCTTTGCCGATCTCGCGAGGATAGCAAACGTCCTCGTAAAAAATGCAAAGGACACCTTGCCTTTGATTGTCGCCGTGACAGGACGATGCGACCGGCGGGAAATAAAAATGAAGACAATAACAGACGGGACTTAAGAAATCTCGTCTCTCAAAGGAAATCATGCTTCTTTTCCAAAGCCTTGAGACTTTCTCCCCGCGTATCGCTGACCGCGTGCTTTGCTCCTCCTCTCATCCTTCTCCCATCCATTTCTGTTCCAACGGCGATGTTAAAGTCCGGGGAATTAAAAGAAGCTCGAAACAGGCTTCTGTAAGCAGAGCTGATCATCTCTGACGGAACGACGATGCAAAGCGGAGCGGCCTAGTGGTTTTGCGAATTTTTCCTCAACAAAGTTCGAGCGTCCAGGACTTTCGTTTTTTTTTCCTCGATTTCGATCCCTCGTTTTGTTGTTTTGTCTTGTTTAAGAGAAAAAGAGAGAGAGAGAGAAGGAAAACCCAATGTCCCGAGATAATTCATTTTCATAATCGAAAGTTGAAGGAGGCGATCGACTTCAATTTCAGACGATCGGGGAAAAACGACGAGAGCGAGGGACGAGAAGCGAGGTGAAAAACACACCGGTGAGGAGAACAAATTTATCCCCGCGATGAAGTATTTTCCTTGCATTAACGTGATTAAGTTAAGTTCATTTTAAAAGCGGCTACGCGGTGTTTGCGCTCGATGGCGATGCATTTTCTCGGCAATTGAAGCGATTAAAGCGGCGGACGGTTGATTTAAAATGATCGATTTGCGTTTAAAACGCGGAAGGTAATTTAATTTCGGCAAAAATGTTTAACACACGATAAATCGAGAGGGATTCGTTGAATTATACGTTGCTGAATTATACGTCAGTTTATACAAACTGAACAAAATTCTTCTCCGCGTTTTCGGATTTCGTCGAAATTGAACCGACGAACGAACAAAAAATGCTCCAAGATGTTCCATTTTTATTCTCTTTCTATCAATATGCAATCGTCGTTCATAACGTTCTTGCGGCATTAGTTTCACCTCGCTGAAGATTTTCACTAACGAGGTAATTTTGAAAAAAAAAAGAAAGTCTGACCAAATATTTCAATTTACTAAAAACATTTCATAATTCGTGATATGAAATGTTGTATTTAACATCTATGTCTATATCCGTCCAATTACAATACGTGCCTTAGTTTAATTCTACGCACATTTGCACGAGCATTCAAGACAAATACCGAACAATTTCTCCGAGCGTGTTATAATATTTTGACCGCGTAATTTAAGCTTCCCGGCTTTCAATTCAAATTTCTAGAGATTTCTACATTAATTTACCCGCAAAGAGCTGTTAAAAAAAAATAACACTCAGCGTGTGTGTTGCAATGCGTTGCATCGGCGAAGTTTTCAGACTGAATTGATAAACAATGAAATTCACGGAAGAGCTTCGTCCTCGATACTCTTTCAAACCGATCAAATTACTTAAATTCAGGTTTCCGCTCGTAATTAGATTTTGCGGAAGCTCAGAAATTAAATTCTGCACGCTGATGTATCACATCAGTTCTCTCTCTCTCTCTCTCTCTCTCCCTATTAATTGAAACAATTACGAGTAACTCTGTATATTTATAAAATTCAATTGTAACAACGAACGATTTCGAATGAAATTAAGTAAATTAACGAACGCTTTCGTAATTATTTCATACTTCGATGATACAAATTTACACCATTCGGCCGGTGTCTAATTTCGAATTGCAGACGAAACATACACACGCCCGAAGGTGTTGGTATTGTAACAAAAGCGTGTTCTAAACCCCCGGTATAGCCAGGAGGCGTAGGTTTGCAAACTGGAAAACGGCTCGGCGAGTTTCGCGGATTTCAATTCGCCGGCAGCTCCTAAAATGTTGAACCTTGCGATAGCGAAACTCGCTCGCTCGCTCGCTCACGCGGTAATTGCACGCCGTTTCCGCGCGGAGTTTCGCCTTCTTACAAACCGTTTAAGTGTCGTTCCGTTCGCAACTGGTGAAACTTTCGGGGCCGACATCTTCGGGGAAAGTGCCGCCGTCACGACGTTTGCCCCGCCAGAATTATCAACAAACTGTACAACCACTTCTTGGCGTACCACTTCGCGCAACTGCCGAGAAAATGATCGCGAGTTTTTTACGACTTGACGCTCTTCTTACGAGGGAGCCGCTTTCGATTCTCGTCCCAACACCGCGCGCTGTTTAAATATGTATCGAGGAAAGGATCTAAAGTGGTCAATTGCAGCCTCGAGCAGGTTCCCTCGACAAGCTTCCCTCGATTCGTAGGAGAAAAATTGAAAGATTCCAAATGGCTTCTTAGACCACTCTCTGAATTGGCTTCTTAGACCACCGGGATCCTGAAAAGTACCGTGGCAGTCAACGTGTTAAAACACCGCGAAACAGTTGCACGCGGATATCATTTACCATTTACTAGCCGCAACGAGCGAAAATTCCCATCAACGCTCATTAACAACTTGCCAGCAACAAGAAATGCCATCTTGAGACAGTGGTCGAAATTACACTTGCAAATGTCATTTACCAAGCTGTAAACTGTCGTTAAATCGTGAATCGTAAATCGCGCGAACTGGGAACACGATCTCTCGCGGGCCAAATTCTCGCGAAACGACGAGTTTTTCCCAGCAACTGAGTCCGGTAAGACTCGTTCGTGGTGGAACCACGGGAATTCCCGACGTTCCGAAATTCCCCGAAAATTCGTTAGAAACGCTGGCGAAACGTTGTATCGAAAAGCTGCGTGAATCGTGAATCGTAAATCGCTCGAAATGGAAACACGATCTCTCGCCGGCCAAATTCTCGCGAAGCGACGAGTTTTTCCCAGTAACTGAGTCGAGTCCAGTGAGACTCGTTCGTGAGAAAATTCCCGGCATCCTGAAATTCCCGAAAGTTCGTTAGAAACGCTGATGAAATGTTGTATCGAAAAGCCACTTGAATCGTGAATTGTGAATCGTAAATCACTCGAAATGGGAACACGATCTCTCGCGGGCCAAATACTCCTGAAACGACGAGTTTTTCCCAGCAACTGAGTCGAGTCTGGTAAGACTCGTTCGTGAGAAAATTCCCGACATCCTGATATTCCCGAAAATTCGTTAAAAACGCTGTCGAAAAGCCACGTGAATCATGAATCATAAATCGCTCAAACTGGGAACACGATCTCTCGCGGGCCAAATGTTTCCGAAACGACGAGTTTTTCCCAGCAACTGAGTCGAGTCGTTTTAAGGCTCGTTCGTGGGGGAACCACGGGAATTCCCGACGTTCCGAAATTCCCCGAAAGTTCGTTAGAAACGCTGCTATCGGAAAGCTGCGTGTAATCTTGCGATGCACCGCTGTAATTAACGTGGCTCGATCGACCGAAAAACAGCCGGATTATCCGGCTTGTTGCTTGCCAGCCGGATCGGCGAGAAATTCAGGCAGCGACGATGCGTTTCAGCGGCGATGTTCAGCTATTGCTTCCGATTGATTGATTTATGAAGATAAAATGCCGCGTTACACGCGCGGCCAGTGATACTGTGCAACTTCCTGTGTAATTCCGGCGGTAGCGTTTCGTTTTAATCACCAGGGAATTGGGTTCCATTTCACGGAAAGGGGAAATTTTCCCAGCTTGCTTGGATAAAGTGCAAGCGCTCTGTTCTGTTCGATATTCTGGCTCGATAAGCTTGCGGTATATTAGTTTCGCGGAATTTATCGATTTATTGATTAATTAGCACGTGCATCGACTACTCCCTGCTTCGAATACTTTGCCAACGTCGAATTTAAATTAACGCGAGAGACGATCGTTTTATTAATACGGCAGAGCGGAGGAAACACTCCTTAATGTTAATGTCACCACTTCATCAACATTCTCGTCTCTTTTGCGACGAGGCGACGCTACGCGGAGCTGTTTAAAATATGCTAATCGCTCGCTCGGTTAAGGACATTTTTCACCGTTATCGTTAATGCAATCAGCGATCTGTAATTCATCACGGCTGATTCAAAACACAGGATTATCCACGTCCCTCTATCCATCACTCTCGAATTAATCACCAGCTTGATCACCAGCGTGCGTAATACAAGATAGAATTACGTTAAAACAATCTGTAATTGTCACGAGATGATCTCGAAGAGGCTGTGTGTCGGCTGAATGTTTACACAATTATTGCCCTAGAAGCGCTTCTCTAATGAAATTAGCTTCGTAGAAGGCAGAGAACTCTTTTATCTTTTAGTCAATGCGTGCGCTGACAAACATCTATCAACGTTCTTCTGCTTTTGAGAAAGAGAATGTTGGTTAGGATCCAATTGCAATATTTGCGATTTACAACAAGCACTCTCATCGAACTCATTGTTCCTAAGAAGAGATTGCAACTGCGCAAATAACGTGGATGGAAACATATGATCGTTACAAACTGTCACGATATATATATATATATATATATATATATATATATATAATATAATATAATATTATATATAATATTATATATATTTAATATATATATATATATATATATTTTTTTTTATTATTTCCGAAACGTGGAGGTTTCGAGAGTTCGACGCGCCCGTGCAATTTTCGGAATATAATACGTTTCGAGTATTATACTTCAAGAATTAATTCTGCATTAATTCGCGATCAAATTCAGTAATGTAAATTGAGTTCGAATTAGTATTGGCGCGTTATTAATAGGGAAATTCAGCGATGCACGTAACGCGCGGAATATACAAAATCTAGTTGAATTTCGCATCGAGTTCGCTGGTCTAGTTATTAATTTACAACGGTATTTCATTTCTGAATAACCGTCCTTCCTCTTATCCTTGAAACGAAAATTTCCGAATTTCAAAATTGCCATAGAGAAAAAGAAAAAAAGAAGAAAAGAAAAAAGAAAAGAAAAAAGAAAGAAACGATTCTCGACAGAAGAAGGAAAATATTTCAACATCTTGGCAGAATCGCTCGGTGAACTCGTAGCAAATGTGCGAGAACGTGTAATTTTTCCAAAAATTCCAGGCGAAACTTTCGTCATTTTCGAAAATTCATCTTCAATCGGTAATTCATTCGATATTACGAGCGAAACGTGTACAAACGTTAGAGCTAGCAATGGAATGATACGGCCCGATCAGCAGTTCCGGCGATTTTCACGAGTCGGCAACTTTTTGAAAAGTCAGCCTGTCATACATCTATGAAGAGAGGAGAAGAGAGCCGGGGGTTGGCCCTTTTAGAACAGTCCTATTGAGTCGTAGGAGCAGCCCCGGCTCGGTTCTTTGACCCGACATTGATTTCGTAGCAGCCGATCAAAGGCGCAAAGGTCTTCCCCGCGAAAAAGGGGAGCACAGGCTTTGGGTTTATCGCGCGTCGTTGAATCCCAAAAAAAAAAAAAGAGGCCTGCCGATTTCCAGCCGTCGTCTCGTCGTCTCGCCGTCGCTGCCTTCCAACTATCGGCCAACCAGCGCGAATTTGCCCGCGTCGCTCTTTCATTTTCATCTTTCTCCCTCTCCTCGTCGTGACTCCTAAATCCACGCTCCGTGATCATCAGGCTGAATTTCACGAATTTCTAGCAGCTAGCACATACTTGAATCGAGTTCGAATATTTTAACGCGTGTTGCACAATTGTGCGGTGATTATTTTTGAGGATCTCCGTGTGCTCCGCTCGACGATTTAAATCACAATTTGTAGAAGCACCAGCGTGTCGCCGTAGATCTTTCTACAATCTTAGATATTTTCCATTACACCGGTACTTACCTTGGTACTTGGAAATTTATTTATTTATTTCATAACAAATATTTAAAAAGAATAAGTAAGCAACCAATGCTGGAACCGTCAAAGTGGTGAAAATCAATTTATAACTCGATTTATAAAGCAGCGTATCTTTAACGAGATTCAAGTGACTTTTTTACCGAGCAAAGTATGTGAACAAAAACTTCTACTTTGACGTCTCGGATGGAAAATGTTAGATTTGAAAACTTTAGTCTCATTGCGTTTTGTCTGTTCAAAGTGTACTAATTCAAAGCCTGATAATTCAGAGAGGCTGAAAGCCTCCGCTCTCAAAGCTATCGAACAGCTTTTAAAAATTATTAGCCGCCTTGGTCTTTGAAGCGACCGATCCGATCCGATCCGGAAATGCTCGGTTTCTGGTTTCTGGTTTCTGGTTTCTGGTTTTCTCGTGGTGTCCGGGCGACTGACCTTGGACAGGAAGCTGCCTGATCTTGCTGGAATTAATTTAGTCGTGGAACGTGACGGCTTTGATGCATCCGCGGAAATAATGCAGCCAGTCACCGGGGCTTCAAAGACTCGTACGCGCCGCGTGTAATTAATGAAGACGAATCGGTTCGTGGCTCTCTTCTCCGTTTCGAGGCGAAAGATTCGTTCTCCAACAAACTGTGCGCATGCTTCCTGATGAATCACGCTTAATTAAGGTGAATAACGAGCCTCGGGGTCGCCGCCGCTCCTGCGTCGTAGTATCGTTCCTCGTTTCTTTCTATTTCTTATTAATTTTCTCCTTTCTCTGCCGCTTCGCGCGTTGAATTGACAATTCAATGATTCTCTCATACGTTTAAAGGCGTAAAGGTTCTAAAGGTTCCCTCGTTCAAATCTCGTGCTCGATCTGTCTTTTGTTTTCCCTGTTTTAGTTGTTACATGCAATACCTGACTCACCGTGTCAATAGCAATTAGTTTACGTCAGAGATCCATCAACAGCTGCACTCTGTTTTAACTCAGTGCAGCAAGAAACGCTGCTACTGAAATCTATCTTGTTGTTACAACATGGCTATGTATACACCCTGTCTTCTCAGATCCAACGTACATGATGGATATCCATATTAATCATGTTACATTCATGTTCGTTTATAACGTTATTCCAACGTACGAGTCTGCCGAGAGCTCTCTGATTTCAAGGAAATATCCCGCTGCGATTCAATTTGCCGAGCGTGATACGCGTGAAATTATCTATATCTTCGATAAATTCGCCTTTTGCGCTAGCCTGGTAAGGAAAATCATTGAAACTGAAAACGAGCTTGCCAAATGATCGAACGAATGAATCGTATCTTTTCTCAGTTTAGGCGTTACTTGATCCCCAAAGAAGAGAAAAATATCAAGTCGAATGGAAAGAAAAAGATCAAAGCTACAAACGATGAAACAGATATACGCGTCGGACAACTATTGCAACAATTAATCAGTTCTTAAGCAGAGAGCAACGGATACAAAAGGCTACCGTAAGTCTATAGACAATTTTCTTTCCCATAAGTGGCTTTCCCTTATCGCTTGTTACTCTCTATATATCATCCCCTCTCGTTCTTTTGTTCTCTCACCCTATCTACGTACCTGCAGCTTATCAGTATACTTGACTCTCTCTCTCTCTCTCTCTCTCTCTCTTTTTCTCCGCTCGGCGGCCGACTATTTTTCTCGGCCCTCGACCCTTTATCTTTTGGCCTTTTTTCCGCTCGAAAACGCGGCTAGAAAAGTGGCCAGAGGGCAGAGAAAGAGAGATAATTATCTTCGGCGAATTGCTGGTAATTGTACTTGTTAAAGGGGGTATTTGAATTCATTTAATTCGGGCCATTAGCGAGAGAAAAATTAGAGAGAGCTGGTAATTAGAGAGAATTAGGTTTCGCCGGCGCGGCGTGCAGACAAAGTCACGCAATCGCGCGATATCTCGTAAATAAAACGTTCGTTGCCGTTGCCGGTGAAATTTTGGAATTTGTTCAAAAATGTTGTTCATTTTTTATACACCGTGTCCTATACGAAGATAATTTTTAATTTTTTCTTAAACTATCCGCTATAGAGAACAAAGCTAATAAATAACGTGAAAGTCTTTGAATTTTTGACATCAACTAAAGGATTCAAAGATATACAATTCTATTAAAAAAAAAAAAAAAAAGAAAAAAAAACGAAGATTACTTTAAAATCTCGGAAGCATGACCACACAGACAAAATTTATATGACCCCTCGAAGCAAGTTTGAAAGATTGTTCTCTGTAGCAAAAGAGAATTGCGTTTGGCACACTCTTTGTGTAAAAGTTCATATTATTGTTAGAATTAACATCGAATCACTATCGAAAATTCGTTCCGAAGCATTCCTTTGCGAATATCGACTAGCAATTTCCATTGGTTTCAAATTCGATCAATTTAACAGTCACGTGCTAATGAAGTTTGAAATATGTTTTATTGCAACGCAAGTTTAACGTGCGTGCAAATACTACTCTCGTCGTGGCTCAACGTAAGTTATTCCAACAACGTCTGTCTGACAAGGCGTCGAGACAAGAAACAAAGGATTGATTTACATCGGAAATGGAAGCTAATATGCAAACTCCGCAAAGATGAATCAGCCGCGATCTTTCACCATCAAAAACCACGTTTCTTGCCCGGGCGCAAACGAGCTGCGGACTCGTTTCGAACCGCAATTACCTCGAGCAAAGTGCACGAATTCGTCTCTCTTCCGTGGTTGATGAACCGTGGTGGGAAGATAAATATTCCAATTTACATGTTTCCCCTTCGAGTTTTCCACCCGTTCGTTTCGATCGATACCCCGGCGACGTTCGTAAAAACAATTAATTGTTTCCCGAGAGGGAATGAAAGTAGTGGTGTAAAAATAGCTATAACGACGACAACGACACGTGGAATGAAAACGAGAGAGAGTCTTATCATGTACCAATGAAACTTTCGTTCCTGATTTCAGAAACAGTGTCGGCAGAGTGTCGGCGAATAATGAGATGTAAATTGGATCGTGAACAATATCTGCGCGATGTGGAGATAATAAGGTGAACTGTGGCGCGAAAAATTCGACGTGTTCACGAATATTGGAATATTTTCGAAATTCAGGCACGATTCAACCTCGTAAATGAGATCTACGTCTCGCGACGGTGTTTGCATTGGTCTTTGTATCGCCTTTTGATACTGTACAACATTTTATTTTATTTAAGAGTTAATATAATACGATCTCTATCGTTAGTGACAATTTTCGTCCATCTCTCTGACAAACTTTCTATCCCCTTTTTTTTGTAAAATGAGGATTTTAAAGTAAGAACAAACAGGTCTTCCAGATTTCATACCGCCGAAAAGATTGAAATCGCCGTTCTTAAATTTTTCGAACCAACGCTGACATGTTCTGGTATCCAAAGCACCAAGGATGAAAAAGGATTAATGGCATTAGTGGCATTGTTTTATGCTGAATGTCTAATATGGAATTCATTCACAATTTGCACACTTCCATTCTTATAGGGTTCGCTCAAACTTTTTTCAAAATTTAACCCTCTGTTGCATGAATTTTTTGAATGATGAAAAATATATATATGGCTGTTAGTCTACCTAAAAATGAGTGTGGCCATGAAATAAATAATAAAATTTTATTAGAAAATGTTATTTGTTGCATTTTATGATTGTTGTGCAAACAACTACCAATAAATTGTCTACTTAATTTACTATAGAACATTTGAACATTTAAGTCCCCAATTGGGAATGGAATGTAATATAGATTATGTTACCACTGTCGCTAGATGGCAACGTTTATTAAATTTGAGAAAAAACGACACTTACTCGTGGGTACCTCCAATATAATGCAAAATTATTTTCAATAATTTCAAACTTTGAAAAGAACTTTGCCAACTTGAAGAAACGCTTTACTGTCTTTATTCGAGAGAGAGAGAGAGAGAGAGAGAGAGATGAGTTTCTCAGGAAAAATTTCTAAAATCTCTTACGATTTCGTCGAGGATTCTTTCCAAGCGTGGCTTCAGTTTGTTATTTAACAGCGATGGTTCGTGATTTATCACGAGCGCTATGGGGAGAATGCGCGCCTTCTCCCACCTTTTCCACCCCCTCCCCGTTTCACGTGTCGCGCAGAAATAAAATTGCCATGTATTTTCGGCGCAGAGCCGGAGGGGCTTGCTTTCGCTACTAATTTCAGCCCGTCATACACCTTACTTGTAGTTGCACATCACGCGCAATACGATTTACGTGACGTGGTCAGCCTCGTGACGAGCTTTCCCAGTGTTCCGTAACAAGCTGCATCCCCTTACCTGGGTAATTCGCAGCGAAAATATCACGCCACCGACTCGCGCGGCTAACACTGCTACTAAATAGAGCTCTGATGATTTCGATTCGTTCGAAAAGGTGCTGCGGTTGAAAAGAAACGCGTTAAGTATGTTATTTTATCTCGAGGTGGCTCTGTCGCGGCAGAAATTCTAGAAATTTAATTCTAGGAATTATTATACTTCAGCACTGTCGACACTGCGTCGGACAAACAAAATTTAGTCTAAAAAATTTCGTGACGTTTTGTTAACCGTAAGCTTCGAAATGGAATAATTTGATCGCAAAATTTCGTAAGTCCTCGAGAAAGAAGAAAGAACGTAAACAAGCCGGTGCTATTGATTTTGCTTTAATTAACGTTCCGTTTTTTATTTCCACGCGAGAGTTATACTAATTAGCAGTACTACTGATTACTACAATTTCGGTGATACGCAAAGCAGTTATATCTTCGATATAAATTTGCAATAACTAATCTAAGAATTTCGTGGGCATGGTGTTTAAAAAAAAAAAAGAAAGAAAGAAAGAAAATAATATTCAAACTTGAAAACAATTTTCAATCTCTTGAGAAAACATCTGGCTTCTATTTGATCTTCTGATTGATTTACTGAAATTCATCCGTTTGAACCTGTTCCTCAGAAACACTATCCACGAGGTAGATTGAAGATAGATTGAAGAAACAATCCAATTCTCAGTTCACTGTTAATTGTTTACCTAATCGGTTTAATCTTATAAAAGCAAGCCGAGTGAGCACAGTCTGAATTGATAAAAATCCACAGATTGGCGAAAAGCGAAGATCGATTTGCCTCTTGAAAAAAATTAAACTAACGCCAGCCTCGTATCCTAATCGTATCCCAAGCTTGAGTCTTCGTCCGATCGCGAGTTTTTTGCAATCTGGTAAAATCGATGGCTTTCAGCAGCCAGCCACAGGTCGTCAACGACAGGGGGTCAGCAACGGGGTGAGAATGAGGATCCCGTTTCTCTCTCACTGGGAATTAAGACACGGAACGTTAATCGAGCGGGTCGTCAATTTCGCAGGTACAACGGCAGGGCCCTTTAAACCGTCACGACAGAACAGGAATTAGAGCATCGATTAGGATTAGACGGTCAATTATGGAATTGCGTCCGGCAGAGAGACATCATACGAGTAATTCGACGCTTCCAGCCGGGATACTCGTGCCGGGAATGTGGATCGTTACCCGCCAGCCAGGACGCGTACACCTCCTCCCCCCCACCCCTCGGTTCGAAATATAATTAGTTAACGTCGATAATTAAAAGCATTCGGTACAGGGCTCACGTAGCGATTCCGACTAGCGATTTCGACCGGCCTGTCGGAATGATTAAATATTCTATTGTCAGTGACGCGTTGAGGGTACGCTCAGGTTAGAGAGAGGGTTTTTGGCGTCCATTAGAGCCGATAGACGACCGACTATGGTCGCCAATTGCCAACTGACAAATCCTTCGAGCCAACCTCGAAGCTTCTTTTTCCCTGTGAAATCTGTTCTCATCGAATTTTCTTCATCTGGGACAATTGGCTTGGTCTTTTTATAGTAAATCCTATATAGGATCCTCCTGTTGGCCAACAAAACTTTGTCAAGGGCACAGTTTACACGCGTTTTTTTTTTTCTTAATCAATTTTATCGATGTAACCTGTATTACTTACGGAGGATGTTAAAATAACTTTTATAATGAAACGATACATTGACTGGAAGAAATATATTTGTATTATGAAAAAAATTTTTTAATGAGAACACACTCTGACTCCGCCTAAAAGTTTCTTTTCTTACTTTATTTCTTCGTGTGCTTAGTATAAGAAAAAAGTCTGCTCGCAAATACAAGTATTCCGCAAAAGAGACAACAACGTTCGTGGTTGAAAATTATACTATACCAATTTCGATTGTACAGCGCGTGAAAATGGGTCTATTGCGCCGCTTTCGAACGAGATCGGTCGATTATTCCCCGCTAAAATTTCGCTAAAATTCCCGTGAAATCGCGAAAAAAATGGGGAGTCAATTTGAAATTAATTTGCAATTTACGAAAAAAAAAAAAATAGAACGTTTTACGATTGAAATTGGAATTCACAGAGGGGAGAGGTTTCATATCGGAGATTGAAAATTTAGTAAATCGAGTTGAGGGAGGGATAATTGTTCGCTAAATTACAGACTCACGCTACGATAATAGCAAACGAAGCGAAAGAAACGTGAAACACCATAGCCGACTAAACTATAAATCGGATACTAACGTTTAATTTATTATGTCAGCCGAGCCAATCGATAATCCCACGTCAGTGGGGGTGTTGCATTCATTTATAGAAGTGAAATTTACAGTCTAAACATCAGTAACGCGTTGCGCAATGTGTAAACGACAACTGGAACGCGTGATGCATGTGTAACGCGATATAATGATCGAAATATGGTTGATTTGTTATTTCGGGGTTTCGCGTAACGTATATCGACTTTGCTACTTGTTAATTGCAACTATTCCCTGAAATGTATAGCACTCACGGTTTACAACATTTCGCTCTTTCATTTCCGCGGCTATAGTAAACAGATCCGCTGGGGAAATCCCCCAAAAATATTTCGAATCGTTTTCAATTGCTAACTCTACCGTCGTAAAACTCGAACAATCGTCATCGCATTTCGTCGTTTTCGCCAAACGAAATCATCGTTCTCAATCTGTGTGTTAAAACACAGGCGGCAATTTGCGTGTTTTGCGCAAAAATTTCACATTAATTTCACTCTTAGCGTTCTCCTCGATTAAAAGAATATCGAATAGAGATCTCTGAACATCTGAATCGAACGACTCGAATCTTCCTTTCACGCTGACCGAACAAATTCGTTAGTTTGTCAGCGAGCAATTCTCGCGAGGCGAGTCGCGAGCTGATCGTGCAAGAAAAAAGGAAAAAATGTAAATATAAACAATATAGCATGATGCGTCGAACGAACCGTGTCAGAGGGCTTGGAATAACTGAAAAGTCTCTCGTAAATCGAGATTTTGTTGCACGTTGCTCGATTTATCTACGGTGAGGCCTGCTACGTGCAATTACTATCTAATTGCCTGTACGAAATGGACATCTAATCTGGTATAAATCATGGTGTTCCTGCAGCCGATAGCAGTAATTCTCTTGGTTTATCCCGTCAACGAACGTCGCAACCCAGAAGCGAGAGCAACTTACTGCAATTAGGGAGAAAATCAATCAAGAATGAGGATTCCAGTTGAGTGGACAAATTCGCTTTCCTCTGTTTCAACTCGTCTCGGTTTATTTTCAAAAGACACTTGTACGAATGCAAACTGCAAACTGGGCTTGACTTCGTCGGACGACGACGATTATTATCAAACGGAGAAATACTTACTAAAAATAATATTCGATGACGCCAAGTATTATCCTAAGTGAAATATACATAGAGTTGACAATTAAATCGATGTAGCTTTCAAAAATGAAATAAACGTTAATCAAAGTTATTACCAATTCGGTGCAATGTACAATGATCACGCCTCTGTCTCTGAATGGAGAAAATTATTTGCATCTTCGATGAACCGCTAACTATCGGCAAACTCCATATGATGTGTACCAGCTCTAGTCAATGATAAATTCTTCGTTATCGGCAGAGCATTTTTTTGTTGATTTTATTGATATATTGGATTAAATCGCATATTGAAACTACTCTTTGTTGTTGCGACATCAAAACGATCGTTTACTGTTTCATTCCAAAAAATCGATCGAATCCATTCGACAGTGAAACGATAGTTCATATACGTTTTTTTACAAGGAATAGATATTAGGAATAGATCGGCTTAATACGTCAACTAATTTGCGTTACGTTATTAATTATATTAAACGTTTAATCGCAAAGTCTTGTAAATATGTAAATACCTAAAAATATGTCAACAGTAATTGGTCTAACGTTTTTAGAATAGCTAGTATAATTTTGTATAAGTCTTTTCATATTAAAAATGTGAACTATACGTGTTATATTGGAGCAACGATTGTTTTATTAAGCACAGTTGATATTTAAGACTTAGAAAAACGTATATACAAAAAACATGCGCACTGTGCACATATTTCTGCTTCCGTTCAGTGACGGCACTTCGGCGAACTGGACTGCCGAAGCGAAAGGGTTAATATGAAACAATGTGCAACAGCAAAAAGCAGAGGTTGAAAATTGAGAAGCAAAAGTCGCTTTTTGCAGCCGAATCTCGCGATATCTCAGAAATTAAGCCAACCGTGACTTTATGTCTCCGCGATATTGCCTTTTCGTTTTCAAGTGTGTCTCTCTCTTCGAAACTTTGTCCATTTAAGCCAGAAGCAAGATGTTTATGTTTCATGAGTTTACGATTCTCGAGACTATTTGGAAAGAGACTCTATCTAACTACAGCCCATTTAATGAGAGCGGTCATCTCTCTCATTCTTGCCGGATGGAAATTCTTCCCGACTCGTCGGGAAAATAGCGAGTCTCGGTTCTTCCGAGAAAAGTCGAAACCGAGCCGCGAGAATCTCGAGAATCTCTTCGATCTTTTCAACGTCGTGAACACGAATGGTCGAAATTCCCGACTGAGATAAAAAATACTTGGGAAAATCGTGGAGTAGAGAACAATATAAATTCAATAATAGAGAAATTAGATATTTCATACGATAAGAGGTCTATATTTCTTTGTAATAGAAAAATTAAAAATTTGAATAATTCAATAATAGAAAAATCAAATATTTTATACGATAAGAGGTCCAAGTGATAATACATAGCAAAACAACTATACGCAAAAGTTATTTTGCTAGAGAATCTCGGAGAACCAAACGAACAGCCACTGAAAATTGAAATTCTGTTCGACAAAAGTTCGACCATCTCGACATTCGTCGAAACGTATTCAAATATTTCGTAGAAAATAAAATTCCTATTCAGACAGACGCTGCTCCCTTAAACACCCCGTTGACCCGTTCCATTCCTCTTAAAATATACATCCAAATCTCTATAAAATCCTCGTAATCCTTCCGAATACGTGCACTTGACTTTAAAAAAAAAAAAAAAAAAACCGAAAAAAAAGAATAGAATAAAAGGGCGGCTTTAAGAAAGAGAAAGAGAAAACGATGCGAGCGTTCCGGTTGGAACCGGAAACGCAGGGCAGACACAAGACTAATCCAGCGTTCGTTGTTCTTGTTCCAGGGGAGCATCCAGCTGCAATGCAGCACGGGAACACGGCAGCAGGCTCGCCAACATCGAAGACGGTCCTCGTAATGCTCGCCTTCTTTTTAGGTCAATTGAGATAATGTGTGTTCTCGTGCGTGTGTCACCGACCTGTCTACTGCCCCTGCGTGTGCACTTTCCGCATGTATGTAGTTGCGTGCGTGCGTGTATGAGAGAGAGAGAGAGAGAGAGAGCGAATCGAGCGAGCACGGACGAATGTATTATTACAATACGCGAGCATTATAAGTGAAACTCGATGGATCGTCGTTGGACACAATAAGACGTAGTCACCCCCTCCCCCTCCCCATCCCCCAAGTATCCTGTTTGTACCTTGATCGAAATTAAGTCGAGACGACCGAGCATGCAACCGGAACGATCATCGACGAAGAAGCTTTCTTGCTTGTAACGTGTGATAAGTAAAAGAGGGAAGTTGATCGGCGAGAAGGTGTTTTTTTTTATCGTATAGGTGATTTCAGTTCTTTCATCGAATGTTAGAAAGAAAGAGAAAAGAAATTCGTATTCTTTCTTGATCACTTCGTGATACCATTTTAACACTTGAAAATTCTGCTCGAATCTGCATCTGTTTTCGGATAATGCTCGGTGTTGCCGATATTTCGAGAAACGACAGAGGTATAATGCACTGTAGAAAAAGAGTCGGATAAATACGTAAGAAAACAGGTATCACGTGGCAGGTATCCGGTATCGAAAAGCGCGAGCGGAATTAAAATGCGGAATTGTTTGCCAAATCTCCATTAGAAGTTTCCCGCAAACAAGTTTAGTTTTCTGGAGACGCGGGATTAATGCTGTTTCTCATATTCGTTCTGCCGTGATGCGCCGAGGAAGTTGTTCCGTTCGTCGTATTTCGTTATTTTCATTTGCAATTTTTTTTTTTTTTTCAAAGAAAGTTTCGAAAAGGGAGAAACTGGAAAAAAAACAAGAAAGAAACACGAGTATCGTCAGAAGTTCGTAGTACGCACGTAGATGAAGTACATTATACTTCCACGGAATTATTATCATTCCCTCGCGGCTCTGTGATGTACTTTTTTACCGTGTTATTTTTAAAATAAATCATGCCGTATCGTTTTGCACACGCGTGCTTAATACATGCACGTTGCAATTTAACGTTTAATTAATTATTATGCAAAATATTGGAAACCGAGGAGGTAATAATATAATTATGTGATATCGCGTTATCAGTTTGTAATCAACAAGTCATACATAATTAGAGGCGCAACGAATAATCGAATGGGGTTTGAAGTGCAGCTGCAAATTATGAATCGCGCGAATAATACAGACATGATTGGAAAAAAAAATTGCGGATGTAAATAATATCGCAGATCTTTGCGACGAGCTGAGCGTTAAATGACGTTTACGAAGAGCTTTCAATTTTTCAAACTCTCTGTGAAATTTTTTGAATTCAGTATTTCTCATTCAATTGTGAAAATGAATTTTCATCAATAGTAAACTATAATAATAACGCGTAACATATTATACATAAGGAACGATGCTCAAACCTATAACAAATAAGAATGGTACGTATGAACAAACGTACTAAACTACCGCTACGAGTAAGCGTAAATTTTTAATACGATTTTCTTTTTCTTTTTTTCTTTTTCAACTCGAAGAATTCGAACTTTTCGTCTACGACTTCTCGGCGTTGAAAGTTAATCGAGATTCGTTATCCGAATATATATATATATATATATATATATATATATATATGCATTCATCGATAATTCGTCTGACCAATCGCTGCTCGACGAATTATTACGATCAAGTGAAATTTTCACGATAGAAAAGGAAGCTTCTTCGAAATTCACTTCGAAGTGGATCAGAGGTTTCAAAAGAAGCATCGATGAAGGAACTCTGTTGGCGGCCGGTCTCGCCGATTCGGGAAACTCGCGAAATTCCCAGCGCATCAATAGGTGAAGAAGAACACTAATCGAAAAAAAAAAGAAAAAAAAAACGTCGTCGTAGTATCCCAGGTTCGATATGTG
The DNA here is from genome assembly GCA_032399595.1 of Tetragonula carbonaria. NCBI lineage: Eukaryota > Metazoa > Arthropoda > Insecta > Hymenoptera > Apidae > Tetragonula > Tetragonula carbonaria. Next base: position 4,619,902 of record JAUCRC010000011.1, on the reverse strand, counting down.
TAATAACTTGCAAATTACTACCGCCGTTACTAGTGTCGTCGAAAAAAAAAAAAAAAAAAAAATAAGGAAAACCAAAGTATCCGAAGTAACGTTGTGTACATTGTGTAACCGTGAGTGATGATGTGCAATGAAAAAAAAAAAAAAAAAACTGTAAGAACAAGAGGAAAAGAAAAATTGTAAACGTGGCGTGTGAACGTGGTGAAATAATGGTAATTCGATGTGTATGCTCGCGACTTACGTACGTAGGGACAATTATGTACATTGTAATTGTTACAAGATGAAAAAGCGATCATCCCAGCAACTATGCGAGTTCGTTCGTTCGTTTTTTTTCTTTTTTATTAATTATCGGGCGAATCTTCTGCGAGACGCAAGCGTTCTCTCGCACGAAAATTTCCTTGATGAATTGTTCAAATCTTTATTAATATATATATATATATATATATATATATATAAAATGTATTGGTTTGTTACAAGTTCAATTTTCTATTACACATTCTAAATGATTTCCAATGATTTTTTTTTCCATTTACACTAATATAATTCTATAGAAATGCAAACGTTAACTTTGTCGAGTAACTCGACTATATTAAAACAACACTGAAACAACTCGGCAACGATTAATGTTTCAAAAGCACTTGGATTTTTTTCCAAGTGAAACTTCGCAGCGAGACAGAGAGTACTCTTCTTTCGAATGCTTTTCTTTTGGCGACTCGATACTACTTTTGGTCATTGAAATATCGCCTGAAGGGCTACCTCTTTATATACTTTACTCTTCTCTGTTACTGACCTATCCCAGTTGATCACTGTTGACCAACAACTGTCGACGTCGCTGTGCCACAACTGCTACAGCGAGAATACTTCCAAGAAAATAGAAAATGTAGGTCAGTTCTCTCGTTCGCATTTCGCGGCCGCTCGTTTCGTGTCGTTTGAAGCGGCGTATCTCAGAATTCAATTGCCATATCGATTTGCATCGTCAAAGAAACTGCTGCCCTTCTACCTTCCGGGCGTATTGTTCGCGCAAAAAGAATTTACTACAGAAACGACTCGCATGAGCCGTGATCGCGGCGTTACTGCGATGTTGAAAAAAAAAAAACAGTCTCGTGCCATTTCACATTTCTAGAATAATTATATTCAGTTTTCGAGGATTTAGAATGTCGCGTGTCGCCTAATTCGTAGCGGATTCGTTTCTTTTACCTGCCTCCGCAAAGAGCGTCTCCGATTGTATTATCTGTGTTGATTTTCTCAACATTGCAGATATTTCCTCAATTCTCCGGGATTCTTCCATTTTCTTCGATTATTTGAATATTTAAAAAAAGAAAAAGTTCGATTATTCGAATATTTAAAAAAAAAGAAAACGTTCGAATCTGCCTGTAAATAGGGATCCACGTTGAAAGATTTTAATTAGCCCCTCTCTCGAATTCATTCGATACGTTCGAGATTTTCTTTTTTTTTTTTTCGATAAATCGAAAACGTGGAGGACAGGCAAAGAAGAGAGAACGAACGTCGTACGAGCGCGTGTGTGTTTCGTTCGCTTTTGTCCAGGTATGAAGCTTTCAGCTTCAACAAAGGAGACGCGTTGGCATTATTTTGTAACGGGGGCCAATATTGACAGGGGATTCTTTCTCTCTCTCTCTCTTTCTCTCTTTCTCTCTCTTTCTCTCGCGTGCGCCCGCGGATGCCTGCAGTTTCAACGGAAAGAAATTCTGATATTACAACGTAGCAGGATGGCGAGCGTTTTCGGAAGGAAACCCGTAGATTCTCCCCGGCATATCGAGTTTTACGCTTCGTTGTGTGTTTCTTGAATGAGACGTGCATTATCCGGTTCGAAATGCATGATGGAGCAACGGGAATTCCTTCGTCGTCGAAATCCAAGGGGGAAAACTCGAAAGGAATGCGAGGGCAAGTTTAGCGACTCCCGGCGCACAATGATCATCCTGTTATTCTTATTCTTATTTTACATGTCGGAAATATCTCGCGAATTTCGGGGTGAATGTGAGGTAAAAATCGGGGTAGTGAAAATCTTCGGATCACGACGCGATCTGAATTCATTGGCTTCTAAATTCAAATTAAATTAGAAATTCCTTCGCAGAGGAGTTCTTTAATGAGAAAAAATTTCACGAGAATTTCAAACAGAATACGGAGAAAGGTTTTTTTTTCTTTTAATCTTCCCTAAAAGCACCAAATTCACGTTACCGGCGACTGTCTTTCCAATTTCATCATCCACTTGGTTCAATATTAATATGAGTTCTCCAGTTTTCTATTTTTTTCAATAGTATTTTATTTCTCGCTGTTGGCATCACACAAGTACATCATAGTCTCCGCCAGGTTGAAATTTCATTTCATTACGCCACCAGCCTGGCGGAAGAAAATCAATTCGATCGATTCTTAAAAAAAAAAAAAAAAAAGAAAACGAAAAAGAAAAAGGAGAGAAAGGAAAGCAAGCTTCCATGAGACGAGTTTACGCGGGAGGGAGGAAATTAGAGCATGCGACAGGAAGAAAGCCGAAGATGGGGAGAAGACACTATGCAACAATAGCGTGGATTGTGAATTTTTATTCGCGGAAGCTTTCGGAGAACGTTCGACCGTGTTCCTGCGCGAGTAAATCCGCGCGAACTGTCTTTGTGGTACAAAGAGTTTGTTTGATTGTTCTCCGGGTGAAATAACTCGATCTCGGTCTAAAGCTAGAAGGAAAGAACGGCTCCTCGAGCGGAGAAAACAATGCGGGCATTAACGCTTGAATTGAAGTCCACCGGATTCTTTAACGTTTAGAGCACGGTTTTTCACTTCCCTTCTTTTCTCTTTCGTTTCTCTTTGAATTTACGATTATTTGGAATATTAGTAGGGCAGTGGTTATAATTACGTTCCGTTGGTAATTCTTCGATCTTCGAATCTTGTTGGGCCGAACTTGTTTCACCAGTTTTTTTTATCGTGCTTTTTTAGCGTTGAAAAGGGGGGGGGAAAAAAACTGTCGAGTAATAAGCAGCCTTATCAGCAGGTCAAACTGAATAGCGGAGCACCTTGAAAATTAAAATCAAACGAAAGAAAGTGTTGATTTTCGAGTTTGAATTTGAACAACTGCGTTTCGATGAGTGTGAAAGAAACACAACGATGAAAGAAAAATAGAAGAGTGGTCGTAGAAGTATCTCGCAGAAGTGTAAAAAACATTCTTCCACGTTGCTCGACGTGCAACGTGTCACGAACGAACGAACTCACCCCGTCGATTGTCAAAGTAGTCTTCCAGTCGTCAATTACCAAAGACTATTTGACAATCCCACCTAGAGAGAGAGAGAGAGAGAGAGAGAGAGGCGGATGTGGTCGTGGATATGACTCGCTGTCAGACTCAACGCATATATTTAATCGAGGAGGAAGGATTTTATAATAATTTATCGATCGTCATCTGTGTTATCTTTATCGTTAGATCAGCTCTCAACGGCTTGTATCTTAAGTAATCAAACGCTATCAATCGCTATCTCTCACCGTCGATATTTTTACACAACGTCGCTCTATCCCGAGTTACGCTCAAACCGACTTAATCGCCATCGAATAAAAGCAAAAGCCGGCAACAAATGCAAATGGAAACATCGCCTACCGGTGATCAGCAACTTTCGACAAATGGAACCCACTTCTGGAGGCTCCGATATGTTCCACACGCACATACACACACCCATACACACACGCGCGCGTGCGCGCGCGCATGAGCAACAAGCGTGCAATCTGTACGCGTACGATGATGAATATTAATTGTGAACGAGATGGATCTCCGCTCGATTAACGAAACAAGCGACGTTTTTTGTACAGTGTGCGCGCGATTTTCGTTGAGAAAGAGAAGAAAGATGGCACGTTGTGACATAACACGTATATTGACACACGCGTACGAGCTCGAGAATGAGATCCAGAATGACGTGACTCTCACCTTTCTCCTGGTCCGCGTTTAATTACTTTACCAATTATTCTTTCCTTCAGAGTCAATCTCGATCGAATCGACGAAAGCGACAGCTCTCGTTCTGATCGAAGAAAGGAAGTTTTGTATGTATCGTTTTCTTGAAAAAAATGCGGTGCCAGAATCGAGACGATTATCAGACGTGTATTTTATTCGGTAAATTGTTCATTTCTGAAGATCACGTTCTATGTATGTTCTTAATCTTACTACATATATATTAATTTCGTTTCTACGGTCGAATGAAGCAGCTCAGAATGTTTTCGTTCACGTGATACTGAATGCAACTTTCCAATTCGTGCAATAATCGTCTCGTGAATTTCGCTCGACCGACGAGACCGCGGATTCTCGCGCAAACTTAATCATTTGCAAATATAATTAACGAATGTATACAAATTAAATGGAAACTGGAGTGAAGATTCGTTTCGTCCATTCGACACAGCACTTTATACAGTCCGACAAAAACGAGCACGTTATAAATAAATGAAAGAACGAACGCGACAGGATGAAAGAAAACGGAGAGCGTTGATTAGACGAGGGACATGTTAAAATTCCGAGGTGAAAAGCAACTAAAAGAAAAAAAAAAGGAGAAAAAGAATGTCCCACCGAATTATCCGCCATCCCCATTTATACTACTCTAAGCATTAACGAAATACTTTCCATTACGGAGTTGTAAGTGTTAATATAAACGGAGTGAAAAAAAAAACTAGAGAAGAGGAGAAAGAATAATAACGATGAGAGAAATAGAGGGACTCGGATGCCCAGGACTGCCACTTGCGAAACGAGCTCTCGACGAAGCGAGGCAACGTGAAATTTTTCAAAGTGTCGTCTCGCCGCGAATTTTTATACCCTCCCCCCTCCCCCCCCCGTGCAAATATTCATCGCGATTTTAACGATCCTCCCCTCCCCTTCGCCAGTTTTTAATGGCTCTTCAGAACGTTACGTTCGTTTCTTTGCAGTTTCCTTTCGATGGATCCTGTTTATTGGTTCTGTCGGATCTATTGAATTCGACGGTCCCGCGGAATACCGTTGACCCAGTTTCGTTCGGTTTCGAATCTTTCTCTTTTTTTTTTTTTCTTTTTTTTCGGTGTGTACGATCTTTTTCTTTTTTTTTTTTTTTTAGTGTGTACTATTTGGCTGGTAACATTTGAAAAACTATCAATGAGCCGTCGAGCAATCCATCGTTTTTATTTTTGAAAACTAAAATCGAGAGTGAATGTGAATCGGAAATCAAGCGAGCAAGCTAGATTAAGTTGACTGAAAAGCGAGTAATCGGTATCTCTAGCGAATAGCTGCCTGTGTTTCTTCAATGTATGAAATTTCGGAGAAGACAAAGAGACGTAAGAAGTAAATAAATGAATCGAACGAAACAAGCGATCTCTCTTTCGCTGTTTGTAACGTTATCGTTGCGATGTTCATCATTCAATAACAATCGTAATTAATATTTACTCTCCGTTGCCTGAAACTGGAATGATTGATTTCAAATAATAACGAAGGTGTTATCATTGACCTAAATTATTGGATACATTAATTTTCGTGCAATAACGCCCGATGAATTGTACATACATAGTAATTGTCATGATTCATTTTCTATCCAAACGTCGAAATTCGTCGATTCGAAATTATTACGCTGCATCATTCTTTCGGTAGATTTCTATCGAAAACGAAACACCTCTAAGCTGTTTATCGGTTTACAGGTAGCCCTCCAACAGCACGGCATCTTACAACACGGTTTCGCTTTAACACGATAGGATAAATTGCGGCAACCCTCGTATAACACTTCAACTTGTAACACGGTTTCGCTCTAACACGATGAAAAAAATTGCGAAAACCTTTGTACAACACTATACTTCTACAGTACTAGACATGATTTTTGTTTAACACATTTGAAAACTAAATTACCTTAAAATAATGACGGGAAGGAATAATGAGCTATAATGACTTTACGTGAAAATGTATAAACAAATTATAATTCATTCATTTATAACTCTGTTCCGATGTCATAGTGGAAAGCGTCATGCACAGTTTATTATCTCGTTTGATTGTACTGAGCGGTGGTGAGGAAGAAATTTATTAAATTAAGGTCGCATTAAATGAAAATAATATTTTTTGTTTCCTTTCGTTTTGTGTTGCACGTACATTTATATTTTTAATCAAAATTCAGTTGCTTATATGGAATTAAAAAAAGAGCGACTTTAACGCCCTTAAAACCTGTCACATAGAATACGTCTGACTTCATTTCTGTAAGGAAATAAAACTTGACATGTATGTTTGCTTTATTTTTATTCCTGTTAATTTTTTATAGACAGAATTGGTTGGCGATAACTATAATTTTATTAACTACTTTTATTTTTCTCACAACCCCGCTTGCCCATCATCTGTGTCTCGATAACCTTAACACCTCACTCCTTTGCAGCATCTACAACCGATGACACATCGCTCGTAAACTTATCACTCTCCTTAATCACGTGACCCTCTCCCTGCTCCAAGTTCCTGATCGAGAACGTGATGCGTTTTCGTTGCACATTTCGTTATACATTTTTTTGCCCAAACACCCCCGGTAAAACACATTTTATGTTAAAAAATGTTTGTTTTTAATAAATTTTCGGAACGTAACCCCCTCTATTTGTACTGGCTCTGGGTCTCGCACAACACGGCATTTTCTAGGAACCTATCTACCGTGTTATAGGAGGGTTACCTGTATTCCATCGTCAGAGATTAGACACCTTCGGATCTCAATAACGGGATCAATTTCGTAAAATACTAAAGAAGAAGCAGTCTCGGACAGAACGTTCAACTGATACGTTTTGAATGATTCACTTCCAACGTGAAGAAGAAAAATAAAAAGAAGAAGAGGTTCGACATTCCCATTCTCTTTTCTCTCTTTTTTCTCCAGTTTCTCTAACGAAGTTTCCCCAGGTCCGAACAATTAATCATTCTTTCTTTTTTGCTATTACGCGTGTGGGTCTTCGTGGCTCCTCGGGTTCGAAGTCGTAACGCTTTGAGGATGATCTCGAAGCGCGGTGAAATATTCGAGAGAAAAAAGAACAGTTGGCAGTTCAGGGTTTGCGAGAACGAATCGGAGGAAAGGGCGAAACGTGCGAGCGAAACAATACGTGAGAGGGAAAAAAAACGTGTGTGTGTGTGTGTATGTGTGTGTGTGTGTGTGTGTGTGTGTGTGTACCATCTGTATAATTTCCTAAAACGTGAAACTAAACGCAGGTTAAAGGAAAAAAAAAAAAGAAAGAGAAATAACGAACGAAACTGTGTTCCCTTCCCAAGTCTCAGCATGTATTTGTTTTCACACGCATTCTCGACGCATTCTTGTACATAATGTTTTACTCTTGTAAATAAATTATCCATATGATCCAAACGAGTCGACTCCCTTTCTCTTTTTTTCTTTTTTTTCTTTTTTTTTTTTCTTTACTGTTCGATTAATCATTTGTCGCTCGAAAGAATAAATGCTAGATACGTCGTACCAAAATTGGAGATGTTAAACGACATTTTCTAGAAGAGAGTGTCCGTCATTATAAAATCGTGTTAAAAAAAGGAAGAATCTACATTATAAAATCATGGGGGAAAAGAATTTTAAAAATTTCATCACCTAGAATAAATGCTGAATATTAAGAATAAAAAAATGTTCGAAGATTTTCGAAGCGAAAGCGCCGACGTGAAGTTTCGTACCTCAACGATTGTCGGAAATGAAGAAATATCGATTAATGGGATTTCCTTGTATCTTCGATAGACAATAGAGAAACACGTCAACAAACCGTGACGTGCTCGAATCTTTCTTTCTCAATTCTATGAGATGTGTGTGTGTATATATAAAAAAAGAAAAGAAAAGATCTCTATCATTGTTCTACAATTTTATTCCAAAAATTCATTTTCATCTGTGCGTTAAGCTCGGATGTCGCTGTTAGCTTTGATATACAATATGGCGGCACAGTGGACGCCAATTGGGAATGTTTGTTCTCCAAGGCGGCTTCGCCGACTTTAAAGGCACCTCCGAGGGGGACTGATTGTGATTCGAAGGTAATAGGAAGTAGAGCGAAGGCGTGGATCGATAGGTCTGACCCCGATACGCTTCAACTTTCCTTGCTCCTCAGGATATTTAAGGATGCTTGACTCTCTGAGAATCTCGGGCATTCTCTTCTCCTCGCACACTGGCCATTGGATCGCGAAACAACGACCACCGAGTGGTTAATTTCTTTCACTTTGGCGTAAATCAGTAATCCCTCGGTAAACGACTCGAAAACGAAACGAAAAATAACCTCGCGCGATTCGAGGCGAGGTTAATTAGACGCAAGCCGCTCGGATCGCTCGTGAATTATCGCGTGCCCGCGCGCGATTTAGTAAAAACTAACATAAAAAAAACTAACTCGTGCAGCTGCTGGCAATTCGTCGAAAATGGGACGATCATTCTTTTGGTTACGTATCCTCTCTCTCTCTCTCTCTGTTTGTAATTCGTAACTCGAACGGCTTAGGATAACGATAAAATTTTAAAAAAAAAATCTAGAATTTAAAAATGGAAAAATGAAATTTAATTTAAAATTTTAAAAAAAAATGTAGGTGGAGAGAGTATAATTTAACGAAGACTGAACGTTGCACGAAAATGAACGATATTATCGGTGATCGGTCGAAACGAATCGTTTGAAAAAACTAGCTTCAGCTCCGGCTGGTGTAATCGAGCTTAAACTTTTAATTACTGTCTTCAAATGTCGTAAAGTTCTTTAATGGATGTTCGGCCTGAAACAGGCCAAGTGCCGCTTCCACTGGTAATGAAAACGTTTCAATTTCAATTGAAATTTGTCAATTCGTCCGAGGTAATTAAATCTGCGTCTTTCGATGAAAACGTTGCTGACATTGTCCGTCGTCCCTGTTTCGTCGCAGCGCATCGAATTTACTCTGTAATCCTGCGGCGATGTCGCCAGAGAGAAACCCGCCAGAAGGAAATGTGTTTCGCTTATTTTGAAATTCTACGTTTCTGTTTCTCTGACATATTGATGTCGACTGTATTCCGTCGGGGTATTCATAATATCACCAAAAAGAAAAATAACAAAAATTCCGAAAACTCATAAAAGGAGTATTAAAATGTAAACCGAAACAGAAGAACCAAAGTCGCTGCTCGACTCTCGAACAGAACGTATTTGTAACGACAGCGCCAAAAAAAAAAAAAAATCCCACACAGTTTTTCTGCGAAATCGGAAAATCAGGACGAATCGGTTCGTCGATGATGAGCAAGTGCACGTTGCCACGTTTCCGTCGAGAGAAACAAAAAGGAGAAGCCAAAAAGGAAAGAAAGAAAAAAGGGGGGGAGGGGAAACGAGCGAGAAACACAAGGGCGAGCGGAAACGCGAATGGTACGAAGCAGCCGGCAATGAAATATTCTTGCTCTGACAATGAGTCGCCTTAATTATTCCAGGCCGCGATGAATGCTAATTCAACATTTTCCGCGAGCTCGCGAAATGGCAGACGCAGAGACACGCGGCGCTGATTAACCGACACTCGTGCCAGAGCCGGCTACCCTAAATTCGACGGTGTAAGCCGGCCTGCTATTGTTTGCCGGCCGAACTTAATTAACAATGTTAATCAGGCCACTTCACTTTCACCCCGGCCGACGAAAAGGACGAATTCGATGCAACGATGCCACGGTGAGAATTTTTTTCCCTCTTCTCTCTCGTACGCGCTGAATTTTTCTTTCTTCTTTTTCCACTAACGAGAAAATTGTACGAGAGAGAGAGAGAGTTATTTATCCTAATTACAGAGGCTTCCCTCTAATTTGACGCGTTAAAGAATTTGCATTATTTGCCGTCTCTATGGACGTTTATGGATTTCTGTGAATATCACCTGTACCTTTTAAGCAACTGTAACATTTTCGCAATTTTCCGTGGAAAAAGCGGAAGTGAAGAGATGCAAACGAAGCCCCGTTCTTTAACACTTCTTTAACACGAATTTTAGTCAATGTCTGATTAACTCTTCACTCACGACTCAGTTAAACCTGAATTTAACTTGAATTTCTCGTCGATATCTTTCGCTCGTACACGAATTTTCAACATCTGCTTCATCGACGCAAAAAGTTGCTTCTTTACGATCTCTTGTAGTGAGAGTGGCTCTTTAATTAGTTGAAATCTCGAAGGAACTTTCGATTCTGTTTGAACTAAATAATATTCGAATGGACTTATTAAGTAAAAATCTTGTAATTATATTTTTACAAAAGTCAGATGAAATTAGCGTGTCAGATGAAATCACTGTGAGCCTAACGCACGAGAGACAGATTTCGCGTGTAACGGTGCCAACACAAATTCGTTAGCGTTTTCAGGTCGTGCGTTTTAATTGGAAGTAGTGTTATATAGCGTTCGGTACAGTGTATGTACAAAGTCCTTTGCGTGCCAGTTTGCAACAAACGCAACCCGGAACGTAGAACGATCATAATTTGTTGAATTTGGCCGGGGGTCATTGTTTCTGTTGATTCGTAGATTTTTCACCGCGTAGCCAAAAGAAACGATGTTTATTATTGCGCCACTGTCTCGCGGAAATTCTCACGTCTATTTGTGGATCAAAACGAGCATTGACAGCAAGCGTGACGAAAGCGAGAGATTTTTTTTTTTTAAAGAAATTGTAACAAAGTAGTAATAAAACTGACGATAATTTTCGTTCAACATTTTTTTTTTTTTACGAATCATTGAATCGGAAATTCTGTAAACGATGTATACGATTCGATTCGCTGGGTCAACCACTGGTTCGCGTTAAAGCAACGAATAATTCTGAATGTTTGCCATGCTGTGAAAAGCAAAATTCCGTGGCAATCCTAAATTTCAGCCCCACCATTGTTGCAATCGCAAAATGACCGGCAACAATTCCATGGAGAGTTATCGAACTTTATTGTAATCGTAAGCACCATTCGTCCGACATACTTTGACATCCGATCGTTCTACTCTACTCTCCGAGTAGAACTTGAAACTAGAAAATAAAAGAACTTGCTCGATCTCTGCTCGTCGAATGAAATAATCGAGTCCGGAATTTGTAGCGTCGTTCAAGTTCTGAAACTAACGTTTAATACGTGTTCGAATGAACTTCTCAAAAAAATGGCAGATGTTTTACTCGTATCATGAACCCGCCGCGAGTTGATGCTTCCGTCGTCCTCGACAGTAGAAGCATCAAGAGCGTGGATTGAAAACTTTGGCGAAAGCTGGAAGTTACGCTTGGCTTTTTCCGTCAAAGTTTCCAAGCGAAAATTCGTCAGCTGCGGCTAGCTGACACCTACGTGGACATTATAAAGCGTCTATTACTCAAAAAATTGCAAGTTCCTCGATTCTGTAACCCTGAACACCGATGTCAGACTGTACCACCGTCGCTCGCATTGCAAAATCACAAGACCGTGAATCTGTTATAAATCATGCTATCGTGGAAGTTTACCCCTTCAAACAAATGCATCACGAGATTTAACGAGAAACTGTAACGATAACTATTTATTTTAATTCGTGTATAACAACATCTTTATGACGATTGTTTGGCTTTGGTTGATTCTCAATGTTTTCGGCTATTTTCTTTTTTTTTTTTCTTCTTTATTCGCAATCAACATCGCGCGTGTTGAACTCGTTTTTAAAAATACGCGCGCCGCCACAGTATCTAAAACAATGGTACGCTGACGAGTTTTATAATGGATGATACTACAATAAAATGAAGTACGATTCAGACTATGCACGAAAGACGATCTTTTTTTTCTTTTTTTTCTTTTTTTTTTAAGTAAAGCCATCGAAACAAACGATTCAACTATTTTCAAAAAAATCTATCGAAACTCGTTCGTCGATCGAATGATTTAATTTTGTGCAGCCAAAGTGTGTTAGCCAACGCTGTTTTTTCACGATCCATTTAAAATAGAGAGAAAAGAAAAAAAAATACCAGCACAGAGAGCAGGAAGAACGTTTCAGCCGCTTACAAGCCAAGATCCTCGACAAACCTGTTTTCCAAATTGCTACAAGCAAACGACAAAAGGCCGCTCGATCGAATCATCAGTCGCGGAACTTGCTCAACTCGTTCCCGTTGATCGTTCGCTTCGCCACTCGTTTCGCTCGTTCAACTTTTACGCCCGAATTCCACGAGCCGAAAAAAAAAGAAGAAGAAGAAGCAGTAAGTCGGCAGACTCGCAATCAGAAGACGCAGAAAGATGGAGAATTCCGCGGCGTATCGCGTCTCAAGGGACTCATTGAAAAGGACTCGAGAAGCGAGAACCGTGCGCCACGCATTTTATTTCTGAATCCGCGTGCAACGCAAACAATGGGAAAGGGTGGGGAAAAGCTCAAAAGAGCGACGCTGAATGAACTGAGCCGTGCCCCTTTCAATTTCCTTCTTTGCACAGGGCGTCTTCTCCCCTCTCGGCGCCGTAATATCCTTCGTTCCTTCTCGACTTCAACCACGGCGACGTCGTGAATTAACTTTCGACGCTGTGTTTGATCGCGGAAAACAAAAATCAATCGGCGGCCGAGATCCGAAAATCACCCGGGAATGCACTCGCATTCGTGCTCGACTTCTCCCGAAAAATACGACAAATTTTCGTGAATTCAGAGACGTGAATTCCCGTCCCCACGCTAATATTTTCAAATCGAAATCTTTCTTTGTTTGACTGAATCTTTATATTCGCGCGTAGAGTCACGGCAAATGATGGAAAAAAAAAATAATTCATATTATATCATAATCTGTATGATTTCCGTCGAGAATACGACAACTGACCGATAAATTTTCATTATTCCGAGACCTCCGTAAATTCCTGTCCTTCGTTAATATTTTCAAATCGAAATCTTTCTTTGTTTGACTGAATCTTTATATTCGCGCGTAGAGTCACGGCAAATGATGGAAAAAAAAGAATTCATATTATATCATAATCTGTATGATTTCTGCCGAAAATACGGCAACTGACCGATAAATTTTCGTTATTCCGAGACCTCCGTAAATTTCTGTCCTTCGTTAATATTTTCAATTCGAAATCTTTCTTTGTTTGACTGAAACTTTATATTCGCGCATAGAGTCACGGCAAATGACAGATAAATTTTCGTTACTCCGAGACCTCCGTAAATTCCTTAATATTTCCGTTAATATTTTCAATTCGAAATCTTCGTCGGTTCTCTCGTCTAATTGAATCTCCATATTCGCACAATAGAAACGTAGAGTCACGGCGAATGATAAGAAAAATAGAACAAAAAAAAATCCGGCATTCAATATGAAACAGCGGCCTCTCGGAAACGGAAGCGGGAAAATATTCGTTCACGTTTCACTAAATATTCCTGGGGTAATTTTGCTAACCGTCTCTCCGACGACACTGCGCACCTGACAAACGAGCAACATCGACGAGAACGTGCAGGAAAATGGCGGCGAACAATAAGAAATATACACACGCGCCGATGGATTTCTGCTGACAGTGTCAAAGCCCGGACTCGAAATAACTGCAGGGAATCCTAACTGCAACTTTTTTTTGCACGGGGATTTTCAACGAGGTCGAGCTTTTCATACACGTACGACAATTTGCTAATACGAAAAAAGAATCTACCTGTTTTCAGTTTATATCGACGTCGTGCTATCGATAGCTAACGACTCGCGTTAACAAGCGACTATGTGCCAATAGGTCGCATAATATTTGTGGGGGAAAAAGCAACGCTGGGAAACATGTTTCGATATCGTTGTCGAGGATTTCGAAGGCTAGCGTGTCGATAAAAAAAGAGAGAGAGAAAGAGAGAGAGAAAGAGAGAGAGAGAGGAAGAAGATGGCTTGATGCAGAGCGTAACAGACCTCGATCTACTAACGGAACGTTGCTGAAACACGTTCTTTTTGGTACCGCGCATTGTTACGTTCCTATTGGACGATCATCGATAGTCGAACGATTTTAGTTGACAGCCATGGACAGTCGAATACAAGTTTCGTGACCCGGTCTGTCAGAGAAATTCGAGAGCGTGAATCTGGAAGCTGATTTCGAACTTTCCGCGATTCCTTTTTTTTTCTTTTTTCTTTTTTTTTTTTTTTGCTTCTTTTTCGATAGCAACTCGATCAGTTGGAATGAACATGGAAAAAGACAAGTTTGTTAAGAGAAACCACCACGTATCAAATGAGAAAGAAAAAAAAAAAAGAAAAAAGATAGCCTACGGACACGGATCTGTATGACGATGATATCTTGTCTGTTCTCTTGTTGTTCTCTAAAATCGAGCTCCAAAGCCAAAAAGCGACGAGCAACGGTGGATGCAAGGGAAAGAGGCAAAATCGGGATCGCCGATTCCCATAATCGTTTCGCTCATTGCCGGAGAGCTCGTGTAGATGGTCTCCAGGACCGGGATGATCGCGGCTTCACGACTCACGCTATTGTCCCGGAGCAAAACGATATTAAAGCCAGTCTCGTTACGTGCTCGCGAGCATATAAAGGTGCTTAGCTAACCGTGCGAACTACCATTCGAAATCAGCAGGGAGGATTCTCGCGTACGTTCGGAGCCATCCACTCCGGGGCCACTTTGATCGGCGAACCGAGACTCGCGCTGTTACGCAAGCCTCTTCTGATGTCTCTCCCTTCTGGAAATTAGATTATAACGACGCTCGGCCGCGACGTTTAATTAAAGAGCTACGACTTCCTTCCACCCCTCTCCCTCCTTCTAACCAACCTATAGATCCGACGATACACCGTGCCATTTCTACGGTTCTTTAACGCACGCCGTCCTCGTTTTCAGAATATCAGCGGATATGAACCAGAAAATTGACAGCCGCGCGATCAAAGTGCGAAAGAGTTAATGAAAGAGCATTTCGAGGTGGAGAGACCGGAGTTTCTGGAATTGAATCAGGTTCCTGTGTTTTTCATCTTCGACCACTGATACGCGCTCGTATATATTTTTCTCATCATCGCGCAGTGTCTCTCAGTGTCTCAGATTTTTTTCAGTTTGAAAGATTGGGCTGTTACCGCTAGAGCTACCAGAGTTTTTTAAGAGCAAAATTTGTCAAGTATTCAGGCGAATTTTTAAACAGTCACGAGTGACTATTCCGTGAGAAATAAAAGCATTGCGAGATCCGTATTTCAGTCGTCAGTCTAGTTCCATAGCGTTGAAGAAACAAAAGGAAATAATCTGTGAGACAGATAAATCGATATTGTAATAATGAAACGCAACACCGAAATAATGAAATTAATTGCTGATGAATATGATGAAGACGTACATTTCCCTTTGGTATCGTCAAAATCTTCTTCAAACTTTCTTTCACTCCTGTTACCCTGTTCCAGTGGTTCGTATATACGCCCACGCTATCTTACGAGGCGTTTATATGCGTATATATACCTCTCTATATATGCACATCTCCCACACATCTGCACTCTCTATACACACACGCACATACACAGACGTACATCCTCCAAAATTACAAAATTATTTGCTCGATGAATTCAAAAACAGTAAAATTTCTATCTTTTAAAAAAAAAAAAAAAAAAAAAAAGGCTAGGTACGCAACAATCTACGAGTAAATTCGCTGCAGCATAAATTATCATCATCGAACGAAAATCTATTGTAAAAATAATATCAATTATTTTACGGTGTTCGCGCAAGGCAAAAATTTATTACACATGCATTGAAAATGAATCACTGCCTCGGCGAGAGATAATCGGTTTCCACTGGAATATTTATTAACATCGTATAAGAATCGCGTTGAAAACAATGCAAATTCAGAGCGTTTATAATAAACGGCGATGAGCAAATTGTACACGCAAAAAACGTCGAAAAATAAAACGTTTGCATAAAGCAAAGAATATTTACAAGCGTTGCATAAATTTAACGCCGGCGAACGAATTGAATTCAGATGTGAAAGCTCGTACCAGCGAGTACCGCATAAATTCCGTTTATAATAATTATTGCAAAATCGTAACGGGAGAGGTTACACGTCAATGCGAATTGTGGTGTTCGCGCGTTGAAGTTTATCGCAAAAATTCAAATAACGACAATAATTTACAATCGCGAAGCAAATCAAAAATCATCGCTTCTTTCTGCGCGAACAGCGCACAGTTTGCGAAAGATGTTAGCAAAATTGTTAATTGTCCGCTGTTTTCTTAAGAACTTTACAAACTGCAAACATTTGCCTTCCTGAATAATATACTTAAGTTATTCGACAAATATTGGAAAATGGGAAGGCAAGTGGTAATAAGAACTGAAAGTCTCTATCTACAAAGACTCCTCCTCTGTTCGAACGTCGATCGAAGATTGCCAGAATGAAGATACGAATTTTACCTGTATTATCGACATTTTTCGAGCTTTAATGACACACCTTATATCGTGAATTCTAACCTTTCGTTGTGTCGTGATAAGTACTCTTTCAATTATTATTATCTTTATCTTATTTACTATGAAATGCTGAAATTCGCAAGAATTTTTTGTTACTTTGCCATTTCCTTCGAGTTGCTGGAATTTCTTAACTATTGCTCGACAGATTTTTGTCATTAACGTCACAATTAGATCTCGCATTTTCTAATAAATTTCACGAAATTGAAGCGTCTTCTGAGCAAGTTATTTGACACAAAAATTATTCAATTCGACTCGTTTGAGTGTAAAATGAATAAAATTGAAAATACATACACGCTTGATTAATAGATATTGAATTGTTTCTAGAATTATCAATATATTTTGAACAATTGTTGTTATTGAAATTATTTATCGTGAAATTTCTCAAAACTGCACGACAGGAAATTAAATTCGTTGATAAACAAAGGACGATTTTATTAGAAAATGCGAGATCTAATTGTGACGTTAATGACATGAAAAATCTGTCGAGCAATAGTTAAGAAATTCCAGCAACTCGAAGGAAATGGCAAAGTAACAAAAAATTCTTGCGAATTTCAGCATTTCATAGTAAATAAGATAAAGATAATAATAATTGAAAGAGTATTTATCACGACACAACGAAAGGTTAGAATTCACGATATAAGGTGTGTCATTAAAGCTCGAAAGAATTAATTTAATCAATTGAATCAAGTGTTACTATATAAAGTGTATTAATGGCTCTGGTGAATTTAATGGTACCTTTTCTTTTCACAGGGGATGAAATATGCAAGTATTTGAAAACGTCACTTTTTTTTGCAAACACAAAACCCCGACTGATTTGAAACATCTCTGTCCAAGTCATCCAAACGGTGACGAAAAACAATTAGTTTGATGAATAGAATTTTCCGATGGAATTTTAATACGTTGTTTATTGACGAACACTGGCAGTTTGACGATATCATCGTGCCACTCACCCTACGTGTGATAAATGTTTTCGCACGTTTAATCTTCCACCGATGGAATTTTAATGGTTTTCCTTAGGATTAATTTTGCGATGACAAATGGAATTTTCTCGCGAATATCGAGCTATGCGAGAATTTTCCCCCGAGAATATCTCGCTGTGTAGAATATTTCATATTTTTCTTAACTTTTCTCAATAACGCAAGATCAACTTTCTTTCTGTCTTTCTCTCTCTCTTCCTTTTGAAACGAAGAAATTCGATTAAAAGTTGATTTCTTTTTTCTTTTTCTTTTTCTCAAACTAAATTCAACGGAAATTCTCCGTTTCAAAAATTCTAAGTGATATTCGTTCCCCTGTCCATTTACTCGGACCGTTCCGTTTCGATTGATGAAAAATATCTTCAACTGCAGAAGCTCTCGCGAATAATGACTTCGAGACTACAATTCAAACAACGTGTACGTTCCAAGCACTGAACAGAACAATTAAGTGTATTTAAAGACAAGGTTTAAAGGGAAGTGAAGTACCGACGAATAAAGCTCAACGATCTTTCGAGATTCTTCTTCATTCACTGCGAAATAAGTACTAACAGCTCCGGCGCTCAGATTCCTTTGTTTTACGTAAACAGGAAAATTCTTTCTGGAGAAGTTTCTAGTTTCTAATTTTCTGGAACCAAGATGAATTGTTACTCTCTTTCCGTTCCTCTATACTGTTACAGCGACGTTCTCAACAAAGCAAGTATAACAGACGAGATAGAACTGCTAGGATATATTTAGAAAAATATCCTTCTGTGAGGATACCTCTTTAAATGATCCAACAATCTACGAACTTACTTTTATTTTTTACGAAACTGTAATTCATTTCACGATGTATATCGTAAAATATATATATATATATATATATATATATATATATATATATATACACGTATGACATATATAAAATGCATGAAATCGACATCATTCGGGAGCATTCCGGAGAAATAAGGAAAAAGACGCGAAAAAAAAATGCGAGAATTAAACGAAATCGCGCTATTTTTCGAAATTATTAAAAAAAAAAAAAAAGAAATAAAATCTCGCATGAAGGAAGTCTGATCTCGCTGACGTGTGCTTTGTTGCTATTATGTACTATTTAACTTTCTGTCTTTCTCTCTTTCTCTCTATTGCTCTCAAACTCTCCCGACTTTCCTCTTCAAGTTCCTCTCTTCTAATCTCGCGGTAAATGCACTGTGCGACGACTCGCCATAAATCCGTTATCGCGTCACGACGAGACCCCATCAATGGAGTTAATGGACTCGATTGAACCTCAAATAGGGGGGACGGGCGCAACCGCCTCGACATACCAAGCACGATAAACCCCCCCAGCCGAAGAAACATTGACAGACTCATTTCGATGTTGAACCGCGGCGACAAATTTGCCTCCCCCCCCCTCCCCCCGAATGGGTCGAATCCCATGAACAGATTAACAGGCACGGCGGCCGCGCGCTCTGAATTCGCCGCGAAACGAGCGTACAAACAGCAAGACTGATCTGCAAGATCAATCGTGGAGGCAGGTTTTCCCTTGGCCGTCCACAGTCGAAATTATGCAGCTGTTCATACAATCGTGTTAAATGGCTACAAGACAATCGTTTCACGTTTGACGTGCAAACAGGCTTACGCGGAAGGGGTCGTAATACGTAAACAGCGTACAGTCTCTGGTTACGTTAACCAGTATTCCGTGCGTGCTGTACGTTTCAGGCTGCAGCCACCAGCAGGTTCTGCCCCCGTGCCGAACCATGGAATTTGATTAACAGAGACGTTGTTGTCTAGTCGCGCACGCGCGCACGCCACCGCCGGGAAAACGCACAGCCGGGAATTCCAGCAGCCTTTGTGTGCTTTTTCAGCAGCTTTCTTTCTTTTTACACAACAGACACTTTCACACTTTCACACCATCCAGTGACTTTCGACTTTATTTTTTCATCGTCTGAACTGCTCTCGTTTCCCCGTTTCGTTCGCTAGTCCGATATATTCTAAATACGCATGTAGGATTCCATTGAAGGAATAGGTAGATATAGGTTTTTTACCGTTTCATTGTAGCAACTCAAGTCACGAAGGCAAAGTTATTGAGATTCAGCAGCCTGGTTGTTGTTTCGTGAATCTCTGTTGCTCGCGCATACAGTTTAAACGCCGCCATTTTAATTCCGTCCAGCTGTGTTTACAGTGCGGGATTTCAATCCGTACTTAAAAGGTTAATCTATCTTCAACTAGAGTTTAACCTTTTTAACTGGTAATAACTGGTAATAACGCAATATTTAACAATTAGCGATATACTCGTTTATTGAATTAGTTACATCTGTACGGATTGAGTTTTTCTGACGCTTTTCTCTTTAGCAAACGCACGTACATGTACATCTTGAAATGTGACTAACTTCATTTTGATTATACCGCGGATTCGCTGTGTAATCTTTGATACGTAATTATTCAAGCTTCAAAATTAATTAATCATTCGAGTTTTAGAAAAAGAAGATGCACGATTTCGTTGACGATCGTTTGTTTGCTTCGACGTCGACCTCAAAATGGAAAAATCAAAAAGGAACATTTCTCGTCGTGTTTTTTTTTTTTTTTTTTTTTGCTGTACTGCGAAAAGGAAAAGACGACCATGCAAGCTATTAATAAAGACTACGTCAGTGTTTGTAACAATTGATTTGCTAAATTTCACTAGTGATGAGAATATCGATTCGTTCCTGGGACTTTTTTTCGAAAAAGATAAGAACATTTTTTGAACGCGAAAGTTTCTGTCTCTCTCGTGAAAAATTCGCCTTTCGTTTGCACAAG
Organism: Tetragonula carbonaria; assembly: GCA_032399595.1. Taxonomy (NCBI): domain Eukaryota; kingdom Metazoa; phylum Arthropoda; class Insecta; order Hymenoptera; family Apidae; genus Tetragonula; species Tetragonula carbonaria. The sequence goes on along the minus strand of JAUCRC010000011.1, from coordinate 4,599,923 downwards.
TCTCTCGGCCAATCCAACCTAGTTGTTTAACAACAGTATTAATCGACAAATAACACATTGCCTGTTAAAAATCGAGCAAGTGTCGCAATGTCTTTTCTAACTTCCTAAAACTGTCAGATTCGAGGAAAAAATAACGAACAAGAAACTTCTTGGAAACTTTCCATTAACCGTAATGTGAGAGAACGAGTTGCTCAACTTTGACCATTTAGTATTGACAGATATTTCTGATGAATCTGTAAAACTCGTCTCGGTCGTTCTCAACGTTTGCGAAACACACGCGGCGACATGTAAATTTTACCGTGTGTTGTAAATAATCCTGGCGACGTATTCGAGATGCATTCGAGATGTCTCCTATTAGAACCGAGCAACGGAATAAGACGAAGAGAGGCGAATTGGAGGGAATCCAGCTCGGTAAAAATGGAACGAACAACGGAAGCGGGACGTTTATGCAAGTGGAACGTGAAACGAGGATAAGATTGACTTAATTTAATCTAATTCAACGATCACCGCGGTAAATTTGTTTCGTCGTTCGAGGTGCGCGGCGACGATTTTTGAGGATCTTGAGGCGGAGGTTAACGCGCAAAGATTTGCAAAGAGATCCTCCGGTACAAGGCGAGATTAGACGTATTCAGACACCGTGGAGAAATTATTAAACATTGTTAAATCGGCTTATTAAATCGGCTGCCCGTTTCCGCGGCGCTCTACCATTTATTATTTAATATATGAAAATTTCATATACCGGGGTAAGTTATTTTTTCGCGGGGCACGATAAGTAGCTCGTAAAGAAAAACCTTTCATATAAAACAAGATTAGGAGAAGCAGCTTTAGCCCGTCTGAATTTTTAGCCCGTGGATAATACGAACGACATTGCATGCTTGGAATAAAGAGCTTCGCTTTAAAGGTGACGCAGATATATTAAAATGATATATATATAACGCACACGTATTGCAATATGTAACGTGTAACGTGTAACGTGTATTTAATTCGTAATAAGCGGTGCACTTAATTTTATGTAAGAACATAAATTTCTTCGTCAAGAAAACCTGATTTTGAACGCTTTTATAAAATCTGAAAACATTCGACTGTGAAAGGTTTCGCAACGTTTGCTCACCATTCTGACGATAGAAGCGTTCCGTTTCTGATATTCCGAAAACGAAATCGGCCTGATGCGTAGCAACAAAACGAAACATTTCGCGATGCAACTTTCAAAGCGAACGTTTTTATACGTTTTGGGCAACAAGTCCGAGGAAATTTCGCTAAAACGTTTTTAAACGATGACATTCGAGGAGATCAATTTTTAATCTAACTTTTCCAAGTTAGTCCCTCCTTATCGTTAGAGGGAACAATACGAACACGAATACGAATTTTCGAGTGGAGACGCCACGGGCTAGAATAAAAAGCCGAGGCTTTTTTTCCCCAAGAAGTGTGAAGCGTAACCGCGATTTTACAGAGCGAGGTTAATGTTACACAAATTAAAACTTCGGTTCTTCGAACTTTTTCTCCGGCGCGGCGCACTTCCGGTGGCTTCACAATTAAAAAGTTGCAGACGAAGCTTTTGTATTGGCTAAATAAATAAACGAGACGAGATATTGAAACGATGAGAGAAATTTCGACGATGCTCGCGTTGTCGATGTACATTCTGCGTGCTTGAAGCAATTGCCTTTGAGCAGCGAGAAGAGCGAACGAATTAAGAAAGAAAAAAAAAACGAGCTTCCCCGTTCGCGTGAAGTGTCACGCTGCAAATTACTCTATTTCGTGGATCTATCTGTGAAAGTTTGAGAAATGAAATTCCGCTTTTCAATACCGTCGAAGCAACAAGCAAAATACGCTGCCTCGTTTTTTCTGAATTTTTAGAAAACTGAATTCACAGAAAGATGTTTCCATTCGTCTGACGAATTGCTCGAAATTTGGAAAGAAAAGGAATTAATTCATAATTTGGAGAAAAATTTGGAGGATAGGTTAATATAGAAATACGAATGCCAGAATATATTTGTCACATCGTACAGACAAGAAAAACACGAGACTTCGCGAAAATATTTTATCACTGTACAGAGTGATTCATTTTTTCATATTTTCGCAATACATTCAACTTTAGAAAACTAAAAGTAATCTCGTCTTACCATTCTGCACTGACAAAATGATCGACGTAGCTTTTCTATATATGTAAAATGATATATCGTCGAAATCCTAACGTCGAGTTGAGACGTCGAGAATGATTTTTACGAAGGCGATGATTATCAATCTGCGAATTCCTTTTCCATCGAGAACAAATTGCCTGGTCGCCTTTCGATTTAGCGCGATATAACAGCAAGGAATAGAATTGCGATTCGAAAGATCGTCGGATAAGATCGTCGATGGTGTTCGTACCTTTCCCCTGACCAGAGAGAATTATGGTCAAGGAAAAAAAAAAAGAACCAACAGAGAGGAAGAAAAAAAAATAATAATAGAAAAAAGGAAGATTATCTGACAAAGGTATCGACCATGCTCCGATCGCCAAAGCCCGTTTCCGGTATATTCGATTTCCTGCACGCGAGTCAGGAGGAAATTGATTCGAACGACGACGCGACGCGCCGCCATCGTCGCTGCATTTCGAAGTTAGGCTTGAAAAACGGAAACCCAGGCGAGAAAAATGTGTTCGGCCGATGAGAGTTGGCACCGGAAGCGTTGTCTGCACGGACAACCACGTCGCGCGTTTGTATTTATAACCTCCGCGTATGTCTAACCCTCTCTCGGTATCTATATACGAATATACTCTTGGAAATATCGAGTGATCATTCTTTTTCTTCTTTCTCTCTCTCTCTCTCTCTTTTTAACACAATTCTGAAAACAGTTACACGACTGTGAAAAATTTTGGAAATTTTCGTTTCGCATTGTACGTCTGTTGATCGACGTCCGGAACAGTTGATTTTAAATTAACATGCCCCCCTCCCCCCTACTCCAAAATCCGTGTTTCTTCGAAACATGATCAATAATTAGCTCGTTAAATGCAGCATGTCATTCATTGGTTAAATTGATATTATTACTCATAGAAATTAATGTAATGTGATCACATTAATTGCTCTCATTAAACACCGATGCGACGGAAATTATTCATTGGCTATACGCGGATTTACCTCGAACACTAAACTGGCTTACCCACATCGGTAAATAAATAGATATTGCATCGATCACTCCTCAGGTTGAAAAGTTTCTAGTCGAACTGTGGACACAACTGTGTACGTAAACTTTTCACGTTGCCCAATGTTCGCATTCGATATTTTACACGACCCATTCCCACGACAGAGAAAGCACGAAGATTTCAGATTACCAACGAAAGAAAATAATTTCTCGTCTCGTTACCGTGACAACAATGGACACCGCGAATCATTAAACGAAACGAACAAACGGGGCCTCGTTGAAATTTCTCTTCAGTGGAGTATCGATATTCGTCTGAAATTTTCAAGCGAACTCGTTAAAGAAAGACCTCGTTCCACCCTTCTATCCTACTTAAATGAAAATTCGAGATCTAATATAGTACTTTACGATAACCGGGGAAGAATATTGTAAGTTGCAGACAATTTTCTACTCTATAAGTGCTTGCCCCATTATCACGCCTCTTTGCACTTTTTTTCGTTTTCCTTCGCCTAATAACTGCGCCTCTTAGCCGCATATCTATGACCCACCCCTTTCTTTTTCATCTTCCAGCCGCGATGAAGAAGCTGATTATAAAGTAGAAAATTACCCGCGATTTACGACGAATCATCGTGAAATGTCTCGCTTGCTTAGATTATTCGTACATGACCCTCTCATTTGCGTTAATATGTCAATTTCCTTTTAATTTCCCCGTAGAAGCTTGATAAAAAAATGGGAACTTTAGAGAATCTGAGAATTTTAGTAAAATTCCTCGAAACTGAGATTCTCCATACACAATTGTTCAAGATATCATAATTTCTCCTTTCGAGAAATTATGATAAATCGCTGAACTTTTACTCGAGGTAATATAACAACATATTAAGCTACTAGAATGACGCTCAATTCTTAACTTACTTAACCCTCCCAAAAGTGACGGTAATCTCGATTAACACATTGTTTACGAGTAACGCGAATCACAGTCTTACTACGGCCAATTGTTGAGTGCGGGAGACTGTGATTATTCTGTAGATGATAATGCATCCTCAACGTGTGATTTTTCTGACGCGGAAGATTCAGATAGTGACTTTCCTCTTGTAAGAAGACATGTCAAAGTAAATCTAGTTTATCTGTGTTTTCTGCGCGGATATGCCCGCTGCCCGTCTTTGCGCAGCCGAAAATCCCACCCGCGTAAGATGTGTTAAAAACCTTTAGTTGTTAACACTATTCCTACCGACACTTCACGTATACCTATTCCTACAGCGACCGGTCAAATGACCGGTCTTTAGCACAACTTATATTTTTTAATATATAATAACGAAGATAAAAGCCAATTTGACAGTATAAAAATATAGTTTCTTTTATTAAGAAGTATATAATGTACATTTTATTCGTTTTCGCCGCATTTTTTATTTATTTTACAGTCATAGTAGATAAGACGGTGTAAGAAAATCCGAGGTTCTGCACCGCTTCGGATACCAATCATGCAAATAAGCACCGCGAGGCCGATAGGCCAACGAGAACTGTAAACACTTGGAAGTGCCTAGTTAGTAAATCAGTCCCTGGGAGGCACTTTTCGGCTAAAATCATGCCACAACTGCATTGCCTTTCGTTTCTAACGACTTTATAGTTTCGGAATTGAGTCCTTGAGAGAATACTATTACAAAAAGATACAAATCGTTTTACCGGTCAAATGACCGGTCGTGGTAGGTAAAACAGACTACAAATTTTTCTCAACAAATAAACAATAAAGAAAAAGAGGTGAATATTGAAAAATTTATTATACGCACATTTAAGGAAAAGTCGTGAAATTTAAAGTCGATTTAATTACGTTGTATATAGAAAATTCTAATCGAAATTTTAAAAACAGTCATTTGATCGGTCGTGGTAGGAATAGTGTTAATCTTACGTTTTTAAGAGTAACCGCTTTGTCAGTGATACACTTCCCATTCGCTGTGTAAATATTCGAATTTCCAAACCTAAATGAAGAAGAAAAAATCCACTCGAGGTGGGCTCGAATGAATTCGAAGTACCTCGAAGAACTCGAATATTTTGGAGCATCAAGAGAAGCACCAATCACACAAAAAAAATATGAGCGGCTTTAACGTCCTTAAAGCCTGTCACATAGAATACGTCTGACTTCATTTCTGTAAGGAAATAAAACTTGACATGTATGTTTGCTTTATTTTTATTCCTGTTAATTTTTTATGGACAGAATTGGTTGGCGATAACTACAATTTTATTTAACTATAACTACTTTTATTTTCCTCACAATCCCGCTTGCCCATCATCTGTGTCTCGACAACCTTAACACCTCGCTCCTTTGCAGCATCTACAACCGATGACACATCGCTCGTAAACTTATCTCTCTCCTTAATCACGTGACATCCCCCTCCTTCAAGTTCCTGATCGAGAACGTGACGCGTTTTCGTTGCACATTTCGTTACATTTTTTGCCCGAACACCCCCGGTAAAACATATTCTATGTTAAAAAAAAAAGAAAAAGGAGAGGAGAAAGCACCCGTTACTCTGAGACATTGTACACCCTCGCATAACTCCCCCCCCCTTGCAGACATTTCTCTCGCTTGTAAAGCGATTACTCGACGCGGTCGGTGCACGCAAATCCCATCGCGATTAAACTACAGGCTGTTTGCCAGGCGATCGGTCAATCAAACCTTTCAACTATTAATCGATGAGTACGGAGAATGAGAACAGCCGACGTGGGAACAGAGCAAGGCAGTCGCGCCCTAATGAATATTGATTCCCGAAGGTGGCAACACTCCACACCAGCCAGAAGAAACTAGATCAGAACGGAGGAATTTTACTCCCCCGGCGACTGTAATGGGTCAGGCTCATCGACCAGCATCGCGTAAGTAAGATAAATGATCCTCTAATATACCTGTATAGTATCTCGCAACAGTGGCTGACGAGACGAATTAAAATCTCCGTCATTCTCCGCGCCTGAGATCATTCGATCAGATCCGAATTCTATATTCTTCTTCGAGTACCCGCGTAATCGTGACACACTTTCAAGCATCCTCCTCCTCTCCTTTGATCACTCTGTTACATTGATTGAATTTATTCGACGAGTGAAATTCGTCAACGAGTGATCTTCGAAACGAGAGAAGAATATTCGACAATTGCAAACGTCAGAAGAAAGAAACTTTTACAATGGGAAGCGTTTGTTTCTTCGTCTATTTTATAATTTCCAGAAGAAACAAATCGCCGTGCAAATAACAAATCGCGCTAAATGAGATTAGAATCAAACTTTGAACGAGGAGCTAGAGAACGCTCCTCGATCGAACGATCTTCGAGATGATTTCTCAGTAGCAGAAGGATTCGATTTTTTGGTGAATTTCGCGCGAGTTGATGTTACATCTCGACGCCGTGCCAAACGTAATTTTGCAAACTGTCCGCTTTAAATGCTATTGTACATTACGGTATATACGCTGAATAAACAAGTCGGATTGCCATTGGCTCGCATGTAGGATAATACAACGATAATCGTTTTATGGTGCCGTTGTAAAGTCGGTTGAATGTAGTATCTGGGTCGAGCAATAAAGAAATAAGTATAAGCGATAAAAGCTCATACGTACTTCATCGATCGGAAAATTTTTAGACGACGTAGGTAGATGGAATCCCTTTCTTTATTTTTCTTTTTTCTTTTTTTTTTTTTTAACACGTGTGTGTGTTTCTTTCGATATATACGAGATGAAAAGCAAATAAAAGGGAAATAAGAAATAAGAAGGGAACACTGTTATTCTTGATTCGTGACGATGTCTGTATTCTCGTATTTTCGTATCGTTTCTTTATCATAGCAATTTCCGTAACAGTTTATTCAACTAAAAGCATGACTTCTCGCCGGTTCCCAACGCTAACAGAAACACGGCACAGTCTATCGACAAAATTTTTTTTCGATTCTTATACGTTGCATTTAATTGCAACCGCATTGTATTCAAAAGTACGAATTAAACTTTTCAAATAAAATTTTTTTTACAGCGTAAAATTTTGTACCATATAATTTTCAATGTTAAGAACAATTCAACAAGAATGTATATTTATCAATATATATTTACTAGAATACCGAAGAATGCACGATTATCACATTTCCATAAGCAATCGCGTCAAACCTAAAAATAAAATACAGTCACTCTGTGACTAACATCTGACATAATACGAAGACGATTTCTTCAAGTTCTTAATTCTAGTAGCAAATGTCAAAGGATATCAATCTGGAAATTTTCCTTTTTCCATGTACAGTAGTTTCCTTCAATTCGAAATTTTCTTATCCAATCGACACTTCTCTCCTCGAATTTCGAAAACGAAATATGTGAAACTAATCGATCTCGATAGATTTTTAAAAGGTGATATTCTCGACACTTTGTGCTACTTTCATACGGACTTTGTGCAAAATTTCTCATTGCAAAAAGTCGTCGAAATGATTGCACGAATACAAAAGCAAGAACGAAACGTGATATCATCACCGGCGCCAATTGCCAAGTGATGTCATGTCGCTATTATGATTAATGCATCATTCCACGCTCCTCGCTGCCTTCTTTGCATAAAACACACTTTCAAGACACTTACTCGCGTATAATAAACGACAAATGTAATTCTTTAACTCTCTGCGTTAAATTATAGTCTTTCTCTACGTTAGAAACGCATCGTTCCAAGCTATCAAGAAATGAAAAAGCAATGAAAAAGATACCAGCTAAATTAGGTGTAATTCTTTTTATTAGTTGAGCAAGGAGAAGATCAGAGAAATTTTCGTGAAATTTTGCAAAATTATCGCGAAATTCGGAAAATTTTACTATGTCACTCTTATCGAGATTATTTCCACGAATAATCAAATATACCAACAGAGATGATTATTATTTCATTGTTCAGAGAGATTAAATATGAGTTAAATACACGTATTCTTTTCAGAATACGAACACTTTGAAATTTCATTCGACACTCGAAACTTCCTCCTGTCGAGAGTTTTTTTTTGTTTTTTTTTCTTCGAATAAAAGTCTAATTCGCCTGTCAATTGCCACGCAGCTCATCGGCGAACACGCGTTAAATAACTCAGTGAACATCAAAGTGCCATTCATATTTTCACCTTTCCGTTTAATTAGATTTATTTCTGTCCGATCACTTTAAACTCATTAATAGAACTCGAGGGGTAGAAACGTAACGTCGGCAATCGAGAGTTTTCTCGTACTTTACCCCCAGACGTGAATCACCTTTTATTGCGCTCCTTCGTTTCCTTCGAGTCTGATTTCTCCCGCCTAATAACGCGAGTTCAAAGCTCTTCTATCTGGTACTTAAGAAAAGAAAAAAAAAAAAGAAAAAGAAAAAAAGCAGAAGAAGCAACAAAAGAAGAATCGATAAGTATGTTGATGATCGTTAAATAATTCATCTTCCCGACTACCTCGATACCACGAGAAGATAAAATTAAGAGAGAGAGAGAGAGAAAAACTTTTTCGAGTTACCAATTACATGTCGAAAATAACTCCACAAACAGATTTTCTTTCTTCTTTGCTAAATTTCATCGACTCGAAGAAATTCTTCCTGAAACTGAAGACAAAAAAATATATATATATATTTCCTCTGAATATCACTCTGAAATTTCGAAATATCCCACAAATGCTACAAGGTTCCAAAAGAAGCAGAAAAACAAAAAAAAAAAGTACATCGTCGAGATCGTTGAACTCGAGCGAATTATTCTGCGACTCTATCTAATCACGAAAGAATTAACCGCGCCGGCACCGGTGTGCCATTTCGAACCGAACGAGGTCGAGAATTTTTTCTCGATTCGGTTTCCCCGGATGAAAAAAAAAAAAGAAAAAAAAAGAAGAAGAAAAAAGAGAAAATACGAGAAGCCATTCGCGCGTTGTCGACTGATTTCGACAGGAGAGTCCTCGTCAAGCTCGACGCAGCTAATGAGCCTCGTTTTTCCCCCGTTTCGGATCCACCGAACAGAGACGATCGTCAGCGAACCTTCGTCATCGTCGTCGCCAGCCCTCTTCGAGCTCGCAGCCGCCGTTTCGGGGCGCAAATGAAGAACGCGTCGCGTCGCCTCGTCGTTAGATAAAGAATGTATTCGCGGTATCGAGAGCGAGAAAGAACAGGCGAAATAAAAATCCGACGTACTAGAAAACGAAAAGACTTTCCTTAGAGAAATCGTGTATCGATCACAAGCACAAACGCGCGATCGCAGCTAACGGGGAAAGTATAACTGCCTTTCGGGTAATATGATTCTCGATACGATAGAACCGCGATAGACGGCTTCGCCTGTATTAGATTTCATTTTCGATTTCAATTTTGATAGAAGCTATCGCCAGAAGCTTAATCGAAGCACACTGGATTCTGCATGTTGTACACGTATGTACGAATTGAAACGGTTGTTACCGGCGTAGATGGTGTAAGATAATACTGATAAAGACAGGTGAAACGGGAGAGGTAACAGTATAACATTCTACGAACGTTTATAAACGACAAATGCGAGGAATATTACCACTCTCAGGCACGCCTCTTTTCCAATTCTGCTTTTTCCAATTTACTTTGAAGAGAAACTATTCAGAGATAATTGAAAGCCACGTTACATACACGTTTCAATTTCACGGAAAAATTTCATGCTATTTGCACGCGGATTTATAATATAAACATATCTATAAACCTTGCCTTTCGAACGGAACGTTAATAATGATTAATACACCGAATGTAACTTCTTCTGTCATTAAATTGCTAATCGAGCCAGTAATTTACGTCAATAATCGAAAAACAAACTATTCAGAAAACTATCCGATGTATATCACATGCTGATTCAGTTGAATTAATTCCTAACGCTTCAAGGACTCTTCGCCGTGCATTCGATGATTCCAACTTATGCACGTGCAGCGTGGAATATTATTCCTGTCTATCGGCCATCGTTAAATGAACGTGAGCTCTAACGTCGTAATTGATATTATTTTTAACGATGAGTCGAAACTAGAAGGAAGAGCAAACTGTGCTTGAAGCAAACTAAACGAAAGCTCAACCGAGGCTAATATATTCCCTTGAAAACTGTTTGTGAGAACAGTTGATGTTGCTCAGCAACGAGCAACCGCATTCGACGAGAAATTGAAACCGGAAGAAAACAGCGGAGGAAGAGCATAAATTGCACGGGGGGATTAATTACGCGAACAAGTGGCCGCCAGTCCTAACGATCGACCACGAAAACCACGGATTTCTGGGCTGGCGTGCGGTAATTGCGCGAGTAAAATCGCATAAAATCCACGTGCTGACCAGAACCGGAGTAACGACACGTGGACAATGTGCCTAGCACAGGTTCCAGAGGTGGCCAGCTTGCATCGAGAGGATTTCAACGCCCCCGTTGAAAATCGACGCGATGATATCAACCATCTGATCTGATTCATTGCGTTGCGTGCGATTTTTATAATCGCCTCCGCAACGACATCCAATCAAAGAGGAATTTCGTTCGATTAACCACTTGATCGCCGTGCGCGCACCGGTGCGCGCCAGTCCCTAATAAAAGCGAAATTAATTTCGATTTCTTAACGGTGACATCTAGAATCACTTTCTAGCAGTAAGAAAATCGAAAAATATATTCTTTCTTGATTTTGGATATATTCGAAAGCTGCTTCGAAAGAAAAGGCAAGAAACAAAATTCGCGTGCGAAAACTGTAAAATTCCACTCTGCCCAACTACTTGCTTCAAAGCATTCCACACCCAAGATAAATATATAGTTTTATCGTGTATAGTATATATTTCTTTTTTTTAGACTATAATATTACAACATTTCAAATTCAACAAACGTGTATACAACTTTTTTAATCTTTTTATTTAGTATTTGATTTAGTATTAGATTGTGTGGCAACTCTAGTGAAAATCAAATGTCTTTTCTTTTTTTTTGTGCAAATTATATCCTAATTGATTGTGGCTCACTAATTATGTAAATAAAAATTATTTAAATTATTTATTTATTAGTAAAAGTACATTTTTTAAAAATTGAATATACGCGGCTAGCTGATGCGCGGTCTTTAAAAAGACCGCGGCGATCAAGAGGTTAAATTGCAAACTCTGCTCGCTAGACGGCGATTCATTCATTCGCAATTTGAAATTTATAGTTGCAAAAGAGCATACCCGTGACAATCTCGAGCTGCGAACTTCTATGCTCGTTTTCAACGATTTCTCTATTTCCATAGTGATCTTTCTTTTTCACATTTGTAACGTTAAATCATTCGATCGAATTCGAGGCAAAAAATATTTGATGAGAAGAAAAAAAAGAAAAAGAAATCTACGAGGGAGAAAGAAAACAAACTGAAACAGAGATCGTGGAGATAATGATAGACATATATATACTTGCAAAATTACAACGTACGTCGATTCCTGCATCTGAATAATTTCCTTCTCTTTTTTTCTCCAAAAAAAAAAAAAAAAAAAAAAAAAGAACGAAATCTGTTACGATTTTCGCAGCTTTTCGCACGCGAGCATCGCACTCTATGCATGCTCGTTTCAACAAAAATTTGATGCAATCTTTTCATATCGAAAAACGCAATCCGGGAAAACAAAAACCGGGGACAGCCGTCATAGCTGGAAAAACATGGGATTTTGAATCGGTACTTTAAAGAGGAGAAAGAGAAACGCGTTGAAAACTATTTTATGCCATTCTCGCAGCTTTTACTATTTTTTTTTTTTGTTATCTTTTTTACTCCCTTTCCGTTTTATTTCTCTCTCTGTCTCTCTCTTTTCTTTTTTTCATACACTCGCGTGTTGTTTGAAGATGAATTGCAAACAATTGCGACTTTTTCATAAACTCCGTGACAAGCGATTTCGCATCGGAATTATCCTTCGTTTAGTTGGCCGTTTGCGTGCACAGTGTGTCAATCAAATCATCCGGAAGAATGCAAATTAAAGATAGACGCGTATTTCGAGTCAGAAAGGAAAGTTCCAGAATACCAATTTGAAAGTGAAACGACAGAAACGACATTCGATATAAAAATTGCCGATTCTTGCGATTCAATTAGTAACAAAACCGAGTATAAAAACGAGAAGCTGGAAGGTAAATTCCACGTTGTTCGTTAAATTCATCACTCTTCAATTGCACGGTAATGCCGCGGTAAAACAATGGATCCCGGTATATTCCCGGGCTAAAGCTAACGAGCCTAATAAGACAGCAGACACAGAGACGAGAGAGAGAGAGAGAGAGAGACAACTGGCCGGACGAGAATTAAGCAAAACGGCTGAGGCCAGAGTCCAGGTTGCGTTAAGAGTAAGGCAAGAGCCACGGGCAAGGGTTGCTAGAATCAACGTAGAAGCATTTTCCACCACCGGCATGCAATATCACTGACCGTGTTAACTACCCTTGCTACTCGCTGCAACACGCTCGGAAATATGTATAGCGCCACGTGCTAATTATATCGTAACGAGCAACACGCTGCTGCTGCATCCCTCGATAGCAGACTCGATAATGCCGCGCGCGCTGTACGTTTGTCTTTCTGTCTTTCCGCGATTAAAGACAGCCAGAGAAGCCGACCCGACCGAGACAGAGTTCCCAATCTTCCTGTTATATACCCGTGAACGCCGGCGATAAATCAGTCGATGTCGACCGTACGAACAGTTGCGAATGACGGGAAACGAGAAGTTTCCGCCGGCTCTCCCCGTTCATCAAAGATCGCAACTTTCTTTTAAAATCCACACCAGTCGCGAAGTGATTAAACTTTCTGTTTGAATTGACTCTGGCTTGCCCCCCTTCGCCCGCCCTTCCCCCCCCCCCTCTGCGCTTGGCAACTACTTTTAATTAAAAGAAAAGTACCAGCCGGCCCCTCCCACGCCCGCGAAAAGGGCGAACAACCATCGTTGTTGCTGATTGATCACGGTTGAATAATAATAATACGCTCCGGGGAAATCTGCTTTTTCCTTCGGATCGTTGTTAACAAGTTGTTGCTAGAAACGCGGCTAAAAGCCAGCTTCTGTTTTCGTGTTTCGGCAAAAATTAATTTGCAACCCTTGTGCAAGGGTTAATCAAGGTGACGATGTAGCTAGTAACTAAGATTGTGAAATTTTTTAGGATAATTAATGTTAATTAATGTTAATAATTAATGTTAATGTTAATAATTAATAATGTTAATAATTAATGTTAGGATAATTTAATGTTCGACAATTATAACGAACATAGGTATGACGTTTGCTGGATACGATATAATACGACAGAGACAAAAAAATCTTTTCTTTGCTTTCCGAAAGAAGAAATTCTCGAGAACAGAGACAGATACAACCATCGATTCATTATTCGAGTAATTCTGGTAATTAATATTAAAGCTTCTTGCTAAGCTTCTTCACGAAAGTTTACAGAGGAAATTTTCCACGAGATTGACATTATGTATCATTAACTTCTATGTGTACTATACTTGATGACTGCTTTATGACGAATTCACATGTTAGAGAAATATAATCAAAAAAATTTCATGCTAGAAATACTTCGCTCGCTATTTCGTAAATAAATTGCTGGTAGATGATACGAAAAAAATGTTACCAAGGGCGAAGAGTTAAAACAGAGCTGTGGACGTTAGTGATTATTGCAGTGGTTTTAATCAAAATCCACTTATTAAAATTCTCTTCTCACTGAATATATATATATATATATATATATATATATATATATATCGTATTGAACATAACAGAGAAAAAGAGGAAAAATTGATCGAAAAATTTGACGACGTGACAATTCGATTTGTCCATCCTGACCTAACCAGGTAGTTGCGATTGCGCAGCGGTCGAGTAAAAATTGAATCGTTAACCACGCTTGATTCGTCAATTATTAATCGCGCTAAATATTCTCCAACGAAATTTTATAAAGCACGCGCGATAACCGGGTTGATGGCACGATGAAAGGAAAAGTTAATTGCTCGCGCGAAGATAAATGGAAAATGCAGATCGAAAATCCTCGAAAATTCTCCGAATTGACTGGAAAATTCGAATGGCTACGGACTACGTTGGCGCTCGTTGATGAATATATTTTTGCCGTAATACGGCATTTTCATATATAAAAAAAAAAAAGAGTTTGCGAAAATTCAAGCTTGATTCACTTCCTGCGCAACTGTTTTTTATACGGGAGAGAGACAGAAAAAAAAAGCAAACGATTTTTACCTTTCGAACGAAAAGCTTCGTAAAAAGTTGAACGCGAGCCGTGATTAAATTTATTTCGTAATTTTCAACGTAGACACACACATACACATACACAGAGAGAGAGAGAGAGAGAGAGAGAGACTGGATTACAAATTATACGACGTTTCTTCGGGTGCAGACGTAAATTTATATCTGTATGTCATTACTATGCAACTCGAGGTACACGAAATGTATCAAGTATACGATTAATGGGGCCGTTTTAATGTCGCTAAAAGCACCAATTTGTTCCCAGAATTAGAATGCATTTACAAAGGAAACGCATTGCCACCGCTGTTTACGCTCGTAACTCTGTTACACAATGTATCTTGATACAGCGTTTCGCTATTCATTTATTGCACATCACCAGGCGTAATCGTTTCTGCGATTTCGTCAATTTAAATACACACGCGTAATTAATGTATTCGTTGCACGATTGTTTTTACGACACGCGACTCTGGACGTCATCGAAACGTGTATTTATTATCCTCGATAGACGTAACGATTACTCTCGATACGTTCGACGCGTTCGCCACGCGTTAATATCGTTATTAGTTATTATTATTCGAACCTCATTTTCCTGGCGGGTTTCCCACCAGGAACGTTATTCACGTACGCGAACCTGGCGAAATATTTCCAACACGCTTGTAAAACTACCTGTTATCGTTCCATTATGGAAATTGAGTTAACTGTTGCGCCGCGGCGAACCGCGATTTTCACTAGTTGGTGAATTTCTAATATTTTTTTCAATTGCGCTTTAAATACCATCCGGTATTCTCATCGAGTAATCTCAAGCTTGATCGTATTTGATGCAGTTGTAACAATTGGTAACATCGCCGTATATAACATACTTCAATTTACGTAAGATACTTTTCGAATACGATTCTTATTTAGGACGTAACGTTGTGGCAGCGGTACAGACTCCGAGTCCAATTTTCACTCTGGTATCGAAATTTATTTTGTACAAGTTCAGTTTGTAAAAAAAAAAAAAGTGAAATAGCATTTACTAATTGCATTTGCTTCTCTAGTGTCGGAGAAGTTCATCCGTATAAAAGGAGAAAATAGTTGACCTTCACTTGCATTTCCGAGCAGATGAATATTTAACTTAACGCAGAGAAATCAATATCCCTTTCTGAGGAAACGATTTATTCAACGCGAATGAACACGAAAATATTTCGATCCATATATATTTTTATTTAGAGTCACGAAGTTCTTTCTTGAAAATTTAATACTCGCATTTTTATGTAGAGCAGCATGTTGTTGCTTGGCTTAATTTAAACTATAGAAAGAGAATAATACGCGGCAGACATATATATATGTCGCATTAGAGTGCAATAGCATAACAAGAACAGCAATAATAATTAGTTTCAATATTTCACCGCTAGCATTTGAAACGTCTATAAACGACTCAATTTTTATTTCCAGAAAAAGAATTATGAATTTTTATAATTACGTGCTCTTAATTACACCAATCTAATTTTTCTATAAAATACATATGTTTGCAAGTTCTATTCGATAGATTGATATATTTCAACCGAAGGGAAAGTCACTCAGACTTTACGATTTTCGTCAAGTGAAATTGAAACTGAAAATTATCGTACGTAGAAAAGAAAACCTTTTATCAAAACCTTTATCAATCAGTTCTCCTTTTTTTTTTTTTGTCGTAGTAACAATGTGCTTCTATTATCTGGCACGCGAAATATGCATTTTTACGCGAAAATCGCGGAAGAAACAACGTCCTTATCAAACGTCCAGCCGCCCACAACTAATGTCATTATCAACGTAACACACAATAAATGTGCACACAAGACAGAGACATTATTAATTACTGCGATACGAGATTGCACAACTGACAAGGTACAACGATGTGTATACAAGGAAAAGTGTATTTGTGCATCGTGTTTCTAAAGTTAAAGAAAAACTATAGAAGATTAACCAGTTATTAAATAACGAGGTCGTATTATATAATTATCAGATAAAGGCTCGCATGTTTCTAGTTTATTTATAAGCCGCGTTATCGCGTTGGTAATTTAAGCAACGTAGTAAATACTTCGTAGTTGATGCTTGTAGGTGAGTGCCAATTTCGTCAAATCTTGACGAATTAAAAAGAAAAGGAAAATTAATAAAAGATAATTACGCTTTCGACTTCGATCAATACTTGTCAGACTTTATCATTTCCAACTGTGTCGTATTGAAATTCTGTTGATTAATCAAACGTTCTAATCTGCTACGATCGGTTATCAGCATTTAACAATACCGGACAAGTATCCAACTATTAACTCTTTGCGGTCGTATGTCTGCTCTCAGCCACCACACAAGGGATCATACTGATCTTATATTACATTGAGTCGACGAGCTTCGGTGATACGTAGAATTCGAAATAATATTTTACAAATTGTGTTTAAGTGTAATTAGGCATTTTCATTTCTTAAAATATTTTAAAAATAATGCTCTAAAATAGCAAGAAGAAAGAAGTTATCGAAAGAAGTGTACCGTGAAATTGAAAGTAGCGATGACAAATTTTATTTTGACTCTTTGAACACTAACTTTGATATAGAAAGTGATCACTGGTAAAAATATTTTTTTGAAAATATTTACACCAGTGATTCTAGCAATGTGCAAGTTCATATTGTTTCATGAGAAAGTCATGTAAGTGGTGCAGAAAAATTTTTTTTCTGGGGATTAGAGATATGCGCAATCAATAGGTGCCAGCTAGAAGAGAAAACAAGAGGCCTATGTCGCATTTTATGTTTGTCCGGAAATTGGTGGAACAACTTGTAGGTGATTTTCGTGATGGAACATCTTCAAAATCAGGAAGACCATCGTCCTCAGATAAAAAAGAAAGACTTAATAGCAAACTACATATATATTGCGGCACTGTGAAGATGTAAAGAGTAAAGATTGTTCTGTACGTTCAAACAGAAAAATTAAGGGCGAAAGAATTAGCCAAACTAATTATTTTTGCGACACATGTCCTCGAAAACCAGGGCTTCACATTGGAGACTGTTTTGAAAGATACCACACGATGGAGAACTATAAAATATAATTTTCACATAAAATTAAAACATATTATTGCGTTACATATATCTAAAGTTTAAAAGGAATTAATAAATTTTGTTTTTGCCTTCGTAATCTTGCATATTAATTGATATTAACGAAAATTAATTCCGACCGAATTTTCCGACGAAAATTAGCATGACACCTATGTATAAACTTAATACGACCGCAAAGGGTTGACACAACTGGCGATTTATTTATTCGAACGTAGAACAGCACGAGCAAAATTGTTATTAGGTGAATAATAACTGTAATTATACTGATAAACGTGCACCTTTCTCGAACGGGAGGGCGACAAAAAAAGAAATTCGATCGCGACACGAGACACGCGACGCGATCTTATCAGTTCGTTGCAATTCTGAAAGTTGTACGCTTATCGCGCAAATACGTAATACCGTTCACAAATTCTATTATCACGTTCAATAATGTATATCACGTCACGAAGTTTCTACTCGACCAGCGACGACTGTATAATTTATCGAACCTCTGATACACAAGAAACTGTGAAATTTCGTGGATAACGAAACGGCTTTGGAGATACACACATTGGCACGGGCCACATTGATTTCATTTGTCTTTGTCTCTTATTTACCGCGAGCAATTAATACAAATCAAGATAAATAATCCAAAAAAATCCGGTCTGTTTTTTTCACGCAAATTTCCGCTGAATTGAACGAAGAAATACGCAATATCGTTCTCTTTCTCGGTTTACTTTACAACGTTTGTTTTCCCATTTCGCGTTGTTTCATCCGTCAACTGTGATCGAGAATCCTCGCGCTGATAGGAAGAGAAATTCAAGTGCTATAGATCATTTTTCCTTGAAAAATGTATGATAGAAAATACACGACGACGTATTCGATATTATTCACAGTTACAGATTTTTTTTCTTTCATTTTTCATTTTGAGTGTGCATCGGACACACAGACACGCTCGAGGTCTTTTCATTCAGTTATCATTATTTAAGAGATGACCTAAATGACTTGGACTGAATAATTTTAAGTAACAATATCAATTAGATTCTCTCTGAACTTTATTTACTTCGTATGATTTTTAATCGTATAAATAAATTTAAATCAACTCCTCTCTCTACAACAATTTCACGAGAAGTTTTCCACATATGCAAGAAGAAAAAATGTTTTTACTCGTTGACACGCCGATAGACTTCCACCGTAAATTACAATTTCACGAAAAAGTGCTAATCGTATTTACGAATTCATTTGCACGCTCTCATCTCATTGGACGTGCTTTATCTTTACACTCTGAACATTATTAGCTGTTTGAATTTTCAATTTTACCTGTTCATTTTTTTTTCTCGCTTTCTTTTCTCTCGCGTCGATTTTTCTTCTAATTGACCGGTCATGCGAAAGGAAAGTAAATGCCTATCTGCATGCGTGCGAATTTTATCTAAAGCAGAAAAATTTCTTTATCGATCGAGGAAAGAGACGGTTACTTCCTAAGGTTTGTGCAATCTGTCGCGTGACGATGGAATTAATTATTCCTCGACGGACGAAATTTTCGTGAAAATTTCCGAGTCACTGTAACACGGCGAACCTTCAAAAGAGCGAGGCTTTTGAACGAGAACGTCTGTATCTATCGGGAAGGCACGCAACGAGCGAACGATGCAACCTTATCACCGGCTCGCCTATCAGCAAATCGCTCGTATATCAGACACGTTGCAGGTACGTGCGAATATCTCGCGATATCTTGCTACACACGGATGCGCCGGTTATCAGCGCGAACGCGTGCGTCCACCAAGTCGATTGTGACAGCGATTCGCGAGAGCGATCCGCGCGAAAAAAAAGGAAGAAAAAAGGAAGAAAAAAGAAAGAAAGAAAAAATCGTTGAAAAACAAAAGAGCAGCGAAGGGATACCGACGCGGCGGTAATGAGATAAAAATAATGCCAGGCAGCCGAAAACGAAGGAGAGACAATAGACTGTCGGGATCCGCGCGTCGAGTGAACCGGTCCTTTGTCGTTTTTGTTTTCACGGCGTCCACCAAGGAAGCCGAGCCGAAAGAATTGAGATCGCGGTGAAAAGTGTCACGTACGTGCAACGACCGCGGCGAAGAATCGTTTCTTTAACGACCGATCGTCAAAGTCGACCGGTCGCAAGAGAGAAGAGCAATCGCGGGGAGATCGCCAACGGCGAGACAGCCGCCCTCTTATTCCACCACCAGCGGATTCACCATCTCGCCAATCGTTCTGTATTGTAAGTCTGTCTTTCCCCATTTCCCTTTTATTCCGAACCTTTGAATCCTTCGGATCGTATTCGGTCGAATTAAACGTCCGGAGAAATTACGTTTTCGTCTCGGAGGACGATGGACAGAATCTGTCCGCGCGGTCTCGCGTTGATTTTCGGGAATCGTGTGATTTGTAGGAATCGGACTGCGGAGACGTGTTCGCGTGTGGAGGGATTCGAGGGATCGAAAAATCTACGAAATTTCGTCGTAATCGCTGTGATCGCTTTCGATACGCTCGTCGCACTATTTGACGAAATATATTTTCATTAGTGATTTGCGATCGTTATTGAATCATTATTAAATCGTTATTGAATCGCGACGAAATGCGTGGACTGTGTATTTGGTGATTGGGGGGATATTTGAAGTCGAAGCGCGTGCAGATTACTTCGTTTTATCGCTTAATCCGTAATTTACTTATTTACTTTGTAAGACGAACGTAACGGTACGAATAAAATGTCGAGAAACAAATGCATTCTTTTTTCGTCGCTTTTCCACGTTCGTAGCGAAAATATTTCGTAGGAATTTTTTTTTTTTTTTTTTTCTTTTAACAGAATCAAACTGAACAAAGTTCGCGAAGACGACGTTTTGGAACGAAATTGTTTAAAAAAATGTTTCTTTTTTATTAAACATTTGAGATAAATATATAGAAAGAATACTATTGCCCGTATAACATTAACGCGCATTAATCTAAAAAAGTAAAATCGTACCTTTCAATGCTTTCAACGAGTCTACATAATTTAACAACCTTTTACCCGCAATTCTTTCGTCATTAACATTTAATATTACTTAACATTTAATATTACGAATCGCTGTGACGATTATCGTTCGTTTCTCCTCTGTGAAACTGAATTACTTTCTATTCCATAATTTTCTACAAACAACCGAATTAAACGTGAAAATGTCTGATCTTTTTATCTATTCGATAAAAGATTTGAAACAATGTATGAAATCAGTTCAGCAATATCTCTTCGCTCGAAGAGATAAAATACCGACAGGAGAAACTAAATGTGCAACAAACGGCTGAAAAAATTTTCCGGTATTGCGAGATTACGACACACTTTCTTTGACCGTAACGTAATTACAGAAGCGGCACGTTAACTCGCAATGAGTTACACAAGCCGCGTGAATGAATTTCACAAACGTCAGATATGAATTAGGTTCTCGTGCATTTCGTGTGAATGACAAGTGCAGAAGGGATTGAGTGGTTGTTTGTGGTTGAAATTCGGCTTTGTGCGAAATGCGCGCCTAAATGAACCCTAGAAACGTAAATGGTGTTTCCGGGACGAGAAGACACGTCGAATAAATACGTTTTATGCGCGCGCGATGTATCTGCACTGTTTCCACGTTACAATGCGGTGGAAGGACGAACGAAAAAATTCATTAATTTCTAAATTTTATTGTTACACAAATACACGTTTAATATCCAATTCTCAACAAATATAGGACTTAACACATATCCATATTATTTGCATCGCCATTGACCAAATGCCGGCATTTTTTGACACTGTTTGTAGAAACGATATGCTCTATATAAAAACAACCTAACTTTTAAAAAGTCATATATTTTTTAGTGAAATTTTGGGAAATGAAATGAAATGAATTTGTATTTACATATACACCTTTATTTTTGATTTTTTTCTTTCCGAAGTTAAATAAAAATTAAATCCATAAAAAAAGTTGAAACGAATTACTGAAAACATACTCGTTACTTTATTAAACAAAGTAAATTATTTTCGAAACTTTAATTTTATCAATAATTAATAGTAATTAACACCCAAGTGCTTAAACTTTGAATAAACTTCTTCTGTACGCAGTAACCGACTAATACGTTTTTAAATTAATTTTTTTTTTTTGCGTTTGCACCCTTATACGACGCAACTGAAGCTGAAATCAGTTTTTTTCGTAGAATTATCTCTGTTTGGTAAAAATTACGTTTTAATCTATTCGGATTTGATAAAACAACAATCAATTATTTATTGCAATATACAAATGACGAATTTTCGGATACGTGTTGACAATGACATTAACATGACGGAGTTCTTGGAAGAACTTTGAGAAATTTCTGCAGTCGATCGTCAATGCGACTTCTGAATCAGAATCATTTAATCTCGTTAAAACTGAACGTTCATTTTATGCAAAAGAAATTTTGAAAATAAAACTTCACGAATTAATTCATATAATGAGACATATCTCACGTCTCTTGAATATGAAAAAACGTGCAAGATATCTCATCTACAACGTCACATCGCAGAAACAACGTTACGTCGTGAAATATCTCGTTATAACATCTCGACGAGGGTGAGAATGATTTCACTTTTGAATGCAACGGTTAAACTGTTTGCTCCTACGAATCAGTATAATATCTGTTGAGCGTAAAAAAAAATTGATTTAACTCTCTCCTAGAAGATGTTTAAAATTGAAAAGATTAAATAGATTTAAGACTAAAAAATGATAACTTTCATCGTGTTTCTTCTATTCGGATTCTATTATTCGATTCGTCTAATCTCTAATTTTTCCGATTTTTAAAAATCGGATTTTCCAATCCCTACTACCAGAATCTTCGCATTGATTAATCTCTTTTCTGCTTTCATCCCTCGCACGATGTTTGCTGAATCGACGATAGACTATCGAGGAATATTAACGAAGGAAAGCTTGCAAAATCTAGAATTCGTTTTTCCGATATTCTCTCATTGATCATCAGTCTGTAATCATTTGCCATACTGAATCCTGACGTGTCATTTATCTCAATAGTTCCGAGCTGTTGTGTAAAAGTAAAAAATAAAAAAAAGATCTATCTGAACCAGGAAGATTCAATCGTATACCACGTTGCTTCAATCCATCACAATAATCGCACTTAATAACGAAAGTTGTAGACTTTTCAGAAAAATCCACATGTGTGCACAAGCGTACCATTTTTTAACTTGGAATAATACTATCGCTTTCTCTCTTTTCTTTTTCTCTGCCACCACCGAGATAGAAAATGCATTGCTAAAGTTACTGAGGGATGATCGATTTTACCATGTTTGCCGAAGCTAGGTTGAATACTAATCAACCTAGCAAGGTGTTCCGATATTCTCTCGTCTATCTCCTTCCTTTTTTTTTCTCTCTTCGCTACCGAAATCCACTTGAAAAGCAATCGTGGATATTTGAACACGATGTTCGTTGTACCGAGCGAACCACTTCAGGAACATCGTCCACTTCGTTAAGACGCAAATTCCTGCATTTTCTCTCTTAAAATATTTACACTATCGACTACACTTCTCGCTGTTGTCATAACACAAGTATTTAGACAATCAAGTATGGTCCAATTTGGCCGAAAAACTTATATCTTTGTTACATTTGCAAAACTATAATGACACGCTTAGCAAACTATTTCCTAAACGAATGACACTCTTTTGCACAAATGGATCAGTATTTTTTTTTTTAATGAAGTGTTTCGCATTTCCTTCCATTTGCAGCTATTCGTTGCCATTGTCTGTAACATTTTTTCTTAGAGATGATTTTTTTGTAAATCAAAATGATAATCACACGTGCTTCGCTGTATATACCTGTAATAAATGTATATACAAGTGTCTGAATACTTATAGATAGTAATATACATCTTCATTATCAACGACTGCGAAGATGAATGATTCTTGTTTGTCACTACGTTTTCGTTCGTGGCATCAATCGTAGTTTCCTATCAGATATACGAAACTGTCGAACACATGCACAAATGAAATACGAAATCAAGCTCGGATATTAACCGATGCGAAACGTTCTAAGCGCGTTTTAATGTTTTTCGCTACATTTACATCGTGGCATTTTGCCACCTATCGTACCAAAAACGACCGGGAGAAAGCTTTCAGTCGTAGTTAAAACTATAACGAGTTAGTTTCATTTCATCTAGAAATTCGTGGATTTTTTTTTTTTTTTTTTTTTTGCTTTATTGAAATTTCGATGTTTTCACCGATATTGGTATTTTTTTTTTTTTTTTTTTTTTTGGCACCTCGTTTTTGACACGTTGTCCATATTCTAAATATCACGCGACATCAACATATAATATTACTTCCTTAAGGAACTTTCATCGCGTTATAAGAGGGCAGTAGCAATCTTTCAATCTCGTTGCACAGAGACCTACTGATATAAATAACTGAGTATATACCACGGTGCTCTGAGTTTTCTGAGAATTTCCAAGTCAGGTTGCTTGATAACATTCTGCCTACTTTGATTCATACAAACGACCCAATTAGCGAATGAAATCCAAATAAGAATTCGCTCGAAAGAAATTTAACACTGTTGCTATATCTGATCCTGCATAATTTCTTTGTGCCCCACGGTACTCGAGAGTTACTCAAAAAGGAGGAAGTAGCTCGAAAAAGAATATTCACAAGTCCGTCCAACCGTGACGAATGGATCTTTCAGATTAAAATGTTTGTGCAAAAATATATTTCCCTCCTGCGTACGGCTAGCAGCATTCGCTCTGTTAAAAACGTTTTTTTTTTTTTTTTTTACATTTATAAAGTTTCATTAACGGGAACGATCAACTTGTTACGAAAGTGGAAAAGACTGCGAGCAATCGTTACGAGCGAAATAAATTCGCACGTTACGATCTTGAACACCTCGAGAAAGGTACGTAACTCTCTTCTGGCAGTAAATTCGTTAGCCACAAAAATGAAGGAATAATAATAATAATAATAAGTAATAAGTAATAGCAGTATTGCGTTCGCTGTTCACATTGCGGCCCTGTGCATTAACCTAATGACGGTAATTACCACCGTAGACAATTATTCTTACGATATTTTACGGAAACAACGGTGCGTCATAATGGGAATTTAATCGTGCAAAAAAAAAAAAAAAAAAAAAAAGAAAGAGAAAGAAAAAAAGAAAAAAGAAAATTCGACGCGGTGATAGTCTCGCCTTTCAATTTTCTCGCGTTTAAACGCCACGGAGAATTCGATAAATTTGAAACAATTCCGGCACGGCAGAAATTCCGCGGATAAATGAAAGACAAAAAACGAACAGCGGCGAACGCATGACCCAGTTGAAACAATTTATCAGCGCTACAAAGCGTGTACCCGCTCTAAAAAAAAAAAGAAAGAAAGAAAAATGAAAAAGAAAGAAAAGAAAAGAAAAAAGAAAAAAAAAGGATAAATAACAGATAACAAGAGAGATAAGCTGCAGGCCAATTTATCGCTACCGTCAACAATTTTCCCAGAATGCAACGTGCAAATGAAACTTTATGCAGAGGCGTCGTAATAACAGCCGCGTACGTAAATAAGAAGCGCGATTCCCCGCCGCCGTCGTCGTACTAATGAATTTTACTTACAAATCAGTTTTTCAACGATTCATCGAGAACGATATACCGGAATGATACGCGGAAACGAGACTTTATGTACTTTCTACGCGGCGTCCACGATCGTCCACTGTGTTAGCCACTTTCGTGTTAAATGCCTCTATGACACACGTTTATCTTTAGACACACGTCGCTATGCAAACGCACTGTCGACTCGTTGTCGACCAGCCTCTTTCCGTCGATCTCAGACAGAAGATAACGTAACCAAAGGTGGATTGGATTTATTTATTTCTCAGGTTACTAAGGCGACTAAGTTAAACATTGCCCATTGCTGTTTATTCGTTATGTATCTCGTGTACACGTTCGATCTCCTTTACAGGAACGAATCTTAAATTTCGCGTTTAATGCGATTTCCTAGTTCTTTTCTTTCTTTTTTTTTTTGTCAAAGTTAGATGAAAAAAAAAAAAAAGAAACGAACGCGTACAGAAAACCGTTTTTCAATTCGATGATCGCGTACACCGTGTTCTAGCAAATGTGCTCGAACTACAATTGGCAGAAGTTCCTCTCCTTCACCCAGTAGTGACATTAGAGAACCACGTGACTTGTGATCGAGCACGCAAGCGCAGATGATCGAGGCGGGCAGTTTACTGCCAATCTCGCACGTGTGTTCAAATGAATCTAGTTGCGTTCCGGTGCTTTCCAGTATCAACGAAGAATTTCTAGTACTGTCGCCCGGCACGATCGTCGTATCAAGAGATATTCAGTGAAAGCTAGCTAAAGAACCGTGAAACGCGGATCGGTGAGTAAACGAGTAGGGAAATCGAACGAGGGATTCGAGCTCTCTAGTGGGAAACAAATGTACGACGAGTCGCGACCGACCCACGTGCGAATGAGAATATCTGTTTTACATACGTGACACGAATCGCCGCGAGCTGATGTGTGTAATGCGTGTGTTGCGTGGACGTCACGGAATCGCAAAAATTTATGCGGCATTCAGTTTTTTTCTTAGTGATAGACGTGTGCACCTGTTGCAAAGCTAGATAGCAACTGCCGCGCACTGTCGTTTTCACACTTTTCTCCTGTTGTTGTTGGTGCTGATAAAATTGTTTCGTTGCCGACATTAATATTATTCAATTTGCTAAACGTGAGCCTATGTGTCTCGGCTTACTTCCGATAAATATTTCTGTCGTCTCATTCTTGGCACGGAACCTCGTTACACGAACGCCACTGGATAAGAGAAGCTGACGCACGCGATACGAGATAATTTTTTCTTTGATAAATAATTTGTAACTTCTCTCGTTGTAGAAGGTAAGATGTTAGCATTAGATATTATTAGATGTGTGCTCCATAAAGCTATTAATCTTTTGTTCTAAAGTGTGTTTGTGTACTGTATTGAATTTCAAGGTCGACCTTGCCGATACCATGTATACTTTACTCTACGCACGTACCAAAATATCATCTCGCCCTTGTACAAAAACTGAATGTTCGTTCCAAACATTAGCTAGAGAAAGACCTGAGAGAGTGGTACTCTTACTTTGTACGAAAATTTTCGCGTTATCATTTAGAAATTTATATATCATTTCTAACTGATAGGTTTTCTACTATTGAATATTATACGTATGATTTATATGTATATGAACGAAAGAGTAACATATTTAATTCTCTTGTTGTTACATATAGTATACGTTAATATTTATTTATCATTAACTAATATTAAATTTGTTTTATCTCAATCTGTATTTACAGATTGATCCTTTGAGAATATTTTGTTATTAGCGTAAAATATTATTTGTCTCACCTCACGTGCATGGGAAACATATTTCATGGAAGTTTCTCTATTTATTACAGATCGTTAGTTTAACAAAAAATGGTGTCGTCAATAGCAGTGGAAAATGGAAAAGCTAACCCACAAAAAAAGCCTACCGCCATGGGTATTGGTCCAGGCAACTATCGTTTAGTCGGTTGGGATATGGACACTACTGGCAAGAAAGTTATAGATGAAATATGCCAAATAGCTGGATACACACCTAGTTCTTCATATTCTCAGTATGTGATGCCGTACAAAGATCTTAACCCTCCAGCCATGAAAAGACACAATATGAAAATTGTAACTATTGGAAAGTTTCGTGTCCTCAAAGACAATAAAACTAACAAGGTAATTAGTGTTAACAAGTGTCATTAATACTATAAAATAAATAAATATTTCACCTGTATTTGGCTGTACTTGTTGTATTCTTTTGCAGGCACTAAAAACAAAAAGCGAGGTGTCGGCGTTAACAGATTTTTTAACATGGCTCTCGTCTATAAGAGGAGATGCAGCAGATGGTATAATATTAGTTTATCACGAACCACGTAAAGTTATTCCTGCTATGTTGATCGAATCTTTAAAAAAATATAATCTTCTGGAAAGATTTAAACAAATTGTAAAGGGATTCGCAAATGGATTTAACGTTGCTGAAACAAAATGTGCAGGCACAGTACGTGCGTTTACCCTTAGAACATTATCTCAGAGTTTATTTGAGGAAGTAAGCAAAGTTTCTTTTGCGTGATAAGTACATTAAGTTATTTTCCTGATAAATACATCAATATTTTTGACAATTTGATATTATTTATTATTTAAGGAAAAACGATTAGACAACGCAAAAGACAGAGCATGCTTGGCTTTACAAATAGTACAACATTTAAGTTCACTGGAAGTTGCAAATGAGAATGAAACA
Organism: Tetragonula carbonaria; assembly: GCA_032399595.1. Classification (NCBI taxonomy): domain Eukaryota; kingdom Metazoa; phylum Arthropoda; class Insecta; order Hymenoptera; family Apidae; genus Tetragonula; species Tetragonula carbonaria. Next base: position 4,572,380 of record JAUCRC010000011.1, on the reverse strand, counting down.
AATGGTAGTGGTGATAGCGACAGTGCCATGAAAAACACTGTTGAATTTATTAGAGAATTTGTTCAACCAGTAGAAATAGAAGAACAAGAATATGCAGGTATATAAATATCAATAAATTAGGAATTACGTTCACGTGTTTCGATTGTACAAAATTATACAATGTTATACTCTGTAATATTAATAACACGTCGATTTTATTTCAGAATTAAAAGTGATATTCGAACGTCAAAACAGTTTAAGACCAATTTTCGTATCTCTGTTCCGTGTAAATCGTCGGGAGCGACAACATGCTAGTCCTTTACGTCGATTGCTCGCTGAAGCAGGAATAGAGTATACACAGTTAGAAGTCTGTATAAATTAAACGAAATCATTACTTTCAATCGAATTGTATCGTAAAGTCTAACTAAAAGTTAAACTAATGAGATCTTTAAAGCTAATTTAACTTGCGTTACAGGAAGCCTGGAATAATGGAAAGAAAGAAGGCTTGGAGAAATTAATCAAGGAAAAATTAACTACAACTGACGAGAAGAAAATTACAGATTTATTAGTCGTTCTTGAAGATCACTTCGACCCCGATAAGAAATCAAAGTTGAGAATATCAAGAGACAAGACTCAGATAAAAATCGAAAAGTCTAGCAACGACGATAAAGAAAATAATAACAAGTGTGACTCGAGTACCGAAAGTCCAGACACCACCACGCCTAATTCGCCGCTTAAGGTTAAATCAGAATCTGAGAACAGTACGTTTATCACAGAAGAATAAGAATTAGGCAGCTCAATTCTCTTTTTCAGTACCTTTTAACTAATTATAAGATCAATATTATTGTTATCAGTAACTGATTTAACCATTCCGTTCATTCTTATCATTACGTTATTCTAGCGTGATAAAGTATGAGTGTTATTTGTTGCAGTATTGTTATTTAAGTTTTTATTTTCTTCATAACGAAGTATATATTGTATTCTTGAAAAATACGAAACCCGACTTGAATTAAAATTATGTACAAATAACACTTATTAACAATTATTATTATATTTTTTTTTTTTAGTTTGATGATCGAGGAATATTTAACGCTTGTTTCGTTTAACGATTAATTTTATGATCATTGATTTTTATTTAATCAGATTAACAAGTCGTAACAAGTGATTGTTTAGAGACTGTTGGAGACATACATAGAATATATATTTGGACGCTAAAGATTTTCGTTTCTCATCGTTTCTAAGATTAGTAATATAATATATATATTTTTTCTTTCTTTGTTTTTCTTTTGTTTTTTTTTTTTTACTTGATGCTAGTGAGATTTACGTATAAAGTAGCGATATATATTAGGAATATATAAGGAAAATATATAGTAATATATTTTTGTATATCAAAAAGTTTAATAAAACGAATGAATGAAACGAACGCATCGAAATGGTTGCATTTAAAAAAGTTAAATTTTGTTGTACTGATACAATTGAATAAAGACTTCGAATTGCAACTTCCCGTTATCAGTCATTAACATATGTACACGAACGTACGGCATTTCTATTTTTACATCTCGCTTCTTCTCGTCGTCTACTCGTTATTTTTGTGAACATTATTTTTGATGAATATTACAAAATATAATTCACAGCCAAGTGCATGTGTATATATCACGCGGTATCGCTCTTTGTTCTGAAACGGCGATAACGGAATGCTCGAAGGAAAAACTACAGCGTAACTTCTCTCTGTTATAAAGCGCATCTCGAATCGGTGCAACGATCGAGATAAAGTCAGAAATGAATTAAATATACGAATGCCTATGCAGTGGACCGTTGTATCCGCTTATGGACTTCCATAAAGCATGCCAAACGCCTCGAAGCGTAAACTGGCAGGCGCGCCACGTAGGATGTAGAAGATCAGAGAAGTATTCACCAGCTAAGAAAAAGTATCAACGCGCGTGGATCCCTTTAGTATTAGGCAAATATCTCTCGACTGTTTCACAATTTTCAAAATTTTACGAAAGCAACTTGGCCGGCATTCACCGAGGACACCCTGTAGTTTACCGATAGAGCATGAAATACGAAGGATTTTTTTCTTACAATCTTCCGCCATCCATTCAACTGTGACATAGCACATCGGAGCGTTCGTGACATTATAGACTTATTTAGAAAAATAGCAAGTGCGCGACTATGCGTGAGAAATTCTAAATTCCAAAATCTTACGTATTTTCTGTTTTCTTTGAACTTTCTTAGAAATAAAATTGAAATCTCTCTGTTTAAATCGCGCGTCACGATAATATTCTAGATAATATTCTAATTTCTTAAAAAAAAAACGTAATGTAAAATTTCTTAAAGAAAGGGAAATACAATAAACCTGCCGATTCATAAACTTTCTCATGTACGTGGCTTCATTAATTAATTAAAGTACAAATGTAATAGATACAGAGGATGGCAGCGATGTTTGAAAAGCATAAATCTACCAATATTTTGATAAGTATCTGCTCGGGCGTTCAACTTGGTCTTATTAATTTCTTTTCATGAACGGCGAACCGTAAAGTACAAAATACACTCGCTGCGCCGCGATTACTGTAACAGGCAGCGAAAAGGAAATTGCTGTTACTGGGAGGCTCGTTAATTGAGCGGCCGTAACCATAAGAAAGTACCGCGATAATAAATGATCCGATGATAGCGGCGTTTGTTAAATCTTTTGTTGCTGCCGAGGATCGGGATCTTAATGAGACGAAGGGTCAAGAAATAAATTGAATTTCATGATCTGTTACGTACTAACAAACGCGGACTTTTGTGGCGTGTCATACGAAACGTATTTAGGAATGTTAAATTGAATTTCCATAGTTCCATAGTGTTCGAATTGACGTTGCTCAGTGCGCAAACGTTCTGTTATTATAGAAATATATTGTAATTTTTTAATTTCTAGCGAGTCTCTCGAATTTCCGAATCTCTACTTTTCTCCCGTGCAAGCTTCACGGGAACGTGGATTTATTACGCGAGTATATCATGGCGAGAAAAGCATGAAAAAAAAAATGATTATGATAACAACGAACGATAGATTATATTTCTTTCCGTGGAAAAACAAAGTCACGTGGTAATGAGCATTAGCCGAGCATGGCTATTGAAAAATTGATCTTACTTTCGTACTTGAGTGTTTCAATTAACGAGATCTTAAATTAATGAGAAACTACATCTTGATAAGTTTGTAATTTATCATTTGGAGAAAAGAATTAATGTGTGTAACTAGTAGGTTCAGGAGAGAGAGAGAGAGAGAGAGAGATCAAAGGAAAGGGGAGGGGAAACCGCTCGTGAATGTACAGTTTCAGTTTTCATCGTCGACACTTTTGCAATATGCAACTAACGGATAAGTTTTCTCAAGTCTCGGAGCGTAACAAACGATAACGGTGAACGATTATTGCCTAAAAGCTGCAGCGAGCGAAGTCGCGTAACAAACGTAATTACAAAGAATACGGCGCGTGCCATCCGTTGAAACGTGGATCTCTCGTTAAAGGAAGCGTGCCACGGAGAGAGAATGGAGAGAGAGGTGCGCGCGGGAACGATTCGATTTTCATTAAAAAGCAATCGTTCCGCCGCGTACCGGGCCCTGAGCAGACAGAAAACAACGGGAGAGCAATTTGCCCGTAGAATCTCGGCGCGTTCGGACGCGTGACATCGCACTGTGCTCTATTAGTCTCAGTCAGTCAGTGACAGGTACCAGTAGAAACCGGCACGAAAATGACGACCAACGCGCGGCGTCATTCTCACTTTTTACGCAGGCATCTGACACGGCTGATGAAAGCAACGATCCTCGAATGAAGAATAAAAATGGCGCGACAAGCCTCGAAACTTTTTACGTTTTTTCCCCACACTTCCTCTGCTCGTATCCACTCTCTCGTCGGGTGTGTGATTGCATTCGGCCGTGTAATAAACTCGATCGTATTTCCTTTGAAAGAACGTCGTAGATTATTAATTCATCAATATATCGGTGGCATCGATCTGAATGAATATCAAATTATTTATCCTTCGTCACAGGAACGATTTACCTGTTTTTTTTTTTTTTTCGAAATTTCGATATCTTTACCCTCGATAAAGCTTGTGAACGAAATTGTTCGAACGCTGTGATCAGAGCTGAATAATAATGAAACATTCCAGTAACGAGCGTTCCAATAAAAAAAAAAATCCTCGTTCTTGATCGAATAAAGTTGCAACAATATCTGCGCCGTCTCGTTAAAGAAACGAGAGTTGAAGAAAATTGGAGAACTGCCGTTGCAACTTTCTCACAAAGTTTAATCGTAATTATCTTCTATATAAATCCTCGATTATCCGCGAGCACGGGCACTGGCAGCGCGCGTTTCAACGCGCTTTGATCGACTGCTGGCATTGACCCAAAATCAACGCACCGGAAAAGTCAGCAACCGGCTAAGCAATTCGCCTTTTATGCGTGTCAGAATCACGTAATGTTTCGCGATTCCGCCAGTTCGCTGAAGCTTCCTAGATAGACGAGAACGCCGGCCGCGAGTGAGAAGAAACCGAAATGAAATTTCGATATAGCAATAAAAATGCTTCACGGTTAATGAACATCTCCATTCTTCGTTAACGATCGTATCCTCTTCCTAGATGGAATCAACATCTAAACGATGCACGAGATCGCGCAACTTGACAATCGATATCTTCTGCGTCGATACGTCGCTTCGTCGTATTATCTTTTCTCCTTGCAATTTTTCACACATTCCGTTCAGATGCTGGAAAGTAAATCATCTAACAACAAGACTGCATTCTCCGTGTTGCTAGCCTTCGAATCAACGATTGCTACCTTCTTTCGTCAGAAGAAAAGATTTTTCGAGAAAATTCGAAACAGAAAAGTGAGATGTAAGAGGAAACTATGACACCGACCAATTTCGATCGATTTAAGCTTTAAAAAAAAAAAAAAAAAGAAAAAAACAGAAGAAGATCGAAGAAGAAAGAAGAACAAGCCACTAACTTGATCCTTTTTTCAAAGTAAATTTGTAAACAAGCAAGAAGAGGAGGATAAAAAGAAACTACCAAGGTACCGAAGTACTATGCCTGGTGAAGAAAGATCGAAAAGGAGAGACACGCGGTGTCCGCTCGAGGCCGTCACTGCCGGCGAAGAAGACGCGGTGAGGATGGTTGTTAGCGGAGGCAGCAAGCATGCATTAACAGTACTCTGGATGGGCCGGTGGTTCTCTGGTTCCTTGATTTCCGTTCCTCCCCTCCAGGAGACGATACCCGTTGGAGGAAACATCAACCACGGAGGGAGAATTCTTGCGTGGTACACGCGCCTCAGTTCATCGGGAATCTTCGTCAAAATTGCATCCCTCTTTCTCTGTCTGTGTAATAAAATCCCTCTTCGCTATCAGGAAGTGTGTTTCTCGCGTGTTTCGCGTACAACGCTGTCAACGACGAACAACAAGGATAAGGAAGAAGAAGCATATCCGGCCGTATCATGTGGACCGTCCTGATCGCTGGATTTTGCACGGTGCGTGTGTCAGTCCTCCGTCCTTTTGCTTTTATTTTTTTTTTTTTTTTTTTTGCGTTCTGAGAATAGAATTCTGGCGCGATTCACATTGGCAGACTCATTTCAGATCGTGTTCCAAAATATGAATGAATTTTCACGACTGCGCGATAACTCGATCCTTCGAACCTATTTTCCTCGTACACGTTCGTCGTTTTTCACTTCTCATTGCCTTTTCTCCAGTTCTCTCGAGCGAAGGAATTACGAAATTCTGCGTTATTTTCCTTCGTGTCTTGTTTCTACGTGTTTGATAAATTTATGGGAAAACTTGTAAAAACTCTCTCGGTGGATAGTAATGATCTTATCTCGTGGATGGCGGAGACGTAAAATTTTATTTGCATAAGAAGACCGGGGGTATGATCTTTGCAAGGCGTTCCACGTCGAAATGTTAAGCCCGGATCCCTTTTAACGCACTCGGTGCAAGCGGTATTCTATCAAACTTTTTCAATTCCGACTTCTCTTTTAAATTACTGGTCCAGAAGTCACGGATAATTGAATCGAAATCCAAAGACTGCTACGGTCGTAGCAACATGTTTCGAATACAAAAAAAAAGAAGAGAGAGAGAGAGAGAAAAATATAATTAAGCCACTTTATCACTTTATACTGATATACTTCGTACATATGAGAAAAAGTAGAAAACTCTGTGTGCTTCGTTGAAACGCATTATTATTATCATGTTATTCGTTAACATCAAATAAATTATTTATCAGTCATTGAGTGGAAAGACTTGCGCTCCGTTCTTTCTTCTGCGCTTCTGTTGTAGTTATTCCGTTTGGAAAGAGGAAAATTCATCTGTACTACTTTCTTCGCGATGTAATTTTTGATCTACGTATATTTTTCTTTAATCTTACTCGACAGAACATGCAACAGAAACTGAATCCTACAGCGTGCAGTAAATTAAATCAAAGGAAGATGAAACGCAAGCCCAATTATCGATATTGTAAATGAATATCATTCGTGAGTCGTGCGAGAAACATCGAAATCAGCCCGAAAATAAATTTCGTTAATTTACAAAGAGGTAAAGGCCAATGCACGAATAACGAACGAAGAAACGGAGGCATGCTCGTTAATGAATTTTGAAATTTCTTCGATAACAGGCGATCGAGGAGGTTATTAACTTGTATCGTGTCCCGTATACGGAGACAACTCAATGTCATCGTGCCAAAAGTACCAACGAGGAGGAACGGGGACGGAATTTATGTCGCCATAAAAAAGATTTGCGGCTCTTTCGCGAAGAAGAGATTAAAACGAAAAAAAAAAAAAGAAATGTACGCGTGCGTAGTTATCTAGGAGGCAATCTCGAGGGAAACGAGAGTCGCAGGCAGGCCCGTTTCACGTAACAGATTCGGCTGTTCGTGTCTCTTCCCGTTAACCTTCTGCGCATCAATCGGAGTGCATCGCGTGCGCACGTAACACTTCGCGTAAATTCTTTCACGCGTGCATTATTTACCATTATTATTTGCCTCGTTCGCTTGCCTTTAATTTATATCGACGCGGTAAATCAGAGAAATCACATTTAGACCGCGTTGCAGGATCAATACGAAACGAAAGGCAAAATGCAAACTTTTTGTCTGGCGAACAATTCACGCGAAGCAAAATCATTACTACGTATCATTAGTACGTATTTTAACGCTAGATCGAGTAGAATCGATGACTAACTAGCAGAGAAATCAAATCAAATCTTCAATAGAAAAAAAAAAGAATATCTTTCTAAAAGATTGCCAGTTTATCTCGAGAGAAGAAACTGAAATAATGGACCGACTACTAAATATACGTGTGTACGTAAATGCGAGATAATCTCGCAGAACACAAAGTCTTCTACTCTTCGAATTTCGATGAGCGACAATTTATACGAAACAAACAGAAATGCAAAAATACCGGTATGTTCCTGCTGGCAGCGCTCGAGTTTGCTATCGGTATTATGGCAATAATCGATTCTATTACTATTCGCAGTTTAAATTGAATTTCGTGACACGCAAGCCAGCTTGGCCGAGCCGACTCCGTCGATGTGTGTGTGTCGGTCCCGGGTCGATCGAAAAAAACATTAACGTTTCGATAAAACGGTCCTATCGACCGTTCGGCAATCCATAGTTTGGCATTCAATTTGAAACAAGGCTTGATCAAACTTCTATTAACTCGACAAATTGGATACCACGGACTGTCACGACCACGCAGTAACACCGCGGCTGGCTCTCTTATTTCTCTCTTGAAACCCCGGAACGGGTTTCTTCTTTAATGCGAATAGTTGCCGTTTAACGATTCGGAAATCATCGTCGGACGTTCCAATTCCATCGAAATTACATCGATCCTGCCAAGAGTGGGGAAACCGCGAGAGGGGAGAACTTTGTGCCACGGCTCGTCGTTCGCCTCAGCTCATGTCCGATTAAAGTGCTGTTACAATAACAGTTCCGATTCACGCCATATCGACCGAATAATGACTCGATGCTTATTAATCTGTAAAACTGTGTTTGCTCCGGAAACTGGCAACTGATCAGTCTCTCTCAGACTTGATACCACGGATTGAAAGTTCTTCGATCGAGAGTTTTTCCCTTCGTTTTCGTTCGTTTCCGCGCGAGAGGCCGTCTCGAGATCGTCTTTCACCTTTTTTTTTTCGACAAGACGAACCTTCTTCGTACGTTCTTGCGGGAACCATAAGAACCGTAATTGTGACGATAATTCTCGTACCTCCCGACTTTTGCTTGTGCGAACCTCTCTCGGAAGCTAGAAGACTCTCTGATCAACGTTTTTAGTTAATTTCTAGAACTACCAAGATCAACTGAAGCAAGAAGAATTTTCGTCAGAAAAAAATGGAAAAAGAAAAAACAGAAAAACTGAAAGATTCAATAGAATGCACAAGCGTTTTATTTACTTGTGTATTTTCTGTGTGATATATTTCTCTATGAATTGTGCAAAATATCTAGCAGAAATTGAGAATTAGTCATTTTGACCACCTAGTCTCGGTAGTTCTAGTCTCAATTTCATCGCCTAAAGTGTAACGCGATTAACGTTCGATTCTCGAGAAGCAAGCGAGTTACTTTCACTTATCGCGAGAAGATAACATTTGTAAATAAATTCCAAGATAAATCGTCGCTACATTATGCATTTACGGAGTCGATCTTCGAATGTGGCTACCGAACGGTAATTTTGGACGTAACGTTACTAGAAATAAAGAGTACTTCCGAATAAATAAAATCGACGATAGAGCACAATTTGTACGAGGAAACGCAAACGTGGGACGAAACGATTTGAGTAACTGGACATCTTATGATAGTTCACTGATTTTCTTCGCTATCTATAATTTTTCATCGAAATAACTGGAGACCACGTTCGAATAACTGTATCCAAACGTGTGTTACCTATTCTGTGATTCTTTCGCTCACTAACGTAAGCGGAATCGTAAGCGTTTATATAATTGAAACAACATTCGCCAATAATTCGACATCCTGTTGCACAATAATTCACCAACTAGCGACAGTGCAAACTTTTTTACGCAAAATTTTTGCAAGTTGCAAGTCAGATAATTGACATCGTTGATATATTAGATTTCTGCGTAATTCTCGGCCGTCTCGAGCCCGTCAAACATTGTAAAAATATTTTACTTTGCCAAATAAGTCGATTCGTGCTTACACAGAAGACGTTTTTACATATGTTGCAATGACAAATATGATACCAACAAATTTTCTCATCTTTCTCGAGCATTATAAAACTGTTCAAACCCTTCTCTGAATCCTAAATTTTTCTATTAAAAATACGTTAACTAAATTTGTGAAACACTTATTCTTTCGGCAGACAGAAATATATTTCACGAGAGTTATTACAAATGGAATCTATGGAATCTAGAATTTGTTTGCAAAGCTCGCGCGACATCTTGCGTTAAAAGATAAGTTATTAATTAACGATTAGCGACATTAAATTGTCAATGAGCAATAGAATTTCGTTCGAGACGAAATTTTATCGTGCAGTAGAATATTGATTCAGAAGCCCGAGGCTTTTTTTCCAGTCGTCGGATTAAAAAACGACGTGTGTTTGCGACAACGTCAGAGATCGAAAATTTCCACAACGCTCATAACCGCATCTTAATTGCTAATTTCATCGCGGGAAAAATCTATGAATTATTTATAATTCTGTATGATTTAATATGCTGTTGATTAATATGCTCTTAGTTGACGCTGGTAATCCGAATAATTTATCAGCCCGATTTTTCGAGTCTTTAATTACGCGATTATTTTGAAATTCAAACCGTTTACGTTTCCCCGATTTTCCAACTTTGCGGCAAGTTCCGCGTGTAAACCTTCATTTTTATACGTGCATTAAGGTGAAATTAACGAAGAGCTTCCCGTATAAATCTTAGTTATTACCTCGTAGTTGTAACTCGTTTGTTTCGTTGAATTTGCTCGTTTTGCGTCGATATTAAAAACCATTGCGCGAAATAATTTGGAAGATTCGATGAAATCCATTGAAATCGATTTAAACGAGAGTCGCCTTTTAAAGTACAGCAATTCCATTTTTTCGTTGTCTAATATAAAGCACGATGCACGAAACACGAATGAATTTCTATATTATGTTCTTGTAGCCCGTTGAGGATTATATTTAGTATTTAATGAAACGCGTGCAAAGAATGGTTTTGAAACATTAATTCTTACGATCATTGAATACAGACATTAATATCGATATCAGCTTATCGATAAAAATTCATCGATGCGTTCTTAATCGATGATTTAATCGACATTTTAATTTTACGTAAAATTTTTGCCTCGCACGTCGTTTCTAAATATTTTTTACCAACAATTGATTATATCGGTATGAAATCGGATTACATCGGTACGAATGGCGAGTAAATTGTGTTTTTTTTATAAAAGATTTATGTATTTGACTTCCTGGATTGATGCTTAACATTTGCAAACGATTATGAACGACCAGCAATCGATATTGCACAGTTAATTACGATGACGACCATCGCGCTGTAAGTACGTTTTATGCGCGTCATAATGATTCCGTGGCTGAGATGTAATTAAAATTTAGTCGTTATCTAACGAGTAATGATCGATTAAACAGACCGCAAACACCGTGAAATATCGAATGTTTCCTTGCCACGTTTCGATTTAACACGCACGTAAAAAATGAAAGTTTATACGTTAATTCTCTCTAGTACATAATGTTTAATAAATTGTTTCAACACATGCTTTGTCATCGCTATTTCTAATTTTATTAATATTGATACAGAAACTTTAAAACAGCCATATTCCTTCCCAACTAACAAATACTTTAATCCATCTTGTTAACATTGAAACGATGAATTAAAGATATTAGAATCAACGTGCAACGTAACAACCTTGAAAATGGTTGAAAGAACGTACGATCGAAAGGCGCACCCAATCGAATCGCGGAAATCGGCCTTGGTTGAACCAACCAAGTTGACCTACCTCGAAGAAATAACCATGACCTGTACTGCGATTATACGTCTGGCTGACCGTACGATGGGCAACCAGTATGGTACGCATATAACGAATAACTTAGGCGGGCACCAGAGCGTTTCTTTACACCGTTACTTCGTATTGAAGTCTTTTCAACTCGCGTGTCGGTCGCCTTGTTTGTTTCGTATCGAAGTTTCGTGCCGCGACGAGGATCAACGGTGGAACGACGAGAGCACGCTTCGCGTTCTCGATATATCGACGATCAAGAAGATCAATGCGAGCCAGACGCTTTTAATTAAGAAAATTGTACTTTGTACTCTAGAGTCCTTCCTCGCGCCAAAGGTCACGTCAGCGCCATCAGCGTCCAGATGTTCAGACGGAGGAGGAAATAAAATCACTCGAGTGCGATCGAGGACGGTGACACGGCCTGAACAGACCTGTTATTTCACGGTGAAATAGTTTAGAAGTTTGTTAGCAAAGTATGTTAATGGTTAACGCACTCTTGCATTAACAAACGCGAAAACGTTTGCTCAACTATGAAATTCTTCGTTACCGCGAGGAGTCGCATTGCGCACACTCTGTTTCATTAACGCCTGGCAACTCTTTCTCATCTCATTTTCTTATCTCTCGTCTCTCTATGAGTGGGATCTCATCTTTAATTACGATCAGACGCAACGTAAACTCGGATCGATTGTGCATGTGCGCGTGCATGTACGCTGCCCGGATGCTTCGTTCATTCTTAACAAGAATGCTCTGTAATTACATCGTGTTACACGTCGTCGCAACTATTATTAAATTGACTTTCATAACGTACGGACTAAAGTAAGTTCTAAATAAATAAATGACTTTGTCGGCGAGCACTTCAGCCCTTAGACTGTGACTTCTTAATTTCGAAGAAAGTTCTCTTGAACCGACAGATGCAGACACCTGATGCAAGCATTGATATTTTAATTTACGTAGTGGATTTACGTAGTTGTTTTGTTAAATTTATTAAATTTTGCAGCTTGATAACTTCGCAAGAATAGATGTGAATATTTACGTAACACTACACGCATTACATTATGCACCGTTTATGAAATAGTGAAAATACACGTGGCAATCACGTCACTGATGAACGACTATAAAAGATAATTAAAAAACTGTTTTGAATATTCATGGACAGCGTAATAATCTATATTATCAATTGTCACATTCTCACTGTCAAATAATACGATTTACTACCTTCCCTAAAGATAAAAGAACCTAAACGTAATTAAATATTAACCTAAATATAACTATAATTCTACGTGAGACAATATTTCATACTATCTATATTCTACGCTTTTCTTGCCACGAAGATGTAGAGTAATTGATATTAAAAAAACAAAAAAGAGATGAAATACGCCGCATAAAGAATTTATACATTTTATCTACGTTACAATCTTACTTCAATACCATCCTTATCCAAGTATGCACTTAGTTCCTACGATATTTTATTTAGATACTAATATATTTAATAAGCGACAATTATATATGAAGAAGAACTACCTTCTTCTAATTAATTATCCATTAATTAACGATCCCTATTAAGTTCCTGCTCATGTGCTGAATTAAAGACACTCCACCAAAGTATAAATTTAACTTTAAAAAATTCCCAATCCTAACTTTACCTGAGTTCTATCTATAGAAATTTAAAAACATCCTTACATAAATTCTACTTATCAGATATTTAAGAGATCTGTTTCTGAAGAAGAGGGAAGGGAACATTATTATCGGATATGATGTGGAATATCAGTCTTCTTTCGTCCATGATCTACTGGCATCTGCAACAGACTTAAATCATAAAATATTTAATGAAATCTTATAACATATAATTAATTACCAGCAGGAGAAGCTCAAACATTATACCATCGTATTTGTCTCCATTTGTTTCATCTTATTTTTGCTCCACCTTTGAGTCATTAACATTCATACACAGATACTTCGTTACATCAGGTGTATCAGAAACATACTTCCACGAACTTAATGGAAGAAATTTAGGCATTTCATAAAAGCAACATTACTTTAAAAAAAAAACGCGATTTATCAACACGATTAAAACAACCGTAAGAAGAAAATATCGCGACACTAATTTTTAGAATGAATTCTATAAAGACTGTTATATCTAAAAAAGACTACTTCAAACAGCAATACTTTATTATAAAGTTATAAAGTTAACACGTTTCTAACAGAGTTCTAAAAAAGAAGTCAAAAACAAATTCTAAAATCATTCTTCGAGAATTTATAAAAGAAAACAATACTAGAAACAATCGCGATATAATCTTATAATTCGCAACACTAAGCAAATACGATTACCATAAACTCTAATGCAAACCGAAATAAATGCTCATTCGCAACTCTAATTCACAACGCGAAAGTTTTATTACTTCGCAACTCTAATGCATAATTTGTTTCTCGAAATCGCGATCTGCCATCGTTTGTCCGGTACTATAACGAGCCGATATGATCGGCCAAAAGAAAAAAAAAAAAAGAAGAAAAGATACTACTACAGACTACTACTACAAATACTAAATGCGAGCATAGTGACAAAATTATAATAAAAATGACTTATCATGCTGTGGATGGATTTCCCATCCAAAGGATGACAGGCCATTCGTTGCAGCCCTCTTCTATGGCAATTTGCCGGGCCTCTTCTTTTCTTCGGGCGCGATGCCCGCTGAAACTTAAATCTAGGCTCGAGTCTTTCCAATCGCAAAACCAAAAAGTAACTTATAAAGGTGAAATGAAAAGATAAACCGCGGAAACTGACCCAATACACATGGACGACCATCGATCATAGTGATCGTTGTCCGTTCGCAAATGCGTGCTCGAGCAATACCTACATCAACGTTCGTTTCGGGACCTACTCGCGACCTATCCGCGATCGCGACCGCGATACTAAATTCGAAAAATCGAAGAGTAAAAATAGTAGGTACCAGAAACAAGTGGCATGCTCCATCTGTTCCAATTTCACTGTCGATTTTTCAAATTAGATTTCCTGAAACAGGTTGGACACGCGAAAGGGATACGCGACCAGAGACTGTGCCCACCTGCCCGGCCCTACCTACTTATAATTAAACACAGACATACCAGAAAGTAAGCTACCTATCCTAACAATCGCCCTATATTTAAAAATGGCAAAACAGGCACACCAACACATTCGCTCCACGGTTCTCACACATACCACCCGAGCGCAGAGACCTACACTAGAGAGGACGTCCCGGGACACCTCCGACACCCGAGCTTAACACACTGCTTTCACACTCTAATTTACATACCATTTACCTGAAATCGACTGACAATAGCTAGCGACCATTGCGTAAAACGTGACTAAAACACGTTTATATTTATACTTACAGCTATTAATAACTGAGAAAAAATGCATAAAATTTCTATAGAAAGTACACATGGATGTACTTTCTTGGAATCATTATTATAATTGATAGTATAGTTATAATAATGATAATGTAATCATAGTGTATTTATTTATTGTAGGTATTATGATAATGAACTCGTAATTCTATAAATTAGTGCATGAATATTTTAAATATTACAACTTGTAGTGAATGAGACGCAACAAACAAAACCGACGCAATTCCACATCCTAACCACACACACACATATGCGGAAAATACGTCGTGCACGATACGCTAACACATTGTCAATCGCTGAAATTTTTTATAAAATTACAAACTACGGTCATCGTGCCCAATGTCTTTCACCCACCCAAGTAGCACCTGGGCACGTGAGTGAGATCCTGACAATGAACACGCAAGGGGTTAAACCTGAAAATCCTCAACTAAAAAAATAATTAATTTATGTAATTTGTATCTAACGGACTATTGTATTATTTTATTTTAAACTGTAATGACTCTACTCTTTCAGAAATTATTCAAATTGCAAGAGAATAGAAACAATGAACAATTTGTTGTTTGTAAAAAGATCTATAGACATTACATACAGTTGCGACACACTTGCCCAACTTGAAACGACCGAGGAAATTGTTTTCAAAGGAGGTGCGGTCGAATTCGTTTCGACATGCCAAACTATACATCTTCACTTGCGCGAGGCACCGGTGTCTTTCTCGTACTCGATCGAGCCAGAAATTGTTGTAAGACCACGATAATACGTCGTGTTGTTGAAGAGCGATGGTGAGTAAAACGCGCGAACATACTTTGTCACGTGTTTGGGAATACTTGGGAAATATTCGTCCAGGTTAGGCACGTGTTGCACAATAATTTACACAACTGTTCATACAGTTGCGAATGAAACAATTATACAGTAAATTAAATGTTGATAGAATAACCTCAGGCGATTTCTTCGTCAAAGTATACTTTTGAAAATGTGAAAGCAGTGTCCAAACTTGTTACTTTGATTCAAAAGTCTGCCTGTCGCGAAGTATCTTCTTGCACATAAAATTTCATACATTTTTCTACGGAAAGAATTCTAATCTATTATATTTCCAATTCTACAACGGTTCATAGTTATAAAACTGAATTAATTAAATCGTTTAATACTACCGTAAAAAGGAAGATAAAATTGAAAATTATTAATTTTTGTACGAAAATATGTATATCAATGAGTAATAACTGCATCTTTCTCAGCAATGAAGTCGGAGGCTATCCGTCTTCTCTACTATGGAATGCTCAAACGAAATCGTTATAATAATAATTATTTATAACTATTTATAATTTATCTATTCGTACAGATATTTATATACATATTTTATCTTTGCAAATATTTACGTCGAAGATTGATTTGATTTCGTAAGTAATTACTGTAAATTTAATTGTTAAAATCGCGATGTGCAAGAAGTCCTATTCTGATCTAATATACATAAAAAATACATAAAAAATCTGAAAAAATGTTACTACTCACGGGTACAAAAAATACCCGCGGTCACTATGCTCGTTAAAAATTCTACGTGATACAACCAGTCATCCGTGCCGATCTTTCATCCCACGGCATGATTGAATGACCAGAGGAACAAAAATGCATGCGACTCACGATTAGATGCGAAGAACGTTGTCATTGATACTGTTGTGGGCCAGCACAAGTCATCGTGAAGTACAAATTCAAATACGAGTTATTCAATCAGAAGAAACAGACGAAATAGAATCTGAAAAAAATTTGTAAAAAAGCATGAGATATAATTTTCTTCTTTATAATTCTAAATTATGTAAATTGTTTCAAAAATTATTTCAAAAATTATTTCAAAACATAATATAATACAATTTAACGTAATATAACATAATTGTTCAAACAATTTTGAAAATACAAAGATTATAAAAATGAAATTTTAATTCTAATAAATTTCAATTACTATAAGAATTATAGTAATGTATAAATATGAAATTAAATTTTATTTTTTGGTCAACAATAAAAAGAAATTGAAGAAATAAAATTAATTAAAATACAATATGCAAGGATTCTTACATGCTTAACTTTGAAGTACCACTGCTCCTTTCCAAAGAGAAAAGGTAGAAATTGTGAAAAATCTACAACAAAACGTGTGAAATATTAAATTCTGTTCTTAAAACATACATTGCTTCATTTACATATATATTATGTGTGTGTGTGTGTGTGTGTGTGTGTGTGTGTGTGTGTGTGTGTGTGTTACTTTTTAAATAAATATTTAAAAAATTTAAAATAATGAAAAATAAAATTTATTCGAAAATTTGTATAATAATACGTCTGAATGTCACTGGAAATTCGAATGTTCGCACTTCGTACTGATCAAATATGGCGCGCTTTTATTGTTAACCAAAGCTGCGCAGTACGAAGAAGACGCGATGCGCAGAACACGTTCAAATTTATTTATTATTGTTAACGATATATATTAATTGATAATCGAATAAATGTTACCAATTATTCAATTAAAAGAGAAAATAAACGTATAAGTATATTTGTCTTCGTTAAAATAAATTAGATATTACTATACCTGCATAAAACTCGGTCAGATAACCAACGTGGCGTCGGTTTGAATTTCGCTTGAATTTCTACTCATATTTCCTCGCAATCAATTTACACGGTTACTTCGTAATCTGTACAAAAAAAAAACCAGAACTTTCAAATTATTATGGAAAAAAAACAATGAACAAGGTCAAATGCCATTTGGAAAACTCACATTACCATGTAAGACAATACAAGAAAAGAATACAATTTATAATTTATTTATAATATTGTATCGTAGAGCTATAATTTAGTTATAATATTGTATTGTAGAGTAAAAACGTACGTTAATTAAACGAAATTAACAGAGTAGCAGAGTAGATATAAATGGTAAAAGAATGACGATGAAAGCACTACACGATTAATAAATGTCACGATGCAGAGAGATACGTCTTAACACACCGATTTTTGACAATGAACTAATCCCCGCGAAACGGGAGTGGGGGAAGGGGGTATTCGCGTCGGTAATTTAGTGGGAGGGGGGAGGACGACCGTACACCAATAGAATTCGACTAATTTCATGGAAAAACAATTGATGAATACACATGATTCTTTAGAATATTTATTAAAATTATAACTTACTATAATCATGTAGTTTAATTATTAACATGAATTGTTATAACTTGCGAACACTTGCAAGATAATATACAACAATTAATTAATTATATTGACTTGGAGCATAAATTCTGCAATGGTTATGTTAAATGTTCAAGTACTTTCACACAAGTTATTACATGTGGAAATAAGTACATACCAACAAGAAGCTAAATATCTAACAATTATCTTTTCTAAATCGCAGATGTATTCGAAATAGCAAATAATTGTATAAGCTATTGATTGTAATTTTTACCTGACAATTTCTGGACGATGCTTCTTGCTGTGCTTCCCGCCAACCATGACACTTATTACAGTATTATAGATCGATTGTGAGAAATATCGATTACGTTCGAGAATCGTAATAAGTGTGTTTCACATTTCACCGTTTCATTGGCGCTGTAATCTCTATTTAAATTAAAATCGCAAATACGCGCGCATTTTGAACAAAGATACATTGTCCAAGAGCAAGAAATGGAGCAAGAAATCTTTTTCTGTATTAAATAAGACAAATAATTTAATAGCTATCTCGTTGGTCAATGGTTCAATTTAATTATTATCGATCTGCATATTTAATGTAATATTCGTTTTAAATAACGAAGGGAATGACATATATAATTCCAAAATCGAATGAAAAAATATTTTTGATCAACATCATACTGAATTTTAAAATTTTCATAATTTCTGTTTGTTTCCATTCCGATTTGTGATCTTTAGATATATAGATCGATTATAGATCAATTAAGAACTGTAAATGTTCAAAGGTATTTGAGAAGAAGGTATACGTTTCAAGAGAATTACACAGAGACAAGCCATACATGAGACCGAAATAAATTACGTACCAGAATGTCACGAACATCGCTTCAGCAAATTTGTGTAGATAAATGACGGTGGTATTGTTTCAGGTTGCCGCCACCGTTGCCCAGGATTACGAAGTCTCTGACATTCAGTGCAGCGGCGCAGGATCAGCCGCCGATCTCCTGACAGCGAAGATCAAAAGACCAGTTGGCTTCAGAGGGGCGCCGCTCTTTGCCGACGACAGATCCGCCAATCCGCTCACCGACATTCACTGCCAGATCAGGCCAGATCCCAACGATCCTCAGGAAGATAACTACTTCCTGAAGGTGACTGACTTCTCGAGATGCGGCATCCTGAAAAGAAACGTGAGTCATCGATCGAGATTTTGCTTCTCGCGCTGGCTCATCGTCGCATTCGCGTTCCGTATTGCGTGTCGATAAAATCGGCCAAATCGGTTGGTCAACAACAACGAGGTATCCTCGTATTACGTCGTTGTTACATAATTAATTGCGAAATCTGATTATCATTCGTTTTGGATTCATTTGCTCAGATCAGATCAGATGATCAATGCGATCAATCTATCATTCTTCGAAGAATCCCACGACATATAAAAGTGAGCTTTTAATTTAATTGATCGTGGACCAAGTCCAGTACAGTAATATTTTTTTCATAATTATACGATAAGAGAAAGAATAGGATAATTTTATCGTTATTAGGGTTTCATTCATCTGCGAATATGGTTTCCGGCATTTCCCGGCGTTGTAATGTTAGCTGATCAAGAATTGATCCTGATGTGTCGACCACCTGAACCCACGTTACTCCGACACAAAGCCGCCGGTTTCGCTGGAACCTTGTAAGTTGTTGCTCCACATTGACAATAATAATTCCTATAAGAAACAGATGTAATGCAACAATGTTAACATTTTTTACAATGAAAAGCATTCAAACGAATGGAATGTTTTCATTTTTCTTTCTCTCCACATTATGACGATACATGAACAAAAACACGAGCTAGATCAATTTTCAAATTCGACAGATCCAGCATAGAGATTTTGCTAAACTCTGATTTCTTTTAGTCCACACGGAGCAAGAGTATCGGGAGTCGTCGAAGAAACTCCTGGACGACTGGAATACGAGGTGGCCCTTTACCGCGAGGCTACAGGCAATGTATCAGACGCGTCAGGGTCGCAGGCTGTCGATCAAGCGGTTCCCATCGGTACAAAGCTTCAGTTAAGAGCTCGAATCAGTGCAGACAGTGCATGGGGTTACATTAAACTGTTGGAAGTGACCGTTAGTCCTGATCCCGATCAGCCTCACGCACCAGGAAGTGTCGTGTTGGTAAAGGACGGCTGTAGAAATCGAGATTTCGCGTCAATAATTCCTCATCAGCCAGCCCGTTATCGGGAGAGAAAGAACGAAGTTTTCCTCGATTTCGAAGCCTTTCTCCTTAGCTCCATGAGAGAACGATCCACGCTGTGGATCCACTCGCAGATCAAGGCTTGCATGGAACCACAAGACTGCCAACCGGTAAGAACATAATTTAGTCTAACTTGCGGTCGACGGCTGAATGACTGGCCATTCTATCACCTATTTGGCTTTGTAGTTCGCTGTCTGACACAAGAAAAGAATTCGTCTCTTTATTCTAATGAACCTGCGGTTTTTCAAATGATTTCGCTTTCACGCTCTGTGAACGCTTTGTGAGATACAAAAATAATGTACATGTTGTTAGATGTTATTTAATTTTTGGATATTATATTTTAGATAGCTATCCATTGATTCGATTATCTTTTTTAGATAAATTACCGTTTATTTATTAGCCTTGTTTTTTGAATCAGCTCTAATTTATTCGAACAATAAGACAAAATACAACTCATATTTATAGGATTTTTGTCTCGATCTTTTTGAACCGGCGGGGCACGGAAGAAAGAGAAAACGATCTATTGAAGAAAGCATGAATGAATATTTTCCTAAAGTCGATCGTTTAATAAAAGAATACAATGATTCGATACCTTATACAAAATTTAAGGAAAATATCGAATACACGGTGATAATGCCTGATGGTAAGTTCCATTCTTTAAATTTGTTATATCATTAAAATAATAATTGCTATTTCCAAGTTTTTAAATATGAAGCTTCAAAAAATTTACTAGTTATGCACATTTTTAGATTTATATCAGAAAGTCGCTGCTGGACTTGAGAACAGTTGTGGTAATTTCCTTTACGTTGCAACCGGATTAGGTACACTTTTGGTTCTATCAGCCTTTATCATGTGTTATCTAGCAACACGACTTCATAATTTATCGTCGTCTATACCACAAAATAAATCAATCGACGAACTAGTACGAGACCGTGCTAGAAAATATTCTGAACCAACACCAGGCTACACCGGTCGATCTACAGTACAATAGTGAATATTACACTTTATTATGTCCAATCAAAACGAAACAGTAGATTTTGTGAAATGAAATGGGAAACCAAATTAACAAAATGACTCGTAATATGAACATAAGTAATATGTCATACAAAAGTAATTTGATTATATTAAAATATATTTATATATATTACTAAGTTAAAATAGGTAAAGTTTAATAAAACTTATTGTCAATAGAATTACTGCAAAGATACGAATATATTATAGACTGCTATTTATAACGCAAAGAGATAAATATAATTTATAAATTTTAGCAGATATTAAATTTTTCACTATTGTTCTTTCTGAACTGATCATTCACTTTGCACGTTTCATACAACAAGTTGCACAAAAATTTTCTCACGTTAAATACTCATGACTTGCAACTCTACTTCACTATCTTAATGCAAATTTATTGCAAAACGTGCAGTGCTATTACGTGACCTGAGACAGTGCATATGTAATCTTTAATAATAAGTAAGTCTAGATGAACTATATTAATTTGTTAATTATAGAATAATTTATTGTCCATTATGGTTGAATATGATGTATCTGATTTCTTGCAGTGATTATATAAGTTTGATCCAATGTACATACATACAGTATACTATTCATTTTTCATAAAGGAAATTTTGTCATTTAAAGATTCTAACTACAAAATTCTTGATTGGTTGAACAAAAGTAGATAAATACATACTATAAAATATTTATTATATCAATCTAATCGCATATAATAGTTATTTATTGCGAAGTAAAACATTACTACATGCATGATCGTTCAATTTCGCAACATTATTCTGTTACATGGTTATAAATATAACATAGTACGGGATGCGATAATGCTGCGCAATCGCGCATATATAGATAAAGAAAATTTATGACAACCAACTTTATTTAAAGCGTATAGGGAAAAAATTCTGTGTTCAAATAAATTTCGATTTACGCATAATATTACATAGCCTTAAGAGCGTAGGATACATTTTCTACTTTTTATCACGATCAAAATCTGTCTTTGGTTAATATCTAGTTTCAAATGAAAATAATCTAATGTATGTTACAAAATGTGGCACTTACAATTTATTTTACAGTTTTAACATTTACTTATAAATGTACATTTTTCTTCTACAATGTATTGTTAATTCGTATTAATTAAATATACATATATTTGACAATAATGATTTGCAGATATTATTTCTCATATGCATAATAACTTTTTTACAAATACAGCGCAAATATCAAAAGAGAAAAATAAATCGGTTCTGATGCAATTGCACTAAATTGTGATTTCATGCTATGAAGATGATTACTTGATCTCTTAAATGATTGTATAGAATTATTATAATTAAGTTAAATTACATTCCAGCTATATTATAAATCTTGATAAAAAATAATTAATGTAGAAGTAATTATAAAATTTATAAATTTATCTGCTACTTTACTTAAAGTGCTATATAAAAAAATCCAATTATAAATTATATACGATTAAATAACAAATAAAAAATATACAAGTTTTCATTTTAATTATAAAATTTTTTAATTAAATGCTTAATTTCCCGAGAATTATAGTAATAAAGTAAAATATATTGTCAAAAAATAAATAATGCTTTGAATACTTTAAATATAATAAAATCTCTGTAAATATGAATAAAATATAACTTCTCAAACATTTTTATATAATATTAATATTGTAATAGTCAAAAACTTTTTAGTAATATCTTAGTACCAAATTTTAATATTAGATAGATACATGTGTGCATAATTTGATATAGCATGTAACATAAAATAAATTTCTCTAAATCTTCTTAATTAAAAATATTTCAGTTTACAGATATTCACTTTTTTTTTTATATACCTCTGTCGTTGTATTTGTTTTTGTCGTTGAGTTGTTGGAAATTAAAAATAATATTTCTATATGTTAATATAGAAATATTATAATGTTCTATATGTTAATATTTTAAATGTTCATGTATAATTATAAATATTTAAACCACACATATTTTCCAAATGGAATTAAATAATTCAAATATTAGTGTGATATCATATTTACAAATATATTTCATAAAATATAATTATCACACACTCTGGATAAACAGAGTAAATTATTTAGTCCTTTCTTTTTTTTGAGACTTTACAAAAGCTTCATAAGCTGCTTGTTCTTTTTTTTCTTTCTTTAAATTTCTATCTTCAAACTCCAACCTGCAATTAAGCACTATATCAAAACATTGTAAATCTGTCAAAAGCTTGGGATATGCAAATTTGTTGTAAAAAGTAGACACTTAGCAAACTACATATAAGTATAAATACGACATGAATCCATGAAATGTTAGCATAAAATTGCATATCCCATTACAAAAGCATATGAATAGATGAATGATAAAAAATTATAAAATAAAGTAAGAGAAAAGAAGTTTATTGTAAATTGAATGCAATTTGAATAAAATGCAAGATGACAAGATTCAACACATCATGTTAATAATGATTGTTCAAGTTTTTAATTATCATATATAATTCATTTGTTCTAGCAACAAAATACTGCATACAGTACATTTTCTTTTTTTAGGGAATTATTTTGTAACAATAATCTCGAATAACATCAACTATATTATGAAAAAAGAAATATGAAACAAGAACATTTTCATATTTTTTTTAATTAAATGATATGCAATAATTTCAAATATTTATTAAATTTACATTTGTAACTGTAATATTTTTTATCTTAAAATAATATATTATGATATAAAATTTATGTACATAATAAATAATTTTAATTTATAGTTTAAAATTATAATTGATAAATTATTTACGAATCATGCATGCATTTATAGCATATAAAAATAACATACCTATGGAGAATTATGCGTTCAACAATTTTTTCTGTTGTCATATCATTACCACTATCTAATAATTTAAATTTATTTTGTCTTTTAGGTTCAGCATATGGGTCTAAACCATCCTCACAAGGCATAATAGGAGTCTGACCATGACAAACAATAGATACATCAAAATGTTCCATAAGATCTTTAGTAACTTCATATGGAGCCCCAATTACAACTTCATTAACATACTATATATGAATCAAATAATAAATTTTAAACGTATTGAAGCTCAATTAATATTTCAAATATTTTACAAATAATATAATAATAATATTTTCAAATAACATATTACCTTGCATGCTAGTACACTGAGTACTCTTTCATGAAGATTCATAATTGGATGATTACCACATTTATATCGATTTACTACTGGGTCTGTATGAAGTCCCACTATAAGATAATCACCTTCTTTCTTTGCAACTTCTAAGAAATCTAAATGACCAACATGAAAAAGGTCAAATGCCCCTGCTACATAAACTACTTTATCCCCAGGCTGTGGGCTTTTGCCATCGCTAAATTGAATAATTTTTTGTGTAGTAGGTAAAAATTGTGAACAACCTGTCCATGGACTTCGAGCTGTTCTATCTTGGCCCATACTTTTGCTAGGTTCTCTATCAACACTGTATTCACTATCTCCTTGCTTAAAATGTTGCCGTGTCATTAAAAGCATACGTCCTACTAGATCAGTTGTTGATACACCAGCTGTTCTTTGAACTTCTCTGTAACAATCAAATTTGCTTATATTTCATTTATTCCTAACTAATATCATTGTTGCTAAAATCATATTCTTATAATTAATTATTTTATACCTGTAACGACCTGCTGCTTTAACCAAATGATACGTGTCTACACCATCTGCTGTCATAGTGATGTCATCACCATGAACACAAAAATCACAATTATATTTATCTAATGTTTCTAAAGTCGTAACATAAGGTGCTCCTTCAACTACCTCATCTACCCATTTGATACCACGAACCATTTTGTACCTGGCATAAATATATTAAATTAGAGAACAAGTATGAATTTAAAGTAATTCAATTGTTTTACTTAAATAAAATTATACCTCTCTTGTTCCATAAATACTGGTGGCCCTTTGTGTTTGGTAATTTCTTCATCTGTATGTACACCCACAACTAGATAATCACCTAATGCCTTTGCTTGACGCAAAGAATTCGCGTGGCCAAAATGTACCATGTCATAACTGTGTTGGGAAAATAATTATTTAAAAAAAAAATATTTACGTATTTATAACACAACGAATTGCACCGGGAAGGAATTTAAACGAATTTATTTGATAGTGAAATTCATTTGTTAATAGTTCAATGTAGCAAAAATTATAACTTTTCTTATGTATAGGACAGGAAAATTCTCGTCAAATTAGAAATGAAAAAAATATAAAAAAAGAAAGATTATATTATATCATCACCAATATTAACTACACAAAATTATCACTGTAATTTTTGCTATATATGTGAATATATACATATTTGTATCAATATATACATGTCGTCCATATCAAAACTCTAATGATCAGCATCCTATTATCAAAAAATCATGGTCACATCTTAATTTTGGACAATAAGCACGTGAAATTTAAAATAAATACTTAATAAGATAAGAACCTACCATCCATCACACCATACTCTTACTTCTTTGCCATTTTGTGTCATAATGAATGAAACTTATATTTTTAATACAAAAAAAAGGAACTCTTTTTTTTTAAATAATAACCAATAACTACGAAATACACTATACCAAATCTTAGAGCGCACTGCGCGTGTCGCCGACTCACGCGTCACGCGTCATACATTTTTCATCAACTACATCCCCACTTCCTTCGTCATTACATACAATATTATCCAAGTAATAACACTGAACATTGAAAAAAAAAAAATATATATATATATATATATATATATATCTCAATGATCATATCAGAGAAAAAAATTTTTATTTTTCCAATGACAATAATATCAAACAAGATTATATACGATTGAGGCACAGTTATTTATAGTACGATACATTGCAAAGAATAATCGAATTTCTTCCTCTATTTCATTCAGGCTTAATATTTCAATCTTACTTCATATGTACATATATGTACATACTTA
This sequence comes from Tetragonula carbonaria, assembly GCA_032399595.1. Taxonomy (NCBI): domain Eukaryota; kingdom Metazoa; phylum Arthropoda; class Insecta; order Hymenoptera; family Apidae; genus Tetragonula; species Tetragonula carbonaria. The sequence goes on along the minus strand of JAUCRC010000011.1, from coordinate 4,546,701 downwards.
ATAAACAAATCGAACAGAAATAACTGACAATTTCCATATCCTTACCTCTCTCGTCAACAGATGATTCGATTTCGATTTCGATTTCGATTTCGATTTCGAACATACATCCATCATAGAAGTAATACTATATTTAACAATGCGAAATATTTGAAAGTAAAAAGATCGAGTGTAAGGATTAAAATGATATTCATATATTAAATATATAAAGTGACTTACAATTAAATATTGCGAGCCCAAATAACTTACTGTATGTTATGGATTTTTGAATACTTCTTAATTTCGTGAAAAGATTTACCTATATTCATCGAGCGTAAATTTTACGAATTGCATAAATTGAAAATGACATTTTTTCAGTTGTACAAATTTAATGTTGTTTATAGAGAAACATTAAATATGGAGTAATAACATAACAATGTAATATTATTACAATTAAAATGGAATACTTCATTATTTATTAAACAATATTATACAATATAAAAATATTACGACAATTTCAGATCTACAAAATTCACTATGTTAATATAACATGAATATCTTGATCTTGTCTCTAAAATTCCGATCTAATGATTTTTTAATTTACTCAGCTACTCAGATATATTTACGCAACATCATAGAACACTTAAATATATATTGAATACTATAAAGAATAACTAATGATTTTATGATGTAAATTCTAAAATCGCAAAAACAATCAGACAGACACACATAATCGGCAATTGTAACTCTAATAATAAGTGTAACTATATGACATTGTGTCGGAATGAATCAATAAACTGACCTGATCATACGATTTTTGATAAATGCTTCAGCCAATAATGAAAAAGACATTTCATGGCATGTAGTATTGATTACATAAAGACATATATTATTAAATTATTTTACGATAAATGATAAAAAGTAATAAAAAATAAAAATTCTAAATAATTGCATAATCATTTTAATAAATAAGTTTGTGATTTTTTAACAAAATCTGTATACAGAGTAAACTGATTATAATAATGTTTCAAAATGATATAACGATTAGATAATTTAGTATTTTTATATTCAATAAAAAATTTAATGAATATATTTTACTTCATGAATAATGAAAATAAACTGTAATAATAAAAATTGATGTAGAATTATTTAGATATTTTATACTTATATTATTTTATTAAATTTCTAACACTACAATGCATGGGATTTTATATCCTCTTAAATTTAATACAATTCAATGCATTGTATCTTCGAAATAATACAGATGATTCATGCATTTACGACTCACACCATCACTTCTATAAGAATCACATTCTGTAAATTAAGCAATTTCATAATTGTCTAGGCATATTTTTCCAATAATAAAACCAATACTTTTCGTTTCTTACTACTTATATATATATATATATATATATTTCTTAAAACTTTTGTATTTTAAAAAACATTATTATTTATTATCTTATATCAGATTTTATAAGCGTTTTTTAAATTTCTGTTTGATCTATTAAGTTCACTGATAGTTTCAAATTAGACGTTAAATTTTATGAGAAAAATATAGTCACATTTGCAAGAATCACAATCATTTTGCAAAAATCAAAATTAGTAATGTTGTTTCTACTACTACATTTACATATATATTTTTTACTTTTTTTTCTTTCTTTAAAAAAGAGAGTGATTATATATATGTATATATATATATGAATTATAATCTAAGCTCACTAATACATTTAGTATTAATATTGTTTTAATCGCTCGTAATATTACGTGCACTTTAGTCTAATCATCATATTTAGTCATAGTGAGAAGCACATTACATAGAAAACATGTTAGAACATTTGCTCTAAATAGAACATTTTTCCATTCGTTTCATTTTTTTACTATATTACAGAAAACTTTCTTTCAAACTTATTTTAAAATTAATAACCATTTTGTTGTCTATAATTACTGCTACCTCCACTTCCTCCATATCCACCATTTTGACTGTAACCACTGGAACCTCCACCAGAACCTCCTCCATATGTGTTTTGAGAAAATGCTTTGCTATTGTAGTTGCCTCCTCCCATGCCTTCCATATAAATAAATATAAATTATTGAATAATGTACATAAGAAAGTAAAGTAGAAAAAAGACAAAAAGTCCTACAATTTTTATTTGAAGTCATACTGCTATTATTGCCATTCCATTTATTTCCTCGGTCTCCTCCACTGTTAGAACGGTCAAATCTGCCACCTCTATCTCCGTCACGACCACCTCGCGAACCACGGGAATTACCACCACGGCCTCCAGAACCACGTCCACCACCACCGCCGGTACGTCCTCCATAACGGCCCCCTAAATAGATAACGTAAAATATAGTAATATGAAATGCAAAAATAGTTTGATCAATCCAAAATAGAATATATATAGATATAGATATATACTTTTATAAATGCCTGGATTTCTCGATAATTCATACAATTTGGGATTTACAACTTGTTTTGCTTCTTCTAAAACTTGAATTAAGTCACTAGCCTTGTGTGCGTTATTAGGAGTGAAAAATGCATATGCGGTTCCCGTTCTCTGTGAACGTCCTGTACGACCGATGCGGTGTACATAGTCTTCAGAATTGGACGGGTAATCCAAATTTATCACAAACTTAACATCTTCCACATCTATATAACATTAAAAATTAAAATCATCGGACACGAAAATTACTTGTGTCTTTGTGGTTCAAATAACTTATAAAGCGAATTAATTAAAGCATTAGTGACATCATATTATGTGCAATATAAATGGAATTAAATGTAAAAAATTGAATGAAACAAACCATTATATATTATAAATATTTATATACGTATATAAAAATATTATTCATTATTAACTCTTAATTCCACTTATAATGTTCACGTGAAATACACAAATGAGTTGACCACAAAGAGCAAATTTTTATATTATTTACCTGTAGTTGCCAAAAGCTGGAAACGTAAATACATTTTTGGAAATGTAGAGGAATCAGAGCTCAGATGGTTGTCATGGAATTCTCACTTTATGCGTTAGCGAGCTGTATATTTACTCTTAGTAACTTCACACCCTTCTCTCCCGCACCAAAGTATGGATCTGTGCTGGTCTTTCAAAATTTGGTCCTTGTTTCCGTGAGGTTGGAACATTGGATGAGCACCATGTGCGTTCTCCGATCAACCCCACATGCATTCCATTGTACGAGTAACATCAACATTTGTTTTGCAATGTTAAGAGTTCAGAAACTTTTTTTTGTACTAATGCATATTTTTGACAATTTGTAAATCAGATATTTGTAAATTATGAATGTATGAATAAATTTCTTTCTTTTAATTTAGTGGAAAATAAAATTTTAGAAACAATGCAAAACAATGTAATGCTATTTCCTATCCTTCTAATCTATGTAAGTGGTATAATATCTAGCCTGTCTAGTAGTCCTTGTATGTCATATACCCTAACTCTATGATTTCCATACTTTGGACCGTCGCAACAGAGTGAGAGTGTGTTTTTTCAAGTGGCACGGTGAGCCGAGGCACAGCGTTAGGTTAGCTTGTTGCGCGGGGACAGACCAGCAGTCACGCCCCATTCAATTATATATTCCAAAGCAAGCTCTCCAGAGTTCTTATCATTGATAAAACTCCGTCGCATGTGCCTCTGAAAACACATAGAACAGCACGTTAATACCAGACTGACAAGACTTTTTTCAATCAGAGCAAAATTTAAAGACATGAATCTTCTACCATCTTACCTGTTCATCTAATCTAATGCTGAAATATTTTGACTTACTTTTAATTCCATATTAATGTTAATGCTAGAGTACACATGAAAATACATATTCTTCAGAATATAATTTGTTTTAAATTAAAATATTAAATTTATTGAAATTTGAAAAAAACTTCATTAATAAAACATTGTTAAACAATTTATAGAATAGTATTAGAGATTAAAAGTATGCCAAAATCCACCTACACTACAATAAAACTAAAATTACAAAATATCCCTTCAGTATTGTTGTGCTGAAAAGATGAGAATAACAGCATTAACTTTCTTTTCATGATTTTATAATATATCATCAATTCTCTGAATAATGAGTTAATGGAAATCAATTAAAATTTCCTAAACAAAATGAAGTAGAAACTTAATTCAACAACTGTATTAATTGATAGTTCTCTTCTTGAACTATCTCCTCTGCATTTTTTAAACAATTTCCATTCACACCAAGAAAAGACTAATGTCAATCAGTCTGGCACATGCCGTTATCCGTTGCCACATCACAATTATACAACTCTCACAAATGTGAAATAACCATCGCAGCCTGACCCTTACATCATACCCACTGTGTAAACAGATTCTTACCTAATCCTCTTGCTGCAACATCTGTAGCTACTAGAATGGCAGATCTGCTATTCCGGAACTCTGAAATAGATTCTTTAGTATTGGGCAAAATATGTTTATATACAAAGACCTTTAGTTAATACTTACGATTTAATACATAATCTCTTTCTTGTTGACTTTTATCTCCATGGATGCCAATTGCTTGCCATCCATACCTATTAATTGCACGTGTTATATCATCTACTTTTCTCTTAGTCTCAACGAAAATAATAGTTTTATTTTCTGGTTCATTTGATATTTCTTCTAAAAGTTTCATAAGTTTACCCTCTTTCTCAAATTCTTCACATACATCAACAATTTGAAGGATGTTGTGATTGGCAGCTAATTGCAGAGAGCCAATATTAATTTGTATGTAGTCAGTTAAAAATTCCTCTGCAAGATTACGAACTTCCTTTGGCCATGTTGCTGACCACATAAGAGTTTGTCTATCAGGTCGGATTTGTTCTACAATTTTTCTAATTTGTGGCTCAAAGCCCATATCAAGCATTCTATCTGCCTCATCAAGTACTAAGTACGTGCATCTACGTAAATTTGTTGTACCACGTTCTAAGAAGTCAATAAGACGCCCTGGTGTTGCTATACAAATTTCAACACCTCGCTCAAGATCACGAGCTTGGGGGCCTTTTGGAGCTCCACCAAAAATGCATGTATTTCTTACTTGTGATGAGATACCAAAATCTGATGCAACTTGCTGAATTTGCTGTGCAAGTTCTCTTGTTGGTGCTAAAATCAGAGCTATAGGCCCATCATTACGATTTAATCTCGGTTGATGATTTATATGTACAATTGCTGGTAAAATATATGCTAATGTTTTTCCAGATCCCGTTTGAGCAATTCCAACCATATCACGTCCAGACAAAGCAATAGGCCAACCTTGTGCCTGAATTGCAGTTGGTTCTCCAAAACCTTGTCTATGGATTTCATTCAAAACATAATCTGGGAATCCACCTTCTTCGAAAAATATATTTGGCCCTGGAACATTTGTTCCTTTAACAGTAATTTCTTTGTCTGAACGGTAAGCCTCAACTACATGCGAATTTCTAGTTGTAACATTAGGATGAGGCTGATAGAAATCTTTTCTAAATGGTAGTAATGCACTCATATCCCATCTTGGCTTTCTAAGTCTTTCTCCAGGTTGACGGTTTTTAAAATTATTGTTTCCAAAACTACTATCTCTACTAGAATTACTACCAAATCTTCCACCTCCGCCACTTCCATCTCGGCCATTAAAACGACCACCTCCACGTGCTCCTCCTCTCCTATCATTACGTTCACGATCACGGTATGCCCTTTAACAAAATAATTTTTAAATATCAACTAAATGTGAATACATGTGTGCATACATATAAAATTATGTGATCAGTTAAAAGGCATATTATAAAGGAAGTGTTTTATTTTCCAATGTACTTTTTATACATTATATATAATATAAATATGTATATATATATATATATATTAATTATATATATATATAAACTAAAATAAATTTTAATAATGCACGTGCAACGAATCCATAAAGTTGTAATTATAAAATATATATTTTATATTTACGACATTAAGAAATTGTTAACATCAAAAATTTCTTCAAAGAATAACCGATTTTCTACGAAGAAATTTGAAAACCATTATATATAAGTGCTAAAATTTCGTCAATATACATACATAAGAACAATATGGAGTAGAGTAGTCAATCATAGACATCAAATGTCAATAAAAGATTTTCAGAAAATTAATATTTTTACGTACTATTAATAAAGATTTCATATAACTTACATTTTCATAGAGATGTGTAGTACTTTAAGTTTAAAAATACGATGATTTTCCTTAAATAAAACACGTATAATTATCCAGATTCAACGAAAAGTACGTTCTACTACCGTTCTACTCGTTACACGATTCAAAGAGGATCTGTGAAACAAATATCATGGCGTCGAATTGTAGAAGAAAATAGTTCCATTTTACTTGCAGTTTCACCATTTCATATATATTAGTATTTTTATCATATGAATATACTTTTATCGTGTAAAAAATATTTTATTTATTTATTTTTTGACTATTAGGTTCTAAATATGAAGTATAAATATTTTATAAAATTTAATTGCATATGTATAGTACCGGAAATGATAGTATCGAGTAGGGAGAAAATACACTAAAATAAAATACTATATTAAAAAGTGGATTATCAAGTTACTACTTATTAATACGTTTCATTCTTATAATTTATAACTTGTAGGTAAGAATATTTTAATTGACTTTGTTAGAGAGAATAACTTTATTAATATAATTTGTTTAATATACACATACTTGTAACAAAATGTAACATAATATAAAAATGTAATGAAATACATTTAATTACAATACTTTAATACAAATTTTATTATAATAGTATTTAATTATACTATGTGATGTATTCACAGAGTAAAATAAACGTAAATAAAGACAAACCTAATTTTATACATCAAGAACGATCATAACAAATATAAGATATATCGAAATGTAACAAAATTTCATCACAATAAACGTATATATTTGCGAAAAACATTAAGTTATATGTAATTATATCTAATATCATAAAAATATAACACAACATAATATGCTATTTCGTCCAAATATTTTTTTACAAAGCTTTTTTAATTAAAACATTTCTTATTTTAACAAATTATATCAAAAACACAATACATTTGTCAATTTTTATTATTTTTAAAACATTTCATATAGTGAAATCTAGTTTTTAACTTTTAAAATAATACATACATATTTAACAGATTTTATTTTTATCATTACTATCTTTTTTTATTTTTTTTCTTTATCATGTATATAAAATACACGACATCTTTTTTGGTTCTGTTTCGTATTTTGTGTATTTTTTATTTTATATTACCTTAAGATTAACACAAATTTAACTAAGTATGTTGTTATTAACATAGTTTTAATAGTAAAATTTTCTTTTTCAATATAGTAAATGTATATTTAATATGTTGTTCCTCTATACTGATAAGTACTTCCATAATTATCTCCACTTCCATAATTTTGTGCTAAATTGCTTTGGCCATAAGTTCTCTGTGTATATCCATACCCTGTATTCTGATTAGTTGAATTACTTTGCTTCGTATTGCTATAGCTATTGTAGTCTGAATTTGAGTAACTATTTGAAGTAGATTGGTAAGAATTTCCACCACGACCACTCATACCACCTCTTCCTCTTATAGAACCACCTCTTCCTCTAGTATCAATACCTCGTCTACCATTACTTCTATCATTGCTCATAAACCGTTTGCCACCTTTTACAAAGAGAAAAATGAATGAATTACGAAAAACCGTTCTGTTTTAAATAATATTTAAATGTTATACAAAAAATTATAAACATACTTCTGCTTCCATAACTTCCTGATTTAGCTAATTCTGCCATTTCAGTAAGTCGTGGATTTATATTTTGTCCTGCTTCTCTTAATACTTCTATTAAATCTCCTGCATGTTTCATGTTATGACTTGTAAAGAATGCATAAGCAGTGCCAGTTTGTCTTCTTCTTCCAGTACGACCAATTCTATGTATGTAATCTTCTGATGATGATGGATAATCAAAGTTTATTACGTATTTAACATCATCCACATCTGTGAAAAGAATATATAAAAAACATAAAAATTCTCCTAATATTAATAATTATATGTATATTGTTTATAATAATCATCACCCCATTTGTTGTGTGTCAAGTTCACAGAATGATCTTCAAACTTGCAAAAATAATTACATAGAATGCTTAAGATTAAATATATAATATTGTTTCAAATATATCAAGTTAACATGTATCAAAAATTTTTAATGTTTTTATTTTTTAACTTTTATTGAAATGAAACGATGTAATCCCCTAATCTTCACTTAAATATTGTCTGTAAGTCAGGTTTGAAAACCACCCACCTTTTGGTTGGAAATTCCATTTCAAAATCAGCAAAAACAGCCCCATTTACTTTTAAATGTAGAGCTATTCAGTTGGTTTCATAATGTATGATGGCCTAGAGATTAGACAGACACAGCGGTGGTGTCTGGTTTTGGGATAAAGGCAGCATTTTAGGGTTTAAGCCTGAATGCATTAACCTTTTTATTTAAATTCTAAATAACAATTAGAGGCACTAGAAAACACTTAAGAGTTGTTTGACATATAAGAGCAAATTAATAGATAAAGACAAAATGGCAAAGATAAACTTAATATGTACTATGCACAATAAAACAGAATGGTTTTTAAATTTATAATTATTTCATAATTATTTTGTTATAAATTTTTTTGAAGTAATCGTTAGTACTATATCATAAAAATAAAATCAATATTAAATTTTTTAATTTTGTGTTAAAATTATATTTGTAAAAATATACGATGGTATATAAAAATTTTTAAAATGCTTGCGTATATTTTTAATATTTTGATAGTTATCGATACAATACAAGCAAAGAAAAATAAAACATTCACTGTGTCTGCCCAATACTGGCAGTACACCGCGTTCACTTAGGGTACTCTATGCCTCTGAAAAAGAAAAGTAGACAGTCTTAGTAGTAGCTTGTGTGCATTTCTTTAGAACCCTTTATATAAATTTTATTATTGAAAAAATATATTTATTTAAATGTTCATACACATAAGTCTTATATATTTTAATGATAAAAAAATACAAACCTGTTTAAAACTTGTAATATCATAAAGTATAAAAATAAAGTTAAAATAAAGTTTAATTTGTGTATTATCAGGGCTTTGCTATAAAAAAAATTTTCAATAAATCACACATTGCTACATAGCTGTCCACTGGTCTTATTAATAACGCATCACTGGCTAATCCAATAAGTGTTGCCAATTCCCATAGTCACCCGATTCTTGAATGTGTAAATAATCTAAATACTCTAAATTAAAAAATAACACATACCTAAGCCTCTAGCAGCTACATCTGTTGCAACTAAAATAGGAGCTCTTCCACTTTTAAATTCTTGTAACACATGATCTCTTTCTTGTTGATTTTTATCACCATGAATACTCAATGCTTGCCATCCATCTCGCCTGATATTTCTCGTAATATCATCTACTTTTCGTTTTGTTTCAACAAAAATGATTGTTTTATTTTCTTTTTCATTCCCAATTTCTTGAAGTAGTCTATATAATTTTAGATCTTTTTCAAATTCTTGGCAAACGTCGACAATTTGAATAATGTTATGATTAGCTGATAAAGTCAGGGAACCAATATTAAGATGCATATAATCAGTCAAAAAGTCTTCAGCTAATGCTCTAACTTCTTTAGGCCAAGTAGCTGACCACATCAAAACCTGTCTATCAGGTCGAATTTGTTCAATTATTTTTCTTATTTGAGGTTCAAAACCCATATCTAACATTCTATCAGCTTCATCTAATACCAAATACGTGCATCTAAAATTCATCATCACATATGTTATCCAATATCCATATACATATATTTTATTTAAAAATCATCAGTTATACCTGCGTAAATTTGTAGTCCCTCTTTCCAAGAAATCAATAAGTCTACCTGGCGTAGCAATACATATTTCAACACCTCTTTCTAAATCATGTGCCTGTGGACCTTTTGGTGCACCACCAAAAATACAAGTATTTCTTACACCTGCAGCTTCTCCAAAACAATTAGCTACTTCCTGAATTTGTTGAGCTAATTCTCTTGTAGGAGCTAAGATTAAAGCAATTGGACCATCTCCATTAACAAGACGTGGTTGATGTATAATATGTACAATTGCTGGTAAGACATACTGAAATAAAAATATTTTGGAAAATATCAATTCATATAAATCCATTAAAACTTAGTTTCATATATCATGTACATATTTTTGCTTCTAATAAAAAAAACGTCTTTACATTTCTACAAGTTAAAAATTAATGTCTAATTTCTAATTTGGCTCACTCCTAGTGTTTTTCCAGAGCCAGTTTGAGCAATGGCAACTAAATCTCTGCCACTAAGTGCAATAGGCCATCCTTGTGCTTGAATTGCTGTAGGTTGAGAGTATCCCTGTTTACGTATTTCATCCAACACATAAGGTGGAAAATTTCCCTCTTCAAAATATTGAATAGGATTAGGTATATTATCTCCTTTTATAGTTATTTCTGCGTTTTCTCTGAACTGACATACTTCTTCTTTTGATCTGACATAAAATATTGGGTTGAAATTCCTATTTTAATTTAAAAAAAAAAAATGAAAGAAGAACAAAAACTCTTCACCTATTTCTCACTATAGGATGTTCAATATAGAAATCTTTGTGCAAAGGTTCTAAAGATCTTACATCCCAGTTGATTTTTCTAAGGGCTCCTCCAGGTTGTTTGTTTTTTATAATACCTCTGATATTACTGATAGTACCTCGACCACGTACACTAAATCTATTAATACTACTTCCACGAATATTATCAGTGCCTCCTCTATTGCTACCTCTGCTACCACCACCACCTCTACGGCCTCTATTGTGATCTCTGTCTCGATTAAACCTAAATACACAGAATATATTACATAATATAATCTATTTTAATTTCAGTATTCAGTACTTTACCATTATAGAATATAGAATATTTATAGAATATAATTTATCATCAATTACTGTATTATTTTAATTTTATACAAATTTAATATTTATTATAATATGATCTTAAATCTTTTAATAACTTGTTTATTTATTTAAAGATTATACATTCTGTAATATTTTTTTTTTTTTATGTAAAAAATGAAATACTTTTCAATAAAGTTACTTATGAGAGTAATGAGAGAAAAAGAGTTATTTTATTATTTTAATGTACTTTACAAGACTATTTATTATAAATGTATGATAATATAAACGCATATATAGAAATATACAATATATTAATATATACAATTATTTTTTAATCATAAATTTTGATTATTGATTATCATTGTCCGCAATACATTTCGGCGCTACGTATACTTGGCAACTACGATAAAATTAATAATTAAATGTCCATATCCTAAATTACACATATGAAAATTTCGATACAAATATCTATTACGTAACTTTAAATTTGGTTGTCAAATCGTACTTACATTTGGAAATTGAGATATCTTTAAATACAACGAGCAACAGATTATTCTGCTTTGCGGTCACTTTCGCGAACGCCAATCGATAATTTAGTAGACGTGAATATTAGGAACAGTTAATAACACTATCTAAACAGTTGTATCAAGCTTAGCACAACTTATGAAATTCTCTTGACGACAAAAATGCAATTAATATATTGTGAATAAAATATAATCGTTATCTTTAAACTTGCCGGTAAATCCGGCGGATCAAATTGACAAGTGAACTTCCGAAAGTAGTTCCGTATAAACTGTTTCCATGACAGCATTCGCGTAGTAATACATAGAAAATGAACAAAAAAATATAATAGAAAATGTAAAAAGCATGATAGAGTGGAATAATTATACAACTAGAAAAAATGTAAAGTACAAAATGAATGAAACTATAAATCTTTTTATAAATAATTTTAAGGATCTTACGTGTCTAATTATTAATAGATAAATATAATTCATAGTATACTATATAAATAATGAACTAATTCTGTTATTGTAAATTTTTATTACGTTCTTATGGATTAGAATAAAAATGGATTAGACTTTAAGTAAAATAACTAGAAATTAATAAATAAGAATAAGTAGAATTATTGGAATTGAATATACCGCGTCTCTGATAAAGATGACGCTAAAGTTCTTAACGACCTACGATACAATTGTAAACATAGTTTAATGATATTTTATATTTCTGAAAATTTAAAATGACATCTGAAACAACACATGTAATTTAATACGATTAGATACATACCATTAAGAAATTATAGATAGAAATGAAAATATTATTAAATTCATATTATAACTTATATTATTAACACTCAACCTATCATAACCTGTTATTTATTTGCATTCTTGATTTCTATTTTATTTCTCAAACGTTATACAGAATTTAGAAATACATTCTTAATAAATGTATAAATAAGAATATTTACTTACATTAAATACTATATTAATGAAATATTTATTTTAGGTCTCAGATACACTTAGGATTCTTCATTTACCACCAGAACTTTCTGACGAACGACGCAATGAATTATTTAAAAAATATGGTGCTATTAAAACACGAACATTAAGGCTTTCTAAAAAATACACCATGACTTTTGCAAAATTCCAATCCCAAGAAATAGCCTTACAAGCATTGTTACGTTTACATCAATTAAATGTCAGAGGACAATATTTAACAGTTGAATTTGCCAAAAAGCCCGTATCAATAGAAAAAACAGAAAATGTTGATAATGATAAACTTACAAAGGAAGAAAATAAGAAAGAATCCACAAATAGATCCAATTTTCAAGCATTTCTACAAAAATTAAACAGTTGGACTATGAATCAGGTTTTTACTCAACCACCTCCACCAAATATACAATATCAATATTCGCCACCAACAAGAGGCACTTTAATAAGAATAGCCATACAATTATTAAAAGAGCCAGCTTTTTACACTCAGGTAAGTAGAAGTAAATAAATCATAATTTAATTCTCTTTACTTAAATGTCTTATGTTTATATAGGTTTTACACTTGATGAATAGAATGAATTTACCCCCTCCTTTTGAAGAGTTGGAAGCAGAATTTCCAGCACTTAAGGAAGTTTATGACGTAGAAAAATATAATGATATTTTTATTAGAGACAGTTTATACGTCAAAGAAGGCATAGGTAATCAGATTATATTTTTTCCATCACTTTTGTTTTTAAATTTTGTATGTATTTGATATGTAACTGTCAACAGATATTTGCAATGAAGAAACAGAAGAAGAGGAATCAGAAATAGAGTCAAATGAGGAAGATAATGCAAAATCTGTGGAGATTATACCTGTAAAAAGAAAACGTCTACAACATACAAAACGTTTAAAAATTCCCAAGTTTATTAATCCAAATAAACATGTAACACCTTCAAATCCTACACAAAAAGTTGTAAAACCAGCAGATATGTTTGAGCCGGTACAACGCGGTGAAACAAAAAATCTTAAAATTGAGCTGAAAATGGTGGATAAACTTTTAGATGCTTCTAATAAAGAGGAAAATACTGATTCTGTAAATGCTACAGATGGTGGTTTTGGAATAATGTTTCCACTTTCCAAGAGCCTTGATACTGCTGAAAACAATGAAAATACTGAAACTGTTGAGCAAAAAGTTATTACATCTAGCGAATTAGCAAATAACAGGATTTCAGCTAATGGTAAAGATTATTACATCTTCAATAAAACATTGTATTCTATCAAAGAACATGTTAAATTTTTTGTGCGTTACATTATAGATCAAAGATTGCTTCCTGTTTTTAAAAATTATCACCCTGGAAAACCATCAAATCGTCTGTACATAAAAAATCTTGCAAAACAAGTTGAAGAGAACGATCTCCATTTTATCTATCGAAAATATCTAGTACCTGAATTGAAAACAGAATTTGAGTAAGCATCCTCAATTAAGAAGCAACCTAACTGTTCTGGGATTTTTAATAACAATTTATTTTATTTTAGGTACGATGCGAGACTAATGCAAGAGGGCAGAATGAAGGGTCAAGCATTTATCACGTTGCAAAATACGGAGCAAGCACAGTTAGCCCTCGATGAGACAAATGGTTTCATTTTAAAAGATAAACCAATGGTTGTACAATTCGCTAAAGTGTTCGCAAAAAGTTAACAAAAGCATTCTTTATTTGATGTTACGTGTTGTATTATTTATAATTAATGCTAATTACAATAAACAAAGATCTTTTATACTTTCTAATAATTTTATGTTACGATGCATTACGACATCTTGTTAGTAGAAACAAGATAGAGCTTGCTACAGTTCATTTACATTTATGAAAACTTTAATCACATGTAACATGTGGATCTTACGATCGATGCGGCGAAGTGCTTAAATTCAGTACTCTCTGTACAGAAAAATAAAAAATCTGTATGACAAATCATTTTTTCATCACTGATAAATTGTAATCGTAAATTTTGTAATATTTGAATGCATCGATGTTCTTAAATATTGAATGTTGTACGTTGATTTGTACAGAAACTTCCGTGAATATGCAAAATAAGACATCGCTTGAGTTACTTAGTGGCGTGTCACAGCCGCGTCAGCGGAGATCGGCGCCCGCCTGGCATCTAGTAATTCGAAGACCTTCCACTAGAGTGCTATGTTTTGAGTTGTTCGATCTGTATCGTGTGCGTTGAGCGTTCGGTTCACCGATCACCGTCGAGCTGTAACCGCGTATGTGCTGTCGCCGTCACTCTATTGCCGTCCCTCATTTCCGTCGGTCTCGCACACGTTGACACGTCCTTTGTATTGCCATGGACGTTAACTTGCTACTTCAGCACTTGCAATATGCATTACCCGTGGGTATTGTGCTCGTATGTGCAATCCTCGTCTTCGTCTTTGGTTTCAAGAAGGCCGAACAACCACCTTTTGCTCAGCTTTCGGTAAGCTCCGACGTGGACCGGAAATTTGCCAACAAGAAGCGTAGCAAGATCAAAGAAAAGGTTAGCACAACAGAAGTTAGCGATTCAAACTGTATATCTCTTCCTTTTTTCGAATCAACTGACAGTGTAAATGCAACAGTCTGTATCATTCACCCTCCATATGGTTGCTTATTTGTCGCGAGTATTTATACTCACATACGAACACATGGTTGATAATCAGCTGGCATCAGTGGTTAAAAAGAGTTATTCACTGTCGTTCTTCCCAACGCGTAAAATGCAATTTAATAATACCGAGTCAATACCTTTTACCCTTTTTCACATTCTTTTCGTTTATAAAAATATTTCAAAATTTTCGTAATACCGATGTAATTTTAATTGACATAATTTTGTCTTTTGTCCGTCTACGAATTATAAAAAAAATAAGAAATTTGAAAAAATGTGATTATTCTATGTATTTTCATTGAAACAATTTATATGTACTACAGAGATCTGCTAATGGCCAGGTTGCAACTGAAAAAGCCAGCCCTATTAAGAAAACAGTATCAACCAAAACAGACGCTTCAAAGAAAGCTTCAATATCCAAGCCAGATGATGTTGAAGGGAAGTTGAAAGAACGAAAGCAAGAGGATAATAAAATTCTTGTAGCAAAGAAGGATAAAGATCAAGTTGTAATAAAAGTTGGTAAAGAAAACAAAGTTGAACAAGTGAAAAATAAGAAGAACTTGAAGAATTTATTCCAAGAAAAACCAGTTGACTTTGATGAAGGTAAGATTTTACCGAGTATTTTTTAAGAGTTTTTAAAAATGCTATTAATTTTATATCTAAAATGCTATTAATTTTATATCTAAAATATAGGAGATTGGGAACAAGCTTATTCACGGAAAGATAAAAAGAATAAAAGGAAAGAGGAAGAATCACCTTCAAAGAAGAACAAAAAAAATATTAAGAAAGCTGATTTAATTAACGAAGAAGTTACGAAACAAAAAGTTTCAGAAAAGGCAGAGATTAAAGATAAAGTTATCAAAGAAACAGAAAATAAAGAATTGAAAGACAAAGAGAAAAAAGATGTGATATTTACACCCATTTCCAATGAGGAAATATCTAAGGAAAAAGAACAGCAAAAGGAGGAATTAGCTAAGGTATTTTTAAAGTATTTTAATGTTTATTAATGTTTTAACGTTTGTCCTTAACATTTGACGTTATAATAATTAATATGTTCCTTTTTATATTTAAGAATGAAAAGGTGGAAAAAGAAGAAAAGAAGAGTGGAAAATCAAAGAAAGCTAAGAAAGTTTCTGAAAATGAAAATACTCTTGTAGTAACTCCACTTACACCAAAAGTAGATAATAAACTTCAGGAACAAACAATTAAAAAAAAAGATAACAATATAGAAAAAGATTCGGATAATTCAGAAGAAAAAAGTCCTAAAACTATACAAACGCAAGAAAAGACTGGTCCAGTGTTCGACGAACTGGGAGGTAATTTTGTTCGCTACATAATAGTTCTATATTCGTATTTTTATACATCGTAATCATTTCACAAATTCATGCATCTCGAGAGTCCTTTAAAAATGTTTCTAAACATATTTTAGATGTCTGGACAGAAGCTAAACCTCAAAAGAAAAGTAAAAAGAAAGCTCGAAAAGATAACTGAGGGTAATCAAGTATAATAAAAATTACGTTCCTTCTAAGAAGGAATAGAGTGAGAATCCTGCTTGGTCCAAACGACATGTGGTCATTTCGGACTTACCAGGTGTGTTTTAAGTGACTTACCAATTAACCACCTGACCAAATTGTTCCTTTTCCTTGTATATAATGCCAATTGGACTAGGTTGTTCGATCAGTTATGTATTACATCATGACTGCAGGTGCATAAATTATTGTATGTAGAAAAAAATTTTGATTTTTTCAACATACTAATTATTTGCTTTAACAAAGCTGCTTTGCATTTAACGAAAGAGGCATAAGTCATAAATTATTATTATGTATATTATCCTTTTAAGGATTTTCATATGTGTTTATAACGATGCATTAATATTCACTACAGCTACATCTTAGTATATATTTATAAGAGTTTCATATTGAGTATGGATTGTTAAAAAATAGTACTTATGTCTTTCGTGTTTCGTCGGGAAGTCCTATAAACAATACTTTAGTTAGATTTGCAATATGTTGCATCCACGTTATTAACATCTTAGATATTGATTTAACGTATTGTAATTAATTTAAACGTTATAAATGCGAACGGTTGAAAGCCAAAACTTAGAAAGTATGAAGTATATTCCAAAACAAAGTGCAGGACAATCTGGAGAAAAGTTTACATTACTGATGTACATATCTTGTTCAAGGTATCGAGAGAAATATTTTCTTATATTTGATAGCGAGTAATTTATTCCAGCATATAGATCCAAAATTATATACTTTGTAATAATAAACTGTACGTATATCTCGTACGAATATTTTATCATAAAAAGTACATCAGTAATGAATTTTAAGGATTGATGTGTATTTATAAGAATATGTGAATCTATGACAAAATTTGTGCCAAGTTATGAAAAGAAATAAAACAAGGTACAACGAAAGTCATTATACAATTACATATGATTAATTTATTAATTAAAATAAATAAATAATTTTAATTGAATTTTATTATTTGTTTGCATGATATATGATTTATATATGCTATTTTCGAATTTGAGTGTTTATATAACATGATGAGCAACTATATATAGTAATTAAACATGTACACAGTATTTAATTTACATTTAAAATCGTTTTTAACGTTGATTTTTACTAGTTATGTTATCTGATATAATAAAAATAAAATTGCATTCTGACTTTCAAAGTGTCTAGCTATTACATATGTTTGATAGAAAGGAGGATAATGTTTTCTCTAATGATTATCTCTTCACGTACAAAAATAATTCTACTGAAAAAAATATAAAGGAAATCTTGCGAATGAATGCGATCAGACGTGGATCAAATCGGCTATTATGTTGTCTTTTAATTTTTACGAACAATCTAATCCAGCCGTTCACATTTTATGCCATGTATAAAATATAGTGAGTACTTTAATTATACATTAAAAGTTGTCTCTGAATAGTCTTTTTAACTAATGTAATTACGGTTATTTAATCGTTAATATCTATATTGTGTATAATAATATCACATATGGCATGGAAATGCAAGAGTTAGCCTCTAAGAAAAATAATCTCTTGAAAGAAGAATTAAATATTCTTAAGGATCTCTTCAAAGAAAACATAGTGCTATATTCAGAGTACTATATTTAGAGTCTTTTGACTTCTATTTTCTGAAAAAATGAAAAGACAAAAATTCAAATCGAAAAATGATGTTAGTTGCACAGGAGATGCATTGTAACGTCATTTACTCGAAACAATTTATTAATTAGTGTTGTATATTAATATGTAAAGATGAAAAAAAAAATATTTAGAATGTATGGCGAATGAAATATTGTGATAAGTATACTGTATACCTGAGCGTTACTTGAACGTTGTAAAATAGTACTGTCAAATAATATTATCGTTTATAGCTTTTACTTATAAGTGAAAAGAAGTGAAAAAATATCTGTTTAAATAATTATTCATATTTTGTACTTTTATCCTTAATATATTTTCACAGAATATTTATTATACTTCGCGACATATGAGGTATTAATAGTTTTAGTATAGTCTCGCATAGTTTCAAAAATTCTTTGTTATAAAATATTGGTTGATTTGAAAAGGAAGGAAAAGGTTTCTAAATACAATTTTTCAACGAGCTTCAATTCCATGTGTAATATGAATCGTTGTTACTACGTGAAATCGAGAGAAATACAGTCGATGATATCGAGTGTCCCTACGCGTGCCAAAAATCTTTACTTTATTAAGAGTTGCAACAGTTGTATAACAAGTTTTGGTAAAGAAAAATCAATATTCATTTTTTGATTATAAATATATGGTCTTTACATTTCCAATTTTACGTAATTGCAGAGCAATTAAAAATAACAAGCAACAGCAGAACCTGCATTTCTATAATTTTATTTTTCTGTTTTTTTTTATTTTTAGTCGCACGTCGAATTATTCAAAAAGTACCTACTATACTACAATTGAAATGTAGAATGTAAAGATTTTTCTACAACAAACATTGTGATCGGTGTTGAAGCATATAATGATTTTTCCGACTCGTATAAGCTGTTACAGTTTGTTGTTTAAATTATAAACGGCACTAAGGAAAAGTGAAATCTTTATTTTGTTTTTGTTAGACCTGTAAAATGCAGAGATCGCTTAAATAATTCGCGTTACGTGTATCCTATCGATATTCAGTGTTATAACTGTATTAAATTTATATATTTAAGTGGACGATGAATTAAGCAAAGTAATATTATGTCATCGTTCAACGCTGGACGTAAAAAATATTGATATTTAACAAGTAGTTGGTGTACTTAAGTTTAACAATTGGAACAATTTGAGCAGCTGCCGAATCATGCGGTCTAGGTATTTAATATTATTATATTTTTATATGTAATATTCTTCGAGTTACTAACTCGCGTGATGATGTAATGCGGATGTAAAGCGGGGCAAAGCTAATTCGAGACTAGATATCACGGGAGTTTCTAAACGCATGTTGATAGAAGGATATCGTATTTTGAATAACATTTATATGCACTTTACTCAATAATTAACTATCGGTATGAAATCATTATAAAACTCTTGCTGTCGCAAGATTCTAATTGAAAGAAAGAATTGCATACAAAATCAAATACTGATGATATAAGGAAGTCTTTCCAAAAAAAAAAAAAAAAAGAAGAAAAACTAAATTAACTGAATTTAATTATAATTAAAAAGAGAATAATTATTATCGCTACTGTACATATGTATATTAATCAGCAATGTTCTTTCTAATTAAATATATATGTGCAATTTTATTGTGTACCGAGGTGGTAGTAGCTTAAAGAGCCATTGAATATTGCTCTGTAAGTATGATTGTATAGAGGTATTTAAAAAGTGTCGATCAGTGTTCAACGAAGTTAATTATATTTTGAAACATATATTTTCATTGTAGCTTAACGGGACTATTAACATGTTTATCTAGTGATTACAATATGACGTTTATTTCGAAGTTACCGGAGTATTTTTTTGCTTAAGAAAAATTTTTATCATTACGTAGAAGTACCATACAAAGTTAAAATATTGGTGGCCTAACGCTTGCAATATCATTGAACTAACAGTGATGCTCTAGGACTCTGATCATAATTAAGATACCGCGTATAGCAAAATGAAAATGAATACAGAATAGATAAATTTAGGATATTATACCGTGAAGCAGAAATGTCATAGTTATTTACGATGTATTTTATTCACCAAAAGTGTTAATGTAGCTATCGATATTATGATATCTATATAAATATATTTGTGTAATATGCGTGTACTTCAGTCAGTTCAAATATTATTATTATTATTATTATTATTATTATTATTATTATTATTATTATTATATATAGCGCACGATTTAATGTTGAAATCGATATATAAGTGGAATTTTCTTTTAATAATCAATGGAAAAAATATAATTCAAGAGAAATATTCCGTTTCCAATGACTGCGTTCACTTGTCTGAACTATGCAATTATTGCAAACATTGAAAATTTCTATAAATTCTTGCAACATATATATTTTATAGTTGTAAAAAAAAATCGGTACAAAAGCACAAAAATAGAATATTTCTCTTTCAATTGACTTTTGGTTGTGACATTTTTGGGATAGAAGTATAAGCGAAGAAAGAATGGATCATAAAAAAGGCAAAAAGAGGTAAATGAGGAAATGAGGAATAAAAATTATATTTTTCCAACATTTGGTTGCAACCATTCACTGCGCCTGCCCGTTAGAGTGTTTTGTACCTACATTTTTAATTGTCATTGCAGTTTTTGAATAATGTACAAGGAAGTACTAGTTTATTCCACGTTTTCAAGGGACCACAGAATATAGACAAATAATAAAACATACAGAACCTTGTTTCTCATTTTACTTTTTCATCAATTATTCCTTCATCGTTCACTTTTTTAATTTTCACTTCCTACATTTAATTATTTACATCATACAAACTTGTACAATGTCTATATATTTACTAATTAATCTGCTTATAGTTAAAAACACAAACACAAGCAAACACGTGCGTCGTTTCGCTTGAATTCACATTCATCATGAATACTTGAACTCATCTTTGCAGCAAATGAATCGATGAATTTTTCTTAATTCCTACGCTTGTTTCCGAAATCCTTTTCTAGTATATTTACTGCATTTCCTTTTGAACGGCTTAACAGTCTTCGAATCGCCTTCGTTCTCCGCTTTGCTTTTACTGTTTCTCCTTCCCAAGTCATCAACCATAGATTTCATTCCTTTGCTTCGAATTAACAGTCTGCCACTTTTTCTAGATGCTCTCTTCTTGCTTCTAATTCTTTTCTTCCTCTTGCGCTTCTTTTTACGATCCATGTTAGCTATTATCGCTTCGGTGTCAGCTGATACTTTCACTTTCGGCTGTTGAATCGTAACGGTTACCCTCACAAATAAATCGTACATGACATCGCCACAAAATTCACCGAAGCAATACTCCTCCCCGCACTCGGCACAAATTTTTACGCTACTCTCGATCGTGCCGGCGCGATTTTTAGTACGTCGAATGGGACTTACGATCGATCGTCGTTCTTTTGCGATTGTTTTTGCTTCCAGTTTCCCCATTTCCACCTGAGAGACACAGTAAATAAAATAATGTAGATTTGATCGTGCTGTTTATTTATTTTTTAACCACTTGATCGCCGTGCGCGCCAGTCCCTGTATCCTAAATAAAAGCGAAATTAATTTCGATTTCTTAACGGTGGCATCTAGAATCATTTTCTAAAACTACAGTAAAAAAGTATATCGAAAAATATACATATTCTTCCTTGATTTTGGATATACTCGAAAGCTGTTTCGAAAAAAAAAGGCAAGAAACACAAAATTCGCGTGCGAAAACTGTAACTGTAAATTTCACCCTGCCCAACTACTTGTTTCAAAGCACTCCACACCCAATAATATAAATATATAGTTTTATCGTGTATAGTATATATTTGTATTTTTTAGACTATAATATTACAACATTTCAAATTTAACAAACGTGCATATAACTTTTTTAATCTTTTTAATATTTAGTATTTGATCTGTTGTGTGGCAACCCTGGTGAAAATCAAGTGTTCTTTTTTTTTTGTGCAAATTATATCCCAATTGATCGTGGCACACTAATTATGTAAGTAAAAAGTATTTAAATTATTTATTTATTAGTAAAGGTTAAACATTTTTTAAAAAATTGAATATTCGCGGCTAGCTGACGCGCGATCTTGAAAATACGCGGCGATCTAACGCGCGGTCTTTAAAAAGACTGCGGCGATCAAGAGGTTAAAATGTACCATCGTAAAGCATGTCAACGTTTTGGTCAAAAGTTAATTACACGCGAGACGATACGCGAAACTCGAATAAAATAAATATACCAATCTGGAGAACATTTCTTCGTCTTGCCGATGCTTTGGTCTGATCGGTGTTAACATTCTCCAGTCGATAGCAACCTGTTGCAATTCGCCAAGATGCAACTCCCTCATGTCCGGAGGTACCGGATTTCCGTAATTCCATTCTTTTCCAAGCGCTTTCAGTTCTTTCCTCGTTGGCTTCCAAGAGAACTCTTTATCGCGCACTTTTGTATCGTCTTTCTTCACCTATTGTCACGATTGCTCCACAGTTACTGCGATGCAACTTTTAACATTCTTAACAAGCGAAAAAGAATTCAATTCAAACCTTCTCCGGCTTGATTTTAAATTCAGGACAGTTTTCAAAAAGCCGTCGGAATTCTTCTTGAGAATTACAGGTTGCTTTGCTTAAATCGGGCAACAAATTTGCATCCTTCTTATCTTCTTTTAGAAGATCGTCCAACTGGAACGCCATTATCTATATCTGCAATCCAAGAAAAATATTCACATCTCATTTTTCCGATACATGTTAAATCATTATTCCTTCCTTATTCTACATGTATACGTTGTCTGTACGATCTCGTTTTCTACGAAAATAAAAACGAAAGCAACAAAAAAACACGTGACGAACGAAAAGCGCGACTTTTTGTTTGGTTTTGTTTCTCTTAAAAGATCTCGGATGCAGCGGGAGAGATCAGGCATCTCTCGGAATCCCATTCGATCTGTTTCATTAAAAGACCCTGAAAAAAAAAAAAGAAAAAATAGATTTACTCGATTAGATTATGGGACATCGATACGACGCTTACAAATCCTCTCCGTCTCGTTACGCGTTTGAAACATACGTTTTTCAAGGTAGATAATTTCGATAAAATTTCTTGACCGCACCAGATATTGGAATTCTCGTTTTGTGATTTCTTGATATCGTCGGTGTTGTTTGTACGAGCGTTGCCTAGTCGAGTCTTATCGTTTTGTTCGCATCTAGTCTCCTCGATAGTGAGCCTTCCATTTTTATCAGTTCTCAGTGGTATGACGGAATTCAAGCTATCCATCGAGAGATCTGCGTCGTAGTTGTCGATCTTCAACTTCGGCCTGTTTAACGCTCGAATTTTCGATTTAATGTTTAGAAATTTTCTCCTGTCGGGAGATGGTGACCTACGTCGAGAAACGTCTAGTCGATCGTTTGTTACAATATTCTCAATTTGCAAATGAAGAATGTTAGTAAAAATTACCTGGAACGTTCATCGCTAGACTCCACCTGACGCCTCCTCATTCGCAATCGTCGTTGATAATGAGGATCTTTTTCACTTTGCGTACGGTATCGAGTTCCCGGCCTAAAGAATCGTTTCAGTTATCTGAATATTAATATTCTTTGTATCCAAAATAACTATTCGTTAAATGTTGTTATTTACCTATTAGCATTCCACTGCGGTCTGGATTCTATAGCCCTTCTAGCTTGAGGTTTCGGTCGAGGAAACGACTTTGCAAGAATTTCTTCCACGGACCCAACGTTAGTAGACCTTTTTTTTTTAAATTAACAAATAAATATTGCACGTAATACACGTAAATACGTACATCGCAAAATATTCGCACATTCGTGAATATTCAAATACAACGAAAATAAATGTAACGTGGATAATGTAAGTAACGTACACACTCGTGCAAATAAAAATTACATTAAAAAAAAACAAAAAAAAAATAGTAACGTGAAAAAAATGAAAAAAAAAAAAAATAACTGTACAAACGTAAAAGTTGTGGGAGATAGATTTTCGAGAAACGAAATGAAATCATAATTACCGCTTGTATTTGCAAGACAGAAGAATAATATCCTCTACGACTCTTCAAGTTTTTCAATTGATTCAATGCATCATATTACGACTCACTTTTCGATGTCCCTTTTAATTGCATTCGTTGCATCCTTGCGGTCCTTCATAGAAGTATCCTTAGCGGACAAGTCCTGCACTTTCACCGGGTAATCCTGATCATTTTCTATATCTGTTTGCGTGCCGAAATCTCGACCGTTCGTGGCTCTGTACTTGCTCGGAGTGAGCAATCGATTCTCAACGATTATCGACGATATTCTAGAGGAATTTGGAGTGAGGCTCGAACTTCCTATATTCTGCATCAGGCTATTCAAACCTACGCACAAATTGTTGTTGGAATTATTTTCCAATTTCCTTGGTGTTGGAGTCAGCACCAAATTCACTAACTGCAGATTCGCTTTATTCAGCAGATCTGAATCTTCGAGTCGGCCGCTCAATACAATGGCCACATCCTTGCTGACAGGAACCTGAACCGATTTTATATCGTCGGTACTTTGTTCCGATTCGTCCGTCGTATTGTTGTCATCGTTGTTATTATCATTGTACGTTTCATTATTATTACTGTTGTAGTTATTGCTCCCCTCTTGATTCAACGTTTCCGTTTCGTTCTTAACATCGTCATTGTTGGAAGTTAGATTCTGTTGGCACCTCTCGCTCGGACAATTCTTGTCGGTTTGACTTTCGCTCGAAGTATTGGATTCACGATCAGCGGAAGACGCGGCGGGCGTTTCATCGTTATTTTTCTCACACTTTCGCCGAAATTTCTTTTGTTCCTTCGCTAAACGTTCCGCCGCTTCTAAAACCTCGCGCATCGCCTCGGCTTGCCTCAACTTAGCCGCTTCCCGATCTTTCAGTTTCCTTTGCTCCTCCTCGAATCTATGGTAAAAATGACCCATCATCGGATTATTAAACTAAGTATACACGCGCCTCTGTCGTTAACTTGTTTAATGTGTTAGCTTGACTTAATGTGTAATTTTTTTCTTACCTTTCCTTCTCCTTCTCCCTTTCTCGTTTGATCCGTTCTTCTTCCAGTCGTTCCTCCCTCATACGTCGCTCCTTTTCCTCTTTCCTTCGTCGATCCCTTTCCTCCAGTTGCTTTTTGATCGCGTTCTGCAGCTCCAGAGCTTTCTGTCTCTTCAGCTCTCGCTCTTGAAGAATCTGCGCATCGACAGGAATGTTTTGACCACGAAGATAAGTCTTGTTGTCGGATCCAATTGAGCCCACCGTCGAGCTATCCGAACTACTCGCACTGTCGTGATTAATAACTAGAACCTTGGTAAGTATTAACGAAAAAAAAAAGAAGAGGAAGATTATATATTTTGAATGTGTGACAAAAGATATTAGTCGTATTAGTAGTAATTTAATAACTCGTTGAATTATCGAATTACGAAGTATTTCTGACTGGATCGTACTTGACTGGAGTGCCCTAATCTCGACAGCCAAGAGGGTGGTGGTGGATCTCCTCGTGCAATCTCCTGGCCCCAGACGCTACCCCACCTTGGCCTGTTGAGTTCGCCTAATCTACCATCAGATAATCTCCTCGATGGTGGCAATGAACTTTCGGGTGTTGTCTGATAGGGATTCTGCCACGTCTTCTCGGTCATGTCCGCTCCTAGTGGCTTGCAATCGGGCAACAATTCTAGAGAATCGAGTTGAAATTCAATTCAAAGTATATATGAACAGTATGATGTATCTGTTCTCTAACAATCGTCTTTATTTCAAATGTTCCTTTTCATCAAGGTTTTATCAAGGTTTCTTTCTATTTAGAATTTCTGGCACATTCGTGACTCACTTCCTTTCGCCGATACGGGTACGTCTACGGAGTCGCTGGCGTAACCGGAAGTCTCTCCCTCGCGTTCTTCGCCTTGCGAGCCGTAATGATTGCTTTTCGAATTCTCATGATGTCGATCGTACAGTCGATGATGTTTCTCGGAGTAATGCAGTCCTTCTGCAGCGAAATCTCGTTGTTGGCTCTGAAACACGAGAAACGAAACAAACGAATATATCGTAAACGCATGTAGGTAGAACGGTTTGCGTGACGAAAGAACAATTTCTCTGCTTTTTCATCAATCTTGAAATCGTGCTACCTCCTGAACGTGCACGTATACTACGTCTGTGTGTGTGCGTGTGTGTGTGTGTGTGTGTAGTTGAATATGATTGTTGTACCAGTGCGAGACAGGGACGACAAACCGTGACAGGGTTCTGTATCGACTTGCTAGATTGATAGTGGCAGTTCGCTATCTTGACGTAGGTTTAAATTTAAGCAAATTTATGCAGTTTCGTTGCTTTTATTGCGTTTCGTTATTCAAACGAGAACAATTCTCTCGGAATACGTGCTCTGGAAAGAAGGAATTACTTCCTTTTCTGATATTCTGATATTCTTTCTGTAGGTAGGTGATATAGTTATTTTAACATTATTTCTTTCTGTTTCAAGCTGTCTATATAAAGTATAATTGCTTCAACTTTACACGTATATACCACATACATTCGATATCAGAATTGGGGTATGTACTACAAAGCATGTAATTTTCGTAGTGAGACTTGGGACATACACAGGGACAAGAGGTAGTCGAGAGGTGAGTGAACTTCAGCTGAAAGATAAGAATCGATTTGCCAGACTGCCTTACTTTTGCTCGCCCCTCGCGAATAAGACACGTATAGTTCTCGACACAGTCTCGAAACGGCAATTAAAAGCACGTGTGTTAAAAGCTCGTTTGTTATTCTGCTACCGCACGGAACAGCTTTTTGGAACAAATTGTACTCGTTGAATATTCAAAAGCAATCAATCATACACGACACAGAAGCACAGAACATACGGGACAACGTTACAAATATTCAGTTCACGAAAAGAAACTACGAAACTGCTGTCCTAAATTTTGCGTCTACGTATATTCAGTTTCGTAAATATTACCCATCCTTACCCATTTTTGTACCATTATTACTTATCATTGGACTTTGCGCGGATCTTCACCGCTGATTGCGGGAGATTTTTTAAGCGCATCAAAATATTACTCAACGAGTGAAATGAATCTTTATCCTTGCATTATTATTATAAAAAAATTATTAACAAAAATATGAAACTACATAGAAGAATCCGCCAAGTCAAAGATTTGTCAAAGATCAATATCTCGGTACAAGCTCTACCCGTAAAGGTGTTTCTGCAAGTGTTCAAAAACACGAGTGTTTTTCTTTTTTTTTTTTTTTTTGCAAGCGTTGCGAGCTACATGCTGCTCCTGCAAGCGGTCGATCGTCGCAAACGAAACGAACCTGACAAAGATATTGTTGCCGATCCTTGTTGTAAATCGGTGGCAAGCTCGGGCTTCTCTGCCTGATTTGCGACACTTCCGTCTGCTCGTGCAGATTTATCAAGCTACCACCGTTGCAGTCCAAACACTTTAGGCTGGTGCCGCCGTTTCCGGAACTCTCTGTCGCCAGACTCTTCAGGCTGACGGTGCTTCCGTAATGTCCAACGGCACGAAAAGGTTTCGAGGACGACAGCTTGTCCTTCGTGTCCGCCAAGGACATTCTTGCGCCGCCGCTCGGATACGTTCTGCGTTACGCGTTTTACACTTTACGTTTAAGTTTATTAACGCACGCCGCGTGCAACGTAGAGACAGCTTGATTTACAATCGGATCGATGGGGACACAGTCTCTCTGGCTAGCATTGAGCACGCCTGTTTAATATGGCCTACTGGATATCTAATGAATTAGGTACGAGTACCTTGACCTTATTTGGGTTAGGCCGATGTGTTCGTGGACAGTTCAGCGAATTTACAGAGGAAGACTTAGAAGTGGTAACTTGTCATTCGGCGTTGTTCGTTGTTCGGTACAATGAACGATAAATTTAGTTGTTCGGGGATCACTTTGTTCTTAAGTGTTTTTAAGTAGCGTTCTCTTTGAAATGAATCGCGTCGTATTTAACTTTGTGAAAAGACCAGAGACGTGCTTAACCGATGTTCGATCAAGGGTTTATTTAAGTTAAGTCCTCTCGATCTGTCGTATTTGATTTGCTCGAGAATTATTCGAGAATTATTATTTAGAAACATGGCCAATTGAAGATAGAACCCGAATTCCCCCGAATAAAAGAACAAAGATAATGAAATTTATCGCGACCCGTCCGTTTATTTTATCATCGTAACGCAATACTTACCGGATATTGGTGCGGACATTGACGTTATCTTTCAGAAGACTCCAACTTCCACCGAGACGTGCCATTTCTTCTATAGTATATTCGTATAAGACATTATCAGCCTTTCTCATATTTGTTATTTGCGTTATTTTATTATTCTTTATAGGCTACTTATATCAAGAGTATTTACGTGACCTCAAATATCACGACAATCACGTTATATCCATCTAAACTCACTACTTAAGAACGTAGCACGCGATGTGCTATTTCCGTATCCGACGTATCATCTTTAATTTCGATATTTTTCAATGTCTACGATTATATCGAGCAGATCTCAACGATACCAAGTTTCCGACAAGATCGTTTATTTTCCCATTTGCATCACGAAGCGGAATATTTTATGAGTAATGTCTGCCCTGTATCTATGACCGAACCCGGAATAATTCGCACGTAGCGATCGATCAAAAATTTTCTATTTATTAACGGAATGTAAGAACGTAAGAACTTCCTGTTTACCATTCTATAGAAGTTACGAAATATTTGACAAATTACAAGTATAAACCACTCATCGATGGTAGTGGAAATTAAGTCGTGATGCAAATGGATGTTTACAGAATTTATTAACAGAATAATCGAAATTTCGAGTGTCTTACCTCTCTCTCTCGCCCACTGGATCCTTTTTTGTTCCACCAGCGACGTTCTCCCGAGCATTATTGTTGGCGCGCGACGCGAATATTTTCGCGAGACGAAAAATTTGCACGAAAAAAGAAATCAAAGAAAAGAAACAAAAACGAGAACCTACATCAACCGGCCGTTTCGTCGAACGTGAATCAGTCAAATTCTTAGTAAGTAAGCGCGGCAGTTTTTGTTTTTTACCTATTCAGGCGTTTCTTTATTTTTTCGTTTCTTTTCTTTTTCTTTTTCCTATCTCGAAGATGCGGCGAACCATCGAGCGTTTCCGGTGGGACGCGAGTTTGGGCGCGAAACCTATACCTCGAGTTCCCGATTCGAAACCCTTGGACGTCAAAAGACGTTGCTCGAGTTCATCGCAGGTCGTGTCAATATTTGAGACTGCGGTAGGGCCTGCAAGACTGTACAAGGTTCACCAGGCACGGTACTTACTTGCACACACGTGCAAGCCGCTTCTATTAAACGCGAAAGGAACGCGCGGCCGCGATTCGATCGCCGGCTACGTTTCTATGGGAACAATCGTGAATCAACCACGGGGAGCCTCTCGTACACTATTGTCAGGGTCGATAATATTGACCAGACAGGCAAGATAAGGGATAATGACCTCCAACCGTCTATTTGACGGTCAGAGATATCGCATCTTCCGCGATAGATGTTCATTAAAAAATCGCGGTTTTTAAAAGCGGTGTGTACTGATACACGTTTTCAGTATTGCCAGACTTTTTATTATACGATAAACGCGTCTCTCAGTTTACGTATTTCAATTATCGCAAGTGGACGATTAATATTGCCCGTCCGAGGTTTCTGACCTGGCGGAGCTGAATGTTTCTATTTCAATCTGTATGCGATTTCCAAATGTTCCGTCCGCGTGAAAAGTCTTGGAACATTTTCTACCACTGATGTTTAATGTTGGAAACTTTTAAGTCTACTTCATAATAGGATAATTATTAATGTGTCAACGCTTTACAGATTTTCCCTCGTATAAAATATCATTTAATGCTTCTAATTTTGAAGTAAATAGGAGTGGAAATGTAGGATGTAGATTAAATGTACACATGTAGTGGCAGTGCTTAACACCCATAAAAATACCCATAAAACAGAAATCACATCCATGATGCAATATGATTGAAAAATCTCAATAAATAGTCTAGTTCAGTTAACTTATGATTCAATGATTTTGAACTTTCCAGCGAACCTGGAGAAGTATAACGTCGGATAATGATTTCTGAAATGAAAAATGTGATTAAATTCCCTTCGTATCCTCAAAGGAATTCAATTCTTTATTTTCTAGAATTACAGCAGATATTCGGGAATCATGATTAATTAGGAGATTACTATTTAGAAGATAAGTAAGATTAATTTATTTAGATGACAAGTAGAAAATTAAAATGTAGATTACACATTTCACAGATAAGCGACTTACGTAGTACGTATTTGAAAGAACAGCCACTAAATTTATGTTGCAAAGGATTGTAGGTAATTTTGGCTAAACCGATCGCTTTGTAGTATTTTTCGAGTTTTTATCACTTTTCACGGTAAAAGAAATAGTGGATCAATAGCGATGGATCGACAGCCTCATCCGAGCCTTCGAGTAATCGGTGAAGGCTCGGAACACCCTCCAAGGTTTCCAACTTTCCCTCACTCGGTGGAGAAGGTATATTTCAGAAGGTGTATTTATTTTTAGAATTCCAATAGTTATGAAAAGGACAGCCTGGGACAGTTCCAACAGTTACGAAAAGGATGCACAACAAAGAGCCGAGAGCGATCGGCAAGAAATTTTATTTAATTTGCAAACTGTGTAATTTTGAGCAAACTTGGAGATAAACATCCTTCAGCTGTCCTACATTATGTTGAATGTTCGATGTTGAAAAAATTCACAAATGAACTCGATTTCATAATGTGAATTGTAAATAAATGGGCAAATTCATCGCGTTGATGCCGTGTGACTACAGGCCGTACAATAATTATTAATGACTACTCGATTAAATAAAAATTTAGGTACCAAACTATGTGAAATTTATTATATTTTCGCCGTACTACGATCAGAAACAATTTTGATTCATATATCGAGTGTAATTTGCGAGAATTAAATATTAATCCAGCGAGTTTCGATTGAAAAAAAAAAAGTGTAAATTTTTATTTGTATATTTCGTGGATTAAATAGAACGTGAATAGGATGAAAGATGAGGGTCTAAAGTCCATAAAAATGCAATAGCAAAAGTTCATAAATTAATTTTACAAATCAAATTTTTTCGCAAATGAAAATTCAAAATCAACGGATGAGCAATGCCATCTATCGGAAGATGTCCGTTTCATCAATCCGCTGAATTCCTGTTTTAACAACTCTATATTTTTATTAAAAATTAAAAAGGAATTAATTTGTGATTGTATCTTCTTAATTAGACTTTCAGCTTCAATTTTATAGCCCATTTGACTCGAAAAATGTAAGAATAAATAAATTTTTAAAATTAGTTAGTATCGGTAATTTACTGATAGGGGGCGTTACCATATTCAAAACAAGACATTTTAATTGTAAAACAAACTAATTAGAAAGATTAATTTATTAATTTTCTGAATCGATTACAGATCCTCAGCTTTCTTTCAATATTGATGTACAAAATGCATGAATGAAGATTTTAAAATTTTGTTGTTCAATAGATCGAAACACAGGCATTAGTTCCAGTTTTCTACCGCTACGTGGCGCTAGCATTTCAATGTCCATAAAATGTGCAAATGTTCATTTGCAAAAAATGTCAATTAAAAGGATTAATTCATGAACTTTTGCGATCGTATCTTCCATTTTACCCTCAGTTTTTTTCTACTTTCCAGCATACCTACGAAACATATGAATAAAAATTTACAAATTTTATTTAATAGAAATCGAAACACTGTCTACGTGGTAAGACTATTTCATGTCCATCCCATGTGTCGATCCCATTTTCATTTGATATATTAATATTGATCATGCACACGCACATGCTTTACGATACAATTACGAAGTAATGAAAAATTTATAATTATAAATTAATAAACATTCAAGTTTGTGTAGTGTTATTATAATATTTGTTGAAAATGCAATTTATATTTGGATGATTATACATTGTTACTGTGATTGATTGATGTTATATCGATACTAACGTTGACTTTGATTTTTCTATATTTTATTGTATATTTTAACGTATTAACAGAATTTATTCCAGCAGTGATTATTAAATTTAAATTACATCTGGTTATTTACATCTAGAAATAAATTTTTAACTGTTGAGATAAAAATGATCTAGTGTGTAATGATAATTCATATTTTCAACGGAAGTGGTATGAATGACTTAATCTTGTAGCCGGAATTATTTTTAATTTGTTCGACTTAAATGTGTACACGTGAGAAGTGAAAAATGTCTCTAGACCAAACAGTATGTGAGGGTAAGAGTAGCAATTCAATATTCGAATCGATAAATATATTCCATTAATACTGAGAAATCGTAATGATACTACAATGACGTGAATTGTAAGGTTATGTTGTGTAACCTTTTGTTGTTTTCAGATTTAAAAGCTTTTGAAAGACGGCTTACCGAAGTAATTGCTAGTTTACAACCAGCAACTCTACGGTGGAGGAGTATGTTTTTCTTTTTATTTCATTGCGCTTCTCATATTTTATAAAATTCTCTGATAATTATTTACAACAAAGTGCACCCCACCGATTTCAATTGGCTTGAAATGTATTGTCGGAAGCCTAATTCTAAAAAATTTTCCACCTGTACAAGCACGTCGCTTTTTTTTAGTTTTCGACATATTAAAAAATATTTTTGATACTATGCACGATGTATCCGTGTTTTTGTCACATTGGATTGAGTTTAGGTTATAGATTCTAGATGAGAGTGCAGGGAGAAAAACTTTTCATTTCGTAATACGCGATTAAAGTCCGCTCAATGAATTGAGTAAGTGGAGATAAGCAAAATAGTAGTATCACTATTTTTTGAACAATTTTTTGATGTAATGGCAAATTCGTCTGATGCAATAATAATTTTATTCTACAGCCAAAAATTGTAAAGTAAAAAAAATAGGCAAAGCGGAGAGAACCCTTTCTCTTTTAAATCTAACATAAACTGATACAATATGATAAACTTCTGTAAATTTAGTTTCAGAAACTAAAAGAAAGCGATGTATAGAGAAAAATCATGTTTAGAATCTTGTCCGTAAAGAATTATCAATTCTCTTATTAAATAATAATATAATCTTAATATTGCTTATTCATCTTGCTACTTAAAATATTTATCTTATGTATACTTAATATAATATTTTATTTTCAGTACTACTTGGTTTCATTTCTGTGTGTACTGCTGTGGGCGCATGGCATTGGTTAACAGATCCAAATACATCAGCTGTATCATTTACACAAAGTTTGTACAATCACCCATTCTTTGCAATTGCTAGTAGCATTTTATGTAAGTACAAACAATATACTTTCTACTGTATATGTATAGATAAATATTTTTAAATATAAATATAGATATTTTTTAATTTGTTTCAGTTATACTGTTCATAATGGGAGTCCATAGACGTGTAATAGCACCAAGTATTATAACTCAAAGAGCTAGAAGTGTTCTCAGTAATTTTAATATGAGTTGTGATGATACTGGAAAGCTCATTCTTAAGCCAACAAGATCGAGATCATGAAAATTAAAAAGAAAAGGACATAGGTTTTGTGTTAATTTTTGAAGTGTTCATAAGTATTTGAATTCCAAGAACATATATGTAAAACACATTTTTTACATTAATGTAAGATTATTTTTATCTTCTAAAATTGTAATCACATTGAAGATAATACATGTATACAAAAAATTTTGCATTTCATAAATTTATTTGGAAAAAAATAAAAAATGTTTAAATTATATATATCTTTTACGCATTTATTTTGGAGACTCTAGAATGTATTGCCATAAGTATTGACATAATAATTTGTACAAAGTAACATTAGTTGTTAGTTAAACTTACTATATCGTTTATTTTAAAACAATTTGAAATTGTAGTTAACAAATTTTTTTATCATTGACATATAATATTATGAATATTAAAAAAATATGTAATTCTTGCCATATATGTTTGTTAAGAGATAGTGTAAGTTAATATTTCCATGTAAGATTTTATTATGTATATAAACATATAAGTATGAATATATGAGTGTTTATAATATCAATAATGCATGTAAGAACATGATTGTATATTTAAAAAAATGTAAAATACATTTTGTTAAAATATGCTTAAATAAATAATCAAAATTCTTTGTAACATTGACTAAAAATATATATAATTTATCGTTTCGAATTTTATGCCCAATTTAATTAATCTTATTGATAGTATATTTCTTTTTATAATTATGATAATAAATAATAACGTTTAAACATTTGCTACAAAAAATAATTATGGTTAGTAAATCAAACTCTTATAACGATCAAAACATTTATTCGTATTTTGCATATTATTACAATTTTCGCAACGCACAATCACGCGATTTATTTCATATAATAGTACATATACAATATTATTTACTTATGCAGATCAATATTCATTCAAAATCAACTGCAGCGTTATATTTTAAGACGCGATTCTCAGTCCCAGTATTACATTACCTACGATATATATATATACAAAGGATAATTATCAAATATTATAAGTATAACACTCTAAATATTGCTCGTTGCAATATTTGGGAAACTAAAAATTTTCAGTATTTGTGCATTCCTAAGTGCACATTTGCATGTAATACATTTTGTTGTTTCGTAAGTATACGAAATTTTTTTTTTGGACTTAAATTAATTAAATTGAAAATAAAATTACGGATTTGTATAATTCAAAACAATGACATGTCCACTCGAATTTTTTATATATTTTGTTATTTATAATATACTCAATTTATGAAAACTATATTTGAGTTAAAGATGGTATTATGTGAAAGTTTAATATTTTGAGTTCCTTATGAACTGTATAAATGGCAAGCAGGAACATTATTACTTTTGAATCGAAAAACATTTTAAAAAGTCCTAAAGATGTTCTAACAAAAATTAACGGCTTATTATATCGATAAATTTATCGATTTTTACTTAAAAAGAACAAGAAAACAAAAATTGAAATATAACACTGAAATTTACTGGCGCTGTAGTTTTACAAATTCTGAAATGTTATACAACTACTTGGTTCGTTTTCTTATTCACATCTCTAAAGTATTTTGCAAAATGATTTTATGATATCTGTTTGTCAGTACCTTACAATCTTGTATTTCGTAATTACAGATGAGGATCAATATTTAATGTATTAAATATTGAAAAGTAGAAAGTTATAATATAATAGATATATTTCATCACAAAAACCAAGCTAACATAGCATGGTTGCATTTATTTACGTGTGGAACTCAAAAATAATTTAGCGATCGTGCTTTCTAAATTCACGTGCTAGTGCATAGAAAACAAATCACCAGCTGAAGGAAGTGGTGCTAATCCGCCCGTAACATCAGGCAATTGTGTCAAATCAGGCAAATTGGAAATGTGTGATTTCACCTCGGATCGAACAGCACATACTTTTTTAAGTTTTTCTTTATAGTCCTGTAACATTATTAAATTTTATATCATGTATATATATTTTTTTTTTCAAATAAATGTGAATAATTTATTTTCTAAAGAGTACAATCGTACCTCTAACGTCGATTGTGCTTGTTGAAGCAATTGTCTTTGTGCTAAAGTATAGTCTCTAAGCATAGTTAACAGTCTTCTTCTATCCTCCATTTCAGCTTGTAGTCGTCCATTATAATCTGCTAGCAGTGCAGCAGCTTCATTTACTGCAACACTTAATTGATCTGCAGCTGCCCTATCAGCTAAATTTGCCAGAAGAGAAACTTCAGAAACTTCTGGTGGTAAGGAGGCAATACGTTCTCTAACACCAGCATCTGAGGATGCCGTATTTTCCAAATCCTGAAATAAAGAAGGCATTTTTTAAATTATTGCCTTCAATACATAAATTATGTACATAAACATATTTAAGGATGTTTAACTTATATGATGATACGCAAAGTTCATTTAAAAGAATAAAGGGGATTCTTTTCATAAAATTAGGTTTGATCAAATAAGAATATTATTTGTAAAAAAGAAAAAAAGAATGAAAATACCACATAATATATAAATTTTAAATACGACCAATGTTATTATGTCATTATTTACACAAATAATAAACAAAATTTTTGTTAGTAGAACAAAAAAGAATATATTATAAAATAGATTAAGAATAAAAAAAATGGTTGAAAAATTACTATTGGGGATGGAAATGTCAAACTGTAAATATGCTTGCTAATATGCCTTATGGATTCAACATATATTTTTCTACATGTAAGATAGTTTATTGCTAACGATACATATTCCGAATTTTTGTTGTATTTATAAATGATATTAACCATTAAAGCTTTGATGAGTTCTTCCGTCTCTGGCGGATCTCCAGCAGGAGTACGAGGACTTAACGTTACATGTAGCTCTTTGGTTCCATCCACTTCAACCTCAGTCTCTGATTTCTTTCTCTCCTTTTTATCTTTCTGTAATATACAATGAATATAATATAATTAGACGTATTGTACATTATATTTATTATACTTTACAATTAAAATCAGTATTCTATATTACCTTTACTTTCTCTATGTCACTCTTAAATTTCTTTTTTGGAGGTTGTGTCCCTGAATCTCTTGAAGTGTCTGTAAAGGCAGCCTTAAATTCGGCAATTTGTAACTTATCATAAACTCCTCTCTCTTCCCAAATTTGGAGCAGCCTATTTAATCTTTCCCTTGTTTTTTCATCAAATCCTTTCATATGCTCAAAAGCTTTTGGTAAAACTGTTTCAAATTCTTTCCCAAACTCTGGTCCTTTCTTTTTACTGTTTTGAATAACATCATTTGCCAAATACATAAACATCAGCTTACGATTATCTTTCACTGTAAAGACACATTAATAATAATGATGATAACAACATTTGATAAAATATAAATGAATAAGAAGTAAATTTATTAATTTTATAAGTATAAAGTCAACTAATTTCAATTAAATTACAACAAAACTTAATTTATTGCAGAGCTATGTAATTAGTAAGTCAGATTTATTGTAATATTTTATTACAAAACAAATTATAATACTTATTAAATAATATATTTAAAAATGTACGGTACAATAAAATTACAATCTATCAATTGTCCAAATAGATCGCAAAGAATAAAACGAAGACACAATTTGAAGAAATTGTTAAAAAGTGAGACTGTTTGTATAAACAATTAATAACTATACACACAATTGTACGTCGTGTATGAGAACATATTACTAAATTTTATTTCTACATTGAAAATTATGATATCATCTGAAATGTAACATATTCTGACTGTAATAGACGATTTCTAACGATACAAATACAATTTTGCAATTGACATACTGTTACGAGACGTATGTTTCACAATTACGTAGTGAACGTCTAACTTGCGAACCTAACCTAGAAATTTCTCTGACAAAGAGAAGAATTCATACGTGTGCGACTTGAAATACTAAATAATTCGATAAGAAAACAATATCTGACGTTCAAAATTTAAGCAGTTGTATATTTATATCGTTCACGTACCTTTGCACATTTCTTTGAACCAGACTTTCACAATGGTTGGATGATGTTTCCTGTGATGAATTAACCAAAGGGAGAGTGTCTGAATACTTTGTTGAGAGGGATTCAAGTCCATTAATCGTTTCACAAGTGCACTTTCTGTAAACCCTGTCATTTTTAAATTGAAACGCTGTTTTGGCAGCAAAAGACGTATAAAACTCGTTTGTACAACAACTCACGAGCCGGACAGGTGTACGACTCAACAGCTGAAATACAAACACGAACGTTGCATAGAATGTTGCACCCTATCGCAAATTATTTCCACCGTCGTAGTGATCAGCGCCATCTTTTGCAAACATTCTCGACTACATTAGAAGGTATCGTCGACTTCACAATCGATAACTCGAACATTTAGCTGCGATCGTTTGGAGACAATGTTTCTTGTATTTTCTGATAGTCGATGATAATTAGTCATCGCGTATGTGTGTGAGTGTGTGTGTGTGTGTTTACGTACATCCGACAGAGATTTTTACATCATTTCGCTTCGAGGAAGGAACATCATTTCGCTTCGAAGAAAGAACAACAACAAGTATGTATGTACGCCATTGATTTCAGTGCAAGAAGCGTCAAAGCTGGTTAGTAAATTCAAATACGATAAATCGACAAATGTAGATCTAAAAAAAAAAAAAAACGAATGTGAAACAGTGAATTTCTCTATTGCAGAGTCTTCTCTATCGACTGCACGCGATTTTGGAAAGAAGCACGCCAACAGGGTACTGGATCTCCTTGAACAGAGCGCAGTAGTGATTTCTAGCGATCAGTGCGTCGTCGCAGTCGAGGGGTGAAAAGGGATTATGTATCGTTGGGTTAGTTCGTTCTTCGTACCTGCCGATTCGTGTTTCGTGTTTCATTGCGCGTGAGACTCGTGCGATCCTCGAGCGAGGTTCATCGTAATGGCCGCGACCTGACTCGGGGTGATGTGCATGCGAGCTACCGTGTTCGCGTTACGTGAAGCAGACGAGCGGTATAAAAGGTAGAAATAAGAGAAATACGAGGAACGGAAGAACACGACAAAGTTTGGGGTTACGCGATTTCTGTGCGTGTCGTGAATGCGTGTGGGTGGGCGAGGCGTGTTGAGCTCATAATAAGAGTCTCGAGGACGACGGAGTCGAGAATGAGCGAGGATCGAAGCGACGAGGATCCCCTGATGGATCTCTGGTACAGCAATTGGGAGCAACAGTGCGTCGAAGCGTTGGAAACAGAGCCGGATTATGAGATTCAACTGCACAACGAAAAGGAACTTTATTCCCAGCAGATGTGGACGAGTTTTCAAACGACAGCGTCGGCCATCGCCCAGCTGTACAAAGGCAAGTTAATTCGACGATAATACTGATCGACGGATTCGTATCGCTCGTCCATGAAACGCGAATTCCGTGCGACGTTCACGAGCATCAAGACGTCTCGTACTCGATGTAGTTACCATTTTGCGTGACATCCATTTTGTGCAACGTACGAGAGAGGATACGCCACTGTTCTCGCCTTCTCGTTCGCCTCGATTCCCTTTTTTTCGCCGCGTGTGCATATATCGATCTGATCGTGTAACCAGTTCCTTTCGGCTTTGCTCTTTTGCAGATCGTACGCAGGGTGTCTCTCTATGGCTACCCTTCCAGACTGCCGCAGGTACCGTCACATCGTTGTACAAAGGTGCGTGCACTTCCTTGGTCTCTCTTGTCAACAATGTGAGCAAGATAAACCTACGTTCTATCTTTCTTTCACTCTTTCACTTTTTCTCTTTTTACGATATCATCCTCCTTGCGTTGGCTTTCCCCCTCCCCCTCTCTTTCTCCCTCTCTTTTTTTATCCACACATTTGCCATTCCGTCATCCCTTTATACAGTTATCACCTACGCACACACACACGCACGCACACACACACACACACACACACACACACACACACACACATCGCACACACACACACATCGCACACGCGCACTTATACGTATACACATTCATAGACACGTTAACAATGTGTTTGCATGTACATGTACGTCAGAGCGCTTTGCACAGCTGACCAATGCTGAAGGTCAGCTGTTAATTGACGCAAACTTTCAGGACTATTACGAATATTTATAGAAAACGGAATCGCATTCCTGTTATTTGTCGAAAATCGAATCATTCTTTTCTTTTTCTTGCAGATAATTATAAACCGTGCGATACAATAATGTCGAACATTTGTCAGTGCAAGCGTTACGTGTATCGACTGTGATGCTTGTTTAAGAAGCAATTAATTTTAATAATTTTTTATCCTATTATGTTAAAGCAACAATATAATATGGAATTGCCAACTTTTTATTTTTAAATAATTTAAATTTGTAAAGCTATTGCAAAGCATTCTATTCTTATTTCACTTATTCATTGTTTGTGTGTGTTATTAATAGCTTTGAACACTGTTTGGATTTTGTTTAATTCAAACATCCATCTACTATAAAAATCATTTTTGAAAAACAGTTTTTTCTACTTTATTCTTTACTTACGTACTTATTGATAAATGTACATGTTGTGTTTAGAAAAGTGTTGATTATTTCCTAAATCTTCACGCACGTTATTCATATCTTATTATTATTAACAAGAAAGAAATATTGTAATTTGGTATGTAAGTGTGACACACGTTTTGACAGATTCAATGGACAGCATGCGCAGATGCAGTGAATTAGGTATAGAAATGGGTCGGCAAAAACGTAGTAAAGAAATAATGAATTGGGCTAGAAAAAAGAGACGTATGATTCGTAGAGAAGACCTATTAGCATATCTTGCTGGAAAGCCACCTCCACCTAGATCACATTCACACAGGTAAGTATTACATCAATCAATTTCTTCATTGTACAAACAAATGTGTTTCCTGTGGCTTTTGCGTAGAACAATTCCAGAAGCTGAGAAAGATATTGAAGTCATGCTACTGTACCTCACTGTGAAAAAATATTTTAAATATTTTATATTCTATAGACTTTTATACAGTTTATCTTATTAATGAAGACAATGCAGATGTAAGACGAAAGCTAATGAATTTGCAGAAGTTCACCCAAACCAAGGATGATGGTGTGTAGTTCGTCCCCATCAGAAACTTCAGCACCAAACATGGTTGTTGCACCAACACCGATACCTGGTAATAATCAGGATCCTGAATTACACACATTTAGAGAAGCAATTGCATTATCTGGTAAGGATTATTTCGGTATAGTGAATTTAAAACTATAAAAATTAAGTTCGTTACATACTATTCGAAATCATTTTATGCTGCGTAATTGTAATGATTTTTTTGACGTTGATGTTGAAATTTTTGCTTGTTAAATTTAATACCTCGTTTTTAAATTTT
Organism: Tetragonula carbonaria; assembly: GCA_032399595.1. Lineage (NCBI taxonomy): Eukaryota > Metazoa > Arthropoda > Insecta > Hymenoptera > Apidae > Tetragonula > Tetragonula carbonaria. The sequence continues at coordinate 4,505,731 of JAUCRC010000011.1, read as the reverse complement.
AAAAAGTAATACTTTTTTTTAAAAACTATGCATAGGTTCACCAATATCTCGGCGTACTGGAAGACAAGCCGAATTGTCGGCCTTTATTAGTAGCGAATTCGCTCGACATCATAAACGGCCTGCTTCGCATGACGTGGATATGGGATCTCCCACGCACAAACGTTCGCGTTTCATGTAACGGCGCGCGATGTGTAAAGTAACCTCACTCCCTTGTTCCCCATTAATTAATCAACTGATAAATTAATTATTAACGGTTCAACTCCCCTACATAGTTCCCAGCTAAACATAATCACTTCAAGAAGGTGGCAATGACTTGCCATATATGAAACACGTTCGTATATTTCGAATAACCTATATAACCTCTCCAATTTCATTATCATTATTCTTTATTATGCAGTTTTGGTTTTGATATTGACGATTAGGGGAATTTAATTAATTTAATTACAAGGAATTGTATTGTTGAAATTATTGTATAATTTTTGGGGGGAAATTTTTCTTTGTTAACTGAACACTTAACGTTTTCGTACAAAAATTGTTATTCTTATTCTTATTAGAATTTATTTTGAAATTTATTTATTTATTTATATAAGTCACGGAACAATATTAACGTGTTATAAAATACCACTCAAAGTGCCCATATAGAGTGAATGTCGTCATTGTTTCTTGTGCAGAAAATCTGTATATGTGATCATTAGTTTATCACTCTATAAACTAAGAATATAAACCTTGCCAAATGTACTATGAGATGTTAAATGATGCAACATGCTTTACACATGATTGATGTGTATATTGAAAAAATTAGCAGCTAATATTTCGTGATACTTTTTAGTCATTTCATAGTATATTGTAATTTGTTCAAGAGGGATGTTTGACAAGTGATGAATTGGTGATTTAATATTTTATAATTATATTATTGTCTTTACCATTGTAATTTTATGGGAAAAAAGGGAACGGGGAGAGTATGTATCTTTTAAAATCCAAAGGATCGCTTAGCCCTCTGATTATAATATTGTTATAATTATTAAATGATCATAGGTAACTTATATTTCGACGCTTTTGTCAATAAACAGATCACATTTTATATGATTTTTATTGGCAGTAAAAGAGAAATAAGCGATAAAGAGAGAAAGAATAAGAACAAGTAAAAGCAATGAAATAAGTATGTTAATAAATTGGTTTCTGTAATTCTGTAATTTCATTAGATACGAGCAAGGGATCTACATTTTCGTTGTATGACTTATGTTGTAGAACAATCATAAAATTGTTTTTTTGGATAATATATTTAATTGTCTCTGCAATCCTTTTGTCTGTAGTTGTGTATTTGCTGTGCGCGATCCCTTGGAAGCAATCAAAAAATGTTTGCTACCATGTTTTACGCGTCATGACATCCACGCCAAAATTTTAAGTAATGTGAGATCGAGCTTGGAAACAAGGTTCAATTCAAGACGTTGAAAAACGATATTCACGTCTTATTCTTTCCATATGTGTCGCGGGTGCTCATAATTGTGTAACTAATTGATAAAAATTCTTAAATAGACTTTGTGTAGTTATAAATCTTAAACAAGTTAGTGTAAGCAATGCTATATCAAACAGAATCGATGGATAAACATGACGGATCGGTGGGAAGGATCTATACGATCTATATTCTTCCAATATCTTTGTATCCATTGTCAATTGGATGATGTCAGTGATGAAAGATCGTTATATAAAAATTGGTTTTTATTTTTTAGCGTATATGTTACAAGCAAAGGGTTGAGCAGTGTTTTAATGAAGATGTGTCTTAGGCAAAATCTTGTCAAAGAGACAATGCAATGTAAAAGAATCTACTTTTCCATAATTCCTAGTGCGGATTTAATCAATAAACGAGCTTTTTGTCTTAGGCATTGTTGAGGAGACACGGGCAGCTCTTTGCTGTATGTGCATATACACATATATACATATATATTGTATACAGGATGTTTCAACTAAATGGAATTACCTAAATATCTGCTAATTTATTATTGTAACAAATTGTAAAAAAGTATCTCTGAAATGCTACAACAACAAAAATAAATTTTTCTCAGATCATTTTTTACGAGATTTCAAGTAATTTTTTAAATGGAACCATATTTCTTTTTTTTCAATATTTTATGTGGCATAAAAAAATCAATGAACTCAGTGACCATATATATGATAACTTTGAAATCTCATAAAAAAATGATCCTGAGAAAAATTTATTTCCGTCGTTCAGTATAGCATTTCAGAGATATTTTTTCATACAATAATAAATTGGTAGATTTTTAGGTGATCCATCCAGATGATACATTGTATATTTATACGTATATATATGTGTGTGTGTGCACACCTATAAAAAAGATTATGTTCAAAAACTTGCAATGGAATAATTTATCACTCCGTTGTTAAGGTTATTGTAAATGTATGTTATTTCTAGCCTTGTGCCTCTCAATTGCTTCTATTTGAATTTTGAAGGTAATGAATTATAGGAAATTTGAAGATATTTTACTCGAACTGCCGATAAATTTATCTAAAAAAAATTCATTTTTTCTATTTGCGTTTCGAATTTCCTTTCATTCGTTCTTCGAAAATCACTTAGAAGCAAACTCGTTTCTGTCTGTTTCCTTCTCCTCGACATTATTTGATCACTGTTCCGGAAGTAAGCGAAAAAATTGTTGTTGAGTTGTAAATATAGCGTACGTTTATAATGATAACGATAAACAATAGCCTTAGGGGTATTGCTAATATCACCATTATTAATATCAAGAACTATGCGATAGCTTTAATAATATTTATCATATGATCGGCAGTTAATAAAACTCGAAGGACTCCACTTGACTCCATTTTCCTGACCAGCAGGGTCACGTTTTTAAAAATTCTGAAAGTTTCACTCAAACGAAATATACGATACAATACAATATCGAGAAGTATCTTTGTACAAATTTTGTTGTATTATTTGTTTTTAAGTTTTTCGTATCCAATTTCTTAGCAGATTTCCGTACAAAGATAACTCTGATCAAACATTTGTATAGAAGAAAGTAACACGCTGAAGATGCCATATTTAGGAATATTTTATTAATAAGAAGATAATAGTTAATGATGGAACATCGAGTTTTGTACAGGCACTGTCATTTTTATTTTTGTTTCCTCGTTCAAAGAGACATTTCTGATTTATATTCAAGAACTTTGTTTTTGGTTGTAACGTAATTTAATAACGTGTTACTTATTTAATTGTTTGCATGATATAATTGGCATTTTGCTATCTTGCATTATGCAAGACTAACTGTATATGTGAAATGATTTTTTGAGAAACAAACTGAGTTTTCCCCTGAGTTATATGGGAAGCCTTCTCTTTCTATAGGGAGGTAATCTTGTTATTAATCTATGTTGTATTTTATACTGAAACAATATTTTTTATTTATACAGCCCATGCAACATATTGTGCACAGTTAAAAGAAAATAAAATGGTTTTATTAAAATTTCTTATTATTTATAAATAAAAATACTATAAAAAGTCATATTTTTGAGTAAATGTTTTAACATTGTAAATGAATAAGAAACAATGTGATAGCATATCTTTTATAAAGAAATTAAATTTTACGTTATAAGTAATCTTTTTGTGAATCGGTGACTTCCGTCTTTCTTTAATGAAATTTGTAATTCATACTTGCTGCCAAAAAGAAGTTTCCAATGAAATTGCCATTATGCAAAACCGACTGTTGTGTATAGAAATAGAGGACATAGTTTATAGGGCTCTGAAATTAATCGATTAATAGTAAAAATAAATTAATCCGTTTTTATATTAATAAATTGATAGTTGTCTAGGATAATCGGACATCAACATCGGAGTTAAACATCAATATTTATTCATTAATCGATTAATCGTGCAGCCTTGATAGGTGAGATCGCGAGAAATCACTTCTGTATCATATCTTTTTCACAATAATAGTTCGTACGCTAATCATACAAGTGCGTAGAAATGCGCGTACGTGTCACAAACACAGGGCACCAAGAAATTTTCTACGAGCCATTTTTTTTATTCCGATGCACATTAATCGCAACGTGATATACTTTTGTGTCAACAAATCACATTCTATTTGCACGAACACGGAAAAGCTGTAAGACAACACGAAAATGCGTGTTTACGGTGAGGCGAGAAATGGTGCTGTTATTTTTTGCGGATATAAGAAGCTTGTATATTTTTGCGTCTCTTATTTATAAGATGATCATTTACAAATAAAATTACAAAGAAAAATATTATATTTTTAGTGTTGACCTCATATACGAATTATTGATATATTTTTCATAAAATAAGAAATATTTTATAAAATGCTTTAAACATTTATTCATATCGTATTTACACATTTTATTTTTATGCGATTTGTACATTTTGTATAAAATTTATTGTACTTTTATGGTCGAAAGAAAACATTGAATTCATTTATTGAATTTATCCTATTATTTAAAGGAATCTGTGAAGATATATTCTATTACATTGGCATTTACATTTTCATTTACATTGATTAACTTAATAACGTTATATTATTGTTTTAAGACATCATACATAGCAAAAGATCAAGGGTTTTATATGACAAAATAGTATTTCAATATGTTCTTTGTATATTAAATTAAAAATTTATACTTTTTACTATTTACTTTTATGGCTTGTAATTTCTTCTGGAAATTCGATTTTTCAATAATGCATTGATCTTAAAAGAAATGGCAAGAGACTACATCGTTTTATGATTTAATCATACTAAAAAATTGATGTAATCTTGTAATATCTACAAATCCATGTAAGTAAAACACAGTGATTTTAATTATGTAATCGCACGGATTTTCATATGAACTATAGTTAAACGTAAGTGCAACTGTTTTGTTTAATTTTATATTAAAAATTAGTTGTATAATATTTTAATAGGCACTTAAGTTTATTTAGGCAAGAGTAAAAATATTTGAAAATAAGGTTAATGTTCTTCGATAATATTTCAAGTTTCACAACCTACTATCTTTAATAATATTTTCTGGCGCATCTAATGCTTTCTTCCGGTTAGCTATTGCATTCATTAATTTTCTTTTTGGTCCGAGTGGAAGTTTAAGTGCTGCGATATCAGCTTCGGTTAGTAACATTAAGGCTTCTAGATCAATTTGTTCTGATTCTAAAATTGGATGTACGGATGAGAGATTATTGGCAACTAAAAATCTTTGTAACGGTGTCCATTCCTCGTCGGTCTCCTCTTCTATAATTATATATAATATTACATATATAAAATTTAAATTTAAAGTAAAAATTTATCAGACATATAACAATACATTAAAAATATGTATGTAATAAAATTTGAGAATTTTACCTGAAAAGGATTTTACCTGAAAATAAATCATCATCCCACATGTTTTGCCGACGAGCTAAACTACCTGCGCTGCCTATGCTGATTTCTTCGTTGTGCCCATTTGAGTTGGCTCTATGACCATTTATAGATCCGTTTACAGAAGAGTTACCATTTTGTTCATGTGCATCCACTTGTGAAATTGGTAGGTTATCGAAAGTAGTTGTTATCTAAAGTTAGAAAACAGCAGTCTTACTGCTTTAAATAAATATCATTTGAGACATTTTAACAGCATTAATAAATTATTATTATCATTATTAAATACATTACTAACTCGATGTCTCTGTATTATTTTTGAAAAGATGAGCAACGATCTCAAATTGAATGGAATGTACAATTATTGCGAACGGTGGCCGTGTATTTAATTTTACAGTTAGTGCATGTCATTATAACAACTAATAAGCGTTTGTGAAATTAGAATAATCACAAAAATAGAGCCAAGATGTATTTTATGGGTGATTTAGGAACATTTTGCGATTAAAATTCTTTATGCTTGTGAAACCATAATTTAATTAATTAAAATGACTCGTATTTTGACAAAATATTACGCTCCAATATTTAAAGTAATTAACAAACATTCTGCTTGATTGTTTTATATATGAACATCTGATAGGTAAACTCACCGCTCTTCGAAACGCTACCGATCCGAAACCAGGTCGATTAAAAATACTCGCCGGTTCTTGCAACAAAACGTTGTCTCTTACATCATTTATGTCTTCTCTATCATCTTGCTCGGTATCCTCGTCGAAATATCGATCGCCCAAGAGATCAGGAGTACTTTGTGCTTTGCTTAGTGTACCCCAAACATCGGAGATTTTCCCTCTCCTTCCTATTTGTTGAGTTTGTGTTTCATAAGTCCCTACATACATTACTTCCGAATCCCTTCTAAGGCCAGTGAGGCTACGTACCGACTTCTTTCCATTCACTTCGATCTAAAAATATGTAATTTTATTAGAAAGAGAGTGTGAAATATGAAGTCTTAGTTCTCTTTAACGAGATATTTTTTTTCACCTCTACCACTTTAAAATCATCAACGGCTTTTTTTGCTAAAGCTTTTCTGCATACCGCGCTACCGTGCTTTTTGTTGGTGGTGTTAACGATATCGCTGAACGTTGGTGAAGGTTTCACTCGACCTTTGAAGGTCAACATAGCGGGTTTATGAGGTAGAACGCAGGTTTCATTAACCGTAGCTAAATCCAATTTCGTTCGATTTTTCGACAACTTCTTTTGTTCCTTTTCAGATCTGATTTCTGCCATCTTTTGCTTTTTCATATATTCTTTCAATCTGTTGTGTACATAGTTGAAATTGAAGTTATATCGATGCTGAGATATAAAATCTTTATTATATTTACTTTTGTACATTTAAACAATTGTACGTGAATACCTTTTTTCTGCATCTTTCTCTGCTTTCTCCCGAAGTAGACGGCTCTTTTTACGATTATTTAATTCCTGATCGGCTTGAGCAAGATCCAAAAATTGAAGAGTCATTTCCCTACCATTTATGGCGGCTAAATCTCTAGCTGAATGCCTGTCGATGTCCAATGACCAAATATTGCAGCCAAACTTCACGAGGAATTTCACACAATATTCATGACCCCTTGCCGCTGCCAGGTGAAGAGCCGTATTACCGAAATAATCGGTTTTGTCAGGATCACCCCTATAGAGGAAATCAATAAAATATAAATTATTCCACATCTGCTGTTATTATCTGAGGGAGGGCACATGTAGGAAGTTACGTGTCCCTATAAATTTAACATTACTTTCGTAAGCGTATTTCCAATAATTTTTCAAATTTTAATCTTTTAAGTTAAATGTGTAGAAATTAGGCGGTTTCAAGATTATTTAAAGGCCATTTAAAGGCCCGTCGCCATTTACTTCTTCATGATTTATGACGAAATCCGGTCTTCCAATAAACTTGGGAAATCCCAGCAGATGTTTAGGAAAATATTATAACGAAACGAGGATCTAGTCAGACAAAGAATGAGTCAGACAAACGTTTTGAGATGATCGTCTTTAACTGTTAGCATTTATTCCAGAAACTCTCCATGAACAAAAACAGAACTCCAGAGAAGATAAAAGTTTTGCAGAATTTATCCCTATCCTAGCGATTTCTAACAAATGAATTACTTACTAGTTACTGGAAGTTAACACGCTTGAAACAATATAATTCTTATTGTTATTTTCCTTTTGACAAATTTCAATGATGTAGACAATAGCTGATATTCTTGCCTAAGCTAATAACCATTGTTATTAAAAAAAAAGGCATTATTGCCCTAAAGGGCAACCTTCGGAAACGAATGGAGGGAATAAATGGGTTCTATAGCATTATATCCTGTCACGCGATGACACATGAGCGGAACAAAGTTCCGGAAGGATAGCGGCTCTTGTATCGAATTTCTTGTATCGTTCGTCGACCACATTGAAGCCAGTCGAACGACATATGATCTTATTCACAACAGGGCACGTGCTCTGTTTTTTAGGTTTTATATCAGCTGTTCACGGATTATCGCCGATCTTGCGAAACAGTCTGATCCTGGTTGTAAAATGGTTTCAACGATTTCAGGCTAAATTAAATTTTGAGAAATAGAAAGAAATTTGTGAAATCGAAATGAATAGAAAACTTGAATGGAAAGATAGAAAGACGTCCCATTAAATGTATTCACCGTTGATATGCATATTACATTATTAAGTAATGCCGTATACACTACATTAAACCGTCTACTATCCGCGCATAATCATGTGAGTTACAATACTGTGGTTATTTTATTATTTTGTATCTTTCGTAGCAATTTAAAAGTTATTCTTTTAATGTATTTGAAAATACTTAACTTCATTATGTATATATGTATATGTGTGTGTATATATATATATATATATATAGATAGATACATCGATATATATATATATATATATATACATACATACATAATAAATATATATAATTCGTATAATTTGAATATTTTTGTTGAGATTACATTTTCCATATTTTATCATTCATAGATAATTATTATACATCGGATTTTTTAAAATCTCATATCGTATAAATTCATACTTGTTGTAGTTTTTGATTTTGAATTGAATTCGATTTCGGATAGTTCATGGTGGAATATCAATGATCGAATTTTCCTTTGACATCAACATTCAAACGAGAAAATCTCTCCTCTGAAAATCTATAAAAGTAAATATTTTAACCAGAAAATGTTAACATTCAGCAACGATTTTAAATGATTACATGAATAATAATTCTTTGTTCCTTTGTTCCATTTCGTCCCGTTCCCCTATGTTTTGTTCCGTTCGTATTGTTCCCAACTCGGATTCGATTGTTTTTCATCGGTGTTTTGTCTGGTCGTAATTTCCGTTCGAGGGGTCGATAGATGCGAGATTATAGCATATATTTCCGGTTTCGCGCATCTGTCATCGTTTAACACTTGTCTTCTGTACACTCGTATATACATGTATTCGAAAGGAAAAAGGGAATTTAGTATCAGGTTTTAAAAGTACTAACCAATGCAACTTTTTCAGTTTCCTGTCAAGTCATTTATATGGTGTTTGTTAAAATTTTCGTGTTCGCTGACCACAACGACCTCGTACTTAATATACATGTTTGCTTTCAAAGTTAACTATAGGTAGGCATTTTTAATTTCACGCAAAATGAAAATGAAAATTTTTTAATTGAGTCATTTGTTTTAAATTATACGAATGTAAGTATATCATAAATATTTGCCATTAATTATCTAACCTATATTCCTTTTATTCATTAAGAAAATTTCGAAGTAAAATCTTTTGCTATTTTATAAAGGATCATATCAAAATTATACGTTCTGCGCATGTCCGAACAGTTGGATTTTACCGCGAACCGTCTCTGTTTAGTACGTAAATGTGCAGAATACTGGAAGTGAGAAATATTATTTGAAAATATTTCATCCAGGAATCGATTTCATCGATATTCTATCGATTCTGTCGAAGAATTCTATTTTCTATGAGTAGCATGGTTTAATACAAATATGCACATACAGTGGTAAGTAACAATAACCTAGTAATTAATTGTAACATATAAAAAGGCTACCATTTTGTAGAAACTTTGTAATGTGTAGACGTTTCTCGAATGTGTTTATAAGTAAATAGTTTTGCGAGCGTACCCTCTGGCGACGAGCAGTCTCAGAGCATCTATATGACCTTCAAAGGCTGCCCATAATGTAGGGGTCATTCCTCCGTCATCCCGTGCGTTACAATCCTTTTTTGTTGCTTCTTTTAAAATGTCTAAGACGCCATCGCATGCAGCTCTATAGAAAAAACCAATTATTTTCAAATAATCATTGATCGCATAGAATTACTAAAAAATTTTATTACACTGTATTAGTATATTTTTTAACAGATAGATATTTCAATGACATTTACTATAAAGTGATTCTAAATTTTTAGTAAAAAATATTAATAACCAAGATTACGAGTTATTTTATAATAAACAATGTTAATAGGGAATTAATAATTAAAATATATAATATAATTAAAACTACAAAGCAATTGTATTTCATTAAGAGATTATTAAATCTTTAAATAATTAGCAGTAATATCTCCAAGAGTATTTTCCATTATAGGTATATTTACAAGTAGTGAATCTTTCATTAGTGTATAATTATTTTGTTTCTTCATAATGTCCTAGCTTTACTTATGAATTAAACTGCATATCTCCTGTCATGATAATGTGACATGGCGCGTCATTGTTTTCTCTTTCACTCGAGTTTTCTGTTAATTAGTTTTTGCCTAATTAAGAGCTATCATACAAGATTTTATATACCTACGTATATATAAACAAAGAGATTCGTCGCATATGTATTTCATATGTATTTTGTAATAGTTTGATCATTTAATGTTATTCTATTTTATTTTGTAGATTACAAACTAGAAAAATGAAAAGAAGATGTACATGAAAAATGAGAGCAAAAATGTTAGAGAAAGTATGTATTCAAGCTTTAATTAATTGCTTGCACGATAATTTCCTTTATGTCACAAATCATTAACCATGAATATATTTTCACACATATTGATTTCATTTAAATAAAAGTAGAAGTATTGTAAAAGAAAGGAATGCCTTTATTAAATTAAATAAAATTCTTAATTGTTACTTTTTAAATTAAATTATGATTATTATGCATAAATTATGATTATTATGTATAATTCTGCATAAAATTTTATAAGAATATATACATGTGTTATTATGAATACAATATTAATATTATGAAAAAAGGTAGGAGTTTACAATTTTCTACGGTTTGTTATTATACATTTTATCTTATAATTTAGGATTAAAATATAATTTGAATTTTATCTTATACGATACTACATACGATAAAATAGAATTAAGAGTATATATATTTTCTGTATGCTGTATTTTATATTAATTTTCAAAATAACAATTTAATTTATTAAATATTTCTATTCGAAGATTGAATTATTGCTCCTTTTAATTAAATTGATATTTTTTTCAATGAAAGATGATATTGAGGAGTGCCATGTACACCTGGTGGACGCTAGAAGTGGGCTGAATGATAAATCTTTCTGCTGAATCAAATAAAAGCAAAGGTGTTCTCATGCATAAATTCCGCACGCGCTCGATGTATATATATATATATATATATATATATATATATATATATATATATATATATATATCCAATGAGAGAGTACATAGCTATTGTACAATTCTAGATAAGGTACTTCAAATTTTTTAAATTTTATTATTCAATAATATTACATATGTCACTTCAATTAAATGGTTGAAGTGATATAGGCAATTTTCTTACAAAATTTCAATATATAATATCTATAATAAACTAAGTACAGTGATCTATTTATATTAATATAAAGCTTTTGAAAAGTGAATAATTAAATTATTCTTTTTAAATTAATTTTATAAAGAATTCATTATAATTGGGAAAAAGAGAAATATCTAAATCTATATATGAAATGGCAAATTAAAAATAAAAGAATTTCATGGTATAATGTTGCAGTGATTACGAAACAACGAATTTCTCTGACTGATCTCCTATCGAATTCTGGTTGCTGATCAAGATTTCAAAGTGCAATAGTTCGTTCTCATGGTTAACCAGGCATGTCATTTTTTCACTCTAGCCAGAAACAAGAACCTGGCTCCACATTTCTCTGACATTTCTCTGCTTCCTGGATTTCAGATAGATATCTTGTTATAGTATATAAAAGCGTATAGGTAGAGAAATAAGAACATGAAAACTCAGAAAGGTATGCACAAAGTCTGTTTCTTATATAAAAGGAAACTCACTTATGAAACCGCTCGGACGTCATTCTGTTCTTCTGTCCCTTTAGGAAGTTTTCTTATCGATGGTAAAACATCCCTGCTGAAGGCAAGACTTTTTGGCACTTACTCTAGGAGAATCACTTTAGATAATAATAAATACAAGTATCATGAATTCTGCATGTTTTAACCACAGTAAAACAACCACACATGCTGAGTATGGCGTCCAGCAGTGTACTACTCAAACGAACGAAGGTGCTTGTATAGTGTTCTGTGGCCCCTCACCCAGTCTATCTTGCTTTCAACCGTTAATTTGATAAATCCTCTCTCGCTCTTCCACCAGTTCCCGCCGTTGCTCACCTGAACTGGTACCCCCATAGGAATACTTCCCGCCATCTAGTGTTTAGTATTTCGTTGCATAAATGTGCAATCTATCTCTACTCTACCGACAAACTTCCATATTGTCTTTGAAAATTCTATAGCGCAATTGTGTTAACTATAATTAATTTTTAACTTGTTAACATTTTTTCATAATAGCTACGCAGTTTAATTTAATTTAATATATTTTAATTATGTAAAAATTTGAATGTTTTTTATAGATACTGGAGATCATAGACATTTCAAATTTTGACTTTAAAATTTGAATTATTGCAGGATTAGATAAGTTATTTTTTATAACAAAATTCTTTCATACATTACAGATTAGGAAAGTATTGTAATACGATCACTGGATTAGTCGGAGTCTCTTTATTAGAAATAAATTAGGAGTAGTTGTATAAGTTACCTACCGTGGAAAGAGGATGCCTCGATTGGTAAGTGAATACTTTCAATATACTAGTGAATAAAAGCATTACATGGAATCTTACGCTTTGCTATAATGAACATGCTATGCTATAATGAACATAAGACTATAACAGAAAAATTTCATTAAATATACTGAAAATTATTTAGAGTAATAAAATTATTTATGAAAAAACATTATTTCAATATGCATTATCAAATAAAAATCGTTTGGTTATGTATGTCACATGATTCGTGAAAATATTTTAACATATCATTTTATTTTAGACCAATGTTTACACTTTGTTAAATTTAAATTATTTGTCTTATTTAATGCATGAAACATATTTTTCTTTTCAAGTTGGACAATATATCCTTGTTCAAAATGCGCGCGTATTTGCGATTTTAATTTAAATAGAGATTACAGCGCCAATGAAACGGTGAAATGTGAAACATACTTATTACGATTCTCGAACGTAATCGATATTTCTCACAATCGATCTATAATACTGTAATAAGTGTCATGGTTGGCGGGAAGCACAGCAAGAAGCATCGTCCAGAAATTGTCAGGTAAAAATTACAATCAATAGCTTATACAATTATTTGCTATTTCGAATACATCTGCGATTTAGAAAAGATAATTTGTTAGATATTTAGCTTCTTGTTGGTATGTACTTATTTCCACATGTAATAACTTGTGTGAAAGTACTTGAACATTTAACATAACCATTGCAGAATTTATGCTCCAAGTCAATATAATTAATTAATTGTTGTATATTATCTTGCAAGTGTTCGCAAGTTATAACAATTCATGTTAATAATTAAACTACATGATTATAGTAAGTTATAATTTTAATAAATATTCTAAAGAATCATGTGTATTCATCAATTGTTTTTCCATGAAATTAGTCGAATTCTATTGGTGTACGGTCGTCCTCCCCCCTCCCACTAAATTACCGACGCGAATACCCCCTTCCCCCACTCCCGTTTCGCGGGGATTAGTTCATTGTCAAAAATCGGTGTGTTAAGACGTATCTCTCTGCATCGTGACATTTATTAATCGTGTAGTGCTTTCATCGTCATTCTTTTACCATTTATATCTACTCTGCTACTCTGTTAATTTCGTTTAATTAACGTACGTTTTTACTCTACAATACAATATTATAACTAAATTATAGCTCTACGATACAATATTATAAATAAATTATAAATTGTATTCTTTTCTTGTATTGTCTTACATCGTAATGTGAGTTTTCCAAATGGCATTTGACCTTGTTCATTGTTTTTTTTCCATAATAATTTGAAAGTTCTGGTTTCTTTTTTGTACAGATTACGAAGTAACCGTGTAAATTGATTGCGAGGAAATATGAGTAGAAATTCAAGCGAAATTCAAACCGACGCCACGTTGGTTATCTGACCGAGTTTTATGCAGGTATAGTAATATCTAATTTATTTTAACGAAGACAAATATACTTATACGTTTATTTTCTCTTTTAATTGAATAATTGGTAACATTTATTCGATTATCAATTAATATATATCGTTAACAATAATAAATAAATTTGAACGTGTTCTGCGCATCGCGTCTTCTTCGTACTGCGCAGCTTTGGTTAACAATAAAAGCGCGCCATATTTGATTAGTACGAAGTGCGAACATTCGAATTTCCAGTGACATTCAGACGTATTATTATACAAATTTTCGAATAAATTTTATTTTTCATTATTTTAAATTTTTTAAATATTTATTTAAAAAGTAACACACACACACACACACACACACACAATATATATGTAAATGAAGCAATGTATGTTTTAAGAACAGAATTTAATATTTCACACGTTTTGTTGTAGATTTTTCACAATTTCTACCTTTTCTCTTTGGAAAGGAGCAGTGGTACTTCAAAGTTAAGCATGTAAGAATCCTTGCATATTGTATTTTAATTAATTTTATTTCTTCAATTTCTTTTTATTGTTGACCAAAAAATAAAATTTAATTTCATATTTATACATTACTATAATTCTTATAGTAATTGAAATTTATTAGAATTAAAATTTCATTTTTATAATCTTTGTATTTTCAAAATTGTTTGAACAGTTATGTTATATTATGTTATTATATTATGTTTTGAAATAATTTTTGAAATAATTTACATAATTTAGAATTATAAAGAAGAAAATTATATCTCATGCTTTTTTACAAATTTTTTTCAGATTCTATTTCGTCTGTTTCTTCTGATTGAATAACTCGTATTTGAATTTGTACTTCACGATGACTTGTGCTGGCTCACAACAGTATCAATGACAACGTTCTTCGCATCTAATCGTGAGTCGCATGCATTTTTGTTCCTCTGGTCATTCAATCATGCCGTGGGATGAAAGATCGGCACGGATGACTGGTTGTATCACGTAGAATTTTTAACGAGCATAGTGACCGCGGGTATTTTTTGTACCCGTGAGTAGTAACATTTTTTCAGGTTTTTTATGTATTTTTTATGTATATTAGATCAGAATAGGACTTCTTGCACATCGCGATTTTAACAATTAAATTTACAGTAATTACTTACGAAATCAAATCAATCTTCGACGTAAATATTTGCAAAGATAAAATATGTATATAAATATCTGTACGAATAGATAAATTATAAATAGTTATAAATAATTATTATTATAACGATTTCGTTTGAGCATTCCATAGTAGAGAAGACGGATAGCCTCCGACTTCATTGCTGAGAAAGATGCAGTTATTACTCATTGATATACATATTTTCGTACAAAAATTAATAATTTTCAATTTTATCTTCCTTTTTACGGTAGTATTAAACGATTTAATTAATTCAGTTTTATAACTATGAACCGTTGTAGAATTGGAAATATAATAGATTAGAATTCTTTCCGTAGAAAAATGTATGAAATTTTATGTGCAAGAAGATACTTCGCGACAGGCAGACTTTTGAATCAAAGTAACAAGTTTGGACACTGCTTTCACATTTTCAAAAGTATACTTTGACGAAGAAATCGCCTGAGGTTATTCTATCAACATTTAATTTACTGTATAATTGTTTCATTCGCAACTGTATGAACAGTTGTGTAAATAACACATTATTGTGCAACACGTGCCTAACCTGGACGAATATTTCCCAAGTATTCCCAAACACGTGACAAAGTATGTTCGCGCGTTTTACTCACCATCGCTCTTCAACAACACGACGTATTATCGTGGTCTTACAACAATTTCTGGCTCGATCGAGTACGAGAAAGACACCGGTGCCTCGCGCAAGTGAAGATGTATAGTTTGGCATGTCGAAACGAATTCGACCGCACCTCCTTTGAAAACAATTTCCTCGGTCGTTTCAAGTTGGGCAAGTGTGTCGCAACTGTATGTAATGTCTATAGATCTTTTTACAAACAACAAATTGTTCATTGTTTCTATTCTCTTGCAATTTGAATAATTTCTGAAAGAGTAGAGTCATTACAGTTTAAAATAAAATAATACAATAGTCCGTTAGATACAAATTACATAAATTAATTATTTTTTTAGTTGAGGATTTTCAGGTTTAACCCCTTGCGTGTTCATTGTCAGGATCTCACTCACGTGCCCAGGTGCTACTTGGGTGGGTGAAAGACATTGGGCACGATGACCGTAGTTTGTAATTTTATAAAAAATTTCAGCGATTGACAATGTGTTAGCGTATCGTGCACGACGTATTTTCCGCATATGTGTGTGTGTGGTTAGGATGTGGAATTGCGTCGGTTTTGTTTGTTGCGTCTCATTCACTACAAGTTGTAATATTTAAAATATTCATGCACTAATTTATAGAATTACGAGTTCATTATCATAATACCTACAATAAATAAATACACTATGATTACATTATCATTATTATAACTATACTATCAATTATAATAATGATTCCAAGAAAGTACATCCATGTGTACTTTCTATAGAAATTTTACGCATTTTTTCTCAGTTATTAATAGCTGTAAATATAAATATAAAGGTGTTTTAGTCACGTTTTACGCAATGGTCGCTAGCTATTGTCAGTCGATTTCAGGTAAATGGTATGTAAATTAGAGTGTGAAAGCAGTGTGTTAAGCTCGGGTGTCGGAGGTGTCCCGGGACGTCCTCTCTAGTGTAGGTCTCTGCGCTCGGGTGGTATGTGTGAGAACCGTGGAGCGAATGTGTTGGTGTGCCTGTTTTGCCATTTTTAAATATAGGGCGATTGTTAGGATAGGTAGCTTACTTTCTGGTATGTCTGTGTTTAATTATAAGTAGGTAGGGCCGGGCAGGTGGGCACAGTCTCTGGTCGCGTATCCCTTTCGCGTGTCCAACCTGTTTCAGGAAATCTAATTTGAAAAATCGACAGTGAAATTGGAACAGATGGAGCATGCCACTTGTTTCTGGTTTTACTCTTCGATTTTTCGAATTTAGTATCGCGGTCGCGATCGCGGATAGGTCGCGAGTAGGTCCCGAAACGAACGTTGATGTAGGTATTGCTCGAGCACGCACTTGCGAACGGACAACGATCACTATGATCGATGGTCGTCCATGTGTATTGGGTCAGTTTCCGCGGTTTATCTTTTCATTTCACCTTTATAAGTTACTTTTTGGTTTTGCGATTGGAAAGACTCGAGCCTAGATTTAAGTTTCAGCGGGCATCGCGCCCGAAGAAAAGAAGAGGCCCGGCAAATTGCCATAGAAGAGGGCTGCAACGAATGGCCTGTCATCCTTTGGATGGGAAATCCATCCACAGCATGATAAGTCATTTTTATTATAATTTTGTCACTATGCTCGCATTTAGTATTTGTAGTAGTAGTCTGTAGTAGTATCTTTTCTTCTTTTTTTTTTTTTCTTTTGGCCGATCATATCGGCTCGTTATAGTACCGGACAAACGATGGCAGATCGCGATTTCGAGAAACAAATTATGCATTAGAGTTGCGAAGTAATAAAACTTTCGCGTTGTGAATTAGAGTTGCGAATGAGCATTTATTTCGGTTTGCATTAGAGTTTATGGTAATCGTATTTGCTTAGTGTTGCGAATTATAAGATTATATCGCGATTGTTTCTAGTATTGTTTTCTTTTATAAATTCTCGAAGAATGATTTTAGAATTTGTTTTTGACTTCTTTTTTAGAACTCTGTTAGAAACGTGTTAACTTTATAACTTTATAATAAAGTATTGCTGTTTGAAGTAGTCTTTTTTAGATATAACAGTCTTTATAGAATTCATTCTAAAAATTAGTGTCGCGATATTTTCTTCTTACGGTTGTTTTAATCGTGTTGATAAATCGCGTTTTTTTTTTTTAAAGTAATGTTGCTTTTATGAAATGCCTAAATTTCTTCCATTAAGTTCGTGGAAGTATGTTTCTGATACACCTGATGTAACGAAGTATCTGTGTATGAATGTTAATGACTCAAAGGTGGAGCAAAAATAAGATGAAACAAATGGAGACAAATACGATGGTATAATGTTTGAGCTTCTCCTGCTGGTAATTAATTATATGTTATAAGATTTCATTAAATATTTTATGATTTAAGTCTGTTGCAGATGCCAGTAGATCATGGACGAAAGAAGACTGATATTCCACATCATATCCGATAATAATGTTCCCTTCCCTCTTCTTCAGAAACAGATCTCTTAAATATCTGATAAGTAGAATTATGAGAATGTTTTTAAATTTCCATAGATAGGAACTTTAAAATTTATAATTTATAATTGGGTAAAATGTGTTTTAATAAAGCACGTAAGTAAGAAATTAATTAATAGGGATCGTTTATAGATTATAATTAGTTAATAGATAATTAGAAGAAAGTAGTTCCTAGAGATGTAATATAGAAATAGAAATATAAAATTTTAGTAAAGAAATATAAAATTTTTTAAAGCTTAGAAATAAGCTTTTACGTCACTTTTCGAAGATGTTTTATTGAAACATTTTTTACAACGATCAGCATGCAAAGATTACATTGAATCCATAATCTTACAATTTCCATTTATTTCAACATACTTGCTAAATGTACAATTGGCTTGCAACAAAATCACTTACGTCAGATGAAGAACATTGTTAGTGTTGCAAAAAAGATACACTTGAGTACAGATTCTCTGCAGATTTAATTATCGATGAGAAGTTCTTTTGATATGTTTCCTTATTGCTCTATAACGTGCTTAACAACTTAAAAAACTTCTTTTTTTAAACTATACTTTTGAAGTATGTCATTTATATTGCACGTTTATTGCCTTCATTTAATTTCTATATGAATACATTTAGAAGAAATATTACATGTAATATCAAGAAACTGATTAAATATGTATTTGTAAATATCGTACGTAAAAGAAGTCTGTAATTTAAACGAAATGTGTGCTAGAAACGACCTAAATACATTATCGTTATAGTCTCAAGAAATCCACAAATGGATAAAATTGACATCGATCATGTATTTCATGAGTATCTTGAGTTTAATCTGTAGATATTTGTATCGAATTTGCAGCACAAACGATAGTAGCAAGCAATCCTTTCTAATTGTTATTAACCCTTATTTACTTACAGTTTCATCACAGCTTGATTATGTTTTTCTTGTTAATATCTAACTATGTATTTTGTATATTTACATGTATGAATAATTAACAGAGTAATATCAGTATTTAATATATCATTTTGAAATTCCGTTGCAACTTTTGCGTAGATGAAATTATATTTCAATGTTTCTTACGTAGTTATACTTAGGTTTAGAAAAAGAATGTAAATATTTCAGTTTTCTTTCGAACTTATACTTTTGACAATTCTATTCAGGAGAAATAAAACGAAATTTCGTATGATAATGTTTAACAATCAGTTTTATGACCATTAAAAAGTTTTAATAAATTTTAGCCTTTTTAAATAAAATCTAGCTTAGTACATCGGTTGGGAAATATATGTATGTACATATTAGACCGAGTCAAAGAAGCAATTTTCCAAACATTATCAGAGATTTCTCATCTTTATACGTATATTTTTTTAAACATTGGTCCATTCGAACTCGAATAACAAACAACTTTTTGTTTTCTGAACAAACGCAATTTCGTATCCACTTTCGTTCTCAATCTCTGGTGTAAAACATGAAATAAAAATAAATGAACAAGTTTCTCTCTCTCCCTCTGCACGTAAAAATGTTTCTTCACTGATTCCATGTGCGTATTAGTCATACTAAAAAATAAATTAAACTAGAACGCCATTGACTTAAATATGTTCGATTGTGTGTCAATGTCGCCATATCATCGTACGAGAGATATAAAAATAGATATTTAGATTATTCATTTGGCTAAGCCTGTGTTTTTTAAAAAACAACGCATATATCACTCGACGTTAATGGATTGTCATTTTTTGCTAGACTTCTTTTCTTTTACACTCGATCCGAGTGTAATTTCTACGGAATTCATTAATTTCTTCGTTCTCGTTACATCGTTCGAGGAAAAATATTTTTTCGTGCAATTGAAGAACGATTTCGATATTGTACGCAGGTATACGTATAATGAAATAGGCCGCAACTCGGTTTAACAATAGAATAAGGAAGATTTTTGGCAGTTAATTCCTTTTTTTTTTCTTTTTTTTTTTTGTTTCGAATTACTGCACTTTTACAAATATTTCGCTAGAGACATTTCAACGTTGTAATATGTAAATGTTACATCGTACGTCATATGTACATATTTCAATTGAGTTTAATGTGATATGACAAAACCGTGCCATGCGCGTAATTACAATGATTTTTCTTAGCACGGGAAATATTTTAGTATAATTTTCATTGTTTCAATTTGAGAAAAAACGTTTAAAACGACACATTTTTTTTAAATATATATATATATGTGTGTGTATGTGTGTATATATATGTATATTTTTTTTTTTGTAGCAGTCATTTAATAGCATAACTCTGGAGTAAGGAATGGTAATATGATATATCGTAAGTGTTAAAAATTGGAAAATACATTTTTAGTAAAATCTCGAGTATCACTGCAAATACATATCAACAATTTGTTTGTAGTATTTGAAATGCATGTACGTTAAATATTCTGAAAGCAAGGTGGAAGGCTTTCGATATATCCTCAAATTTGAAATAGCGTGAATAATTTTCAACAGTTTCGCTTTGCAGTTTATCATTGTCATTCCGCTTTCCTTTTATATATGTACCGTGAATATCGACGAAATTGTTCACGTACAATGTACAGGGTTTCTATGATTATTCTCGACAGAAATATGTTTCATCATTGCAATATAACTTCTACGTATCTTCGTTATAAATGTTAATTTTGTACAGATTGATCGATCACACGAGAGGCTGTATATTCATTATTTGTCATCACTGCGGCAAATTTTTTTATGTTCATCGTGATTCTTCTCTAATGAAAATAACGTCCTTTTGAAAATGATTGTCTTGCAACAGAATGCAAAATCTTCGCGAAGAGCCATGTTAGATTCACTTATACTACGTTTTGAGATCATTGAGCACACATCGCGCGTTACCGTATTTCATATAGTTCATAATCGAAAATCGCGAACGTTTAATGACGCAATGAGTTATTAGAAAATAAAATATAGCGAAAAAAGTACCGTAAACTAACGCAAGATTTCAGAGAGAATTCATTGATATTAGGCAAAGTATCGATCTTTAAAGAAAGAAAGAAAAAAAAAGAAATTCTAATTTTAATAGACATAGTACTTATTCCTAAGTTACGCGTAAAAATACAACCGTAACAAACTGCCACGTGAAACTAACGTGAGTCTATCTTATCTAAACGCGGCTGTATCATTTATATAGCTTGCGCAATGTTTCATTGAACTTACGTTACATATCGAATATTATAAATATTTAGCTCTCTAAAGGATCACGTTATCAAATAACAAGTGACTGTATCAACCTTTTTTACAACAAATTCATCAATTATTTCTCAATACTCTCTACTAAACGTGGTACATAACGTGAAAAAAAGAAAAAAAAACCGCAAACCTAGTCTCACTCAAAAATCGAGGATTCATTCGTGCACAAATTTTCTTGTCAGCCTTTTAGATTTCTCGTTTTTTATCTGTCGCTAAAAGCTTCTCTTTCGAGTCGTCCGATTCCGCAGCTCTTTCAATTAATCTTTCACTCGTTCGTTGACGGAGAGACCGTGATCGTTCCTTCAAACTTCGTCGTCCTCTACGTACAAAGTAGTCTCATTATTTTTCACATCGTTATGACGGTTATGAATATTATTCGCTCTTTGCCCCGGTTTCTTCGATACTCGATCGTTGGACTTCTTTGGTTTTATTGTAACTTCAGTGCACGTTTCAGTCTCGTCCAATTCGTCCCTGGAGGTTTCAATCTCCGGGACATTTTCTAGCTCCGGTTCCTCGAGTAAGGCATCAACTTCAGTCGGCCCTTCGGACGACACGTTCGTGACGATCGGTTCGTCGATATCGATCGCGTGGCTATCGTCTGAATTGTCCGCCCGACTTTCTTCAGTGTCGAGCGAACACGACACCGTCGTGAAATACTTGAATTCGGATTCACCGGCCTCGATGACCGCTTGCGTATTCAACGAGTGTCTGCTCGATTGCGCGTCTTTCTGCTGCTTCTCGAAAGACGCTCTCTTATTATCGTCCGACCTGGAATGATGCAGTTTCGCTTGTCGTCGTCTTAGATTTTCACCGCTGTTCGCCCTTGATCTCATCTCCTCGTCAGACAGATACTTGGCGAAATCACCAGTGAATCTGTCTATCGACAATTTTCTAGGATAGGATACATCAAATAGTTTAGAATTTTCATTCTCTCTCTCTCTCTCTCTCTCTTCTTTTTTATCTAAGGCAAAGTGAACACGTTCCGCGTCGTACAGATTATTTACAAATATGAAAATATTTAGAAATTCATGCGAACGTGGAACGTGTTCGAATTATCAAATATAATCGGCAATGTTACCTGTAGTCGCCCCTGCGGAAATCGGGACTTTTCCTGAACTCGAGGCTGGCTTTACGCTGGCCCATTCTCTCGATTCTACGCTCGCTTCCGGCTTTGTCGAATGACATTTTATGGAAGCTCGGCGAGGAGATTTTACGAAAGTCTCTGGGCGATATTTTCGTGAGATCTTTCGACGCGGTCAATTCCTCAAATAATCTTATGTCTATCGAGTTTTTCTTCCGCGGTACAAAATCGTCTGGGTATTTGCTATAGGCACCTGCAAAGAGAAAAAGAAAAAAAAAAAGAAACGAATTTTCATCGAATTCGTTAACCTATGAAGGAAAATTTTTATTTCATTTCAAATAATACGATTTAAACGTTATTTGCCTGCCTGATCCTCTGATGATAGAAAATTCATTATCGAATCGAACGGATCATCTTTTCGTTCGTCGTTCGTTTCAACTGACCTGACAACTTAGGCGAATAACCACGGCCCGTTGGGGATTTAACTGCTTCGTCAACTTCCTCGACGTAATCAACTTTCGTTTGCCGGAGTAGTTGATGACGTCTCGCGGTGTCCGATCTATCTTTCACTTTCAAAGTGACTGGACCTTTATTGGGGATGTGCAAATCAAGCGTCATCGAGACTTGGCTGCCTCCCATTTTTTGCTGATCCAAGCTCTCCCTGCTGACCTATTTCAGAAAAATCACGTCAACTACTGCGTATGATACTTTCTAACCAATACGTACATATCGTATTCTCCCTTGTATTCTGTAATATATATATATATATATATACCTGATGAGGACTGTAACTTGGGTTATCAACGGAAAGAGCATGCCTCTTCAACAACTCAGGGTTTAACAACGCGCATCCAGAGTACTTCGACGTTGTTTTCTTACGGGGTGATTTCTTCTCGACTAACGTCGGTGCGCTGGGGCTTTTTTTGATCGAATGGCCAGCTTGTTTCTCGCTCAATTCTTTAGAGATTTGCATGAACTCCGCTGTCAATTGTTTCCTGGAGACCTCGTGTACGCTCGGGCTCGGACTTCTGTTCACTTTGAACACACCGAGCTGGTGATCCCATTTGGTCGTTTGACTAGACGTTGACCTACGGTTCCGTTGATTTCTCGTGTTTTTTATTGTCGACGTTTGATTAAAGCGGAAACGAGCCGGCACCACTTTGGCAGCGTTATCACGAGCCTCGAAGGTCATTACGCAAGCTGCTACCACGATAAAACCTGCGTGATTTTATTTTGGATTATTACTTTGGGCGATCACGTTTCGACGAAATTAACATAATATAATTCAGTAATCCTCGGTTACTGAACTACTAACTATTCGTGTCCTTGACACATCGAATTTTCTGCCTCGTTCTTTTTTTAACTTTCATTCTCATCAGTAGTTCGAAAATATATTTCTCTGTACTCTCGTATTTCTTTCAGAACAAATTGTCATTTAAATTACATTATATATCTGTAATGTAATTTTCATATAAATGTTGTACAAATATTCTATCATATAAATATTATATGACTATAGGTATACTTTAAAGCTGCATACACATTCAAAACATGTATACGCAGGTCGTAAAGACTTTTTAAATTTTTACAAGTGTTGTTTAATTTAAATAACAATTTGTCAATGTGGCGGTACTAATTTGAAAATAGGTTGTCTAATCCTTAGTCGCAAACTATACGTGTATACAAATATCTAAGAAAGTGGTATTCGGTATTTTCAGTTTCAAAAATTATCTTAGGCTATGTTTGTATAAATAATGATTGATTCGTTTCAAAGTTTTGGTTCGTAATTTTAAAAATTTTCTAAAGATGAAAAGATGTAACAAGTAACGTCTCGTTGTATCTGTAGTTTTCAAGACGCTTCTAACCGTCAGCCTCCATAGCTCAGGGGTTAGAGCACTGGTCTTGTAAACCAGGGGTCGAGAGTTCAAATCTCTCTGGGGGCAATCGATTTTTTTCGCCTTTTTTTCCCCCCCAAAAAGTGGACATTGCGAATACGCGTATCGTTTCAATTGCAATTAAATCTTTTTTTTTTTTTTTAATCGTAAAACGCACGAAATTTTAAACAACAATGCGAAACACCACAGTCTCATTATCGCACTCTAGCATTATCTTTTATAATTCTTCTTTAATGGATATATCTAGCTTGATAAATTGTGAAATGATTGGGCAGTTCCATACATCTTATCACAATTTCATTGGTTGTTTGATATTTCATTGAAACACGTTTCATTCGTCAGCTTCGATTTGATATTGAGATTGCGAATAATAAAATGCGTTTAAAATTTGTTATCGTTGCTTTGCAATTCAAACGTGACGAGGTAGTTTTTTTTGTTTTTTCAAGTACAGAAATTATAATATGGGACAGTGTGTTGTTTTAAAGTTTGTAAAAGATATTATCATTACCTCCCACGCCCATTACAATTGGGCCAGCATAACTGAGGTTATTCAGATGAAAGCCACGTGATTTATTCTTCACTCTTACTGTTAGATTACCTCTGATTTCTTGCACCATGGACAGCTGATCCGCGAAGTATCCTGTGCGATTTCCAGACACAAATTTTTCTAGTATTATTCACAGAGAAAGTGAGAAAAGCGGCAACACAGTCGACAAATTACGTTTTGCACAAGAATGGAATTTTATTAGAATTATTTACGAATAATGTGAATGCGAACGTTAACTCGTGCTGTTATTAATCACTCGCAATATCGTTAGATGATAGTAAAAAACGTTGAACTTGCGGTTTTTATTCGACAACATTCGGTTCTTTTTATACAACGATATCAATGGTTATAAATTCGTGAGTAATGTAATTATGCACATAATTATGCGTTGCTTTATGCAGATGTTCTAAAGTCATTACAAGCATTGAGCAAACAGGAAATTATTAATCGATACCATGCAGCTATCTCAGTGTTCTGTTTTTCATCTATTTTAAGAAAAAAGCGATACCACTCGTGATTCTTTACTGTTTCATAGCTCTTTCGCCATTCGTGTTGTCGCAATCCAAAGCGTTTTTGGTGTGCAGATTAAAACAATTTCTTTCCTCTTTTTTTCTTTTCTTTTCGAAACGAAAGAAAAACACGCGCACAAATGGTCAAACATTTCGTACGAACAACTGTAGCATATAGTATATAAATGTGATACAATGAATAATTTTCAAATCTTCGTGAACATACGTACACG
Source organism: Tetragonula carbonaria (assembly GCA_032399595.1). Lineage (NCBI taxonomy): Eukaryota > Metazoa > Arthropoda > Insecta > Hymenoptera > Apidae > Tetragonula > Tetragonula carbonaria. Next base: position 4,480,191 of record JAUCRC010000011.1, on the reverse strand, counting down.
ATGCTTCGTTTTAATAATATAAAAATATACTCTTTTCCTTTTTATTTTCAGTTCTCTGAAATTTAATGTATCGCCATTTTCCCCGACGAATCTCTCGCGAAACATTTAATAAAGGAAACGATAACACGTGGCGAAAGTGTTGATGATTAAAAAAGTGATTTCAAAAGCGAGACAAAGGTGAACTTGCAGGCAGTCCAGTTACGACAATAACGTTAATGAAAATTTATTAATCCCCAGACATCTACTTACCTATGGTCGCCATGCAAGCTCCTAAAAGCATTAGTAGCAGACCAATTCCGAGAGCTTTGCAGGCGTACCACAAGCATCGCGTTGTCACCTTGCCTCTCACCACCTATTCGATTCAATAGCTTTCGTTAATAAGCTAGTTAATAAGCTAGACGATTGTCCAATTGTTTAATCCGGGCGAATCCCTTCAGACGTTTTCACCGTCCTTTTTTCGCTTTTGTCTATTGTAGCTAGCCTGTTAAAAACGATCAGATCGATTCGTTCGTCACACTTTGTCACACGGTGTTCAATGATACTCATCCGTCCGTACCTTTTTTCCAACGAGACGTGAAATTTCGAATTGATGTACTAAACGCACTAAAGGCGTCTCATCACTTGAATCGTTATGCTTTCGACTGCGTGTAATTTTCACGAAATTCACGCGACACGATCTTAATTGGTCCAGAAGAACAATATCGTGTAAAAAAAAAAAAGAAAAAAAGAAAAAAAGAAAAGAAAGTAAAATTCTAAGAAATAATCTAAGATATGTGTCTATGGATAATCGAAATATGGATACGTAATTTAAAAATTGGCAAAAAAAATTGCGAGAGCAGCGCAAGTTTGGGAAGAAACTAAATTTTCGATACGAAAGATAGAAAAAATTCTTGTCGACAAGCATGCTTCGTCTAATATTTAAATTTATTCATGTAGCTACGTGCTAATTACCAAAAAAAGATCAAAAGAACGAGAAATTTATTCGTGTTGTCTTTTCTTCTTTTCTTTCTTCCCTCCTCCCCCCCTTCTTTTCCTCTTGCAAGAGTAAGGAGCTTCATCGAGCTTACGAATTATAACATTTATTTGCACAAAATTCCTCTCTCGTTAATGTATCGTCTCTGATATTACGAATACAAATCGAGTAGTCAGCACAAGCGAGCTTCTGTTTGCATCTCGAGAATAGACTCGAAACGCGTTTCAGTTAGCAGATTATGTATGAAGTTTGTTCGAGTAACAATCTTTCTTGGAAAACGTATTTTCCCTTTCGCTCGGAGAAGCGAAAGATGGACTCTTCACGTTTACTGACGTTGATTGTTTTCGAGTTAACAGTTAAACCGTGCTCATATTTTTTTTTTTTTATGGATTCAAACAGGGCAATAATATTTGTTCGAAGCGGGAACGTAAATTCTCGTTTTCAGCGAAAAGTTGTTTAACTGACTGAGCTATTCTCGCAAGTTCGCTCTCGAGGCAAATCTTTTCAGCGAAATTTGAAAAAAAAAAAGAAAAAAACTGTGTCTGACATTTCACAATAAATTCATCTGTTGACACGTTTTAACTGCGCGTCAATTTATTATACACGTCGTGTGTCTATGTCATATACTATATACATGCTCTATTTATACGATACGAATATATCTATAACATAACATAATCGTTCAAACAAAGGTGAATGAATTGTTATTTCTATAAAAAAAAAGAAGAAGAAAGGAATATTATATATAGTCGCATATGAAAATTCTATTTTGTTCGTCGGTGATCGGAAGCTTATTTTCATTTATCTATAAATACAAAATCACCCGCTTCGGAGTTGTGACCGAAAATGTAGTAATAATTCCAAATCGGCGGCTATGTAAATCTATGCAGATCTCCAGAGAATCGAGAGAGAGAGAGAGAGAGAGAGAGAGAGAGGCGTTTTGCATTTTGCAAATTTTGCATTTATTTAATAAATGAAAATGATTTTCGTTGTTCGTGTAAATTCGTAGAGATATCATATTGATATTATTCAAAGGGATATCCGTGTTGATATTCGTGGGCTTCCGGGAAAGTTTGAAATATACCTGTACGTTCCAGTGAGCTCCTGGACCGCAGGCTCTTCTCTGCGTCCCTTGCCAGTGGATGCTTCCTTGGGGCATTTTGCGCTCCTGAAGTTGAACAAATCCTGCATTATTAACGGAAGTTCGTGCGGCAACAAACTGAATGAAAGATACCGTTCCAAAGAGAAGAGTCAAAGCGAAACTTTGTTGGAAACTCGAGGAGCCGCAGGTTGAAACACAGGACGAGACAGAAACGTTTATCACAGGCTTACGGTGGTATTGTCGCGAGCATTTTCATTGAATTCTCATCAATTTGATTTCAAATGTATCTCGAAATTGCAAACTAAGGTTCAAATAAGGGATAACTTTAGAGCAGCATTTGCAACTGAACTCGGTTGTATTTACCTCCTGTGTTTCTGTCGATGAATTGAATGTATGCGAATTGACTCGAAGATCGAAATTCAGTTATTTTCTAAAAGTATCCGGTTACTTTCGAGCAGTAATAGCGCATGTATTCGTAAATTAGAAGCATAGGATAATGAATTATTTTTCGACTGTTACAATTAAAGATTAGTCTGAAGTCTTGCAACATATACTTACGTAATATAATTCCATTCAAAAATTGTTACAAAGAGCAATCGACGTTAATCTCGTGATTTTCTCAACAGGGTGCTGAGAAACCACAGTCACGCGTATATAAAAATTGGAAAAAAAAATGAAAATCGCCTTTCCTAGCGAACAAGTTGAGTCTCACGGCCCTGAAATGGAGCACTAGGCTCGCTCAGTGCCTCGTTTCATTTAACAGAGGGCGAAACTCCTTGCTCGACGTTCGCTTTAATTCAACTTACCGATACACACGTACACAGAGCATGCACTTACTTGCTTTTACCACTTTCTCATGCTCGTTCGCCTGTGAAGAAGGCCAGATGCAGACAGGGACCAGGCATGCACAATGCGTTCGCGTGAAATTATCTGTCAGTTTGTCCGTGTGTACGTGTGTATCAACGTACTACTCGCGCAGCACACTCGGCTGATATAGCAAGTGGAGAAGCATTGTTCGTCTCGTATCTTTTCTGCATCTTTCACCCCGATAGGAAATTTCCCTCCTCCACCTCTCGGTATCGATCCGAATCCTTCTTCTCTGAGGAAAGTTTCTTTCTTTCTTCGCAACAGCTCTGTTTACAATCGTCTTGGAACTTGCCTGTATTTTCTCTTCATCGTCACGGTCTTAGCCCGGGATTCGAGATCTGCTCGATTCGAGATTGCTCGGTTTCAATCGCGTCTCGAGGGCCTTCGCTGAACAGATACATCTCACCCTTTCGGTCGAGTTTCGCCGCCTCGAGTGCTCCAGGAATACTTTACGAGCAAGCGTCAACAGGCTGAGGTTTCAAGGAGGCTTTCGAATGTGGAAATTCGGAGGAAACTCGAACGTTTCGCAATATATAAAGACTAGACCGATGTTGAAGAACTCGCTACGAAATTTCTTAGATTCTTCACGTTCGTTGAAGCTCTTTCGATGTTTTAGATGCTCGTTTGCGTAAATTCTATATTGAAGTCTGTTTTCGACGAGCCTCGTGAAAATACAGAGCAGCGATCCTTGGGAAATAGTAGTTTGAAAAATACGAGTATCAAAAATACTTTGCGAGGAACGTGCATCAACAGGCTGAGGTTTTAAGGATTTTAAGGAAAGAAATTCGAGGGAAACTCCGAATATCTCGAACTCTTTCATAAATTATTATGACGAAATACTGATGTTTTGAGTTGAAGTCGAAAAATCACTACGAAATTTGTTAAATTTTTCACGTTCGTTTGAGCTTTTAAAGCTTTCGTAAATTCTACAGATACATTGAAATCTGATTTTTTTAACGAGTCTCGTGGAAATACAGCGAGCGAGAATGCTTCGAAAGTTTGGAAAATGCAGTTGGCATCGTACCGTTTCGAATTCTTTTTTTTTTTTTTCTTTTTCATTCATATCGAACAACACGTTTCTGAAAAAAGTTTTTTACGTCTCTCTGTGCGCCACGTCTGAGCACAATGCTCATACAGAAAAGAGCGTTCATTGTAGGTCAAACGAGAGCCCTATTGTGCATAAAGTGGAGGGCCTTCGATGCATGAAAAGATTTATTACAATTAAAGTGATTAAAGCTCGACACGTTCCGGACTTTTAGATTCCTCTCGACGACTGTTATTTTCCCTACGCGATCGATCAATTTTCATATATATATATATATGCAACGATTTAATCGTGCAAATTTTTTGTCCATCCTCTGACGTATAAATGTCGAAATTTATTCGACGCTTCTCGCTGACTCGTTGTCATCTTATATTCAAATTCGAGGAGAGCTGAACATGCAGGGACTGTAAGCTGGAGATTCGAAAATGGAAAGAAACACGAAACGTTGTCGCGTCTAAGAATATCTCCTGCCATAAAATCTGTCGAAATATTGCCACGGATCTTCCATAAAATTTTTACGCGTATTACTTTCCCGCGTTTGACACGAACTACCGAATCTATTTCGGTATCGAAATTCATCGTAAAACAAAAAGAACAACAAATGCTCGGATAAAGTTCGAACGCCGTGTGAATTTTATAACTGCGTGAAACGCGACTTGACCCACAAGGAAGCTTGTAAAACATAGTCGAAACAAATAACGAATTCCAGCGATCGTGGAGCATTTTGTTGCCAGCAACTATCGAACCGAGCCATTTTCATTTGTATAACCACGACCTTCGGCCACGTTTCTCTTTTGTTCAATTGGGCCGCGGTTCCGGGCAACAGGAGGAGAATGCTTCCTCTGAATAATTCATCGGGGCAAAAAAGAAAGAAGGGGGGGGGGAAAGGAGAAAAATTTGGTATTCCCCGCAACTTTCTCCCTCCGTGTTTTCGAATGTTTCGTCGTCGAAAGGAGATGTTTCGCCCATTTACGAGATTATTTGCGATAGCCGAACAGTTCTTGACAGCCGCGGGTAAAAGGATCCGCCCTCGGGCGGTGTTTTAATATGCAGAGAGCAGGATTGCTTTTCTGATTAAACTTTATCCCGTGGAAGTGCTTTCTCGCCAACGGGACGCGCACGAGAGAACGTTCACGTGGAACGAGAGATAAGAAATTCAAAGAGAGATAATCCAAGCTCCTTCGGTTCGTACTGCTAGCGCACAAAGAACATAATATTTCACGTGTGGGACAACACGACTTAATAATAATAGCGAAAAAAGACGAATATTTTTCGGGAGAACTTTTGGCAGAGAAAAATTTGCCAGGTAGTCTGCAGATTTATATTACAGTTTGAAACATTCACTGTCAATTGGTATCATTGGGGACCATGATGATTTGGAGTTAAAATTTCCATCAGACGTGTTAAAGAGATGTTAAAGAATTTAAAAAAAAAGTAAATACTTTATAATACAACGAAATACACAAGCTTTTATTTATATATTTCACGAACAATCGTTTATAATCACTATTTTACATTTGTAAAACATCCGTCAGAAAAATTACAAATTGGTCATTTAGACCATTTTTGGTCCAGTTACATTTTCAATGTTGGAGTGTTAAAACAGTTGAAATCCAATTAATCTGTATTTAAAGCTGAGAATTTTAATTAAATTAAATCCGTGCACTGATCGTGTGTACGTCTGTTCTCTCGAGAATTTTAAAACTATTCGATTCGGCGTTGCATCGATTATATTTTTAACTTCCTACCAAGAAACGCAGACTTCGTCAGAATTTTAATTAAATTAAATCCGTAAAGTACATCGATCGCTCTTCTCTTAAGAAGAGCGTCTCAAAAATGGATCGATCGAAATGATCGAAATTATTTCCTCGGTTTCTTACGAAGAAACGCAGTCTTCGTAAGTCAGAATTTCAATTGAATTAAATTTGCAAACTACATTGATCGTGTGCTTGTCTGCTCTCTTAAGAATCCTCGAAAGCAACCAATTCGCGTCGCATCAATTAATTTCTTTTTTCAAACTTGACAGTTAAAATTTATTCGTCTCAGTTCCAAAGTTCGTGCTCTCGGCGAAGAGTTTTTCACAGAGAAAAAAGGGAAAATAAAATGTCTATTCTCGCCACTCACCTTCCTGCCTCGGCGTACGTTATCCGCGCATCTTCTTCAATGACCGGTGTTGCCTCGGGCCGTTTCTTCGGACATTCTCTTCCTTCGAGGAACTCGCCGTCAAGGGAAAATTCGCGCAACGGAAACAGAGTCCCGCGCGTTGTGAGTTCGCCTCTCGAACAACGAAGCGAAAAACCGCGATCACTCGTTCGTACGATTCGTTCGTACGCAGGCTTGTCCGGAGACTATCACAGGCGACTATCGCGAAATTCGCAGACTCGCGTGCCGACGGGACTGCGCTTTATTTTCGTTGAAACGCGCGGTGTAGGCAGACGTTGAATCACCCGTGGCGAGAGGCCACCGCTCGGCCGACGAGCGTGAAACGTACTTAGACCGTGGCCCTTGACTCACGTTTGTCATTTCTCAACGAGGTTCCCTTCAACCTCTCGCTAACGTGCTCCCTAATTCCGTAATTAATTAACCGGGCCGGAGTCGAGCCACCGAGCAAATGCCAATTAGCTCTCGCGTAAATTTCATTCGTACGATTGCTCGTTCCGCCCGCGAACGTATCCTTCGAACGTCTTTCTATTCGAGGCGATTTGTTCTCTCCTCTTCCGACGTCTCGCCTCGCGATTTCGGGGCTATCGATTCGACTTGGTAACTTGCTCGTTAATGGGATAATCTCGTAAACTGGGACGAGTCAACTTTTGGAAAAGCAAACAGCGTTCGTTCTCGCTTTTGCACTCGGGCTCTGATAAAGCCCATTGACTTTTCAAGAATATTCTTAATGGATCGAGTGCTCGCTTGCGAACTAATTCTAATTACGTTGCGCAGCGTGCTATTTTCAAAGATCCAACACGTGGTTTTCTTTTTTCTCTCGAACCCGAGAGACGATATCGTGTTGCGTTTCGTTGAGAGCCAAACTAATTCATCAGTAACTCGTCTATTATTATTTCTCTCTTTCTCTCTCTCTCTCTCTCTATCTGAATGTAATCAGTTTGTTTCAAACATTGCATTTTTTTTTAAACGTAAGAAAATTCGCTTCTTATTCTCTTCGTAGTGGAGAAATTTTTCTCGCCAGAAGTTACTTCACATAGTCGGGCTTCACGTCGACTTTGTTTAGCAAATTTATTGCAGATTAAATTAAGAAATTAAGAACACATTCATCATGTGATGAATTCAGCGCAATCAGGGTAGCCGGAGTCATTTGCCACTAGTAATCGATTGCTCCAATTTTGCACGTCCCGAATTTCCAGATGTTGTTTGCATCTTGATTGTATTTTCATGATTTCTCGCTGCGTGCTCTCTCTATATACATACCCGTTTCTCTGTATATTAATTCATAACTGTCACACAAAACGAATAACCTTTTACGTATTTTTGTCCCACACCGCTTCTATCCTTTTTATTCGATTTCGAATATTTCAATTTCAATTCCACAAGTTTAAACTTCAAGATATTTTTGACGTTCGACGTTCAATTTATCTCTTTCGATGAAATATATCGGGATGCAGAAGAGAACGTGGAAACACGAATTATACCTATTTTTGAAACTCGAAGAATATCGTTAATAATTTCTGCACATCGATAAATCTCCACATACTTATTTTGACGAGATACCGAAAAATACCTTGCGAAATCTTTCAAAGTAAGTCCCTTTCTCCCCTCGATGATCCAAATTTTTCAATACCTCAATAACCGAAACGGAAGTTGCTTCGCTCTTTCATCGATGCAGCGATCGTTTCCAATCTTCTTCCCGTTCTTCTCTTTCGCGGCACTACTTCTCAGCTTCTCTCGCTACTTCCTTTCATCCTTGTTTTCCAACGAGACTGCCGTCCGGCCTTGGACGAATCGGCAAACGAAACTGTTTCACTCGGCCAGCCTTCATTCCGTCGAAATCCAGCGTGATCGTGTTTCACGGTCCTGCTTCACGTCGCCGAACGAAGCCACTAAATCTGCACCACCGGATATCATCGTCGGATCGTGAAGCAGTTCCCACTCCCCCCTTCGAAGCACCTTTGCTCGCGTGGGACACGCGTCGATCGCAACTCTCGAACTCGATCGTAGAAAGCACGAGGTGGACGACAGTGCTAAGATCACCAAGTTTTTCCGAGCCTCATTGCAATCGGATTTGTCAGAATTCAGAACGAATTTAGAACGAAGAAGGTTGATCCTCGAGTGAAAAGAAATATAATCGTGAACGTTATTGTATCGTTTCCCGTGCCAGATATATCACCGGTCATCGACAGAGGATCTCGAGGAGCGTGTTAACTAACGAGTTAAAGTAAACAGAAACGGAAGAGAACTTCGTCGCGTCTTTTCACTAATTGTAAATCATAGCGCGACGATTAGACGATGGAACACGCGACGATTCGAACTGCCACGATTCTCTTCTCCTTTTTCATCCTCTGTCTCTTCTCCTCCTCCTCCTCCTCCTCCGTTCGTTCGACGAAATCCCCGACGTTTAATGCCCGAAACTTTGTCCCTCGTTCGTCCCTGGATGAAGGTTCGTGGTCGGTTGAAAACCGGCCGGGAAAAACGCTAGTAAATCACCGCCAGGATCAGGACTCGGGGGACGACGATCAACGACACCGCTCGAGGGAGTGTCTCTCTACTCCTCCAGCATCACCTGTTGGTATCGTATCCCGGTCACGGCCTATACACGGCGGCACGGGGGGAAAATCTGCTCGAGCTCGAGACACATCGAGAACACGCTTGCGCGAACGCAGATCGATGTGTTATATTGCAAGCTCTCTGCTGTACGAATCCGTGGTTCTCCTTCTCCATTCTCTCTCTCTCTCTCTCTCTCTGTCTGTCTGTCTCTGTCTCGGTTGGGAACGAGACAAGCTATCGTCGACGCTTATCGTCGATTTGACGAGTGCCATTGTGTCTATCGGACGCTGCTTTGTATCTTCTTTTTCTTTCCTTTTTTTCTTTTTTTCTTTGGCATGTCTCTTCTTTCTCTCCTTTTTTCTTCGGGGGCAGCGAAGGACGGAACATCTTTCGGCTCGCGTTTCCACGCACTTTTGACCAGCTGAATTCTCGTTTCTTTTTCTTTTTTTTTCTTCGCGCAATTTTCACGAGTTTCGAGGAAATTTTGGCCGTTTTTTGCTTGTTGCTGCAACGGTTCGGTTCTATTGATTTTTAGTCGTTTGAGAATGTCTCGTGGATGGTCACTGATAGTTACGTCGGGCCATTTTCAACTTTGCAGCATTTTTGCGTAAAAAGCTTCCCCAAAGCTTTGAAGAAACTGCCTAATGTAGACGCTAAATATGATCTCGCATTGCTAAATATGATCCTTCCGTTCTCTCGTTGGAACGTCAAGAATCTTTGCAGGAATGATACTGTGAGACGCACAATTTGATCGAGCGGCTTAACAGTTTTGACTATTATCGGTAGATCGCATCGTCAGACGCGAGAACGTAATCTAATGTTTTGAAAGAATCTTATGTATTCTTCGACCAATCGATTTTCCATTATCGATTCTTACATATCACTTTGGACGGCGCTCGTGGCAAGAAATTGTCGGTCAAGCCACTGGCTCGTGAAAGCAGTCTACTTACTTCTTGCAGCCCTTTAACAGCCCCGACGTGTTAGTATTTTTTACGCGACGTTTATTCCACCGAAGGAAACCGGTGGCCTCTCTCTCTCTCTCTCTCTCTCTCTCTCTCTCGGGAGAAGCACTTTGCGAAAGATTGGACGACGGCAAAAGTTGAATATCCGACGCGTTACGAGCTTTTCCGGAGAGAAAGAAATGAAGAGATTCTTTCGCCGTGAAATTGGCTCGATTCTTGGATTTTGTAAATAATTAGTTTATTAGATAATGAGTGCTTACGGAGTATCAGGTGACATAACGTATCCTAACTAGGTCCTTCATAGAAGGTGTACAAATCATTGTTCCAGCAATGCTCCGTTCTAGATTAACATGGATAAAATCATCGTCGTCGTTGCTGTCGCTCTTGTCCTCGCTTCGTTAAATTTTACTGTTTCACTCGCCTGACTTTTCTTTTCTTTTCTTCCTTTCTCTCTCTCTCTCTCTCTCTCTCTTTTTTTTTAATCACGCGAGCGTGCACGACGTCGACGCTTAAAATCGAATCTGTCTCTTTGCCGACCAAAACAACTTCGAGACCATTCTCGCGCAAATTTCGCCCCGCATGTATCGCTGAGCGAGCTAGATGTCTTGAAACATCGACGCGACAGCAACGCGATTCGTTCGCGAGAGATTGCTCGCGGCGTTGAGAGACGAAACAAAATAGTGGAAAAAAAATAGAGAATCGAACACGCGGGGAGGGGGTGGGGGGAAGAACGTTCTTCCAGGCGGACTTCGATTTATTTGTTTCGGCGGGAGGGCTTGATTTTCCAGTCCGACTTTCAAACAGCTGGAACTTCGGTTTCGATTAACAGACGGCTGTTAAACAAAAGCTGTTAAACAAAATGGATCGCGTCGTGCAAAATGCAAACGCGCGTGCTTCTCCTCATTGTCAGAACGAATACGTCTGATCAAATAAATACGCGAAGCGGAATGTGCCGGGATGTGGCCTCCGCGTGTTTCTAATAAACACCGTTCGACATTAACGTTCGACGTTACGCGACGATCGATTCGAACGGATCGGTTTCCCGCGGGTTTCCCCTCGAACGTCAAAACAAACCGAAGTCCCTAAAAATTATAATCAACTTTATGCACGATCTTTATGCCGAACGGTTCACCGCTCTCACCGGTGTGAAATTGAATCTCTCGATAAATATCGCGTGTCACTTTTTTTCGTTTTTGGATACTTCTCTCTCACTTTTTTGTTTTTGTTTTTATTTTTTCTAAATTCGTCACGGTCAGCTGAAGCGTGTGTGTATGTATGTGTGTGGAAATCGTGAAAAATTGGCCCGACCGGTTTTGCTTAAAAAAATGCTCCTTTCACGTTCGCTCCGCATTCATTCTTCATTCATATATGTATATATATATATATATTTGTTTTTTTTATTTATATAGTATATATATATATATATATATAAAATATATAATTTTTACGTAGGTAAGTAGGGTATCAAGTCTCGCGTGTGTTTGTTTCGCAACTATATGAATCTTGGATCGAACGGGGAGATTCATTTATTTACGCGCGGCATATTCTGCATATTCTCATTTCGTGTATGTACGTACGCGTGTGTGGATAATATCGAATGATCGTGCGTAAAATGGTGTAAATTGTTCATATAATATGCTCGTGAACGTATTATTTTCCTTAGGTAGTAGGTATCAATAGTGTCTCTTGCTTGTAGCGTTAATAATTAATTTATTAAAACTTTCTATATCATCTTAATTCTCATAGTCTCTTTAATAATCACCTATACATTCCATTTCGTCTTTCTCTCTCACTCTCTCTCTCTCTCTCTCTCTCTCTCTCGCTCTCTTTCTTCCTTATCATCATACGTTTTCTTTACAATCTCTCTCTCTCTCTCTCGTTCTCGCGCGCGCGCGTTCTCTCGCAAATAACTGCCCCTTTATTTCGTAAAATTCTCTCTTTTTTTTTTTTTATTAGTTTAAATTCATCTAAAAAGATCTCCGCGTGCAGTGTCTGCCGAATAGCTCGAGAATTCGTTTTATTCATTCATTCTATCGAAAGCATAATTTGTTTTAATGCGAAATGTTAAGTCATTTTCATTTCTCCCATCGATGAAACGATCAATCGTTGCAAACGCAATGGGTTTTAGGTTCGTTGAATCGGTGAAAATAATAAAACGTGACGCAAGGAAAAGAACACTTTATTGCCAAAATAAAGTTCAAACAGGGATTGGGTTGCGAACAGGAATTGAAAACGAAATATAAAGAAAAGAAAAAAAAAATATCCACAAGGTGAACCTTTAATGTTGGAGAACGTTCATTTACATTTCCATATGGATTGCTGGTCTGGGTTTCTTTCTCGCGATTGCGTCGAAGCCGCCGTTAAACCGTCTAAAAGTCCTCGAATCTGACACGCGTTTTCTCGAGCGTTCGACATCTGTAACGGCCTATGAACAGATAAATGAACGAAGTTCGTCTCAGCGTTGCGTTTTTCCCGATTTTTCTTCTTAAATCGAGTCAAATTCGCTCTCGGTTCTCACGATTCTTCTCGAGCTAAGTTGAAATTTTTTTATGAAACAAAGCTCGCGATAAGATATAACACGTGGAGGGGTGGAAAATGTCTGGAGAAGATCCAACGACTTAACGACAAGCACAAAATTCTCAAGAAAAATCATTTGAAACTCGAACGAGCGAGGAAAACGCAATTCTGCAATTTCGCTCGATTTATCTGTTCTCGTAGCACCAAGGTGGCTACCAAATTCTTCTCGTTCTCGGCCATAGTCATCGGTCGTGTCGCAACACCCTCGAGGAATCTCAGTGAAAAATCATCAGCCAGAAACGATCAGATAGAAACTTTGCTGCAAGTTCGAGCATCGGTACTTGCTTTCGAAACTGCGTCATCTCCTGCACATCATCCTCTGTTATATACATCTGCGGGTTACACGTCGATATATCCTATTTACATGCGCGTGTCTCGTCTTGCCAAACTTGCTCTTTTGTGCGTTTGGACATGTCGGTTGTAATTGTATATAATATAGTAAGTTATAATATTATTAATCTGAGATTTCTAGGCAGTTGTGTGTTGTTTATGTTATGTACGTTAAGATTTATCTTCTAAGGTTCTTCTGTCTCTCTTCTTTCCACACACATACTCACGCACGCACACACACACACACACACACACACACACACACACACACTCTTTTTACGTTCAAACGCATTTTACTTTCGCCCTTTACACGAACAATTGATTTTGGCCTCTGTTTCCTTGCTAAATCGGTTCAGAAAAAAGAAGGTTCATCTACGCATGCGTGCTCGATCGTTTCGCCGCTCGATTCATAGAAAATGAACACGTCGAACAGTTTTTTTTTTATGCTCGATGTTTCGCAGTCTTTCGAGAGGATACGCGCCATCAAATGGACGAAACGTGAGATTCTGAAATTGAAGAAAAGGAAAGAAAAAAAAAAGAAAGGAAGGAAAGAAGAAGACAGTGCAGTTAATCAACTCGTCGCTCCGTCCTCTTGAAACGCTGGGAAACATCGTACTTGTTTCAAACTCCATTCGATAGTTTTTCCCTCGATATACGCTGTACGACTTCGCTTTTCGAACCGTGGTTTGTCCCATTTGTCCATTCTTCCGCTCTCGCACGTACTCACGCACCCTCGAAATGATTATCTAGAGTTTCCACCCGACGCGAGTCGATTCGAAAAATTACTTATTCTCTCGGCGTCTCTCGCGCGGCTTCGAGTCCTCTCCCCTCTCGCAATCTCTTCCCTTCCTCGTCCCTCCCTTTCATTCTTCCTTCTCCCTTTTCTTTCGCCCACCGAAGAAAAAAAAAAGAAATCGCGGTCTTCTCCTCCCCTTCTTATTTCTTTTTCTCTCTTCCTTCGATTTCTCTCTCTCCCTTCCTCCCCCCTTTTTTTTACAAAGAATACACCGTTGCGGCTATACGAAACTAGAACGGTATCATTTTCTTCTTCTTTTTTTCTCTTTTTTTCTTTTTTTTTTGTCTACACGTGAGTTAATCCCATGAGTCGTGTGGTTGCAACGGCTACCGTAAAACACAAGAGAGTGAGTCTTGTTTCCGTTTTGCGTGTCCCGATGTGTCAAGAGTACAGGTATTGAGCAATGTACTGTCGTCGAGTCGATCGTTCGAGAAATGTGCTTCGTCTCCTTTTAACTTTTTCTTTCTTTCTCCCTCCCTCCCCCCTTTTTTCTTTTATTTCCACGCGAAGAAGAATAAAGAATAGAACCAGTGGAATAGACAAGTCACGCGAGTCAAGTGAAACGAGCGAGTTTACTTTTTTTCTTTTTGCTTCTTTCGAAATTCGTTGCGAAAAGAACTGTGCGAAAACTGTGCTGTTAGCGGAACCGCGAGGTGTAATCTCGCGAACGATCGGCCCGATGAATACGTTTTTAACGTGCCTTAGACTTACTCTTTACGAATTAGAAATCGTGAATATCGTCCTATTGGTCTTTTTTTACGCTACTTAATCGTTCACTACGTGGCGGTTATCAGTGTTATTGCTGCTAAAAAGTTCATTCAACAGGGTCCTGGCTCTCTGTCTCGCTAGAGGGTTGTCTCCTCCTCTTCTTCTTTTCTTTTCTTTTTCTTTTTCTCTTTCTTCGCGTCGTGGTAGATAATAAATTCTGCTTGTCGATCGGAGATTGCGTCGATCCTTTTTTTTTTTCGGATTCCGTCAACGCAAGCGAGGAAAACGCAACGCATTTACGTATTTTTCTTTCTTCTTCTTCTTTTTCTTTTTTTTTTTTTTCTTTTTTCTTACTTCGAGGAAAAAAAGCTTCCACTAACGATCGTACGATTCGTTAGACCTTTCGCTTCGTGTAAAAAGTAATTAACGATTGTCGTTCTTGATATCTCTCTCGATAATACCGGCGACACGTAGTAGTTTCTTTTCGCGTTTTCGAGAATGGCTCAGTGCAAAAAAGTTATTTTCTCTACGAACGCGGCCGAGGGACTTTTTGGGGCAGAGATTTGTCTAAAAACTGCTATTTCATTCGAGACTCGTCAGCCTGACGACGCGCGTGTCTCGCTTAATTAACCCGTAATAATAAATAAACATACAGATTTCGTCCGTCGGAGTCTCGTTTCTGACCTTTCTACTAGTCAGCGTTTATCGCGAAACTGAACAGGTTTCTTCGTTTGTACTATACCTTCTCTGAGCCACTCGTTTTCAACACCGTCGAAACAAGATTTGTCGAATTTTCGTTTCCGATAGAGAGATCATTTCTGATCTCATTCTCTCTCTTCGTACGATCTTCGAAACGTGCCGATGGAAATCTTTGAAAGCAAGCGACGAAATGGAAAACGAAATGGATGGTCGCGTTTGTTTTTTTTTTTTTCAACAAAGCAACGTGGTTGATAACTAACCGTCAACGAGAAACGCAACGAGGGTGAGACGCGTTTCGTTAATAGCAGAACGAATTATCGTTAATCTTTCCTCCACGAGTTCGGATCTTCTATCAAAGGTTCGTAGAATGATGCTGCGAGTCGTCGAAGGCGCCTTGGTTTCATTTATATAATATATGTATATAATATATATATATATATAGTCGTTAACAATGTTAATTACAGGTACCTAAAAATTTCTCGTACGCGTTCCCCACGTCGGAAAAAAGTAAGAAAATGTTCGAAATGTCCGAAATGTTCGTACAAGCTAGGACAGTCTACGCTAGTTTTCGGTATCATTCGCATCGTTTTTTCCCCCATCTCTCTCTCTCTCTCTCTCTTTCTCTCTCGCTGTCTACCTATCGTGATACCTGTCATGTATGACAAAATCGACTTCGAAATGGAAAAGAAAAAAAAAAAAGAAAAATCAAAGACGCTTGCGAAAATTTTGTCGAATGAATGCTAGGGAAATTGTAAATGTAATATTTGATGTTACATCATATTTACAGCGATAATAATAATAATAATAATAATAATAATAATAATAATAATAATAATAATAATAATAATAATAATAATAATAATAATAATAACAACAATCGATTCGACATCATTTCCCGAATGTTTTGCTTTCGCAGTTCAGTCGCAAACCCAATGAAAAGATGAAACAGCATTCGTTTCGGTACTCGCTCGCTGTCTCCAATCTCAAGTTCCGAAAAAAAAGAAAAGAAAAAAAAAACAAACCAAAAAACAGCTTCCCTTCCCTAGATATGTAAAAAGTTCCCCCCCCCCCCGCTAGAGTGAAGTGTTTTCTCATTCCCGTATTTTCTCTTCTTTTTTTCTTTTTTTCTTTTTCTCTTCTCTCGGCTCTATTTTATTTCGATTTACCGGCTACGAAGGTTTATTGCTACTTTGCTCGGCTACTATATCGAAAAAAGGGACTTTGGCAAATTACAGTTTCCCGCTTCTGGCGTGGTACAATGTGATTCGGTACAAAGTGTTGCTTTGGCAGTGTTTCGTATCGGTGAGCGATCAACAAATCAGAATCTGCCAATTCGATCCGGATTTCCAAAGTTCGGATTGCCCGTTTCTCGTTTAGACAATATTTGAATATATCGAGCGTATCGATGAACAGAAAGGTTATCCGTGAATTGCGAAGTCAGTTCGAAATAATTTTCGACGCTGTTCGAATAACTCAGCCGCAATGAAAAGAAATCTTACGCTATCAGGCATAAAGACAATTTGGCACGTAGATTCGCTTTAATTAAAATTTACTTTCTCGTCTCATTTACGATGGGCGAGCAAAATTTTTTACTCAACGTAGACGTACAGTTGCAAATTAACGATCAGAATAGTCGATCGAACCTAATTTCGTATCCAGTGTCAACCAACTTCAATCAACAGTATTATATTAAATCTGAATGCTAATTAAACTTTGATTGAAAACTAACGATCGAGGATTAACGTTTTGCGGTCAACCATTAACAATTGATAATCTATAATTACGATAAAGCCGATTAAATCGTTCGGAATTTTCCGAACGATTCGTCCCTCTCTCAATTTCTTTCGACCGCAAACCGATCTGTTGACTGAGACGTTTCGAAAATTTTTACAAGCTGATACTGCCCAAATAATATGTGCGTTCGTATTTTTTTTTTTTTTTTACGATGATATTCGAATATTATCTGCATTACATCCGGATTCTCGCAGCTCTGTCAGGGTGTTTTCGCATACAAACGAACAAGCAGATTGCGTGAAATAATTGCGTCATGCATTGCGTAGTAGAAGCCTTGTTATAATAAACGCTATGAGAATTGTCTCGAGGATTTCAGTCGAAGGTTTGGAAACATTCAACAGGAGTGACGAGAACAAGTCTTTCGATTCTTAAATGGTCTCGAACGGTGACGAACTCTATGTGTGACAAGGTTCTCTGCTCGTACTTGTAAATGTAGAAACTCTAAAAGCTTGAAACGATCGAATATATGTACGTAAATATCGGTTTGTATGACCTGGTTTGAAAATTTCTAGTTTTTTTTAAACGTTACAAAAGTTTCATTACATCCTCTCGTCGATTTTTCTAGCTTCTCACGTTTTCTCTCCTTTCTTTCCTTTTTTTCCCTTTTTCTTTTTTTTCTTCAGTTTTCCTTTATTTAATTCCTTGGTGTCTTAAGCGCACTTGTTGAGTCGACAAGGAGCAAGCGTCCAAACGATTATCTTAATCGTTTTACAAGGGTGAAATTCGCTCGATTTCGTTTGTATATTATAAAAAAAAAAAAAAAAAAAAATAAAGAAAAAGAGGGAGATGAAAATATTTTTCACGGAATATTCTTCAAAATGAATAGAAAAAAGAGTTCGTAGATCGAAAGATCAACAGTTTCAAAGTTATAAACGATTTTTCGTTCCGGTTGAAGAAACCGGAATTTTTTTTCGCCTTGTAATTTCTTCTTTCTCTGATTACAGAAGGTTTTCTACGTTCCTACGACCATTCTTCCATTTCTATGCATGCTTGACGCGTCGTATCAAAGAATTACGCACTCTTTCAAAGAATTCCCGGATCGGTGTTCCAACTTTTTTCACACGAATTTCAGCCGAAACAAAAAATCGTTTACAATTAATTTGAAACTATTAATCTTTCGATTAATATCTACGTTTATTTTTTTCTTTTTTTTTTATGTTTCATAGCGAGTACTATCTACCCTAGAAGTTGCGAATTCTTTTCTCTATTCATCCTGTGCAATGTCCATAATATCTGGGAAACTCGTCTGCTTTATACAATCAATTATTTCGAATTCACGCAGTTGCGAGAATAAAGAAGCAAACGAATCGAACGAGATTCGCGGTTAAATTCGCCATCGATCGATCGTCTGTCTGATCGACGTTTGAACGCTATGCCGCCTAGTATCCGGTCGCTTGAGATCTTACATAATTATTCCAAGGTAGAAATATCGAAAAACATTTATCGGAATTCTGTCTTCGGTTCTCGATACCCCCCCCCCCTCCCCCCTTCCCCGCGAGAGAACATATTTTTCTCGCTTGTTCGCGAAATGCTCTCGCTAGCGAAATAAATTCTCATTCAGCAAGCGCATTCTCGGCCGCCTCGATTGTCCGCGTCGAATTATAATAAGTTATTCATTCAGGAACGCTTCTTTTTTTTTTCTTCTTTTCTCTCTTAACGCTTATATTCGAGTTATATTCGTCTATAAATATCTTCAGAACGAGTTCAGATTTCCGTGGAACGGTAACATCCTACGGTAGACGTATATATAGTCGCGTTGATCAACTCGACTTGGGCTACGGTTAAATATATTTCTGTTCCCATAAATTTCGACAGTTTCGAGATACAATACAGCGTTGTGTACGCACACGGAAGCGGAACAAAACGGAATAAAAGCTCTCGTAACGTGTTTGAATTCTCGCGTAATATATCGAGAAGCTGATTTCGAAAGTGGATGCGATCGATCCAGGGCAGGGAACCAAACCAAGGAAGGAGCGATTCTCAACGATTCTGCAACGAGCCTGCTTGGAAAGTATGGACGGACGTATCCAGCTATTAAAATAGCAGCAAATCAACATAGTTGTATAGATATGTTCGTTCAACTGCAACAACAATATGGAGAGCAAGACAGTTCATTTTTTCATGATGTATAAACGTTCCTCAGAAACTACGAATTACTGATTGAAAAAAGGGAGGGGGAGTGGAAAAAGAAAAAAAGAAAAAAAGAAAAAAAGAAAAAAGAATTGCAATCGCATAATTGAAGACATTTGGTTTGACGACCGTACGTCAGTGAAAAAGAAGAGAAAGAACGAAGATTGAACTTGTCCTGAAGATGATCGTTCAAGCACGTGGTCTCGACCTTATCGGTTCACTTCTATCAGATGGAACCGTGGAACGCTCTTGCTCAATTTTTCATCTTTCATAAGGCGCGATCGGGCTTCCCCGGAAAACACGAAAAGATGTTATCACATCGGGAGAGGCGATCCATTCAGCTTGATCCAGTCCGCACGTTTACAGGGTCCTGTAGTTCCATGAGACGTGTCGAATCTTCGGCGATCGTAGAAAGTCGAGGAATCCTGCCGTGAATGTCCTCAAAGAAGATCAAGACGCTCCGTAGACGCAGGCGGAATTGTCAGGTGGACTGATCTTCTCCACTGGCAGTACAGCCGCCCTGTGCCACTCGTCGCGCACCTGGAATTTCATTTTCTTCTTCTTTATCGACCGTGTCAGCGACTTTCCATCGAATCGAAAGCAAAAATTTAGAGTATACAGGGTGTCTCTGCACTTCCCTCTGTGGCATGAACACTTTGCCGGTAGATTCTACGAGCGAAAATGAAGAACAAATAAAAAAAAAACGTGTCGTGTAAACGTGTGACATTTCTTCGTTAACAATAGCATTGCTAAAGAATTACAAAGTATGGAAATTGAATCGAAGAAAGGAGTAGGAAAAGGTTTACAACGCGAATCTTTTATTCATATCATTTTTACAAAAATCATTCGAGTCTCTAAAAACCGCAACACTGTAAGTTACGCGATATTACCCTAAAAAAAATGAGAAATTTTGATAGTTCCAGGTGTTAAGGAGCCATAACAAAAATTCGAAATAAGAGTCGATGACATTTACCTATCTATTTAGTTCCATGTTTACGCTTGTCATCTGTTAGAAATTGAATTTATTATACTTTGAATCTCTAGTTTAATTCTGGAAATGCATTATGAATCCTTTACACTAATTATTCACGCGTGTTAACTTTCATACTTCCTGCAAATGAAAATTTTTCCAAATTGGCCATTGACTCTGGAGGCCAAGGGATTGGTCCTCTTCGACTTATCCAACGTTTATGATTTAGGCATTGCAAGCGTAAACAAAAATTTTCGTTTACAGTTAACGAAGAATTTTTGACCACATGTGACATCATTTTCTTATTTTCATTCGTATAATCTATTGGCAAAAACACCTTGTATGTACTATAGTGTAAATCTTTTTCGTGTAAATCTATTTCTTATAAAACAAGAAGTCTTGTTATAGTCTTGCACTCCAGTATGGACTATAATCTTGTACAAATAGCTATAGTCTTGAACTGGAATATCGACAAAATTAATCATCTGAATAAACTCACCTGCTCGACCTTCGCGAACACCCTCAATAAATTGAGGCCAGCTAGCTTTTTAATGTCGTCCTCCGTCCATGTTGGATCCTCGAGCAGGGTAGCCAACAGCTGCGGATACCTGGAGACATCCTCCAAGCCGGTGGGAGTGCTGAAAAACGCAATATGATAATCGCCAACAATAATTAATGCTTGGGTTCTCGACGTTGAATCGCGCCACTCAGAGAACAGACGTTCGACGATAAATTTCGTAAATTACTGAAAATTTTGCTCGAGCCGCCGGCCCAATGTATCGATGGAAGCAGTTTTACGACTCGCTTTCACGATACGCGTCCGTCTAATTGTAAGTGTTCATTGTGCAGCGGCAGCTCGAATTGTTGGCCAGCTCTGCCCCTTCATAGATGCAATTGGTAATTGCTTCATTGAGCCGAGCATCGATAATGATTATTCTCTGAATGCGCGTTGCGCGAGAGGATACTCGAAAGATAATTACAAATTTATCCCGTCGAAGCCAGCTCCTATTCCAACGTGATCGATCCCCGCCACCTTTCGGATGTGATTGATGTGTGCTGAAACAGCATGGTCGTCGCTGATAAACTCGGTCGTGCGGTGACGTTTAAAATGTTTGATTTTATTATTTCAGAGAAACCTGCACCGTCATTACTACGATCCCCGAATAAAATGCGCGCGTTTCTGCCTGATTGTTAATTAGTCCCACTGACTGGTACGTGCGTGCCAGTCAGTTCCACGTTAATTTACGCGGACAGCGTACGGACGCGACAGAAGAAACGAATCATTGTTCGGCTCGACATAACAAATCATGCGTTGTTTTACCGCGCTTTCATATTTGTCGCTTTTCACGCAGTGTTCCTCCGGCGGAAGAAAGAAGCGACCAGTGACGTTTAAATTTGCATCGTTTCAAGTTGAATAATTTTCAATTCAATGAAATAAATAGTAGCGAAACTTACGGTGAAAATTTCGTAAAATTATGAAATTTTCTAAAACGGAGCACTTTCGTAAGATCGATGATATCTTTATTAAAGTCTCAACAAAAAGGATTTCAAAGTTTATTTCATTTTTATATATATATATATATATATATATATATATATCGATGATGATTCTACGTACCAATAACGTCCTTTATGGTGGCTGTACTGTTGCACGTGATGAAGTATGTATAAAACGGAACCATTGCCACCCCGCCATTTTTAGCCTGTGAACAGACGCATTGATCTTACAATTAGACATACTAAGATGCAATGTGCAGTTCAGAATGTTATTCGCGCAAAGGAAAGCGATCGTAAAATCGCGTAGAATTGAGCAAATTGTTTGCATTTCATTTGTTATTCGTTTGTTATTCAAAGCCGTTGAATTTACCAGTTTCCATTGTGCTTTGGAAAAATTTCTTTTCGTTTCGTTTCGTTTCTCCTGCTTCAAAATTTCAGGTAAAAATATATAGTTTAGCCAGCAACTGGCAGTTCACAAAGTTCCATAATGTTCTGTTCTGGGTAAATGGTAACTCTGGGCCTGGACAGACGTTATTTTTCTAAAGTGACATTTTTTTGGAAAAATTTACAACCATTTCGTTTCAGAGTATAATGTTAAATTTTTGAAGGTTTTAATTATTTTTTATAGTTCCTGGAATCGGACCAACGTAATCCTCGCGTGTCATAAAAGGCGATTCATTCAAAGAGAGATTCATCCATTTTTCAAAATTTGACTTCCCATTTGCAGAATCTTTCCAGCCAAAGCGGAAAGTTACGGTAAATCACGTATGTTCAGGGTAGAAAGAAAAGTTTGCCCGTGGCTATCATACGAATGAATTATACTTTACATGTATTCCGATTTGATGGAAATACATGTAAAGAACCTGCCACGAAATTGACCTTCAATTTCAAGATCATCTTTTTTCCTTTGCATTTTATTCTACTCGTCACGAAGATAAAATACCATAAGTCACAACCAAAAACAATTTCTTAATCATTTAACATTGCAAACGCGTGCGTTTTAACAGCGACTTTATGATTGTGGACGCGTGGATTGTCTATTCTACGTAATTTTCGTATTTTCGTATTTCACTAACATTTGATTCGCCATAGTTGTAGCATCAGTGTGAGTCTAAATAATCAAATGATGAAACCAAAATTGTTAACATTATTCGAAATATAAACATTAATATAGACATGCACTCATGTCCAGAACTATAAAGTCGCTGTTAGGACGCACGTTAATGATTAAACGATTAGGAGACTTTTTTCAAGACAACTATTACTTTGCGACCTACGGTTCCTTGGAAAAGTTTTATCTTCGTCATGACTGGAATACAATGTAGAAAAAAGAAAATTTCTGATCCTGAAATTCAAGATCAAGGCCAATATTGTATTTCCATCGAATCGAAGGAAAATGTAGAATTCATCTATGATAGCCACGGGGAAACTTTCCTTTCCACCCTGTACGCACGTATATAAGCTTCGCTCGTGTCGTTCTCGAAAGTCACACAAAGCAACAAGGCTTGGCATCGATTCGCGGTTTACGATTCCCTCCGCTTTAATCCGCGATTCGAATGTTCTCTACGCCGGTCGGCCGATATTAAAAAAGTTGCGATTCGAGGCGGCGTACTTGGGAAACGCACATTGAAATTCGATGAGCTCCGAGTCGTTCGAGTCTGTCGACGGGCATTTCTACCTTTCCATATCGATCTCGTGCCGTGTCGTTTTTCCCCGAAAGACGAGCGAAAAAACCTCTCCGCTTCCGCCATAAGAATCATCTGTTTCCACTTGCCTTTATGTTCCCATTCTTACGACCGTCCTCTGGCAAAAAAATAGGGTGACATCTTTCTCTTTCGCGCTCTACTCGACACCGTGTAGGATAGAGAGATAATCATAGTTATGTACGTTTGCAAAAAATTTACGAGTTTCGCTTTTTCATCCCCTCCGCATGTTCTATGACGTTTTCAATGCGTCGTGGGAAAATTAACTCTCGATATTTTCGTGTACTTCCGACTGTTGTCATTAACTTCGAATCTGCGAATTGTTGGAGAAAAATTCATTCGAGGATGAAAGAATTCAACGACTCGATCGTGGGTTTGAGCCCAAGACTGTAGAAATTTGTGCAATCACTTTCTCGACCCTTTGTCCTCGAGTTTCTCAAATTTACGATTTTTTTTTGAAAACGTTCACTTCTGCCAGAGTCGCGTCGTTTCTCCGGCAAACGAACGACACGATCCCGCGGTCAACATCTCGCCCGATAAAATTCGAAGAAATCGTAAACTTACTCGCGCGGGCAATGCAATTTCGTTTCGCCGCCACGTTGAAATTTTAATATCGCCAACTGCTATAAATCATATTGCCGGCGCGCGCGCGCTAGGATTTTCGAACGATTGATTCGGAATTCCATGAAACATTTAACGTCGCGGCGCGTTCTTCTCGGATGTCGACAGAAGTCCGCGTCGCGTTCCCCGGAATTTTTCTCTCTCGAATTTCGCCGTCGTTGGAAAACGATGGAAACCAGAAACGCGTCTTTATAATTCAAAGTTACATTGCTTCTTATCGCGAATTATTTACACGAATCTATTCGTTCGATCTATCCAATGGTCGGGTTGCAACGTTCGCCAATAATCTAGCAGCATAAGCTGGATTTGTACGCGGAATTTACGTTATTCGCGTATGTTAAGATTAGCGTTGCGATTCGAAATTATTCAAAGGCACCACACGTCCATCCATTCATTTGCATAATGTAGATGCCACTGTACAATAATAATCTTAATTGGAACGAAAGAGCTTTCTAGCAAGAGTCTTCTATTTTATAATAGAAACATTGCTCTAATTTTCTAGCCTCAACAATGGCGGCGCGTGGCGTAGCGGCGTGCAGCTCGCTCTCCTCCTGGAGCCTCGAGAATTCTTCAATGCCGAGAATTCTCGATAAAAATCTGAAGAACACCGGGTAGCGGTGCAAGACCAAAGATGTTTATCCGTTTCGATTAGCTGGAAACGTTCGGTGCTATCGCGCGATGGCCATCCAGTTTTATCGGTGCCTCTTTCTATCTTTCTAGCTCGCTATCGAAAATTACCGAATGTGCCAATCGAGGGAGGAGAGACAATGCCGAATGCCCTGCTGTCTAGTCGATAGTCCTGACCTGACTTAAACTATGAGGTAGCCAACGTTAATTGGGGCAGCAGTGTGGCATAGCTAATAACATGTTGCCAGACAGGCCATCGTTCGCCCTCTGATTGGTGTAACTCATCCCCTTGTTGCTTCCAGCTAGTATTGATTGTACCGGTGCAGCAAATAAGAAACACCTCGATTCACCATTATAAAGATACAATTCGCAGTGATGGCTAATTGGAGCAGCGTTTCCTTCATACTCTCGTCTGTGATTCGTAGACTGTGAATTTTTATTTCCCTTTCCCTCCTCCCCTCCCCCTTTTTTCCTGCGAATGTAATTAATTCAAAACGAAGGAAACTTTGAGATACCTTTACTCTGTCTGAATATTGGAATCGAGAATACTCTAGTGTATAATTACAACTTAAAAATCTGCGATCTACCGATTTTTGTACATATATATATATAAATTTTTCACGTTGAAGCAAATGAAACGTCCTCATTCGATAGACGAACGTGGCATTGCACGCTCAATTCCTCGCGTTTGATGAATCTTCCACAAAGAATTTCCCACGTACAAAGGGGGAAATGAATAATTGTCACGCGGTGTAGTTCACGAGCGCGATAGCTAAATGAAATATAAAGCATTGTCCTCGTCTGAAATTTAATCCGGCGGATTAGCCCGAAGCATCGATGCAAGATAATTGTCATTTTGGCATCGGTGATTGGCAGGCGCCGGCCACCGATAGGATTAAATTTTAATCGAGCTTTACACGCCAGGCTTAATCACTTAGTTTGCCCTTAGTGTTGTGTCGTTAATGCGGAATCATTTGCGAATCCAATAATTGCGGATACCTCGGCCAAGGCGAACGAAAGCACGTGAATTGTCGCGAGCGTGGTTTTCATTTGTGCGTTTTTAAGGTTCCTTTCGACCGAGAATACCGCTAATTTATTCGCGCGGCTTTTCAACTTTTTTTCTTTTTTTTGGTGCAGATTTAAAAAATAGTTGCATTGGCATCGAAGTCGTTAGGTATTTATATGATATTTGTATTTTATAGCAGAGACGGCTAACTGGCGGTCCTTGCCCCCACTTATCGCTAGCGCTACCCCCTCTACTACATCCATCTCTACGGGAGAGAGAAAGAGAGAGAAAATCTAGAATCTAGAATCTAGAATTCAGCGTCTAAGTATCTAAAATCTAAATAAATACTGAAATAAATTTTTAACCTTAATCAGAGAGAGAGAGAGAGAGAGAGAGAGAGAGAGAGAGAAAGAGAGAGAGAGAGAGAGAGAGTGCCGAGGCTTGTAAATATTTGGACAATTGTTTCTCCCGAATGTGTTTACGGCGTAGGCGGCGAAACGCTTTATAAAAAACAGATCGTACGTTCTCATTGGCCGGCCGACTTTCTCCGTCGAATGAATCATTCACTTTCGCGTATCGTAATCCCGTATTTAATCCAACGGGATCCTCTGCAGAGAACTATTTTTTGCCAGCCTCATTGACCCAGCTCGTATATTATTTTACACGAGTATTCCGTGCGACTTCTTCCCGCCATTATACCAAGCGCGAATTCCGCGCGCCACGCTGAACACAGTACTCTCTGCCCTGGATATATCCTCTTGGTTCGCTTCGAATTTCCTTCGTTTTTCACCGCGCGGTCGTGCTTTTTTCTCTCTCTCTCTCTTTCTCTCTCTCTGTGTCGATTCGTTTGCATGGACTCGACACATTGAACCGGCGCGACGACGCGAGCCTTCTCCGTTTTCCTCGCCGTGACGTTCCGGCCGCTCGGTTTTCGAAATTTCAGTCAAGAAATAAGAGACAGAGGAACAGACAGAGAAACACATAAACGTGTTTTCATCAAAATCCTGTGAAACGAGGCTGGCCCGGGTTCAACCCTGAACTTTCCGAGCAAGCACCCGACCTGGTTCTAGTCGCGTGTTTGCTGACCTAAAACCAAATAATCTCTTCGTTGGCCAACGTTCGCGAGCAGTTGATCAAAACGGATGGAACGGTTAGGAATATTCGCGCGTATTTTCGTGCAGCGTGCTTTTCGACTACAGGTAAATCAATCACCTCACCCGGGGCGGGAGGCGACGGACCGGGATGGAAAAGGCATTTTTTTGATATCCAGCGGATAGATGATTTTCGTCTGTTTTCGACTAATTGGACTGTTGTTCGTTTGTTTCTCCCTCCCGCTTTTTCTTTTTTATTTAGACACGAGTGTTATTTCGCAATTCGAGACTGTGATTCAAAAGGCGAATGCAAATAATTTTAAGTCGAGAGAGAAAGAGAAAGAGAGAGAGAGAGAGAGAGAGAGAGAGAGAGAGCGAGCTCGTAACTTGCATCAGTTTTAAAACGCGAGACCGACGAAGTATAATTGATTTTCGCAGTTTACGTGGATTTTTTTTCAAATTTGTAATTCGGCGTTGGACTTGTTCGTGCACGGTGTTCCGAAAAGGGGATTAAACTCGACTCGTTGTTCCGGTAACTTTCGGCGTGGCAGTCGGAAAACTGTAACTAAAACGTTAAAATTCATCGACCGACCTAAAAAGCTACGAACGACGACCACTGGGTTAAGCACGGATTACATCACAAACGCTCGCTAACAATTTTATCTGCTACTGTATTTACGCTCAAACTGAATTATTTCCTCCTGTTTTCTTTTTCTTTTTTTTTTCTTATTTTTTTTGCGCACGCGCGGCGGCTGTGATTTTCGGCGGACTTTCGGCGAAATTGCTGGGAAATTTAAACGAAAAAAGTAGAAAAAAGAAAGGAATGAACCTGACAACCGATGCAGTGTATTTTCCAAACTATATATGTCGAAATGGGCTGCAAAATTTCTAGAGCCAGGACGTTTTTTTAATTATCTATTTACATTTAAAGTTCTCAAAGTTCTCCGAATCTTTTGAAACTTTGAGAATGTCTAAACTTTGTCACTCGTTACTGACGTGTTGGACTAAATTTCCGCGATTACTGACAATCGACTGTGTTCTGGCAATTTGGATGAACCTGGCAAAGTAGGGACGTATTATCTCGCTGGCGCGCTCGGCATACGGAATAATAGCAGCGGAAATTTCTCGAGAATTATACGACGTTGCATATTTCAAGGGCAATCAAGCGCAGGAAAAACATCGACGATTGTCTGCGACTCGTTTCGGAATAAATTCACTGGTCTCGGTAAAATATATACACTTAGTTTCCCCGACGAGAAGTCAAAAAACGGGGAACCGTAAAACTAGGACTCTTTTGTCGCTCGTATATTCCGTGTATAACAGTGTGTACAAAAGAAAGTGTGCACAGATAGTGTTATCACCATATACTGTACTGTACTGTACTAAGTGTTATCACCATATACTGTAAGAAACAAAAAATTCCAAACATTTCGAAATTTTTCCAATTGTATTTATTACATTAGCCCGTCAAGGATTAACCTAATTGCCCTTACGATCAACGTTGTGAACCGATCGAACTATGCTTCGGACTTTGTAAATCCTTGAAATTTTGCAGCTACTACTCTGTCAAGAATTACAGAGTCCTCGACGGGAATTACACTGGTCGCGTGATCCACGGTGATTTCGGAGCCGGCATTGCGACGAATAATAGACGGACGGTGAAAAGACATTTTCGTCCACGTCTGGCACATTTTCCGCAGCTGGTCAACCGCCGCCGCTTCGTTGCTTCGTTCGTATGCAGCGCGCGGCGTCCCCGCTGCACTCGTTGCATCAACTTGCGAGGGGGCGTCGAGTGCACTCTTGGCGGATGCACTCTTACACCGGGCGCCGCGGCGCCTACAGATGAACCTGCGCGAATCGTGCGCGCCCGATTTCTCTCCTGCTTTCGTTTTAACACAGTGTTTGCGTGTAACGGGAATCACAGTCTCACTACGGCCAAGTTGTTGAGCGCGGAAGACTGTGATTACGTTTTTGCAAATACTGGCGCGTTGCACGCGGGAAACTGAGATCACGGTCTTGGAGTTCTTTATCGAAACGTTTGAATTTTTGTCCTGGTTATCTATCGATATTTCGTTTCACGTTACGTTTGAAATTTTTTTTTCATGAACAGCGTTCACAAAAAAAAAAAAAAAAAACGGGGCGAAACACGATACAGAGAATGTTTTTCAAGATATCATTTTTTAGCAAAATATTGATCTTTTTGTACGTATATTTTTGTGTATATTTTTATGTGTGTATGGTAACTGAAACTAAATTAAATGATCTCGAAAAACGTATCGGAGGTGCAAATAATGACGAGTGGAAATATTTCTTTCAAAAAATTAGGAGTTACGAAGGTATATGCAATTTTTATTCAATTTTTCGCTATTTTTTTCTCCGCGGATAAGATGTGTTAAACCTCATCCTACCCCTCTGCTCTGCTTACTTAGTTTACGACGCACGCTGCGATTTTTGTTTTTTTTTTTTTTTTGCCCCCTTCGCTGCAAGAGTTCGTTTCCGCAATCGGGCACGAATTGGCTTTTCGCGACGTCGTGTCTCTTCAACTTGGTTCGTTTTCCACGCGCTGCGTTAACTCGCTTGCTAATTGAAAGTGTTCCCTCCGACTGTTTGATGTTTCCGCGCAACATCAGCCCGTTCGTGGACGTATCTCTCCGGGTTATCTGCCCGTTCGTAGCGAGAATGGATCTCGAAGTGGAATGGATCTACGCGTTTCTATAGAAATATGGCTTATATAAAAACGGTCACTTTATCATCGCTTGTCTTCTTTAACGCTAGAACTCACAAACTGATATGAACTACATTTATATAGAAATTGTTAGAAAAATATTTTCTGCAACAGAACTACCAAAATGGCCAAAATGACCAATTTGTAATTTTTGTTGAGCATTTTAAAATGATTTAAATGTGATGAAGCGAATAGGTGTGCTTCATTGTATTATAAAGTTTTCTATTTTGTATTTTATATCAACATCGATGGAAAATTTCGTGTTTTAATCGCCGGTGTTAATGGTTGAACAAATCGTCGGTTGTTACTTCGCGTAAAGAAGAATTGTGAAAGGGACGATGCAGATCACGTTGTTAGATCGTAAACTTTTTATTTTAGAAAGCAAATCAATTTTCAGTCATGCGTTGGCAAACTAGTGAACTAAATTTATATAGAAATAGAACACGTGTTTACATAGAAAAATAGCTTACGCAAATATGCTTCCTCGCATACGGTGGCTCTTTCACTCACTTTATCATCACTTGTCTTCTTTAAACAAACTCTCGGTTATAGATCGCGGAACGAAAAATTTTGCAAGGAACGACATAGATAATATCGTTAGAGCTGATAAATTCTATTTTAGAAAGAGACCAATTTTCGTTTGGTTGACAAACTGATGAACTAAATTTATAGAAACCAATCATACGTTTCGTTCACAAACTGATATGAACTAAATTTATATAGGAATTGTTCGAAAAATATTTCCTGCAATAGAGCTACCAAAATGGCCGAAATGATCAATTGTAATTTGTAATTTTTGTTGAGTATTTTTTTACACGTAAAATGATTTAAATGGCTCACTTTTGACGCTCGCTTTATCATCGCTTGTCTTCTTTAAACAAGCGATTGTCCTCTGGTTGTATTTCGAAGAAAAATTTCGGAAATAGGGAATGTAAATAACGTTTGTTGGATCGTAAACTCCACTTTAGAGAGAAATCAATTTTCAGTCGTGCGTCAAAGTGGTGAAATTCAGTTTCACAAGCTTGCCGGTACAGTCGAAGAGAGTAGGAAAGTTCGAGTTGAATATTCCAGCCGTGGTTCCGAATTCCTGCTTGTTCCTTATTGATACGCGAAACCTAACGCAGTAACGATCGGTTACTTTCGGCGAATAACTTTCGTCAAGGGCTGACAAGTTTGTGACAAAGCTCGCTACCAACGAAAGTCACGTCACGTATCACGTTGTATCGTCGACGTTATAGTTCGTTATTAGGCCTTTCCCGAGGTACGACGTTTCACGACTGAAAAATTACCCGTTGCTCGTGAACGCTCGCACATGAGCTTTATCCTTCAATATACTTTTTATTCTACCCACGTCATTGTTTGAAAGTTACGCTCGAGAAGAATTGAATTCAGCTGGAAGCAGGCATTTTGTACCCATGTCCAATCCTGTGGAAACAGGGGCGAGGGGGAGAAGAGCGCATAACCTGTTCATCTGATCGAGTATCGAAATTGGCTTAACCTTGCCGCACTATCCGATCGCATTTCCATACATTCCGAAACTTTTCCACGTCGGTGTGGTTGCACGGGGAGAACTCACCAGATTTCTAAGCACGTCGTCTGGCACGTTTCTAGTGGAATTGCAGAGTGCCCTGGCAGCGCTGTGAGAGAAAATCACCGGTGCCCTCGTCGTCTGCAGGGCCGCCCTCATGGTCCTCGTCGAGACATGAGAGAGATCCACTAGCATTCCCAGTCTGTTTAGTTCCCTGACAACTGCCTGGAAAAATAATAATAGGAAATAATATTTCACGCTTCTTTGTCACCTGTTCCTCTGCGAACCGGTCGATGGGAACGACTGTCTTTCGCTGTCGTTGCGAAAATTATTCTACCCGATATTCGACATCCCTCCATTTACGCGGCCAGAAACTATATATTTTCTTTCGTAGAACTTTTATTTTAGAAAGTAACAACAACAATACCAACATAAAGAAAACTCGTAACGTTTGTTTCCTACAAGCCAGTTTTTGATTACTTGGCGAAAGATAAGTGTTGAGGACAAATCGTTCGAAAAGATCAACATTAACAACGAAAGCGAGATCGAACTTGCAATTATTTCAAGCGAGGATAATGAGGGGGATAATTTGTACCAATTAAAAGGAAAAGGTCGATCGTTTTGAATTACATTCGTTTCTTGAAACGTCATTGTTATTTTTCTTCTTTTGACCTATGCGAGATAAATTTCTTTCCTCCTTTCTTTTCTATTTTCATTCGCGTAATTAGAAACCTCATGGAACGGACACTCCGCGTAAATGGGGGAACGTATTTCTCTAATCTCTCATTCTTACGATTACATTCTAATCTCTCCGGATTTCTGTGAAATTACGAAATTCTACTTGAGAGGAGATGAGACGATCCCAGTAGTATGAGATTTTAAATTTTCAAGGTCTGCGAGATTGCTTAACATTTTGCACGATGTTTGTCAGATTGTCGATTGACGATGGAACGTGGGAGATGAACTCGTGCGAAGTAAACTCGGCTTTTATAAACGCGTGAAAGTGTTTGTGGACATTAGGAGAGTGCCGCCTCGTTAAATCGATCTTTCAGAGTAAATTTTGGAGAAATTTCACGCCGAGCACCACCGTTGTTTCGCTGCTCGGTTTATTGCCATGTTTACGAAACCGCGCGAAAAATGATTTTCCGCACTTTCGTATTTATGGCACGAGACTACTTTTACACGCGTAAAATCCAGCTGTGCGTGATGTCACGCATGCGGAATTTCAAACTCGCACGCGCAATATTGCCGAGCGATATTGGATCTACTTCACCTTAGACATTCTAATCTCTCCGGATTTCTGTGAAATTACGAAATTCTACTTGAGAGGAGACGAGACGATCCCAGTAGTATGAAATTTTCCTTGCAAAAGGAGAAACAAGTGACTCCGACGATAACTCGATAACAATCCGAACCGAAAAATGCAAATGTAACGTTAACGTAACTGAAGGGTTAAATCAGCAGCGTGGAATAATTTCAAGAAATTATGCCGCGCGCGCGCGTTTATCGTTACCCTCGAGCAGATCTCAAATTCGCCATCCGATAACGCCAAAACGGCTAAATAATCGTCAGCGCCGCGCCGGTTCAAGGATCGACAGCCGGCCGGGTTTTGATACGCGGATTCGATCGGGGCCGCGCGTAATTCCGCGGACACGGTTCGAATGCAAATTTCAATGCCGGCCACCGCCGCCAAAGAGATTACGTGATTTTACAGTTTGCATTACCTTGCAACCGCGGCAGCAACTTCACTCCCGTGCCGAACGGAATTTCGTTTCGAGCGGCGGCCACGCGTCGCCCTGTTTTGCATTCGCCCGGTTTTGCCACCGACATTATAGAAATTAACCGACATAACGGATGACCGTGTATATATTCTATTCTGTCGCGATACCACGCGCGTGCTCTTTAATTAACAAGAACGAACCTCGCGAGCGCTCTGACAATTTCTTTCCCCCAGCCGCGCTGCTATCTCCGCTCCAGCATTTTCCGCCCCGTCATCGTGCCGAAGCTTTTTCTTTCGTTTCTACGCGTGCCTCTCTGTTCCGGTTACCGCGCACCGACCGTGAATCGTCGCCAGTTTCGTGAAAACGAAAAATACACATACGTGCACGCGTCTCCAGCAACTCCGCCGACAGTGTACGTGTTTTAAACGTGTTATTTCGATGTCGATGGTATTTTTCATGCATGTTGCTGCTCTCAGGCACTGTGCTCTTTCTTTCTTTTTTGAGTAAGATGGAAAGTTGTTCTGAGAATTTCACTTACTTAAGAAGCACGTTCGTTCGAAAATTTTAGGAATGGATACACGCTAAAACAAATTCGCTCAATCTTTTCTTATTGCTCGTTTAATAAAATTAATAAAATTTAATAAAATAGTTTTATTCTTATATTTCGATGTTTCGTTGCGAAATATACAAAAAAAAAAAAAAAAAAAAAAACGACATGGGCGGGGAGAAACTTTTGGCCCACCCTGTACGTGTCCAGTTTTCTCGGCTTTGTCGATCCTTGCGATAGAAGGAATCTTTCGAAGAAGACGTTTTTCGAGAAATCTAAAACGTATGACGCATGTAGAAAAAAAAAGAAGAGCGATCGCGATTTTTCGACGGCAATGTGTAAATTAGCGATAACCAAGGCGGAAGATACGACCTGTTTGCTTTTCTTAATATCGCGGTGAAGTATATGGAAGCTCGGGCGATCTCGCGCAATTAGAAGACGAGGTGCCGCTTGCTGGCAATTACTCTGAAACGCCGGAAGGTCTGGTAATATATATATATATATATATATATACACCAGATACCCTCAATTCGGAACGATTTCGCAGAGCGTTGATTAAGAAAGATGATCGGAGCTGCTCGGCAACGCGCGAGAGAGAGAGAGAGAGAGAGAGAAAGAGAGAGACGTTGTCAGGTCTCTCGTTGGCAGGAGAGTGATCCGAAGGGAAGATAGAAACCGAAGAGGAAAAATCAGAGATCGTGAACGTGAAGGATGGCGAGGGGGATGGACGAGTGGGTAAGGGTGAAAAATAGCGGTGAGGACGAAGAGAAGAAGAAGTTGGGTATTTCGACTGGCGAACATTAGTCGATGGCGTAAGCAAGCCACCGCCGCCGCCTCTGCTATCGCGCGAAAATAGAGAAGGGAGAAAGCAGCTGCGGTGCATAGACCGGCACGTCGATACGAGAGAAAGGAAAAGGAGGAACACAATGGGCGCTCTCTCCCTTTTTTCCCTTTTCCTTTTTCTTCTCTCTTTCTTTCTCTTTTTTTCCTTTCTTTTTTTTTCTTTTTTTTTTTAACCAACACACCCCCTCGTGGTTCTAACGAGAGAAGCCCAGCGATGTTCGTTCTTTTTTTCCAACGGTACGCGCGCGATTTTGTAGAGACAACGGGGACGAGGTGTTTCCATCGATTTAAGCCGCTCTTCCGCGCACAGCCACTCGTTCCTCCGAGTAACGAACGTTCAAACGTGCCCGCGCTCCGCGCCGGTAAATAATGAGATTCTATTACGGGAAGGCCGTGCTGGAGATGACTCGGCTCCGCTGCGACTTGCAATTTTCGACGCGTAATTTTTATCAACCCCGGAGAATATTCCGACCGCGCGGAAAGACGGCTCGTTTATCCACATTTTCTTCAGCTTTTTCTCGCAGGTGGGTTGTTCGCGCGATATCGATTACGCCCGTCAGAGTTTCCGCGTTCTCGAGTCAAACGACTGGAAAACGAGCTCTAAACTCGATAACAATGAGATAACAACGAGTACAGAGACCAAAGTACGTTCGAAAATGAGCCAGTATACCGCGTCAGTTTTCGCCGCGAGAAATTCCATTTCGTGCGAACGGTACAGCGCCGTTGTTCGTTCGAGACGTTTTACAAAGGAACACGTGCAGCTGTTTGCACGCGGAGCAACAGAGGCAAATAAAGAGCGGATAGGCAATACGAGCGTTGGGTAATCGCGGAAACGAAATAGAAAAAGGGAACTGGGAAAACATTGCGCGCGAGCGACGCGTGCACATCGAGGCGAAATCGTTTCTTCGAAACATATTTGGTCCACCGGGCGCGGAGACGTCGTTCCGTGTGTGTGTGTGTGTGTGTGTGTGTGTGTGTATTTAAATGAGAAAAATGTTTCGCGCGACAGCCGGGACAAGCAAGTAGATCGACGCAAAGGCGATCGTTCTCGGCACTTTCAGCCCGTCAGTTTCTTCTATTTCTCGGCCTGTTCGATTTCGTTTTTCAGACGAAAACGCGCCGCTACTCCCTTCGCGGCTTTTTTCTTCGATTATTATTCCGACAAATCACATAGCGACACACTCTCCGTTTTAATTCCACCCGGTCTCGGATTTTTCGAACCTGTACATGAACATCGAGCGAGGCTCGTGATTTCGTAATAGAGATTCATTTCATCGCTGTTAATCTTGGCCACATTCAAACGTGCAGATATGTCGCCTTAAAGTATGATATCTCTGCCGGTTTTTCAAAAGGCTAGCAATTTAAAACAAGCATTTATCTACAAATCGAAACAAAAGTATTACCGACACATTATTCATTATCGCAGATCATAAATTATTTTTCTTCACTGATGAATCGTTGACAACTCTTTCTCTCGTTATCTCTCGTGAAAGATCCTGATGTCTAAGCTATTTCGTTTCGATATGTTTGCATTTAATTTGAAATATCGATCTTAAACAATACATATGCTTGGGTCTCCTTGATAAAATTGTTCTACAATGTGACCTTCAAGCAACGAAATACATTTCAGGCACCTTACAAGATTAATGTACCAGTTGTTTCTAACCTCCTTACGCTTTCATTACATTTTTCCCGATTAAATCAAAACCACATTGGATAAATAGGCAATTTTTACTTTTAATCTACTTCTATTGCGTTGCTTGGACTATTTTTTGCAAAACTTGTATTAAAGAATCGCTGTCACTATCCAAGCCCGTGGCACTAAAACGATTAACCCTTTCGCTACCGCGGGTAACGTTGGCCCTTTTTGTCATCAATCGAAACCGCCATGCCTGTACGAGTGTACAGTTCACAAGCGGTCTTTAGCGTTTCCGGTTTGCTTACGACGATATTGCCTGAAAGATTTGCTTTCGCAATACTCTTCTTAACAGGAAGTGATTTTGATACTCGAAACGAGACATTTCTACTTTAATTTCACGTATAATCAAGCATCGAAACAAATTCAATTCAATTTTCAATTTTCAATCGCGAGTCGTTGCTCAATTTACCATATTTCGTCCTCTCGAGCCTTGTATTATTTATCTATAGTTTACTTAAATTTTCCACGTCGAGTGACTTTAGTCGGCCGTGATAGCGAAGGAGTTAACGATAGTCGTCGCTAATCGGGGGAAAAGAAAAGAAAATAAAAAAATTTGAAAACTCGAAATCCTCTGCCGCCGGACGGAGAGAGCGCGCGAAACATTCCCCCCCGCGAGCGTGGTGCAGCGGAACAATCTCTCGATTTACGCGAAAGATTGGCGAACGTGTCGTTGCCGGATGCTTACGTAACGTCACGCAGCGGCGGAGAGTCGAGAGCCGCCTCGAACTCGATCGAGGAAGGGGTGGGCGACGAACGCGAGGAAAATCCTTTCGGCAACCTTCTCGGTTACGTCACGAAATTATTTTCCGTTTGTATCGCAAACAGAGCAGCCAGAACAAGACGGCCCGGGCGAATAGAGCTTCGAAATCCTCCGATTAGTGGAATTTTGTAGTAAATCGTCTGGCGCGGGTTCAGCTCGCGCGGCGGCGGCGGCGGCGGCTCCGCAGTAACGATTTTGTAGCGACGTTGTCCCGATGTACTCGAGCGAGGGGGAGGTGCGCTTCAACAATCGAGCCGTGTCTGGCAACGTGGTTTCCGCGCTTGCATGCAAACACAATGGAGACCGTGGTCCACGCTACTGTGTATGTAAATGAGGGAGAAAAGATGGGGGGAAAAAGGGAGAAAAAGAGAAACACGCAGAGAGAGAGAGAGAGAGAGAGAAAGAGAGAGAACGCGGGAAGAACGGGAGAGGGGAATTCGAAGGGGAAAGATTAGCGAAGGAGGGATGGAAATAGCGAGAAGATAGCAGAGATGGCTTATTTGATTTACGTTCTCTTTCTTTCTCTACCTCTTCCTATCCGCTCTCCATTATGAGTCCGCTTCCTCTTTCGTTTTGCTTTTCTTTTATCGCGCGACAGAAACTATGTACCCAGCCGCGGCACCACGGAGAGTGCAAATTCCGTAAGATCGATAAAAAGAAAAAAAAAAGAAGGAAAAGGAAGAAAGAAAGAAACGCTGCGATTTCCGTTCGCAAAAAGATTCACCGGTGTTTCGCGTTTTTCCTCTCTCTCCCCCCAATCCCTCACAACTTTTTATCGCGGTCGGAGACTCGCGCGATGAAAATTCGGGCTCGCGAGGTTTTTCTCGATTCGTTCCCGCTGTTCTCTCGCTTTCGATTGAAACCGCGCGGCGAGATTCCGTTTAAATGGGTCACGCGCTCATAACTTTGCGAAGAATGAAGAAGCGCGGGCGTAAATGGAGCGCGCTTCGTCATTGATTGCTTTCCATTGATTATTATTTACCTCTGCTCGTCGACGAGTACTACGGTTACTTATAAATATATAAATATATATATATATATATATATATATATATATATATCGTTTATCGCTTGGCGACGATCGATCGATCGTTCTTTAATATTATTGCTCGACCTGGCTGTTCTCTCCAACGTTCCCGTTCAACGAAATGGAATATCTTTTCCAAGAAAATGTTATCACAGTCTGCTGCTTTGGTCGTTGATATAATCGTTAATATAATCGTTAATATAATCATCGTTCGGTTCACGCCCGGTTGACGCGGTTTTCATAATGTTGTGGAATATTTCACGCGTACGATTTGCGAGTTCAAGTACGTGGTCGATGCTCGTTTCAATGGGATTAAAATTGACGGGGGGAGTTTGATTCGGTTCGATTTGCTTGCTCGTTGAAGGTATATTTATGAAAAAAGAAGAAAAAAAAAACGGCAGGACGCGTTTGTAAAAATTTTGTTTGTAAAAATTCACAGTACAGAGTAACACTAAACTTAATTAATACTTAATTAAGACTCTGACGGCGATGCGATTGTTGGAAAAGGAGGAAGCAACGTAGACAAAGAAGATATAAATACATTTTTATCGATTTTCTGACTTTTATGGTGCTCGATGTGATATAGTTTAAAAGGGGGAACAACCTGTCAGGTCCAAAGATGCAAAATTCTATCGAAGAAATCAGCGACAGAGGTTTTGTTTTGACAGTCGATATTTTTCTTTCATTCGGAGACGTAATGTTTAATGTAGAAATTTTAATGTAAAAATTATCCAATTGAAAGCTACTCTTTTTAACACGTTCTATGCCGGGCCAATTTTTGATTACTTTCCCTTTCAGGACTTACGCTATTACAATGAATAGTTTAGCTTGTGAAGCATGACTTACAATCTTTATAACAGTGTAAAGATTGTTAATTAGTACAATTGTCAAGAGGAGTATTATCTAGACTTTAAGATGCGTTACAGAACAAAGCAATGAATTCAATTTTCAAGTACTATTTTGACAAACAATTTTTTTCTAACGATGTCAGAATTAATTTAAAATAAAAGATTTTCGTTCCAAGTATTTCTAGTATTATTATTTCTGTACCAAATAATAATACGTAATATTGAACGACAATAATTTATAAATATTATACAAATTATACAATACTGTACAATGATACTAAATACTAACAAGTAATATTTACTTTAACGTTATTTTAACTTTTCAATTCGTTATTTTCACACAGTCTTTTTACCGAGAATGAGTTGGTCTTAACGGCGAGAATGAGGCGGTCGAAAAAATACATGTTATGTCGATACACTTTATAACAAATTTTTGAGAAATTTCTCGTTTTACAATGATAATTCCAAATGGCTTGAACGGAACGTGTTAATAAGATACAAAACGCTTCTGCCTAGCAATGGCCTGCACGCGAATATCGATGATATCGTTCGTTGACTTACCTTTCCGAACTCGCTGAGGCCTGGCGTCGAATCCTGGGTACTGTTCGTCTCGCCAACTGAACAGACTGCCCTGCCAAGAAAATGTCTGTTAGAACTCTTTTCTCCTTAAACGCGCAAAGCCGCCGCGTCGGGGACTTTGATAATTTTTCAACGCGCGCGTTTCCGTTTTTCTCTTCCGTTCGGGAAACGTGGATTCTCCCACGGAGAAACTCTAATCTCCCATCGCTCTCTATTAGACGTCGTGAAATCTTTCGCACGATTCGCACGATCCTTTACGCATCCGCGAGAAATTGGATAAAATATATTTGAATCGTTTTCAAAAATTTGTTGGTCGAGAGTAGCTTACATATTTCTTTTGTCAGTTCGATGTAACTTACATTATTCGCGAGGACGTTGAAACAATATTTCGTAGTGAAGCGATATATTGATTGGAAGAATATATTTATATTAATGAAAAAAATATGGAAATTTTTAATGAGATTTTAATTGAGCTTGTTTTTTTCTTTTTAGAATAGTATAGAAGAGTATCATCAAGATGCTCGTCGAAAATTTTTCTTATTTTATTCTTTCGCGTGCTTCGTACGGGAAAAAGATCCGCTCGCAAACGTAAGTACTCTCCAAAAGAGGCATTGTGAACATTCATCAGGTTAGAATTATTCAAACAATAAAATTCTCATTCAATTGTTCCAATTTTGGTTGTACAACGCGGGTCAACGGTTGGACACGCCTGATCTAAATACAGGTAGATAGGTTCCTAGAAAATGCCGTGCTGTGCGAGACCCAGAGCCAGTGCAAAAAGGAGGGTTACGTTCCGAAAACTTATTAAAAACAAACATTTTTTCTTTTTAGTTCCATATAAGCAACTTAATTTTTATTAAAAATATAAATGTATGTAATACATAACACAAAACGAAAAGAAACAAAAAATATTATTTTCATTTAACGCGACCTTAATTTATTAATAAATTTCTTCCTCATCATTGCTCAATACAATCAAACGAAAACGTTTCTTGCACTTTATCCTTTTAGATACGGCGCCACTTCTCGCAACATTGTATCTATGAGACGTCAAGCCTTACCGTGTAAACTGTGCATGACGCTTTCCGCTATGACATCGGGACAGAGTTATAAATGAATGAATTATAATTTGTTTATACATTTTCATGTAAAGCCGCTATAGTTCATTATTCCTTCCCGTCATTACTTTAAGGTAATTTAGTTTTCAAATGTGTTAAACAAAAATCATGTTATTCAGTGCTGTAGAAGTACAGTGTTGTACAAAGATTTTCGCAATTTTTTTTATCGTGTTAGAGCGAAACCGTGTTGTAAGATGCCGTGTATAGGAGGGTGATATTTCGCTGATCTCGCGATCATTTTGCGTGTCATTGCGGAACGAGGAGGATAAGCAAATTCAATTATTTCTGATCGCCGACTCTCCGATCCGAATATGCGCACGTACGTTCATGCACATGTACATACGTGAATTCGTCGCGCACGCAGCCTGAATTCCATTCCAGACGGAAGTCTCCGCGACGTATTTCCCTCGGATATGGATACCCATCTGCTTTTCCTTATCCGAGGCGCACGGTTGCACCCTCTTCGAACCGCTCTTCTCTCGCGGCGAGAGAAATACGTTGCATCCGGAGAGAGGGGAAGATTTGTTCGAGGACAAGCCGACTCTCGAGGCTGTTATTTACGAGGCAGGAGGAGGCCGCCGCGCCGAGGGACGCGTAAAGTAGGCAAGGATTGAAAAGCACAGGCCGTGAATCGGGTCGACGGCTATTGTCGTCTGATACTTTGGTCTCGAACTGTTAGTTACGGGCAACGATATCGGCCATCGTCGTGTCGTACGTTTTCGCATTCACCATCACCGCGCGAATGTACACGTACTACACATACACGTACGTACGTACACGTGCATGTACATAGAGCAGCGCGAGAGGATCGGTTGCTCGCCGGTCGCGAAACTCCCCGGAGTATAAATTCCAGCTTTGTGGCATGGCTCATGGAATTATTCCGTCTTAATGGCGGGCTTTTGCCGGCGGAAAGTATGTAGGTCGTGTTGTGGATGGACTGGCTTTAAAGTCCCTGTGTAAAATTGATGCTCGATAGCGGTCTATTCAGCTACCCAGCAAAAGGGGAACTTGTTATTTCGTTGCTCCTATCCTATCCTATCCGTCCCTCCCCCTCTTCGTTCGATACGTCCATCCGGTTTTTACCCGTTGTTTCAGCCGTTGTTCCAACCGGCGAGATAATCTCGTTCGTTTTTGCCCGGACGTTTGCTCGTGAATCGTACCGAGAGAGAAGTTTATTAATACCGCAGGAGCAGATATCCAGAAATTCGTTCTATTAAATTTCGAAACGTTCCCTCGAAGGCTCTATTAAATCTCCAATTTCTCTATTGAAAGCGATTATCAAAACCCTTAGCCTCTGCGGCCCGCTAAATCATTTTTCATCACTTTACGCGATCAACTTTACGTTGGTCCGCGCTAACGGACTTTCATTTCTCATCGATTCGCACAAAAATGGCGTGTGTTCAATAATTTCCGAGATATTTCACGGAATATTCCACGGAACGTTCCACGCTACCCTTTGAGGGTAGTTTTCACTTCTTTAACATCGATAAAAATTTGATGACGAGTCGAGTATTATTTTGACAACTACATTTATGCGATTATTTCGTGAAAATCGGTGATTCACATGATTCGGTGCGCTAACACTGAGTTACTGCGCTAATAGTTCAGTAGTTGATCATCTGCATTTCCCCCCTCCTTCGACTTGCCGAAAAGCATAAATATAAAAGAGATGTGCTGGAAAGAAGAAGCAGCGCTTTTTTTTCATCGAGCAGATCAGAGATATCGTAATCTTTGATCCGGATTGCAACGTGGAATAAAAATCTTCTGAAAACTACAAGCACACTCGACACAAACATTTGAGAGATTCGTTTCCCTTGCTCGAGCGCGATACTTTCGCAAAATTCGGAAAAATTATTTCGAAAGCCGCGGAATTTCGAAAAAGTGTTCGCAACGCACTCGCAGTTCAGTTTTTTTAGAAGAAGCTGGAAGCCGGAACGAGGATTTTTTTTATCTGTCGACGTGTTATGGCATTTTGTGGTAATCGAAGAGCAACTTTGTTTGCAGATTAGTACGATGCGGAGGATCGCCCGGGTCGCGCGCAAAGCTCGCCGATCGGACAGGATCGACATCCTCGAGCCGGTCTCCCCTTTAGCTTTATTCCTCTTTCCTCAGCGAACGTCCGCCGCGATTTTCGAATTTCGCGCGCGAACACAGAGAGAAAATAATAAGAAAGCTGCGAGTAGCTGGCTATAAACGTTGGCGCGAGTGCAGATCTGCGGAGGTCGCCGCAGATTGAATCGTAGACAGCGAATCCCCGGGAATTTTCGTTGAAATGTAGTGAAAAGAGAACCCGCACGGAAACTCTTCCTCAACCGATGCCGGTAGAAATTCTCCGTGGTGGATCTCTGCTTCTCGTAAATGGAATTGGTTATCGGACGCACGGGAATCCGTGGACTCTTTGAGGTGTCTTTTGGCCTGTACGCTGCTTAGCGAGGATCGATTCGAGGAAAAAGAAATTTTCGTTCGACGGCCCAGAGCCTTTTCGCGTATGTGTTTCGTGGAGGTGCTTACAGAGAAGAGCGTAACTTGTACCACGGTTGACAATGAAAAATCGTGGATGATTTAAACTGGTGTAACTTTGCAAGGGAAGATCTGCTTGGAAAGGAAGGTCTCATTTCAAAATGCGAAACTTCCACTTCGTGAATTGGCTTCTCGAAAATTGTCAAGGTTCAAACGTAATGTGTGAAAGCTTCCAAGAACCATCGTTCTGTAGAATTAAATGACTCGTTAAATACTTGTACAATTTTCTTCTTACTATTTCATCGGGGTTTCAACGACAAGCATTCAAGAAATCTTAATGTTTCAAGTTTAACAAAATGGCGAGAAAAGAAATCGTACAGCGAGTTTTA
Source organism: Tetragonula carbonaria (assembly GCA_032399595.1). Taxonomy (NCBI): domain Eukaryota; kingdom Metazoa; phylum Arthropoda; class Insecta; order Hymenoptera; family Apidae; genus Tetragonula; species Tetragonula carbonaria. The sequence continues at coordinate 4,437,733 of JAUCRC010000011.1, read as the reverse complement.
AGAGGTCGTTGGGAAGAAAAAGTTTCAGCTTCTCGTAAAAAAAGATTTTTTAACGTTTTTGTAAAATCATCTTCGAAAAAAAACCAACGACTGTCAAAGAAAGAACAGATCTTTTTACGAAGTTGAAATTATTAATTCTTCGTCGTCACTAACACAGTGTATAATGCTCTTCACTGTATTTACATTTTTCGGTTTATGACAACAACGAAATCGTCAGATCATAGTGCCGAATCATCCGTCGAACGTCATGACAATTACATTGACTTGTAATCCAAAAAAAAAAATCGAAGAATTTTCAAATGATCAAAGAATTATCATAGAATTTAATCGAGAAATCTGAATTTGAAAAATCGACGAGAATATTACGAAGCTGTTCGATCGTAATTCCATCGATTACACAAAATGATACTCTGCACCCGTCTATCTATCGTGAAACCAATAAATAAATAATTGCAATATTTCCTTCCGAAGAAGGTTGAATTTGCTGTGTATCGAGGCTCGATACGATCGTTCGGAGTCAAAGTTACTTCGCGTCCTTTCGAAAACAAAGTTCCTTTAACCGTCCATTTCTTGGAACGTAAGACTGTTCTAACGTGTTCTAGCTGTTCTGGCAGTGAAACCGCCGAGACGGAGAGAATTTTCTGCGCGGCGAGGTTTCAGATTGCGTCGAGTTCTTTCAGCGTCGAGCTGATCGGCCATGGAATAGGTTTTTCTCGCACGACTGTTCGCCGTTTGTACAAAGCCGAGCCGAACGATCCGAACGAAAAAGTGCTGGCAGTGCGGCGAAGAAAGAAGTGGGACGAAGAAGCGAGATGTTTCGCTGGCTCGATTAATTGAAATGGAAAACGGGTCTTTTACTTGAGAAATGTTTTGCAAGGAAAATCGTTTGCCTGATAGCGATTTCTGGACTGATAGATCCGACGATTTCGGGACGTATTTCCCTCTTTTCGGGCCGAAACGATCCTACCTGTCTTTCCATTTTGCTTCTCTGCAGCGATGTGTCAGTGACGCGAGTGAATCAGAAGAATAGAGTCAATTGATACGAAATAGCTGGCCCTTGCCAATTTTGAAAATTTTTTGCGATCGAAACGATTAATCGGAAATTTTTATTATTTAACGGGGTCGAGAAGTTTTTGTTAAAATACTCTTACAGCGTAAATCTAAATATCTCCTTTGCTTTTAGTTGTATTCTATACGGTAGAAATGCGTTTTGTATTTTATATTTATTTTTGCACTTAGAATCATCTCGTTCTTCGTTATAGAGTATCTCGTTGCGGTATACTATTCATTTTAGAAGTCTATGCGCGCGGGTATATAGAGACCTAAATTAAATCACTCGGCCAACACAATGACACAACATTTCGATATGAAATTGCATGTATTGTAATTCAATTGTTAATTAAATTGCTCGCAGGTCCTGGCCTCTCGAACGGATTATTGAGTTATCGCGACACGCGCTGCGCCGAGCATATATATTTTGATAGATAATTAATGGATAGATAATACTGGCATTATAGAAAACGATACCGGCAATGGGGGGTGGTGGATGGGCGAGGGGCTGATTAAAAATCCACCACATTAGGCATTTTGGTAGCCTATGCGCGGAATATATTGAATTATTTCAATAAATTTGGAATCCAATTCAGCTTGTTCATTAAGCTTAACACATCGAATGTCGTGATTCGGAATCGATAATTCAATTCTGGCCAGATCCTGCTTGTTAATTCGCGTACGTAGGATCGCCCACGAATATTATTTCGCCCGGTTTTCGCTTTTGCCGAGCGAAAAAGAAATCGCTTCGTTTCCAAATTCACCAAGGTGGATTCTCTCCCTTTTTTTTGTCGGATGTTTCGAAAGTGGTATGGAATGTACTCACCAGGAAGTATCGCAAGCATGCGTCAAGGTAAGGTATCTCGCGCCCAGGCCGTAAAATGTCCTGAGAACACCCAAGGAATTCCCTAGGGAGTGACCACCTTCCACCCCGATGAGACTTGCGATTTTCCCTTCTCGATGCGCCTCGATAAGACCTACGAACACGGGAAAGAAAGAAAACATCACTCCGTTTTTCCATTTGATTTGCCATTTTTATTTATACCGACGATACATTATCGAGTAAATTTTCTTTTTTTAATAATCGACGATCTCGTGAGATCGTCTTAGTGTCCTTCGGAAATTAATTCGAGGTTTTTCTAGCGACTGGTATATACAAGTACCAAGTTATCGTTGGCGTATTAATTCATTTTATCAAACAGATGGAAAACAGATGGATCGAGAAACTATTTTTTTCATGCTTTCGGTTTCGGTCGAGCTGGAGTCGAGTTTGAACGAGCACGTATGCGTACATGCAGTTAAGCGCATAAATTATGACTTCCAGCGTTTCTTTTTCTTGCAGGCCAACGCACTCTGTTAACCGAGAGTGTTCCTGGACCGCAGGAACATCTAGAGCATTAAGTGGCTGGAAATTTTACTCTCCATAATCTTTGTCTCAACCTTGGCCTCAATCTTAATGACTCGATGGTTATACCATTGAATCTCTTCTTTTTCTCTTTCGACATTTATTTTCCTCCTCCTCCGGCGCTCACGTTCACCAACAATTTGTAAATAATCATGTTTACAAGCTGTGCTTGTCTTCACGCGTGCTCTTCTGACTGGCCTCTCTAATAACGCGAACTATTAGCGGCCTATCGATTTATCAATATTGGACTTGCGTAGTTGGCGCGTAGTTTTCAACGCTTGAAACGCTCCTCTCCTTCCTCCAATTCTAAGCTTCCAAGTATTCTTTCGAATTTCGACTTCTCGTATCAGTCAGTGTGCATTAACGATGAAATTTTCTACCCTTTCTCTCTATGTCGGTCTCTCTCAACAGTTGCTCGGGTGAAGCCGAAACGGCAGGATTTGCATAGAGAAATTCCAATCGTCGTTGACTTGATCAGGAATCAAGGAATTGTTCAAGGCGAACGAGAGCAGAGTTCCGATACTAGATTATTCAAATTCGAGTGAAGAATACGTAAGTAGCCGAGTCATTCTCCGTGCCTCGTCCGTTTCAGCGGTTGCACACTCTTGCTAGCTTGACTCCTCGTCGAATTGCGTTTGCTCACCGAGTGAAGAGGAAAGTTCATTATATTTCGACTGTGTGTGTGTGTGTGTGTGTGTGTGTTACGATATGCTTCGACTGTCGCGCGAAGTTTGAATAATGTAACGAAGGCTCCACCGTTTCGAAATTTTTCCAATTTTTTCGAAACAGCAAACGGAAGGAGACGTGACGTTCGATGCGATTCGACGTGCGAAGAAGAATTGCGAATTTACAGACAGTTTGTGCAATTCGCTTTCAATTTCTTTCGATTCGAAATAGCTGTTGTTGCTTCGTGAAGAGCAAAGATCGATGACGCGTTTGCCAAAGGAGTGCTCCTCAGAGAGGAATTGTTACAATTTACACCGCGAAAAATTCGATCTCTCTGTTTCGCGAAAGATCTGTGAAAAACTTTTGAAAGTGAAAGGACTAAAGGCGGTCCTCGACTCTAATTGGTTCCTGAAACGTGTACGAAAGTATTGAAATGTAAAAAGTTGAAAGTACAGCGACGCGAAAAGAAAGAAACATCGAAATGTGTTTTTTTAAAATATTCATTGACAAGGTGTTTTTGACAATCTTTACAAATTTATTAAGAGACGATTGAATTCTGCTCTTCCTTCTCTTTTAGATAAAGAGTTCCTGGTACAACGAGGAAGTACGGGCGTTTCTGCGATACATATCGATAAGAATATAACTTTTAAATACAGTACGAAATATGTATGAAATAGCGAGTTAAAAGTCCGAGAAGGACAGCCTGTGCTTCGTCAAATGTTCTTCACGACACGATAGAGAAAAGACAGAAGAGCAGATTCTATAACCAGGACTCTTTAAACAGGAAAAATCTCGAATAAAGTCATAAACTTGACACACAAACAAACTGGAATTTTTCCAAATTTTCCTAACGACACAGATCGAGACAGATGACAATTTTTCAAATTGCGTGTCGTTCGTTTGGATTCTGTTTGTACTCTGCGGCAAGATCGATGAGATGGCCAGCAAACTCGGTGTATTTGATTCCACGTGTATATCGAACTACGTCCATCAGTCATACTAGCTTCCTCAGAGTTTAGCCACCTTTAGTTCTTCCCCTCCCCTCCCCTTCGCGCGGACGTTTCGTTTCGGTTTCTCCTAGCTTATGAAAATGGCCGGCTTTCTGGCAGCAAGAAGAGCTACTCGCGAGAAGTTTACAACGAGGAGTTTGTTACACTTCGCTCGACTCGGTGTCGCGCTTGCCTTCTTCGTGTTTCCCTTTCGTTTTTCCGCAACGGCGCGTGCATTACACGCGACCTTTGCCTCGAGTTTGTCGCGTCGTTAACGCGCCGGAATTTCGAGCCGACGAAACTCTGTCGGCGATTGTCTTCTTCTCTTGCGGTCGCTCGCGATATTAGGAACGAAGGTGGCAATTATCTTGGCACGTGCAACTTTGAAGGAAAATTTTTTTCCCCTTTTTTCTTTTTTTCTCGTGTAGGTTTCAAGTCGACATCGACAGGTCATTAGCGACTATTATTATTGTACTTGTATTTTGTAATGTAGATTGTATACGTAGAAGTGATTTTGGAAAGATCATCAGTAGAATTAATCATATGGAATCTTCTTTGCCACTCAAAGTTTGTACACTCGTATAGAATATATATATATATATATATATATCGAGTTGTGACAAATTTTTGTAGAAGGGAGGGTATTCATGGATGATTCTTTCATTTTCGGTTAATCCGCCAAACGGAATTTCTTAGGTAAAAGTCCATAGTCGATTCCATTCGTCCTTGACGTTGATTTTTCCACGATGTATAAATGCTTGATATGGAATAGGGATTTGTGACTCGCTTGCAATTAGTGACAGAGTCAATGCTTCTTTGGCATTCAAATCTTCTTCATTTCGTTTTCAACGATGCTTTGATGAAAGAGTATCCAGGCTATTGTTACATTTTCGTTCATGTTAGAAAGTTCAAGTGTAAAATGTAGAAATGTTTTCGACAATGTCATTGTGTTTGGTAAGGCTTTAGCTATACTCGTAGAATCGGTATATGTAATTATTTCATTCGTATAGGTGTTCGTTTGTTTGTTGAATATTCTTCAGAGCATCGTAAAGCGCGTATGCTTCTGCTCGTTTTCTTTTTTCAACCCTTTCGCTACTACGGGCGACTAAAGTCGCTCTACATAAAATGCCACTGACATACTACGGGCGACTATAGTCGCTTTGCATAAGATGCCGCTAGATTGATACTAAAGTGTAATTAAAAGTATTTTGAATTTATAAATACCCCGTTTTGAGGAAAGTTTTTTTTTTCAATAAACACCGTCATAGCAACTCGGGTTGCAATGAGGCGTAAATGCAGCCGCTGCCGATCTTTCTGGAGCACCGTGCACATTTCTGGCCCGTAGCAAAAGGGTTAACGATGACATAGCCCACTCCGCGACACTTCGTTCGATTTCGAGGCAATCCGTACATAGATTTCGCGGTAGTGTTTGAATTTTTGATTTTGCAGGAAATTTGCTTTTCAATGAATATCTTCCGGTTGTTTAGCTGTCTGACGATAGTTGAACTATCGGCTTGCACGTTGCCCGCGAATGGGACGCGATTACAGGCCAACGATACGATATATTTGTGGCCTGTAATGTACGTGTAATGTCACGCGTCAATAACAAATTGACATTTGCAACTTGGTTGGGAACTTGAACGGAAGCGCAGGATACAACTGTCCGTTTCTATTCCATTCGATGTTCGAAGTATATTCGAAGTTCGAGATGTAGGTTGGCAAACTTCAAGTAGCGAGCGGTGACATTCCAAGAGTCTGGGTCGCAAGTTGAAAATTTGAATTTGACGGTGAGCTAACACGTTGACCATAGGGACGTCGGGGATAGAATCTCTTTTTCGAAAGAATTTTGCTCGCCCCCGGGTGATAAAAAGTGGCTTGGTAAAGTATTAGGGATAACTAGGATATCAAGGGTGATTCCCTTGCAGAGGAAATGGTTGTTGGTGATGGTTCAGAAACCATTTCTGGCACGTTGCTAGATTGCAAATTGTTTATAAAAATAATTGAGAAAATTCGTTAGAGAAAATTCTAATAGAATTCGTCTAAACGTTAGAACTTCTTCCTTTGAAACTTTAAATTTCAGTTTAAGCGTTTTTGTCTTTGGAAAAATTTATTCCCGAGGTATTTCAATCTTGAGGTATTTTTCTTTTTTTTCTTATCAACGACTTGGAACTAAATCTTACAATTTTTTTATTATAAAGGTTAGACTGTCTTGGAAAGTGTTATTATTGATTTTAAAACCGCTTCTTTACTCTTTAGACTGTCAGTCAGAGAAGAATTTGTATCTAGTTGATGTATATTGCACAAATTGAGGGATCATCTTTGTGTTTGTATTTTTATAAATCCCGTTATGATCCTTGAGATTACAACTTTGCTTGGTAGAAAACGAGCAATTGTCTTCTTAAAGAATTCATTTTTAACTGTTGCTAGCCACGGTCTACACGAGGATTTCCATTTGTTGTTCCAGTTTCCTTTGATTTTTTTATTTTAATCTAAGAGATTCCGGAGCTGTAACGATCGAGGGTCGGCGAGTTGGCTGCTTCTTTATCGGCTTTTTCATTTTTCCGATTATGCTGAGTGACTACATACCGATATCGGTGTACGGTAGAGTATTAAAAAATTGAAGTCTCTATCTTCTTTCAAGAATCTATTTCTCTACGATACTTCAATTTCACCTTGACGTTCTTCACGTTTTCGAAATCTGTCTCCGATATTGAATTATCCTATTTTACAGATTAGACATTCAACGTATCATCAAATTCCAGTAGCATCAAATTCAAACTCGAGGTTCAATTACTAAAGTTAATCGTGTCATTCGATTGCTAAATATTATCGTATGGAATAACAAATGGTTCCAATATGAATTATAAAAAGGAAACTTTATCAACGTCTCGGTCGCGTGACAAAACTCCGCGTTACAGACATACTATCGTTAAGAAGTTTCTCACGAATATTCCGACTATTCATTTAATTTCGTACATTCCCGTTACGTCTCCTTTCTCGCAATGGTTTCCGCGCGGTGCTGTTTGACTTGCTGCAAAATCCAAGGGAAATGCATGTAGAGGCTGAAAAGACAAGTGAAAAGTTCTATTCGTGACTTTTCGTTGGGTGTTCCTTTCGGGTGCGACCCCGATTCGGTTTCCTAGTTGCCGGAGTTTCTTCAGCTTATGAAAATGGCTGACAGCTTTCCGACGCGGCGTTACTTGTCGCCAAAACTTTTGCAAGTTCTCCCTCGCGCGGGTTATAGACTCCTTCGTTTTTCCTTCCCTCCCTTGTCATTCTCTCTCTCTCTCTCTCTCTCTTTCTCGCGCTCGTTCTGTCGTTCCCTCCTGCATGAAATTTCCAAACTCCCCTTGCCAGAAGAATAATTTTACGTTCCTAAAAGTCCGGAACTCGCGCATTGTTTGACCGAGCAAAATTGTATAAGAGAGAGAGAGAGAGAGAGAGAGAGAGAGAGAGAGAGGAAATGTCCCTGACTGTGTCATATAGGATTTTACCATATTTTTAATGGAAGCGTCCCAGTCAACGAGCCGAATGAATTTGAATATCACATTTGGAAGTTTCGATACGCGAAAGTTGCCAAATTTGAGCGAAAGAAGCTACGATAACCAACAGAAGTATCAGTGCACGCTCGTTCAAATCTCGTGCAGAAATTCTCAGTGAAAGATCCCCGACCGTAGCTAGCTGCAGAATTATAATAATTGTCAGTATTTCTTCAATATCTTTTCAAACAATATAAAAAGAAAAAAAAAATTTACTCGATTCAATCATCGATCGCGAATGCCTTTTTCGACGCGAATGTTAACCGCTCTATCCTCGACTTTTAATCGTGAAAAATTTCATTGTTTTTCCACGGTTGGTAAATTTGCATTCAAGATGGACGCGCGACGATTGTTTGCCGTGTAATCGAAACGAGCAAATGGAATATTTCCGCTGAAACTTCAGTCTCGTAATTGCGAGATCGTATTTTTATACTATTTTAGTCGTTAGCTTGGAACGAGAAAGAGAAAGAGAGAGAGAGAGAGAGAGCGTGTGTGTGTGTGTGTGTGTGTGTGAGCAGAAAGCGACGGGGTGAAATTTGCATGAGGACAATTTCATCGATTAGCTAGCCGCCGATAAGCAAACGTTTTTCCCAACGGTCGGTAAAAGCCGGGACAGTGTGAAACTGTGTTACCAAGTTGGAGCCAATAATTACTTTCCTCTTGAATGATACTGCTGCAGAGAAATCGAGCAATTAATACTAGCCTCCTTTGTCCCCTTGAGTTTCCTCGAAGAGCAAACTTCCTGTCCGGTTCTGTCGTTTCTGTTGCCATCCATTGTTACTCGCAGTTGGTACTCGCGATTCTAGCAATCTAATTATCAGTGGAACAAGTAGCAAGCGTCTTAAACTTGACAATCTGTTTCGTTACTGCTTATTGACTGTTATCCCGAGCGCGCCGAGTTCTCACAAAATTATTCATTTCCATCGTACCTGCCAACTTCGCGAGATAAATTTGCACAAACTTCCATTGCACCTCGTTTATGAAGCGTTCCATTTGGATTTCAGTAAATTGAGTCTTTCTTCGTCCCGTGTGATTAGCGTAACTCTCGCAAATCCATTGACACGTTCGTTGTTACCAGACCCGTGACGCTTTAGTTTGATTAATAAACTTTTGCTCACTTGTAGAAAATGTGTGTGAAAAAGAATTCAAAGCGTAGCGCTTTACGTATGATATTTGGTAAAAAAGAATTTCTTCTCCTAGACTTTATCCTATTCCTTTTTCTCGGAATTTCGTTCTCGAATTTCCTTCAAGGATCCTTTGTCCTTTCTTTCAAATATTTTTCTTTCAAATCTCCCGTGTCTGATAATTATTATTATCATTACATTGTTAATACGTTTCCACTGGAAAGTTCCTTAACGAATTGTTAAAACAGTCTCACAAATGCAATTAAATAAAGAACAAAGAACAAAATTCAAGTCCCATTTCGCGAAGTCCAATTTCTCGCGTGTTGTAAAATACAGGGAGTTATAAATCTTTCGAAATCCGTGACAATGCATTGTACGTACGTTTCCCAGGACGCAAGTCTCGGTCTTTTTCTGTTTCTCAGTGCTATGAAGCTGCATCTTTTATTTCTATAGCAACCTTAGGGAATCGTGCCTAATAAATATTGCCCGAACCATTACGTACACCTTGTGATCTTCCGTGTTGCAATTTTCCTCGAGACTCTTTCTTCAGTCATTTTTACCAAGTTTTCGTTGCATTTTGCATTTCCACGCGGTACTTGCGTCAGTTGAGTCGAACAAACGTTGAATCCCCTAGGATTTGCCTCGTGAAAAATTTCGTTGTAATTTGAAATAAATAATTTGGAGCAGTCGAACGTGGTGCAATTGTCTTTATCGCATTTTTTTTTGGTTCATGTTTTTAAAAAGTAATGGAACATTTTTTTTTTGTACGAACGTTTCACGATGTCGTTTTTCTTTTTTTAAACCGAAATACCGCAATTCGTTCATTCGCACGTGATTTATTCCGATAAATTTTCTATCGGAGTAAATGTACGATCAATTGTTATTTTTTATTACAACAACATTTTCTATCGACCGGCGAAATTAGATTTACCTGGGAAATGTCATATGTTTTTTTAGAACAGTCGGTTACACGAATTGTTCAGCGAAAATTCGAGTCTTTTCAGAAAAACTTTTATTTCGTTCCGGTCACTGTCCGAATAAATGTTCGGATACTAATGTCCCGATATTTCGAACTTTGATCTATAACAACAATAATTTTTATTCCTATTCACAGGTTTTTTTTCTTTAATATTTTAAGATTTTTAGAGCCTTGATAAAAACGTCAAGTGATTCGGACAAAAAGCGATTGCGCGCAAAGCGATTTCGATCACGCGATTAGCAGGTGAAAAAAAGGAAAGGAAAAAAAAAAGAAAAAAAAGGAAGAAACCGCGAATTGAATAGGAACGGGAGAAAATTCGCCCTGGGAGAACGGGAGAAAAACTAATAAAATCCAATCGTTGTTTCCGATTCTCGGGTCTTTTCAATGAAACGCTAGGCCGCGACTTTTCCAGGCCGATGGTTTGCAATTAAAAACTGATGGTGAATTGAAGTTTGAAAGCTCACCTTTGACGGAGGTAACCAAAGTTAAATGTTGAGCATTCATCTCGGCGAGCCGGCGGATCACGTCGATCTGTTCCAAGGAAAGTTGAACCGCATTCAACTGTGCCGCACCGCATGGAACGTAGGCAGACCAAAACTGAAAGCAAGTGGAGCAAATGTTGCGAATAGTTTTACGACTTTATTTCCATAGGAGACTACCGAGAATGAAAACACCCGTAACTTTCAACTTTCAACTTTCAACTTTCAACTTTCAACTTCTTTTCTTTTTTCTCTCTCTCTCCGGACACGAAAACGCGATTGCGATTTTTCTGCCGTCTCTGTTTCGCAATCGAGATATCGAAGTCAGAAGTGGGTTGATCCAAATGCGCAAGCTATTCGCTATTATCCGAGATTGATTAAAAAAAAAAAAAAAAAAAAAGAATTTGACAATAAATACGACGAACGCAGCTTATTAAAATAAACTGACTGATTTGAAAAGGAAAATATCATGAATTTTCACGACAAATACGACGAACGCAGTTTATTAAAATAATATAATTCAGGCGAGAACTCGTTCGTAATTCTGTACGAGATTTTCAAATTCTACACGATGTGCACCTACTTTTGTATTTGCGCACGAATCTTCTGGAAATGGTATTTTCACATTCACACCGAAGTATTTAACGCCTGTCGCGTTTGAACAAAGAGGGGATCAAAGAGTCTGACAGTACGAGCGTGTGAACACCGGATTGTTTATATTCATGGTGGCATTCGCGTGGCTTTCAGTGTTCGCGCGCTGCTAGTTAACCACCGATTGTAGCGTCATAATACGTTCATAATCATAACACTTGAGAACACTTAGCACTGGACGATAGACAGTTAATTAGCACTTCTCGCTGCACCAGCCGAATTACACTCGCGTGCACGCGCCAAGTGCCCTCCCCTACTTTGCAAAATTATTGCGCGCCGGATGGTTGATCAGCTCGCGCGTTAACGATAATCCCCTTTCACGCCCGACAACGAGGATATATATATCATCACGAAGATAAAAATCGAGATTATGTTATCGCGAAGTTTAACCCTTTGACTGCTATGAGCGCATATATGCGTCCAGCGAAAGCTTTGATTGTTTACTATTATCTCATGTTTATTTTCGGTAATTGTTTCTATCGTATATGTACTACATTCTCAGAAGCCGTATACCTTATTTCTTAGCAACGAGATAAAACAAAATCTTGTTTATTTCGTCAGTTTTTCTCTGTATCTTCTTAAACTCGTTTCATTGGTAGTCGTACAGCTGTGATCGTTGCATTAGCATATTGTAATATTACCTGTGGTGCATTTGATTTTTATATTATTTTATATTATTATTTGATTTTTATATCATTGTATTTGTACCTTCGTGCAACTTGTACAAATATTCCCAAAGAACATCTTCCCAATTTTATAAAAGATAGTAATAAGAATGGAAGGAAGTAGTGTCTCTTGAGGAAATTATGAGAAGAATGAAACTCTTGGCTTTTAAAGAGCTTGTGTATCTACGTTGCGTGTATCTGCGTCGCTGGAACGATTACACTCGTCAAACACAGAGTACACGTTGCTGCTGTAAAATTGAATTAAATTACAAGGAAATGGCACTGGCATTTTTTTTTTTTTTTTGAAAATTCAATAATTTTATCGTTCAACTTGATTAATGTTAACAAGTAATAATTATAATACGTTAATAGAAAGAAAATATTTAGACACGACGTGGAAAGGATTGGTCAAGTCTAGTCTCGAAAATTTACAAATATATTTGACTCTTCGCAGGAAATTCAATTATTTTTCGGACTCGTCATTCACGGTTCGTTGGAAGTTCTTGAAAAGAAATTTTAAAGACGATGGTACGATGGTATCGTAGCTCGAGGAAAATGGTCCAAAAAAAAAAAGAAAAAAAGTTGCGGGATAGCTAACGTTATTAACTACGGTTTCACACGGGAGGCGGGACACGGCCGAGTAGAAAGTTGCGGGCGAAAGAGGCGATTTTCGTGGCCGTGGAGGAGAAGGGGACGACGACGGGACAAAGAGCAACGAGGCGCGTCCCTACATTTCACTAGGTTCCGCTTTGAGAAGCAACGTTACCAATTATTCGGCGGTCTGATTACCATGGAGTTTCTCTGCCAGTGTAAATATTGAATTTCGGCCCTCGTCTAATCCGATTGGCATTCCCGATTCTCACGGTGCAGCTGGCGTGACATCAACGTTTGTTATAGTAATCGCTCGTCGCGTGAAACATATCGTACGGGTCTGGCGGCGCGAAATTTTATTGGGAGGAGGAGGGGGGGGCGAGAAAAAAAAAGGAGGAAAAATAAATAGTTTTTTGAACAAAGGTAGCAACTATTGAGCGCGATACGTTCGAGCGAGCTCGGCTCGGTTGCACTTTTTGTTGCATTCTTTTTTCCCCTGGTGCCGTTTTTCTTAATTTTCCCCGTGACTTGATTTTTCAGCAGACCGCCGCGACCAGAGGAAATGAGAATTTTCAGTTTTTGCGAGTGGAGGGTGAAAGAGGCTTTAATAACTAGAACCAAGGCGATAATTAAGGCGTAAAAAGTTTCCATAAGGGGCGTTCAAGTGAAAGAAATAAAAGAACTTTGACAAGGGTAAATTCAAATCTGTGAATATTTCTGTCAAAAATTATAAATTGATCAAATAAGTGTAATTGATCAAATAATTGATCAAACAAGTGTTTGGCAGTTGCGGTGGTTAATTATCTAAATCTCGAAATCTTTCGATGGAAATCAGATGAATATTCAATTCGAAATGACACGTGTTTCGTCAATTTAAATTCTAACGAATTCGTGGCAAATAATTATGGTATTCACGGCGCTCGATCGCATTTTCACGCGATACAGCTTGATGCTTTGACACGTTTGCTTTGACGATTTGCTTTAATCGCAGTGATTTCGTCAATGTCGTTGATATTTTAACAGAATCGTATTTACGATACGAGCGTAAATACAAAATACTTGCGACCTCTGTATCGCGTTGCGTAAAAGTATTATTCTTCCGCGACGCGTAACGCGATTGTAGGTCGATCGTGATTGCAACGTTAATGCAGCTTTCAGTGGGGTGATGCGATTTAAACGCGCAGCGAAAGCCGGGGGTGGCAGGGAGTGGACAGGAGGGATGCTAATAACAAAAGATAGATAATGAGAAGATGGAAGCAGGGTTACACGTTTCACCTCAGCTTACAATCTCTGCGCTTGGTAATTTAAATCGGTTTCGCGGAATTATTTAAATCTGCTAGATTTTAATGAGAATATTTTTGCGCTGTCTGTGGACACGGCGCTTCTTTTAAAGATTCCAGTTTATCAATTAGCTGGTCGTCGTCGTCGGTCGGTTTCGTTGCTTTTTTTTCATTTTTCTCTTTTTTTTTCCCCCGTACGAAACGGAATGTTGCTGTCGATGCAAAAGTAAGGGAAATGACGTTTCCATCTCGAGTTGGAGGGGAGGAACACAGAACGGGGGGGGATTAAATATGACGCGAGACGACGTTTCACGGTTGGCTTTTTGCACCTCGCGGCGGCGGCGGCAGCGGCTAGAGAAAATAATTGAGTTGTTGTCGCGTTGCTGAAACTTTCACGGTAAATTGGGTGTTCTCCCAGCTATGAAATGACAGGATCCAGCTAAAAGACACCGCGCTGCGGATATTCGCCGGGAACTGTAGCCGTGCTCTTTCGCGTACGTCTCGTCGAAAATGAAAAATTTCACCCCGGAATTTGTATATCGCGCGTAAAATGTTTTATGAACGCGTCGGACCCGAAGGCTCTCATCTCTGTGTCTGTGTTTGTTTGCCGGCACTCGCGCGAGTACACTGTACACTGACGGGGTGATAATTTTTGTTTGCTCTGACACGGACAGTTGGGACGTAATTCTTCTTGATCATGTTGTAATTTAATTAGACTGTCGAATTATTCGAGTTATTCTCGAGCGTATTTCTGCGTTAAATTTTTTTACACACACAAAAAAAGAAGCACGCCGAATTTAATTCAACGCGACTGACGCGTAGCATAATTGAATTCTATCGTCGAACCGATTCTTTGCAATCTGAGGATTTTTAATTCGATTTCGAATGCCGAGGTGGTTAAATATTTTAATAATCCAGCGGTAGATCGCGGATTTACATTTTCGCGAGCGCGGTACAAGATTCCTTTCGCTCGCTGAATATTCCATCTTCGGACTTCATATATATCGCGTCTTTGCGTACCTAGTTTTGAACTATCCTACTTCAATGCTTATCAAGTTTAGCAGGGTTTCTCTCGCAAGTGTTTGTGCCCTCGGCAAACGAGACTGCACGTCGTTTCTCCTGCTCGGTTCTCGCTGCTCAATTGCGAAATCTCTTCGCGGGACAAAGGTAAACGTAAGATTGAAAGGTCCGACATCGCTAACTGATCGAGTTAATGTCTCGAGCAGCGAGCGAAGCGGGCTTGACGACTCTATCTCGCCTTGGTACCCGAGGCGAGCGCGGTATAAGTAGTAGCGCACGCTAAACGCGCATACACAGCTAGTGAAAATGGCGGTTAATAAGCGGACAGGAGATAAAGCCGTCCGACTGGAAAGAGAGAGATAGATAGAGAGAGAGAGAGAGAGAGAGAGAGAAAGGGACGTGCGTTCTTCCAGAAGGGGAAGCAGATAATGCGGACGACAGATAGTTTGGCTGACATATTTTATTCAAAGCACGAATCCACTGTCCGACATACAGGCGAAATGTTCGACGTCGAACATACTTAAAAAAAGAGAAGAAAAGAAGAAGTGAAAGAGAGGAAAATCAGGGAAAGAAGAGCGTGGGTGAAAGTTTTCAAAAAAAGAGTGCTTCCACTTGACTCCCGTCGAATTATTACGTAACGTTACGGGTTTTTCCTAACGTGAAAAGAAAGAAAGAAAAAAAAAGAGAGAAAATAAAAGAGAAAAAAGAAGAGGCAAATAAAGAGAATAAAGGCACGGGTGGTTCGTTCGGTACGGGCGTTTCGTCAAGTGGAAACGTTCGATGGGAAACAATTTGTTCGTTCTCGCGTGGCTTGGAAAGCGCCGCGCTGCAATTAAAATTCTTTTGGTCTTCATTGTGGCCGCCGGTAGCCCTCGCCACGGCGAAAGCAATTTCAAACGCCACCGCAGCACACTAGAAATGAAAAAATCTTGTTGATTCAATTACCGGTCGAAAGTTTCCTCCGGCCGGGTGTTAATTAAAAGGCCGTGTGTTCTTCGTTCCTCTTTTTTTTTTTTAGTCGCAGTTGGTCACCGCTTCTTTCCGAGTATTTTCTCGGTTCTTCGGTGAAACCTAGTCGAAACTAGGCTCGAACGGTGTATCACGATTGAAACAGCGAGTTGGTTTCCTCTATGATTTATCGACGATTTAGCTTGTGTCTCGCCCTTTTCGTTCTTTTCCAGACAGTGACAAACACCGCAACACCGTGTATACTCGGTAATACTGAATTAATATTAGCTCGAGGAACGCGTCTTACGAACGGGTATTACCGAGCGGTGACTTGGAGAAAACTTCCGGCCCCGGTTCAATATTCTTGAAACCATCCTTTCTTCTCCCGACAATAACTAACGGAATGAAAGGTTTCTCCTTTGATATAGGCGGGTAATAATGCCGGTTATTTACGTTATAACGAAATCCTTTATAGGAAACGGTTTACGAACGACGATGCACCGCTGCAAAGTATGCGTTTACACGACACTGAGCTCTGCTCGTCTCGTCGTCTCTCCTTCTCTTGCTGTTCGTTCCACTCCCACGATGAAAATGACTTTCTTGCCAGCTTCGCGAGATTTCAGAGTATCACTCGAGGCCATCGAGCGACCATGGTCGCCGATCATTGCCAGCAGATCGTCGAATTTCGTTTCACGGCCGTGTCAATGGATCGCGTGGATGGATGATCACTCGCCTTTCGCGATTTGCTCGTCGAAATCGTTCGCCAAAGAAGGGGGATCGATTTCTTTCGACGAAAAAGCGGGAGGAAATTTCGTTGTTCTACGGAGCGAGGACATTCGCATTCGAGGTGGCTACAGCGTTCGATAAACAGGATAATCTTCGCCGGATATTTATAGATGATCTTGCGTTCTCTCCTTTATCGGCGAAAGTTTCCAGCGATTTTATTGACTCTCGTGACGTTTTCAGTTTTCTGGAAATCTGAGTCGAACTGTTTAGTCGAACAGGCGACTGAGAATGAGAAAATTGTTGAATCATGTCCAGACTATGTGAAGGTGAAGCAATGAACGTTCTCGAGAAATCTTCAACGACAGGGTAGAATCACATGGTGTTGAAAACCACAAAACTTCTCCTGCAAAACGTTCATCATACTTTTCAGCTGTAGCATTTGTCAAGGCCAGCGGTACGTAACATCGGTACGTGACGTGCTCCAAAGCCAGCGTGTTGAATTAAACATTTCTAAAACATTTGTGCGTAGAACTCTTAGCTAGTTAGCCTCAGAGAATTCCGCACCATATAGGCGGCACGATTGCTACGTTATAAACACTTTGTAGCTAAAATATTGTGCAAGCAACGGGATAGTTTCCATCGCTTCGATCGATTTAATATCCGGTTAAGCGTACTCTTTGACCTTTTTATATAGTCGTCGTTACTTTAGTCATTCGAACAAGCCTTCAAACCAAAATTATCCACAACAGTAGGTTGTGCTTCGACACCAAGTGACACGATCGACAGTCTTCGAGCCACTTCGCAAACTGGAAAATCACTTCGTGTCTCATCCTTACCTTCGCGCGAAACATTTCCATATTCCTGCGAAACTTCAGTTTCGACAAAAAAGGGGAAGGATCTCTCGTTCTTCGGCGTGATCAAACAACTGCAGAGGGCATCGAAAGTGTATCAACGCTCGAAGGAGATCCGCTGCACGCGTAGCTAAACACTCGCGAAGAACGAGGTGCAAAGGGGGGCAGATGAGACGACCTCGGTGACCTCGGTGAAAACTCGGAGGAAGCAAGAAGGCGGGGGAGAGAGCACGAACACGCGGGATTTGCCCGTGCTGCCACGTCATTCGCGGTCGTCGATCTGACGCGAACAACAGGCGCGAACTTCCCACCAGCGCGATGATGCGTGAACGCGAAACTTGACTAACCGCGCCCCGAGTGGAAAACCACAAGTTAAGACTAAACGAATTGAAAATCGTTAGCGAGTTACTATGCTTTGTTAGCTATTGGTGGGATAAACTTTTCCAAGTGGGAATGGGTTGCGTCCCTTTAATAGAACCGAGTAGGGTGGGGAGAGGGGGAGAACGCCAGGGGAAAGCCACGGGCAGGCTACGTGTCGAGAAACTTGATTTAACGCGATTTGACTGCGAATGCTTATGCAAATTTATATTTTTGCGCGCTTTCGGCGACCGAAGAGAGACGGAATGTAAATGTAACGCGTTCTCTCGTTCGTTTCTTTTATTTCTTTTTTCTTTATTAGCTTATAGCCAGAAAGCGACTGCCTTCCCGTTTCTTCTTTCCTCGTGCGAACGTAGAGAAACAAAAAAAAAAAAGAAAATAAAACTTCGTTTTGTCGTCTGCAGCTGTCGTGACTACGCGTTCGAAGAAAGTTCCTGTCGTTTTCGATAAGAGAAAAGAAAAGAAAAAAACAGTTCCAAGAACGAGTTGACATCCTCGAAGCCAATTCTGAGACACTGTCATGGTTCGAAAACTTCGTCAGACAGATTTTCTATGAACAGCATTTGTTTCTTTTTCAGAAGTAATACAGCAAATTATAACTTTTTCATCATTCATTTCGACATCGACGTCAAACGAACAATTGTTAACGAGACCGTGTATTTTCGTTTCCTCGAACAAAAGTTTGAACAAGTTTCAGAATGAAATTGCGATTCGAGATGAAGTTGGTTGCATTTTAAGATGTCCATTTATCAGGAAAAAAAAAATACAATTACTTCTTGGCCAATCCGACGTATTAATTTTCCTGTTCATTTTGCAACGTGATTCCTTCTCACGTGATATAATTTATGCCGCCGCGGGGCCATTAATCGCGGGGCAAGAAATTATCGCCGGCAGAAAAGTGTCGCGTAATTAATAATTGGGTACGGGCAATTACGCAGAAATATAATGGCACAGTTGCTCGTATTGCGTCAATCGTCACGAATGCGTGACACACACACACACACACACTAAAATCAACATTTAAAACGAACGATGTCGCGAATGTAAGTTCATGAATTACGAAAAACTACAGAATACAAACGATCGTTTTCACAAAAAGAAAAAAAAAAAAAAGTGAAACTACGTTCCGCAAACTGTTTTCCAAGCCGGCATCTGGCATCGTTTCGAAAGAAATTGCGTCGTAATGCAAAGATTAAACCCGGCACGTAACACATTGGTACGCGAAGAGAAACCTGTCATCATCGATATTGTTCGTTGTATTTGACGTAAACGCCGCGGCACGGTGTCAATTCATTATGTCGATGGCAGAGCGAAAAGCCATACAGAGCGGCAGGGCCATACTACGGAGGGAAGGAAAATGATCCTTTAGGAAACCAGTTCGAATCGAGTCTTCCCCAGAAGCCGTAAAACATATCGCTCCCCCAATTTCTGTCGCTCTCTCTCTCTCTCTCTTTCGCGTGGGTGAGAACAAATCCATACTTGTTCTGTACTTCTTTCAACGGCCCTATCGGCTTCTGGCCTCGCTCGATCATCGCGTCCCTTTCTGTGACTTTCTCTGCTCTTTTCTTTTTTTTTTTTTTTCAGAACCGCAGAAAGAAAACCCACAATTTCTTTCGTTCCCCCTCCCCCGAAGTGTCGAATGATACCCATTTTTATTTATATGTGGATGGTACCGTTCTCGCTTGTTGGGTCTTTGGTTGAACAATGAAATTATTGTTGAAAGATTTCTTTTACAAGTTTACTTTTAAAGTGTCTTCAGATTCTAATAACTAGAATACCTAAATATAAATGGAACAACTGAAATATCTATTTTTATTTCTATGTGGATGGTACCGTTCTCGCTCGTTGAGTCCTTGGTTGAACAATGAAATTATTGTTGAAAGATTTCTCTTACAATTTTATCTCTTAAAGTGTCTTCAGATTCTAATCTGACTAGAATACCTAAATATAAATGGAACAACTGAAACATCTATTTTTATTTCTATCTGGATGGTACCGTTCTCGCTTGTTGGGTCCTTGGTTTAGGTTAGGTTCTCAATGAAATTATTGTTGAAAGATTTCTCTTGCAACTTTATCTCTTAAAGTGTCTTCAGATTCTAATGACTAGAATACCTAAATATAAACGGAACAACTGAA
This sequence comes from Tetragonula carbonaria, assembly GCA_032399595.1. Classification (NCBI taxonomy): domain Eukaryota; kingdom Metazoa; phylum Arthropoda; class Insecta; order Hymenoptera; family Apidae; genus Tetragonula; species Tetragonula carbonaria. The sequence goes on along the minus strand of JAUCRC010000011.1, from coordinate 4,418,256 downwards.
ATATCCATTTTTATTTCTAATAGCTCCGTCGGGTCCTTAATTAAATAAGAGAATTCGAAATATTTCTCTAATAACTTTGTCTTTCATAGTTTCCCGAACGCGACTTTCGATAAGCTGCTCGGCTCGTTTCTACCTCGAACGAGCGGTACAATGGTCTCAGTTGTTGGGTCTTGATTTGAACAAAGGCCCTCTCACAGTTCGACAAAGTCGTTCAATCTGGATCGAGGCGAGAGAAATGGTCCGCGCGTTCGGAACTATGCGATCTCTCGGCTCTCCGTTCTCTTTCTCTCTCTCTCTCTCTCTCTCTCTCTCTCTCGGAAGATAGGCGTTTATCTGTTCGTAGACACTCGCGAACACACAGGGTGCACTCTGAACACGTTCAAGCTTAGCGAACGATCCCGTCGCGCCGTTAATACGGCACGGATTCATTTTCGAGCAGCTGCGATCGATTTATCGGCGTGAAAGTGATTCCTTCGGGAAACCTTAGAGACGTCGTTTCCATGGGAAAGTGCTCAATTGGATTATCGGATGACTCGGCTCTAGACCTTTTCCTACACTTGCCTTCCTTATATATCACCTTAACGCCATTGCTTTCGTTTAATTGTTTCGCTCGAGCTGAAACGTTATTATCTCGCGATCAATTCCCTCGTCTACCTTTTTATACCGAGCGGTATGCGGCGAAATCGCCCCGATTATCGGGAAATGTTTTCATTTAAATTCGAAAAACTCCGACGTAGCGAGCGAGGCTAATTTTCGGTAAATTTCAATGCTCGGTGTATTAATTTGACAGGAATTTTGTACGTAAATGAACATCAAAACGGCTAGATCACCGGTTATCGATCGTAAATACTGAAATGCGCTACGAAAGATATTAACACTAAACGTTCCGGCATTTTACATATACCTATCTTACCATAAGGGGTCATTTGACCCTTTATGAATAAACGTTGATTTTTAGAAAGAAATTCTGAATTTATTAAAGGAAATAATTCGCAACATATAATTCTGATTTCTAATAAAATAATCAAACATATATATTTTTATTTAAATAAAGAATATAATCAATTAATTGTACTTTTTACACATGACTGGTTTCTCCTTCATACATTGTCCGCAGACAAATTTTTTGCAAATTATGCAAGTTTCGAGTGGTTTTATTACCCGTGCACAATCTTATTTTCTTCGTGACTGGGAAATATTGCTTGGGCTTGATGTTCCTTGTTGTAGGCTTTCCTTTCCTTCTTCGAGAAATTCGTGATACTCTGTGACTCGTTCATCTGCTAATTGTAACAGGAAACGCTGTTCTTGATATCTTTATTCCAGTTATTTCCCGACAGAGTATCCATGTATTGATTCCAGCTAAATCCAGGATATTGAAGAATACGTGCACAGGCCGTCTATTGCATTTGGATTTGACGCTGTGTTTTCGCGCCATTTGGTCAACCACGTCGACGCCAAATTTAGTCTTATTATAATAACTAATTGTTTCGGGTGTTCGCTTTCTATTGTTCTTGGTTTTGACGCATTTATGTCTCGAGCGTATCGTAACTTTTTTCGTTGGTTTTGATTTATAAATTCAGTCAGAAAAATACGTAAATTTCGTAAGTGGTCAAATGACATACTTCGCGGTACGTAAGGTATGCAAAGAACTTTCCTCGGTGCAAAAAATAAGCCAAGAGGAAAACAGAAAGCGAGAAATTGAATAATCAGATAATATAAGAATTTACGGAAAGTCAGATTAGCGGAAGAAATAACAATGAATGTACGATTTCAAAGTAAATTTTGAAAAGAGGGTCATTTTACCTCGCTTGGTACGTTTAGCGTTAAAATTAGCACGTACGTAATTGATTTAAAAAGGGTAGAAATTAGAAATAGAGGGATGCATGGCTGAAGATTTTGACAACGTTCACGAATAGTTCGCTTAGATCGAGCGAAGGGTAGTTTAAAGCGGAGAAAGAGAGAACCAGCGGATGCATTACGAGTTGGAACATATCGCACGGTATATATCCGTGCACTGGTTGCTGAACATTCGTTGAAAGCGTTAGCGCCTCTGAGAGTGAGAGTTTCGCGTTTCTGAGTCATTGTCGAGATATATATTCCGAGATATATATATATATATATATTTTACACGGCTGCTAGCCTTTCTAAAGATAGCCTGAAGAAATTTCTCTCGTTACCGTCGTTAGCAACGCATCCATGCAGAAGTATCTTATTTCATCTTACGTACGATCGAGCTCGATGCACTTAAATTTATCAGCCGGTTTTACAAGTGCTCTGTAGCGTAAGCTGTGGAGATGAAGTAGACATCCTATTTGCATTGTCGAGTGTTAGCCTAGGACTATCCAACTTCGTCGATAGTAACACGGGACTTACAATCGCTACAAGTTAGCTAGAAACTAGTTGAACTATCCGTAAAAACCGGTGTGAACAGATTGATCGAACAGCTTGCAAAGACCTACGAGATAAGGTAGAATATTCCGTGTTAAAAGAAACCTGGTTCGAAAAGGGAATCCCAATTCTACGAAGGCCTCTGTAATTATCAATTCAAGCGTAATTAACATTAGAATGAGGAAAAAAAAAGAAAAGAAATCTTTGCTCGGAAAGATTTTCTAATTTGAAAACGAGAGGGTATTAAAAGTTCATCAGCGATTGCGGCGTTTAATTCGCCGCAATCAAATAGAAAACGATTCGGAGCAACGGTGGCGGCGGCGGCGGCGGATTTAGATCTGCAATTTAAAGCGAACGAAACAAATTTATGCGCGGAGGAAACAACAGGATACCTCGCAAAGCGGGCATGCCTTCTCTCGTATGCGCCGCTCGTGTTCGATCAATTTACGGGGGATGGGGGGACGATGAGAGGGGAGAGCGGTGTCCGCACTTTTCCGAGTAGTTTCCACTCTCACGTAACCCTGTTGCTTGTTAGACGTCAAAGTCAATATGCAAACGAAGAAGCAGCGGCGAAGTGCACTCGCTCTTATCGAGTTTTAATATTTATTCGCGCCGCATTTCCTCGAAGAAGAAGCGACGGGGGGAGGGAGGGAGGGGGGAGAGCAGGAAAAAAGAATTGAATTCAGTCGGGAGCAGTCGGTTACCGCCGATGACAATGGGATCGCCACCCACCTGGAATTGCGTCTCGATAATCGAATTACAAATCGCCGACAGCGCGACGAAGGGGATTCCACGCCCTCGCTCGCTCGCTCGCTCGTGGCTTCCCTCGCCAGCGTTGACCCTCGCAGAGACGAACGCAATTGGAATTTCAGATTCACACCGGTCACCTGCACTTTCACCCTCCCCCCGTAAGTCCTTTATGCTCGTGTCCTTCTCGCTGGACGATTTCCTTAAGACGTTCGCGTCTCGTTTCTGCTTTCTCCCTTCTCTCTGGTTTTTCTCTCTGTCGCCTCGTTTAATCTTTGCCCCGAACAGTTTCCCCTCCTTTTCATCGTCGGCGCGATCGTCTTATCCGTCTCTGTGCGATCTCCGCCTTTTAGCTTTATTACGGCGATGTTATTCTGCGAGTTCTTCAGCGACGGCTACCGCCAAGAGATTCCTTTTAGCGGATTAACAAGAAAGGATGGAATTACCCTGCCTCGATATTAAAAAGGGCAGGACACGCTCGGAACATCCTGTGAACATCTTTGATCGAAGAAACTGAAACTAAACCTCCTCCTTCTGCGACAGATCTGTGAAAAATCTGTTGCAGCTCGATACGCTCCACGACATTGCGATAATGCGTGCAAAGTTTCGAGCGAGTGACAGAGGCTCAACGAGGTTGACTCGAAAATCATCTGAAGAGGACGCTTCAATGCTTGATGGACACAAATCTATACTCTATCTATACCACCTGTCATGAACATAAGTACCATCTGTCACAATTTAATACATTATTCTACAACATATGGATGAACAGACTTTGAGTGACAGAGAAGATTGCATAAGATCGACCCGAAAATCATCCGAAGAGGTGACACTTCAACGCTCGATGGATACAAATCTATACTCCGCGTCCATGCGTGTCCTAGTTGCTAGTGACCTTGACGTCGATGCGATGTCAACTTTAAACTTGCACAAAAAAAAAAAAAAGGAGAAAGGAAGAAAAAACTACACACGAAGAATTAAGAATTTAGAATCAATGATTTCATTTTATTCGTCAATTCCGGTGGAAAAGTCGAGAAATTACCGAAAAACGCACGCTGGTCCTCGAGCGTGTCCTGAATCGAAATCCCCCGACGTTTAGATTACCATCGTCGGTGTCCTTTCAACTTTTCATTTGCATTTCTCGCCGCCTTCCACCGTGTTTGTTTCCTTCCTTTTACCTTGTTTAATCTCACTCCACCTGGTTTCTCATTCCTTTGCCCATCTTTCCGGTTTTCTCAACCCCCGCTTCACTTCAGGTTTCCCCTATCTCTCATCCTCCTTCTCCTCTCTCTCTCTCTTTTTTTCAAGTAAATTTAAAGCTCTCCCATTGCCCGGGGAAACGCCCTGTCGATTTATCAGTGAAACTCGGGTTAAGTAGAGAGGAAGGGAAACGGGCGAACGAAAATTGGCGGGTGTATTAGTGTGCTCGTGTTAGTCGGCCGGAAGAGCCGGTGGGGGGCTGGTTTATCCAAACGTATATCCGAGGAGAATGGAAAACGGGAGCTTGCTTCGCGTTGGCAGAGGAGAAATCTTTAGCCACCCCTCTCGCTTTCTCGTGTAATATGACGTATTCAAGGCGTGCTTAAAACATTTACAACTGTTAACTAGGATACCGTTTATATCATCGGTGGTTGGAGTGTCCTTGTTTTATGAGCCGTGCAAAACTCCTTCTGTTTCACCTTCTCTCTCTCTCTCTCCTCTCTCTCTCGAATAAGATGTTTCGTGCGAGTGCAACGTACACGCTGGAGGAAAACGAGGGAGTACGTAATTCTTTTTACGATCCTCAGGATCCTCGTGCGCGCACGCTTGGATTATAGGATCCTTTCGTGTACCATAAGTGTACGTCTGGTTTTGTTGTTCAGACGTATCGCACGTGCAGGAAGTTTTAATCGCGCGAAATACATGCTGACAGAAACGCGTTTCTAAAGGATAGAAATTGTAAAGTCGACGTTCGTTCGAAAGAGTTGCGATCCGCCTGAATTGACCTTGCATCATTCATTATCCTCGGTGCAAGAAACGTTTCTAGAGAGTTCGATAATTCTTTGCGTGCTTTATGTTCCTCCTTCCGTGTGGATTCTACGCGCTACAGAATTTCTTTACACGTTGCTCGTTCGATAGTCCAAAAATAGAGAAATGAATTTTAATTTAATTTCAATAGTTTTTTCTTTTTTTTTTTTTTTTTAATTGGATACGATGATTGGAAGACTAATTGGATGAATTTTCGACAGAGCGTGGCTCGTTGTTAAATCGATCGAAATAACTTTCTAGAGATCGTTTGCGAACTATTGTTATCCTTTTCGCATAGCCATCGCTCGCACACGCTTCGTACTTATCGCGTAGAACGCAGCCTGGTATTCGTTTCTGACGGGATCTTGGTGCACGTGTTCGATTCCGCGGTTTTACGCCGATCAGTTTCGTACGCGAGAGTGAGTCCTGTCATCTGTTCAGTGTTTTCTCGATTTCATCGATTCTTCCGGTTCTGTTGCTTAATTCCGCTGACAGCACAAAAAAAAAAAAAGAAAAAAAAACGAAACTATCGGGTTGGCCAAGAAGTAATTTCTTTCTAATAGACGGACGTACTCCTTTTGATAAATATATTACGAGAATTAACGAAAAAACCACAACAACCGCTATTTATTTTAATTTGCATACAACCGGGAGATGTTTATGCCGACCGCTTCGCTTGTTTCTTAACAACATATATAAAATTATAACATACTTTCCGCCATTTTATTTTCTTCTTTTCTTCCAAACCGCAAATTCATTCTGCAACCTGATGCTCAAGCATGATTGTTCAAGCTTGTTTTGTTAACAATCGTCTAGCCTCGATTTCAACATGGAAAATCATTTTCGTGATATTTTGTATTATATATTTATGCTCCGCAAGCTCGTAACAAATTATCTGACGTGTACGGCCAGAATTTCACTATCTTTCTTTTTGTCGAAAGACGACAAAAACTAATTAATGGCAAAATGGTTAATGTAGTTTTAATAAAGTTTGTCTTTCGTTTGAAATTCATTTCAATTTCGTGTACACGAAAAACGAACGCAGCCATTTTTTGGCCAATCTAATATTTCCCCCGATTATTAATTCGCTTATAAATATTTTGATGACACTCGCATATGTTGTCAACGATCAAATTCCTACGAGAGCTGCGAGATAATTTCAGAGGTAAGATTCAGAGGTCACGTAAAGAGACAGATATATATATATACTCGAGGCGTGTTAAAGATATCCAAACGGGTCAATTGCAATCTACGATCTATCAGAAGAAAGCTCGGAAAAAAACAGAAGAAGAAGAGAAAAAGAAAATGAAAGGATTGGATGGCAGAAGTTGTTTACCGAGTTGCAATATCTCGATGAGGAAGATTGTTTCGTAACACTCGAAGAACGAGGAGAAACGGAAGTCATACGCGAATCCAAAGAGACGCAGCGCACAGTTAGAAAAGAGACAGAGACAAAGACAGAGACAGAGACAGAGAGAGAGAGAGAGAGAGAGAGAGAGTAGCTTGCAGCCTGTGAACCCTCTTTTTGCGAGTTTGCATCTCGAGGGATGTTTGCGAATGCCGAACTAACGTCGAAGAAAACAAACACTCGAAATAAACTAACGCAGCTGCTGAGAAGTTTGCAAATGCGAAAGCATCTCACGCATACATCGGCCCGTGCTAAGATGCATGCGTCTTTGAATTACGAATGATCCGCGCGGAATTTCCGTGAAAACATCCGCGAAAGGGGAGAGAGATGTGCCACGAATTTTTCACGCGAGTCGTCCGAGTTGTGATTTTAATAAATCTCTTCTGGAGCATTCCATTTTTCCGCGTCGAAAAATTTCACGCTCGTAGGAAGTGTATTTCACGTTTGTTTCAATTTTCTTTTCTTTCTTTTTTTTTTTCTTTTTTTTTTTCTTTTTTTCAAACGTGAAGTGAATGTTTTCGCGGTGTTTCGCATTCGAGGAAGTTCGAGAAGCTCGTACCTTTCATTTCATCGCGTATCTCATAATTTAAGAGTCAATCAGGACGAGTCATTCTTACTTGCCGCACGGCCGGAAATTAAGCTTTTCTCGAACAGCCCGTGCAATCGATGTTTCTCATGAACAGCAAGCACGAAACACACGTCTCGTTATTAGCAGCCCGTTCAATCCCGTCGAACCATTTCTTACGGAAAGAGGAATCACCGCGCAGCCGTTCGATAAATTTTACTTTACGTGGCTCGAACGTGGCGTTTCTTTCCCCGCAACACCGTATATGCTATCCGATGTGCCTTGATCACTACTACGATTAGAATCAACGAGAACGAAGCAGTTTAACAATAATTTCTAATTGTAACGAAACAAATCTCCATTTCTTCGCTCGATATTCAGATAAATCCCGAAAAATCTAAGTTAGGCTTGTGTAACCTATCTAGATCTATTTAGACCAGTGACGGCGAACCTTTTTGAGAAGTAGGTCAAATTTTGTTCATTATTTGTTTGAGTGCTAGCTCGTGGGTCACTTGGAAAGGGGGAGGGGAGGATGGTTAAAAACTACTTTCTTTTTGGTTCTCACTTTTATAATCCTCTAAAAAGTTTACGTTTCCTTTTTGTTTTACAACTTTGTAATTTTCTTAACGTTTTTTGAAAAGAGGGGTTCGAAAAATAATTAAAATTCTTTTATATACATATGACTAGCAAAGCTACACATTCTGAGAATTGGGAATAATGTTTGTGTATTAATTCTACTTTTTAAACGCTTCTATTCATTCTTGAGCTTCATTCTATTATTTTCAAGACTTTATCAACTCAACCTACCAAACGACACTTTACTTAGCAAAATGTATACATAATCAAATTTAAAACATTTCACAAACTACAAATATGCACTCATTTTTAAACTCTAATTAGACACTTGATATTTCTTATTATTTTTTGAAAAGAGGGGGGTTTGAAAAATAATTAAAATTCTGTTTTATATATATGATGATAAGTTTCATAAAAAGCAACGCGTGGGTCATAGGTTCGCCATCTATCGCTGATCTAGACCTAACCTATAAATTGAACGATACAAGCAGATGATTCTAACAAGAGGCACCTCATTCAGACGTTTACCTTTCATAAACACCTATCTGCTTTTCGCCTTTTCGTTTAATCACGCTGACCGTATTCACGGTACGCTCGTCCAGAAACGTTCCGAACGAATAAAAAAAAAAGAGAAAAGAAAAAAAAAAGATTTTCCTCTCGGTTGTACGCTGTTCCGTTTGCTTGTAACCAACGCCCCCTCCCCCCTCCCTCTTTTCCCGGCCGGTTCGTTGGTTTCGTTCAAATAAAGAACCCGATGAAATCCACTCGTCAGGCAGCAGCGAGCCAGATGGCAGGGGGAAGCGAGTGCGTTTACTCTTTGAAAATGGCTGCGTGCATCGGGATGACTGGTTGCTATGACCTAATTATGATAGCGGTAACGTCAGGCCGGAGAGTGCCATGCACCTACTATAAATGGACGCCTGTAAACCAGCGCTGCATGCGCCGCGTCGCGATTACATCCCTCTCTGTAATAACAACCAATCCGTCTCACCCTTTCCCAACCGTGCTGCCGTCGTTGCAAATGGACGAGGAGGGGGGGAGGTGGTATTTTGCACGTGTGCGTGCGTGTGTGTGTGTGCGCGCGCGTGTGCGGAAGTGTAACGTTTTCCCAAGCCCACGTATCTCCGTGGCCTCGGCAAAAGTGATTGACATATCGACACGCGCGCGGCCCCCGCGGCACCCCGATTTTATCATCCCCTTATAAAACTTCGATTCGTTGCTGGCGATTAATCTGCTAACGAGGACAATTAGCCACGCTCCACTTCACACGGAAATTTCATTCACCGCGCCTTTCGTGCGTTTTCCGGTTTCCATTCCAGACCGGGGTTTTTTTTCTCGTTTTTTCTTTCTTTTTTTCTCTCTCTCTTTTCCTTTTTTCTTTTTTTTTGTTCTTTCTTTCTTTCATTTTGTTGTTGTTGTTGTCCGATGTTCCTTCGAGTTGCTACATAACAGATGGAAACGAGTTCGAAGCGTTCGTTCATTGTGCGTTCATTGTGCTGGAGGTGATGGAGAGGCTGGAGGAGGTTGGCAAGTACCGAGGTACGTCTATCGACCGCACTTCGTTCGTTGATTATTTTCGAATAATCACCTGCGTGCATACGAGAGAGGTTTCGTTTTCCGTTGATTTCTGCAAAACGATTTCTCGATGACCGTTTCAAACACGGGTTTCATTCGCACGGTTATTTGAAACGTTAGTTAGTTTCAGTTGTTGGAAACATCGTAGCGAATTTCCTACCAATTGAAATCGTTTTGATATTTCGTTTTCGCGGGAGCTGGTTGTCTTTAAGAAATAAATATCGATCCAGGATTTGTTTCACTTCTCGCCCGAGTACCTCCAATCGGTGTTAATCAATTTTTTGAGGAATTTTTTTTTTAATTTTCTGCTTACTTTATCGTAGTAAAGTGGTTTGCAACGTTGCAAGCAAGAATCGTCTAACAATCGTCTGCTTGATCTCATTTGAAGATCTCATACTCTGAATTCGTTCTTCTCCCCCCAAAAAATATTTTAACACTATGCAATGCAAATGAGAAAGCATTCTTTTTTCTTGAATCGTCAAAATTCACACGCGTGTGAAAAACTTATATTTATTTGTAGACAAGGTCTGTCGTACTCTCGGAAGATTGAAGCTCAAAATTTGGAGCTCCGAGCACTAAACTCGAATGACAAGAAAAAAAAAAAAAATTCAAAAAATCCGGACACTTCCATTACCTAACTTCAATGTTCAAAGTTCAACAAAATCACGAGAAAAGAAATCGTGCAGCAAGATTCAAGGGATCATTCTCAACACCGTGGCGAATAGAATTATTTCTACGTTTTTACAGATGTCTGAATTTTTACAATCTTTTTTCATTCGAGAAAAAAGGAGAGAAAAAACTCGGGGCAGTCAAAGTTTTACGCTTTACGCTTTGAAAAAAAAAAAAAAAAGAGAAAGGGAGCCAAGCAGACTGTCGTGAAATACGACATATATATCTCCTTTACTGCGAAGTCGTGACAGTTTAAAGTGCCGAAAATTTTTCATCGTTACACGGCTCAGTTATACTGTTCACCGAGTATAATCGAGTAATTGCCAACGAGTGTAGTAGAAAATTTTGCTGGCGTCGCGTCAGTGGCAGCGGCGCGCAAGCACAGGAAGCCCGCATGATGGCCGGTGCTTCTGTTCGCGGATGAACAGAAGAGGCAAAAAGAGGATGCATGCCGGTGTTATGCACGGTGGATTCCAATGATTTTCATAGTGATTGACGTATCGACACGTGCCATCTCTTTCACCTGGTTTTCTCGTCACTCGTACAATGAAATTTCAGCTTTTTCTTTTTTTTTCTTTTTTTTTTTCTATTTGCGATTTTCAATGTCGAATTAACGAAGCCTCGAAGGGATACGCGTTTCAAGCGAAATCAGTGTCGTTCGCCAATTCGATTCGTTTTCCACCGGCGAGATTCACCGCCGGTCGAATTGTCGCGCGATTCGCTCGCGAATGAATTCGAACGAAGTGCCGAGTGCCAGATAACGTTTTTTTCGATGCGATGTATCGCGTTGGAAATCAAGTTTCGAAGCTTTGTCGCGTTGTTGAAACTCGAAACGAACTTCTCCTCCCCCTCCCCCACCCCACGAAAATGTACCATTTTTTCGATAATTTCGTGTTAAATTTACCATTCGTTTCGACGAATTCGTTTTGCTAAAAAATTCGTGCGAAATTAGTCTGTTTAACTTATCTTCGATCGCGATGTATCGATGTTACCGAACAGCGAAACTTTGCTCATTAGCAATCTGCGTGTTCGGATCGGTTGTACGGCAATCCTTTGATTCAAGCATAAACCGGTTTACGTATGAATTTGGTGATTAGAAACTATTGATTAGAGCCTGGTAATTACGCGAGACGCGAGTCGTACGACGCCAGAATTTCGATGTGGCACGTGTTAATCGTTGTATTAACTACGCTAGGAATTCAGTCGCCAGTTTCGAGACCAATGGGAAAGCCATCGAACACGAGGATCGTTACTTTTATTTCGTAAATTTTTTTCGTCAACGCTGGAACAACTAGACTCGACCATCACGTTGCAAGTGAGTAAATATCCGATTACTGTGCGTCAAAGTGCTGACGATTAATTTCTCGTCAACGATGGATTTCGAGGCTCCTCTTCGAGGCAGGAAAGTACGAATCCGAAAAGTTCAAAGCCGATCTTGCGTCCCGCTCGTCCTCAGTTTCGAGTTTCCCAGATCCAATTTACATTCAGTGAGAAGGAGAGCGACTGAAATATCACCTGAATTTTTGTTCGCTGTGATCCTGATACTCAAACCGGTTTTAACGGATCTCCTTGTAGAGAAGAGGAAATTTCGATAGTGGAATCGGTCGTGAAAAAAAAAATTTCTTTTCAACGTTTCCACAAACGCTTGAATTTTGACAGTTTTCGAGAGAAAAGTACCCCCCGCTTTCCCACCCGTCGCGCGATGCAAAATCATCTTTTTTAGAAAAAAAAAGAAAAAAACGAGCTCTCACGACTGTCAAAGCAGAGGCTTCGCGCTTTAAAACGAGACCAAGCGATTTTTCTTTTTACAAAGTTACGTCGGTTGAAATTATCGACGATCTTTCATCGTCGTCGGTATAGTTTACGCTCCCTGCGAGCTGTGCTCAGATCAGATATATTAGGTCGAGTCATAAACGAACAACATTATACCTTAATCTATGATATATTTGCAATTACTCGTTGTCATTTAGCTCGTTGATACATTTAGAATTCTACGCGTAGAATTCGATGTAAGAAAGTTTTTCACAAACTCTCGAACTTGATTGTCATTGGAGAATTTTCTACCTGTCTCGTAGCATATTGCAGGGATTGAGAAAGTGATAATTAAATGGCAAAAGTTGTCAAATAATTCCAACGTGTACTGCAGTAACTGCAATAACACCGAGGGATACTTATTTACCGGTTTTCAGACCTGTCGAGATTGACGAACGTTCATTGGAACGAATAGAAATGCACCGTTACAATTTGTCCTCAAAAAAAAAAAAAACGAGAATTACGACTCAACCTAACTATACTGTTCGTAAACATTATTTTCTTTCATGAAACAAGAAACATCAAAGGAGAACATTAATCAAAAATATCTGATGATGATAAAAAGAAAAATATCAAATGCTTCTTTTTTTATCGCTTCATATTCATATTTTGAAATATCGCCTAATTTTTGTGAGCAGATTAGAGAGGCTGCAGCGGCTGGAGAACCACGAAGCAGCGGTATCGAGAATTCGAGAACTGGAGGCGCGAAATTGAACTATCAAGTCGGTGGAGGTGGCAGGTGATCCACGCGAGGCAAGCGAACCAAGCCCGCGTAATTATCGTGTCGATAATCGAAGGGCAAAGTTTCTCCACCGTAGCTTCTCGGCCCATTGACACTGGCAGCGAGTCGTTAGCAAGCCTGCTTCCTCCGCTCCAAGTCCAAATAGCGGCGGCGGCGCAAACTTGTCGAAGTTTCGAATGCGCCGCGGCCCACCCCGAATACGTAATGAGTACGTGGCCCCGTTGGCTTTCCACCATTATGCGAGCTGGACCATTATGACTAATCGCCTGGAATGCTTTGCTATCGGGGCCAGGCAAACAGTCTTCTCTCGCGACGAGAACGGGCATCGGTAGCTCGGAGTGAGACCCGGAAGAATGAAAATCCGCCGATCGTTCAACTTCGATTCGCCGGCTCGTTCTCTGTTGATTTCCCCTCTGTTGCCGTGCCAATTACGGGAGAATATCGTAGAATATCAGTAGCTGTACGAATGTCGTTGAACATGTCGGCATTTCTCGCAGTTGGTTACGCCCTCGATTTCATTCGACGATGTCTCGATGTATCGAGAATTCACGTAACGCGCCAATTAGGTGATATCTTCTGGTGAATGGAAGAATATCGTAGCTACGAGTGTCGTGGAACCGTCGAACGTTTTTTTACAGTTCGTTACGCCCTCTCGATTTCAGTCGCCAGGGATCGAACGATCGAGCGTTTAGCTAACAATATAATAAGGTCGTTCGAGTCTGCGGAATACTTGGATTAACTCGTTGTTTTGCAAAACGCGTCGATAGCTGATGATAAGTTAAATTGGGAATGATTTCCGAGTAACCTGCGCTTGAAAGTAGTCTAGAGGTGAGCTCCTCTGGTCTCTCTCTCGGAATCCCTCGCGGCTCTCGAGAACGAACTTCTTCCCTTCGAGCCTCGAGAAACGTCGAGAAACGACCGATAATCGATTAACACGTCGAACTACCGACAGGTCTGAAGTCTGAAATTTCCATCAGAGACTTGTTAAAGTAAAAAAAAAAAGAAAACTTTAGACTTTATAACAGAGTACACAAACTGTTATTTATAAAACACACACCGTTTCGCGTGTGTACAAAATATTTCACAAAAAAATGATAAATTGGTCATTTTGACCATTTTGGTAGTTCGAATGTTACGATATCGTTGCCCTCGCACAAAGGATCTGCCCTAAATCAGTATTTTCCCAGCCGGTATCGGTTTTCCTTAACCAGAATCTCGTCTGCTCGCGACGTGGCGTCCCTAAGGAGCGGGCTCACTTGACACGACACCGCGTCATCTAATCTGTGACCTAATCTCGAACGTAAGTACAGTTCAGCTGGTCCAGCGGGAGGCAAAGAGGGAGAATGATGTGTGCGACCTCGGTTGTTACGTGTATGTACATACATGTTGCCACACGAAATTTGGAGCGACAGAGACAGACGCTGGCGCTGAGAGGGACACTGATAAATATATATGTATACGTACAGGGTGGTCCACGTTCGAGTGAGGCCGCTTGAATATCCTTTCGAATTGTGTGCGACGATGCAAAAGATATTTTTCGTCTAACGTATGGTATCAGAAGGCCAACGTAATTGGTAAGAATATTTTCAAGGTCACTCTCTTCAAGCAGCTTTTAAGGTCGTTGGTCTTTTTTTATTATTATTATTATTACATCGTGCAGCTGGTAAGAAAGTAGCAATTCAAATTTAAGTTTCACGTGTATATTGAAATCGCAATCGACAATATTTATTATACCGTCAATGATCTCTAGCTGTTTGAAGTGCATCGAAATTTGTCGACAACTCAGAGTGGAACAGTCGATGTAAAACGAAAGATCGATCTGATGTTCACTTATGGCGAAAGGTAATTGTCCTTCACGAAATACATGCCCAAAGGTACGGTCAAAAATTTTTCGCCAAACTGGTAGTATCGCGAGAAAACGTCGCGAGAACTGAATAACGAGATAAGTAAATGAATTAAGTAGATAAGCTTGACGAAAAGTGTGCGTGTCTAAGATAACTTGAGCGTGACAGTAGTAGTTTTTGAAACTAGCATAATACGGAAAAATTTCACCTGTATCATTTATCTGTGTATATGGAAACCTTCACGGAGATCTTCATGCATCTTTCTCAATGAGCAGTTTCCAGCGATATGAAAGTGAGCAATCTTTCTTTGAAAGAAATATTCAAATATTTTTAGACATTCTAAATCAGTTCAAGATTCTTTACATATCTAATTTTTCAACAAACACAAGGAAGCAATAAAAAAATATATAGTATTTTAGTATTTTTAGTAAAGTATAGTATATAAATAATACTATATACCAATATGTATAATATTTTTATAAAAAAAATACACAGTAATAAAATACATAGTATTTTATTAAAACTCGGAGAAAAGTGAAAATTCTTGAGAGAAAAAAATTTTACCATTCTGGTAAAATTCTTATTGATCTCGATATCATTCGTATTGGACGAACAAAATATTTTTTACGTCGTCACGCACAATTCGAAACAAGAGATTTAAGTGGCTTCATCACTTAAATGGACCATCCTGAGAGAGAGAGAGAGAGAGAAAGAGAAAGAGAGAGAGAGAGAGAGAGAGGGAAATGTACGTTTGGGTATAGCACCGTATTAGTGCACCAATTGCCCGCAGCAGGTCTGGGCTAAGTGAATGGCTGTGCCGAGGGCTTTGCTGATTATGGTGTCGTCATTGATCCAGATCGAAATTGGCTTGCTTCTGTCATGAGAACGCGCCCAGAGGACCATTAATATCTCTCTTGGGGGAGGAAGAGGGAGAGCGTGGACGGAAGGAGAGGAATTGCCAAGGGGGGAAAAGGGTCACAAATTTCGCGGTATAGGAAGAGTTCACGCGACCCTGTCACCATGAATCGATTCGGTGTAATTGGACTATTAATTCTCCATCTCCATCGCAACTTTCTCTCCGACTCTTGATTTTTACGAGGTCTTCCCGAACGAGGTGTCTTTCCCCTCCTACGGGATATAAACGCGGTTTCGGCATTGATACAACGAGTTTGTCCATTGATTTTCGATTCGTTCTTTTGACTTTTGTTTCGACCTGAGTAAAATGTTCGTCCCACGAATTTCTCTCGGAGGCGTAGGCCGACTGATAGGCGCTTGATCGACACGGCCGATGAAGGAAGAACGGAATGAAATTCCAGGAGTTACAGGAATTTGGTTTTATTATTTTTATTTAAAAAATAAATAATAAATAAATAAATAAATAAGAAATTTCGTAAAAGTCCGGAATTCTCACGAATCGAGGAACTCTTCTCAGACGAGTGGAGGAGAAAACGTACGCCTCGTATCAAAGGAATCGTATCGTCCAGCGTGGTATTTAATAACAGCAAATTGAATTGGCAACATCTTCGCTGTTTGAGTGACGCCGACTCTCGAGCGAAACTTCTATAGAATCACACGCAAATGGAACGAGCTTCATGGTCGTAGGAGGAAGCAACGGGAAGAAGAATGAAAAGAAGGAGGGAGGAAAGAAAGAAAGAAAGAAAGAAAGAAAAAAAGAGGAGGAGTGATTACAATGGTGGAATCCATCGGAGTGTCTGCATTCAATTCGCGGGATTGAATTGGTTTTTCTGAGGGAGTTTGTTCGAGATATACTGGTTCGATAATATACGTTAACGGACTTCATAATTAGGGGAGAAGTCAATTATATGGAAATGGCGCGCCGCTTTCCTTTTGTCAAAGAGAGAGAGACACAGAGAGAGAGAGAGAGAGAGAGAGAGACACGTTCGCAATTCTTGCAATTTTTCATCTTGTATGCACCGTCGATGTCGTGACATTTTTTTCTTTCTTTTTTTTTCTTTTCGAGAATTATCAATTGAATCCTCGGCCCAATTGCGAATCAGTGGCATTGCTCGAGCCATTGCCACTTGAAATTACGACCGATTTATCGGCCAATATTTATCTTTCGTCCACTCCCCCCCTCCCATTGCTAATTCGATCGTTCGCACCGTGCAAAACACGTAGCGATGCGTCGTCGCTTGTTTGGATTTTCGAGCGTTTCGTTTAATCTATCAGCGACAAACGATGTAAATGGCGCGCGGTGGCTCGTGATACATCGTTCGGAAAGTTTCGTTCGAGGTTTCATTCGTCCGCAGCAATTTCCCGGAGCAATTATGAGGCGTGTCGCGAGGCATATCGGCCGCAGGAAGCATTCAAATCCAGATCATCCCCCGCCTCTTGTACGAACGTTTACGCCGTTAAATCTCTCAAACGCAACGAGCGTTCTATTTCGCGGATATTTCGTAGAATTTCCCCTGTAGAAACTGTTCGGCGAAGAACGCGTGCAGATGATTACAGAGCAGAAGGGAAAGAAGAGGAGCGGAACGACAAGCGAAATTATTTATCGAGCAACGCGAATCCGACAAACAACCTGTCCGACAACGGTCGAGAAAGGAACAAGTTCGCTCGCTGTTCCCTTCAATACAACACACAAAAGCAACAATTTCCTTTCTCCTTAACTCGCAGCCGCTGCTATCAGGATTTTCAGATCAAAGGATTAATTACAGGGCTGTCGCGGGGTACCCGGCTCCGCGCGATAGATTCGCCCCGCGATCTCGAATCGGCCGCGTGTCACTTCCGATTCCCGGAGAACAAAGGTCACAAACCGATACCCGCGATGCGCTTGTCGAAGGTAGAAGGCTCTTTTTCCTCCCTCGAGTGGGAGAGGGGACGTTTCGCGATCGGGGTGAACGCGCGCGAATGGCCAACCGGGGAAAATGGCCTGAAAGGCTGATAAAGGGGGGCACCGGTTTCCGCGACAGACATTTCCAGGATCGTCGAAAGATCGTCGTAACAGGCGTCCTGTACTCTCGTCTGTCGATTAATTGAAGATATCGGAGCAGGGATACCTGCTAGCTATCTCTCGAGTCGGATTAAAAGCTGTCTCGTTAGGCGAGATCAAAGGACTCCATTTTCTAGCGGTCGGGCAAAAATACTCGGTTCCGGTTGCGCCGGTGTGTCGATCAGTGTTCCCGTTGGATCCGTGCACGGGAAGGGACATGGCAAGGGATGCTACCCTCGTTGGACGATCGTTGCTCTTCTCTTGTTCTCTAATTCCCCCCCCCCCCTCCCTCTGTTTCTCCCTTTCGTTGAATTAGCGTTCACCACCATATCTCTGTATCTACTGGTCGTCGGTATCTGTCGATTGCCAATATCTCGCCGAAGATGGCAAGAATCGACTGGCTGATCGAACAGGATCAGATAAGAGTTAGCGCTCGCTTGTTCGACCGTTTCAACGATCGTAATTCATCGAGATATCGCGAGCCGATCCTCGGCGACATGTGGATCCAGAAAGGATCTAAACTTGTTACTATTTATTTCGGGAACAATTTTACGGGCATAGCGAATATACAGAAATGATGGAAAATTTCACAAAATGATCGATGAACGTACCGACGAAATTGTTTTGGTAAAATGACCGGTTGAAAAATTTCATTCCAAGTTCTGTATTTTTTTTTTCATCCATTCGATTCTTGTTAAACGAAATGAAAATATAATACAAATTTGCTATCAATATTGTTTCCCATATTAAATTGACGGCTATTCTGTATTCCTTTTATGATCGGTTATTTGAACTCGGTTAAAAAACAGAGATACACGTGTTACGATAGAATTGATTAATCTCTTAACCGGCATCATTGGAGACCATTGAGAAATCACGGCTATCGAAATCTCTGCCACGGAGAAATAAAATAGAAAATTATTCCAGTAATCTACGACCGAATGATAGTATTCGATGGTCGATACTTGGCAACGCGGCACGAAAGTACCAGCATCTTCGAAACGTCCGTTTCCAACTTGTTACCATTTCAATATTTCATTAAACGTAATTACAAACGGGCCAAATTAGTTTGCATTTATTACTGAACTATCGATACGAAATGGGCGCCAACAAACCCAGCGTCAACAACCCGCGTTGTTAATTAAACGCGTTATTTCTCGTCCAATTAAACACAAACAATGTAATTATCAATTACGCTTTACTCTTTGCAATAATACGCCCGCTCGTTCAACAAATCAACGACGTGTGGCGAAACGTTATTTAATAATAAATAAAAAAAAGAAAAAAAAAGAAAGAAGAAAGAAAGAATGAATAATTAACGAGCATCCTGTCCTGTCCGTTTCTTACGCGATTCCGTGCGCAAACACTTTTTCATGAAATTATTTGAACATCCAATAATCGGGCAACAACGACGATGCTCGGAGCATCAATTAAACCGTGCTACGTAACGTAACGCGTGTTTACAAGGCGTATTTGCAACTCTGGCATTTAATTAAACACCGGAGCGTTGTCTGGAATTTTTCGATCGACACTCTGTTGCAATTATTCGCACCCGGCATATCGTTGATTTCATTCGTCGGCTGTAAGCAAACCCCGAGTTTGCTTCCCCACCCCTCCCCCTCACCCGGTTTCCGATCAGATTCGGCTTCCCCGCCGGTTCGACAGGTTCCCTTTGAATTTAATTGAGCGCTTTCGGATTACTCCCGGCGGCTCTGGACATAAACTTGCTTGGGATTTACCGATACGTTCCTTCCGAAGCCGACCAAATAGTTTCAATCGAAAGTTAGCGGGTTTCGGTGCCATTAAACGGTAACCAATGCCGCCAATATTATTCCCGAAGCGAAACTCCAAGTGGCTGGGAATCGTGACGGAATTCCCAATTTCGTCGGCCGTGTTACGACAATATGCGTTGGTCAACGAATTTCATGTAATTTCATGCGATCACACGTAAGTAACGAATATACATGGGATACATAGTGAAAAAAAAGAGGTCATTCCCGTCGGTACAAATATTTGTGGTTGCGAAACTTTTACATTGAAATGAATTTTCCATAACGTTGGTACTGGACGGTTGAGCACGATACATTATAAGCTGTAATCATGTTTCGCACGAAGTGTAAAGAATCACGATCACTCATCTTTTTATCGGTTTCTGCAAATGCACAGTCATAAGAATACCGTCTGTTATTATTTTCTATTGCTCAGCGTGCACAAAGGGTGATAACTGTCCATTTAGACACGAATCATCTGCTTTGGGTTGCGAAACAGTGTGCGTATATTGGAAGCAGGGTAAATGCTTTGACGAACATTGTAACTTTAGTCATATGGAATTAAGAAAAAAATCGCAAATCGATTCCATGTTATTGGGAAACGCAACGTGGAGGTTGTAGAAAACCACATTGTTCATTTATGCATAAGAATGCTCGTACAATTACTAATGATCCTATTAATCCTTATTAAAAATTTTGGTTTTGAACATCTAAAACAATGAACCAAAAATGGTCTAATCGTCAAGATATGATACAAAATATGATGGTAGTAGTACTAAGTCTGATCAAGGTAGAGGAAGCAGTGAAGCAGACAGTTTTATTGGCAGTCCAGCTGTTGATCCTCTTATCGTCAAATTCGAAGAAGGTATGAGGCTTTACTAGCCTCACCACCTCTGTCTTTCGTTTTCTTTTTTTTTTTATTTCACGTGTCGTTAACTGTTTTATCTGTTACACCAGTGGTAAAAAAGTTCCCAATCTTTTTCGTTTTTTCTTCTTTTTTTTTTTTGATATGGCAATGCCACATCTAAGCATCTCCAAAATCCTGATTCTTAATTATTCAAAAAGTGAATTTGCCTAAAAGGCAATTAATTCCAAGGCTTGAAAAGGAATTACTAGGAAATTGTTAAAAAAAGGAAATAACAATAATGAAATGAAGCAATGTGACAAACAGCAAATAAAGAGAGAACTGATGCACAAAATGTAAAATAATTTTAGCGGAGGCTAATTTTCTGCAATACTTGGATCATTGAAATTATTATGAAATAAAATAAAGCTATCTAACGAATTCAAAATGTTGGAAAATTCAAGTTCAAAGTTAAGGTGAAATGCAAAAAATTCGCTGTTAACGACTCATTCTCGAATTATCATGGTTTCACACGGTGGTGCATCTATCGTAGGCAAGATACAGACGCAGGAACGTTTTTGTTATTTTTGCTTGAAAATTGTTCAGCAGCCTGTTCTTCAGCGGTGAAACGAATCGAGCTCGATTTGCCCGGTGAAATTTAAAAATAGCCCCGGAATGAGAATTTCGTTTTAAATAGGAAACTCGGCTTGAATGGATCTCTAATTTTCGTCCGTTGTATTTCGCATATCGGAGTTTACATCGTTTCGCATTAAAACAAAAAAAAAAAAAAAAAAAAAAAGAAGAAACTCGTTTTCGCGCGTCGATCAAAACGAGTAGAAACTGAAATTGACTGCTTAGACAGAATTTATTTCTCGAATACCAACACCTAACTTGTGTCAGATTATTAAACAATAATTTGTATATACTATTATTAAATTTAATTTTGAACGTTAAATCCTTTTTCTTCTTTCACGGAAAGAAGTTACGAAGCGTGATTTAAACAGACAGATTTCGTTTCACTCGTCTCGTTAGATTTCATTTCGTCATTTACATCGAGAAATCGGGAATCATCCACGCGTTGAGCGTTGTTCGTCCCGACGTAACACGGAGGGATGCATCGCGCACCGTGCAGACTTCCTTTAAAACAATGGAACCCGAGCTACAATAATATTTGCACGGAAAGCCTCTTTAGGCGGTAACAGATCAAAGACAGTTGGTGAAAGGGGGCCCCGGGCGCGATCAGCGGCAAAGTTCCAGCTCAAAACAGCGAAACAACAACGTCAAGTTGAATTGAAGTGATTAACCGCAGCGGGGATCTCCGCCGCAACGTTGAAATTGTAATCAGAGTCGACTGGGAGAGGGAGAAGAAAAAAGAGAGAGAAAAAAGAGTAGGATCCGGGATTTCTATTATTTCACGCTCACCTGTGCACCGACGAGACCAGCACGTAATCTAGGAATGTCCGTGTGACTCCAGTCGGATCTGGCCCAAGGATCAACCCTGCCGAGATCGCTGCTCAGATTGACCTCGCCGAGTTGATTGTGTACGAACTTTCTGACGTTCCAGGGCAAATCGTTGTGCCTGCGGCGAACAAAAAGCGGTGGAAAACGGTGGCTTGGCGAAGAACTACTTGGTACAGAGTGCGCCTCGCCGGCTAGTTAGTTGCAAACTACGTATTGCTACATCTTTCTCTCTCGACGTGGATTATCGGCTTTGCCGCCGCTCTCTTCCGCTGTCAAGTAATTGACAAACCCGACGGTCGCGTCGTTTTTCTTCGCGAAGAATTTTTGCAACTTTGCGTCTACTGAATGGGACATGGTCGCAGTTGAGCTCGCGTGAGAAAACTTGTAAAATTTGCAATTTTTTTAACACGTCGAATGCCAAGATCAATGGAAACACGCAATTCGAGTGAATGTCGATACTTGTGAATTTTTCAATATTAGCTTCGGTTGCTACAACGAAATGTGAAGAAATTGATGCCAGTATAGAACGTATAAAAGTAATTTTATTTAAATGCACTGCGAACAAAGAGAAGGCTTTCGTTCCACTTCTAATTATTTTGGATCTTTCTCGTAACATCTTTTACAAAATCGTCGCTCGATCCTGCCATTTTTCTTTTTTTTTTTCATTTCACGGCACAGTTTCCGCTTGTACGTGAAGAAATGCGACAACCTCAATTCCACTATATCGTAAAAAGAAACAAGCGAAGAATCGAAGAAACGCGTTAGAATAAATGAAACATGGTGTATGTTGACATCTTGAGCCAGTCATGTGGCATTCAACGTGTTAATTAACGTGCAAGAGAGTGTCCAAGAGTGTCGTCGTGAACGTGTCGAAATAAGTTTCGATGGGAACGTGTTGGACGCGCGAGGATCTTACCCGTCGATCAGAGGCACTTCAGTGAGGATCCTCCTGATCACGTCCAGCCTCTGCTGATGCGTGACAGGCGCGGATTGTAGAAGCAATGGTAGACAAAGCCCACCAAGAAGCAGAGCCGCCACCAGTAGCAAGATGGGCGCCAACACCCGGCATCTTCTTCGAGGACTCTCTTCTCTGCGGTCTTTGCTGCTGCCGCTGCTTGGCGAATCCTCGCACGGCGGTGGCAGTCGCACTGTGCCGTTGCACGGTGCCACGTCTGGCAGTTCTGTTAGGCACGTCGTCTGCAAACCAGAAATAATTCCCCCTCCTGTTATTATTACGCTCTGTCTCGGTTCTCGCGTTCTCCGTTTGCTCCCTCGTGCAGAAACGGCACGACAGTTATTACGTAATTTGTAAATTGGCCGGAGTTCGCGCGAAACGGCGCCTCTTCGCCCAAATGATAATGACGTTTCGAAAGTCAGTTCCGCGGTGAGACAGTGAGATGCAACAAATTTTCACAAGTTTCACAGACAAGTTTGTGTATAATTGTGTATAATAATTTTACAAATTGCAGAAAGGAATGGTTGTACTGGTGTAATATCAATATTGTAATAATTAATGATACGACGCGATATATTAATATAATTAGAATTACATTAATATAATTGTAATATTGCAATGGAATGATAATTTTATTATTAAATTAAAAGTGCATTATACCACATATTATAATAATATTAATAATCTACGAATTGTATCTATATATTCCCACGTTTAATTTCGAATTTCATTCCATATTTCTCTCTCGTTTCACAATGAGACATGCAATTATGGCACGGTCGAGCAGCTGAATAATATAATACAGAATTATATTTGATTAATTATACGATCAGTGTATTAATATAATATAGAATATATAATTGGAATTACATTTTAATATTATAATAATATATTACAATTATATTATAATAATCTACAAAATTGTAACCATATTCCCAAATTTAATTTCGAATTTTATTTCGCACTTCTCTCGTTTCACAGTTAGATATGAAATTATGATACAGCCGAACAGCAGTTGAACCACTAACGAGTCATTAACGCAACGTAATGAAACTGTAACGTCCATGGTGTTTTCTGTCTGCATAGGCCAAACCTTTCACACTGGCGTAAGAAAAATCGCAACTTGCAGGGAAACAACCTGACGTATAACCGAGAGGATATATATCCGCCGAGTCGCATTGCAGACACACACCGTGGAACTTTCCTTCGCACTTATCCTAACTCCCATAAAGTAGAGTAACACCGAGACGGGTTTTCCGCGCGTGTTTTCAAGTCCTTCTATCGTATTCTACCGATACTTCGAGCATCGGTGAAACTTTTATCGAGGTAACACGAGGCAGAGCGGCAGAACTCTTCCCCCCTCCCCAATGTAGCGAGCCAGCAACGATCCTCGATCGACGTTGAATTCATCACGCGTTAATTTTCACATTGATCAAAGATTTTATTTTGCATCAAGTAGTGTTTTTAGTTTCGGAGCAGGCCTGTTTCAATCGCAGGGCTTCGAAAATTATGAATTAAAATTGACAAACGGTATGGAACATGAATGGGATAATAAATTAAGGAAATAATTTCTCGAGATAAGTAATATCTCAAGGGGAAAGACAAAGGAAGTAAATCGAATTAAGATTAAAATCAAAGGAGATAACAGATTGGAAATGGAGACGAAATTTCGCCACTTTTCTTTCAAAAATTAAGATAAACTTGGCTGGTCGCCATTCTTCCGTAATAGTGGTCGTACGTGTTTCAACCAAACGACGCGATGATTAATTTTTTTTTAAAAAACGCGAGACGACAGCAATATTCGTTCGAATGTTAAAGAGGATGCAAAATTTGACGCGCAGGCTGACGCTTCTTCCTTCGTTTCAGGAGGAAATTTCATTTCTTTCGCGTTTCTTTCTGTGAGAACACAATAAACCCCTGCTGCCTCATCGAAGAAGAGACGAACAGATCGCCCGTGTTGCGCGCGTGAAATTGCTCTTGGTTCTTTCACCGCATAGATAATTCCGCGGAGATAACTCCACTGGCAGTTTAGGGTAGCATTGTGCGCCCATGGAAAACAAGGGAGATCCCAGTTTCATTCGGATTCCCCTGGTTCCGCAGTTCTCGGGTTTCCTCCATACACACACACACACACACACACGTATACACACGTGCACGTGCGCGTCTGTATCCACTAGAAAGTTCGCATCCCTGTGCATCCGCATTATTGTGCGCCATAAATACAGGAAACTCGCCGCTGCCATATACACACGGCTAAAGAGAGAATGAGAGAGAGAGAGAGAGAGAGAGAGTTGTACGTCAGCCAGATAAAAGTTTCGTCGATGCTCACAAAGTGCCAGCTTCTTTCAACTTGCTCGTTTCCGCAGTATAAAAACGTTATATCCAGCGACAACGAGGTGGATTGCGGATGCGACAACCTACGAGGAGAGGGAGAGGGGGGCGAGAATTGCAAAATCGCTGGGAGGCGATCGTCGTTACACCGCGGAATTGCGGAGAGAAGAAGCCAGTGGAAATATCCATGGAAATTTTACGAATGACGAACGATTATACAGGCGGTTGTGATGATTGCGATAAGTGTCGTTCGCGATGAGCGCAACTCGCTTTGAGAATGGATATTTTTAATCAGAGAGCTTTAGCAGAGATCGATACAATTTGCTGGCAACAGCGCGCGGAGAATTCAGAAGCCGATGAGTACGAGTTCACTGTTACTCTTCTTCGAGTCTGTTAGTCTGATGGAACAGTTCAGTCATTACGATGTACAGTTTCGCGAAAAACCAGGCCACCTGGATTATCCTCTCTATCAGTGATATGATCAGGCACGAGAATCGTTCCTGACGTAACTTGAACTGATTGAAGAGACGGAAGATCATTGTCTCTTTCTCTCTCTCTCTTTTTTTTAAATATCATTTTCGAATGAATCGTTGGATCCATTTTTTACGGAGTGAAACGTGTGTTTTTCTTCTCAAAATTCAGACATGTTTGCGATTCGTGGCCTCTTCGAATGACCTTGGAAAATTAGAAATTTTCAAATTAACACGAAACTTACGTAGAGCGAGATTCCAGATTAAATCAACAAGTTTAGAGAGTCTAAACAAACACTGTTACTTATTGCCGTATGAAATTTACTATCGTTTACTATTAATTCTCTCAAGGATTTGTTCATCGCTGTTAGTTCTCTTGGTGTACCAGCGACAGGCGATTCGTAACGAGTTATTCAAAGCAGGACAAGATTGAAACGATATTCATTGATGGCGAGGCTCGCCAGTGTCCGTGTAAGAGAAGCTGTTCGTATATGTTATATTAACCCTTAACGGTCCGGAAGTATTTCAAGTTTACTTCCCACCAGGCCCAAGCTATTTTTCATACGAAGAGAAAAAGTATTGAATGTTATCAATTTCTGTAACATTTTTCCACTCGGTAATCTCATCAGCAGTATCGTGTTCATCTTCTTCATCCTCGCTGTAACTTATATTTGGAATTTTTCTTCTTTTTCTAGGAACTACTTCGCTATCGCTACTATTGTCACTATCGTTATAATCTGAAAACGTAATGCTTCTCAGATTTTCATTTTCATCGATAGAAATACCGAATTCAAACTCGTCGTCACTACTGCTAATATCATTGAAATTATCGTTATCATCGTGTATTATATTCTTTCAGAGTTTCCGGCCATATTTTACGGTTTTATTAACAAAATAAAATACAATAGACTAAACTGTGTGTAAAAGAACTCCGATAACGCGCACGTTCTTTTGAAAAATCAAACACAAGACTGACTTTGCATGCCGAAGAGCACAAAAGTGCACGTACACAAAAACGGTAAAAGATAACAGAATATAGGTAACAAGCGAAAACAAATTCACAGAAATGACATGCGCAGAATACTTAACGCGTTAATAGTAAATATGACAACTCTAACAGTGATGAAAAATAGTAAATTGGTTTTTATCGCCATATACGCGGCATTGGACCCAGTAAGTGAAAGCTGCTTATATGGCGGCATTGGTCCGCTAAGGGTTAAACTATTTTGTCGACGAGAAGTGACCGAGCGCGGTGTCTTGGACCGTGAATGTTTAGGCAAATCGATGAAATTTTTCACGAAACGGAACCTGACGATGGAAGTGGAACCACGTTTGTACAAACTCCATTTATCCCGGTTGAATTTGAACGCGTAACACGAACTCTTGCTTGTTGAATCCACTTATTCGAACGTGAGCCGGTTCAGCGACGGGAGAATCAGTGGACACGAATTATACGAACTTCAGTTTATATAAACTATTTATCCCTTGACAAATTCCTGTGAACTTAGTTTTGCCGTGTTGCGCAGTATCGGCGAATTACTACTTGCTACTACCAGCTACTCCTGCAACGCGATCGCGAAATTGCTTAGAACGACTGCTGTGCACGCGTGCACGCGGGAGAACGGAATTTCCCAGGTGCGAAAGCAAGTATTTAAATATATATATATATATATATATATATATATATATATTTACATACACACACACACACACGTATATGCACAAGCCAAGAGAACAAGACCGGTATTTGTAATTGATTCGCTGCGCTTGCCTCCTGCGTTTCATCGAAGGCTTCGAGCCTCGACTTTATTCATCGCATGCAAATTTACGCGTTTCTGAATTCACCCGAAAAATCATAGTTATTAATTTCTGCGTAATAACGAGGATTTTAAATATTGCGCGCATGGAAAAATTAGCCGAGCAAACCGATTTATAAAAATCTTCTCTATTTCCCTCATTGCACTTTGAACGCAATTATTTAATATTTTTCGGTACTTTGGCATTTGTTCCGATGAAAAATAATCTACAAAGCCTTTTCAAGTGAGAAAAATAGTACTCTGTATTCGATTACTAGGGTTAACAATTTAATTTACGACCGTGTTACGTCGTTCATTTGCAATTACCTCGATTGCCAGTTCTTAATATTACCGACACCGCTATCTCTGTTACTTTACCGATCTTGGGGGAAACGATTGACAAAGCTGAAGTTAAATTGAGGTTTTGCACGGATTACCGACTAATGGGGAAAATTGGATTCATTTAGGGGGGAGGGACACGCGATCACCGTGTTGCATGCGTTCGTTCGCGCGAAATTTAATTTTCCTTTTAATTGATCGATACTATTTGGCATTGGTATTCGAATTTCCAGTTTTAATTAGAATAGATCTACGATCGCGTCGTCGCAGCGGGGCCGTACACGTGCATACAAACGTTCGTACAAACGATCCGTGGGCTGGGCTTTTCGAGGCTGTTACGCTGCGTTAACAAGGAATTTCGTTGCCGGTTAAATGTTATTAATGTTACACGCGCGGTTCCCTCGAAACTTCTCGTAAATAATCGTTTAATTACACGCGATTGTCGTTTGATATGCGCGGTTTCGAACACGTTGCAATCGGGCCGTATCTTTCGCATCGATGGATCCGCAGTTCGCCGGCCGTGTGTTGTAATTGATGCTTTTGTAACGACGTTGCACCATTTCGTCGCGATATATTTTTTTTTCCAGCTCGCACGTACGCGCTCCGCGTAATTATTTTCAATTATTGCAACTTCGTTCGCGTTGCGCACGATCACACCGCTCGGTAGAATTTTTTTTATGGAGGAATTTTAAGTATAATTGAGCTATCAAGTTCAAGCTTCATTCTTTCAATAACGCACGTCGCGGAATTTGATAACAGCGAATAACGATTGCGCGTTGCTTGACAGGGTTGTTAAGTGATATAATCTACGTCTGGCTTGAGCGTAAGTAGTACAGTCCGTGCTTGGTCAGGCGAGTTTCTTTCAAACTCAGACCTATATTGGCGCGTAGACTTATTTTTGAATGAAGTACGAAGTTTAATATACTTGAAGTGTAGAACAACATATTTTATGAAAAATAAAAATTTCGCGTGCGAAGGGTTCACGGGGAAAAAGGGGGAATGCCAATTTTAAGAAACTTTGAGTTCCTACTCCTCGTTATTATATCATATCGAAAATTAAAGTTTTCTGACGGTTCTGTATATGAAAACATTAGTTTTCGTATATTTATGAAATGTATATAGTAATCTCCCTTCTTAGGTCAATTCGCAATAAATCTCGAAAATTTCAACTACTCGTATGAACATGTTTTTTGCGTTTTTCCATTGCAACGGCATAGTATTAACTCGACATTGGCAGCAAATGTTATTTCAGTTTGTTTTCATATTCTTTTATATATCTTTCATACTTATATAGTTTATGTCCGAGTAAATCCTGCTGCATGATATTTCATTTATTTAAAATAATACTGTATAAATATATATAATTTGTAAATTGCTGAAGTGTAACTTCGTAAGAAATTGCAATATTTATTATATACATGTAACAATAATAAATGTTGCAATTTCTTACGAAGTTAGACATTCGACTTACGTGAAATTCAAGTTTATGAATTACGCAATTTCAATCATAAAGAATGCGAAGAAATAAACTTTTTATACATGAAAAGATGCAAAAGTTGTTACACGTTTAATCGAGAAGTAGATTTTCGTTGGAAAAACTCCTGACATTCCTTCGTTCTTCGGCGAATTTTCCTTCGTTCAAGATCCTCTCGGCCCAACTGCAATCGACTCTGAAGAATCGATTGCCCGACTGAATATGCCCACTGACAGAGAGTCTCGGCGATAACGGCGCTCATTTCGAAATCTTTCAGGGCCGATGCTTTCGAGCCTGTCGTTCGACTTCACGAACTTGCGAACGTTCTCCGCGTTCGTCACTTGGCCGTGTCCTTGTTCTCGCGTTTGTACTCTCCCACGGGACAGATTCCGTTTTCCGTCGGCGGGGCGATTCCTTCGCTTGCTCGTTACCTGGCACATCGCCACGCGTTAACGAGGGAACAAGATGAAATTTTGCCGATAGATATCACGCTCGGTCGCGGGATTCTCGGTGCACAAGCTCCTCCGGAGACCGGGATATTCACAGCATTGATGTGACATCACGTACAACGCCGACGGGTTTTCTGTGCGGTTGAACATTCGTGCTCCTCGCCTGTCCAAGGACGTCCGACCGACCATCGGTGTCGCCGGATCTGTTTCGTTACGGGACGGAAACTGTCTTTCAACGCGGACGGTGGTTTGGCGGATTGCTCGCTAACTCGCTACCACGACGGTAGCTATGCTCGTTTGCGTGGAATTGAGAATGCGCGTTGTTGAGAAAACATATCGAATAATTTCGTTCGTGCAATTATCGATCGACTTTTGAGAAAGTGTTCTTTTTTTTTTGAAATTTTTTTATCTTTTAAAGTATTTTTTTTTTAATAAATGATAAAATGGTAAAATATATTATATTAAAAATTATATTATATTTTTATCACATATTTATATTATATTAGAAAGTATATTATAAGTAGTAATACTCTAGAGAACATTTCTAAAAGTATTTTCTAGAAATACTTAAAAAAAATTATTACTCGTAAAGCTTAGTTTTTTTTTTACAACGAACGAAATTATTCAGGATGTATTGAAAGTATTTTTTAAAGTCTGGTTTTAGTTAGGTAACATAACTGTGGAGAATTGGAAAAATTTCCACGTGTCATGATCATTAAAAAATTACGAGTATATTGAATCCAATATTGTCCGTTCAAATCATTGATATTTCCATTAATATTTCCACGAAACTAAATAAATTCGATTTCCATATGCGAATAAATAAGTTAGACTTGTATAAATTATCGATCGACTTTGGAGAAAGTGTTTTTTTGAAATTTTTTTATCTTTTAAAGTATTTTTTTTTTTAATAAGTTTCATCAACTTTTGATAATACTTTAGCTTCTGAGTAAGTATATTATATTAAAAATTATACTATATTTATATTATATTAGAAAGCTTTCTGAGAAAATATTTTTAAAAGTATTTTCTAGAAATACTTAAAAAAAATTATTACTCGTAAAACTTAGTTTTCTTTACAACGAACGAAATTATTCGGAATGTTTGAAAATATTTTTTAAAGTCTGGTTTTAGCTAGGTAACATAACTGTGGAGAATTGGAAAAATTTCCACGTGTCATGATCATTAAAAAATTACGAGTATATTGAACCCAATATTGTTCGTTCAAATCATTTTCATTAATATTTTGTTAGAAGAAATCCGCGAAACGCGCGTGTGGAGCAGCCTCTCGATATCTCGCAACACTGGTACACTTCAAAGTGAGCCTGAAAGTTCCATTTCAACTAGTTCGTCCGAGAATTTTATCCCGTACGGCGCGAAATGTGTCAACATTTCCTATCTATCCGAGGCAAGCGAGCAAAGGGAAAATAATTGCAGCACGATAATTGTTCACAATTATAACTTCGTCCCGTTTGGCAAAGAGCGACGCGCTGTTAGAGAAATAGGCGTACTGAGCCTACATGAGCAATCGTCAGAAAGTTCTCACGGCCATCCACCGACGTCGAATTTGCTATATGTAACAATAATTATCGTCCACTCGCACGCATCTGGCATCGCTCTAGGTCGCCATAGAAAATGAAAATTGCACCGCGCGTAATTGCTGGACTCTGGGACTTTTCTTTTTTTTTTTTTTTTTTTTTTCGTCGAGTTCTTACGCTGAAATGAAGCGCGGTGAAAATGAACCAATTTTGTTGCAAGAGTTCTTTTCATTACTTTTCGCAATTCAATCTCTCTGTGATACGAGTTTCGTTTTTTAACGCAGCGTGCATCGTCGTTCCATCATGTTGAAGGATTGGTAATTTTTCGTAAAAGATTTTAGGGATTTGATCGACTTTTAAAAAAAAAACAGAAAAAAGGAAAAAAAACGCTGTTACACTTTCACATCGTCGATAGTTTCAGTATTAATTCACGCCGAGAGCGAAGTCACACGAGGCAGGTCGTTGTTACGGGGGACCGTGACAGTTTTTCCTTTTTTTCCTTTTTTCTTTTTTTTTTTTTGTTTCTGTTTTATTGCAGTTCCTTTCGCGACACGACCGCGGCCTCGATAAATCAGAATTATTACGCAATGCGGAGCCAATTTCGATATCTATCCTCCGGGCGAAATTGCCAATTCGTTCCACGGGGCTCCTCGAAAAATTACGACCGCGACCGGGACAAAAAGTAATTGAAATTTCGTGAACTCCCGCGATAAGGCGCCGATCGAGTTTCCAGTTTTATCTCCGTTTCACCCCGGGTGTTTTACGTTCCGGCTATATTTGCAACGTACCGTCCCGAAACATATTTAAATCACAGAGTTATTACCGTCCGGGCAGAAGATAAATTCTCTCCAGAAATTTTTATCTCTTTATCATTAATCCTTGGAAACTTCGAACGACGTTTAACATTCATGCGAACGTTCATCTTGAAAAAAAAAAAAAGAAAGAAAAAGTGTTTCGCGTTAAAGTCCTTAATTTCAACCCAAGTGCGAGGAATCATCAGTGTTCTTCGTTTATCTCGCTAAACGACTCGAAAGACTCGTCGATCCTCTATTTGCAGCATTAAGCGCGGACAATTAAAGATGGCGTATCCAGCTCAATGGCATCCGCGGCAATTGAGTTTTACCAGGTGGTTCGACATAATTATCCCGGAGCGGCGGGTTACTCGGGGCGCCTTGCTCGATTGCAAAATCGATCGCCGCCCCGTAATTCTCCGTTGTTCTGTCGCCTTCCGGTTTACCTGCTCTTTGCCTTCGTTTTTCGGCCATCGTCTGTTCCAGTAATTAAGGAACGCGCGCCAGTCGTAAATGGTTATTAAAGGCCGCGTGTTACGGTCGTTAAAGAGTTCCCACGATGGTGGGTTCATTAATTAAAAATTCTTCAAAACTTTGTTGCTTACGGCTCGAGCTTGCGCGGTATACCTCGCGTCTCACCGTGGATTTCACCAGTTGGGAAAGGGAAAAAAATCTAACCTCTACGGAAACCTAACCTCTACGCAAAAAGTGATGCTACATTTTCTTTCCTTTTTCTTTTCTTTTCTTTTCTTGCACGCAGCCTTGAAACTTGACAGCCGACGGAACTTCGGCTTCTGAGTTTCTTAATCCTGTCGGCGTGTGCAAAACTCCGCGCGTCCCCGAGATGACGTGAATTTAATTTAATCAGGGCCACGCGCGTCGCTACATTCTCGTACAGAGTATATACCAGAGTGGGTATATACAAAGTGGTGCATTTAAGCGAGATTGTTTAAATTTTTGGGTGATAAATTCGGTGTCACTTCAAGGTCATGTTCTTTACGTATTTCTTCATCACCTACACGATGCAATGAAAAAAAAAAAATACATAGTTATATGTAGATAAAAACATCAATGATTTAAAATTGAAATTATAAATGAAAATTCTGAAAAAATATTCTCACCAGTTGTACTGATCTTTTGATACCATTCTTGTTAGGTGAAAAATATGTCTTGCGTCGTCACGATTCGAAAAGATATTTTTCGATTAGGTGGCCTCCCTTAAATGAATCACCCTGTATACATCGGTGGCTGCGTTTCGTGATCTGCTTTCTAATTACCGATTCTGTGACAATCGCTCGTCTCGCGGTAGTAAAATGTTGACGTGAAACGTACGATAATTGGAGGGATTAGAAATGAAGAATCTATCGTAGCTAATTAATTGGTTACGTTAAAAAGGACTTTCTAAGCCAAGCTTAAGACATTGAAAGTTGTTCTTTATATCCTCGAACAAAATTTAATAAACAATAAATATTAAAAAAATAGCGTGAAAATTACAATTGCAATTTAAATTGTAAAAAAGCACATTACATTACAAAAAATAATGAAAAAAACATACGATAATTGGATCGGGCACTGAAAATCGAGAATTCATCGCAGGTAATTATCGGCTACACGAAAATGATCTCCACCTAGATTTTCCAAGTCAAATTTACAATTATATTGAAAGTTTTTCTTCAAAAATTGGTATTTAAATATTTTTTCTGTCGTTTTATTTCAACACTCTCACAATTATAATTTAAACTGCAATAATGTTTTTTCTACGTTGATCGTAACTTGTCCATTGCACCTTATCAGTTGAAATTAATTTATAATACAATGTACGTCACATATGTAATCAAACTTAAAATCGTATTATTCGCGTTTCAGTGCGCTCTATTAGCGTTGTTCGATTTCCCCTGATCAATAAGTTTATCTTCAAATCGTAATAAAATTTAATCGTAATAAACGTAATAAACGTAATAAAGGAAAGGCTATGAAACCGGAGTGCATTTCGACTTTCGACGTTCGATATTTTTCCATTGTTCCCTAGGTGTTTCTTTCGGTTTGTTTCGTTCAATTTAATTGTTTTGTTCAATTTAATAGTTATGCCCGTGCTATTAGTAATTTCTTCACAATGCGTGTATGACATTTGCGCACGCTCTCGCTGTTGATAAAAGGGTTCAGCAAATAATTCTATTTGCAGATAGCAAATACGACCGACGTGTACGCAAATATGCAATATGTATATATTTTTTTGAACATAAAACAAATAAATTGAACTCGTTCTCACTTGAAAACTATTAGTTTTCCACCAAAAGCTGCAGTACTACAGTTTTCCATGAAAAATATTTATAGTACGTCTATATAAAATTTCTGTCATTCAAGTATTCACGGTCTAACATTTCAATAGATTATTATTTTACAGCGTGCGTCGTACAATGACTTTCTTGTTTCGAAGGTTACGTCACCCTTTTCTATATCGATACTAACTACTTTTTTCTAGTCTCTTTTATACACCGAGTTACAATGATCCTTTTAATGCAGTATAACTTTCTTCGTGCTCTCAAGAATCAATCGCAGTTAATTTAAACTTTACACTCGTGAAATTAAAAATAGAGTTCGAGTAAAAGCGAAACACTTGAATGACGCATCGTACTCAATCGGGAAGACTGGTTTAATCCGACAAAATACCTGAATGTTCGAAGATCATCCATTTGACACGTTGATTCTGTTTCTACAAATTTTAAGTTAACACGAGCAACAAAAGTATCAAAATTTGTCTTGCACTTTTGCCAATATATGTACCGGAGACGAACAAATATTCTGTGTCCGAACGATACGTGCGTGTGTGTGTATATATATATATATATATATATATATACACATATATGTGTGTATATAAACAAAACGTATGGAATTGCGCGTGGCAGCCACCGAGCACTTAATCCGCGTGACTCGCGCGAGTCAAGAAAGCGCGGAGACAAGAGAATTGCACAGCGGGTAAAATCGATAACGCTATGTACGACGTGTTTATCGAATTAACCTCGGCATCAACGTCACCGGGATTATTCTGCTGGTAATCAGATTCGTAGTTTGCAAAGCAGATAGCGATTTCAGCGGCGCTGCCTGCTGAAGTTGCAAATCTCATGGTGGAATCTCGAATCGAATTCCTGGGCGAGAGGCCTTTCTCTGTTGCCCTTCGGCGAGGTTAATATTATGGAAAGTAGAGCAAAGATTAAAGTGTCTGGGGGTCTTGGCTGAAGGGGATCGGAGAGAGAGAAAGAGAGAGAGTTAGGCGAGAATATGAGAGGCGATCTTATTCGAGTGTCTGCAATTCGTACAAAGAAAAGTAAGGGAGGAGGACCCGGGTCAGACTCGGGAACGTGGCTGCCAGAGTTAATGGAACTAAGAACCATGCGAATCTGTTAAGCCTGGCAAATGCTTTTCCCGCTTTGATCCGTCAGCTGCACTGTGCTTCCTCGTCTGAATGGCTTCGCCCGCCACTTGACGCTCGCTCGCGTATCTGCGCATTTCGCGTGTTGTTCGTTTGTCGTTATCCTCATCCGCCTGTGATATTAAAATCCAAGGGTAACGGACACCACGCCGGCGAGCCACTTTCAACGAGCGGGCCGGCTTTTGACGCTACGCGATATATCTCGCGCCGTATCGGGACTTTAACTCGGGAATAAACAATGACAGTCTTAGAGGACTCCGGCTGTGTTTCACACAGCTAGGCTGTATCTATTATTTCAGCTATCTACTATATCAACAATTCAGGGAACGTTAACGCGTGCAAAAGGTGGTGGGTACGTTGAATGACGAGAGCCAGACAGATGGTTAACAGACAGAAGAAGAGAGTCGGATATTTTCCGAGTCGGTTCTTGGATTTCGAAAGCTCGATCCTGGCGATGCAAGTTGGTGAAACACCTTGGTGATACACCAAGTCGACGAAATCGAAGATTTTGTCTTTTCGTATTTCGTCCGATACTCTCTAGAATTTTAAGCAGACGTCAAAGTTCGTTTTAATTATTAATTGCGTTATTGGCTTCGTCAATTTGTCAACGAACTGTGAAACTTTACTTGCGTTTCAACTGTGTGTTGTTACATCGCGAGATGTAATCGTGAATTTGAAGTCAGAAGATCAGCAGAAACGTCGATCATCAGTTTTTCAATTGTTTCGTTGCTTCGACAAGGCTTGAAACGATCGTGTTACATTCTGTCAGCGATAAAGCAAGTTATCAATTTGTTAACGAATTCTGGAATTTTACGTCTAGTCTGAACTAATTGTAATTTGTTCAGACTAGCGATATATCATTGTTGGCCACATATTAATTTCTTAATATGTTCAATCTTGTAATTATTATTTTCCACAGAATTCTTGTAATTATCGACTTCGCTCGGTATTTCTCGCTCAAGTGCAACTTAACTTTTTGACGGCAGTAAAAGATAAAATTAAAGTCAGAAAATTAGGAAGTCAGTTGGTCATCGGCCTTTCAATTATTAGAAATTGAAACGATCGTGTTGCATTCTGTTTAGACAGCTTTTTGAACGCTAAAGTATCCGCTACCGCAGGACTCGTATCTCCATCACGGAACTTTATCTTTAATTACACTTTCATATCCGCGGTGCCGCGCGAGAGCGCATATCTCCGCGAGCACGTAGCACCGGTCCCCGAAATACTAAATCAAACGCTCCCCTTTCGGAAAAGTTTCGAGAGCCGGGCAAACTGTTCCCAACTATCGACACCCGACAGCGCGATAGTTTTCATTGGGGAAGGGGAGAACGGCCCCCCTTCTCGCGCAGTTTCTCTCAGATCTCTCCCGTCACGTCGACTTCAGGGAGTTCTCGCGTCGTCCCAGATGACGTCGCCCTTATACGTAACGTCGTGAACGATGTGTTCTCCATAATTCTTCGAGAACTATCGTTCACGTGTCTTGGTCACCTGATCGATTCGACCCTCTTTACGCCGGAATTCGAGTCCCAGTGAAACAGGGAAATTCGAAGACTAGAAGTGAAACTGTAGCATTCGCGTTGAGTGACTTTTTTTAGTCTGGCGAACTCGGCGTTTGAAATTGCTTCCGCAGCGCGGCACGTGACATACGCTTTTGCATAACTGAAGAGTTGAAATGGCAGGCGACAAGCGCCGCGCGCGAAAGAATGTATAAATTATGATTGTTTTTAGCGTGAAAAAAATGATGGAGGGAAATAATTTACCTCGGCTTTTAAGGCTATATCGTTGTTTCAACGCTGCATCGTGGCACGCTATGCCTACCATGTGCAAGTAGACCTTTAAGGAAAATCATTTTTTCATCGCGCAGACTTTTTCTCCCTCGCGTGAGAAATTACGACGAATCCACTGCGTGGAAATCCAAATTCTAATGTTACGTAAAATCTGGCTGGCAGATCACAAAGTTCTATCGAAAGTTTGCGATTTTTCAAATTTATCAACATCTCAACGTACAATAGCGTGCAAATAGTTTTTCCATCCACTGTAGAGGGTGCGGTGGTGCATTCACCAGGCGCTAAGAGGCTCGATACGCGT
The DNA here is from genome assembly GCA_032399595.1 of Tetragonula carbonaria. Classification (NCBI taxonomy): domain Eukaryota; kingdom Metazoa; phylum Arthropoda; class Insecta; order Hymenoptera; family Apidae; genus Tetragonula; species Tetragonula carbonaria. Next base: position 4,381,229 of record JAUCRC010000011.1, on the reverse strand, counting down.
CGAATGATCCGAGATCAACTCGTTTCTTCCCTGGATTTCGAATCTTTTCTTCGCTTTGTACGTATCTCGTGCACACGCTCTCCACGTGTGTGTATACGTGTGCAAAAGAGGATAGAAGGGAGGAAGGGGAGGGGGGGGAGATCCAGAAGAGGACTTGAAAGCCAGCGAACTCAGTCCGAGCATTGTCGAGTTTTCGTATAAATTTCTCCTCGACGTAAATTCAAAGGCCGCCTCCGTTGGCGCACAAAGCCAGCTCGAAGGGGGTAGCTGAGACAGAGCTTGGTGTAGTTAGAAGGGGTTGAACGAAGAGAAAAGAGGGGAGACGAGGCAGCATGCAACCGGGGTACTTTCAAGTCTCTCTCTTTCTCCTTTCTCCACCTGCGTTCACCCTTCTCTTTCACCCATCTTCTTTATCTCTGGCTGTCCGCTCGTTCTCTTAATTCTCCAGCGATTAACGATCCACGCCGACGAGAAATTAGTCCTGTTTGTTTTCATCCCTCCATCGTCAATGCCCTTTCTTCCCCTAAACGTCTCACTTTTTTGCCAACAGGGCTTGTTGAAAACAGTTTGTGACGTCGATATTCTCTTGAAATGGTCACACACGACCGGATACTCTTAATAATATATTACAAAAGAAACGAAGTTTCTTTTCTCGTTGATGTCGGTGCCGATCGGTTTCATATCGGTCCTAGGATCGTTATTTTTTTTCGGTCGTCCATGTATATTTAGGTGTACGTTTTCACTTTTTTCACTCAAAACTTTGTTCACAGTTTTAATCTTGGTCTAACTTGGACACGTTTGATGAATAACGTATCGTGTGTAACATTCGGTAAAGTGCTCGATCGACGTGAAGATAAACTGAATTTAATAATCTTTCCTGACTAACCGGAGCTGGCGGAACGGCTAAAATCACACAAGCCGATTTATTATGTATAATTTAAGTAGTTTAGTTACTCAGTGTGAGTTACTGGTCAGTTAGCTGCAAGTAGAACGAGTTCGTTCGTAATTAGACAGTCACATGTAGGATAAAAATCTGTAAATAGTCAGACAGTCGTAAGTGGAGTAAGCCCGCTCGTAGTCGAGCTCACGCTTAGTAAGTAGAACGACTCCATATGCATTCAGAAAATCGCAAGTAAAACAAGTGCGTACATAGTCAGACACTAGCGAGTAGAACAAGCCAACCTATGACCAGACACTCGCTGGTAGAACGAGCTCGTATATAGTCAGACACTCGTAAGTAGAATGTGCCCGTACGTAGTCAGAATCTCAGAAGTAGAATGAGTCCGTTTATGGTCGAACATAAAGTAAAACCAATAGTATTTCGCCTAAATTATCGAGCATAGGGATTTTATACGCTCGCTGCGATACGGCCGAGACCTGGATTGCAATCGTGTTGGTGAAATATCGAAATGCTTTCTTTTTGAATCTTTACCACAGAGAGTGAGAGAGAGAGAGAGGAAAATTATATAATATTGCGCACAGACAAAATTGCTACTGAAAGCTTGACAGTTTTTGAGTGTGTAATTTTCGAGTGATTTGTTCTTTGGCCGATACTCGGCTCAGGTTTTATTGCGAGAATTCTGTTTGGGAATTCTATTTTGCCGGTTAATCCGACTCAACTTCCGCATCGATTATTACCTCCTCGATGGAGCTCGACGGAATTGAACGGATATAAACTCTGTTTTACGAACGGGTTGCCCATTATTTTATTTTTAAATTAACTGGACACGATAATTGAGTGTATTTATCTCAGTTTATATGTTTCTTTTTCTTCGTTCCTGTCCATTGTGTAGAAAAATTATTTGACGACTGTTTGAAATTCGAACGAAAGAGGAATGGGCAATGTATTTAAAACACGAAGTACCGGGGACATTTATTGATATTTAGTATATTTTTCACTGAAAATTTTTCCAGTTATTTTATTATTTGATTGTTACGGGTGAATTCTCATTTGGGCATGAGAAATTCGAATATCGAACGTAATATGCAATAATTACTTAATGATTGCAACGTTTAGTAGAAAGTGCAATTCTTTGCGGTAGACGTATTTTTATAAAAATCCTCTTGCGTGAAAATTCACCGCGAAAGCGCTGTTCATTAAAAATCTGTCTCGTATTTCTCTTCTTTGCTCATCTTCTTCACTCTTGAAAGAAGCACCTTGAAAGAAGCCGGGAATAGCACGGTTTGCTAGTTGCTACTCGCGCAAACTGTAATATTTACATCCGCGTGAAAAATAATCAGTCTCTCAAGCATATTTCCACGGCGAACAAAACGAAAATGGGACGTCCCCTGCACGGGCAAAAGTTTGCGCGAGAAAACTTTTTACTTAACGCGCAGGGACCTCTTGCTCTTGGGTGTCTTCCACACAGGCGACCAAGTGTAACACACTTTTGTGAAATTTCCGCCGACCGCGAATGCATTTAAATTAAGTCGTCGAGAAGTTAGGCCAGCCGGCGTTGTTTGGTCATGTTGCTGTCGGTTGGACCGCGGTCCACTTAGCCGCTGAAATATTTACCCCTTGCTTACCAGACAGACTCTTATTTCGTCACACCGGGTCTCATCCGCTCGCGAATTTGCCAAAAATTTTTCGACCTTTCTTTGGTTTTTTTTTTTTTTTACATCGTGCGTCGCTCTTTTCGCCTAACTTCGTACTACTAACTTCATTCAATCCAGAAACATAATCTTTTTTGCACATCTGCGGAAAAACATGAATTCGCATGAAAATCCGCAACCTGCCTCTGTCAACGAATTGTTTCTTAATTATATTTTCTTAACCCCTTGGCTACGACTTGCAGACTTTGAATCGCGACCTACACCGAGCACGGCGAAATTTCTCGTCAAAAAGTACTGAATCGCACTCCATTGAACCATTTGTTATTTATTTATTCGTATTCTGTATTGAACATCTGTTAGTGCATATGCTGAAAATCTAACAATGACTGAAAATCTAACGTTTATTTCATAATATACCTAACAATCTAGCAAGGTATGGTACAATTCGAAACATGGGTCAATACATAATCCTACATTACATCTCTTGCATTCGTAGTGTGCCTCTCCTCTTCCATTATGCTTTCTACACACTACATATCCGTTTCGTTTTGCGATTAATTTATTGTCACACTTATATTTTTTATTTCGAGGGTATTAAATGAAATAACTGTAAACTAATCGCGTTTCAATAATATACGACTAAAAGAAGATGTGATTGTTGAATCAGTATTCAATTACGTGTCTGATTTAATATTTTTTCGTTGCAATTATCGAGACGTTGCAATCTAGAGACGCCTAGAGTAGCCAAGGGGTTAATACAATATCTGTATATTCTCTCAGAGTGCCATAGTACTCTCAGAAAGAGGATTCATTCGTTTCCTCTCGCTGCATTTTTCACTCACATTGGTAATCAGCCAGTGTATGTACCGTTCAAACACATCGCACATGATCGGCTGCGTGAAACAGCCCGGCGCATGATCGATGTTTATCACTGTTCATTATTCCTCGAGCGGATTAATCGAAACGAATGAAGCGAAACGCTTGGGTGAAAAAAAAAACACATATTGCCAAGCCCCGGATGGAGAATTATGGGACGAAATAATCTTCGAAAATCCACCAGACCTTGTTTACGCAATCGAGCGCAAACGTTCTCCGATGACGATGTAAATTGAAGCGATTGCCCGGGCATGGCAGGGCGGGAATTTCGGAACCGAGTATGTTTGAACTTATTTTATGCGTAAATGGGAGGAGGTGCGCGGCCGATTGTTTAACGTCCGAGAAAATCGCGAATTCGAGCTCGCGGCTCGTTCGACGATACCGGTCTCTCCCCTCCCTCTCCCCCCCCCCCCAACCGTGCAAACGCCATCCAGCTAAACTAATTAACATGAAACAGCTACACGCGCTGCCACCCTGGCCAGAGCAAACAGCCAACAACGTGGTCGCTCGTCGAAATAAAACATCGACGAGCAACCGTACGCGATTTGTCTCATTACCAGCGACCGGCCGGGAAACACGTCAGCCTCTGTAAACGCGCGTCCCGATTATAAAATAATATTTCAGAATACATGCAGCTGCCGCGCCGTAGACACGACGGGGGAGGAGGAGAGCTGAAATTAAGGCCAGCCGATTGATGGAATTTTTGTTACATTTCTGGCGGCGAGAGGTTGCCGATCGTGTGCACGGATTTCGTTTCGTCTATGGCAGGGGTCATCAAACTTTTTCCACAGTGGGCCACATAGCTGACAAAATAACGAGCGCGGGCCGCATAATCACTAAACTAAGTTTCAGCATCCCGTGTTAATCATGGGTGAGTGGCATGCAATGTAAAGAAAAAAAAAGCAAGGACAATCAACATATTTATTTACTAAAAAAGTTATCAAAGGAAGCGACGTTAGTTAGAAAAGATAGTTACATCGGACCTAATGTTGACATATCCGAATTTCACGCAAATTCAAGTACCGTCGGCGGGCCATAGTTTGGTGATCCTGTGCTGTGGCAATTCATTGTACGTTCAAACGTGTTTTTAATATTTAACCCTCTATTGCATTCCGTTTCCATTTGGGGACTTAAATAAAGTTCCCACACAGGAACAGTCATAAATGATGCAATAAATAACATTTTCCAATAAAATTTCATTATTTATTTCATGACCACACTCATTTTTTAGACTAACAGCCATGTATATTTCTTTCAATCTCGTCGTAGAAATTCATGCAACAAAGGGTTAATACGATTAACACTTGACCAAAAAATGGTCAAAAGCAGGCCGATTTATGATTTTTGGGCTTGTGAAATCCCATAGATGCAGGACAGCGTATTTTTTTCAGTAATAATAACGTTTCGTAAAATGTGCAAATAAAAGCTTTGTACGATGAAGTTCTATTCTATTTCTTTAGTGAAAGTTTTAGGTTTTAATCGCCAGTTGTTCCAGTGTTTATATACAATATAATATAATATAATATAATATCGTAATATTCAAATAACTTATATAATTTAATCCGAGAGTGGATTTTCAAGAGATCACACATTCACACATTGATATTTGTCCAGCGTAGTTTACTCAATTTTGAGTCAATTACTCTGTCATGAAATGTCATTCGTAATGGTCTGAGAGTCCAAGAGAGTACACGAGAATTATTCGAAAATAATCGTCGGTTGCCTGTACTTATATTGTATTTGTAACGACAACTATGAATCGATAACTTCTAAAATTGGCTATTTTTTTGATACCCGTACAGGTATAAACTTACACCTGTGCACGGCCAGGTGGCAACCGCAACAACAAAGAGCGGGGGCGGATTAATCGTTGATCGCGTTCTGGTGAACCGAATGTGTTGCACTTAGCACACGCTTCTCTTCTTATCCCATAAATAAATAAACAAGTACATTTGTTTGCAATAGAACAATTTGTGCACACGTGAAACGGAACTATGAATGTAAAGGACCACACTAGGGCCTGCAGGTAGCCAGGTAAAATATATATAATGGCCGCTCACGCAACATGTGTGTGTGATGCTAAGGTTATTGGCCGGTGCCAAAGGAAAAATATTAAATTTGTTGTTAAATTATTGTTAAATGTGTTGTTATTGTGTTGTTGTTGTTTGTTTTATGTGTATGTTCGCACATGTTGAATTATTTCGTGAATTTACATAAAGTTTTTTTTTGAATTAATTCTTCAAAAATATTGTCGGCTCCTGGCGACGTTTGACTGCGTAGACGTGTGCGGCCATTAGTGTTAAAATGAGTATAAAAACAGCAATGAAAATAGGATGAAAATCGATGAAACCGTAATTATGGTAATTAACAACGTCAGCGGGCGGCGCTGATCGAAATATAAAATGATTAAAACGTGTCGGCAACTTAGATATCGTATCAATAATTGAAATTACAATCTCGACAGGAGTCTAAGGTTTTAAAATTTTCAAAAAAAAGTCCTAAAAAATTTCAACGATACCTCCGGAAATCTTCCAACGAGTGAAACGCTTGTCGCAAAGACAGTTTGCAATTTGACAAGCAACAGATTATGTACTCCCCTTCTGTAATTGCACGTTACGTCTTTCGCGCTCGTTACGTTACACCGATAAAACGCCGATCGTGTCTTTACACTTTCTCGTTGGTCAGGTGTAAAACCGGGCGGATAATTTGCAGAATTAGTGTGTAGAAGTGCGCGCGCGCGGATGGCACGCAATTATAAACAAACGATATTTCAGGAGAGTTCACGAGATTAAAGGGCTATTCATGATCCGAACGTGCAATTTAACGATGCGGTTATTTTCGCCGTGCTAATGGCACCGGGGCGGCGTCATATTTACAGTAATGAGAGAAAGCTATTATCACTTTCGAGTATGCATTAGAACGCCGTGTGGCGTGAACGCGAACGTGAACGCGAACGCGAACGTGTACGTGAACGCGAACGTGAACGTGCGCCGCCATCAAATGGGAGGAATGCAATATGCTATACTCTCTGTTTCATATGCGATCCGCGGAATGCAAATAAAGTTTGCCTCACGCCACACTTCATTATCCTTCGTTTCGCGTTACGTCCAACGCGTTATTTAAGTTGAACGCTCGTAACGCGGCTGTTCTCTCGATTTCGGGAGACGAAAAATCGCCAGCAATTCTCCTCTGGAATGACCCTAGTGGGGTTATTTCCTAATTCGACTGATCATTTTCTCGAAATACTCGTCGCTGCAAGACGACGGCGATGGGGATGAAACAATCGCGACAAACAATTGCACGGAAGAATCATCGACATCTGAAATTCAAACGAAGCGTGGAAAGTATAATAAACAGCGGAACGAGAAGATTCGTCAAGCGAATCGGATAAAATTGGATTTGCAAGGATGTATTAACACTAACCTAAACCTAACCTAAACCTATTGTACCGGTTCAAATTGATCGTTAAACCTAACCTAAACCTACTATACCGGTTCAAATTGATTGTTAAATGTAACCTAAACTTAACCTAAACCTACTATACCGGTTCAAATTGATCATTAAACGTAACCTAAGCCTAACCTAAATTTACTATACCGGTTTGGTAATTTATTGACCGTTTTCAAACATTTGCGTGAAATTTTCTACATGTAACGTGATTACATACAGCGCTATTTATACAACTTCTTAAAATATGTATACAGTCAATTTTTCAGTATTTATTTCCCTCTCTTATTTTCTTTTTTCCCGAGAGATATACGTAGTCTATTCTAGCAATCGCGACTGGTATCAATTTGACCGATCGAGAAATTTACGATATTTACTCTTCAAAAACTATACAATCGATTCGCTATGTGAATAGAGGTGCTATCAAGTTACGCACGCGATTGATTGATTGACAACAATGTTTCATTGCAAGAGTATATCGCGCACAGTGCAATTTTGCAACTCCAGCAGTGAGTTCCAAGTGCAAATTTGAAGAGGGAGAAAACAAGTTCGCAATACTTTTGGCTAAATTTTGTATTATTCCGTGACGAAATGTTTGTCCTAAAAATATCCAAGGTATATTCGACAAACATGAAGTTAGAAAAGAAAAAAAATAATTAACGTTAGACGAAGATTGTTCGGATGTCGATGAACAGAAACTTCCCGAAATTGAAAATGAGATGGAAAAATACGGCGACCTATTCGACGAATTTAGAGTCCCCTTTCACAATTCTCGAATGCATTAATCGTTCAAGAAATGAATCGCTCTTGAATTCGCGAATTGGTGAAAAATGAAAAATCAAGCGTCGTCCAATTATTTTACGTTGTCGTCTCCAGCACATCCAACAACAACTTCACCATCTTCATTCGCGCGAGACACACACAACAATAATTAAATAATTTCTACTCCTTCTCGCAAACACTGTGCCCGCTACGTTTCGTTTCGATACAACGATCGATGAAATAAGAATAATCACGCCGGGAGGAGGGCAGGCAGTGTCGTGCAAATACGATCGATCCGCGGCCCGCGAGAGAGATGAAAATCGCGTTTCGAAAGAGGTATATATACCGAGAGGCGGAAATTGGAGGCGGCGGATCAAAGTTATTAAACGAAGACCCCCTTCCCCCTTCCCCCACCGTGGTGATTGCGTTGAAAAGTTGCGTTTAATAACGTTTTTGATTAGCTCGCGGCAAGTTTTGGTCGTCGCCGCCGCGGAACGTTAATCAACGATATCCGATTAAGCCTCCCCCCTCCCCCCTCCCCCCGTTGTCTTGGCGTTCGCGAAATTTAATAAACAAAAACCAGCGCCACGGAATTTCGCGGAAGAGGAAGAGGAAATAAGACTATCACGCTGATCGGATAACGTAGCGATACGGTTTCTCTCTTCGTTGCGTCGATTCGAAGGAAAACATCGGTCGATCGCTCGAGCTGCGGCTGCTGCTGCGATCAAGCACTCGGTGATTCGTTTTCAATTGATCTCGTTTTTCGTCGTGTCTCGATCTTGTTTTGTTCTTGCTCGGTATTCTCGGCGGAGCTGAGAAAATCGACGAGCAGAGCGAGAGGAATCGTGGAAACGATCGCGGTTGTCAGCGGGAATAATTTCAGGCAGGGTGGAGGGGTGGGAGGGGGGTGTGTGTGACAGTTAGCGACCACCGACAAACCACAAAGTGGACATCGTCTATGGTGGAACGATGAAGGGTTAGTCGATGATATATACAGGGTGTAGTTTCAGCCCGGGAATTGAAGACGTAATTCATTACAATTTCCGCGCGTGACAAGTGCGCGCGGTTGCTACTCGTTCCATCGACTTTATCAAATTAAAACTCGAAATTGAAATGCTCCGAGGCGCGTTTCGCAAGTTCGAAGTCGAAGCTCGAATCCCCATTGACGTTCAATAGTCTGAGAGACTATTGAATCGTTAATCCGTTCTTTCATTGCTTTCCTTATGAATTTTCAAATTTATAAGTATTTGTGACATTTTGCAGTATAAAGAATAGGAGTAAAGTAACGTCGTTTATTCAAATTTAATAAACATCTAATAGTTGAAAGAAAAAAATTTTTAATGGAATAAAATGTTGTACAGTATCGAAAAAACGATATTGACTCATGGACACGCCTTATATAAGAGTATAAAAATCGATCTATCTATTCAGTTTACACAAACGTTGAAATGGAAAATAAATGTCATGTTTTCATCGTATCGAGTCTCATTTCATTCGTACATCAACAGTTTTCACTCGTTGACGATCGTTCAATGCGTATAATATGTCTTTCAACTTTACCTTTTTAAAGTCAAAAAAAAAAAAAAATTTCTTTTCCCTTCTAAAGTCGAAAAAAAATTTTCTTTGCCCGTTGACGAACCAGTGATTAACCAGTTGAATCCCGGAGACGGCGGAGAGTTTTTTATAAATTATATTTTTTATAAATTATATTTCGCCTAAACGATCTTTCGTGTCCAGCGAAACAATGGGAAACCAGAAGGGAACGAGTTTCTTGCTCCTTTCTTTGGCACAAAGTGTCCGTTTCGTTTATTTCTCTTTTCCAAATGGATTCGCTTTTGCGTCGCAGAACTCAGCGAAGAGCTTCTTTGGCTCTGGTAATCAATCAATTTAGTTGTGGATCAAGTTTCCCGCCCAAGGTTTCCGGCAAAAATTCCAACGTGGATTAAAAAACCGGCAGCTAGCATTCACGGATATTTTTATCTGGCTTATCAGTTTCTTTCGGGCCGGTATCTCTCTACGTTCGCTTCTCCCTCCCCTACGTTCTCTTCTCTTATCTTTAAGATAAGAAATGCGAAATTCAATTCATTTTCGCGCCGGGGATCTCGACGTCGTCTGGAAATGTGAAAAATCGTCGAATCGTCGAAGCCACGGTTTCACTCGAAAATCTCGAATTCACGAGGTGATGACTTTTGGATAAAAATTTCTCTACAAATGCAAAGAGAATGGTTGTGTTGAATCGAATGATTTCACGCAAACGAAGTGAATCTTTCTTTCGTGGTCATTAAAATTTAACGTCTTAACACCGAGTCTAAGTCGGGTTTAAGAAAACGATTTTTTTCCCGCGCGCCCGAGTTAACTCGTGAGACCTGCAGTTTTTGGTTCTCTATATATAAATACAAACCAAATATACTCGTTAGATAGTGTTGCGCTTATTTCCTCTCACCCGAAAAAAAAAACGTTGCCACCGGTGAATCTCAGCTTTTTAATTGATGCGTTAAGAGGTTAATTTCTCGAGTCGATTCAATTTGTCACGTGGACCATTCTCAGTCGCCGTGTCGTCGTTCCAAGCATAAATCGTACCGCTGGCAACCGAGCTTCCGAATGATCTAGCTTCCGAAATAATGCAGCTCGAGGAAACTCGGGGGGGGGAGGGGGCAAGAGGATGGCGAGTGGAAACGGGGAAAGCTGGGCGTAGCTGAAAGTTAGAATTCGCGCGAATTCTCGGCTGTCACGGCGACTGCCGTAATACCAACGAGCCGCGGCCCGTGACTTTTGTTCTTCTGGAGTAAAGGGAAAACTTTGATTTACGCCGAGGATCAACGCCGGGCGTAAGGAAACTCGAACGCCCGGGCCGCGAAGCTACCGCGAACGAAAGATGCATAAAACATTATCGACGTTCTATTAGAACTTCGCCTCCTCCTCTATTGAAAAGCTTCGTCCAGTTCGCCGCCGTGTTTACCACGACGTGGTTACCGCGTCGCGACGTTTATGAAAAATGGCCGGAGAAAAATACAATCGGTGGCTGAATTTCCGGGAAGGGAAAAAATTCTGAAACCAGTGAAATTCTTCGGTGTGAATTTCTTTGGTGTTTCGACGAAGCTATCACTTAAAACGGTTGAAAATCGTCATTCGAATACTTCGAGTTTGAATTGAAAATTCGAATTTGACAGTCAGGTGAATTAGACAGATTAGATGTATCGTTTTTATGCAATAGAGGACGTTTCGAATATTTAAATGCCGCGTTGAATATTATTTTTTTTTTCTTTGCATTACGTTTCGACTCTTGGTCTACGGAATAAGCTCGCATCAGTGGACTGCAATAAACGCGCGTGAATGATTAACGAACATCGCAGTGCGCCACGGTGTTATTTACGTGTATCTGGTGGAATAGCTCGTGCCGGAAGTTGAAATTTTTAATTACCAGTAGCTCGGCCACGACTCGGCTTCTATCACGTTGGTCGAAAAATAATTGCACTTTTCTATCCCTCTATTTCAAATGATTTGCTTCAACGCATCTTCTGCCAGCAAGTTACAAGCTTGTTTATCCCAGCAACGTAGAATTCCGGATTTTTTGGAGTCGATGAAACTTCGACAAGCGTTTTCTGCATCAGCTTTTCGTTTTTAAAGAAACCTTTCTATCCTTCAAGAAATTGTCTGAATGCTTAAAAAAGTGAAAATCTGTTGGGGAAAGATCCGGCGAGTATGGTGGACGAGGTAAAGTTTCGTATCTCGAGTTATTCAATTTTTGCAGGGTAATTGCTGCAACGTGTATGGCGGCGCGTCATCATGCAGTAGTATGAGACTTCTCTTATTCTTCTCTTATCAGTGCGGGCATTAGACTTGAGTTTTTCGTGCATTCTTTCGATTTCCTGACTGTAAGTCAGCGCTGCGATGGTTTCGCTATGTTTCGGAGAAGTATAGTGAATTAAGCCGGCTGCACGCTACCAAACAGTCACCATAATTTTTTTTTCATGTGCAACTTGGTTTTTGGGAAGTTTATCGGACCATCATTGCATCGTACGTGTCTTAAGAGTATCCGAACCAAATGCATTGTCGACTTTACGCTGCTTTCCCACCTGTTTTGAATTCACCTTGTAAAGAAAAATTGCTCCAATTTGCTTTTTATCCAGCGCCATTTCAAAGGGCCAGAGATAGAGCTAGATTGCCCTTGAAAGAGGAATGATTGATTCCAAAATACAGACCCAGAGTATACTCTTCAAAAGTTACGTATGACACGAGCACGATAAATGCAGAAATCTGCGAGAAAATGCGAGGAAAAGAAACAAAACACAAAAAGCGCAATTATTTCCCGCGAGGAAGACTTGTTGATCAACGCTTCGTAGAAAAAAAGAAAAAGAGAAGGAATTTTCAAAGTCCCCGTGAGAATGGCCAGAGATAGAGTTAAATTGCCTTTGAAACATGAACGATTGATCCCAGAATATACTCTTCGAAATTACACGTGACGCACGACGAACGCAGTGAAAGTTACAAAAAAACATAAAAAGCGTAATTATTTTCCGATCCAGCCTGATATATCCGCGAAGCGATAAAGAGATTTTCTCGCGTAACGTAAGAAAAGCGAAATCACCGAACACACGGAAATTCAGCTGAAATCGATAACGAGGTCGCCGCGGAGGTTCAACCCTCGGTCGTCGATTCGCCCATTTTAATTCCGCTAAATTTCGCCCCGTCATTTTTCACCAACTTCTAGTTTCCATCGTTCTTCCTCACCCTCGTTCATTTTTTTTTTTTTTACTCTTTAGCCTCTCTAATATTACATTTGCCCGGTTCTTAACCACTTTATGTGCTGGTTCTACACGATTTTCCCCGCCTCTCCCTTTCGACGAAGGGTTTGGCCAGCACCGGCTCGCATTACTTCCATTTTCGGTTCATTGTTCTACGCCGTTTTCACCCCCAACGCGCCGCCTGCGTCCCAACCCCCCTCGTTTCAGCTTTGCTCATCTCCTTTTTACCGCGTTTACCCCCCCTCCCGCTATATCATCGATTCCACTCTCCTATCTCGTCTTTATCGCCGCCACTTCCACCTCTATTATCTTCTTCGCCCCCTTAGGTTCACAGCGGCGTCGTCGTTCCGCGCCCCTTCTCAAGGAGGAGAAGCTTCAGTTTAACTTTCGCCCTGCGTTTTCGTCTTCGTTTCCCCACCTCGCTTGTTTCACCTTTTGCGTACGACTCGCTCGAATATTTACAAGTTTCGAGAAGGAGCAGCGAATATTGATTGAACTGTGAATTTGATTCGGAAAAATGTACGTGTTGTTTGTTTGTTTCTTTCCTTTTTCCATTTCTTTCTCTCTCTCTCTCTTTTTTTATTTATAGCTGCACTTTTGCGCAACTACAGGGTTCCCCGTGGGGCATAACGATTTGAAAAATCACGGTCCAAGTTGTTTGTTTTATCCGTTTCAATTGTGAGTGACACTTTTACTTGAGAGATAGCGAGAGCACACTTGCTAAATATCTTCGTAGGAGAGAGAGAGAGAGGGGGGGGTTACAGTTACTCGCTCGGGAATTTCTCACGGAATGTTCGAAAGTTTTTTTAAAAGCGGGATGATAAATGTTCCCCGAGGCGTGCGGAGGAGGAGCGTTGATATAACTGTTCGATGTCTGATTTCAATCGAAAATGAGAAAGGTAATCAGGAGACGGGAAGAAATGGTTGTGGGAACGTGAGAAATGTTCCTCGGCGGAAAATACTGTTAGGTTAGTAGGAAATAAATGGTTGATCGGATATAATTCACACACACACACACACACACACACATATTTATCCCAGATTTCGTTCGTTCTTTAATGAAAAATGCAAACGTCTCTCAACGAAGAAGATGTTCCTCCGTCTCTTTCTTTTTCTCGTCAATTTCGTCGGATTTTGCAATTTCAATGACGTGCCCGTGGTCATTTGTATGGTAATACGTTATTGATATTAGCAACGCTTGGCAACGATCGATATTATTAATTAATTTTATTAAAATGGCGGATCAAAGCGGCGATTTATGCTCAAAGGCCGGCCGATTGAATACGATAAGTTATTATTGGAATACAATTACCAGGTTAATTAGTATGGCCCCAATTTAAAGACGGGTCGAAAACCCCTTTATTAAAAAGGAAGAACCCGTTAATTTACTCGCCGGGGATTGATTAATTTTTGACTATTAATTTACTTTCGTCGTTACTGAAACGGCGGCTTAGCCGGAATAAAAATTCCACATTTGCACGACGTTTCAAGTTCTGCGACTGTTTCCCGCGAATCTGAAATATATCGATGACATTAATTAATCACGCGGATCATAACAGTAATTACGGTAATGCCGATTTATTTATTCGCGTTAAATATTCCCCGTTAATCCTCAGGAAGACAAACGCTATTTATCAGGAATTTTTTCTCAAACTCGTAGCTAACGTCCACTTGAAGGGTTTAGGTTAGGTTTACGGTTACAGGTTTAGGTTAGGTTAGGCTTACGAAAACCAACATTCGTACTCGACTGACGAGCTGAACGAGAACCGATGAACACGTGAAAGAATTATTCTTAGAGTAAAAATGAATGGAAACGTGATCATAGCGTTCCCACTATAGTGGAAACACTGTTCTCCATACTCGTCCCCGTGGGCAAAACAGTGGCTGCCGGAAATCCATTTTGCTCAGTTGTTGGAATTTCTAACAGGCGCTGCTTCGTCGATGCGTTTTCGGCGCACAGCTGCGTCGATGTCTCTGTTTCGTTCTCTCACGTCGGAGGAGCGGACGAGCGGAAAGGAAAGGAAAGCTGTTTGCCAGACTGATTGCATGCGGAAACACGAACGCGAGTCAAAGTACCATCTATCTTTACCCCCTCCCCCTCCCCCACTTCTTCCTCCTTTTCCTTTTTTTTCTTTTTTTAGTATTTGTTTCGAGCAAGTTTACACGGGTTGACGAGAGTCGATTGGTTTTCACGGTGACTACCATTGATCCGCATTCTCTCTCTCTCTGTCTGTCTCTCCCTCTTTTTATTCCTCCTTTCGAGAGGGAAAATCGGCGTTTCATTGTTACCGGGTAGCTGGAATTGCATCGCGAAGGTAATTTGTGGAGCGTGTAACGCTATTGTGATTAATTCCGGCCGTTCTGGCTGTCGGGGAATTCAATTGGAAACGTAAAAGTATGAAACTGATACTAAATGAATGAACGGCGGTGAAATTCGCCGCGGTGAATTCGCGGAACACGGGGCGCTGCTTTATCGCCGTTTTATCGGCGAATTTTCGTGAATTTTATTGTACCGCCGGGCTCGCGGCGGTTCGCGCGGGTTTCCTCTTCTCTCGCCGGGCGTAATTAGGGTGTCGTTTTCAGCCGCGTTACGGTCGTCGGCCGTGTATAGGATGTCGGTCGTACATTCCCGCAGATTTTATGAACTGCCTTTTATTATTGTTAAGTCAGGAACGTTCCAGCAGTTTCGTGTACGCCCGCGTGCATGCTCGAATACGTTACAAAAGAGGTTTATGTTCCCCCCCGCTGATGCGAACGTGTGACGCCGTGCGGTGTACACGCGCGCGCGCGCGGTATCGTTAATTACTCGAGGCTGAGAGTGTTTAATAATTTAATGCGGCTTTACAATCCAATGTTTGTTTTTCAATATTTATTCGTTCCCGCGTTCTCATCGCTTTATATTTCGATGCTTATCGTTTTCACTTTTTTTTCTTTATTGTTATTCGCATTTTATTATTATAGCATCTTTGTTGTTGTCTACTATTATTTTTATTATTTTATTATTATTATAGCGTCACGACGTCTGTGCCACTCGGCAAATATTACAGCCACTGTTTTGTAGCAATTAAATTGTGATATTTCGCAACGCGATTATATATATTTTTTACAAAGGAAACATACATGTTCTAAAAACATATATTTTATATTTTCTATAATGTACAGAGAAGAATATATATTTTTTACGACTAATTATGTAGTAGATTTTAATGTTACAATTATTAACCACAGTCAGAGGAATAAATTTCAGTCCCGTGATAATGAAATCTTAAAAGATGGTGCATATAATTACCGTAATATAGTACGAATTGCGTAACTTCTAAATTCCACCCCTAATCAACTCAGAAAAGAAACTCCGTACAATTCGAAGTTCATTTTATCATTTTCACTTTTTTATTATTATTCGCATTTTATTATTATAGCATCTTTGTTGTTATCATTTTTATTATTTTATTATTATTATGGTGTTACGACGTGTCTGTGTCATTCGGCAAATATTACAGCCATTGTTCTGTAGCAATTATAAATTATAAATTGTGATAAATTGTGATTTTTTACAAAAGAAATATACATGTTCTAAAAACATGTATTTCATATTTTCTATAATGTACAGAGAAGAATATATATTATTTCACGACTAATTATGTAGTAGATTTTAATATTACAACTACTAACCACAGTCAGGAGAGTAAATTTCAGTCCCGTGATAATGAAATCTTAAAAGATGGTGCATATAATTACCGTAATAAAGTACGAATTTCACAATTTCTAAATTCCACCCCCAATCAACTCTAAAAAGAAACTTCGTACAATTCGTTGAAGTTGACAGATCGAAACAAACTCGCGAAGATGTTGTGAATCTAATTCAGATTCAATGATCATTTCGCGATGAACCGTCAAACGAATGACCGGATGACTGACTTCTCCCCCGAACGACGCGCGTTCAAAGGCCAGCAATTTCGTCGCACCAAAGATGTCGTATACGTTCGGAACGACATTCGTAAAACAAGCGATTCTTTCACTCGCTACGATCCTACGGGGCGATATAAACAGTTGTTTGATAACGTCCCGCATTTCCTTGGAATACCATCAAGAAAAGACTTACGATCCGGCTGGATTTCACATTTGAACATCAAGCGTACCTATTTCAATTTTCACGTAAATCTATCTTCAATGATCGTGTTACCACGCAACAGTTTGTTCAGCTGCATATTTTCGTCCGATATATTCCGTTTCGACGAAATAGCCACCGTTTGATCTCTCTTATTTTCACGTTGAAATCGAGATTTCGAAAGGGAAGAAAATACTGGCATCAGTTTGCATCAAATTGGAGAGAAAAAAAAGAAAAAGAAAGAAGAAAAATCGTGAAACTGTAGTATCGGTCAACTGTATCTCTCGAGGAAACAACTCGTAGAGACGATTTTTTTTTCTTTTTTTGTTCCAATAAATCCTTTATGCTTTTCGATAGAAAACCGTAAACGCGATTGGTTGATCCCCCCCTTCCCACCAGCCAGTTCGCGTGAATATTGCAAAAGTTCGTACCGCGGATGATTGTAAGCTTGTATAAATAATCTAATAGCATAAACTCGCCGCGGTGCGTCTGTGGTGGTGTGTAGGTTTGTGTAGGTCTGAGGACAGTTATCCCCGCGGGAATCTCCCTTTACGTGTTCAATCCTACATAAACAGATTCAGTAGTTGCCCGTGTAACGTAAATCCCCGTGCAAACAAACCCTTTAGCAATACTTTTTCAAACATTTCAACCCCGCCATGTTACGTTTTGCACGAGTTTTTACTCTTCAATCTGTGCGCTTCGAACTTTCGTTTGTCGTTGTTTCTTTTTTTTTTGTTTCACGAAGAAGAAGTTGTTAAAAAAGAAAAAAGAAAAAAAAGGAATTTCCATCTTGCTTCATTAACGATGGACTCGTTAAGGTAATTTAGGTCTCGCGTTCGCCGGGCACGGGAACTCTCGCTTGCCTCTAGAATGCAAGCAAAATGGAATTTCTTTCTCCGGGTTTCTGGTTTTTAAACTGAAAACCAAAAAAAACAATTTAATTTCACAAGTATGTAGATTCTTCGTTCATCGTGAATTATCAAATAACGCTACATAAACGTTGCTGTCGTCTCGTTGACACTGGCTATCGCACAACAGTGCTATAATATTTACAATGAGCGAGGAGCAAAGGCTCCGGGAGCTGAAGATTTTCAACATTAGAATTCGAAGAATCTTTCTGTCACGTCGCTGAACGCAGCGAAGCCTTCGAATGATGATGAAGGATGAAGACAGGAAGTCTACGAGGACTCACTGTGACGTCCGTTACCCTCGGTTAATCCGGATCATAGGCCCGAAGAACTTGCACAGACGAAAGAAGACAACCCTATTACAGCGTCGAAAACTCGTTCTCATTCAGTTTGCCTGGCGGCCGATTTAACGGGAAATCGCTCGTCTGTGGAAACGACCGATAGCTCTAAAAGGGGGATGCAGCCGTCGCATCGGTTAGATAGGATAAAAGAGAGAGAGAGAGAGGAGAGATTCAGCTAGCAACGTAGTACGCTACACGAAGGCTATGCCATCGAAGAATAGCAAACACGTAGTGGATCGTGTACTCTCGCTGAACAAATGTTGTTACTTACACCGACGGAGAAACTGATCCGCTGCAACGTACGTTTTTCTTGCCGTGTTTAGGATCAACTTTACGCTCCGTTTCGCGTTCAACGTTTTAAAATGGTGTCGCTGATCTATAACGTTGGCTTGAATTAAAGAGTAGCAACGAACAATCTCCATTGCTCGCTACGAGACATCCCTAGAGGCCGAGCCTATTTATTTTAGATGGATTTCATTTTCCATTCGAGATTTTACATTCTGTTTCTTGGAGTTTCGTGAGGCCACTAAGTAGTAAGCGTTGAAAATTACTATACGCGAATGAAAAATACACGGATGATGAGAAAGTATTAAATGAATCAGGAATTAGGAATTTTCTGGGACCAATGCAATGCTAAAAAAATGGAGTTTGATCTCATGATAGCTCTCGTATTACAGATACTTCAATTTGAAATTTCGTAAAATTCTAGCGCATATAGGTTATTAAAACTACGTAAGTGGAAAGTATGATAACGAGGAGAAAGAATTTTTGGAATATTCGTCAATATTCGTGAGACATGTATTTTTGTTAAAAAAAAAGATTCTGATCTAGTTTTCATAATATTGTATTGATTATGAAGAAATATTAAATCCTTGGAATTTTCTTAGACCAATGTTAAAAAATAGAGTTTGACCTAATTCTCATAATTTTCTGGAATTTCATAAAATAAATCCTGACAGATATTGATTACGAGAAAAAAAGATATTAAACGAATCCTTGGAATTTCCTTAATCAAACGTAAAGACAAAAAAAAAAAAGAACAAAACGAAACAAAACAGAGTTCTTAATTTTCGAACGATTCGAATAGTGTACATTGTTTCGTTGAAAGTGGCGTGAATAATACAAATTCCAACTAGTCGTTGTTATTTGAGGAACGAACAGATAGCACGATTTGCTAAACCGGAAACAGATAACTGAGTAGGGGCGAGTAACTCCACCGTGAAATAGGTGTCAGGATTTATTAAAGATTCGGCAATATCCAGGTGCAAACTTGCAAATAACTATATTCCACAGATATCAGTCGAGTGACGGGCGAAATTTATCGATTTCCGATAATCCTATTCTACGTATTACAAATCTCCACTGTGAAGTCTATCGTGCGAAGCTCAGGTCGTGGTACACGCATTCGCGCTGACCATTCGCAACACAAATCACACGAATTCCTTTAACAATTTACAGTTGAACAAAAAAGAATTTCGGCAGAATTTTGAGCCAAAGATATCATAAGTTCCAATGTAATTTTCAATATCTTTCTCTCACTTTAGCAAATAATTCTTATCCCTCGTTCAGTGACAATTAGCTG
Source organism: Tetragonula carbonaria (assembly GCA_032399595.1). Classification (NCBI taxonomy): domain Eukaryota; kingdom Metazoa; phylum Arthropoda; class Insecta; order Hymenoptera; family Apidae; genus Tetragonula; species Tetragonula carbonaria. The sequence goes on along the minus strand of JAUCRC010000011.1, from coordinate 4,361,907 downwards.
TCTTCTGCTTGTACGCAGGTGTATAATTTTCATCATCTGATTGTCCCTTTGTCAATCAAGAACGATTGTTATATTTTACATAAAAAATACCTTGATATCTGCTCTGATAGCATCGAATAATAATACGAAAGAAATAAAGGATTTTTACCTATCATTGAGCACTTGAAAAATTCTATTCGTTTCGCACGTAAATTTCGTGATTTTTTCCCTCGAAATTAATCGGTGTTATCTTCGAGCAAATTGTCTCGATACGCCGGGAACAGGGCCGAGCGCGTAAATCTTAATAAAGCAATTACGGAATTAAATCTGCCGCAAGTTTCATTTGCATACATCCGGTGAACAGCATTATTTACGTTAATGCAGCGGGCCGGGTTAATTCAGTTGCACGCGCGAACGTCCAGTTTCCACCGCCGCGCTTCCGGTTCGCCGGGGAGAAGAGCTCGCGAGAAGAAAAAGAAAAAAATTCCGAAAGAAGGAGAAAGAGAGGAACGCGATTAAACACTTCAACGAAATCACATTTCAGACTGAATTAATCCGCAGATTCCATAGAATTTTGTGAACACGTAGAGTAAAGTGACAGAGAGAGAGAGAGAGAGAGAGAGAGAAAGAAAGAAAGAAAGAGAGAGAGAGAGAGGAAGAAAAGAAGGCGATAGAGAAAAAAAAGATGGAGGAAAGAATGGAATAATCGCAGTCTCGCACAGTAACGAGGATAAAACGTGGTCGTCGCTTGAAAAAATAGGGATTGCGAGAAGGAAAATCCTCTCTCAGGATTTCAAAGCACCGTAGATATCTTATCTCTTTCTCTCTCTCTCTCTCTCTCTCTAGAGAGCATCTAATCAAACAAGAATTATTTGAGTTTGATAACTGATCTACTTTTTTTCAATTTTACATATGTGAAACACAGGATTGATATTCGATTCTTAAGAAATGACAAATAACATATCGAAGTATTGTTTACTGTCACTGAAGTGTATCCGTACACTGCTCTGCGCATCCAGCGAGAAATATTCGAAGATAACGAATCATTTTTATAATGCAAAAATCAAAATTCCATTTTATCTGCAATTTGAATGTACAGCTTTCACAAGCAAATATTCAAGAAAATTTATTGACATTCATTTGAAAAAATTTCTGGAAAATATGGTTTCTTAAATATACGCCATTGAACACTGATTTCATCAATTTACGCGAAAACGCGTATCCTCAGTATCCTCCATATTTAGGGTAGTTTCCACTCCTTTGATATCGATAAAAATAAAAATAAAAAAAAAATATGGGTCAAGTATTCTTCTGAAAGCTACACTTATATCGAATTATTCCATCGAAATCGATCGATTCACGCCTCCCTTGTGAAGCTATTCTCGCAAGTTTGTCCGTCTCGAGAAAATGACGCAGAAAGTAACGAGACCTGTGGGACAAATTTTAATCTTCGGCGTTCTTCGTGAACGTATTCTGAACGTATTCTCGCGCATACATCATTTAACGTAGAATCGGACATTATTCAGCAGGATGACATTCCTTGCGATGTCTCGTCCCTCGTTTGCGATTTTTATTTTTGTTATTACGTTAACCCTTTCGCTTCGTCAGTCCAGTCCGTCGAAATGCCGTCACTGAACGGAAACTACTAATTGAAATTAGTGTTCAATGGCGTATATTTAAGAAACCATATTTTCCAGAAATTTTTTCAAATGACATATTTCTAGATATTTACATATTTATATATATATATATACACATATATTTAAATTTTTAATTTTTAAAAGATTAAGAATATCGTTGGATATTAGGTTATTATTAAATTACTATCTAATTATAATAGGATATTATTAAATGATAACAACAAAAAAATAATAAACCATTTAGGCGTTATTTATTATTTATTTATCATTATTAAATTCTATTTTATTATTTAATAGAATGGAGTTTAATGGAATAGATATTATTATTATTTAACAGAATGCTGTATAAATAGAGATTCTCAATTTGATTTCACACTCTGTTGCAAATCTCTATCAGAATGAATACAAAGTATACAAACTACAAAATATATTCATAACTTAAATTACTGTACCAGACTGCGGATTTTTATGCATAATTTGTATGTTTGAGAAATGTTCTATGATCACAGAAATAGAATTTTGATTATTGAAAAAATAGAGAAACTTTATAACACAACAGAATATACAAGCTTCTGTTCATATATTTTACGAGAAATTGTTTAAATCTTTAAAAACCTTTAAAAATATTTTACGCCTATAAGTGTCCAATGAAAATTATTAAAAATTTGTCATTTCAACTTTAGTTGAACGGAAGCGCGCGCCAGAAATGTGCACAGTGCGCGTAGTTTTTGTACATACGTTTTTCTAAGTCTTAAATATCAATTGTGCTTAATAAAACAATCGTTGCTCTAATATATAACACGTATAGTTCACATTCTCAATATGAAAAGACTTATACAAAATTATATTAATTATTCTAAAAACATTAGACCAATTACTGTTGACATATTTTCTGGTATTTACGTATTTACAAGACTTTACGATTAAACGTTTAATATATTATAATAACGTAACGCAAATTAGTTAATATATTAAGCCGATCTATTCCTAATTCTTGTAAAAAAAAAAATACGTATATGAACTCTCATTTCACTGTCGAATGGATTCGATCGATTTTTTGGAATGAAACAGCAAACGATCGTTTTGATGTCGTGACAACAAAGAGTAGTCTTAATATGTGATTAATCCAATATGTCAATAAAATCAACAAAAAAATGTTCTGCCGATTACGAAGAATTTATGATTGACTACAGATCGTACTTGTAAACACATCATATGGATATATTTCGCTCGAAGCGAAAGGGTTAAATCCGCTGCAAATCGACGAGAGAGCCGTAACGCAGTGCGTGTATATTTGAAATTTAAGAAGAAGAAGAACCAGGCGAACAGGAAGAAGAGGAGCAAGAAGAGGAGGGGGCGAAAAGAGGAGAGAAGAAAAAAAGGCAAAGAAAGAGAAAAACCACAGAGGAAACAGTGGAATAAAGAGGAGACGAGAGTGAAAAGACACAGCGAACAGGAGTGTCCTAAACTGCTAAAGTGCCCCCCTCCCCCCTCCGCGGAATTCTCCCCAGAATTCTCGCTCTCGTTAGCCCTCTATCTCTGTCGATCTCACGACGCCCGGCAGGCTGTTTAAGGGTGCGAGAGCCTCTTCAAGCACGCCGCCCTTTAGTTTTATAACGAAGCAAACAGCGGCCCGGGCGGTTACGTAATGTGGTGGCCCGCTTTTAATTCCTTTGTCGTCTTATTGTCCCGCGTAGAAACTGGCCTCGAGAGAGCCAGCGCGCCTAATGGCGGGATTTCCTATACGACGGATATTTGGACATGGATGTGGATTGCACTTCCGTCCAAGTGAGATCACCGACGCGGCTACTCCTGAACCTCTGCTTCCTTCGGTAGAGTCTCTTTTCTCTTTTTTCTTTCTTCATAAAAACTCGCGATTCCCGGGTTGGATGCAATTTTCAATGGAAACTTTGCACCTTAACGCACATGCCGTCCGCATGATGAAAATTCGTCATTTCACAGACAATCACCAGCAGCCAAATGACGAAAATTCGTCATTTGTACATTGCAGTAGATAATCGATTGTTGTTTTATTAAATCCGAATAGATTAAAACGTGATTTTTACCAAACAGAGATAATTCTACGAAAAAACTGATTTCAGCTTCAGTTGCGGCGTATAAGGGTACTGCAAACGCAAAAAAAAAAAAAAAATTAATTTAAAAACGTATCAGTCGGTACTGCGTATAGAAGAAGTTTATTCAAAGTTTAAGCACTTGAGTGTTCGGATATCTAAGAAATCTCAGGGATATTACTGTTAATTTTCTTAACCTATTTTTATCAAAATCGAATAATAAAGTAAATCTAAAATGGAGAACGAAAAAGAAATATGTGCAGACAATTTATCTGATTATGATAACATTGAAGATCTTTTAAAATCTAATTTTGATAGCGATGATAGTGACGATAGTAATATTGTTGTGACAAGAAAACGCCCACGTCTAAATCCTTTGCAATATAGTGACTCTGAAAATGATAGTGATTCTGAAGATGACTCGTGGTCTGATTCTGACATAGAATTCATTTTGGAACCTTTTGAAGGATTGCCTGTTGTAAAAATTATGCCAAATTCACCCGAAGAAGTGAAGAACTATTAATTATTGATAAAATTAAAGTTCCGAAAATAATTTACTTTGTCTAATAAAATAACGAGTATGTTTTCAGTAATTGGTTTCAACTTTTTTGTGGATTTAATTTTTATTTAACTTCGGAAAGAAAAAGAATCAAAAAATAAAGGTGTATATATAAATACAAATTCATTTTATTTCATTTCCCAAAATTTCACTAAAAAATATATGACTTTTTAAAAGTTAGGTTGTTTTTATATAGAGCATATCGTTTCTACAAATAGTGTCGAAAAATGCCGGCATTTGGTCAATGGCGGTGCAAATAATGCCGGACGGATATGTGTTAACGCTAAAAATTACCGACGACCGAAGTAGATGCGAAATTTGTAACGAGTAGATTAAAATCCAGCGAACAGGAAACAATTTATTTATAACGTAACGAAAATGGCGCGAAGCTTCTATTTGTACATCTTGCTAAAAGTCATTCGAGCCTTTAAAGATACATCGTTGTAAATATATGCAAATTTCTACGGGAAATTGTAAATTGGTCCATTCGGACCATTTTGGTAGTTCTAGTGTCGAGTCACTTTTAGTTTGATGTCGCATGTAGTTCGCCCCGGTACATATCGATGCGAGCAAATTTATTCTATCGAGTAAATATTACAAAACGTCATGTGTACGTTGTTTGAAACAATCAGAGCGTCGTATTTATTTTTAGTTAGTAAGTCTGACTGAATATCGGTGACTGTTCGACACTGAAATGTTAGTACAATATTAAATACTATATAATACTCTATCGAACGTTATACTCTCCTTCTATATTTAACACTCAAATTATTTAATATTATAATAATAATAAATGTTGTGTAATATTCTATACCGAATATTGTACTCCTTTTCAACACTCTTTAATGCTATCACTCTATCAAACTTTTCACTACGTGAAATTTAAATTCCACGCGGACAGGTGAAAATCTACACGTCCGAAGTACTTAACGACGACTTGAAGACGTCGTGGTGAGATCATTGACCTTGGAGGGAAGGTTGAAAACGTTTTGGCGCGGCGTGGTCGCAGGTTGCTCACCTGTGACTGCATTAAATCCTGAGAGATCGGTCGAACTGGCCAGGAGGCGGACGACCAAGGGTACGCTTCACGCCTCGTCAGGCTGAAACGTCGTTACATAATGTGTCGTCAGGTTGGTTGCTTTGCCCGACGGCCTTTATGCATGGCTCGTCTCGCGCGCCACTCAGGGATCGCCGGAGACAGAGACAAAAATGGAGGAAAATCTCGACGATAAGCCCGATAGCTGGTCTATCTCCGGGGGATTTTTCTCGTGTCCGTTACCCTCGGCCAATCCGGACGATAGGCCCGAAATATGCACAGATGAAAGAGGACAACCCTGTTACACGCCGGAACGAGCATTTCCGAAACGTGCTCGTGATTACAGTAGTGCTCGTTTAAGTGACCGCAGTCGAGACCGAAAGCGATTTGGCACCGAAAAAAAGAACGAAGAAAGGGTCACTAATGTCGGTAAGGTAGCGTTCTGTGCATTTTCACTTTAGGAAAAAGTGAAAAGAGAACGGCGTGAAAAGATAGAAAGGAAAAGAGCAGAATATCTAAAATATCTCGATTGTATCTGGAAAGCAGAAACTTCTAGCAACTGCTGGATTATAATTTGGAGATTGATCGAACTTCCTGATTGCTCAAAAATCGATGTGGTTCGACCTGTGATTTCGAGTTTTCAGGCTGCCAACGACTGCACGAACTTTCCGAAGTTGAAATCTCACGTAGAGAAAGTTCCACGAAAATGGAAGAGGAAACAACCTTCTTCCCTCCCTTCATCCTCCTTCATCCAGCTTGGTTTATTCTCCTAAATTTAAAAAGATGCGGTTTCTCACTTTCTCGAGAGTTCTCTTCACCGCGATATCGCGAAACTTTGTTTTCGTCGGACGTTCGGCAGATCGGCGTGTTTTATAATCGGAGGAGAGAAGTGGGGGGGGGGGAAGGAAAAAAATTTCAGGATTAAATCGTTCGGAGAAACGGTCGAGCTTTTGGCTCACATTCCGCTTGTTTCAGTTATGAATAGGTTTCCGTAGGAAATCTCGTCAGAAAGTTTTTTTCGTAGAAAAGTGCGCGATCGTGTTTGCGCCGCGCTGTTTCCTTTCGTATCGCGCCCGGGTTTTCCCGGTTGAAAGGGAAGAGGGAGTTGGCTCTCGTCCGGGAAACAAGTAAGTAAAACGCGTCTTCCTCGAAGATGGAGTCTCATTATTAACCCTTAACGGACCAGTGCCGCCATATAAGCGGTATGGCACTTTTACTTACTGGGTCCAGTGCCGCGGCAGAAACCAATTTATTATTTTTCATCACTGTTAGAGTTGTCATATTTACTATTAACGCGTTAAGTATTGTGCGCATGTCATTTCTGTGAATTTGTTTTCGCTTGTTACTTATATTCTGTTATCTTTTACCGTTTTTGTGTACGTGCACTTTTGTGCTCTTCGGCATGCAAAGTCAGTCTTGTGTTTGATTTTTCAAAAGAACGTGCGCGTTATCGGAGTTCTTTTACACACAGTTTAGTTTATTGTATTTTATTTTGTTAATAAAACCGTAAAATATGGCCGGAAACTCTGAAAGAATATAATACACGATGATAACGATAATTTCAATGATATTAGCAGTAGTGACGACGAGTTTGAATTCGGTATTTCTATCGATGAAAATGAAAATCTGAGAAGCATTACGTTTTCAGGCTATAACGATGGTGACAATAGTAGCGATAGCGAAGTAGTTCCTAGAAAAAGAAGAAAAATTCCAAATATAACAGCGAGGATGAAGAAGATGAACATGATACCGCTGATGAGAATACCGAGTGGAAAAATGTTACAGAAATTGATGACATTCCACCTCGGATACAATTCAATACTTTTTCTCTTCGTATGAAAAATAGCTTGGGCCTGGTGGGAAGTAAACTTGAAATACTTCCGGACCGTTAAGAGTTAATACGCAGCTGAGAGCAGCTCATTGCATTTCCAAGATGGCTACGCTTTCCGCGGTTCAGATCATTTCGAAGCAAATAGCAGAACACCGTGATTCCCCGATTTAACGATTTCACCTTTCGTGCGTCTGATTTACCTGGCCTCTTTAAATCCTCGCGAGAGATTCGATTCTCGTTCGAGATATTTCATAACAGAATTTCAAAATGATTTTAATCCCCCGATTCATTTCTTCTTTCTCCTGGCAATTGGCAATTAATATTATCCTAGATTTCTAGCTAAAATTATGTAAAAATACAATTCGACTGATGTTTACACCGATTGCCAAGCTAAATTACTATTATTATTATTTACGGAATATTTACGTAAAGTCGTAGAAATAGGAATTTGCCGAGGAAAAGCGTTGGAAGCGCGCGTGAAACTAATTACTCGAAATTCTGTCACAACGATGAAGAACGAAACATACCGTTCGACACTCGCGATATTCACGGCGATAATGATATTTACGATCGGCAGACCGTAACAGATTCGGCGACGTCGTCTACGTTGCATTTTAATTTCCGGCCCGGTGGAAAATGACGATTTCACGATTTAATTTGCAGCGTTGCGCCAGGTTTTCGCGGGAACCCGGATATTGGCGGTGCATTACTATTAGGCGAGGCTCTCTTTGCCGCTGATTTCAAAACAATACCAGCCCCAACGTGGCCCACAGAAAAGCAATTAATCGAAACGGGAAATATCGCGAGCACAGGCTTCCAAAAATATATATATATATATATATATATATATATATATATAAGCACACCGCGAGACAACATCATTTGCGTAGGTCCTCCGCGTAGAATTAGGCGAAAATTGGCATCGTGCTAATTTAGATGGTTCTTAATTAGATTGTAATATCGATTGACTCGTGATAAATTAACGCGACCACTGACACGCTGTTCTGGCCCCGCGTCGCGGCAGGATTTTCATTTAAAACATTATGAATTTCGAATTCTTATTACAACAGAGATTATCTATCACATTTACGATGAATATTTTTATCACTATATGTTTACCTCTTTTCACGTATTTATATATTTTATATATTTATATATTTATATATTTTACATATACATTTCACATATATTTGTATTTACGTTTTACATTTCATATTTCTTCTTACATTTTTATACATTTCACACATTTTACGCATTGTACGTCATTCGTATACTTTTTACACACTTTATGCATTTATTTATTCTTGTCTCACGATTGTGATCGCGTCTTGTCGCGATACGAATCTCGAATTCGAAATTGCAATAGAATTATGCACGATGTATCGTAGTTACTATACGTAATTATACATTGTATCTTTATTATCATATATTTATCTCTTTATACACATTTATACATTTCATTTATTTTTTACATTCTTTTTACATTTATTTTTTTTTTATTTCGCGTGCACGTATAAAGATAGAAGTCACTTTCATGTCTGGTATATTATTCTGTTTCTTAACGCGACTTTGAACAGCATCTTCCACCTCGTCGTCGTCGAACGTTTCGCGACAAAGTTCCAAGTCGCGAGACGCGTATACATCAAACGCTGGAGATGAAATCCAAGCAGCCCGGGGAAAGTACTATGGCTGGAAAGTATAAAACCACCGTGCGGATGGTGGCCTGGCTACGACGGAACAGAATGGAAAACGAAAACGTGTGACAAAAGGTGGCACACGTGGCAATCACCTCGTTAGCGCGCCATTCGCCTGGAAAGACGCTTTTTCAACTAGTTAGGGCTTGGGGATTTCGCGGGGGAGAAGGAGGAGGAGGATGGAAAAGACGGTGGGAAAAAGAAAATTGTGCGGTAAAGGTCTTTGTGCCCGCGAAATCATGGCTCTCGAACTTCGTCCGCATCTCGAGCACGCCATTGTGCCCGCCTATTGGCTGGATCGTGCGCGATTTTTCACCCTTCCTTCGACCCCTGCCTCCCCCCACACCCTCAGACGCTCGCGTTTCTTGAAAGTTTCTCTTCGGCCTCCGCGGCCGATGATTTATTAGCCGCGTTGAAAAGGCTCGTTAATGGCCCGGTATTTCGCCTCGGTGATAAAGAGATGGGATCGAGTGCCTCGCGAGTAGATTCCAGAAGACCCTCAGCCGGTTGGACTCGAGGCGTAGACGTGACGGGGTAGACTGAGAACCTAAGCGTGGCGATTTCGAATGTTTCGCGAGCACTTTTTTTTGGAAGCAATATTTAGTTCGAACACGGTTGAACACCGGAGATCGAGTAAATAGGCTCGAATCTAGGTGTTTAAATACACTGCTCACGGAAATTAGGGGATGTTTCAAAATGAACATGAAGCGATGAAAAAAAAGAAGCACTTGATTTTTTTATTAACCGATCGAACTACTTTCTTTGACTTGTCGTTTGCTTTTCTGATGTTCTTGCTTAATAAAAATAAAAAAAAATAAAAATCAAACGCTTCCTTTTTTTTAAATAATTTTTGTGGGCAGTGTAGATTTCTTACTTTTCCAGCGTGATGATTTCGAATGTTTCGTGAGCACATCTTGGTTGAACACCGGAGATCCAGTGTCTCGTAAATAGGTTCGAATCTAGATTTTCAGATAAATTTTTAATTCTTTCCGTGTGATTATTTGGACTGGAACTACAGTACAGTACAGTGATTCTCCACTACGCGCAGTATTATTCCACAATACAATTATGAATTACAAATAACCGGCTGTGCCTATACTGCGATTATGTTTTCGTAAAATCGGCGAAATCGCTATCGATTTCTGTACATCACGATACATTTCAATTCTGAAGAATTACACGTCTTTCGGAAGTCGACTCGATCAACTTCGCTTGTTAGCTTGAATATTATTTCTCTCGTTCTTTCGAACTCGTTAAACTCTCCTCCTTACCGGTTAACAAATTCAACGTCTTGTTATTCGCGAGAATTTCTTCGTAATCAGACATCCCTTTCAAACCTGAGATCCGCGATTTTTGTTCTCTTCTTAATTGCAGAGTTTCTGCTTGATAATCTTGGCGTAGTGAAAAATATTCGTCGTGTTGACACGATCGTCAAATGTAAATGTTTAATTCGAGCGGAGGGCGGAGGAGGAACGAAGGGGGAAGGGAAAAATCGCTTTCGAGTTCTTAGCAACAGCGTGAATCCTCCGGGGGCTGTAAACAGCGCGGACATATCTATTAAAACATTGTAATTTAATTTCTGCATCCTCCGCGCGGTGAAATATACGGGCGCAAGAATTTTAATTAAAAACATTTCATGGAAAATTCGATGCACTGCCACCTCTCTGAAAAGAGGGAGGGAGAGAAAGAGAGAGAGAAGCGGTGACGAAACAGGAAAAGGAAAAATGAACGACGCGCAACGTAATTTTGAACTCTTCATAAATTTAGGGAAAATTTCGTTCGGTTCTCTTCGGTGGAAAACACCGATGGCCATCGGCTTTCGAAGGTGGCTAGTATGGCAAATTGAAACCGCGGAGCGGCGGTTTTCGATTAATTCGACGCGCCGATACACCACACGGACACCTTTCTCTTTAATTCGATCGGTTCCCTTATTTATACGTGGCGTGGCGTTTCTTTTTTTTTTGGGGGGGGGGGAAGTAAGAGAACGCAAAAGTCGGAGTTTCCTCTGAACAACGGAAAATTCTTTAGTTTAAATTTAGAAATTTGGTAGAATTTGACGCTCCAACATCGAACAAAAGGTCCCTGTCCTCCAGGAAGAAATCAGTTGTTTCAACCAAATCATCGTGGATGAAATTTCATCCTATACTATACTATCGTCAGTTACCATTTATTCGAATAATAATAATATCAAATAACAGTAAATTATATTAATAATAATTGTTATCATTACTATTATTGAAACATCATTACTATTGTTCTTAAATAATAATAGAATATCTAATTCCAGATTGTTAAACTTGTAATTAATTAATTAAAGAATACGCTTTCAATCGTGGTAACACACAAAAACATTCCAACAGCACAAAATCAAATTCCCGTAATTCGAAACCTTCGATTACCGAAACTTTAATACGAAAGTTGTTAAAATTTTGGATTTCTTTTAGATAAATGACACTTTGGAATGCTCGCGGCGAAATTTGTATCGATTCTCTTTCAGTACTTTTGAAAGAGAAATTGCGAATAGAATTCGCGTCGTATTGTTGCAAAATCATTTACGGTGTCCGAAATATATTTGCAAAAATGATTGAGAAACACGTGGAAGTAACTTGAGATATGGTCGCAGCAAACGTGACTGTTTTAATTTCGTCGAGTCTATGCCTAGTTACTCGTTTATCAAAATCGCTCAGATTTCGATTAATTCGAGCGAACATTTCCAGATTGTGGCGGATGGACATTTTCAAACAATTCCAGTTGTAAAAAGTAGGCAGAAAAATCCAAATTTTCGCCATTTACAGCGAACACAAAAAGGTCTCGAAAAAAAAAAAACACGATTCTGCGATGCGAAGATTAAATTACAACAAATTGCAACGTGGAAAATGCACGCAAACAGCGTTGCGAGAGAGGAACACACAGTAACCATAAAAAGAATAATCTTTTGTTGTTATTAGTCGAGCGCTCCTCTTTATGGAAATTCACCATTTGCCGGGTCGTGCGAGATTCTCCGGTCTTTCAAATTACTCCGGCGAAAATATAAAATAAAATGCTTGCTTGTGATCTCGTTAAAAAGTTAAAAAGGAAGCCCTTAATTTTCATCGATAGTTGATAAACGATTAAAATATTTTAATATTTGCATTGCAGCATTATAATTCGAAAGTTATATATTTTTTTTAATTCTGCATTTTTCTCTTCTTTATAATACAAGTCAAATTCACGAGTATCTTCTTTATCGATCGATACAGCAGTTCGCGTTTCGTGGTTTTTAGAATTAGAAAGTGAGCGTTAGAAGGAAACGAGAATTTGCATTAAAGCGTTGAAGATTGAGTTTTCCCCCTCGAGTCCCCCCCCCCTCCCCCTCCCTTCCGATACTCTATTTTCCGAGCAATCTTAAATCAATGTGCATTCTGCCGTGTAAATTCCCCTTTACAACTGCAATTTAACACCAAATTCTTGGTAAGCTGATAAAAGCGATCAGACATATCCGCACGGATAGCGAAAGAGGAAAACCGTTGATTCATCGCCCGGAACCTCAGATAATCCACTACGCGTGTTTCGTTTGGGAAATTCGTTTTTCCAACTTGTGCCCTATTACTTATTGAATTTAACGATAAAAGAGGAAAGAAAAATCGCTCAACGTTACCTTGAAATGAGAATGTATTTTCTAAGAGAGAGAAAGAAAGAATTTTTTTTTTAAAGTTTGTCATCTTGCAGAAACAAGACACGTACGTATAGCATTGAATCTAAGAGTCTGTCTTTCTTCAAATTTTGTTCTTTCAAAGAGATCAGACTTCTACCTCGACGTGAAGTGTACGTAAATTTCACCGCGAGCATGCTTGTTACGTTGTATTGTAAAAATTGAACTGAAAAAAGAATGCAGAGTGTCAATTAAATTATTCGTCCCGCAGGCCACAGAGGTTTCGATTAATTAATATTTTTGGACGTGGAAATGCAATTATCGATTTTCGAGAGCCGGGGACTGGCTCTCGTGAAATTCACTTGCTTGTTGATTCGTCGAGAGTCTCTCCTTGAGATGGAATAAGGGACGCGGGGTAGTCAGGTGTTAAGAGAGGTCAAAGTGCCTGGCTGATGAGTCGCGAAAAGGTTCCCAGGATGAAAAGTCAGGGTTGCCACTTCGTCGATTGATCGTCCCCCTCGTTTCGTTCTACGAAATAAAGAGTCACGAGTTTCCTCGTTTGTACTTCGCCGATTCAAAAATCGCCTCCTACGCGATGCTTCACGCTCCAATTAAAAAGTTTTTCAATTTGCTGCCTTGTGAATGCAGAGCGTTCGAATTTCTCCTTAGATCGCGCCAGAGATGCTACGATTTCGTCGTTGTTATATTACATTCGTCGATATTACACACGTAAAAAGATTCTAAAATGTTTCCATGAAATTATTTCGAAACTAATGTTCACTAAAAGATAGATGTAACAAAGGTAGTATTTTTTTTTTGTACCTTGTACCGTCGCTGATGGCGATTCATGCGATTGTGGAAGATCGAAAGACGCATATGATACGTGTACCATTTTCAAAATTATAAAGATACGTATTATAGATGGAATAAATAATAGAAATGATATATGAGAGATGAAATAATAAAAATATAGAATATACGATATATAATTTTCAAAGAATAGCACTGCTTATAATGTAGATTCCAATTTGTCCAATTGTACTTACACGAATGTGAATTTGCATAAACTTTCATTGTCTGGCAGCGACGATAAGTCAGAGAATCAGTGGAAATGCGCGCGAAGGCACGTGTCGAGCGACGCAAGCCCCCTTTTTTATTTCCACGGCAGCGCCTCGCCCGAAACTACCCCAGCAGTCCCTAGCCCACCCTAATAAGAAATATATTTGTACGTGGAATAGCGAGAAGGAGGGGAGAGACACGGAGAGCGTTACGAAACTGTTGAAAGTTTTTTTTTGAAAGAGGCTTTTAATCTAAAGCACGAGATAAATCGTCGAGTTTCCACGTTGCTCGCCCCCTTGCACCTCCCTTGCATTCCATTTTATGTATTGCCGGTGCCGCGCGGCTTTGGTAAGCGGATAAATTACTCGGAATAAATTTTCCTTCAGGAAATCAGGCGATCTGGAGAATTTCCAACGTCGATATCTCGAGGTAGCCCGGAAATTAGAGACCCCGGTTTCTATAGTCAAAGGGGACACGCAATCAATTCGAGAAGCGAAAACGCCAGCCGGCTCGGCTGTGGAAAATTGCCTCGGGGAAAAAAAAAATTGTACATACTCCTCCTGACCTTTTCTCTTTTTAACGTAAATAATATTTACAATACAAATATACGAATATAGAAAATATTTATATATTTCTCTCTTTTTATATATTTATATATATATAATATAGGATGATTCACGTAACTTACACACTTGAAATAACTTTTAAATTATTCTCAAGATATAAATTATCGTAAAATGTCTCCTTAACCGTTAGGTTTAGGACCTTAATGTGGCTGAATACTTTTTTTTTTTATTTGGAATTTAATATTCTCTTGGATTTATAATAAAAAAAGAAAAATGTATGGTCCAATCGAATAGAAATGAAGTTGACCTTGAAAATTTCGAAACTCCTCAACATACAGAAGAAATTGATACGTCATATTTTGCCTCCCTTAAAGCCATACAACTTTTGTATTAAACAATTTTTTAATAGACGCATAATTTAAAAGTTATTTCAGATGTGCAACATATATATATATATATATTTTTTTTTAACAACGAGAAAATTTTTGTTGTTCGTTTGGTACACGGAAATTTTCGAAATAAATTTGTAGCATTAGAATTCGTTGAAATCTAGTATTTTCAGTCACGTTTTCGCTGAAAATTTCAATTGATTCGTCGAGCATTCGGCCAATTAGACGACGATTACATCCATTCGGGCTGGGCTTTTCGATTCTTCATCTTTGAGAGCCAGGAAACGTCGTGTGCCTCGAGCAATTAGTTTTTCCGGCTCGTTTGTAGCGGAGCTCGTGATAAAGTTTGCGCATTATGCACGCAAATTATGCGTCCTCTGTACGACGGAGATGTTTCCGTGCGCGCTATAATGAATAATAAAATTTATTACCGCCGCTCTCTGTTGTTGAATCTCGTGTCGTGCGTACAATGTTTCGCGGCGCTATCGTGGCTTGCCTGATACTAAGTGAAATCGGCACGGTGAATCGATCTTCCGCAGAGAGTGTCGATTTTTGAAAATATCTGATGCGACTAAAAGAAAGAAAAAAAAAAAGGAGAAATATTTTTCACGAAACTTTCTCGGTACACGGTGAAAAATTGTAAATAATGTTGAAATACGAGAGTTTCCAGTGAAATTACTTTTTCCCCTGCCTGCTGCTATAATTTTTGAGAAAAGAAATTCTTACATCACGCGCGTGACACTTTTGTAATTTAACATCTTTTCAATTAACATATCGCGCCAATATCGAACAGCTTGTAACGCTTGTTGAAAATCGACACTGACAGGGATGGACGTTTATTGGAAAATTCTAATTACGCTTAATCGCGTAATTGATCGAACGGAACGATTCGTTTCACAGACAGTTTACATATTGCACTTATTTCATTCTCGTGCAAGCGAGAAAATTTCCAAGCTGCTGGTATTTATTTGAAAATTCATCGAACCGTGGATAATGCCTCGATAGGGAATGAGGAAACCCTCCGCCGATTCGCTTTGAGAATTTTCAGAATTTCGCCTGTTAATAGATAATCAGACTTTCCATCGAATTGGAAACAAAGTTAAAGCGTCCGAAAGAAGCTTCACTGTGATCGCTGTGTCGGCATTGTGACAACTTTTCCGCGGCGATCGCGCGCTTTTCCAGCGGCGAGGAACAATCGCCGTTCATAAATTTGAATTACCATTTCAACTTCAATCCTCCCCTCTTCCCCTCACCCTCCCATCGTTGCGACATTGCATTGAAAATACAATTTGCGGCCGGACAATATTTAATAATGCATTTACTTATGAATGAGCTTGATTTAATTATAAATAACTATATAAGGGCTACAATGCCGCGGGAATTTAGGTCGGGCGGACAATGAAAAACACCCCCCCCCTCCGCGTGTAGAAACACACCCTGTCCCAATTACCCTTGCTTCTGAATAAATCATCCGTTTGTCCGTGCGAATGAAAATTTCATCGAGATACTTTCGTCCAAAGTTCTCTGCCACGCCGGCCCGCCATTTATAAATAACGCGCGAAATTCGGCCGGCCATGGTGTTTGCAAATTAAAAAGTCTCGCTCGCGAGAAACAAGGACGCCACGAATCGAGAGGTTATACTTTCGGAGATACTTGAACAAATATGTAACGTACGATGTAACGATGTAACGATTCGCCAGAAAACGATTTGCATTGATATCGAAATTTCCAAGAGACAAGGTAATCCTCTCTGGACAATTTGCCTAGCTGGACGAAAAGAAAAAACGGGATATTATCTCGGCGGAATAAATATTTCCTCGACACGAAAAAAAGAAAGAAAAAAGAAGAGGAAACAAGCAAGGATGGGGATTTCGTCTCTTTTGCGCGCAATGACGACGACGACGACGGTCGACGATTTTTTAATCGAATTATCAGCGTCGGCCCCCGAGGCCGACCCTGATAAATGCGCACATTCGTCTAGCTCTCGAGGCTGTACCTTGGCCAATCTGAGCACGCCGCCGTGGTATAACCGTGGCCCGAGCAAGAATTTATGGCAGCCGCAGCTCCCGCGACCTGCTCCCGCAGCTTTTCGACGCTCCAACGTGGCAGAGGTTCGCGCCGCGGCCTCGCAATAATTATTATCGAATTTCCATTCGACTCTCGTTTACCGCCTTACACGGCGGCCATTCTACCCCTCTTCGCCGCTGGTCGCGCCGGCGAACCGTATTTCTGCTAATGGAGCTCGTCCACCAACTCACCCCCACGTGAATATACGAGCGATCGTAAAGAAAAGAAATAGAAAAAAAAGAAAGAAGAAGAAGAAAAGAAAAAAGAGAAAGGAAGCGAACGCGGTGTTTGAACACCGCGTTTTAATTGCTCCTGCTCCCGCGAGCGTGCGAGAACGCTCTTGTTGTCGGTGTTTTTTTTTTCATTTTTTTGTCTCTCTTCTTTTGCTTCTTCTTCTTCTTCTTCTTCTTCTTCTTCTTCTGTTTTCTTTCTCTATCGCGCAATCCGGGTGTCCGCCGGTTAATTAGTTTCCTTTTCAAGGGTGTCTCGCTCGAGATCGGGGTGAAATATCTCGTAGATTGGTGTTGCTCACAATCAGAGAGAGAGAGAGAGAGAGAGGGAACGGAGAATTATGGTTATTAGTCGTGGGAAGTTTGTATTTATTTACGAGTTTCGGTCGTTGGCCGACGATACTCCTTCGCTGGAAATTTGTGCGTTTTTATGGGTTTTATTTCCATGTTGCTCCTAAAGATCGATCGAGCTGTTCGCTGAACCCTCTGAACAAACTGAAATTTTCTGGTTGAAAATGTTCCGATTGAAAATTTGCCTCCTTCGTTCCAACTCGTCGTCGTTCGTTTACTGCTCTTACATCGATAAACCATAACTGTGGGGGGATATGTGAATCTGTAACTTTCGAGTCACACGATGTACCGGAGTGTATTTTGTAAACGTGCATTTACGAGAAATTTGGTCTGAAAATTATATCAATTGACAATTGTATAAATTGCCCGTTCATTTCTAAAAGAAGTAAGTCGTAACATAGTGAAAGCACTGTGAAAGTGTTTCAGTTTATAAGAAATTGTTCATTTACATTAAATATAGAATTAATGTATAATTAAAAAAGTTTTTCATAATTAACATATATTAATTAATAAAGTCTTATGATAAATATTTTTAAACAATATCAATGTTTATAGTGACGAAGATGAGATAAAATATTCGTAGTACGTATTATTAGGGATACCCACGAGTAATATCGATTCTTTTCAAATTCAATAATATATTCTAATGAAATATATTGACATTCAACGTGCTTATTTTTAAATTATATCACAAAATGGTATTGACTATTAAATGAAATAAAATTTTAATCATATCTAGCGGATGAATATCGAACATTCTTGGAATCCAGAGACCAACGATAATGCGTGAAGACAAAAATTTCGGTCGTCATTTCGAGAATACAGCAAGTAATAATAGGTCGTTCAGCATTCGATGTTGAGTACAGCGTTGCATTGCATTTACAAAAAAAAAAAAAAAAAAAAGAAAAAGGAGAAGTTAGGATTTTATGGTGCGGATCGAACCCGCGAGATTCTCTAGCTGATAGTAAAAAGATTTGTACACGAATTAAATTGGCGTGGCAACATTTGTCGAGTGGGAAGAAGCATAGATAAATCTCTAGCAGCCATCTCGTGGATTTCATAATTCAGCCATGATTCTTTCATGATTGGTTCCTCCCCCGAGATGCTTTTCCCTATTTGATGATACGAGGGGTAGTTTGTACTCGTTGACGACGACGACAACGTCAATATATAGTCCGCGAATTTCCTCTGACGACGGTATCTCGAATTCCGAATAAAACGTTCATCACGTGCCACGAAATCGTAGAAGAAGTCGAGTTTTATGCAAAGTATCGGGCTTAATATACAAAGCTCATCGCAAGATTGTACTACTACCAACGTAGGAAATATGTAGGAAATTCAACATTAGAACGACGTAAGATATCGGGTTTATTTATCGGAGTTATTATCGTAGATTATTTCATACGATTGTATTTTCATTAGTCTGGAAACTAAGCTACGATCCCCTGCGATCGTATCGAAATTTCAGTCGAGCAATACCGCGTGTAATATCAATTATTAAAAGTTTATTGAGATTCCACTCTGTTAATCAAATATACAACAGAGCGCAATAAAAATAGAAAGAGAGAGAGAGAGAGAGAGAGAGAAACAAAAATTCGTTCGCTCGATAGCGGGATATGAAAAAAAAAAGAAAACGAAACCGAGAGATGGTTAATGAAATCGAGCATAACTGTCGAAATTGTCGAAACGACGTCGAAGATTGCCAATATTCACGCAATATTCACTTTCGTTTCTTCTTTCTTTCGGCAGTTTTGCGAACCAGTTAATAACGAGCCGCAAACAAGAAAATGCATACGTAACCGTACGATCACCTCGTTTCGTCTATCGATCGATCCCTTTTCGTTCGAGTGCAGCGATACTGCGCTGCCAATAATGCGCCGGGATATGCGTACATTCGGACGGGGCATTACGGAATGTTATTATAACCGAGTGGAATTCTGTTGCGTGTATTACAGTGGATCACTATTCCGGCTAAACGCCACTTCCGACGCTAACATGTAAATGTTCGGCTAATGAGCTGCATATAATCGAGGCGATTTCGCCTCGTTGTTCTTCGCTTCGGATGAGACGGGGCGTAGAGAGAGGGAGAGAGAGAGAGAGGGGGGGAAAGGGGGGCCAGTAGATGCGAAATTTCGCCAGGCTTGTTGCCATCCCTTCAGCAACTGTCATCCCTCGAATCCCGAGATCGCAGTTCCACGAGCTTCAGCGAAACTCTCGAAGTCTCTTCTAAATTTTGAATCTCTGTTCCCTGACATCCGAGGATGATATCGTTTCTACCTTTACGATATTATATTATACGGAACGTTTTTTCGGTTTTCGCTGATTTTTGCAGACAGACTGAACTTTCGAACCGTTTCTGCGTTTCGATTCTTTTCGCTTCTTTTCTACATTTGCGAGCAACAACTCGGTCGACTTAAAAAGTGATTTCTCATCGTCGATAAATCGTTGAAAATGTAGACATTACCCGCGGGACTCGACGGCTTGCGCTCTCTCGCATCAGGCTGTAATTACATCAGCCACTTTTAATTTTAAAAGCAAATATTGAACGCTCGTTTCCTTCCCGCTTTTCGTTCTTCGTTTTTTTTTCTTTCTTTTTCAATTCATTAGCAAGTTTCTAAAAAAAAAAAAAAAAAACAAAAGAGAAAAGGAAAGAAGGAAAGAGAAAAAAGGAAAGAAAATTTCGCCGGTGCACAACTGCGGAGGTGCACTAACTTCATATCAATTTCTGAAACTTTAACGAGATATAGAGTATATAGCCTCGTAAACTTTCCTTTATACAAGTGCGCGCAGCTTGGCCAGGTTGGCAATACTTTCTCATTTATTGGACAAGCGATTAAACGGCGCTTTATCACGAGCGAGAGCGAGAGAGAGAGTATTATGTCATACGAGCGGTTTTTATGCCTTCACCCTTTGATGTGGTCAGCGTGAATTACCCCTCTCCCTCCCCGCCCCTGAAACGATGAAACGATAGTTTAAACCAGTTAACCGTCATTGCATCATTCTCGATTCACGCCGATGAATTCAGAAAGGGGCGCGAGTTCAATCTAACTTGTTAACAGGATCGTGTGTCACGTACGCGATGTTAGCCCGTGTAATCAGCCGCGTTCGAGCGAGCAATTTGTCCCCTGTAACAATGTCGCGAAATTAATTAAGAAAGTATCTCGGCAAGCGTGACCGGCCCGTGAGGGTAGGGAGAGCGAGACGGAAAAATGACGAAAGAAAGAAAGAAAGAAAGAAAAAAAAAAGAAAAGGAAAGAAAAGAAATCGGGGCCAAACGAATCTGCCATTAAATCGAACAATGGCCGGAGCGAAACGCATTATACCGGCCTTTGTTTCTTCCATTATACCTAGTACTTAGCGCTTAAACACGCCTTTGAAGGAACGGCGCCGCCGCTTGCACCCTCTCGAGAGGGTTGCTCGCTCGCTTGCTGGCGAGTATCACGTAAGGAATTACATGGAAAGAGCGGTGGGGCGCACAAGGAGGTGGGAATATGGAGGCCTCTCCGGGTTTTCTGGTGTGGGTGTAATTATTTAAATATACGTCGCCGTCGGCGAGCTTCGAGCTGGAATATTTCACAGCTCGCGCCATATTACGCCAGTAACTTACGTCCGGCTATCCGGGCCAGATGTTTCTGGAAGCTTGAGACGGACGAGTATTTACGATGTGAGCCGACCTCGTCCGATTGCCACCGTCCCTCCGCTCCGATTCGTGTCACGTGGTCGCGCTCAGTCCACGCGGTGGGGATAAAACGCGCGAGAGTGGGGATGAAACGCGCGAGAGTGGGGATGAAACGCGCGGCGGTGGGGCAAGCGCGGTCGGGGAAGTGCGAGGAGAAGTGGGGGCTGTTGAAACGAGGAGCGGTGGTGGCTGTTGTGCCCGATATTGATGTCAAGGTCTTCCATCTCGGTCGTACGTACACTCTTCTCGCGTGGGTCGCGCGCGCGCGAAATCAATAGGATAAAATCGTTGCCGACAGGCATCTCTCGCATCTTCTTCCCTCTCGCTCGCCGCAGCTTCTGACTCTGTTTCAGAACCGACGCAACGAACGGCGATTAAAGCGTAACGCGCTTTGGAATTTATTTGGGGCTTACTCCGGCTTGCTCCAGCTTCTCTCTACCTCTCAGCCTTTGACTTTGAAGAATAGCTGCCGTACAAAGCGGCGTCTCGCTTGATACCTTCGTAGACGAATGAACGAGTTAGCGGCTTTCACCTTAATTCATTCGTCCAATGAACGCGCTCCCACGCGCGCACCGTGTTCAGAGAAGGAGGGCGGGGGGGGGGGAGAAAGACAAGGGAAAGATTCGGGATTTTGCGAGCTTATTGCGACCATCAAGGAGAGTAAAATGTCTATGGAAAGTCGGTTCTTCTTTCCGTTCTTTTCCTGCTTCGATGCGAGATAGATCATACTATCGTTTCTCTAAATATCTGTCTCAATGGTAAATCGATCACAGTCCTTTCCACACGTTCGAACGAATATTAAGCTACACGTGGGTCCTAAATAAAATTCTTTCGTCTATGCTCAACTGACCTGTGTTAGAGTCCGTGAAACCGGAGGAATTTTTATTTCCGCGATATTTTTAGAGGCACGGGCCGAGGCAATATAGATATTAAAGTCTTGCACGTTGATTAAACGTTTCTTCCTCTCCTCGCCAAGCGCCACGAGCTCGCTAAATCTTACAGTTAATTTTTCCTTAACGCCCTATACATTTCCAGCCGGTGGAAATGTTCGCGATTGTTCCGTAAAATTTCCACGCCCGCGCCCCGACGACGGCGTGCTTTCGATACTTTCTTTCCGCGTAAAACGTAAAAGAAAGTTTTGCAGCTTCTCAGAGCAGCATCGGTTTACATTCGTGCGTCGTAGCGGCAGTTAATCACCAGTGACTTTAATTCCGGTGTTATCACATGCAGACCTCTACCCTCTCGCAGTCGTCCCGGAGGGCCAACTTGTCGCGCGTAATAAATTATGCCCCTTGCTTTGTTTCCTTTCTTCATTGTGCTACCGTAAGACTACACACTACGTTTCTTGCACCTCTTGTCGGTGAAAGCGATTTTTTACGTCATGCCGTTTATCGCCGCAATTTGCTGGATCCTTTTATCCATTAACGAACGATTTATTCGTGACAGAGCTAATAAAAGAAAAAAGAGGCCTATTCGTGACAGTAGTAGCGCGGTACAACTCGTCTGAGTCAATAAATAATTCTTTTAAGGATAATCATTATTTACTGACTGAGATGTTGTTATAGACGTCGATTTCTTTCGAATACGATGAATTACTAATTCAACAGATTAAAGCAAATCTCTGGTAGATAGGTTTTTACAGCAAGTGGCTGACTTTTAATTCAAACAGTTGCAAATAAGTAAGCGTGCGACGTTTTAATAGTATTTCCATGATCGTGGTAAACGTTTAGAAAGGTTCGAACGGAACTCTTCTTGCGTGGCGGGCACATGTGCCCTTCTATATTGTCTGATCACGAAACTCGATATCTACTTTTGACGAGTTCGAATCTGTGTGCCTATTTGGTCGATTGACGTCAATGAATGGCACCAGGCGTCGTTCATCGATTTATTTCCAATGCCGATGGTTACTGATCACTCTCGAAGTTTCGTGGTTTCGTCACCCGAAACGCATAATTCACGCTCGTTCATTCTCCCGGGCGAGATTTTATTTTTTAGACGATTTTGCTTTCCAAAAATTGGCAAATTAATTGCGCAAGCAACAAACAGATGTCGTCTTTGGTTAACTTCAAATTTAAAGTCAATTAAAGGAAAAGGTAGAAAGAACGTTTTCTGAAAGTAAAAAAAAAGATAACTGCTTTCCGCAATTAACAAATCAATTTCGAATAGATAACAGGCAAACGTTACCTGGACTCGAAGCGTTTCGAAATTCGAAAGAAGGAAGAGAAAAGCTCGAAAAACATTGATGGTGCAATTGGAAAAGGCTTAAAATCCATTTGAAAAATGCAAAGCTCCGCCGTCGGAAGCTATTTGAAAAAGAAGAAAAAAGAAACGTAGAATTTCATTCGTAGGAAGTCGGGCCGGATAGTTTAAGCACAGAATTAGAAAATAGTTTCAGCCAAGGTATGGTTTGCGAGAGTGCTTTGCCTCGCGGAAGCTTCTAAGTATAAAACAGTAAAAGTGGCAGTGCTGGTGATTACAGGAAGCGGATGACGTAAATGCTTATAAAAAAGTTCTCCATTCGATATATACGCGCGAGCTGGTATTAATACAACGTCCGCGCATTAATGAACGTGAACGTGATCCTTCAGGCACGATACCGCGAACCGTGAAAGCTGTTGCACTCTTTCACCTTTTAGCACGTTTCATTCTGCTGTCGTTGCGTTTCAAATAGAATGGAATTTCTTGAAATAAATGGAAACTAGGTTACGCGCTGTTATTGATCGATAGGCATTAACGCTATCTTCCGTTATTATCCCTTGAAAGTTACTCGCAATTATATACCGAGAAAGAGAGAGAGAGAGAGAGAGAGAGAAAGAATAAAATGGAATATTGAAAAGAAAATCTGCAATTTCACGGATGTTGTGATAATTTCAAGGAATTACCAAGTTTTAAATCGGTTTTATCGATTAATTGCAATAATTAAAAGAAAAAAAAAATAGATGATTAACTCTTGAATTTCTTTCTATTGAATTGGAAAAGTTGCGCGTTCCATTCAAGATAAAAAAAGAAAGGAATTTATAATAACACCGTGACGATTTTCAAAGAATTAGTAAAAATCTTCGATCTGTTTCTATTAAATTGTAACGTTTAATATTGTAACAATTAGATAGAAAGGCGATTAACTTTTAAATTTCTTTTTATTGAATTTCGAATATTGAAAAATCTGCGATTTCTCGACATGGTACAACGATTTTAAAGAGTTGTGAGACTGAAAGTATTTGTTTATTAAGCTCGGAACGAACGTAATGAAAAGCCACGAAAAGCGAAATTCAAATATTACATTCCATTGAGAAGCATAGAGAAAAGTCCACGGTTTCAAATCTCTCCCGATAACTCCGAAACGTCACACAATATCGAGAATTTTTGTTTTGCGCTCGAAATTCTCCCGACGATGATCTGGACAACTCTGTCAGATCAGAGTGTCTTAAAAAGCGTTTAAAAAACAAACGACGGAGAATATTCATCGATACTGTCATCACGCTTGTTCGCGTCGACGATCCGACAGATTTTTATTTATACATTCGTCGAAGCTCGGTTCGAGTTCGGGCTCGGAATCGACGATCTCTCGGCGAGAAGAATATCGTTCGTCCTGGCTACGATTTTTTAATTGCTCGATACAAATCGAGATCTTCTTCTCACGGGCGAGGGATCGAACGCGTCGCGGACGCTTTTAAATAAATAACGTTCTCCTCCCTCATCGATCAGCCACAGCAAAAGCGATTCCGATGGCAACAGGTGCACGGACGGAGGAAGAAGAAAAAAGAAAAAGAAAAAAAGAAGGGAAAAGCAAAAAGAAAAAAAAGAAGAAAAAGGCGGAAAAGGAAAAAAAAACAGAGGGAGGGAAGGTTATATCAACCCAACGAGGATTTCAGATTAATGGGATAACCTCGTGGAGGGGAGGATTGCGGAAGAATGACTGGCACGGAATTGGAGGAAACGATCTAGTAACACGATGCAAATTGCAAATGAAATTTTGAAAAGAGCCGTCCGCCTCGCGCGGATATTTACCCCCGCGGAAGATCATTCACCCTCGTTTCTTTTACTTTTCGTCATTTCTGATTTTCTCTGACTGACTGTCAGTCGCTAGAAATTAGTTCGCACGAAATTAGACTAAAGGATTGTCAAGTCTGTTGGCCCGGTTCATCGATCGTGCCTTAAAGTTTTTTCGCGCGTACTTCAAATTTACGTCCTTGAACATTTAACCTTGAACCTTGAATCTTGAACTTTGACCATTGAACTTTGAACCTTGAAATCAACATCTTGAATCTTTGAACCGAGAACAAGCAGAGTGATCGATTTCACAGACGTGTTTTCCACGAAATATAAGTTTCCTGTCAAAGTTCCTTGAATCTCGCTACGAAAATTATTTACGATCTTCTATCTCCATGTTTGTCATTGAAATTGTCGGCAAACTAGATTCCCACTGCCGACAATTACAAATTACGATCAATTCGACGAGCGTAATTCGCGAAATTAGTCTGCCTTTTGTCAACGTCAGTCTCGTAGGAATCAAATGAATGTTTTCTAAATATTTTTTTGGCCATGCTCCACTTAAGCATGAACCAAGAAAAAAATAAAAGAAAGAAAGGACAGTTGAAGTACCTTAAAGAAATTACCAAGTAATTGTTTAAAAATAATAACAATGATAAAATGGAGCGATGTGATAAACAGCAAATAAAGAGAATTTAAATGCACAAATATCGAATAATTTTAACGGAAGCGATCATTGAAATTATTATAAAATGAAACAACCTAACATATTCGAAATGCCTCGTTCTCGTTCGATTATCTATTATAAATTTGTCGAACAGATTCAGCTTTCACGTTCGCAACAGCAGAAATTATAAAAATTATGGGATACGAATTAAGAGAAACACAGGACAGATAATCGTCAGCAATGGTTGAAATTAAATCGTACTCAATGATTACGTGTAAGCAAGAAAGCTTGCGAGAAATTATGTTCGCTTATACCGCGGATTGAGCATGACGTGCAACAGTTAAATTCAATGGCGATATTAACGACGGATTGTAAATATTCTGTACGTATAATTTTTGGATCCATTAGCGTTGTAGAATCTGTTTCGAAACGAGAATGATCTATGGTGAGATTTCGTGATTCCGTTGGAAAAACGTACCGTGGCTCTTTTGCCAAATTTTTAATTTTTTTTTTTTTTAATTCTCAAATAATCCCTCTAATTTTGGTCAAAAAGCTGCGTAATATCATTCGAGTATTATTCGGATGGTAAAAGCTTCAGAATGCAATTCGAGATTGCCGCGGAATTATACCGTACTATTAAAAACGCATTACTTGTACGCTTCTCGTCAGTTTAACAATGTTTAACGTCCACACTCGCGCAGAGTTGAAAAATATAGAGTCGAGACGAGAGTAAAAATATTGCGCAAATAACCAGAAAAAAAGAAAAAAAAACAAGAGGAGAAAAAAATTCTGCAATTTCCAGTGACGAATTTTTAGAAAATTAATTACCCTCTCTCTCGCACGTTTTCACATTTACGTACGAACGAGAAAACACAGTCATGCGCGTACTCTTTTGTGCAATTAGACTGATTGCGACTGTCCGTTCCATCACTGTAATAACTGTGTGTAATCGTAGCTACCGTTACGTATATTCAGATAATTCTCAATTATTATCCCTTATATCACGTCCGTTGAAATTTAGAGTAGCTCGCTTATACAAGCAGCCCGGCTGATGAGAACTTCATTAACGTTATCTGACTAAACGGTGTTCGAATAATCGGATGTTCGATTAAGCAGCCTGTCCGGTGTTTGGATAATGTTCGGTTAAACGTTCTCGTAATCGGATGTTCGGTTAAACGTCGTCCGGACCACTCGCCGTATAATTCATGACTTATCGCCAAAGTATCCGATATTAATCCTTTTCTTCGTGAAGATATTTCCGCGCGCGCGCACACGCAAATTCTTGCAGCGACACGAAAGTGCCATTAAACGACACGACACACGGTGTATATTCGAAATTAAATTAATTAACGCGTGAAGGCAAACGACAAATAAAGTTCAAATAACAGTGGCTTTTGCATGCTTGTCATTTCCCGGTCGTTTATCAGCGCCAGAAATTATTAACGAAATTATTAACGAAATTATTAACGAATCGGTGATCGTTCGGCCATAAACTGCCAATGAACCGTGCGATGTCACACAAGTGCGCACGACCACCTAGTAATATAATCCACCGCCAACTTCCATTTATACGTCGTGCTTTATCGTACTCAACAAGTGGGAAAACAGGCAAAACCGCAAAAATAACCGGAAGCTTTCGCTCGGTTTCTTGCTTCTCGCTCGAACTTTCCAAAACGACCGAAACGAAGATTAAAATTCGCCCGTGCCAGTGTTTCGTGGCGATGGTGATCATCAAGCTGAGACAATAAGCTTCCATCGAACCGCGGAAAGAAACTCGCTCGATTGTCCGATCGAAATCTGTTTTTTCTTTTTTTTTTCAAGCCTCGTCTTTAACGTCGTTTCCCTCTCGTTCGATTTCTCACCTCGGAACGCTCTAATTGCATCCAGCTGCGGTGTTTTCTAGTTAGTTTCCGCCGTTAGAAAGAGAGGGGGGCGGGATTGGCTGTGGTAACCCAATTAAAACTTGATCGAGGCGACGAGAAAAGAAGGAGGCGGAAGAGGAGGAAGAGGAAGAAGAAGAAGAAGAAGAAGAAGAAGAAGAAGAGAGGAAGACGAAGCTGTCGGATGAAAGTGGCAAAAGTCCTCGGCGAGTTACGAAAATACCACGAAAGCTGTCCCCAAACGAAATAGACGGCTAACGTCGATTTTGAAAAATTCGATTAGCGGCCACAATGGCCGGCCTAACCTCTTTCGTCGTCCCTCTTATTTCCGACCGCCTCGCCAATCATCCTGTCTCCCCTTCCCCCCTCTCTCGCCATCTCTTCCGTTCGCCTCCTCTCCCCATTCTTCTTTCGATCTTTTCATCCGAGTCCTTACTGTGTCGGATAGAGCATTGTCGGGACACCGGTAATCCGAATTTCTGATTCTCCGAAATGATGAATATTACGGGGCGCGCGACAGGTCGCAGGTTGAAAGTTTCGAATTTGTAGAATCGCTAGTCGTCCAGCTGCTAGAATTCCTCGTCCAGAAGTCAGAAATCGTTAGAAATATTTTTTTCTTCTTTTTTTTTTTTTTTTTTTTTTAAGTCAAAGACAACGAGTTTCAACAACTTTGACTTTAAATATAAAGACAGAGAATTTAGTCTGACGATAAAAAAAATTCTACCGCGACGTAACATTCATCAATGTTCAGCCGAATTCGCGTCTAATATCATTAACGTTATTATTCACAAGTATCTCAAAATTTTTCATTCTCTCTGTATCCTTTAATTTAATTTATAACATTCAAACGATTCACAATTTTCTCAAGTATCATAAAATTTTCTCTCTCTAGTTTAATTTATTGGCGTCTAACATTCAAACGATTCACAATTTTCACAAGTACCTCAAAATTTTCTCTCTCTATCCTTTAATTTAATTTATTAGCGCATAACATTTAACGACTCACAATTTTCTCAAGTATCTCAAAATTCTTCGTTCGCCCTCTGTGCCCTTTAGTTTCATTCGCATGTCTAATATTTAACGACTAATATTTCACGTCTAATATTTAACGACTCACAATTTTCTCAAGTATCACAAAATTTTCTCACAAAATTTTCTCTCTCTAGTTTAATTTATTAGCGTCTAACATTCAGCGATTCACAATTTTCTCAAGTGCCTCAAAATTCGTTCGTTCTCTCTCTCTCTCTCTGTCCTTCAATTCAACTTAAACGTCTTTCGATGCCTCGGAACTTCTGCCAACGCGTTAACGCCGTAAAAAAACCGAATTTCTCTAGTTCGTCAGGAGTAAGAAACGAAACTGCTGCGGCGGCGGCACCGTTGGTTCGCCGAATGCGCGAATAAAAAGGAGCAACGGTCGCACCTGGAAGGCAGTCACGCAGAAAGACAGAGAAAAGACCGGGTACTAAAGCACGCGAGAGAATAGATCTTTTTTTTTCTTCATTTTTCCACTCGCGCCCAGACGTTTCGAAATTTTTCGCCCTGTACACCGTTGCACACCCGGTGGTAATGTCGGAATTACACGGCGAGAAATTGCAAAACAGCCGACTGTTTCGCGTAATGCTGCTCTTAAATGCTACGTTGCTGCAATTCAACTCTGTGTGAAAGTCTCTCTCTCTCTGTCTCTGTCTGTCTTGCTGTTCCACTTTCTCTCTGGTTTTCTGTGGTTAATACAGTGGCCAAGACTCGCGGCGATGCTCTCTAGAAATAATTGGATGATTCGACGAAATGGTTAAGCATACGACGTGCCCGTTCGTTTAACTTTGGGAAATTGTTCGGAAACTTCGTGGCAACTCGCCCTGTTCCAGACACATTGTACATGAGTTTTTTTGTTTTTGTACAATATACGAGCAATTTCGATCGAGGTTTGACCGATTGTGAAGTGAGCTTTATTCTCTTACCGAGAAGGATTGTTTCGATTTATTTTAAATATCGAGATCATTACGTGGCAACCAATTGCATGGCAAATTCTCTTTCTAGAACGAATATTCTTCCAAAACGACGAACATGAAGATTAATATAATAATATAATAATAATGAATAAAATAATATAATATAACGATCAAATATGAGTGTAACATCATCTGGTGATCTAGAACGAATTTCAAGTCCAGTTCACGTTAAAAAAACACCTGTGTTTTTCACACTCCTGTCGAAATTCTGAGTAATTTTCGAATAATCAGCGACAATTGTGCGCGCAACACCACAGAGTTTCCAATTCCAACCTTATAATAGAGCGAGACCAAACGGGAGCATGGAACGCTGCCGAAGAAGTTTTCAACGCGGAAACTTCGATTAGCTTCGTACTCGCTCTCGAGGAGAAGAAAGTTTCAACTAATATCAGGGGTCCATCGTGTCTCAAAAAATAATTTCATCGAGCACGTTTGCTGGAAAAACGGTCGTTACCTTGTCGTCCCAGACACGCTTGTCCAGATTAAATGTTTCTCGTAAGTTCTTAATTTCGGAATTTCCAACGATGCCGTATCGTTGGCGATCTTTGTTTCTAAATGTTGATTGCGTCGTATTACATGTTTGTTGTATTGTGTTATATGTTTAATGCTATTGTATTGTATCGATGAATAATAAATCGTTGTAAGATTCACGTAGTATCGATCTGAAAGCAACAACGTTGATTCACAGTAGTGCAAATCAATATTTCTTCAGCCACGTGTCCACAAAAATATAAATCCCCACAAGATCCATAATCAGATAGTTGTTTCTTCAATTTCTGAACTTGATATCTTTCTCCGCGTTGGATAAAATACAAATTATCCATAATTTTATGTCCCTTAAATATAAAAATCTGGAGGTAATTATCTAAAAAATGGCAACAGTGTTGTTTCCCAGTAAAAAAAAAAAAAAAAAGAAAGGATAATTATTTTCTAAATTTCTAAACTTCTCTCGCTCTTTGATAGTTCTTTTTTTTCACGTTGGATAAAATATAAACTATCCGTAATTTTACATCCCGTAAATCGAAATCTGCAAAGCAATCAGCGTCGACTCGCTATTTCAAATCTATTCTCACAATCGCGATCGATAACTATTCACATCGATCTCACAAATATTCGTATATTATTTCCTCCAAGATTTCTCCCTATTTGACCACTATTTTTTCTTTCAGAAAAAATCTTTCTTGTGGATAATTCTAGTATGAATAATTCGTGTATCGCGACACGATTAACGAAGTGACGAAGGAAACGAGGCTCGCCGCGACAAAACGCGCGTGTATCGTCGTTTAAGTTAACATGGCCGCTTTAATAAGCTCCAACAAGCCGCTGCACGTACAGATCGATCCGCATGGACGTCGTTGGACTTGCCTGGTAAACCGGAAATAGATTGACCGATCAAATATTATTAGTTTGCAAACGCGCGCCTCGTTACGGAAGTGTGAGGTGGGGGAGAGAGGCAACAAGGGAAACGAGAAATTTTAGTAGCCGCAGTGTACGCTCGTTTTTTACAAGATGCTCCATCGGATAAGTGTAACGATTAGTACATATTTGTGGAGGGATATGAATTTCGTAATTAGTTGCCGCTATTGATTTTTCTACGCGATTGATCGAGCAGTGGCTAATTTTCGATAAAAGATATACTCGCAACAGCGTCAATGTTATCAGTCGATAACTGAATTTCTAAAAATCCAAGAAAAAGAAAAGTTATTAGTCAATTAACTAGATTTCTAAAAATCTAAGAAAAAAAGTTATTAGTCAATTTACTTTTAGTAAATTAGATTTCTAAAAATCTAAGAAGAAAGAGTTATTAGTCAATTTACTTTTAGTAAACTAGATATCAAAAAATCTAAGAAAGAAAAGTTATTAGTCAATTTACTTTTTCCTTAGATTTTTTACTAAAAGTAAATTGACTAATAACTTTTCTTTCTTAGATTTTTAGAAATCTAGTTTACTAAAAGTGAATTGACTAATAATTCTTTTTTCTTAGATTTTTTGATATCTAGTTTACTAAAAGTACATTGACTAATAACTTTTTTTTCTTCGATTTTTAGAAATCTGGTTATCGACCAAATAACTCTGACGCTACTGTTAGTATCTTTTTATTCAAAATTACTCGACATGGAGAATTTAAAACGGAATATTGAACGGTTCGTACAGCGAGAAGATGGCGCACGCAATTTCTATTAAGTATTCTATTTTATTGATGAAAAGAAAAAGTGATCTTTCACTCGGTGTGAGAAAAAAAAAACTTACTTCAAACTAACAACGAGTTAATGTAGATTTCTAATTGTCCAAAAATGAAGCTACCTCTTTGTTGCAACGACTGTTGCTTCGATCATTCGATGACGAAGAGATATCATTTCATTTGGATTTCTTTGATTTTTATTTTATTAATTGCATTTTATTTTATTTTTATTTTATTAATTGCATTTCGCTCGTGCTCGTTGTTTCTTAATTTGCGAGAATAATAATAATAGTAATAATAATAATAATAAGCATCGAGAATGGTTGCAATTGAACAGGAACGAAGTATCATATCGTCTCCATAACGGTAAATTTACTCGCCCGCGAGAAGAAAAACTCTAATTGATTAAAGTTGCTCATTTTGAACTGCGAGCTAACAATATAATTGATAATCAGTTTTCGCGGCAGTGTGACATCGCGAATACCTAGTAAAACGAATACCTAGTTTCTCGCGTAATTTAAACGGAAAATTCCACGTTCGAAAATTTCGTGGAACTTTCTGCTCGTTGTTCGATATCGAATAACGCGTAAAATAATCATTGAAATCAAATGAAGCGTAAAAATACAGACGCGTAACTGTATGTCCAAATCAAGTGACAGCTTGAAAAACGATGAAAAAAGAATAAATAAATAAACATATTAAGAGATACAATCACGGTACGATTCAAACGATAACAAAAGACGATATTGATTGAGAATGAATTTTTAAAAGCGCGGCACGCTTCAAGCATAAATTTCACCCGACAGTTTCGACAAATATTACATCGAGCGATTGAAACTTGAAATTGATTCGATAAATTCCGGTGACTATCTCTTTTTTTTTGGCGAGGTAAAATTATTATCATTACTGTTCTTGTTATTTCTTTTTTCTTTTTTTGTTTTTTTTTTCAAGATGCCTCATCGCGAGATTTATAGATACGCGAAAACAATTTGCTTGAATTCCGCGCGGAGTGATAGAAGATTAAATGCGAGATTGCGGTAATATTTCACGTAGAAGAAGACAGAAACAGCGCGAGCGTCGAGGGAAATATATTTATTTCGCGGTACTGTTTCAACACGTGGAATATTAAAGCTGGAAAATGTATGCAGATTTAGAGCTCAGATGTTCCATTAGCTTGTACGATTTGTGCAACAACGCTCGCGTGAAGAGGCGGGGGACCTGTTACGGATCGGCCGGTCGGAAACGTATCCTCAACATCTGTGAACAACTTCGCCCTCGGTGTTCGCTCGTTATCGTTTGTCACTTTGGCGCGAAACCGAATGCGCAGCTAACGCTGAGTGCTAATAATTTACGTGCGATCTTGGAGATTGGAGATGCGATCATTTTCTCGCACCAGATAGAACTCATTCACCCCCCAAAATACATCATGTCGTTTCGCCAAGAGGAGAAAATAATTCCACAGGAATTAAAGAAGCAAATAATTTCGAGCGAAAGATAGTAGACAACTCGATTGCAACTTTATTCGTTTATTTTATTTATCGTTCAAGAAATGATTAGAAATCAGGGATGGATATTTGTTTCAATTCTCTCAGGAATTTAAAGAGTAGAGATAATAGATAACTCGATTACAAGTTTTATCCATTTGTCCTATCTATTGTGCGAAGTAATTGCACATTGTTTAAAAAAGAATGAAATTATGTTGAATTTTAAACGATTAAAAAAAGGGAGTGGATACTAGTTTTAATTAACTAACACTCTTTTACTGAACAAATGATGCGAAATAACTTTTTTTACTTTGTTTGATACATTATTGTTGCTTCATTTCATAAAATTGAACACTAGTTCCTTTGCTTGAAAAATCATTTTTGAACACTGTTAAAAAAGAATGAAACTATGTTGAATTTTAAACGATTAAAAAAAGGGAGTGGATACTAGTTTTAATTAACTAACACTCTTTTACTGAAAAAATGATGTGAAATAATTTTCTTTTGGTACATTATTGTTGGTCCATTTCATAAAACTGAATTTTTCCTTTGCTTGAAAAATCATTTTTGCAACTTTTCCCCGTGCGTGTCCAACGTATCCAGTGTTTTTTCAGAAAAATTCGTCTCCGCTCGAGAAAAAAACAAACGCGTCCTCTCGTCAGAATATTATTCTCGGAGCGGCCAACACACACACACACACACAATTTTATTCGTTTAGAAGCGACATTAAAGAACTGCAGCGAGTCGGACAACGCGCGGAAAATTCGCGGTTTGAACGTCAGCGAGAGCGGTGAAGCGGTCGCGTGTCGCCAAGGAGGATGAAAAATTGTAAATCACGGCAGCGTGCGACCAATGACAAAGGCGGCAGGCGGCGGTGATAAGAAAATTCCAGCATCGCCGAGAGCGACATCAAAAATCTCGCCAAATTAGATAAACAAGGTCAACGGTTGAATGTTTTTGTCGCAGCGTAGACTGCCGGGCTCGGTAGGAAAATATAGGAAAATGGAAGAAAGCGAGAGGGGGAGGGGGACAGGGGAGCGGGAAGAGCTCGCTTATGTCGCGCCACTTATGTCAACAAGCGTGCTTGTTGGGGTGAGGAGGGGTCAACTTGGATCCAACACGCGGAAACAGAGAAAATCCAATATCCGTCGTGAAACGAAACGATGCTTGAACATTCCGGCAACGCTCGCACGCCAAACCCCACCGAATGGCCATGAATTCGAAATTTTCTGATCTAACCGGGATTTATTGAAGCTTCTGACAACGTTGATTTGAACACCAAAACCTATGAATCTCGCCTCGAGGAAAGAAAAGAGGAGAGAAGAAGACTTTTGGAGGGGTGAGTGTTGATAATCGACTAAATACTGTGATCTTTCATCATGTTCAGGGACAGTGATTTATTCTCAGGTGTGATTTCACGTTTGTCAATTGCTAAGAGACTTGGAATTAATTCTAAAATCTGTTAGGAAACAAAGTGCTAGGAAAATGATCTGGTTTTTGGTATTTGCAACACGATGTTACGTTACTTTTTGTTGTCGTTTCTATGCAATCAGCTCTGATATTTAGAATTTAAATGGATGGACATATTTCTTTCATATATATATATATATATATATATATATATATATATATATATAATGTGATGCTATATATTTACAATTACTATTGCTAAGAAATTTGTGATTAGAATGATGGATATTACTTTATGAAATAAATATTTCATACACTTCTGAATGCCTCAAATTCTGTTCGAAAATAAGATAAAATAGTATTTCAAATAGATATATAAAACGCAGTATATAAAAGGAGATTAAAAAAAACAACTATTTATACTCATAAATATATCGAATGCGAATTTTTACTTTTAGCAATAATGTGTGAAATAAAGAAAGTAAAATGAAATATTTTTCAGTACTTTTCAAATAAAATACTCCCTTTGTCCGAAAATATGGTGTACATTTGCGAAAAAAATCAAATAAAACTAAAATTAAATATAAAAAAGAATATTAAATTCATTTTATTATCACAATATAACTAAATACAAATAATTTTAGTGTAATCGAAATTTAGTTAAAGTGAGACTTAGCCTTGTTGAACGCTTCTTCTGAACATTATATACTTTTCAGCTAATCGACGAAGTTTTACCTTATTTATACGAGGTGTTTTATGGGAATTTCCTCCTCCTGTCAACATAATTGATTCCATACACGTTTGTAATGTTATAAAAACGTTATCAAGAGTATTTCTCTCTAATTTATTAAATGCATCTCGAACACATTCGATCAATTCATTAATAGCACCGTGTTCTAATTTTTCTTTGTTCTTCATATACTGTAATAGCTGTTGCAAGTATACCATGACGTTGTTCATTAGTCAATTGCTTCGATTTGCCATCTCTTCTTTGTAAATTCACGTTACTTGGGTTCTAAAATTTTCCATTTTGAAATTACAGCGGTGACTAGTTTATTTCTCTTAAAAAATCAAATAAAACTAAAATTAAATATAAAAAAGAATATTAAATTCATTTTATTATTAAAAAAACTAATTTTTGGTCTTCGAATCCCAACTGAACTCAAAAGCAACGCCTGTCGAATATGTTAGATTATTTAGTTATCGATGTAAACAATACCAATATAATGAGTATTGCCAGCTGCTTTCGAAACTCTGGATAATTCAAGATTTTCTTTTCAAATGTATACCATATTTTCGGACAGAGGGAGTATTTTAAAGATCTGTTGCACCAAATCGGATATTTCACTTTCAAAGTGTTATTACGTATATATCTTAAAGCAAACATGATTATTTACCGTTTATTATTAAAAATAATAAAACTTTGTCCAGCTCTGTGTAGGATTTACGAGGAAAGTAGAATATATTTTTGTTTCTTTCGCATGATCGCGAAGGGAAGGATTTCTTCGAGTAAGAATTCGGATACATGAATAAGATTCTTAAACTTTTCAGAATTTTATACTAAAATAAAAATGACGTAATAATAGTAAGCGGCGTGGCACGATGAATTTGAACGAAATTTAGATATGAAAATAATAAATCAGGTGGTAACCATAGCGAATTTATGTAAAAAAATTCACGCACGCAAACGATTCGCAGAATTTTCAAAATTCCCAGCGAATTTTCAACAGTGATTAATGAACTTTTAACGAACCGGCAGTTTTAATGAATTTCAGCGTAGCATGATAAGTTAATTGTAATAAACGCGAGGATTATATTTAACGTAACGTGGAGAGAGAGTTACACCGAACGGAAT
The DNA here is from genome assembly GCA_032399595.1 of Tetragonula carbonaria. Classification (NCBI taxonomy): domain Eukaryota; kingdom Metazoa; phylum Arthropoda; class Insecta; order Hymenoptera; family Apidae; genus Tetragonula; species Tetragonula carbonaria. The sequence goes on along the minus strand of JAUCRC010000011.1, from coordinate 4,325,647 downwards.
GGTGCAGATTAATACGATATACTTGATATTAAAGAGATAGTCACGTATTTTTACTAACGTATTATCATGTTATTATCATTATTATAAATTTTGCTCGATGCTCCGCTGCTATAACAGGCAATAATTCGCTTCGCGCGCGATATTATAATCGCGTGCACTCAGTATAAATGGTTCACGCGTGTACGACAAGGGATAGGAATTTTAGCTAAAATGTCCGGCGCGAAATTAAATTTTCTTGTTATTGTTTTATAAATGTTAATGGATACTGGAATTTAGTCGATGCAGTGTAATTTCCAGTTTGATGAATATTTACGTTAAAGCGGCACCCATCATCGTTCTCTGCCTGTTGTCATAATTAAACTGTTCGCGTAACACGCGTCGGGTTCAATTCCCTTTTTGCTTTCAGCGACCAGCGTGTCTCGTTTATTTTTCTCTCCTCCTTTGAATAGAAGATACAAAAAAATGGACAGCATTTAACACTAGAACTACCACACCTAGTCAAAATGACTGGTTTTACAATTTTATTTTAAAATTTCTATTTCATGTTACAATTTTTCTCCCCGCAACGATGCAATGACTTTTACAGTGATAACTAAAGGAATAATATAATGAATTTTATTTTATTTTATTTTTATTTATTAGAAATCGAAATAATTTTGGTAGAAATAACTTCGTCTTAGACTGTCGGTAGTTCTAGTGTTAAATAGCAACGAAATTAATTATCCAATCGATTGAACTGCCACTGACAGCAGTAGATCAATACGATAGTTAAAATTCGATCAACATGGAAAAGAAAGACGCAACTTTAAACCTTAAAGTTGAAAAGTTGATGGAAAACATTCTTCGCGTATATATATATATATATTACTCGTTTCTCCCCGCTCGCGAGGACATTTATTTTCAAGATCCTCCCCGTCCGAAGATCAGCTTTCAACGTTGAAGCAACGGCGAGAGAGAAAATCCGAGGATAAAAAAAGAAATTACGATAGCTGGAAACTGAAGATACTTAAAGTATCTCCGCTTGGTGAAGCTACTTTTAAAGGCACGATAAAACGACGAAGAAAGAAGAAGAGGAAGAAGAAGATGAAGAAGAACAAAAAAAAAAAAGGAGGAGTCCGTTTCACAGTGGCGGCGCGGCGCATTCGTAAAATTGCAAACGACGACGAGGAGAGCACGTCTTTTCACAACGGCACTCCTCGTTGGATCGTTTAACGAAACAGAAGAAGAACACACACAGAGTCGGTTGTTGGTTTCCAGATGCAAGAAGCGCTTGAAAATTAACCCGATTCGTAGTCATGCACAGTGACTTTTTTTTTTTTTTGACGTGAATGAACGCAACGATCCATCGTACCGTGTGTCCCACTGGCTCACTCGACATAATTATACGAAGTCGAGTTCTTCGAGGGAGAACTCGATGGGGCCGCGACTCGCCCGAAATCCTCCGCCGGCTCGAAATTCCCGGATATAATCCGCGGGAATCCTTTCACCGTACCGTTCTCGAACACCGGGGAAACCGGCTATTCCCGTCAAATATTTCGAATCCAGAATCGCCGAGATTCGTCTGGACAACGCGTTTCGTTTCGAATTGGGATCGCGTTTCACCGTCTATCGAGTAGATTTCGATAGACGTGTCTCTAGACTGTAGTCTCTAGATCTCGGTTGGAAAAAATGGTGAGAAATGATGCCGAATGCCTAACAACATTGCCGGTGAAATTTACGAGGTTGTAAGTACTGTTGTTGAAACCGTAAAACGTAATATGGAGATAAATTGCTGGCAGAAAGCGAGCTGGCGAAAGCTTCGTTAACGAAATTAATTGGAAGATATACGCTGCGCGGCAAAAAGATCACGCGTCTAAAAAATTTAGCGTATATATATATATATTTATTTATTTATTTATTTATTTATTTATTTATTTATTTATTTATTTATTTACTCCCGATGCGCAGAAATTTTCGTTACGTTGCGATACTATTTAAGCAAATATTTGAATACGACATGCATTGAAAACTGATACGAAAATTTGGTTTTTTCACAATTTGTATATAATATAAATATATATATAAATATATATATAAATATAATATTAATATTTATATAATATATATAATATATAATATTATATATATATATATATATATATATATATATATTATACACAACTTAAAATTAGATAACCTAATTTGTGACCGACTTAAACTGCTGCGATCACCTGTGTCCCAACGATAGCAGCTGTAGTTTGAAACGTTTTAGATCCTTTGGGATCTATAGATTATGATATTATAGTAGAATAAAAATAGCTAAATCAATGAAATACAAAAAGGTGTGTTACTCGATGAAATTTGGGCGGAAATAATCGCACAACGAAAGGAAATGATATTATTTTACGTGATACATATTACATTATTGGCCATTTTCATTATGTTTTATCTATAGGAGCAGTATTCTCAATCATTGCAAGATTTATTCATCGATTCTCATTATTTTCAGGATTATTAATAAATCAAAAATGATTAAAATTTCAATTTTTTTTTTTATATTTATCGGTGCAAACCTAACTTTTTTCTCCTCAACACTTTCTCAGGATTAATAGGAACACCACGATACGACGATATTCAGATTATCCTGATTCATATTGTTGTTGAAATTTTTTATCGTCAATTAGATCAATAACTTCAATAAATAGATTATTGTTTCTGATCTATATTATTTATGAAAGTTAAGTACGAGTATACAAGAGATAATGGCAAATTTTCGTTCCATGCGATTTCTTTTTACGCGAGACACGTGGAAAGCTAATGTTCATTCAACGAAACCTCGATCTTTAAAAGACTTGCAAAAATAACCGATGCGAATTGCTGAATATATATTGCTTGAAAATGTTTCCCGAGAACTATAGAACTCGTACTGCTCTTTGTATTAGTAATAATGGTGGACATGTTGAAACCTTTTAATTCTTCCTACAGATTATTTCTGTCGCATATATACTTAGAACAATTTTCAAATTGCACACGGATTCTATGGACACCCCTGTATCTCGACGACGAATTAAAACTACTTGCTTACTGAAAGGTGACTCAAAACTAATTAGAAGCACTCGGAGCAGTTCCCTCCGCGTTTCCCGCCGGATATAACCGGCCAATATAATGCCCAAGCTATTTATCCCAATTCACAATTTCCTCCGGCTATTCACTCGGCAGCGGAGCTCTTAAAAAACAACAATTCCCATTAACCCGTGCGCCGGTTTCCGGGTACCGTTTTCGCTATGCTTGCGCGGCGCGGGCAAATGAAAAAATATTCAAACTAACCAAAGCGATCGATCGTGAAAACAAAGCGATTAAACAGTCCCTTTTCGAGCCCCTCTCTTTCTCTCTCTCTCTCTCTCTCTCTCTCTCTCTCGAGCATCACGCCTGCACCGGTCTGCGCCCGAGACGACAAAAATCGTGAACGGTGAACGTATGCCACCGGAACGAAAAAGCCGAAACGCGCACGGGGAAGAGGGAGCAGTGGGAAAAGAAAGAAAGAAAGAAAAGAAAAAAAAAAGAAACAAAAGCGGCGGACACACGGGTAAAAGGGTACCTAGTACCCGAAGCCCGATAAAACGGTATGTAAATCAGAATCAGAGAAGAACAACGGTGAAACAAAAAAAAAAAAAAAAAAGGAAAAAAAGGAAAAGAGACAGACAGAAGAGGAGATGTACGAGTTTCATCGAAGGACCTGACCGATACGTACACGTGTGCGTTTCGTTCATACGATGCACACATGTACACGTACACACGTACACACATACACGCACGCATGCATGTGTATCGCCAAAGTTTACTTGCTGCAGTGCAGTAGTAACGTCGCCCCTTCATCCCCCAGGCTGCTATGTACCCCATACCCTATACTGTGCGTCTCTCTCTCTTTCTCTCTCTCTCTCTCTCTCTCTCTCTCTCTCGAGCCGCACGATTCACTTTCACCCTCTTTCTTCATCCTGCATCATCCCTATATTCCTATCTGCCTGTACATCGCTCTCGCGCGAACCACCCTCTTTTTTTCTCTCTCCGCCGTGCAACGTCCGAAAATGGATTCAGCCTACCTGGCCTGCGGAATAGTTTTCCAAAAGTTTTGCTCACACGCGGCCGCGGTCATGCAAACACGCGCGGGTGCGTGCGAGCGTGCGACACTGTACACATAGCTGGATACGTGCACACATCGCCGCATCTGACAGGTATTACGATGATAGATACGCGCGTACCATTTTTTTGCATACACATACACACACACTTTCTCTCTCTCTCTCTCTCTCTCTCTGCATCCCTGGTGCTGGCTGCCGTGGATCTCTTCCGGTCCTTTTGCAACTGGCTGGCAGCCAGCCAGAATTCACCGTGCCACCACGAACCAGGACAGTAGGAGTTCGACGTGTAGCATCTCCGTTGGCCAGCGCCATTTCAAAATGAATTTTTCTTCCCTCTATTCGTATCTTTCTCTCTGTTCCACGTCGTGTGTATGTGTGTGTGTGTGTGTGTGTGTGTGTGTGGGAGAGGGGGTGAGTGGGTGTTTTTACTGTAACCGCGCCGGCTTACCCGGTCAAACGAGGGCACGATAGCGAAGTTCGAGCCAGAAGACCGCGCGGTTTGCTCAAAAGGATTCGTTTTCACGAGAGAGCATTTTTTTCTCCTCCCCACCCCCTTTCCCCTCCCCTCCGCTTTGGTCCGCTTCTTTGCGATAGTTTTTCCACGCTGGTTCTTTCTCTTTTCTTTTTTTTTTTTCTTTTTTTTTTTGTTTCATTCCCTTCGTTCGTTTCTGTTCTTTTCTCTTCACCTCGTTTCTCCTTTTTTTCTCCCCCCCTTTGCTTCTGTTCTCTTCTTTTTCTCTTCTCCGTGTCTTCCCTTTCTCCTCTCCTCGCTTCTCTCGTTTTGATCGTTCCTCCTCTTTTGGTTTTCATCCGAGCGAACGAGCGTTGTCTTCGTCGCTGTTGCGTTTTTTGCATGATTTGATCTCTCCGCGATATCCGATTGATTGGAAATACGGCGAAAGAAGAAGTTTGATTAACGCCAGGGTTCGGGATGATGAATCTTGTACGGGCTCGGAGCCCGAGGGAGGGGTGCGGTTCGATCGGAAACCGCGGATGTACGATACTAATTTTCACAGTTAATTTCTTCTCCTTAGTTCTTAATTTGTTTGGGCCAAGGGTACGTATCTCACTTGTGACATGCAGGTGGCTAAGTATGGGAACGTCGAAACCTTTGTATTTAGATTCAAGGTAAGGCGTCTCATGTATTTAGGCATTCTGAAGTGTGACGAAAATTTTCCACACCACAAGGATCGCCAGGTCATAAATACGTGAACTCTCGAAGGAGTGTGTGAAAAACGAGATCGTTTCTAAGAATTAATGTTATGAACAATGCCACCCCCAGCAAAGTCACTCGCGGCTATGTGGAAATTTTGGAATTTCTATCACACTCCTGGTTCTAACACATCCTTCGATTTCCAATTCTTCCGAGTCCCTCGGAAGGAGGTGACCCAAGAAACGTTACTCGGAGGATAGAACAAAATTTGGAGTTCTTTCAATCGAGTCAGTCAAAAACAGTGAATTACAAATAGTCATTCAATTAGTCAACGTTTAGTGACTTTGTACAACATTCTTGTCCAAGCAAGGATTTCATTGGACAGTCCACCACTAGACTCAGTGCTCAATAAAGTCAGAAAAAGAAATCAGTTTCACTCTCACAACAGTTGGTGGTCCTTCGAGCAAATATACGCAAAGGTGCAAGAACGACAACAGTTGTGATTGACCTTTAACACTCTCGATTGTACTTCGAGGAGACAGAATCATCTCCTAGGTAGAGATTACACGATACTTTACACATGCTCGTCACACGCTCCGCATTGCGGATTCTCTGTTCATGATCAAATACTTTTGGAATTTCTTTGGCAAAATGAAAGAGAAACGAAGCGAAACCTTCTTTCTACAAATGTGATGACGAAGATAGCGTGGAATAGAGCGATCGAGAGTTTCGAGAGGTGTATTACGAGGCCTCGAAATTCTTCGCCATGCTTCTTGGGGGGGGGAGAGGCAGAGGATGTTCGAGGCTTCGTCCTCGCGCTAGTCGCGTGTAAAAGATACGTTCTAACAGAGACTTGCCTGGTGGTGAAGTCTGTGCATAATCGTAAAGAAACAATGTTGCGAGGCTCGTAACGCGCCGGGGGCTCCGGCCATTTTGCCCCGTCGCTTCCGCTTCTCGTGTTCCAACGTTTCGCGCGGTCAGGAAGCAGCTTTAAAGCGTTTCAAATTAGTAAGGCCGTACTTTACGGGGACGAGGGGCGAGGGGAAAGGAGAGGAGAAAATTTAAACGGTTCACTTTGGACCGAGAAATTAATTAATTCGCGGAGAATTTTTTTTCTTTTCCTCTGCGGAGACCGAGTCGGTCAAGACGAATACTTGGAATTCTCTCATTTCTTTTTGTTTTCTTTTTCTTTTTTTTAAAAATAATTGAACGGCCAATTCATCCATTCGGGGTTTTGTTTCGTTTCGGTCAAGAAGCGCTCTCTTTCGTTTCATTTCTCTATAGTCCGCGCTTGGATTTACTGTTATATAATAATTGGAACATCGTCGTGGATCATGTTTCTTTTTTTTTTCTCTTTCTTTTTCTTTTTCATTTGCAGGGTCGAGGAAATTTATCGCGTTTGTTGGTTCAGGAAATTCAGGAATTTTTTTAGACCCTCCCCGGTGGAAAACACACCGTCGCGGAGAATAATCTCGCAAAATTCGAATTACAGTGTAAATTTACATTTCACACGCACGTCACTATCGTCTCTCATCTCCGATCAGACTTCGATTTGCCTTTCATTATTATTATCCTTACTGTCGGTCAGAAATTCCTCGATCGAGGTTCCTCAATCGCCATTTAAGGAGTCATTTAAAAGAGCTCTGTCGGGGCAGGGGGGTTTGAGAGGAAACGAACATTATTCCCTTTATTTGATCCCTTTCCCGCTGTCTGACCTGCACAAAGGTTGTCCAAACCTCGGCGTACATTTTCCCCGGGGATCGACAAAAGAACAATCGATCTTTCTCGTCGCAGTTGGACGCGTTCCCGCGGCCTTCGAAGAGAACCTTCAAATTTCCTCCTCCTCCCCCTCGAAAGCAGCAGAGAGCACCGGAACGGAATCGCAGAGAAAGAGAGAGAGAGAGAGAGAGAAAGCACGGGCGACAACAAACGCCCACCATGGCCCTCTATGAGAGGAGCAGAGCCTTTTGTGCAGGCTCCTCCATAGAAGGCTCGTACGTTATCGCAAGTACGTAATCGTAAAGACTTAAAGTATAACGCCGTCGGGTCCTTTCTTTCTCCCTGGCAACTGAGTGCCGCCTCATCATCCTTTCTTTATCCTTGGGCCCCCCCCTCTCTTCGCTTCTCCTTCCCACGCTTCTCTTTCGCTCGTTCCTCCACTCTTCTCCCATTCTATCGCCATCACCATCACCACCACCACCACCACCACCACGACGATGGTGTTCCGCCATCAGTTCGCAGAAAGAATTTCACCGTCCGATATAAAAGACAAGAAAACGCTGCCAGAAGCTCGCCGGCAGCGAGACGAGAAATTCTTTGTGAATTTTTCAGACTGGCAATGAATTACTCTCGCGATAGCGGCCTCGACGAACGAGTTTTTGAACGAGGGTGAGGGAGAGAAACAGCTCGACGGGGAGGAATCGGAAGCACCGAGCGTCATACTCGACGTGTTATTTTATTTATTTACTTTCTTCGTCGCGGAACGAAGTAGAACTAGCATTGACGATTGAAGCATAAAATTTCCATCGGAGGCATTGCAAGTCAAGACAAAATAAAAAGAATAGAGAAACTTTATAATACTTTTATAACGGAATATACAAGTTTTTACTTGTTTTTACGAAACATTATCTAAACACGGTGTTTCACGTTTATGAAATGTTCAACGAAAATTCTAAACTGGCCATTTTGACCATTTTGGCTAGTTGTAGCGTTGAACGGTGAACTTATTGCATTTCACCTGAAGATGAGCTGAAATTGTGTTTCGAATTTGTTATATCCGGGTACCTTTGTGTTTATTTTATAACAATTTCAATGATCGAAGCATCACAGAAAAAAGTTTCCATTGAAATTATTTGATATTTGTGCATTTCAATTCTCTTTTAAAACTTTATTTATGCTGTTTATCACATTATTTTTAAACAATTTCTTAGTAATTTCTTCAAGATACTTCAATTTTTTCTCTTGGTTCATGCTTAGGCGGAGCATGGCCAAAAGAAAAAAGAAATGGTCAGGAAACACTGATTTGATTCCTACGAGACTGACGTTGACAAAAGTCAGACGCCAATGCGCCTCCAACTAATTTCGCGAATTACGCTCGTCGAATTTGATCGTAATTCTGTATTTGTCGGGAATGGGAATCTAGTTTGCCGACTAACTTGAATGACAAACATGGAGGTAGAAGATCGAGCTTTCGTAATGAGACTCAAGGAACTTTGGCAGGAAACTCTTATGTTTCGTGGCAAACACATTTCCCTCCCTGCCCGTGAAATCGATCACTCCGTTTGTTCTTCGTTCGATTGTTTTAAAGGACGTAAATTTGAAGTACACACGAAAACTTTAATGTACGCTCTTTTCTTACGTCGGCAACTTTTAGATTTTCAACGCTGAGTTTAGGTTAGGTTTATGTTAGGTTTAGATGGACGGCCATTTTGGAGGTTTTAGTCGGTAAAAATTCGACACTACCTGGCTTTCCCCCCCCTCAGGGGAGTGATTTGAAGATTTCCTCCACGTAAAAAAAAAAGAGAAAAAAAAATGAGCGGCTTTAACGCCCTTAAAGCCTGTCACATAGAATACGTCTGACTTCATTTCTGCAAGAAGATAAAACTTGACGCCCTTTCATGTATGTTTGCTTTATTTTTATTCCTGTTAATTTTTTATGGACAGAATTGGTTGGCGATAACTATAATTTTATTAACTACTTTTATTTTCCTCACAATCCAGCTTGCCCATCATCCGTGTCTCGACAACTTTAACACCTCACTCATTTACAGCATCTACAACCGATGACACGTTGTTCTTATCTCTCTCCTTAATCACGCGACACCTCCCCTTCTCGAAGTTCCTGATCGAGAGCGCGACGCGTTTTCGTTACATTTCTCGCCCGAATATCCCCGGTAAAACATATTTTATGTTAAAATTCAGGTCAGGTTTAGGTTAGGTTTCTTCACGTCGCTGCGTGGAGAAATTAATCGTGACAACATGTGCAATTTCGATTCAATTTGACATTGATCGTTGTTGGCGACGTGTAAAAGTACGTCGAGCATCCGAAAATATCGAACGTAAGATTCGACGAAATCAAGAGGAGAGGTCGTGTCGAAACTGTGGTCGAGTTACCTCGTGATTTTTTTCCAAAGACGCGTGCTCGGCCGTACGACAGAGTTTCTTCGGGATCCAGTTTCAGAGTCAAGGACTTAAAAGCCGTCCGTTCGATGAAGTTTCGGACACGTCGCAAGTTCGGACACTTAACCGTCGTTTGTCGAAGTCGGCGAGAGAAGTTCGCTGCCAACGAACACGTCGCGCGCGGCTTTTCTCATGCAAGGTGGAGCAGATCCGGGGCCGGGGCCATTAACGTTAAAACGTTTACTTTCGACAGTTGGGAAAGCAATCAAAAAGTGGCCGTTCCACAGGCATAAACGGGAGTGGAGGGGGGGAAGTGAGTGAGCTTTTGTCGTTGAACTTTCCCCGTTCCTTGGACGAGATCCTGGAGCGAAAATATAGGCGTAGGTCGTAATTCACGGCGAGCTAGCACTCACGATCAGCCGGGCGAAGCGAGTGATTTTAACGTTCGAGTTTACAGCTCGTCCCCGTACGAGCTTCCCCGCACGTGTATTCAAGTTGCTTCGCGGAAATATTCGAACGATTCGCGACAACACTTTTCACCAGCGTGAAACGTTTCGAAATTTTACGAGCGACTCGACTATATAATATATTGGCTAAGTTTGAATTTACTTCACAAGGATATACCTCGTATTTGAAAGAATCGAAACAAGTAATTACACTCGTTACGCAAGTATATATTTTCACTGGGACCATATTTTACGCCCTTTCTAATAAAACAATTACGTTCGATAAAACGAAACTATTTTCGGATTAACTTCAAATTTCACCAATAAAATTGTTCGCATTTGCGCATTCTCGTATGTTGATGAAAATTTCAAAAATGTTTTATGCAACACGTTTGAATTTATAACAACAATCACCATCACGATCTTTACGACGAAATCGTCGAATAGCTCCATCAAACTCTGAACAAACACCCGTTGGAACGTGAGCGATTAATTCCGATCAATTGTTTTTCCTCTACACAAGCTCTATCGGCCGGATTTATTACTCTCGGTTGTTTCTTGCCTCATAATTGCCAGTCCCGTCGAATTCTCCAATGCGAGTTTGATGTAGCCACGCGAATGGCATTAACGTCGGCGTGCCCCGGTGGCACTTGGACCTGTATATTTCATTCGAGAGAGAAAGAGAGAGAGAGAGAGAGAGAGAAAGACAGACTTACTCGCGTTTAACACGCTACTTTTGCACGAATGCCGCCGCGGAAAACAATTTAATTCCCGTCGACCGATAATCCGGCACGGAACAAAGGCGCGAACGTTAAATTTCATTTCGCGCCGTGACACCATCCGTTCCCGGCCGCGAACAATCCCTCCCTCTGACGAGAGGGTGTTCCACGCACAAGAGGGTGGAAACGTTTGAATACACACGTCGATGCACCTGTGACGTGAATGTTAACGTTACTCGGTCGGCGAGAGCGAGCAGCGTTTTTATATGCGATGAAAAAAATTTTCATTTCTCACCTTCGTGAAACACCTGCGTATATATAAACACTTTGAGCGACTCTTTTAGCGTTAGCGTTTTTTTTAGGAAGTGAAATGTGTCGAAATTCGTGAAATTCTCTTTCAAAATGTGGCCACTAAAGAACAGCTAATATGATTGCCACGTCACGGATTCTGACATTTAATTGTTTAAATTATTCATTTTATAATACGATTTAATAATAACGTGCTTACGAGAGCAGCGTTTATTAGAGTGATCCGATTACAAAAGAAATTTTCATTTTGTATCTCTAAACACGTATATTCTGATCATAGTAGTGTTAGGATTTACTCGTAAGAAATATTTTGTTAAAGCGTGGATATTAGAACAGTGCGTTAACATGAGTGCACGTCACGGATTACGATTTAATACTTTAAAGTATTCAGTTTGTAATATTATTTAATAATATTCATTTAATTAAAGTATTTAGACTGTACTTGAAAAAAGTAATTCCATTCGCTTTCTTGATTCTCTGAATAATTCAATTAATTTCTCAAGTAAACTAACTTGAGAAAATATAAAAATTTCTATCCGGTTGCAGTCTACCCTGCGTGGAAGTAAAACTATCCTTTTTTCTAAATTATTTAGAACCAACCAATAACTTAGCTATATACAGTAATCCGAATATTAACAGAATCAATTTTACTTTCTTAATACTTTCACGGCAGTCGCGTGTATGGCTACTTGACTTTAGTTGGTTAACAAATAAACAAATGAAAATACCTATCAGGACTAGAACAACCGTAAATAGATATAGATCATTACAATTGAAATAAGTAAATTTATACAGTCACGTCTTTGTTCAAATAAAAATTAATACTAATTTCGATAAGAATGTTCGTATCCTTTAAGCATTTGTAAAATACGAAAGTCTGAAATCAGTAGTCATACCGACGGGTTCCGATTGTTACAACAGGATTATTTGTAAAATTTCCAATAAATAATCTCTCGCCGTGGAAAGTGTTAGCGTTCTTCGCAGCGCTCGAAACACATCAAAAATACGGTTTTTCAAATATACCGTTAAAACAAAATGTTTTTTCCTTGCAAAACATGGTATACACCGTTAAATCTGTCATAAAAAAAAAAGAAAACACTAATTCACACGAAAACGGTATCTTCAATAATTCCCGAGATATTTGACGAAATATGTTTCGCAGCCCTAACTTCGAGGGTAGTTCTCACCTTCTCCCCTCCAAAAAAAAAAAAAAAAAAAATTCAAATGTTTCTTCGAAAACTACATTCACGCGAAATTCCGTCAGAATCATCGGCTTTCATTTAGACTTCGGTATTCGATATGATTCCTTATCGCTGAACGAGATGTGCAAGAGAGAAACTTATTAAAATTAAACGAAAAGAAAATGAGAATTTACCTGATAGTCCATATAGTTGCCGTAGCCCATGTGGTTGCAGGTGCAGGCACACGCCTGAATGTGCCTCCGCATGTCTAGTTCAACCTCCTCGCCGCAGACGCCCCTGCTCGCGGCCATCATGGTGTCCCCCATGCAGTAACCGCTGGTGCAATACATCCTCGGATCGCTTTGGTCCAGGTATCCGCCGCCCGTGTCATCGTACCCGAGTCCACTGGCGCACCTGGAATCCGAGGTATATCCCACGCGAGATTGGGAACGTTCCTCGTATCCCAGTCTGGACTGGGGTCGATGGAAGCTCGGCGGTACATCCTGCGACAGTAGGAGAAGGTTTTCAGCTGCCTGTTCACCTGGTTGCATTATTGAAGAGGGTGTGGCGAGGATAATGTGCGCTGGGATTTGAGAGCGGAAGCAACTCCGGCCACTTCGTTTCGCGAGTTTCGCGGCTTATTTAACAGGTTTCCTGCTGATTAACGTTGAAATTACTCTGTATCGGGGGAAAGGGGGGGGGAGAGGACGAGAGTGCATGGAATAGAGAGGAGGTCCCCGGTTTTTTTTTGCGACGAGTTCTTTAGACATTGTATATTTAATCGAGATTTAATTGGCAATCGGTCGAAATTCTTTACAGAAAGAAAATCGAGAGATCGTAAATGGAGATTTATCTTGTTTAAGTTTGAGATAAGCTCGCGTTGCAAAGGACAAACATGGGTCGGCGAACGCGTGGGGATTTAATGATTTGCGAAGTGTTTGGTGACGGAGGTTGACTGGGTTAACTAAATGTTGTGGATCTAGCAAGTTTTCAAGTACCTGATTCATAATCGTTCAGATAATTTACAAATTCGTAGTAATCGACAATCAAAAATTTCAAATCTTGGAATTTTACACGTTTCACCTCGTCACGCGTATTCCCGTAAGAAAGACATTAATCTTTCACGCGTATCGTCTTCGTCCTGTCCTCGATATAATGTCCTAAAAGTCTGAAAAGAAGTCTAAAAACCAACCAGCTGGACCGGTGTACGAATTTACACCCGTCAGTGTCAGCCTGGTTTTCGCGGGCATTGCAAATGCACGATATATATTTATATTTGCTACGAGAGCGACCCAACTGAAATTAATTCGTCTTTGTTAATTTTTCATTCCAGAAGCCAGAAGCAGCAGTTCCTCGGCCAAAAGGACGATCGAGTAGGTTAAACGCGGAGAGGTCAGGTCAGATGAGGTATTTGTATTAAGCGAGAATTTGCGTGAATGATATAGTGAATAGTGACGAATATAGGAAAATTGTTACATCTTTGTTTTGTAGAGATGCAACCGGCAAATGGAAACAGAAAGTCTGTACGTAGAAATTACTTCTCGTTGAATAATGCTCGTGAAATATCGTAAAATCTAATTTCCGTAGTAATTAATAAACTAATCAAAATTAGTTAAAATTAGTAATAATTGGCGAGAATTAGTTTTCTTGATACAAGCTTCTCTTGAATTATTACGTACTAGAGTAACCTAACCCGTATTATCATCTTGCAATCAATAGTATAAATCAGTTATAATAATTGGCGAGAATTAATTTTCTTGATGCAAGCTTCTCTTGAATTATTACGTACCAGAGTAATTTAACCAGTATTATCATCTTGCAATCAATAATAAAAATGAGTAATAATTGGTGAGAATTAAGTTTCATGACACAAGCTTCTCTTGAATCATTACGTACCAGAGTAACTTAACCGGTATTATTATCTTGCAATCAAAAGTAAAAATTAGTTATAATTGGCGAGAATTAATTTTCTTGATGCAAGCTTCTCTTGAGTTATTACGTACCAGAGTAATTTAACCAGTATTATCATCTTGCAATCAATAATAAAAATAATCAAAATTCGAAAAGGATAACATATTGCAATATATCAAGAGATACACGTTCATGCATTCTCTAAATAAATACGGAGGGATAAACGTATTGTAAGTTTGTCCCATATCACTTTGGATAATTTTAAGCAGTCGGAGAACTAAAGAAACTTTTATTAATGGAAGAAAGAATAATAAAAATGTGTGGAATCGAAGCCTCGTCGCCGAAGATTATCGAAGATTGTCTGAATAATTAATGAAAATAAAATAAAATAATTATATAAATAATTAGCAACTCGTATTTTAATACGAGTAAACAATGCTTCGAAGATTCGAACGATGAGAGATTCCGTATTCCCCCCCCCCTTCGACTTTTCAGCCACTGCTTCGTTGCTTTGTTAGATCGACGCATCAATTAATTTCGCGAGTCGATTAGATGCAACTCGGCAATGATCCGCCGATGGAGAGTTCCTCCTCGAGGAAATGTCTTACGGACGATAGTGCCGTGCACATTCCGTTGACCTACATTGTTCGAATTCTAATCAGTCCTCATTCCGTATGAGTAATCTGCTACCCTATAATTCTTCGCGTTGAAAAGCATCCGACAGGCACCGGATATCGATTTCAATTTGGGAATGGTCTCGATCCGAAACACCGTTTCCCTCCACGGGGGAACTTTTAGTCGTGGCTTTGTTCTTGCCAAGTCTACCATCATGGACGCGTCGATGAACGTGTTCTTGACAAAAGTTGCTGTCTTATCTTCCGGCGAGGCAGAAGACCGACAGTCCCTCGATATTCTGTTATGCATTTTTAGCACTTGAAACTTGGTTTCTTTTTGTCGTCGATACTCTACTATACGTTATTTTTATGTAATAAAATCTCTTCCTTGTTCGATGTTCGATTGTTCTTCTTTCAAAGTGAAATGTCACGTCACCCACGAGAATTTCGGTCATTATTTTTTAAAGCGGGACGTAAAGTTCCTTTTTTTCTTTTCTGAATAAAACATCAAAATGTAACGAAGAAGCTAATTTTATTAATTTTAAATTGACGTTCGAACGTGATTTTTTCCCCATTGCGTTTGTAAAGATTTATATCTTTCAAATTAAAGGAAAATGTATAATAAAAAAGTTACGGATTCATTTTAGTAGAAAGTGATTTTTATACTTGGGAAACTGTGAATACTGGACCGTTTTTAATTACAATATGTATTGAAAGTTTAATCTAAATTTGTACGTAAACAATTAATTTTTTTCCCCGATAGACGGTACATTTAAAAGTGAAAGATTCGTTGTTTCCAAAGGCGGATAGTCTCGGAGATAAATCGGAGAAAACGGAGTCTGGAGCTTGTACGCGCGTGAGGGTAATTTCCATTTCGCGTGTGTCCGTTTTCTCTTAAACGCCGTAACGACGCATCGATTTCTCATTTCGCCGGGACAAAATGCTGCAGATTTCCCTCTTTGGGAAATGGCTTTTAAGAGCAGCAGCGAGTAGGCACCGCGAAGAGGAAGAAGAAGAAGAAGAAGAAGAAGAAAGGGAAATCGGTTCGATGACCATCCGGCTTCAACGCCGACCGACAATGAAACACTTGAGAGGAAACATTTATCGATCTCACGAAGGCGACTCTTTCATGTTCCCTCCCCGATGTCGAATCTCGTTACAACGTTACAACTATCGAGAATCGTTACGTCCATTGTTCCGCGCGACGAGCGGTAACGTATTTCCAAAACTTTTCGCTCGAAAACTGCAGCGGCAAGTCGGCAAGCGGCGACTACGAGATCAGCTCGCGCGAAATGTCTCGCGCTGCTACTTCGATCATACTGATCGAATTTGAAATATTTCACCTGCTTTGGGAATTATCGTACAACACTGGGAACCACCGACCGATTTCAAGGATAAAATTTCCATCAGAGACGTCGAGGTAAAGGAATTTTGTAATTGCAGTGCGTTTCATGAAATAACGTTTCAATCGCTGAACTGTCATGTTTATAAAGTGTCTAATGAAAGTTTGTAAATTGGTCGATACGAAATCTATAATTATTAAAATGTCGAACGAACGTTGTAAATTGATTAGACATTTACGTGGAAAATTTTGATTATTGATTTGATGGTAGTTCTAGTTAATATCGAGTTTGTTCCTCTGCGTTCGCGTGATCGTCGATATTTCTAATGTTTCGGTCGGTTTAAAAGATCAGTTAGAAGTATCAAGTTTTCTTTTTTTTCAAGTTACTTCCGAATTTCTGTTACACCTAAATTTTTCTGATACACCGAATCTTGTAATGTCACACTTACGATTTGAAAGGAGAAACAAATTGCAGAGAGAATTCCTACGGAATTTAAATTCAAAATTTCAATTCAAAATTGAAGATTGATAAATACGAATTATACAGAAGACAAGCAGTTGATCGGTACAGTATTAATTAACAACAGTTCGAGTTTTAATAATCTTGATTGATCCAAAAAAAAAAAAAAAAAAAAAGCGTAAGAACAGACGCCACCTCGCGAAACATTATTATCATTCATCTACCGTCGCTCTTTTCAAAATCAATCTCGATATCGTCGACTCTTATCAAAATTCCCCGGCCGACTTACGCGAATTCCAATTCGAGCAGAAGCTCCAAGCATGCAACATCCATTCCCTCTCGGTATTACGATACGATCCTCGGTATTATAATATTAAAGGACGAGAGAGAGAGAGAGAGAGACAGGGTGAACTATCGTATTATAGAAAAAAAAACCGGAGAAAGGCAAAAGACGTACGCATATTCGTATTTCGCGCGAATACATTGAAATTGCATCGAGCGATTTTCGGGACAGGTGGCTACATTCCCGGGCTTATTGCCGAAGAATAAACGTTGATTTATTTCGAACGGCGGTGTTTGCCGGCAGGGGGGAGGGGGCCACTTTTCTCTCTCTCTCTCTCTCGCTGTCTCACTTTCGGCTGTGGAGCGCGCGCGTTGCCTGAATTCCTAAAATATGGCGAGGAAACGCGGAACCGAGGGGGGAAAACTGGGCCAAATCGATACCGGGCCAAATATATATATATATATATATATATATATATATACGTACCGGCAAAAGTTCGAACTTGAAGCATGCATGCCGGCCCCCGTCGAATCAATTTTCGCCAAACCGAAAAGCCATAATGGCCGCCGAAAGATTCGACGTCGGAGTACCACGGACCTTCCAGTGATCAAACCCCGCGATTTCTGCTCCACAGCTCGCCAGAGCTGCTTTCCACCTGATGAGCACCGTGCTTCCCCCATCGATTGCCCCCCCTCCCCCCCCCCTCCGCGTCGTTGTAGACGTTACGTGGCCACGTGTGAGATAGTGTTATTGCAGTTCGAGACGATGTGCTCGTCGTTAACGGCACACGCGTTCCGCACAGCGTATCTCTCGACGTATGGGAGAGAACTTTGTTCAAGCATCAGAAGGGAGATTTGAATTAATCGAACCGACGAAAGTCTTGAAACTTTACGGACGATTTACGGAATTTACGAGAACAAGACTCCACGAATTGTGACTTGTACCGCGATGAACCGAAGATCAAAATCCAATTGTTCATGCTTCGTACGCTAGCGACGAGGGACATTCGAGCGTGTCGAGTGTATCGAATAGGTATAAAACAGGCGCTGAAGAGCAAGCGGGGACGACGTGAAAATTTGATAACACTATCGGTTGAATTTCTGCTCGTGAGCCGCTGATTTGTATAAATAATCTAAGATAGATCGATCTCAGCCTTCGAAGCTTTTTATCAATCAACAGTGCAACAACCATTTGCTTCAACGCAACTTCTGCCAGAAAGTTACAAGCTTGTTTATCCCAGCAACGTAGAATTCCGGATTCTTGGAGTCGATGAAACTTCGACAAGCGTTTTCTGCATCAGTTTTCAAAGAAAACTTTTTATCCTTCAAGGTATTGTCTGAATATTGTCATAAAGAAGTGAAAATCTGTTGGAGAAAGATTCGGCGAGTATGGTGGACGAGGTAAAGTTTCGTATCTCGAGTCATTCAATTTTTGCAGGGTAATTGCTGCAACATGTATGGCGGCGCGTCATCATGCAGTAGTATAGGATATTTTCTTATTGATCAGTGCGGGCACTAGACTTGAGTTTTTCGTGAATTCTTTCGATTTCCTGACTGTAAGTCAGCGCTGCGAAGGTTTCGCTATGTTTCGGAGAAATATAGTGAATTATAGCCGGCTGCACGCTACCAAACAGTCACCATAATTTTTTTTCATGTGCAACTTGGTTTTTGGGAAGTTTATCGGACCATCATTGCATCGTACGTGTCTTAAGAGTATCCGAGCCAAATGCATTGTCGACTTTACGCTGCTTTCCCACCTGTTTTGAATTCACCTTGTAAAGAAAAATTGCTTCAATTTGCTTTTTATCCAGCGCCATTTCAAAGGGCCAGAGATAGAGCTAGATTGCCCTTGAAAGAGGAATGATTGATTCCAAAATACAGACCCAGAGTATACTCTTCAAAAGTTACGTATGACACGAGCACGATAAATTCAGGAATCTGAGAGAAAGTGCGAGGAAAAGAAACAAAACACAAAAAGCGCAATTATTTCCCGCGAGGAAGACTGACTTGTTGATCAACGCTTCGTAGAAAAAAGGAAAAAGAGAAGGAATTTTCAAAGTCCCCGTGAGAATGGCCAGAGATAGAGTTAAATTGCCTTTGAAACAGGAACGATTGATCTCAGAATATACTTTTCAAAATTACACGTGACGCACGACGAACGCAGTGAAAGTTACAAGAAAACATAAAGAGCGTGATTATTTTCCACCAGGAAAGACTGACTTGTTGATCAATGCTTCATAGAAAAAAAAAAAAAGAGAAGGAATTTTCAAAGTTCCTCTGAAAATCCCATAAAAAGTAAGAGATGAAACAGAAAGAATCGAAGTGACTCGAAAGCGGTTCGAAGGCCCACACTTCGCGCAAATCGGGTGCTTAGAGTTTCAAACATGAATTGAAATAACGTACGTCAGTGACATTCGTAACGATCGCTATTTTCAATGACAAATATCTCTGTGTCGTTGTTGAACATAGTGATACACTTCACTTGAAAACCGGATCGTGAAATGGAAGGCTGCGGAAAATAGCGATTTTTTTTTCACTCCCTTTTGAAATCTCGTTTTTCCCCCCTTCCTTCTCTCTGTTTTGTTTCTTCTTTTTCTATTTTTTTTTCTTTTTTTTTTTGTTTCGTTTTAAATCGTTATTGGAATAGCGTTATGACTGTTGGCGACGAATATTATTGACAGTGACAAATATTCTGATATTGGACGTAGCGGGCGGCACTTCAGCTAACAACTGGGTCGTGATGCGAAAGAATAGGGGACGATCGTGATTCCTTTCGTTTGAATATTTTAGAAACGGCCGCGTTTTGATGAGTATCTGTTTCCAATAAAACGAGGCATTATCGCGTTTGTTTCGCATTAAGCACGGATAGGTCCTTCATATATTGTATATATATTTTAATACGCGAATACACGAATGTCCCAATAATTTCGTCCATCTTGTTTGAGAATATGAAAAAATTTTGCCAACAAGGACAGTAGAGATTTTTCTTCGTTTTTCGTAATTATCACAGAGTGAAATTTAAAATATCTTCGGTAACAATAATTTCTCGGCTTGGGTTAATACCTTTGTATAGAGTTGCGCCGATTAGCGAATGAAAAAGCATGTCGTTTCACGAAGGAAATTGGAAGAGTAGCCTTGAAGTCTCTCGAAAATCCCTTCATTTACAAAAATATCATTATCGTCATATCATGGGCCCTTCTGTATGGAATAATTTGAATAAGAAAAAATTGAAAAGTTCAATGTTGACAAAATTCTTCCACGTCTCCAAAAATGACTGAGATAATCAAAGGAGATTAGGGCACAAAGTTGTTGGTGCTCAGATACATTTAAATGAGGAAATATCGACAGATTACCATTTGAAAGTATCTGAATGTGTGTTTCATTATTTCTGACAGAACGTAGCTTAACTACAGAATTTCTTGACAAATGAGGACCGCGTTATTTTTTATTCTTTATTATCGTGAAATTTTATTATCGGTGTCTGTGAAAAAAAGGCTAAATTGAGAGACGATTAATTAAATAGTCAATATTCCAGCGAAATTAATTACGAACACATTCCGACGTAATTTCAAACTGAACCCTTTTTACCCTTTTTTTCTTCTTTCAATGTCTTTGAAATTTCATTTCAATATCTGTACGTTTCACGCTGAGAGGGAAAACGGTTAAAAAAAAATTTTAAATGCTGCAGCGAAATGACTATAAATAAACGATTTCTCCGATATACCGTGTACAGGCTAAAGCAAATAGAAAATGTTCGAGGAATATGTATACATAGGCCGTGTTGTTCTATGTCCGAAATCAATTGACCTCTCAAGGCTACTCAGCTATGAATAACATCACAAGTGGCCTTTTCTTTCTTAATTTCAATATACACTTCAACTATGTACAACCTCCGATGCATTTTACACAAAGGCCGTGAATTTCAAGTTTTTTTCAATATCCAAAATAAACAATATCGCTGGAAATATCCGAGCACGAAGGAGCAACAGTTGACACGAAGTAGATAGAAGTATTTTTTAAGGTTCGATCGATTAGGTGAAAGGATTAGGTGAAAGATACTTTTGCAAGATAGATATCGTTCTTTTCGATGCACATTGCAATTTGAGAAATCGTTGAGAAGTTTTGAAAATCAAAATTGAAATCAGGATGAAATTTCGAAAATTCCAGTTATTACTACAAATTACTTTTCTTTTTCTTTTTTAGTACAAACGTCGTTTCGCCCTTGGAAAAACAAATCTAATTCTTTTTTTTTTTTCTTTTTAAGGTTAATAAAGGCGAATTAACGTCTTTCGTTTCTCGCAGAAACGAATATAATAAAAATACAAGTCAAAGAGAAGCAGAGGAGACTTAACTAAAAATAATTATGCTTAAAGCACCTTCAGACTGGATGACAAGTTAATTTATTCTTCTGTTAACTTCGCGACAGAGTAAAGTAGTTGACAAAAAAAAAAAAAAAGAAAAAAGAAAAATGGACAAAGAAATGTTGAAAAACGATTCCTTTTTGTACAAGGTCTTTTTTTACATTTCGTTATCCGTTGAAATTCGATCTTTGTTATTTATTGTATATCCGATTTTTTTTTGTCTTAATTCCACTTTCTCGTAGCTAAACTTCGACTCCCGTGATTTTCGAGAGTAGGAAATAGCTTGCGAAAATTTATATATGGAAAAAAATTTATTCAGATTTCATGCAGAATCACATATTCGAGAAGGTAGAACTTAAAGAAGTTTATGAAAATTCATGCAACAGTTATGAATAACCCACACGAACGTAAAATACACGTTGCAAAATGGACATACGTGCCACCGTGCCACTGTTGTTATTTCATCGACTGTTAAGTGATTGATACGAAAATTCATTCTACATTGGAAAATATTCGTTCTTGCAGCTGGTACGAATAACGAAAGCTCGTACTATTTATATACTCCCTCTGTCCGAAAATATGGTGTGCATTTTAATATTTTTTTTGTCGGAAAATATGGTATACATTTGCGAGAAAAATCAAATAAAACTAAAATTAAATATAAAGAAAAAATATTAAATTCATTTTATTATCACAATATAACTAAGTACAAATAATTTTAGTGTAATCGAAATTTAGTTAAAGTGAGATTTAGTCTTGTTGAACGCTTCTTCTGAACATTATATACTTTTCAGCTAATCGACCCTCACGACGAAGTTTTACCTTATTTATACGAGGTGTTTTATAAGAATTTTTCCTTCCTGTCAACATAATTGATTCCATACACGTTTGTAATGTTATAAAAACGTCATGAAGAGTATTTCTCTCTAATTTATTAAATGCATCTCGAACACATTCGATCAATTCATTAGTAGCACCGTGTTCTAATTTTTCTTTGTTCTTCATATACTGTAATAGCTGTTGCAAGATACCATGACGTTGTTCATTAGTCAATTGCTTCGATTTGCCATCTCTTCTTTGTAAATTCACGTCACTTGGGTTTTAAAATTTTCCATTTTGAAATTACAGCGGTGACTATTTTATTTTTCTTAAATAAAACTAATTTTTGGTCTTCGAATCCCAACTGAGAACTCAAAAGCAACGCCTATCGAATATGTTAGGTTATTTAGCTATCGATGTAAACAATACCAATATAATGAGTACTCTAGATAATCTAAGATTTTCTTTCAAATGTAGTACCATATTTTCGGACATAGGGAGTATTATATTTATGTCAGTTCACGTGTCAGTCTACGTGATGCACGCTAATCGCTTCAGAAATACTTCATTTTTCGAATATAATGAATCAAGTTTCAATAGAACGCGTGTTCGATAAAAAAGAGAAAGAAAAGAGAAACAATCTCACATTATATGAATAAAATGGAAAACACACGCACGTTCGCCTTCTACGAGTAATTTCTTGGTCCGTGGGAATCAGAATTTCGGAACAAAACCGTTTTTGTTCATTAACAGCGGTCGAGCTTGGCCAAGTGAACAGAAAGAAGGGGGGAGGTTTGCCGGAAAATACGTGAATGAATAACGAAGACTCGTATTATTTATATATTATATTTATGCCAGTTCACGTGTCTCTACGTGATGCACGCTAATCGCTTCAGAAATACTTCATCTTTCGAATATAATGAATCAAGTTTCAATAGAACGCGTGTTCGATAAAAAAGAGAAAGAAAAGAGAAACAATCTCACATTATATGAATAAAATGGAAAACACACGCACGTTCGCCTTCTGCGAGTAATTTCTTGGTCCGTGGGAATCAGAATTTCGGGACAAAACCGTTTTTGTTCATTAACAGCGGTCGAGCTTGGCCAAGTGAACAGAAAGAAGGGAGGGGGAGGGTCTGCCGGAAAATACGTAACAGTGGGTATAGTTTAAGGTAACGACGCGTTTCCGCGAAACGCAGCCACGTTAACATTACCAGCTCAAAGAAATACGCGCGTATCGTTAATTTTCGGTGCAACGAAGTAGACGTAGAGTAGTAATGCTCGCCGAAGCGGGGATCAAAGAAACGGCGGCGGTCGCGCATGCCTAGGAATTTCAAAAGGGGAACGAGCTTTCATTGAAAGAGAGATGGCACGCCGTGCTCTGGCAGCGAGAGGAGAAAAAAGAAAAAAGAAATGAGAAAGAAAGAGAGAATATAAAGATGGAAACGGAATGCATTGCGTGGGAGATGCGATCTTCCCCCCCCCCCCGTTATTTTTCGGATCAATGCCACCCTCGACAGCTGATGGAATCGTTTTTGCTAACTAATTGTTTGAAATCGATCGATGAAGTATTGAACCACCATTCGTTCTTGATAGAGTCTCGAGACTCACCTAACAATAAGCTGAGACTCGCAAAAAAAAGAAATGATTTGTTGGATAAACTAGTGATTTAATTTTCGGTTTGGTAAATTATTTTTGTCGACTGACAAAAGTAATTTGAGTTTCAATTATCCGTGTGACTAAAAATTTACGAAAAAAAGAAAGAAAGAAAGAAAGGGAAGTAAATTTAAAGTTATAAACGTAGATCAGAAATCAATCGTTCATTCGTAATACTGACAGTTTGTTATACATTTTCGTTTAACGCTAGAGCTACGAAAGTAATTAATTTACAATTTTTAGATATATCGTAGATACGTAAAGCAGTATATTTTTAGAGATTTATATGACTTTTTTTTTATAAAATACACAAATAAAAGCTCGTGTATTCGTGTTGTATCTTACAGGTTTTCCTATTTTCTTTTTCTTTTTCTCTGCACTTTAACATCTCGACGATTCGAAAATTTCACGCTCTGCACCTTATTGGCTTCCTAGTGTTAAGATATTGGGCATGAAATTTTCAAACGGCTGGCAGCTGGATCGGCGGCAATAATCGTCCGACAAATTAGCTTCAGGTGCTCGAATTAATGTGCCAATTAGAAGCGTTTCAGGGGCACTAGTCGGCCGTGTAAGGTCGATGTAAAGTCTTTAACATTACAGCACAACTCCACGTAACATGAGGTCTTGGAATTAGTTAAGCCGAAATGGCTCATATTGCTGGCGTCAGACTATCGAACAAAGTTACCCGCTGAATCATCAACGGCTTAAAGTTTCCCTCCTCAGCACTAATTAACCCCGCTTCTTAACCAGAGAAGCGCCACGCCGCCTGGTGAGAATTTTCATTTTCAACGAACAATAATCATAAATATTAGGATCGTGGGTCGGAATAACCGGTTAAACTCGTTCAATGCTATCGGGCCAATTGAAGAAACCTTACGTGCACACGCCTCAAGCGGAAAATTAAATTTAATTAGCGCGCCGCCGGATCGAAAGACGCGATTTTATTAACGCCACCGCCGTCGATAATTCCATCGGATTTTCATAATGGCGTAATTTGTAATTTCCGATCGCCGCTGTTAATAATTTCACAGATTTATTTAACGAAAAAGAAATCCTCTCCGGAACTGTTCTCGACGTTTCTCGACGGCAAAACGTGGAGAAAGAAAGACGAAAAATTCATCGACAATTGAAACTGTCCCCAATATTATTTTGGTCACTCCCCAATCTCCGTGACGCATGATTTTTATTATTCGAAAATTTTTTGACGCGGACGAAGGCCTAAAAGGCCATTCACACTCACAAGATCTAAGCAAGCTTTCAAGGAACATGACATCCGTAAATGGAAAAAAATTGGAAGGTTAAATTTTCATTTAGAGAAAAATTATTTCTCATTCTCGAATTGTACTCCCCTCCCCCAACCCCTAGAGAATCAAATTGTTCCGCGTTGGGAATCACCTGACTGTTGAACGCGACGAGGGTAGAAATGGTAAAACTCGAGGAAAAGAAACGTCGATTTTTGCATTTTTTTGACCTTCTTTTTAATAATTAAATTCGGAGAGAATTCGAATAATTAAATCCGGAGAATTTCTGGGCTTCCGAATTGTTGTGAATTGAAAAAGAAGCGTCGCGGTATCGCGGGGAAATACAAAGTGAAAAATGTCAGGAGTCACCCGCAAGTAATGTCGTTTTCTTCAAATTTAATAAATATTGCCAGTCTAGTGACATTTGCAACATAACCTATATTCTAGTTAAATACATTGACATCTCGTGTGCTTATTGTTAAATCATATCGTAGATGAAAACTATATCAAACTCTTATAAATAAAATAAAATTTTGTATCAAGAAGCGACAGTTGCCTGCGGGTGCCCCCTGATAAAATGAAATTTCTAATCTGACTGTTCTAGTCGTCAGAGAAGAAAGGACAAACTGCAGATTTTCATGCGTATCTCCAACCCGATGAATTTAGCAAAAATATCGAATAAAAGTACTTTGCAAAGCTCGATTTCGATTTGCAAGAGAAAGAAAAAGAAAAAATTGCAAGGCTGTAAAAATTTAAATCGAAGATTGACAACAACTGACGAGGTTAACGATAAAAAAAAAGAAAAAGAAAAAGAAAAACGTCGAGTAAATCGTAACGTTGATACTTCGTGTTACAATTTGCCACCAAAAAAATTGGAAAGAAAATTGTAAAATTGTGCGCAACAACCTGCAGTCTGCAGTCTGGCAAGGGAGAAAGAGAGAGACAGAGAGAGAGAGAATAATTTACGAATTGGGATTACCTGGGGATAGGTGTCCTCCTGGTAGGGAGTCCTGCGATGGCACTCGTCGTAGCACCTGCCGTCGTATCCGCTTGGCGGCCGTGGATACGGATCCTGGACCGCGGCTGCAGCTGCACAGCAGTCCGGTATCTGGGCCTGGTAGGTCTCGTATGGACACTTGTCAGGTTGGCCGGTAGTTCGCGGCGCCTGGTGCACTCGCTCCTGGGGCCCGGTCCCGTAACCGGCGCCACCGGAGTGATGCATCGTCCTCCCGTCGGTCACCACTGATCGATCACCTTTGATCACTGCATCATCATCGTCGCGATCGCGTCCGCGAACGACGCCTTTTGATTCGCGTACCACGTCTTTGTCGCGAGACAAAGTTCACCCTGCGGGTCCATCGTCACTTTCCCCGCCACCACGCGTGCCCCCGCCGCGCCAGATTCATCTAGCCCGGGCCTAGCGTGCACCTGAAGTAAATATGGGAGCACAGGGTGAGACAGGGCAGAACTGTCTCACCCTGGTGGCAATCGCCTCGCTTATATGGGCTACGTCTCGAACAGCAGATCTGTTCGATTTTTTCGAGAAACGTCTCGTTTTTTGATTTTCAATTTCAAGAAGGGTCTGTTTTCAACGGTGAAACTGTGTCACCACCTGACACCACGACTTTTTAATGGCCTCACGCTGTGTCTCAGATTCTCAGGATCTTTACGATTTTTTGGATCCAGAATTAATTTGGTTGAACACCGTGAAATTTTGTTTTGCTCTTATTTTTGGAACTGGCTGAAATTCAGTCTCACTCTGGACCAACAACGCTGCGTCAGGTCTTTTTCGATTTTTGAAGAGAAGTTTCAACGTGATCAACACTCGAGATTTAATTCAGGTGGGATTTGTTTGAACGCGGTGAAATTTTGTAGTAAATTTGTTAATTTTAGTTTCAGTACTTTATCAACGACGGGGTAAAATTTCACCCTGGTCTAACATTCTAACACTATGTCAGATCTTCCCGATTTTTCACCAGGATTTTCCAGTTTTGATCTAATTTAGGGAAGATTGTGACGGTTTGTTTGAATGCAGTTTGGGTACAGTTTGTTGTAAATTGATTATTTTCCAAGAAAGAATAGTTTTGGAACTGGAATGTACTCTTCTGCGACAAGGCACCGTATTATATCTTCTCAGTTTTAAGAGAAGAATTCCTAACTGACCTAATTTAGGATTGTAATAATCTGAGCACAGTGAAAGCGAATGAATTTCGGAATACAAAATTTTGTTGCAAGTTCATTTCCTTTTTTCTTTCGAGTAATTTCAAAACTGCACGAACTGTGACAAGGTGAAATTGTTTAATAGTCTAACAACGCTTTTTAGTTTCTCGAGAAGGATTTCAGGAGGTTCCGTTTGACCTAATTTAGGGAGGATCGTGATCGTTTATTTGTTTGGTGGGACATGGTGGAAGTGGGTGGATTTAGAAATTCGATTGTAAATTTATTTCCTTAGCTGTACAAAGCGTAGCTTTCGAAAGTGTATACGCTTCTGTATAGTTTATCTTTGTTCAATATTATTCAAGTGCATGGTGACCTAATTCGAAATTCTTAGGACCATAAGCAAGCGTAGCGTTAAATATAATCAACGTGTGTGTAGTGACCGCAGCACCAAAATTCGTGCGAGTTATTCGCTGAAGTTGTAGTTTAGTCTCGATGTAATTTAAGAGAATTTGCAGAAGGGACACCTGGTCTATCTAACGACACCCTTTGCCACTATTTTACCAATGAGCCAATCCAGATTAAATAATTCGAACGAAAAGATCCTTTATTAAATTATTATTATTCGGTCATTTAGTGAAAATCAAGCGTCCATCTCGTTTAAGGAAAAGAGCCTGAAATTTGTGAAATTTTCGAGAAATCTGCGGAATTCGTATCGTCTATCAGGACGAGGTAAGAATCAATTTTTCTCACGTGTTAATTCTTTCCAAAATCTATCTCGAAGCTGAATATTTCTTCTTCGTTTTATAGTCCATCTATGGGTTTTTGAGTTAACCTCAATTTTGGGAGAGACGAATAAGTTCCGAGAAGGAGAATTACCTTTCCCCCTATGACTGTCTGTCATTGTTGAAAAATTAATTGCATCAAAGAGAGTAGTTTCTTAGAGAAGAAAAAAAAAGAAAGAAAAGAGGAAAATAATAAAATTGAACCACAGACGAAGTTCGAAGTTCGATAAACGTTCGAAAGACGATAGGAGAAAAGACTCTATAATCTTTCGCGTTTCGATAGGTTGTGGCGTGAATCGTGTAAGAATTAGCGAAGTTCAGCGGGATTGTAAAGGTGGAATGGTTCTGAAGTTTCTGCGGGAGGGAAGTTTGAAACCCTCTGATCTTAGATTTTGTAGTATTTGGAAGGTTCGGTAAACCGAGATTAGAGTTTTGAGCGATTCTGCAGTTTAAGGGCCCGTTGCTCAGTGGAAACTTTCCTACGTAAATTCGCATTGTATTTCGCAATTATCCTCGAAATGGATTGATTATCCTTAGTGACCAACGAGTGTCAAAGTTTTCAAGCTTAAAAATGTTCCAGTCAAACGCACGAAGATTTCTCTCGACAATAGAAGAAATGAAAGAAGACATTTGCAATAGCTTGACTAGAATTCATCTTTGTCAAAAAAAAAAAAAAAAAAAAAAAGAATTAACATAACACTGAGCGAGAAGACAGATCGAAATCAGACGTTTGCAAAGTTCGTTGAAACAAATTTTCCGTTCGAATCTTTCCGTCGAGTGGATGTATTCACTCGAATATAAATAAATTCGTTAGAAATGGTCCCAACTCCGAGCTTGGTTTCGCAGTTTCAAAGATCCTGTATTATTTCGCGCGCGTGCTCGTTCAAATAGATTCGAGGAGCCGGCTCGTCGAGCAAAACTATAGATTCGAAGAAGACTTCTTACGATGTCCAATTATAGTTTATATAGCATATATATATATATATATATATATATATATATATACACACACACATACACATATACATACACACACACTAGAGTATCGGTTTCCAGCGAGTTGGTTGGTACGATCGTTCGATTCCAATTTACCACAGGTTATTTCTCGTACGGGGCCATTATTTTCTTCCACGTTTCTTACACAGAATGTTCTCGAAATCTCTCCACCTCTTTCTATCCACTTTTTTCTCCATTGCACACCCCTCTCTCGCTCTCTCGAATCTGAAAACGTCTCGGCGAGGTGATATCGGTAGATAAAGGCTTCATTCGCTCGATCGAACGATCGAACAATCTCGTAGAAGCAAGAAACTCCGCGAAAATAACTTGGGAGAGATATCCGCCAGCTATTCTAGATAAGTACGCGTTGTTGCAAAAAAGCGAGGAGGAAGGTTCCGCGATTTCAAACGACGACACTCGGGCACCGTGCACTCGAAAAGCAATTATCTTGCTGGGTTACGTCGTTTCCTGAGGATGCGCTCGATCTTCGATCCATCTTTGATTATATTATTTCTATTTATTTCTAAAGAAATATTACACGCAGAATTTGTGTGTATTATTTTCCTCTTTATTTCTCCTTAATTTGTCGTTCGCTTCTGGTTGGCCAAAAATTATAATCCCTTATCCCGACAATACACTAAATTGACTGTGGGCATTAAAATTTTTACTTCTCGTAAAAGTATGAATTCTCGTTTCTCTGTTTGTTTTTCTTCTTCGAAATTTCAATTTTTTTTTATATTAGCACGATTGTAAAGGTCTCTTTCTGATTCGATGAAGCTTCTTTTGCATTGTATGAATTGATGATTGGCTTTCGTTTGCCTATGAATAAATAGAACTTTGTTATACTCACAGGGGACTAATTAGAGACATTTATTTCAACTGAAAATTATCCATTTTGTAATAGTGCACGCAGACATCATTGTGTAAACATCTTTCTTTCTTTTTTCTAAATTTTCCTTTGCGAATATGTTTGTTTTGTACGTGCAAAATATTTACCGTTGTTTAGTAAGAAAGTTAGAGTATTATATTATAGTACTATTATAGGGTACTATTATAGAATTATAGAATTATAATTTATAATATTATATAATTTATAATATTATAGAATTATAGAATTATAATAATTATAGAATTATAAATAATTATAATATGTAATATTATTATACTATAATATATTGTATATAATAGTATTCTATAATAGTACTATAATATAATACTATAATATACTCTGTAATTCTATAATATATTATAGTATAATAATATAATATATATTATAGAATTATATAGAATTATATATTATTATACTATAATATATTATAGAATTATAGTATTATATTATAGTACTGTTATAGAATTATAGTATTATATTATTGTACTATTATAGAGTACTATTATAGAATAATAGTAATCAATCTTTCGGGATTTCGATACAGTTATCGACAATCCTGATAGAAGGCGCAGAGAACCGTTTTTCAGCAGAGCAGAAAAAAATATTGTCCCATCGTTACGTTTCACGCGCGATGTTTTCGAAGGTTTTCTTCAAGTTTCAACGAAACGAACCCGATCGCAAACTCCGATCCACTCTCCTAATTGGACCCGTAAGGGGCGGAAATTTGCACGACGATCATAATTCTCTCTCTCTCTCTCTCTCTCTCTCTCTGCATGAGAGAGACCGTCATCCGCCCGTTCCGCGATGAAACGTCGACGAAAAACCGTCGACTGCACGAATCTCGAGCGCTGGCCCTCGAATTATTCGCGCGCGATCAATCCTCATCAGCCGAATCATCAATCTTTGGATGAAACGATTGGAATGGGGGGGGGGGGAGGGAAGGAAGCGAGATCTCTGCTCTGTTTCCCTTGCCCTCTTTTTCAAGCACGCGTGCACACGTTTTACTCTTACGCGATTCTCCGAGTTTCGTTACGTCGGACGAAATATTTCTTTTCTTTTCTTTTCTTTTCTTTTCTTTTCTTTTCTTTTCTTTTCTTTTCTTTTCTTTTCTTTTCTTTTTTGTTTCAATCGGTCGTCGCGTTTCTACCCGGAGGGAGCGCCACTTCCGGCGTACGTGCTCTTATTCCATCGGCTCTGCTTCCCTTTGCTCTCAACGTCGCCGATTTCTTTTCTCTCCCTCTTTCTCTCTCTCTCTCTCTCTCTCTCTCTCTTTCGAGACCGGCGAATACTTTCTATTCCGCGAAGAGGAAAGCTTTTTCAATGATCAGCCGGCTGGCAAAGAGCAAAAGGGAACGCGACGATGTTCAATCTTGAGCAGGAAGTGAACGTGGTGGCGGAGGAGAGGGCTTTTGACGTCTGCGAAGTGAACGTGATACGTTTGGCATTGGAACAGCAACAACACTAATTAGTAGTGGTGGGTTTGAGAAGAGCCCGGAGCTCGGTCGAAAATTTCGTGTGCCGTTACTAACAACAAGTAACTTCTAAATCTTGGCTGCAACTGTTATTTGATTAACTTTTTTTCCAATTTTAGTCGCAGCTGTTACCAGATAACTTTTAACCCTTTGTCCCCTGAAAACTTTTTCTTCTTTTATCTACCAGAAATTTATTTACTTATTTAATATTATATTATATTGTATTATATTGCATTATACTGTATTATATTGTATTATATTATATTATATTATAATGCTATATTATTATATTATGTTATATTATATAAATTTATTTATTTATTTCGTCACTTCGAGCAAAATGATATATGCATTGGAAATAATCATTCAAATGGTATTTGACACGAAATTTTGCTGGCTGTATCTTTCTAACATGTGATATCGTGTGTTTAATTTGAAGCGTGCATCGCGGGTTTGCCAGAACAAGTATCAATATCCTCCACCATCTGTTAAATTTTCGTAAGAAGCAATATAAAGTCTAGCTTATGCGAATCATTTCAGTGTCAATTGATTCAGGTCTGTCTTCAGAAATTTCTTCTTTCGAAATTCTTTTGTTCTTCTTACGTCGTTGTATCATAGCTTTCATTACAGGCTAATACATCTTGTTCAGATGTTATTACATCGTTCATTATAATTATCAGCAAACTATAGAAAGAAAAAGTCCGAGCTGTTGGCTAGATTTAAGTACGATGTCCCCTGAGAAATGACTTGTCGAGTGTGCAAATGGTGAAATTTTAATTGCAGTTGGTTACTAAATAACCTTTGCCACTTGTTTCGTTGATTCTGAATACGAATTGCTTGTCGGTAGCAATTTTCATTAATTCGACAGACTCTTCTCGTGCAGGAAAGTCTCGCGAAAATGTAGAACAAGAACAAATGAAAGAACAGAGAATTCTCAGAATTCTGTAACTTTCTCTAAAGGGTTCGATCTTTCACTCTTTTCAGAGAAACGCTTTCAATTGCGAAATCGTGTACCGATCAAGTAAGAAACAATTCGATAAGACAGATTAGATTTAGTTACTCTCGGTAAGAGGCCGAGAAATTTTCCACGATTTTACGTTACAATTTTACGTTATTAACTCGTGCTCATATGGAACAAATCCAATGAAACTATCGCGATTGTTCGTCACACAGCACCGAGAGAGGCGTTTCTCTCTGGAGAGGGTAACTCGCCACGAACATCACCGCGAAACTACGCGCATTGCTGACAATTTTAATTAAAGCTGCCTAAAGCTCTCACAAAGAGGCGACCAGTGGCGAGGCTGTTAAATCCATAATTCCACGATTCAAGACAGAGCGAAAGAGAGAGAAAGAGAGAGAGATAGAGAGAGATTTGCCGTCTCCTTTTCGTCAGTTCGTTCTCTCTTCTCTCTCCCTTTCGTGGACCATGGCTCCTTGGATCAGAAGACTTGCTTGCCTCGCAGGAAAAAACTCTTCCGTGCTTTGAACGATCGGAAAGGTCGAGCGTGGAAAGATCGCCGAGAAGAAAACAAGGAGCGAAGGAGACAAAGAGAGAAAGAGAGAGACCGGCAAGAACGAGAGCTAAGAAATCGGCCGGTATGATTTCCTTTGCGTGCTGTTTTATTCATCGCCGAGAGTCATCCGGATAAGATAAGATTGGTCAGTTTCAGTTTCTCTCGAGGAAGGAAGGAAGGAAGGAAGGAAGGTTGGAACGTTCGAACGAGCAAAGTTTTCGTTTCATTATCTACGGCCTCGATGCCGAGGACGAAAATTCAGAAGCTGAAACGGCGGCAAGCGACGCGCGAGCCGCCGAAGCGAAGATTTCCATTTATATCGTTTGTCGTTCGAACGACGATGCAAATTCATATTTCTCCTCGCAGTGTTCATCGAGGTATTTTTCCATTTGTTCCCTACAAATTTCTCAGAATCTTTCCCTTTTTCTCTCTCGCGTGTTCTCTCGTGTTTTAGTTGTAAATTTCGTAAGTAAAATTAAGTAGTAAGAAAAAGAAAGAATCTCGAGAAGTTCTTGCTTGAATCTCTATTCTACGCTGGTGGCTTTAATTGCAACGAATGTTAACAACAACAACGTTTGTTCAACACGAGATACATGCCCGGCAAAAATGTGCGTTCGAAAGTATTCGAAAACATTGAAGCATACGAGAAACTAGAATCAGCGATTTCCATTGTACTTCAATGTTTTTAAATACAATCGAGCGTATCGTGTTTGATCGAGAACTTTCTGCCAGGGATAGTAATAACATAACAATAGAAACGTAACAATAGTTGGTCGAATAAGTTTTTAATAGGCACACCATTCGTACCGTATATTTTGATCTAAACTCAGAAAGGTCATCTCTCTTTGAAAGAGGCAAACGTGGGCGAAGAAATAAAACTAGCAACAAATAAAATAGATTTCGCTTGCAAATGAAACGCCTCGTTCGACTGACTTTCATTCACGAGGGTGAAATTGTGTAACAAACTACACCAGTTAACTGAACTAAACTGAAAGTAACTACACGCAGAAACCGCCGAAATAATTAAGATTGCGCAGGTATGCTTCTCAGTTCTAGCACAGGCTTTTGATAATGGTCCAACTTGAACGTTCGTTTCCTTGATTTTCATAACTCTCAATTGAATTTACCGAGGTGCCGGTTACTAAATGAACAGGCTTTATTTAGTCACGTTTAATTCCCGCGGCAACTGCTACGCTTCACTTTCCCACTTTCTCGCCGCCCACCTTCAAATTCAATTCAATTGCTTCAAATGTAACACCGTCGAGTCCCGCGATTTTCGATATATCTCGCGCGTGTATTTTGTCAAGTTTTGTTCCACGCGCACTGCTTCGTTTCACTTGCAAATGCCGATCGACGACGCACTTCCGAGTTGCTTGCGGGATTTTGCGCTTTACTATAGCTCG
This sequence comes from Tetragonula carbonaria, assembly GCA_032399595.1. Lineage (NCBI taxonomy): Eukaryota > Metazoa > Arthropoda > Insecta > Hymenoptera > Apidae > Tetragonula > Tetragonula carbonaria. Next base: position 4,291,700 of record JAUCRC010000011.1, on the reverse strand, counting down.
ACAAGTACTGTGTCGAGAAGTTTTTTTAAAATTTTCTGAGAATTCAGCTCCAAACCGTATTTGTACCGTCAGAACGAAGATTTTAATAGAAATTACAGAGTTTCAAACATAACTCATCGCCTTACTTAATGAAATATAGACCAATATTATGGCCAGACATAAATACTTATTGTCTTGTAGAACCTTCAACGAAATTTATTTTATTACGTTTAATGCAATTGGATATTTTATCTACTGATTCGGATTTTCAGAACAGATCTTCTGGATACAGCTCTGGATTGTTGGAATATCATTCAGGAAGCTCCAATTGAAAATGCTGTGACAGCTTGCATAGCAATAATATTGTTACATGGTGATCGTGTAATTTATGACACCTAGCGGTTGAGTCAAAAGTCTCTTCTCACCTATTTTCTTTTCTTTTTAAATGAAACATCGAAACATAAGAGAAAACTAATTTTTTAAATTTCAAATTAAATTTAATTATTTCACGACTTTTTCATTATATTTTAAAAATTATTTCTCATCTCTAAATATGATTGACTACCAGAGCGGTCTTTCGCAAATTTGTTCTCTGTTTTTTAATGGGAAGTGATTTTTCACCCACCTTGTGCAATGATTTCGATATTTCGGATAATGAAAATATTTTCTCGTGTTTAATGTAATAGATTGGTAACAAATCTTAGTATCTATTGTTCAATTTTAATATATTTTTTTATTACAAATTTATATTGTTAATTAAACGTAATCTTTCGATATTTCGGAATTACGCACCCTCTTAAACTAAGAAATGAAACTCGTGTGAAACGACAAATATTTATGATAACTACGTATTTGTACCGTCAGAAAAAAGATTTTAATAGAAATTACAGAAGCTTTCAAACATAACTCATCGCCTCACTTAATGAAATATAGACCAAGATTATGGTCAGACATAAATACTTATTGTCTTGTAGAACCTTCAACGAAATTTATTTTATTACGTTTAATACACATAAATGGATATTTGATCTGCTGATTCGGATTTTAAGAACAGATCTTCTGGATATAGCTTTGGATTGTTGGAATATCATTCAGAAAGCTCCAATTGAATATGCTGTGACAGCTTGCATAGTAATAATATTGTTACATGGTGATCGTGTAAAAGAAAGTGTTAAGGTTACGACGTATACGTGTTAAAGAATCAAATGTATTTCTGCCAACAATGAATGAAAAACAAGTAAATGAATTATTCAACAAATTACATTTTAAAGGAATGTATCGAAGCAGATTTTCTCATTATCGAATATTCTGTAAATTCAGAAATTTCCACATATCGTTGAAATGGTTGGAAAATTACAGAATCATCCAAAAATTTACAAATGTAGATCGTCAAAGATTGATTGATTTAGTGGGAGTGGAAGCATTAAATTCTTTAGATACAACAAAAAATGAAGTTAAATTGTAGATTATACATAAGTATATAATGAAGTTAAATTATATATAATCAGTTTCACACGATTCGAACATCTTTTCAAGATTTCTCTTTTTTTCTGTTTCAGGAGATTTTTCGCTGTCATTTCGAAAATTTCCAGACGTCATTTTCTAAATTATTATATTCTTCGATTTTTTATTCGAAACACTGACCAAAGTTCGATTCATCAAACCACTATTAAACTTAATTGTTACGCTAGTTATTGAAGTGTAAAGATCATCAAGTTATTGGCTAATACAACTCATCGTGAAAGCCACGAAATTCTATTCCGAATTCCGACATGAACTCTCTCTCTCTCTCTCTCTCTCTCTCTCTGAATTGAAAAAATGCAGAAATAAATCTTTGGCTACGAGTGATTTTTCTATTGAAACACGCGAATACGCGTATCTCGCCAGTGGAAAGTGGCGAGCAACGCAGCAACGAGGAACGTGGATTCAATAAACAGCAGATTTGAATATGTATCTGCGCGAATATGTATGTGCCGCTCTTCTATCTTGAAGCTCGTGAAAAAACTCGTAAGGATCTTCGTAAGGATATCGAAACACGTTTCCAGCGTATATTCAAGCTGCAATTTTCAGGAATTGGCGAGCGAACCAAATGCTTGAAAGCTGCACAAAAAATTTTTGACAATATCTTATTGAATATTCAACTACCCGTTAAATGAATACTTGCCTCTGATTCTTTTTTTTTTTTTTTTTACAAAGACACGCATCTTTCATAGCACCGTCGCAAACAACGAAATCGACCGAAATTTAAACTGCACCGGTGTGAAAGAATCCTTCAATCATTTCCTCGCGAGGCATTATTTCCTCGGTGTAACAAATCGAAGTATTAAAATTCGATAAAGACACTGGAGACTCTAATGCCCGCTCGTCCGTTTGAAACCGTTCCCGCTTCATGGTTAAAACAAAAAAAAAAAAAAAGAAGAAGAAGAGAGAAGAAAAAAGAAAAATCGTCAACTCGTTGCGAAGTTTTCGAAGAAACTTTCGAAGAAACCTCCTTCGGTCCTCGGCCAGCTATCATCCGTCCGCTGAACACGAAGAGGAACGAAGAACGACGAGCAAGAAAGTGAACGAAAAAAAGAAAAACAGAGAAAAAAAAAGAAGAAAGAAGAAGAAGACGACGCGCGTCGCTGGCGTTTCGCTAAGCAGAATTCCACGTCCTCGCGAACACGATAGTCCAGCGCGAGGACTAAAAGTTTTCCTCCGCGAGGTTTGCTGCCACGCTCGCCATGAGCCATGAGATACGCCAGCGTCACGAGAATGGAGAAATAGGTGAGCCGGAATGCGAATGAGAAAGTTATCCGAGGACTTTCAGAGATGTACTGCCGCCTCTCCTGTACTCACGTTCTTGGCCTCTGTTCTTCTTCCCTTCGGAAGAAAGAGGACGATTCTTGCTAGAGGGGGGAGGGTAAGGGGATCGCCGTAGCGTTGAGAAGAAGAGCAAGAAACAACACGAAGAGAAAACATGGTACATACTCGCGGAGGATCCGCCGGGATTTAGAGTCTGAGTGGTAAAGGATGTGCTTGAAATCGGGAACGCGGCACAGTGATTTAATTGACTTTCGCAGAGTTTATGTTATGGAAGTAGGGGGAGCGGGGGGGGGGGAGATTGGACTGGTCCAGTGGGTGCTCGATTGCGAGAAATGGGGTTCTTTGCCGAGGACCCTGCGTGTTTATGGGTGACGGCGCGAGGAAAGTTAGCGGTGGTTTTATGGTGGAAGTTTCTTGGCAGCAGCGGCGTGATTCATCGTCGTTGAATCTTCTTCTGTATAGATCAAATTTGTGGGATCGGAGGGACTGTTCGCTGTTGGAGAATGGAAAGTATGGATTAAACGAGTACCGTGTCGGCTGTATGGATGAAAATATAGTGAAACGTGAGATATATGAAATATACGAACGGTTAGGCGCGGGCGTGAATGAAAGTATGAAATGTGAGTTGTAGATCGTCAGCTGTTTGAGCTTTTCGTTTCGAGCAAGTTTAGTCAATTCGTTCGATTAAATCTCACGCTTCTTCTCGTACTCGCACGAGATTCGTGGTTTTATTAAATGTGCATAAATGATGGAACGGAGATCTGTCTAGGCACTGAATGCACATTCTAAAAGTTTCTGCAAATTCCCTTTAGTTCAGCGAATTGAAGAACGTCGTTGGTGCACGAAGTTGGAACAACAAGAGAGAAACTGCAACATTTTGACACTAGCGATGAAGCGATCTCACTTGAACGGTGAATATAGGTGAAAGCTGGATGACGATCCTTCGAAAGAGGCTCTCTTCTTGTTCCTGTACCCTTATCATCCTCTCTCGAGACAAAGAGAGAGAGAGAGAGAGAACGAGACGTGTCTCCTTGCTTTCCTCTCTCTCTCTGTCTCTTTGAAATCGAGGATTTACACTCTGGAGTAGCACGCTTGTGCAGAAGCAGGTCGTAATTTTTTGATGGAGTGGCGAACCTAAGCGCCGCGAGCTGTGCGCCTGCCGTTTTCAAAGAAGCAGCAGCACGTCGTCGATGACGGAGAAATATCTGAACCGAAAAGAGGAGTGGAAGGCGCGAGTGGAAACGCGTTCGACGCGGGAATTCCGCGCATTTATGTTTACTGAAGTACACCAATGCCAAGATGTTTCAATTAAACGCTTCGCTAGGGAGGTGACGTTCTACAGCGTGAGAGAGAAAACCACTTTCTAATGATGCGATAGAGTCCCGATAGAATTCGTATAATCGAGCTGGAATGATATGAAACTAATGGAATTTCATTTGGGAATTGAAATTGATCTGTAAGAGAAATATCTGTAAGTGAAGAAGAGGAACAAGAACGAGCAAGAGAGAATAATTTTGAAATAATATCAAGCACCGACCCATTTGCCATTTATTACTCAAATCTCTTATTCGATTATCCTAACCTTTTGCACTTTTAACCTTTCAATCACTGTTGCTCGACAGCAGTTTTTATCGCCAGGAGCTTTTATGTCGAGTCACGTTCGACATTTCTAAATCGCCAAAACAAAAAAAAAAAAAAAAATAATAATAATTGAAAAATAATTCGGAGTGCAAAGGGTTAATTTAGGATGTTTGAGAATTTTACACGAATTCATTTCAAACATTAAGCGATATTCTACGAAATTAATATAAATATTATACAAACGTATCGATTAATATAGCACCACGTTGAATGAATCACTCCCGTTTATAAAGCAAGTGTGAAGCGATACGTCCGACTGGCTGATTAAATAAAATGCAATGAAACAAAACTGAAACAAGAATATTCAGCAAACACACCGAAACTCGGCTGATGAAAAAGGACGATCGAAAGCGCTTTCGGACCTAAATCGGGCAATCTACGATCTAATTACGCGATAAAACCGACGCGACAATAATCCGGGAATCGAGGAAGACAACCTGAGACCCAGTCAGAGAACCTGACAGATATAAGAAACCATGGTTCGCGAAACACCGTCGGCGAGTTTATCCGCCATTCGCCAGTGAAAAATGCAGGGGTCGATTTATCGAGGAGTCAGCAGGGTTGCAAAGCCGGCATGCAAATCCTCCCTCGCGAAAGGAAGAACCGTGTAATTGGGAGATGAACGTGTTACCCCTTGCTGTCCAAGATTGATGATGGCCGCTCGCTGAATGATGCGACCTCGCGCCGCGTGAAAGCTCGAGCGAAGCGTGGAAAGACGCCTCAGTCTCGCTTCAACGAGCCGATCGTTTTCACATCCGGTCGGAGACGAAATTATCTAGCCGATCTTACGGGACAGTTTGTTGGTCGACTGACTGCAAGAGGAGCGCCTCGGTTTTTTTTTTCTTTTTTTTTTTTAATTGTTCTGTGGTTCATTTTTCCCATTATGTATGCTGTATATTTATATGTTTTATTTGTTTCCTTTAATATTTCCTTCAGACGTTAGATTATAAATAATTCGAAATGAGTATGAAATAGTAAATATTGTTCTTAACATTAAAACGAAAAAGATATTAATTTTTATAAACATATATCTTCCAATTATTAAATCTTTAGAGTAAAATACAACTAAGAAAGGAAAACCGCATAATATTATTAAAAATAGTATAATAATCATACCTTTAATTGGGCAGATACAAAATGAAACCTTTATAAAATCGAAAATTTCAAATTCCTTTTATACAATGAACAAATCTTCCCACACGTATAAATATTATTGATTTAAACAGAGCATGAATAAATAAATGTAAAAATGCCAATTTAATTCCAACGACAAAATTCTTGACATAAAACCTGATCGACTTAAAGTCGAAAGTGCAATAATTTTTTTAAAGTTTCAAAGTAAGTGTTGTCGAGCAAAGCACGTTCGAATCGTTTAAAAAAGCGTCAACGTTTCAAAGCAGAGGTGGCTAACTGGCGGTCCTTACTACCCCTACTTTCCTGATCGCTAGCGATACCTCCTCCACTCGGATGAATTTCAAAACTCTAAAAACACACACTGTTTCACATCTGTAAAGTTGTTCGACAAAAATTAGTCATTTTGACAATTTCAATAGTTCTCTCGCGCAAGTTTAAAAATATCATTTGTCAATTTTGCTCCCGATTTTATTTATCGTCTCGCGTGCGATAATAAAATCGTATTTTTCACTTCGCAACGAAGGACAGAAAAATTGGTTTCCAAATAGTGTCCAGAGTCTTTGGCAGACTCTCTTCCATCGATCTCGCTTGAATTTTCAAAATTCCTTCCGTCCTAGAACAAGGAAATTCCACGTGGAATTCGCGCGTGATGCTGCGTGTATAACTGCGCCTGGTAAAAATGGCGAAAAATCGGAGGCGGAGTTTTCAGCTGCGGGGAACCAGACGAAAAGTTCTAAGAGGTGGATTTAGCTTAACGAAGCCTCGCGATATTCGGGCCGCGGTTGCTCGTAAATTTCTCCGAGGCAGATAAAGCTTGTCGGACGAGTTAACCGAAGGAGAAACGCTCGTGTTATCTCGACGGATTCCGCCGATTTTTTTTTATTCCTTTTTCATAAATATCGCCACGCCGTATTCGTTGTACGAATTTTTCAATTCGTCGCGCGTCGCGTTTATCGATCATTTGTCAGCTCGCAAATTCGTGCAGACTCGGCGCATGATTCTTTTCGCCGATTATTCGCGAGATGATACAGATTCTTCCTCGAACAGGATCTCGATCTTTAGATTTAAATCTCTAGAAGTTTGCACGTGGATTTTCCCTTTAATTTTGTACAATTCTTTCAAAATTGTTGTTTCACTTGTCAGTTAATTTCCTCTATATTTTAACAAACCCATTCGTTCGCTTTTCCTTCGTAGTACTTTGATGGGAAAATGAAAACAGCGACGATACTGTCAATCGATAACGTCAAATATTTGCTTTTGGGGAATCCGCGAGATTCCATTGTTTGGCCAATATTTTTTATTGTATATTCATTTCGGTTTGCTTTACTCCCTGTTTCGGAAACGGTTGTACAAAAGCCAAACGATTAAGTGAATAACAGGTCCTTTACAGACGCGTTGATCTTGAAAATACTACCAAATTAATATGAAATAAATATATACAAGTTACACGAAATGTCCACCAGCGGTAGCAATAATTAGAAACAATTTCATTCTCATTGGAAGAAACATCGCCGAGCAAAGTGTAAGAATAGATTTATCCGATAGATAAATATGAAAGTCGATTGACCTGAAACAATAGATAAGAAATGGTCACACGTAAAGGAAATAATACAGAAATAAATTACTTTTACACGTGATATATAATTTCATCTTCGTCGAACGAAAATCATCGTAGCAGACGAGGAGAAATTTACCAACACGTGGTGGTAACTTTTTCCTCGGGTATTTTTTTCGCCGAGGGAACAGACGCGTGACGAGGCACGCCAGAAAATATAAAGAGAGAGAGAGAGAGAGCAACGTGATCGCGTGGTTGTCGCACGACCACCGAATTATTTTATTAATCTTCTATTTATCAAGTTATCGTGCACAGTGTTCGCTTCTCCTCCCCTCTCCCCCTCGTCGTTCAACGTTTGCACAGTTCACGACGAATGCTGTCAGCATTGACTTTCATAAATCGTTCGGCGATCGATGATTACGGTTGTCGAGGTGACGAGTCCGTGTTTATTTTGGAATTTCTTCTTTTCGTCGCTGTTCTCGAGACGCGTAGTGGACTCAATCTAGTTCTAGTACGGTGAGTAAATTTGTTCGTTGAAATATTTCATTGATTCCTGCCGATAATTATTCAGTACAATTGTTTGCAACGATCCACTTGCGTGTTTCAATTATTTTCGAACCCTTACTCGACGAAGAGTAAGTGCATTGCGGAACGAACGAACGACGAAATCTTCCAGTTGTTTCTTCCTTTTTGAATCGTATATTTTATAATATTAATACTCATAAAATTAATTCGAATTACTCGAAAACGTTATGAAACAATTTTTGATTCCGAGATTACTCTAAAAATGTGTAAACTACGAGTTTCTTGTTTTCACCTGCGTGGTGAAACATATGCAGTAGAACAAGCGTGTAAAGTATCAGACGTGCAGCGTACACCATTTACGATGTTCAACAGATCTGTGTGTTATTTCATTATTTCCATAACAGTGAATTATTTGAAAATTAGAAGAAAGAAAATTAATCCAAATCAACAAACCAGCAATTTTTAACATCGCCGACTAACGGTAAAAAAATAATTTAAATTAACAACTCTCGCTACGTGGCGAGAGGTAGTGAAAGGATCGAGGCACTATGATGTCAAGAACAAGCACACAGAGAGAGAAAGTGATTTTTCGAATCATGCACGGAGTGAAAGAAACTCGCGGAGAATGCCGGTGGACTGTGATCTAGCTTGTCTAGAAGGATATAGATCCGTTGCAGGAACGTAAATCCTGCATCCTGATGGAAGCCACCAGACTTCCGTGTTTATCGAGTTGGCGTTTACTCTTTTGCACTCTCGGTTTCTTTCACTGTCTCTCTCTCTCTCTCTCTCTCTCTCTCTTTTATTCGTCGTCGATTTTTCTCGATTTTTCTTCTCTCTCTCTCTCTCTCTCTCACTCTCTTTCTTGACCCGCTTCCTCTAATTGTAAGCTATTCATCGAATTGCTCGAATAAGGTTTCGCAGTTGAACCTTCAGGTCAAAGGTATTCGTCGAAGGCTTCACAGTGCAACGACCTCACCCAGTGCATGGACTTAAGCTTTTTCTCTTTACTTTCCTCTCCCCTTCTTCTTCTTCTTCTTCTTCTTCTTCTTCTTCTATTTCTTCCTCTCTTTCCTTCTGGTTCTTCTTCTTCTATTTCATCGTCGTCCTCTTCTATTTTCATTATTCTCTCGACCGAGAATCGGTGAAAGAACGATTGTTTTCTTTTTCATTAGAGTCTCGCCAATAGTCGCGGAACTGATATTCTTCTGGACGATGTCATCTTCCAGAAGGGCTCTGTTACCTTTTCTTTTTTTTTCTTTTTTTGTCGTTCTCAAAGTTGGAATTGTCTGTTTCATTTCGTTTGTATTAAGTAGGAACTTGAAGATTGGAAGTGGTGCGGGAGGTTGTAAGTTTCTCTTCGAGAGCTGAAGCAGAAGTATCGGTATTATTGCACCTCGTACTTGAAATTTCGATTGGAGAGATTCTCCCTCGAAAACATCGGTGAGCTGGAGGGAGCAGACATAGCGAATAAGTTACATAAATTTGTCTTTGTTCTCTTTCTTTCGTTGCTTTCACCAGAGTAGTGAAACAAAATTCGCAAAAAGAAAAAGAAAAAGAAACGCTCGCTCGTTTCTTCAATTTGATACATTTTTCAAATAAAATCTCCATATTTTTAACACACGCGTCCTATGTTATAACGTAGAACACATAAATTTTCTACATTTTTGATAACAAAATTGATCTTCTGTCAAACTTGTAATATTATTTTCTGCAATATGAATTGATATTAATTTTTCGAATCACTCGACAGACAAATATTTTGATTGCATTTTTTCAGCATGCGTGTTAAGATATTTATAATTTTGTAAGAGAATTGCAACGAGTTCAAAACGAATGGTCGCCGCGTTCCACAAAACTGGAAGTGACAAGATTACGACAATAATCTTGATTGAATAAAATTGATTCGTAGATAGCTCACACGTGAGAGTGAATTTTACACACAATTAAATATTAAAGTTAAAATTTAGTCGAATTTTTATCAATAAATTTAACGACTTATTTTTCCACTGTAGATATTCGTTCTGTTAACTTGACACCGATTCAAAACTGAGAAACGAGCTAATGTGAATAAAAGCTATTACAAATATAATAATTAATTCTTTAGAATTAACTTACACGTGAGAATAAGCTTGTGTTTCAATAAATATTAAAGTTAAAATTTAGTCGAATTTTTATCAATAAATTTAACGACTTATTTTTCCACTGTAGATATTCGTTCTGTTAACTTGACACCGATTCAAAACTGAGAAACGAGCTAATGTGAATAAAAGCTATTACAAATATAATAATTAATTCTTTAGAATTAACTTACACGTGAGAATAAGACTTGTGCGAATCTCACACGCAATTAAATACAAAAATTTCTAATTTCTAATTTAACGTTGAAATCGAAGTTAGCGGATTGAAAACGAAGTGGTAATCACAACATTCAGAAATGAAGAAAGATCGAAATTTCTCCAGAATTAACTTACACGTGAGAATAGAATTTGTGCGAGTCTCACACGCAATTAAACACAAAAATTTCGTCTAATTTAACGTTGAAATTGAAGTTAGTGGATTGAAAACGAAGTGGTAATCACAACATTCAGAAATGAAGAAAAATCGAAATTTCTCGCACGCAATTAAATACAGAAATTTCTAATTCCTAATTTAACGGTGAAATTGAAGTTAGAGGATTGAAAACGAAGTGATAATTACAACATTCAGAAATGAAGAAAGATCGAAATTTCTCCACATTAAATAAAAATTAGAATTAACTTACACGTGAGAATAGAATTACGAATCTCACACGCAATTAAACACAAAAATTTCGTCTAATTTAACGGTGAAATTGAAGTTAGAGGATTGAAAACGAAGTGATAATTACAACATTCAGAAATGAAGAAAGATCGAAATTTCTCCAGACTTAACTTACACGTGAGAATAGGACTTGTGCGAATCGCACACACAATTAAATACAAAAATTTCTAATTTAACGTTGAAATTGAAGTTAGCGGATTGAAAACGAAGTGATAACCACAACATTCAGAAATGACGAAAAAAATCGAAATTTCGGCCGATTTCATTTCTTGCTTCAGTTCGACTATGCTCGTCAGAACTCTTGTATTCGCTGAAAGTTCATCGGAATATTACAATCAGAGCGTTTCATAGAGCGTTCGGTCGATCGGTGACTGGGGTATCTCGGTGGAACGACGACGATAACTCTAGCAGGCGACAGCTCGTTCCATTTCCTGGTATAACGACCTCGAGAGGTCGATCAGACTGTAAGCCCCCATCGTCGATGTTCGACGAGCTTCCGACGAGCTTCCACGTCTCAGGAACGAGAGACAGTGGGATGGGTATTTCCGCGTGACCTACAACTGCCTTCTCGCGCGCAACACCTCCTCCTCGACGCCTCGATACCGATCCCGCAGTTTCCCGCGCGGATTTGCCGCCTGATAGCCTTGAATACCGTCTGAAGGTCAACGATATTTTTCCCTCACGCGTTTATGCTTCCTCTTCTCGCGTCTCTCCTTTGCCTCCTGTTTTTCCTTTTTTATTATTTCTTATTGTCCCTTTATCTTTGTCCCGATGCGCGCTCGCGTTTTGTCCCATCGCGTACGAAAGAAGAAGCAGAAAGCGCGACAGATTCTGCGAAAGATCACACAGGTCAGGGTGTAACTGTCGAGCGATATTTGGCAGAAAGCAGAGCTTAACAAGCTGATGTTAAATATGAAATTATTTGGAATTCATTTGCGACAAATGTATCCCGATTTATTGTGAATTTTATTTCGAATTTCATCGCGAATTATCCTTTAGCTTCTTTCTTTTTTTTATTTCATTTCGAATTATATCGGCAGGCGGAGAATTTTTAATGTTTAATTATCTAAAGCTAAGGGAAATTAGAAGAAACGATTTATTCTCTTCTCAACCCCCCCAAAAAAGGGAGGACGAATTATACTCGCTGGGGAAAATAGAAAAGGTGGAAACACAATTCTAACGAACTGTAGTTTGTCCGTTTGTTTCGCAACGCAGCGCGGAAATCGAGTTTTTCTTTTCGTCGAAATGAAATTGTCACCGCGTGTCGAATTCAATCGAAAAAAAAGAGGATCGCTCGGTGTGCCTTTGTTTGTTTCTTCGTCTTCTTCTTTTTTTTTCCTTTTTCTTCTCTTCTTCTATATAAAAATCGTTGCTTCGCAGAGAGAGAGAGAGAGAATGGAAACTGTACGCGTTGGCTGACGCGTGAAATCGCGTTTACAGGGGATGTTGACAAAGGGACAGGTATTGATAGATCACCGATTGAATCGTTCATTGATGACAGATTATTAGGTGTCGGATTATCGTGATTCTATTGTTTAGACCATAACAAGCGTCACAAATGAATAGTGATTTAGATGTCCAACGTGTATACGGCCCATTCGAGATAAGTTATGGCATATTGCAATTGGATCGGAATTAATACGAATTAATTGGGATCCGTTCGCCGATCGAGTGAAATCTTCTCTGGAAAAAAGAAAACGAAAATATCGATCGGAGGAAGCAAATCGGGAAGCTTCTGTAAGCTCCTTAAACCTTTTAGACTTGTTTCGTCGTCATCGACCAGCAATTTATTTACGAAGCACCGTCACTTCAAATGAAATGATGCAGCATTGGAAATAATCATTCAAATGGCGATTTAACGTGAGAAATTTTGTCGACTACAATTGACTTTCTGACACGTGATATCGCGTGTTCAAATTTAAAGCAATCATCAACGTGGATGATTAAAGCGTTGCGGATTTTCTAGAAAAATATTGTACAAGAGTTAATAATAAATAGTTTCAATCTTCTTTGGAAAAAATAATATCCTATCGTCGTATTTTTTAAACTAAGAAATGAAACTCGTGTGAAACAAACAATGATAACTACAGGGTGAGTCAAAAGTCTCTTCCCATCTATTTCCTTTTTTTTTTTTTAAGTGAAATATCAAAACGTAAGAGAAAACTAATTTTTTAAATTTCAAATTAAATTTTACGTTCACGACTTTTTCATTATATTTTAGAAATTATTTTTCATCTCTAAATATAGTTGACCACCAGAGAGGTCTTTCGCAAATTTGCACTCTGTTTTTTAGTGGAAAGTGATTTTTCACGCACCTTGTGCAATGATTTCGATATTTCGGATAATGAAAATATTTTCTCATGTTTAATGTAATAGATTGGTAACAAATCCTAGTATCTATTGTTCAATTTTAATATATTTTTTTATTACAAATTTATATTGTTGATTAAACGTAATCTTTCGATATTTCGGAATTACGCACCCTCTTAAACTAAGAAATGAAACTCGTGTGAAACGACAAACATTTATGATAACTACGTATTTGTACCACCAAAACAGATTTTAATAGAAATTACAGTAGCTTTCAAATATAACTCATCGCCTCAGTTAATGAAGTATATACCAAGATTATGGTCAGACATAAATACTTATTGTCTTGTAGAACCTTCAACGAAATTTATTTTATTACGTTTAATACACATAAATGGATATTTGATCTGCTGATTCGGATTTTAAGAACAGATCTTCTGGATATAGCTTTGGATTGTTGGAATATCATTCAGAAAGCTCCAATTGAATATGCTGTGACAGCTTGCATAGTAATAATATTGTTACATGGTGATCGTGTAAAAGAAAGTGTTAAGGTTACGACGTATACGTGTTAAAGAATCAAATGCATTTCTCCCAACAATGAATGAAAAACAAGTAAATGAATTATTCAACAAATTACATTTTAAAGGAATGTATCGAAGTAGATTTTCTTATTGTCGAATATACTGTAAATTCAGAAATTTCCACATATATCGTTGAAATGGTTAGAAAATTACAGAATCATCCAAAGATTTACAAATGCATATCGTCAAAGATTGATTGATTTAGTGGGAGTGGAAGCATAAAATGAACGCGTAGCGATCAATAAAAAAAAAAAAGAAAAAATCACTTTCTACGTAGATCATTTAATTAGTTCACGTCCCGGCGCGGAGGGATATTTACACGGCGAAGAAGGGTTTGTCGCGTGTAAATGCCGTTCGTTTTTCGCTTCGCGACGACTGCCCGGCAGTTTCATTGTTAATTAGACAACTTCAAGCATCTTGAGTAATTGGATAAGTTCACGAAGTTGCACTCGCGCCGGCGAGTGCAACAATTCGCGCAATTTCCCCCGGCTGAGTTTATATAGAAATTCATTAAATAAGATAAGCTGAAAGTAGCGAATAAGTTGACTTTATGGCACGAAGTAGTTTCGCCGAATGTTTATACAAGTTTCATTCCTGAAAAAATATATATATATATATATATATATATATATATATACTTAATAATGTCTCGAGCCGTCTCGAGCTTCGCCCTTCAACTTTGCAATACAAACGAACCCGAGCTTTTCAACTTGTACTCCTCCCCCTGAATATCGGTTTCCCTCGCTCATCTGAATGATTCTCCACTTCTCGGTCAGTCTTCTTTCTTTTCGCCAGAAGACTTCGAGAAGTAAATACATCTTTCATATAAATGGACATTAAGTCGCGACAAATCAAATTCCACTCGTCGAACGTTCGAAACTTCGAGGGGGGAGATAATTTTCCCGATAAATCGCTGCCGTCTCGTTTTCGTTTTTCCTTCGAAGCGAACATAAGTGTTTCGATTATTCAACTTGCTCAAGGATCGTGCGTACTACGTGTTCATCTTGTAATACGGGAACTACTGCGAGTTTATTTTTCGAGTGAGGAGCGATCGATTAAATTAGATAGAAAAATCAAGTGTCCTTCGATTCTTTAGTAAGATAATTACCAAAGTATCGATGAAACTCGAACGTGCCATTCGAGAAAACAAGTACAGAAGAGAGGAGCTAAGGTTCGAAACAGGAAATTTATTCGAATCTCTCTACATTTTTTTTTTCTTTTTTCGTAAAGAAATAAAATCGTTCATTCGACCTAATTACCTTTCATTAGATTCACTCTGGCGTTTCGCGATTCATTCAACCAAGACGAATGGAACAAACTCTTAATCACAACGAACGATCGATACACTCTCCGAATAAAAAAAGAAAGGAATTTATTTGACCGTTCAACCATAATTGGAATAGGGGGGGAGAGGGAAAAACGAGAGACCGAATCAATTAGAGTGCATTAACACCGTCGGCAGTGGTAGAAGTTCCGTTTCGGGGTCCCACGTTCGAGACTCGAGATATCGATTTCATCTTTCGCCTAACGATCGCAGGTGGGCTTCTTCAGACGTTTCCTCGCTCCCTCGCCGATTTCTTTCTCTCGCAAAGGCCGGTCGCCTTTCGCGAGTCAGCCGATTTTTGCGCGATTTCCACGTGCTAACGAGCCGCGAATCTCCACTTCTCTGGCAGAACTTCCGAGAAATATCGTGGCTAAAGATATCGTCGTCGTGTGTGTGCGTTTGTGTGTGTGCTTAAACGTGAGTGGAAAAGTATGTAGGCCATTTCCTCGAGCATTTGGACTTTTCTTCCCTTTTTCCCCCACCATCGTTCGCCAGGCCTTGTTCTTTCTCGTTTTTTTCTATCTCTCTCTCTCTCTCTTTATCTCTTTCTTTTTCTTGGTTTTTGGCTTTCAGACGCTTTCTCTCCCCATGGAGCACGCACTGTTTAACATCGACAGCTGCTCCCGTTATTATGTTGTAATTGTTGGACGACAAACGAACGATAGAACCATCAATTTCTGCAATTTTCCAATTTTACGCTGAATCTCGAATTCTTTTAATAATTATGTGCTCGGAGCACGGAAATATGACGGCCACAAGCAGAGTTAAAAGGAATCTTGCGGCTTTAATGGATTTAATTTTTACACTTTCGAGTCTGTTCGACGAAACTTGCATTTTAAACTGATGAGAAATTATGAATAGAATCGTGTCTGAAAAGCGTCTATTTTCTTTGGAAAAAGAAAAAAAAAAGAAACAGGTTTCATTTCGACAAAATTCGCTCGGAACTTACATTTTGAAGCGATCAGAAGTTGGGAAAATTGTAAGTGAAATCGTGTCTAAAAGGTATCTATTCTTCTTCATCAAGAAATGATTCTCATCTCGACAAAATTCGCTGAAAATTTACATTTCAAACGATCGAGCGTCGGAAAAATTATAAATATAATCATGTCCAAGAAGTATCTGTCCTCTTCAACAGGAAACGGTTCTCATTTCGACGAAATTCGCTCGAAATTTACATATCAAACGATCAAACGTCGGATATAAATGAAATCCCGATAAAAAGTATCCATTCTCTTCGTGAACGAGAAATCGTTCGTCTTCAATTTCGAAAACGAAATAGTTGAGAATTTATTTTCCGCGTTGCACTGGCAAAGGGGTTGGGGGGGTTGGGGGAGGGGGGAGAGGGAGGGAAAAATCTCTGTCCCCGGAGAACGTGCGGTTACGTTTTAATAGGTTTGGACAAACTTCAAAGCCGGTAGTTCGCAAACTCGCGTAACTTGGCCAGAGACGAACTCCCCCTTTGCACATAATATCCGATAATCTCGTGCTCACATAACTAATAGCTCCTGTAATAAGGAGCCATCTATTTCGCTCGCGCTCGCTTTAGTTTGAGATATGCTTAATTCGCCTGGACGATTAATTGGATTTTAAAATTGGCAATGCAGCTATCTAAGTTCGTCGCTTTCGATTCGAGAAATCTGCTTCGTCTTCTTCCGTTTATACATACGGTGTGTCCCTTTTTCTGTATAACAGAAACATGCTGCGTGCCTCACGCTTCAGTTCACGTACAACGAATTCTCTGTTCTCGACTTGCAGAAATGATGGTCAGAAATAACCATTTTTTTTTCAAGTCTGTAGATTACGGTCGATTACATTCTTAATGTTTTCTCAGCTTGTTCGGAAATTTGCTTTCCACTGAACCGAGTCTTGGAAACATTACGCAAAAATTTTCGGTAAAACTTGTCGAATGATTACACGTGACAAACGTTAGGTGTTATTTCTAAACGATATACAATCTTGCTTGTGCGAACAAAGAGCTTTGCTCTTTTTACAAAATTCGTTGTATTCGTTATTTTTGAGTGTATATATACGGTTGCATCCTGTATGTGTATATATATATATATATATATATATATATATATAATAGTACAACCAAATTGAAAAACAGAATCAAACAAAATTGAATAAAAGAAAAAATGAAACTTTTTCGAGAAAATCGAGATTGCAAATTTATGAAACACACGTTGTTGCTCGTTGTTTCTATTCATTGACAACAATACGAAGGTTTCTGCAGAATATCCATTTTTTTCTTTTTTTAATCAATTTATTATCACACGCTGTTGGAAATTCTTACATAAATCGGCACGAGAAGTTAACGACAAACCAATCACACGGATTCTGATATACTTTTACTGCACAATTTTTTGTTTTAATTATATTTTTGACAATTCCGATTGAATCGGTATATTCCCATAAATTTATTTTTCGTTCAAGCTCATTCTCGACTCGACCTCGAGAACTTCGCTGGACGAAAATATTTTTTTTCTACATTCGTCTGTCGTTATCTCTCCGATTGTATCTAATCAAATGAAAAAAGTTGCAACGCCGCGCGTTACATCTCCGAGGTCTGTTTCTGAGAAAAGAAAAGAAAAAAAAGAAAAAATCGCGGCGAGAGGATGTATCAGAACTTTTCTAATTTCGCTTTTCAAGAATTGTCAGGGGAGTGACTTCCTTATCTTAAAGTTCCGCCTCTTATAAATGTACCTTCTTTCTTTTTCTTTTCTTTTTTTCGGCCTGTTTGTCTGTTTTCTTTTTTTTTTTCTTTTTTTTTTTTCCTCCTTTCGACGCGCCGTACAAACTCGCCGATTCCGAGACACGGCTCTTCCTATATTTATCAAATTGAAAGTTTGAATTAAATTTTTGCTAGATTGGATTGAAAAGATTCTCGCAGGGCTTCTCTATACGTCAAAGCTGTAATCTTTCAAAGTACGAGGGGGAGGGCGATAGCCTTCTTTGTCTCCTTTGGTTTCTTTCGTTTCATCTTTTTCTTCTTTTCCTTTTTTTTCTCTCTCTTTTTAGGAAAAATAAGTTTTCTTCTTTCCTTCATTCAGTGTACAGAACACTTGAATACTATGTAACAATGATCACGTGCGAGATCAACGATGTATCAAAATCAATCGAGAAAGATTTTCTTCTGAAATGGCGAGCAGCAAAACGAAGGAGCGTCGTTCGCATGATTAATCGCCGATGACGATCGCGAAGATCCCTTCGAATTAATCAGGCAATTGATTTTCTAATATCTCTTAAACAAGATTCGCTTCCTTCCAACTACCTTCCTCGTGAAATTAATTTAATTCTCGCATCCTCCCCCCCCTCCCTCCTCTCTCTTTCGAAAGTTACTTTATTTCCTTAAAATATCGTCTCGCAAACTCGTTCGTTTCGCCTCATCGAGCCTTCAATTTCTTCTCCAAAGCATAATTCCTCCCCCCCCCCTCTGCCAATATCGAAAAACACACTCGCGAAAGATTGTCGCGCGGCTGTCATAGATGAATTCTGCATCTTCGATTTGACGGAGATGAGAAAGACCAGCCGCGAATCTAACCTAAACCTCGATCTTGAATTTCAAGGTCAAAGATTTCTTCTTTTCCCTTTGCACTGTGTTTCTGTGTGCGTTCACGAAGGTAAAACTTTTCTATAGATCGCAACCTATATACTAGTTCTCTCGAAAAATGGCAAAGATGTTCCTTAATCATTTAACGCGTTCTAACAGCAACTTTATGGTTCTCTACGCGTGGACGTAACGTGTATAATTTCGAATAATGCTAACAGTTAGTTTCATTACATTTGACTATTTAAATTCATAGTGACACTGCAACTGAAATCAAACGTTAGTGAAACGTAGCACGAAAAATACGTAATATAGATATCCACGCGTCCAGAACTATAAAGTCG
Source organism: Tetragonula carbonaria (assembly GCA_032399595.1). NCBI lineage: Eukaryota > Metazoa > Arthropoda > Insecta > Hymenoptera > Apidae > Tetragonula > Tetragonula carbonaria. The sequence goes on along the minus strand of JAUCRC010000011.1, from coordinate 4,273,153 downwards.
CTGTTAGAACGCACGCAGTGTTAAATTTTTCAATGGTTCATTGGGAGAGTTTTCACCTTCGTGATAAGTAGAATACAACGCAACCAAAAAAAGGAAAAAAAAAATATTCCATCAAATCGAAGGTGTAGAATTCGTCTATGATAGATAGCCAAGGACAAACTTTTCTTTCCACTCTGTACATCTCGTCTACTTCCACCGAATAAACTCGGCGCATTTCGTAGCGCGTGAATATTCAACCGATACATCGATAACTCGGCGCACACATCTCAACGAATTCTGCCAGATCTCTCGAGTTTCATAACGGCACCAGGGGTTCTTTTTCTCCCTCCTTGCCCTCCCCCTCCCCTTTCCCTCCTTTTCACCAAGTCGCGAGATAGCATCTCGCATTCTATTAGCGTCTCTGGCATCGGCTCAAAGGGCACCGGTAATCGAAGACGCAGGCGGCTGCAGAGCAGTATCGAAGAGGAGGGGAATCGATTCTAATCGAATCATACCAGCCTGCGCGGATTATGTCCTTCTCAGGAGAGATTGGTCCGCCGGTGGTCAAAGGGACATATCGCTGGTGGACAATCACTTAAGGCCCACTCTCTAAGGCTGGTTAGAGGGCCGACCAGCCGCAAACGTGCCTACCACACCCCCGCTTTTCACCTCGTCCTTCTTCGTCCTCCTTCATGTCCAGGCAAATCGATCTCCATCCCTCTAAAAGAGGATCTCTTCTTTCCTTCTCTCTCTCTCTCTCTCTGTCGCTTGCTCTTGCTGTCGTTCAGTCTTGCAGACGTCAAAGAAATTATCATTTCCGCCGTCTTTCATCGATCGAAACTCTCTGGTCGACGAACACTCAAACGACAGGCTGGTTACACACGTGCAAATTCACTCTGACGGTGGCCCACGTGCTCGTTTGTAACGTTTTATGTTGGTTTGTCTCGTTGGTCGCGGCCACACACACACACACATAGAGACTGTTTGGTGCAATTAGGCGACTTCGATAGGAGTCGATCGAGCGCTGCTCGATTTGCAGGCCGACAGGTGTTTCGGTCTCGCCGTTGTTTCGGGGAACGCAGGGCAACGCAGTTTCTATTAATTGCTCCTGGGAATTTTTTTTTTCGCCCGCGTGATTTCAATCTGTGCTTTCAATTTCGCGCCGTCGAGGAAATTGAAATTCTGAATGGCCACAGCCGCGAAGCTCGGAATTTCTTTCGCGATTATTTTATTAAATTGCCGTGACGCGTTCGACGCACGAACGATGTCTCAACACTAGAACTACCACACCAAGTCAAAATGACTGGTTTCGCAATTTTATTTTAAAATTTCTATTTCATGTTACAATTTTCTTTCCCCACAATGATGCAAATGACTTTTACAGTGACAACCAAAGAAATAACATAATGAATTTTATTTTATTTTTATTTATTAGAAATCGAAATAACTTTGGCAGGAATAACTTCGTCTTAACTGTCGGTCGTTCTAGTGTTAATTCGAAACAAAAAGAGAGAAGAAAAAAGGAAAAGAGAAATGAAAAAAACATCGGCGTTCAACGTTCAACGTTTGTACTAGAGTTTCGTCTAGACTTTCGTTCTAGATTATCGACAGTTGTCAGTGTCGAAACACTGAAAAGAATCGTGACCTCTGATCGACAAATAGGAGAGAATCCGGGAATCTTAAGAAACGTGTGAACTTCCATCGTGAAAGTTCTACGAGAAAACGTGCCCGAGTGTCTATTGAAAGAAGCGATGAGAGACGGATAGAACGTTTGCTCAGCGACGGACTAAAAAGAATTATTTTTATATCCGTCGTGTGCAAACAGTTTCAATTGCTTTCGACCAACGAATCGAATACAGTAGAATCTTCTAGTTATATAAACACCTGTTACGTGAACGTTCTATTATATTTGAACGGTCTACTATGCGAACTGTTTATTTTCCACTGCGATCTGCATAGAATGTAAAAGCGTGTTAATGCTACAATATATGATATAACATGTGTCGTAATGAAGTAATTTTGTATAATAAATTAATATATAAGTTACACTACATAAATTATATTAATATTGTATATAATAAATTATATAATTCATGTAATATTTATTTATAATATAAATTACACGATAAATTATATATTATACATTATATAATAATATTAGTTGTAATAAAAGTTTACTGTATTTTGTATTTTTTTTTTTTCAATAAAGTTTCACTTACGACAGATGAGACACGATCAAAAAAATATAAATCTAAACTTGAAAATATTCAACGAAATTACAACGATACTGCCGAACCTGTTGCGAGGATTCTCAATTATTTAAGGCTAAATACCGCGCGATTATTGAATTTTTCAACGATCCTCCGCTTCGGAGATTTTTATATTCCATCCCGCTGTACGCTGTGCATCTAATTTATTATTCTCTGTAACGCAGCGAGGAGCATAACTGAATTATCGATGGAATATTGTCGAATAATTTGAATTGTTATAGTTTCGTCAAAAAAAAAAAAAAAGAAAACGTTTTAAAGCCTCAGTTTTCAACAGTTCTGACAGCTTCATTTCAGAGACAATTTTCTCAAAAATTATCAAAATTCAAACACTGAAAAAATTTTCTTTTCGTTACTACCTGATCATTTTGCAGATCGAAGTCTTTTCTTCACAAGGAGCCTTTAAAACGGATTCTACAATCTTCCTTTTTAAGCATTTTATTGAATTCTACCATTTTCTATCGTTTTATTGAATTTCACATATTTTTAAAGAGTCGAACGAATGAGACTTTATGATATCTTGAACTTTTGAATCCTGACGTTCAAAGTTCAACAAAATGTGATTTGAAGAAAATTGCGTGGTCAATTATCGTTCATTCTTTAACACCTCGATTTAACAATTCATTCAATCCCAAAAAAATATTTTTCAACTTCAGCTTTTAGTACAAAGTTCGATCAATTCTTTCAGGAATAGAAGTATATCTTTACATCCGCGCATGTTTTCGAAACGTGTTTGAAAAACTCGGGACTACAGTTAAACCAGATGCTTTACGCTTCAAAATGGGACCATTGTTTACGTGATTGCTTTTTTTACGAAATTATTAGCTAATTTAATTCTTCAATTACTGCTTCAATTATTGAGCAATCAAATATTTCGAGTAATTATGTCTGTGAAACACCAAGAAATAACACAAGATACACTTTCAAATTGACACTCGCTCACAAGCTGTGTTTTGTGCAAATTTCGCACCAATGTCGTTAAAAGCTCAAAGTATCAACGATTCATCGTGTATATTCGACTATTCGTCAGTGAAACACCAAGAAATAACACAAGATACACTTTCAAATTGACACTCGCTCACGAGCTGTGTTTTGTGCAAATTTCCCACCAATGTCTTTAGAGTCTCAAAGTATCGATGATTTATCGTGTATATTCGACTATTCGTCTATGAAACACCAAAAAATAACACAAGATACACTTTCAAATTGACACTCGCTCACAAGCTGTGTTTTGTGCAAATTTCGCACCAATGTCGTTAAAGGCTCAAAGTATCAACGATTCATCGTCTATATTCGACTATTCGTCTATGAAACACCAAAAAATAACACAAGATACACTTTCAAATTGACACTCGCTCACAAGCTGTGTTTTGTGCAAATTTCGCACCAATGTCGTTAAAGGCTCAAAGTATCGATGATTCGTCGTGTATATTCGACTATTCGTTCAACTGTACTTCAATATACCGCTCAAACAGAATTATACAAATGAGCAGCTGTAAGTCACCTCTGCTAGCCTTCAACATTCAGCATCGTTCAGACGGAAACGCCCCCAGGACCAAGTCTTGGGGGGGGAGAGATAGAGAGAGAGGGAGGGGAAGCCAAGTCGGCGCCAAGCCGCGTAAAAAACGCCTGCCGCATAAAATAACAATCGATATTGATTCATGCAGATGCGGCCAGCAGGCTGGACGATGATGACAATCGATATTGATTTATGCAGATTCGCCGCACGCTCGATTACAGACAGGCCAGGCTAAATAACCTGAAAGCAGGCGCGCTGAGGCACGATCGCTTCCTCCGACTAACAACAGATCGAAACGATTGCCAGACGACGACGACGACGACGACGACGAATGCGGTCAGATCGCATTCGTGTTTGTGCAACATTAGCATATTTATGAAGAGGGAATATTCAGCGGGTTGTAGAGCAGAGGTGGGAGTGAGGAGGGGTGAGGGAAGGAGAGGAATGAGAGGGAGGATTTAATCGATCTTTGACAAGCAATACGCTCGCAAACCAGCGAGGCGATTTCTCCTGTCCGTTCGAATAATTGATCCGACCGGTAATTCGGAATTGAATTTCAGAGAAAGTTCCCCCTTTTCGAGCCTCGCGAGTGGGAGAGTCTTGTTCTTCCCTCTCTCTTTCCCTTTCTCTTTCTCTCTTCTCTTTCGACGAAGTTTGATAAGAATACGCGCGAGTCGTCACGCCGGCGTGACACAGGAAAGTTGGATTAAAAATTATGTAAACGACTGTTCGACTGCTTGAGAGCGACGCAGCGTCGGATCAAGATTCGTCAAAAGTTGCAATTTTGGTGAGGGTCGAGAGATAGATCGAAGAAGGATTCGTATTCGAAAGATTTAACTTCACTTCCAACGTTTGCGTAAATTTAACGAGGATAACTTTTACATTTGTACCACTGAAACGTCGTAAACGCAATATTTACAAACAAAATTGATTGAAAAAAAGAAAACGATGAAAGAACAAACTAACAGTTCAATATTAGCGAACTATTGATTCCTTTAACGCCTTCCGGAAGTCTCATTGTACGTCAAAAATTTAAGATCTTTGCTTTCTGCGTTTCGGTTCGTATTTTTTTTCTTTCTCTTCTTTTACTCTAAAAGTCGATCGTTAACTCTCGACCTTGGCTTTCGAACGCATTACCAGTCCAACGAGATCGGCCGCCGACGAAAACTCTGTCGCGAGAAGCTCGAAAATCGAAACGCGGGATTTACGCGCTCCGGCTGCCGTCTGACCACAAATGATTCGCTCTACTCGCCCCCTGTTAATTCTACTGCTCGCTGGAAACAAAATTCGCAACAGTCCTCCAGCCGTATTTACGCTTCATCGAGCTACTTAAGCGGTATTATGACGAACAACAGACGGGAATAGGATCGTCGAATTGCTCGTTACTCCAGGATTAACTCCCTCCCTCCTTCCACCCCCTTCGCGAAATGATTTCCCATCGTTTCCGGCTAGAATTCCTACAAATTAACGAATATTCCAAAGCACGGGAATTATCATCATACGTAGGTATCATCTGTTGATCGTCAGGTTGTCGAATTATTGCGGTACAAGTCGATTTCGATTCTTCCAAATGTATAGGGTGGCCAGTGAAAAACTGAAGGGTTTGAAAAAAGTCATAACCTAACCTCATTTATTTTCAATCTTTCCTTGTTTCCTTCTTCTTTACTGTTTTTTTTTCACACTAAATAATAACGAAGAAAATCCATTGATCATATCTCCAAATGAAATCGTGAAAAATTGGAGGAAGAAACGTGCATTTTTATTTTTTGTTTAATGTCATTCAGTGGCCACCATATATATAAACGCGATTTAATGATATAATACAGACACTGTTCGATGTTACAGACGTTAAAAGTATATCGATATCAATGTCAACGTTACAAATATGTGAATTAAATATTTAAACCGCAATTCATCAGAAGGGGGCAAGAGACAACCCCTAAATCGTCGAATTTTTTTTCAATTTGCGTAATTTTAAATTCAAATCGAAACCGCGTACGATCAGGTTCAACAAACACCATCGTCGATCGTATAGATCGACCGCGTTTGTAAAAGTTATTCTTGTTTAGTATCTTTCAATGGCCACCCTATATAAACGCGATTAAATGTTACAGACACCGTCGATATTATCCTCGCGTGACGTTAAAAGTATATCGATATCAATGTCAACGTTACAAATATATGAATTAAATATTTAAACCGCAATTCATCAGAAGGGGCAAGAGACAACCCCTAAATCGTCGAATTTTTTTTCAATTTGCGTAATTTTAAATTCAAATCGAAACACCATCGATCATACAGATCGACTACGAAATTTACTTTTTCTTTCAGAAATCTCGAGGATGTCAGTTTGTGGAGATTTTCGCGCGGTGCCGTGTTCCCAATGTTCGACACGAAAACGAAAACCAAGCCGAAAACATGTACGACGGCGGGTAGAATCCACGCGGGTAGAAAAAGAGAAGGGAAAAATGCGAGCGAGTCGTGTCTTTGTCGGAGGCAAGTGGACCGATAAAAATCTCGACGGCTTCCTCCGCGATAATATCATTTCGAGATACTTTCACGGGGGAATTCGCGAGCGATCGAGCGATCGAGCGAACGCACATACACGCCCGAGAGAAAAGAATACCGAGCGACGACAAAATACGATCGAACCCGAGGATCTGAACGGATCTCTCAGGACCTTTTTCGAATGAATTTCTCGCCGCGTTTTTCATCCGCTCTCGCTACGTCGCGAGACCTTCCCCTCTCCCCCCCGCTGTTCGATCCGCATGAAAAGTTATCCAGAGATAGAAATCTGGATGGACTCGAGTGTCTGTAGCGATGGTGAAAGTTGAATCTCTCTCTCGCTCTTCCTTTTTTTCTCTTCTCTTTTTTTACGATTAGCTCGATCATGCTCCGATTTTTCTACCGAGTTATTGAATTATCGATTATGATTTTTGAACCGTGAACTGTTAGAACCTAGAATTATAGGCACCGTAAGCAGAAAATTTCCATCGTCGATTTAAACTTTGATTTACGAATTCTAGCAGAGAAATCGGGAGAAATTGAGAAGTCATCGAGAATCATCGAGAACGCAATGTTGAAATATGTATGACGGAAATTGCGAATTGATCGTCTCGGTGGTCTTGATCTATCTTTGAATATCATTTAGATTTTCAAGTTAATTGCGCTCGCAGCAATTAATTTCTTTCTCTACTTGATTGCTGCTGTGTTTCTTCCATTCGTGTTTGACACGATTGGAAATTGGACTTCTTTCGAGGTTAGGTTTTCCCCACGATTAACTCGATCCGTGCGTTTTCTCCTTCGCGTGGCTATTTCTTTATATTTAAATTTCCTTCCGGCGACCGAGTTAATTGCATCGGTGGCTTTTTGTTTTCAACGCGACGCGATTGCGAATCTGGACATTCGGAGATCGAAATTTCACGTCTCTGCTCGAATGAAAGAATAGAAAGAATTTTTCGGCAGTAGTAGGAGAAAAGATGATTTCGTTCAAATGTTTGACGTTTGCAGACGGAAAAAAAAGGAAAAATGGTTTCTTCGTTTCTGAAATCTTCCTCACGCTAAAGGAAAACATTTAGAAGAAAGTGAATCTGAAATTTCACTTCGGCAAAACATAGGGGCGCATTATCGGGCTTCGTTATTCTTAGCCTCTTGGAGGAAACTTGATCCAGCTTTGAGGATTTGCTTCATCCATCTTGGCTCTCTCTTATTTTCCGTTTCAATGTTGATGTTACGACGAAAGGTTTTTTTTTCGTAAACTTGCAGATGTAAAGCTACACGTACGAGCGAAACGAGAGTTTTGTGTTTAAAAATCATTCGAGTGCAAGCTTCTCCTTACTTAATCGCCATTAATAATAAATGTACGATTATTTCGATGTTTTCTTTAACGATGCCAAGTATATTCGATCAACAAACATATCTTTAAACAACAGATAATTATTTGACAGTGATTTATGTAACAACAGTGCGCTAAATCAGGATTCTCACGTGAAGTTCGAACATCAAAGCAAAAGCTCACGTAAAATCTTTATCCATTGAGCGAGTTTGAAAATGTCCGAGACAAATTTTCCAAACGCGTGGTATAAAAAATTGGACAAACTCAACGACAATCGATTAGAATTACACGTTTTTTTTAAATCAGAAGAGCTCTAGCAATTGTTTTCATTCGAAACTGGTGAATTGGTGAAATTAATATTTCTTTTTTTCTTTATTGAAATCGTTGGAATTTTTTTAGATTCTGCCAACAATGCATATAACGATCGCTGGGAAGTTTGTCAAATTTCTGAAAAATATTTCTCGAAATATTTCAAATTCTTTCGTACGCTCTTTCGTTCCTACGTGTAAATGAATTTCTTATTACTATTATTATTATTACACCGAGGCGAGTGTTCATAAATGCTTTGATCCCTTATAAAATAATAATAAAATTCTCTTTCTTGAGATAGGCAATAGTGTGAAACAAGAAACACGAAATCTTTCTGTTTTCACTGGAACGAAGCGATTACGAAACTGGCCAAAGTCAACAACTCGCTCAATTAACTTTTAATCAAAAACAAAAGTCCAGCAATTTAACTAATTATTTTTATCTAACTAATTATTTTTATTCAGACCAAACTGATCTCGGCTCGAGATCGAATACTTTCTCTTTCGAATGAATATTAAAGTCTTCTAAATCAATAATGCCAAAGCGGTATAACCTGTTGCTAAGAAATTTTTCAATATGGACAAACATTCTGTTTAAATGTTAAATGTAACATTATACACGCTTGAATAATTGAGGAATTTTTCCATATCACTGAAAGTATATGGAGAGTATCTGAGATTCTTTCGTGCACGTCACTTTGCCCCTGCGTGTAAACGAATTTATTATCATCGTTGCCATTAAACCGAGCCGAGCGTGTTCGCAAACGCTCGTGATATTGCGCGAAACGTTGAAAATTCTGTTTCTCGAAAACACGGGCGGACAGTGAGAATAAATAGAAAGCAAGTAAAGCACGGAGGATCTGTTTTATCAGGGGACGTACGCGAGCGTAAGTGGAGGAGGAACGCGTATGGTCAGACACAGAGGGAAGCGAGCCGCATTCCAGTAACACGAGCACGAAACAAAAGGAGCACCATCAATTCCGCGTAAGCGCAGACTGTTTCTCGAATCACGACGCGCAATCTCCGAAGCAGTTTATTGTCCACCGTGATGAGAATGTAATCGTTAATCCCACCAACCTGAAGCACCGTAATTAAGCCTGTTCTAATCACGAAATGCCTTCTCGATACTCACGACCTCATCAACCAGACTGAATCATTTTCTGTACACCGAACGCTCGAGAAGAACTGTCAGTATTTTTAGCATCGAAAGTTAAAGGGCGAAATTTTAATCGTGTCGCACCGTATTGGTAAATATTATCGATTATAATAATTATGATAATAAGTAGTCGGTGATAATAAACGACGTTGTGATTAAATTATGACAAACGAACGACATCGTGCGAACAGTTATAAATAATCTGTCATTTATTGTGTTTCTTCAAACATCACGTGCCCATAATCCGCGGCAACCAACATCGGTATAATTGAATAAGAATTTCGTTTAATCGTGTCTTTCTGGTTTTTTTCCAATTTAATGTTAGAGTGACTAATTAACGAATAATTTCCAACAGCTAGTAAAATAAATGTTTTGGCATATCTGCTGCTACATTCTGAACCTCTTGCCAGCGAACATGCACAAATGGAATGGTATCGAGTTGCAATCTGATGGATTGAAGAATTGAAGGGAAAATTTATTTTCAAGTGTCTTTAGAAAAATAGAGTAGACTTAGACTTTAGAAAAATATTCAACACTTTACGAACACGATGCCCGTTTTTGGGGAGCTTATTTATATTTGCTATGCGAAATACAAGAAAAATTTTCAAGCGTCTTGAAAATACTCTTCGTATTGCCATTACCTGTATCAAACCAGATATTGACGAACTGATATAACAATTTGTAAAAAAAAAAAAGAAAACAAGCTCGGTGTTCATTAAAAATGTCAAAAATTTTCATATCTTTTCATTGATATAAATATATATATTTTTCCAATCAATGTATCGTTTCACTATAAAAGTTGTTTTAACATCTTTACGAATAACACAGGTTACATCGAACTGATAAAAAAAAAAAAGAAAATGTGCAAACTCTATGCGCGACTCTCGGCAAATTTTTGTTAAGCAGAAGATCCAAAAGAGGTTAGATCATCCATGATCTAGGACAGTGATGGCGAACCTATGACCCGCGGGTCAGACACTGACTCACGCAGGCTTTTTAAATGACCCACGCGTTGATTTTTATAAACTTATCACTATATAAGTGCATATTTGTTGTTTGTGAAGTGTTTTAAATTTGATTATGTACATTTTGCTAAATAAAGTGTCGTTTAGTAGGTTGAGTTAAATAAAGTCTTGAAAATAATAAAATGAAGCTCAAGAATGAATAGAAGCGTTTAAAAAGTAGAATTAATACACAAACATTATTCTTCATTCTCAGAATGGGTAGCTTTGCTAGTCATATATATATAAAAGAATTTTAATTATTTTTCGAACCCCTCGTTTCAAAAAATGCTAAGAAAATTACAAAGTTGTAAAACAAAGAGGAAACGTAAGCTTTTCAGAGGATTATAAAACTGAGAACCGAAAAAAGTAGTTTTTTAACCATCCTTCCCTCCCCCTTTCCAAGTGACTTAGCGACTCACGAGCTAAGTACTAAAAAAAATAATGAACAAAATTTGACCTACTTCTCAGAAAGGTTCGCCGTCACTGATCTACGTAAATATGAAATGAACGAAAAAAAAAAAAAAAAAGAAAAAAGAAAAAAGGAACCAAATTAAGCTGCAACTTGTAAATGATAATATAAAATCGTCATTCTGATCCGATCGCGTCTGGCGATTCCATTCGGCATGAAAATAATCCAATTTCTGCGCGAAACGTCGAGGCCAAATAAAAATGACAGAACATCGTCAACGTGGCTGATCACCGAGCTCGATATTCCAGGTTGGAACATTCGAACGGACACACAACACACAAACACACACACACACACACAGAGAAGCGAGTAATCGGAGAAAATTTCAGTATCGGCGGCTAATTCGATGGCAAGCAATCATCGAGCAGCGAAAGCCTTAGGATACTCGGCTGATTCACCAAGTGATTCGGCGATCGATTTAATTATCGGGAATCCATAAAAAAAAAGCGGGGTAAAAAGCGATCCCTGTTCGCTGCCTGGTAGAGAATGGGATTGCGGCGGGAAATTGCGTAAAAATCGGGCGAGGCTTGCCGATCCCCAGGTGGTATCGGAAGCAAGCGCGCAGCTGTTTGCCTTCGAATTCCGTCGAATTAATCACCGAGGAATATCAGTCTTGTCGCGCTCGATCGACCAGACGATCTCCAACCACGGATTCACAGGCTCGCGATACTTTCCGTTTGCAGTCGAATGTCTCTCTCTCTCTCTCTCTCTCTCTCTCTCTCTCTGTTTCGCGAAACTCGTTACCGGCGACAATTTGCCGAAACGCAAATACCAGACAGTGAGTTTTATCCTCTTTTTTTTCATTTTTGGTTCGAGAAAATTTTAAATTTGAATTCAGCTCCACGGGGCAAAAAAGCAGAATTCGCGGAACTAACTGCAGTTAAATTGGCCAGATGGCCAACGACTGGGAAAAAAATATTTTTCCTCGGAAAATTGTGCCCAGGCTTTTGAAAAGAAACGACCACACACACGTGATAATTACGATCGTACACGAAATGTATGTGTATTTTTTCTTTTTCTTTCAAATTGGTGTAAATACGTGTAATTTCCCTTTCCAAATCGATTATGAAATATACATTCGTGCAACTTTTACCTCGCATCGTACAAGAAGAAGCAAGGCCACAGAGTCTCAAACTGTAAATTCTCATTTTCAGTTGTCCAATCGATCGTTATTTGTAAAAAAAAAAAAAAATAGAATTTCGAATAGGGAAGAAAAAAACCTTGGTTTCCCAGTTGAAATTAACATCGCCTTGATCTTGCGATCGAGCCTCCAAACTTTCTTTCTCGTCCAATACTCTACCTTGTCTGCTCGTGCGTGCCATCTTCGAAGCTATATTTCCCAAAATATCCTCGTAAAAAATGCTCGTGCGAAGGATTTCCAGTCGTCGTTTCGCGACACGCTCGCCGGTTCCAACACCCACTTTCTCCTTTGTGCGTATTCCTTTTCGTATCTCGATCGAGACGACAATGAACTGAAAAATAATATACATATCGAATTCACCGGGCCGCGTTGTTGCAACTCGTTGTCACTTTGAGCATTTTTTCCACTGCAATTTCACTGCACCTGTTCATCATCATCATCACCGGGGATATATCACTGGCACGTACACGCTGGAGATCGCTGAAGAACGTATGAATCGAACACGAGTTCCGATTTCCGATTCGGCCACGGCCGGTTCGATATCGGTCACGGCCGTTTGAAACATCGGCCGGATACGATTTTCCGTGGTACGACGCGCGGAAAGCCACTCAGAAGCTGAAATTACACACCGAGGTTTCAGCCTATCGTCTATCCGAAGCCGAGCGAACATTCTCGCGAGCGATTAAACGAGCTTCGCGAGCGAGATGCATGCCAAAAGAGTCGCTTGATATTAAACTCTCGTCGTGCTCGCTCGCTCGCTCGCTCGCTCGCGGACGATTGCTTCGTCGCGAAAACACGGGACGATTGTCCCGAAAGCGAGAGAAAGTTAACTTTCCGCAGAAGATTGTATATCGCCGCTACGAAACAGTGATTGCATTTGCACGCGTATTTAATTAATTTCTCGATTAACCTTCGAACGAACCACGAACTCTTAAAGTTTCTTTCTCAATATAATAATTTAGTAATAATTCACACGGTGATGATAAATTAATGTAATGATAATAATTCGATATATAATTCGATTGATCCGATATTAAATTCCGTGTTGTCTCCAAATTGCATTGATGAAAATGATAATTCGACAGTAATTCTGTTATTTTTCCGCTAACTAGACATTTATTATTTAACTTATCTATATCATTGTCTTTATGATTGAGATTTTTTTTCTATTTTCGTTATATAAATGTCCAGTCAAATTTTTTTTACAAATTTAGTCCCCTGTAATTCTTCAAGGTTATTTAATACACTTTATAGTAATTATTGAATTGATTAGATATATAATTCGATTATTAACTTTATCAATTCGGTCGTCGTCAAGTTTAATTTCTGTCAGTTTGATCTTGATTTTATTAAGAAACTTTACAACGAATTTTTTAATTATTTTACCATTGAATATAATTATCCAAAATGTATCATTGGTTTTAGAAATTTCAGTATCAATTATTCAAGCTTATGTTCATTCGGTTTTACTCGCATTGTATTTAAAAGAATCAGATTAAAGAAAATGAAAAAAAAACATTTTCCACGCTTTTTCTCTAAAATCGTAAATAGCCGGAAACTCACGTTGTATGTAATTGTAAAATTTTATTATCGTTGAAACAACTTCTGCACAAAGATTGCACAGAAATATCGCAAATATACAGATGGTTGATTTAATTTCATTCGGTTCTACGTCAGATTTTTGCAGGTTTCCGTGGAATAAGAAATTCTGTAATAGTTTAGGTTTAAGTAACATGTGTAAAGTGGCATGCAAATATTCTTCGTTATATTTATAGAATTTTTCTCTTTTCTCTCAGTATAGATTATTGAGTTTTTTACCCAATTATTCAATACCCCTGTTACTTAGAGACAATTAACTGTATTATACTACTCTGTTCGGTAGGAATAGTATACTATTGAATAGAGTACACTGTTCTATTCTGTTATGTTCGTTTCTTTTAAGAACCTGATGAGATCAATCAATTTTTACAGAGAATAGCCGCGAGATTTCAAGTGCTCTGTCGTCTCTTTAGAAAAACAGTTTTTACAGTTTTATACAGCTGATGCGGCCATTATATCTCTCCCAAAAAAAAAAAAAAAACGAAAGAAAAAACAGTCGCCTATGCTAATTTCAAAACTTTCGAAAACTCTAAAGAAAAGTCGTAGATTCAATATTTAAATTTGATATTTATCGCAAGTTTAATACTCGAGAAAGCGATACAGTCATGTTCAACACTCAGTTTCAAATTTAACACTATCGAGATGAAGTTTTCGTCGCGCGGAGACCAACCAAGCCATCTTGCGAGTTTCCAAAAGAGAAAAAAAAAAAAAAAAGAAAGAAAAGAAAAGGAGAAAAACACGAGCCAAGAAAGAGGAAACAAACGGCGAAAAGAAATCGGATCGGAAACGGTCCTGGGAAGATAACAAGAGGCCGCTATTTATCCAGACGCTGGCCAGAGGCCTGGCTGGCACGTACGTTTTATTTACGACGCGATTGAACCGTTGCCAATCAATCCATCGACCTCGCGTCGACTTCCGGCGGAACGCGACACCAACGACTGGCCGACGTCAACGATCGATATCCAGCGAATGTCGATATCAGGCCGACATATCGAGCCTTCTGGCGCGAAACCTTCGTCTTTCTGCAGAAGCTCAACTTTCGCGAGGAGATCTCGCGATGAGAGAGGATCACGTGATCGTATACGTTGGGGGGGGGAGGAAAATGATCGATTATCGCTCTTTCCGGGGGAAAAAAAAGCTGTCGAAGAAACCTTGAGGAACCTTGGGAGAGAGAGAGAGGAAGAAACGAAACGTCACGCGAAGCAACTGGTTGCAAAAGAGAAGAGAGGAATTTTTTGGACAGTGGCCTCGCGAGAAATTCACCCTTGGGGGGAGGGGGGGCATGATCGCGCGTTCACAAAGTTTTCGTCAAAATCATCCTCAGATGAGAAGATCGAGTCGTAGTTGTTCTTCGTTCTTTCCTTTTCTTTTCTTTTTTTTTTTCCTATCATAATTGATAGATAACAAGAGGCTCTTTGCATTTTGTAATTTTGGAATGACACGTATGGATGCGTGTGATTATTGTCATCGAGGAGCTATGTCGTCGTACTGCGTATCATGCTTGCAACGCTGCGTTTCTCTACCTCGTTTGCAATCCGACACATCGACGGAGGCTACTCCTCGCGCGCGGGAATTTCAATAATTTAATTGGAAGGTTTAAACGTTGATGATCGATTAATTCGGTCCTGTCGTTCGCACGTGTACGTCGAGTTAATTATCAGTTGTCTGTAATATATATATATATATATATATATATATATATATATATATATATCGGAGGTACGCCACGGATGAATCGCTAATTCTGTTCTTATCAACTTCCATTCCGAGTTTCGTCGTTCGTTTCGATCAGAATGATGATGGATTTCGATGATTTACTATCGTCGTTCACTCGTCGTACACAATCCGACAGTTGTATCGCGGATATTTATTCGCGCGATCATCACCATTGTCATCGCGATACAATCGAGTCGAAAGTTTTTGTATATAGTTCGAGAACTTTTAGATTCTTCCTAAGACGAACTTCGAAAGGTAAAGAGTTTCGTTTTAAACGTTCCGGTTATTGCTCGTCAACTTGGAGATGCCTGCATCATTACAGACACACAAGCATATTCGAGAGATCTTCGATTCTCTATCGATAACGAAGGGTTTGATGGGGGGGGGGGGGAGAAATTATTTTCCAGTGATTTTTACAATCGTGAAAATCGTCTTCCAATTAGACACGAGTGGCGTGGGATATACTTCATACATAAAAAAAAATTATACGGCCAGTGAAATCTCGAAATTTATGACAAATCGATATATCTCAAACGACCACCTGCCTCGTAACACGTTCGACGGAAGCGCAAGAATAAAAACTGGAGTCTAGTTTCGCCTAATGCCTCAGGCCGAGATTCATTCTTCCCGTAGTAGATGCTTTGCAGCTTGCTGAGAAAATGCACGTCGTTGCAATACGAGACACGGAAGGAATATTTGAGAATGTGCGTCGATATACGACTCTAGAGTCGATCCTTGTGGATGCTAGTCTCGTATCGAAACAAGAGTAAAACGCACAAGACGTCTCTCCATGATCTACAAAATAAATACTCTTCTGTCTCTAGCGTCCGCGAGATTCATTCCTGAAATCTCTGTCAATTATTCTTTCTACTTCCTTTTTGCACTGAGATCCCGATTATCAACGACAAGTGTGTTCAGAACGCCTGTTTTCTCTGTATGAAATTTTATATGTTTGATATATATATATATATTTGAATACATAAATATATTAATATATTGATATATATAATATCTTGAAATATTAATATATTAATATATATAATATATTAATATAATATTAACATATTGATATATATATATTTCAAATTATATATTTAATTATATATATATATAATGTATATTGTATAATATACATATAACGTTGTGATATAATATTACATACAGGGTACAGATTTAAATTAATTTTAAAATATCTAAAATATCTCCTAAACTAGTAATTTCAATATATCCTAGGTTAATATATTTTTTCTTTCTTTTTCTTTTCTAGAGACTGTCAATCGATGTACAAAAAGATGCTTCCATTTAAAAAAAAGTGAAGATGACCTTGAGATCTCCGCCTCGAGACAGAACAAGTTTCATACATTTTCTTTTTCAGTTAATGAACACTTGCGTCGACAAATTAATAAAACGTTCTGAATATACTGTATCATTATTATTACATATTGTAAAGTGTCGCATAATCGAGATTCTATTCTACCGTCCAACCAAAAAGATAAAACCTTCCGCCGCTTCTCTTCGTTCTGATTCGATGAATTTCAATTTTAGATAGAAGACAAAATTTATTGTTCCTTCCTCTTTCGTGGAAATTGAATTTAAACGTTCGAGTTCGAATCTGAACGATGGAAAGTTCGGGTAACCAAGTATTAGATCATTAACTTAGATCATTTCGTGTGACACACCCGTACGAATAATCAAACACTCGGCCAACTCAAAAAAAAAAAAAAAAAAAAAAAAGAAAAGAAACTGAAACGAACACCTCCGTACGAAATCGAGATTCCACGCTGCCGTGAATCAAAAAAAAAAAAAAAAAAAAAAGAAAAAGGAAATCTCAGCTGCCATTTTCTTATCGCTGCGTGTAATTTCTCCCCTGAGAAATGAGTCGCAAGGAAGATACTAGGAGTGAAAAGCGTGAAGTGTCGTCTCCCCTGCAAAATCAGACGAAAGATGATCAGAAGGTATTCAAGAAGCGCAGCACGATCTCTCACGAGCGACGAGATCTAGATCGACACTAAGAGAGAGAGAGAGAGAGAGAAAGAGAGAGAGAGAGAATAGAAAGACAGAAAGAGGAGACGAGTTTGCTTCAGTTTTCAAAATTACGTTCCTCCCGCTTATCTCGCGTCGACGAAGCCGCGCCAATAAACGATCGCGTCTACTCGCCGTCGTTTCGCGAGATTCCTTCGCGAGAGCTTGTTAACACATTCCTTGCTCCCAGCATTTTTCCTAGGAAAAATTGTAGCCGACGACACGCGTCGCTATCTTTGCAAATTAGTATAGCTATAAGTATACAGCTAAAACCGTTGTCGTTGCGACATTTTCCCTGCAACTACTTTCGTTCGTAAAATGGCAATTGAGAAACGTGAGTGTCAGTGATCGACATCTGCTATAATTCAAACATTGTGTGCAAACAAAGAATGTGTTAACAGTGTAACACGTGCGTACATATAACACGTTCATTTTATTATTTGATATTCAAACTAAAAATTGCTTAACATTTCAAGGACCTCGTTCTACAATTACTATCAGTCGTGAAATGATTTTTTTCGATTCCAAGCACTTGTACCAATGTTGCTGTCAATTATTAATAACGCACACGCTGCATCTTTACACGCTTAACAAGGAATGTGTTAACAATCGTTATTTGATATTCAAACCAAAAACTGTTTCTCCAATTTTTGTTACTTTACTTTCACTCGTCAGAACGATCTTTTCGATTGCAATTCGAGAACATACCAGTCAATGATTTGCATCAACTAAAGACTGGTGATCTGTCATGATGGACAAAGAATTTGTTAACAATATCGTGTATATAATATATTCATCTTTTATTTAATATTCAAGCTAAAAGTTCTTCAATGTTTTAAGGATTTGTTAATGATTCGCATCGAATAAAGAGTGGTGATCTGTCATGATGGACAAAGAATTTGTTAACAATATCGTGCATATAATATATTCATCTTTTATTTAATACTCAAGAAAAAAGTTCTTCAATGTTTTAAGGATTTGTTAATGATCTGCATCAACCAAAGAGTGGTGATCTGTCACGATGGACACTTTGACAAAGAATTTTTTAACAATATCGTGCATATAATATATTCATCTTTTATTTAATACTCAAGATAAAAGTTCTCCAATGTTTTAAGGACCTGTTCTTACACTTATTTTCACTCGCAGAACGATCTATCCGATTGCAATTCAAAAGTATGAATACCAGTGTCAATGACTCACACGTTGCGACATGGACTAACGAGTGGTGATCTGTCATGATGCGCACATTGTGTCCTTGGCAATGAATTTGTTAACAACCACGTATGCAGCATACTCATTTTTCTTTTTTATTTGGCATTCGAACTAAAAATTCTTCAATGTCTAGACACCTGCTTCTACAATTACTTTCACTCATAGAATGATCCTTTCCGTTGCAATTCGACAACATACCGGTCGATGATTCACACGTTGCGACGTCGACTGAAAAAAATGGCCATTTGTCACGACACACGCGCGTTGTGTCTTTGACAACAAGAATTTGTTAATCAATCGCGCGTTCAACAGACTCGTTCCTTTTATTTGACATTGAAACTGGAAATTCCTCAATGTTTTAGAGGCCCTCCTTCTCCAATTAATTTCACACATAGAATGACAATTTCGACTGCGAGATGGCACACATATCGCGAGCAATGAACCGTCACGACGCGCTGGCTGCGCAGGATGAAAAGCGAACGCGCGAAAATTCGACGATTTAGCCAGGGACAGAGTATTAGAAACGCTCTCGAGTTTTCCGCTGGAAAAGTCGTCGACGACGGCGAAAGTGAGCCTGATTTATTTACCTATCGATGCCGACGCCGCGCCGTGGAAACGCATCCACGCTCGCTCTCGAAACTCGCTCCGCGTGTTTTCAAATTTTTCAGCAACATCCGGAGAATGCGAAAACAGGATGCGCTGTTTCGCGTTTCGCGCCGGGTATTTCGCGATTTTTCCCCCCTCACTGTTTTCCCCCTCAACCTACCGGTGACGTAGCTTTATAATACTTGTCACCGTGCACAGCGGCGCGGTATGAACATTTTCATATTCCGTGGGCGGTATTTCAGAGGATTTTAATATTCCTTGGGAATTTGATATTAATTTTATTTTTTTTTTTTTCATATGGGTTTTTATCGCGTAATTTTCACTCTCGTCGACGTTCTTGCCTACGATTGAACCCGTTTTTGAACGCGTTGTAAACGGTACGGATGATTCAGAACGATTCTTATAATAATAATTATTATTATTAACTAGTTGATCAATTGATTATCATCATCAATTAATATGGATCAACGAAATGTTGAGAAAGTAGTCGTGATAAATCACGGAACCGAAAGAAACAGATGATGAAATCTAAAACTCAAAAGAAAAGAAAAAAGTACCGTTTCAACAGATCGCGTTCGAAAGCCTCAAACAGAAATTTTTGTCGAAATCCTGTATATCCGGTGCTCCAAATACTGTAAATTATTCACACGGAGGTTCAGTGCTGGTGTCTTAATCAGTATATTTTGTAATCGCCTCCTAGATACGACCATAACGATAGAAAAACGCATTGTCGCAGCTGCAGACTCTCCAATTTGATAGAAGGAGAGTCGGTAGAGCTTCGAGGATAACAAGAACACGACGAGCAAAGAAGACGTCAGAGACGATGCGTGGAAGAAGATTAAGGTTCTACTTCATCATTTGTAGCAACTTTATCTGTTCTTCGATCGGTGTCGAGCAAATGAAACGTCTCTTTCATTTTTTATATTGACCCGTTGACATACATACAATGACGTCTCTGGGAGACGTGTCATTCATTTCATGCGACATTGTAGACATTGACGTCTCCGAGAAACGTCTAGAACTGTCTCGTGCGGACGCTGTGCAGTATATTATTAGATTATTCAATTATTTCACTCGTGCGTCGATTCGCCTTTGTTTATAATGTTCGAGACTCTCCCACCTTCTCAACAGTACCGATAACAAAATCGCATCGGCGAACCGAATAAAAAAAACCAAAAAGATGCACATTGAAAGCAGTATTCAGTATAGCAGTGATCTCGCGAATGCTATACTGTATATTTGAATTGAAGTAAAAATTAAGAATAATCCTTGTAACATGTCTAAGTCGAACGTATTGTGTGAAAGTGTATGATTGAATGTTATATAGAGATGCAAATTTCAAAATAAAATTCGTTCTGTTTCTAAGCGTGCACGTAACAGTTCAGTTGAGCCAGTTTAAATAGTATTCTTCGGACGCATCGAATTCCGTTTTATTTGTATGTCAAGGGGTTAATATTATTAGAAACGTAGCAATGATCGTGCTGCTTGCTCTTACACTTGCCTTGTATCTAACGTCAGCTGAAATATTTCTTTTTTTTTTCAGACACGTCGTTCCTTGCTATGAAAGGCTATGAAAGAGTTTCATAAAGTTTAGAGTTTGGTATAAAAAGAAATCTACGTAGCATCGCTCGTACCTTGTAATACACTGACCGACGCTATGAAAATGTTAAAACACTCTGAGACAGATTCCAACAGTTTGATGTGAATTGACTGAAAAAAGAGGCAACGCCAACATTTTTACTTAAATTAAAGTAAATATCGAACTTCGTGTTATTATAATTGCTCGATAAAAGGTTACATCAATAACTGGTTAATCCACATATCAAGCAAAAATTGAACACACATTGATCGTTAGTTAAGATTAGAATTCTACAAATCTAACGTCTAACATTTCACTAACTTTACACCTTCAAAAATAGAAACTCGACCTTCTCTGAATGAATAACGTGCAAAATTTTGATTTCAAGCAGAGCACAGAACTTGATCATCTTAAGATTTACGATTAGGAGTGTCAAATAACATTTCAAGATTAATTAAATTAAATGAAATAATAGAATACGTTTTTCGCAACTGAACGGAATAAGACGAAGAAAGAAAAAGATTTCCACTTTTTACGTCACGTCACGTCACGTGGAAATTCAGTCAGAGAGGCAGAACTGTTCCACGTTTCGTCGAAGATGCAACCATAGCTACCGAAACTGCGGAAAACGGACGTCTCCGTAAACTCGAGAAACAGAAATCCGCGTGAGCGATCTCTCTTCGCGTCGTCGAACGATTCCAGGTCAATCGAGTCTCGTTGATTCTTCATATCGTGTCGGTTAAAACGGAGAAAACGCAGAATCCTTGCTCGATTCCCTTTAGAATACGATTGGAAACTCCTAGCGGGAGGGAAAGTGTCGGTCGGTTTAATGAAAACAATCGTCGAACATTTTGAGACATTTCGACGACTTTCATCCACCGAAATTCTGCGCGAGCGAACTTCCCGCGAAAACCAGCCATGGCTCTCCGCTTTTATTGCGAAATAAAATAATTTGTCGCTGAAAGTTTGCAACGTGAAGTCCGTCGAAGGTTAAAATATCCCCAAAGATCGACGCTCCGGGTCCGTCACGAAGAAGATTTTTCAAAACGACGGGAACTTCGTGATGAGACGAGTGAGTATTTTTTAATTTTCACCGAGAACGATTATTCACCGGACGAAGTTTAACCAGGGCGTGCGAAATTTGTGCAATTCGTACGTGTGTTCGAAGACGATTTTTTTCTCAAATTAGTCTAGCGTAAAGTGAATTTGATTTCCATGTAATCTAGTGAAAATGACGATCGACGTTTCGAACGTGAAAATTTATATAAAACGCGTGTTACTCGAAGATTTCATCGAAACGAACGATATACTCCTGACTGTTACTATATAATCTGGTAAAAAATTTTTAACTAGAACCTCTCGAATGCGAGATTTATGCGACGTGCGTGTTCAAGAATTTCTGCAAACGATCAGCTTAGTGTAAAACGACTGATTGCTTTTCTATGTTATACTCCGATAAAGAACGATTATAAGACGTTCAACTGGAACATCTCGACTATGACAAAATTTGAGTGTATAAAAAGTTCGTTTCAATTTGACGAACTCTAATATCTTATAGATTTTTCATAGCGATTCTCGTTTGAATGAAAATACCTATCGACATTCAGGTTTCTCTTAATTGTATAATATTTTGTCAATAAGTAAACCGCTATGAGCTGAACTGAATTTCTCGTTCGGTGGATCGTGTCAGCAAGCTTGTTAAGAAAGAACAGGGCACGTAGCGTTGAAAAATTTTTCCAAACGATGAACCTCGTGCGGAACGAATAATACTTTCTCTCGAACAATCCACCAGAGTGTAACACACAGACGTGTGCTTTAACCAGGAACTCTGGGCAAAGAAGATATCCAACTCTCTTTCTCGATCGTACAGTTTATTCGCGCGCGTTTACAAATTTTCGAAGAGCGAAGAGCTTGTTAAGCCAACCCCTGTTGCAGGATATTCCACGCTTCGAGAGAGATACTCTCGAACGCGACGGACACGGTTCTGTTACGCTCCGTGTTTGAACACTTCGGAAAAATACGAAGCTCGTCAGAAACCTGGATCGATGTTGCTTTTGACCAAGAAACACGAGGAGGAGAGATTTTCTAAACTCCCCCGTTTCGAAACGAAAACACCAGGTTTGATTGCTCCTATGGAATGCCAGAAAAAATGACTAGAAAAACGACGACGTATCGTTTCGAGATATAAATACGCATCGCGTCGAGAAGGAAGGAGGTTGTGCTCAACGCACAAGAGTCGACGACGCAGTCCCAGAGCTGTGCCAAAAAGAAAAAAAAAGGATTGCAAAAATGATCTCGGGACCTGTAGTTACACCACGGTGTGTTGTCAACAAATTTTCCCTCGTTTTCCCAGGAGCGTACGTACGTTTAACTTTCCGAGGCACTTGGCGAGCTTCCTCAGCCACGCGTTCCCCTCTATCCCTCCCTCCCTCCCCCCTCCTCACGATATTTTACGATTCTCCGCCGCAATCTTCTCTCTCGACCGTCTCGACACCCACCGATAAAGACGTTTCTCAGTTGCAACGCTACCTGAGATAACGATCCTCCCTGCTGCTGCTGCTTTGCGTCTTTCCCCGAAAGATTTGCAATTTTTTTTATTTTTTTTTTTGTTTTCTTCCTTTCGTCAAATTTCGACGACACGAAAGATAAATAAGAGAAGAGAAGAGGAGAGAGAGAGACGTTGCGGACGGGGGCACACCTGGCGCGGCCAGGTGTATTATTATTATTATTGTTATTATTATTATTATTCACGCGGTGGCGTGATCACTCGGTGTATTCCTCGATCGAGAAGAAAATCGGCAAGAAAGACAATTACATTCTACTGGCTACTGTCGGCGAGCATCGGGCCACGGTCTCCGATCACGAGCGGATCCGGTTGATCGGTGGCGCGCACTTGCCCAGAGACTTGATCCGTCGATCACTGACGACTTGATTCACCAAGAGCCGCGCGCGAGACAGACAGACAGACAGACAGACAGTATCAGTTCGCCGAGTGAAGTTACGGCTGGCGTCGTACGTTAGCCAACCGACGACGACGACGACGACGTTGGGAAACGACGACGAGGGGGAAAGAACAGAACGTGGTTGTGCACTCGGTGACCGCCGCGGCAAGACTGGGGTCTGCTACCCGGCCGGGGTAGCTGCCATGGCAACCCGACCACCCCCGAAAGCTTCGTGCCTGTACGATCGGTGCCTCTCGCTCTTTCCACCGGGTCTTCCGCAGTCGTCGATCTCACTTTCCACGCGCGGCGTCTCTCTTTCCATCCGTCGGACCCGTCGCGGGATCCGCTGCTGCACACACAACCGCTGCTCTCTATCTCTCCGTCCCTCTTCCGTTCACCCCTGTTTCACGCCTGTCTCGTCGTCCTTTCGCTGGTGTCCTCTCTCTCTCTTTCTCTCCAACGCGCGTGTTCCTCCGGAGCAGAGAGGAGAGAGAGAGAGAGAGAGAGAGCTGGCCTCGCGCAAGCTCCGATCGCTGCCGGAGGAAAAGTCGCAGAAGCTCTCGTGGCCTCCAGGAGAATCTCTGCCTTCAGGATGATGCCTCGTCGTCCTCTCTCTCTCTCTCTCTCTCTCTCTTATCCTCTGTTTCTCCCTCTTCTCGTCGAACACGCGCGACTCTTCTGACAGAGCAGATTCTTCTTCTCCTCCCGGAGACTCGATGAGATCCCTGGTCGGCCAGACCAGCCGGCTTGTCTCGTCCCCCCCGTTTTCCGCGGGGATTGTTGTTGGATTTTCTCTTTGTGCGGTTGATTGCTCGGAGTAATTGTTCGGGCGCGTTGTGGCAGGTTTTTTAGGCGGTTTCTTGTCGCGGCGTGAGAATCTCGCTGGTGGCGGCGGCGGGATCTGCCTCTGGAGGGAGCCAACGGACGGCCAAACTCGAGGTGGCCAGGAGCGAGCTATTTTTGCAGAGTTTGTGTTTGAGAAAGTTGAGCGACGAGACTCTGCTCGCGTCGCCGTGTTTTGCTGACGTTACGACGTACATACGTACATACGAAACGCTCGATCGCTTCGAGATTTACAGCTTATTTACCAAGTACGCTCATTGTCGAGCGTACACGTACACCAGGTACATCTACAGTTGATTAAAAAACGTGAAATATTTGGTTAGATCCGCGCGAATCAACGATGAGTTACATTTCCCACTGTCGTTGTATCACGTCATCCTAATTGTATTGCTCTAGTGATGTAGGCTCTCTCAAATAAAGGAAGAGAGGTCTAGATGTATGACAAACTGATTATTGTTAGTCGATAATCCTTTCGAAGATGAGATGTACGATTTCTACGATACGAGTCGGTGGTTCCAACGCAGAAGATTTTCAAAATTATGCAAACCGATTAATAAAAACTGATTTCAGTTTCGGGAAACAGAAAATGAAGTAAATGAGCAATGTCATTTCTCGATACGAAATTTCATTTCATTTAAAAGTTGATCACAGTTTCAATCTGTAACGTAATTTAACAATAAGCACACTAAATGCCAATATATTTAAACTAGAATATAGATTATGTTGTAACGAGTTAAATTATTCTTGCTGAATGTTTATTTCAAAAAAAAAAACGACATTGCTTGTAGATACGTGTAATATTTGAATTGAGAATTGAATTTCTGCACGTGGACGCGTTTTCAGAACGAAAAATTTACGACAAGGATCGAAAGAGTTTCGAGTCCTTACGTATATACATATATATATATATATACACCTACAATATATATCTAAATTAAAATATTATAAATAATATCTTGGCAAAAGTAAATTCTTATTATTAAATTTATTAAACTGATTCACGGTCACGGTCTTAATTTTGTTAAGTATGGGAATATAGATTATGTTGTAACGAGTTAAATTATTCTCGCTAGATGGCAATGTTTATTTGAAAAAAGAACGACATTACTCGTAGATACGGCTAATATTTGAATTGAGAATTGAATTTCTGCACGTGGACGCGTTTTCAGAACGAAAAATTTACGACACGGATCGAAAGAATCATAACATCGAGTTTCGAGTCCTTACGTATATACATATATGTATACACCTACAATATATATCTAAATTAAAATATTATAAATAATATCTTGGCAAAACTAAATTCTTACTATTAAATTTATTAAACTGACTGGTCGTGGCCTTAATTTTGCTAAATACGGCAAATTGTTTTCGATAATTAGTATTCATTGATATAATCGATAAATTAATTCGACTCGTTGAAACGAAATTGAAAATACGCTTGCTTGAATAATAGATACCGAAAGCATACGTCAGGCAAAGTTTTTGGAATTTTGCCCGACCTTCGAGGCAAATATCGAAATACTCGATAAAATTTCCAGAATCCTGCGTATATACACCTATTAAACGATCGATTGACAATCGATAAATTTGTATAATATTCATTTGTATAATATTATACATTCAATAATCATTCAATATATAAAATATATAAAATATTCATATATTTTATAAAAAATATTTTGATATTTTTTGATATTTATATTTTATAAAATATATTCATATATTTTGAATTGAATTGATTTGAATCAATTTGTATAATATTCATAGAATTTCACTGAATTTTGAATTATATGTTCGTTTTTCAAGTAGTCCAGGACTGATGAGAATATACAGAATTGTCTTCTCCTTCTTTCCACTGTGTAAAAAGCTGCCGCTCTGTGCTTCACGTTCTTATCCATCTGCAAATAATTTCGATCACTGTTTTGCATCGTAATGGCATCGAGAATCAAGGAACTAAACTCCTGGAGCGTGCACCAACGTCGAAGCACCAATCTAACCTTACCCCTGCCTCCTGTAGCGAAACTTTCCGCCAGCCGTGAAGTCAACTCGCAACAACTGTTGTTAATAAAGAAGTTGCTGTTTGCCTGCGTAAAAGTTCTCGTACTTGCGTAACACATTCCCCGCGTTACTTGCGCGTTAATTACGTACGCCATAACGTGTTAATTAGCCGTAGAAGTCAATAGAGTAAAAGTTTTCACCGGTGTGTCGTTCGAATATATCTGCGATCTTTTCAAGATCGGCTCGATCGATCGTGATTAATTCTCGTTTCACCTGAACTTTACGGTGGATGTGTTTTTATATTTTTGGATATCAGAGCTCATTGACCTTTGAACTCGCTTGTCAATTCGACATATTTCAGAATGTATGCGATAGAAAGAGACCGCAATGTATATATAAAATTGAATGTCTGCGTCAGAGAAGTAAGAATAGAAAGTCAATCTTTTTAATATTAATAGGAGAACTTGCAAATTTAATTGTTACATCTGCTCGTCAATCTGACACCAAGGGACGAAATCAAACTAGAGAAATTCTGAAAATGAGGAAAGGTTCAGCGTTAAATAATACTGTTTTTTTTTTTAATCTTTAATTTTTGAAAAGCGTAAAATAGAACGCTCGAGGTCGAAAGAATCTTGCAGAATTGTAAAAATTTCCGAAATGAAGGAAAGTTCAAAATGAGAAAATTTCCAAAATAAGGAAATGTTGAGGATTAAATAACAATAATACTGTTTTTTTAAATCTTTAATTTTTGAAAAGCATATCAATCAATAGAACACTCGAGGTCAAAAGAATCTTGCAGAATTGTAAAAAATTTCCAAAATGAATTAAAGAACGCGCGTTTCTATTTATTATTACTACAATAATACAACTGAAATATATTTGCTCGATTGAGACGCGGTGGAAGACCTTTTCTTTTTTTTTTTTTTTCTTCTTTTCGCTCCGCAAGCCCGTTTCGTAATGGACGATATTGAAAATTCGCGAAAGAAGCTTTTACCCTATTTTTCGACCCAAGGCATTTTTAATGGATCAGCGTGCAAATCGCGAAATCTAAATTAGAGTGCCTTTCGCACGTTTCGTCAGTTTCTCTCGTTCACGGGGAACGCGTCTTCTGAAACGCGACGTAAATCTGGCTTCGGGATTTAGAAAAGATCCGGCAAAATACGTTTGATCGACAGATTCTCCGAAGAACGTGCTTTCAAACAAACCGGGTACTTTGCCATGAAATTCATGCATTTCGCGGATAATTCCATGTAGAATCTCGCGCATGAGTCGTTGCTTTTAGAGATGCAAAAATTGAGAAATTGTCCTCCGCTTTAGTCGCACAAATTAAACACTGAGATTACTCGTTCGAAATTATATCGTTCCACTGAATTCTCTTTTGCTTATTCTTCGCGTCGTTCCACTTCCGCCTGGATTCCGAAATTTTATGAAATTTCAAGAAACAGTGCAACAGAGAGTGCTGAAAAGCTTGTAATTAGACTTTTGGAAAGATGTTAGTGCAGGTGTAATTAGACGAACGGGACTAAAGAAGAGTGGAAATACTGTAACATGTACTCAATTTTGAATATTTCACGCACTGTCGCATATTACGTGTGTTTTGTAATTTTTCTCGCGGAATTGCAAAATGCAGAGACACTTCAAGTCTTCCGCAATGATCTCGCGTAAAAATTATTCTGTATACTACAGATATTCCATGCAATTTCTACATTTCATATTTCACGTAATGTAATTAAAATTATAATATAATTATGTATTATAGAATATTATATATATAATATATATATATATATATATATATATATATAGAAATTATATTATAATTATAACACCACTTATATTAATAATAATAATATAATTTATATTATATTAATAATATAATTAATAATAATATAATTATTTATTTATTTAAATTATATTATAATTATAACACCAATTATATTAATAATAATATAATTAATATATTATATTAGTAATATAATAATAGTTATGATTATGATATAACTATATGACAATTTATATATATATATATATAGATATAGATAGATAGATATTAATATATAATTATAACACCATTTATAAAAATAATAACATAATTTATATTATATTAATAATAATATAATAATTTATTTATTTAAATTATATTATAATTATAACAATAATAATAATATAATTAATATATTATATTAATAATAATAATGTAACAATAGTTATGATTACCTCATATAATCTATTTATAACATTCAAAATTCTATTTGAAAATTGTCTTTCGGAACAAAATCTGATGCCGATCGTCATCCTCGTCATCGATGATTGCGCACATTGGGAATTGAAGCTTGTTTAAAAGAAAAAAAGAAAAAAACAGATCGTCTGAAAATGAAAAAAAGAAGAAAAAAAAAATACCGGAGGCAAAAATTCGAGGGGACCGGAGATCTTTGCCGACCGGGGTATTTGTCAACTGTCTTACGAACAAACAGGGAGAACAAAACGAGAACGTCTCGTCGCCTCTTGTCATTCGTCGGAATTCAGCGGGCAAGCTATCGTTTTATCCGGCGATGAAAAAAGACGTATCGTCTGATGGATCCGCAGCCCTCTCTGCCTCCTCTGACATCCTTCCTTCCAAGGCGAACCGGTATAGATTACAAAGGAATAGCTTGTAGGAATGTCGAGCTCGGTTCTTCAACTGGGTGAGAAATGCCAGCTCTCGAATTTCTTCCACCTCCTCCTCCTCGTGCATTCGTGCATCGACTGCCTGCGAAACAAACGACTTCATTTTCACGCAGTTACAAGAGGGGGGGAGGGACACTCTGCGTCTCCATTTTGTAACAAGTGTTTGTCGCCCTAACCTCTCTCGTCGATCGTCTCCGTCTATATATTTTTTTTTTTTTTAGATTGACCGAATATTTCAAAGAATATCTCTCTTCATTTACCTTTTGTTCTGGCATTATTTCTTCAATTTTTGTTCACTTTGATATTTTAATTTAATCTTCTTCGTTGAGAAGAAGGCAGTGCTCGACGATATTGTGTATGTCGGTTCGATTCAATTTTTATTATTATATGCTTAATTATGCAATTATTATTAAGTGTATATTCTACGATTTTTTTAATTTGAACGAATTTAGAGAGTGTTTCGATTATTTCTAATGATATTCGATTGTTTGTTATAATTGGCATCGAGTCTGCGAGTACGTAGGGAAATGTGGAGAATTTGGAATGAAAAATATTTTACCTCTTCGTCTGTGACCTTCGCGTATGATTATAACATCGCACACAGGGGAAAAGAAATTCAATCCTTTCGTAATGAACCGAGCTCTTAATTTTAATGACTCAAGCGAGCACAATTGTCAGCTGTTTAACAGTAAAAAAAACTGTCAAGGCAATCAAGGAGAATAAACCGCGGCCTTTCGTGCATTTGTAGGAAATGTTAAAGTGTCAAATTATTAACAACAATATATCCAACTATATCTATAATATCTACAAAGACACGAAGCATTCCTCAACCTCAAAAATGTGAAAAGTGTCAAAAAGTCTGCAAACTCGAATCACAAAACCTCGAGACCATTTATAAATAATCGCAGAAATTTCCTACATGTTTCGAGATCTAAGCTGACTTCATAACTTTCGTTTTTTCGACGAAATCGATCAATTCCACGTATATACGTAAGAAACATATACGTGTTGAATCGTTCGTCGTTCGAGCGCAGACACGAGCAACCAAACGCGCGACTCGTGCGAAAAATCGTCGACCCGCGTCCTGAAAAAAAATCCTATTTCCCTATAAATCGCTATAAAACGCTATTCGGTGAACAGCAGTCGAGAGATCAAACGCCAAACGGCCAGGTTCACGCTCGATTAATTCCTCGGTGTTTCAACGGATCGCGAACGAGCGATTTACACACGATGGACGAGACCTGTGGGTGATGATCTCTGACCTGAGGACGTTTCGCGTTATATATAATACGACATAAATATATCCCACGGTGAAAAGAAGAGGAAGAACGAGTATGAATCTCCCTGGGTGAGATATTCATAATGTAGAAGACAGATGTTTTCAACGACGGGAGAGACGTTTAAAAGGGAGGCTACCAAAAAGCGATGTTCAGGCCGGTTGAATTTCGGGAAACTCCCGGTTGCAGACGGTGGTTAATCTAAAATTAAGGGAAACGTGCATAGCACGCTACCCTCGTCGTAGACGTTTTGCATAAGCGATGCACCGTGCAAAACAGGCGAATTTATTCGAGGAGGAATCCGTTGTCCCGGTCACAATTACCTTAAACGCATCCTTCGCTCTTAAAAGGCAATTATTACCCTGGCGCGATAAATCTGCCTTAACACGGCTCTCCTTCAACCCGCCTGTCTCTGTCTCAGCGTCCTCTATTATTTCTCTCTCTCTCTCTCTCTCTCTTTTTCGTTCTGTGTCGTTCTTTTTTCGTAGCTTTCAGAATTTCTCTTCTCGAGTTTCTCACTTCTTTCCCGATCCTCAGTTAAGTTTCTCCTTGTGTTTTTTGCTTGGCCCTTTTGCTTTTTGCTTCGTCGTGCAACGCATAGTTTCTTTGCATTTTTCTTTTCTCTTTTTTTTACAGGTGCAACGGTTTGAACAGATGGTTCGTCGTCGTTTCGATTGCAGGTTGAAGGTGATCTTGGGAATTCAACTCTGTCCAAGTGGACTGGAGAACATCCTCGAATTGGCAATAATTTTGTTGCTCTGTGCTAATGACATTTTCATCCTTTATTTCTCGGTGTTAAATCGACAATGGTAAAAATCGATTAAACTATCTACGAGGGAAAAAACAACGAAAAGAAACTGTTGAATTTTAGTCTAATTTTTTTAAATTTTTCTCCGACGATGAAACAGATTGAGTGTCTTCAGTAAAATAGCGCAACATTCGTAGAAAATTTATCATCTATGTCAATTTCCATCGTATCGTGATCTTATTTTTGCCTAACGTTATTATCATTTATACGAACCAGTTAGTGTTGTCAGTCTCAGATGTACGAGATCATAATTGATAAACTTTTGTTACCTTTGTCTGTTATCCAGACAAATGGGAACAGGACATGGAGGAAGCTAATGAACACACTTCGAATAAACGAAGTTCAAGTATACACTGAGTTAAACATAAGTCTAGCATAATAATTAGAAGCATAATATACTGCCTGTCGAAATGCTTCAAACGAATACGATTTAACTTCGGCGACGCATTTCATTATTATTTAACTAGTGACATTTAATTTTATTATCAAACTTTAGTGACTTTAGCATTTCGTTGTTAAAAAAAAACGGAAATATATATTATGCATTATGTATTGGAAAACATCAAGAATATGTTGTTGTACATGTGAAAAATGCTTGTATAATATATATGATATTTTACGAGAAAAATTGACACAAGATTAAAGTACTTTATTTTAATACTTTTCTCTCAAATTTTTTATAATTTCATTTTACAATATTCTATTTAACTACGAGAAACGTAGCTGTTGTACGCAACTAATTAAGTGCGTTATACTAACTTTTACAGTGCTTCGCCACTACAAAGATCCGCTGGCACGAAAATTAGCAGTAGAATTTGAAATTTTAAATTCAATACTCGAGCGAATTAAAAAAAAAAAAAAACACCAAAGAGAAGGGGGGGGAAGTTGAAACGCGCATCGCTGCATATTGCAACCACTGTGCACGAATAATATTTCCACGATAATAAAATAAAAACGAGCACATTGCGAAATGGATCGATCTCGTCGTTGGCGGGAGAATTCCTCCTCGACGTGATTCCTCGATCGAGCAGCGATTCTCGCGGCCAGAACCACACTTCTCTCTCTCGGTTCTCGTTCATTCGCGTAAAAAGAGTCGAGAGCGGAGGGCAAACTTTCCGCGCGAGCCGTTCAAACGTGCGCTACAAAAATTAGCATTCCGTGTCGCCGCGTGGAACACGGTACGCTCGCGCTCGTAACCCAGTTTCCATGCCGGAGTTCGGCCGCGAAATCTCTCTGGATCCGAGCTGTACCGTGCATAAATCCTCAACTGTGCAGCCTTTTCTTTCTCTCTCTCTCTCTCTCTCTCTCTCTCTGTCTCTCTCTTTTTCTCTTTTTTTCTTCCTTTGTTTTTCAAAACGTTTCCAACTAACGTCCAACCGAGGAAGACGAATCGGCGCGTGGCCAAAGTTAATTACCCTTTAATTATCCTTGGTGGAGCACGGTCATTAAGTTATACGGGAAACGGTCCAGCGGTCTTTTTCTCGCGGACACGTCTTCGCGAAGGACGCCTGGCCAAACCAAGCGTTTATGCTATCGCAAGAAGATAGATAGATAGATAGATAGACAGATAGATAGAGAGGGAGAGAGGAGTTTTAAACGGTTCTTAATTTAATTTTAAGTAGATTCGGATCCCTTTCCCGCGAGGGAAACTGCACGAGGTCTTCCGTTTTGCTGGAATTTAATCACGCTGTTTTAAGGGAATAACTGTTTTAAGCGAAGCGTGAAACTGAGCCGCGGTCGAGATCGATCCTCGCGCGTAATCGAGCCGCTAGCTTGGCGATTGCCAACAGAATCGACAGAATTCTCACAATTCTTCGCATTCAAATACGCGAAAATTCCGAAGAGAATTTCGTTGAATTATCTTCTAAAATGTGGCCCGTGTTTCCATGACGAATTCATCGACTTCACTGTCACGTGTGAAACATTGGGGAGAGTGCAATTATCATTTAGAGATATAGTAAGTCAATGTACCGAGAGACGCACAAGATCGTACCATTTCGAAAGACAAGATGATAATTCCTTGGTAAGTTCGATGCAGGGCAATATTTGAAACGACCTTGAATAACCTTGAAATATCGATGAATTCGTCGTGGAAACGGGCTATGCGTCTGAAGAGAAGTAAAATAAAATGAAATAACTTCGTTTACAAAGAACATGAAATTGCGAACCAACTAAATTTTTGTGACCACCAAAAGATGTGACAAGCAAACAAACAAAGTTTCAAACTTGAAACTTTTCACATAACGAATAGTTATATCATTTATAGTTATGTAGTTTATAGTTATAAAACTTATACCTTTTTTTTATAACGAATAGTTATATGATCACGAGATGATTGCGTAGGATGTTTCAAATGAGACACCTTATATAATAGTACGTAGAAACGTGCGAAATACTTATTGTTAGTATATTACCATGACTATACCAGGACGTGTACCATGATTCTCCATCTTCCACCATTTTTTTTCTTTTCGACAAAAAGAGTATTTCGAAAATTAATCTGCTTTCAGTTGGCTGTGAACTACAACATGAAAAATTCCGCGCAAAAATAATTTTACAGCTACGAATTCAAGGTCTTGATTTTCTTAAATGGCGCACTGTATATGTCCTGTGTATAGCAACTTACACTTATGATATTATACTTACTATACTATGTTACTAAAACATATACATACGATTAATTAATATAGCAACTACAGTGAACAATAAGTGAAACACTAATAGTAGTGTACAGTAAATAAAATAAATCCATTGAAATTCCCCTTCTCGATTACATCCGTGAAAATATGAATTTCCCACGAATTGGAAACAAAAATAGAAAATAGAAAGGGAAGGAGATCTGTATCTTTTCACGCTTGTGCGACGTTTTATTATATAATTCTGCTTTGTACAAAGGGTAGCCACGAGTAATTTTTTGCAAATTTAATAAACTTTACAGATCAAAACAGTATTAACTCACAAATAGAAATGAAATTTTCTACAGTACCAAAAAAAAAAAAAACGACATTATTTATATCCCCCTCCCCTCCCCGATATTGCAGTATCCTCAAACGAACCGACACTTCAGTATCAAAAAAACGTCGGTTCTTACAACCGAATAAATTGGTAAAATTTCTCCTTATTTTTAACAGTTGCCTGCACTTTACAAGTTTGATTCCTCCTTTATGGAGGAGCCTGCATAATCGAGGCTCGTTAAATTGTTCTCGAGAGGGGGGAGAGAGGGAGCGGGGGGGGGGTTTATTGTGCAATTCCACGAGGCGAAGCTCGATGCAATAACAGAGTAAATCGCGAAAGAGTGCATTTCCGCGATTTAATCCAATTTTACATCGAAATTAATTTCCAATACTTATCAGGATGATGGGGTGGGGGGGGGGGAGGGATGGAAGTCGAAGGAACAAATGTCGCAAGTAGAATGCAGAGCGCGATATCGGGTCTCGGGGTTCGATAATTCGAAGCCAGCCCGGGTAAAGTTACGCGGAAACGCGTGTAATTAATTCAACTGGGAACCACGTCATTAATACCTATCGACGAAGTTGCTGCGCCGTAATTAGATTATCTTTTAATATAAGCACGTCTCCCTACCACCGACAGACATTATATTTTCGATCAGCTGTTGGATTATCAACGCGATCATTGCCCCGATCGCGTGGCTTGTACACGATACGCGAGTACCCTGTAAGCGGAATAATCTCAACAGCTCCTCTTCTCCAGATCTCCCGTTTCTTCGCCATTTCGTCAGACTTACGTTTGATTACGTATTTTGCTGCATCTATTAAGCATCTATGCGGTCGGATCGCTTCTCATTTACGTACATTCGCAATCGTTTTGCCCTGTTTCACGAAATTCCGCTAACCAAAATTTTGGCCTATTTTTACATAACCTAAACCTAACCTAAACCAAATCTAAACATAACCTAAACTTAACCGAGAATTTCACTTAGTTTTGGGAACTGTACAATCTTAAAAATTCAGTAGAAAATCATACAAATTTTAACATGTTTTAGTTTTAGTTTAGTATTGTTTTTGTTTATTGTTTACTGTTTTTGTTTACTGTTTTTGTTTACTGTTTTGTTTACTGGTTTTGTTTACTGGTTTTGTTTACTGTTTTTGTTTACTGTTTTTGTTTACTGTTTACGTTTACTGTTTACGTTTACTGTTTTTGTTTACTGGTTTTGTTTACTGTTTATGTTTACTGTTTTTGTTTACGTTTACTGTTTATGTTTACTGTTTTTGTTTACTGGTTTTGTTTACTGTTTTTGTTTACTGTTTTGTTTATTGTTTTTGTTTACTGTTTACGTTTACTGTTTTTGTTTACTGGTTTTGTTTACTGTTTATGTTTACTGTTTATGTTTACTGTTTTTGTTTACGTTTACTGTTTATGTTTACTGTTTTTGTTTACTGGTTTTGTTTACTGTTTTTGTTTACTGTTTTTGTTTATTGTTTTTGTTTACTGTTTACGTTTACTGTTTTTGTTTACTGGTTTTGTTTACTGTTTCTGTTTATGTTTACTGTTTATGTTTACAGGTTTTGTTTACTGTTTATGTTTACTGTTTTTGTTTATGTTTATTGTTTATGTTTACTGTTTTTGTTTATGTTTACTGTTTATGTTTACTGTTTATGTTTACTGTTTATGTTTACTGTTTATGTTTACTGTTTATGTTTACTGTTTTTGTTTACTGTTTTTGTTTACTTTATTTGTTTACTGTTTACGTTTACTGTTTTTGTTTACTGTTTATGTTTACTGTTTTTGTTTACTGTTTTTGTTTATGTTTACTGTTTATGTTTACTGTTTTTGTTTATGTTTACTGTTTATGTTTACTGGTTTTGTTTACTGTTTATGTTTACTGTTTTTGTTTACTGTTTTTGTTTACTGTTTATGTTTACTGTTTTTGTTTACTGTTTTTGTTTACTGTTTACGTTTACTGTTTTTGTTTACTGTTTTTGTTTACTGTTTATGTTTACTGTTTATGTTTACTGTTTATGTTTACTGTTTATGTTTACTTTTTATGTTTACTGTTTTTGTTTACTGTTTTTGTTTACTGTTTTTGTTTACTGTTGACGTTTACTGTTTTTGTTTCCTGTTTTCTGTTTACTGTTTTTGTTTACTGTTTCTGTTTACTGTTTTTGTGTACTGTTTCTGTTTACTGTTTTTGTTTACTGTTTTTATTTACTGTTTATGTTTACTGTTTTTGTTTACTGTTTTTGTTTGCTGTTTTTGTTTACTGTTTATGTTTACTGTTTTTGTTTACTGTTTTTGTTTACTGTTTTTGTTTAGTGTTTTTGTTTACTGTTTTTGTTTACTGTTTTTGTTTACTGTTTTTGTTTAGTGTTTTTGTTTATTGTTTTTGTTTATTGTTTTTATTTATTGTTTTTGTTTATTGTTTACGTTTATTGTTTACGTTTATTGTTTACGTTTATTTAAAGGTTTACGTTTATGTTTATTGCTTGTGTTTACTGTTCATATTTATTCTTTATATATTCTTATTTATATTTTATATTTAATAATTTCTTGTTAACAATAATTGCTTTTGACTCGATGAACGAGCGAATTGAATTAGGTTTGTTGTTGTCGCGTGCGGAATAATCGGAATGCGTGAATAAAATAATTACGGCGAATGAAGAGTGGCATACATCGGTGCAATCATTCGCTGTAACATGCAAATTACAGCAACTTAATTCTGTTTTTTTTCAATAGACCATTACTCCATCCTCAGTAAACATTTCTCTTTTCCTTTTTGATTGATGAAATGCTATTTTCTTTTTTTTTTTTCATTAATTGAATGTAAAATACAACACAAGATTGGAATGACAAGATCCATTAAATAATTAATGAATTAACTTTCAATTTATTATCAATCGTTGCGTTGTCGTTTTATTTGTTATTGTTCGTTAATTATTACACTGTTATATTTTTTATTATTAT
The DNA here is from genome assembly GCA_032399595.1 of Tetragonula carbonaria. NCBI lineage: Eukaryota > Metazoa > Arthropoda > Insecta > Hymenoptera > Apidae > Tetragonula > Tetragonula carbonaria. The sequence goes on along the minus strand of JAUCRC010000011.1, from coordinate 4,236,278 downwards.
ATACAGATCGATCAATGTCCACGTTAAAACTGGACGTATCCGTATTTCGCGCACTCTGCTGCGACGTGTCGTCGTGAAATTCCTCGAAACGACCATATTCTCGACAGACGGTGCCGAGTTCGCCACGGTAGATCAAACTTTAATATATATTTGAGGTTAAGATCCATCGAATCCCGCCGCGTTGAATAATTGAAGAGGACCGGTCACGAGCGTTATCCGTTCCCGTTTTAATTATTTTCACGCCTAATTTGTAAGAGAACTGACACTTGCCCGTCGGTATTTTCATCTTTCTGCGGGAAACGAGTGTATAATTAGGGGATCCGGCGAGAAACTGGAGCACGGGGCGCGAGCCGCGGGTATCGGCAGCAGGTGACAGTGTTATTAAAAAATCCCGAATTTTCATATAAATTCCGCTTCGGCCCCGCCGCTCAGTCGCAGAGGCAATTATATGTCACATACCCTTGTATTTGTACCTTGCAACGAAAATAAATTCGACTTTGAGCATAAGTACGGAAACAGAAAAGGCGAAAGGCAAATCGATTCGAAAAATTAGGTGAATTCGGAAATTTCGAGAAAATTAGGAAAATATTCTCGAAAGAATACGAAGAGAGTCAGGAATATTCGAATTGGCGCGCAAGAAAGAAAGAAACGAACGAAGTTATTCTCCTCTCTTATCCCATGTTTTGTTGTTAATTATTTCGTTAGTTTGTTGAACTGTCAATTATTCGTTGAAATTAACCGTCCGAAACGAAAATGAAAATTTCAACCAGGCCCGAATTTTCCCGCCGATAGGCTTTGCAACTGATTGATATTTGGAAAAATATTGGACGCGAGTTTTAAAGTGATGTGGATCAATATTAAATCAGCCGTGGCAGCGAAACAAATGAAAGTAGAAAAAAACTTCTGGCGCGTGAAACTCGTGCGACGATACGCGGGGGCGAGGGAGGTTAAATTTATTGGCGCTACATATTAAAAATAAAAAATTGCGCGTACGTTAAAAAGAGAGAGAGAGAGAGAGAGAGAGAAGAACTTTCGTTTTAAACCAGCGATCAAACCGAATTTGTGGAAGATCGATTTTTAGAGAAAATCGATCTTTCAATAGCGATACCTGTACTTGTCGCGCAGTGTTCTTTATGAAAGAAATATTTCCAAATTCTTTCTTTTTATTAAACCAGTTTCCAATTTCCTCTACGAAGAAAGAATCGATACGTTCTTTTAATCAACGTTATTCAAGTTCCCTTGGTAAAGGAACGATCGTGTAATTTTTTTTTTTTCAATTCCGTAGTAGATTTCGGGCTCTTTTTTCGTCCGAATGTGCTATTATATATATATATTTTTTTAAGAATATCACATTTCGAAATTGCGCTAAATTTGAACGAAATTTTAGACGATTCATGATTACGTTGTTCGAATAGGAACATGTATCATACAAACGAAAGTATATAAATAAAAAAAAAAGAAGGATTACGCCTGTACCGCCAGTTATATAAATTATTCGACACAGTAAAGCCTCGTTTGTCTCAATCAAATTTTCACGCCCGATTAAATGAACTCTGAACTGATTGAACTCGATTGCTTGAACCAAAACTCCTGTTACACAAACGGGAGAAGGATCCACCGTTACGTGGATGCCTGTTAAAAAGGAAAGCGAAAGAGAAAACGAGAATATCTCAGAAAAATATGTATTCGCCATGACAGAATTCCAACCAGTTCTTTTCATTCCTCTCGATGAAAGGGAAACCATCGACCCGTTTTAATCAAGCGGTCCTTATCGAAGATTCTTACGAGAGATTCTCTCTCCACCGGAGAGTTTATCTCCGCTTGTAAATTATCTGGCGAAATATCGCGCGGTGGGGTCGCGACGCGGCCCTCCCCCCACTCTTACTCCCGCTACCCCCCACCATAACTCCATTTCGTTTCCGCGCGCACCATCAAAAATCCGTTAAACTCCTCCGTTTTGATTCAGGCGATTCAACGAAACAAATAGCCGCCACGAAGATAATAGATATGCACGTGGAACGAGACAGCGTTTCGTGCGGCGGCCATGAAAAATTCACGGGACAATGATCGAAACGGAATGATAAAACGGATGGCCGGTTGATATATATGGCACGGTGTGAAATTACTTCGTTGATTGAACACAGAGAGAGAGAAACGAAAGAGAGAGAGAAACTACTTTAATAATGAGTTAAGTCCCTCATTAATAATAACTAGTAATAAGCTGGTAATAATTATAGCATAATACTGTATAATTCCATTAAAAATTTAGCGAATACTAATAACAAGAATCATTGTATAATAAGGTCTACTAAAAACTTAACGAACATTGATAACAAGAATCGCTGTAGAATAAGTTCTGCTAAAAATTTAGCGAATATTAATAATAATAGTCTATGTATAATAAATTCTATTAAAAATCTAGTTAAATAAATATAATACAATAAGTATATTATAATATATAATTACAGTATAATACTGTATAGTCCTACCAAAAATTTAGCGAAAATTAATATTAATAATAATAGTCATTGTATAATAAATTCTATTAAAAATCTAGCGAATATTAATAAATATAATACACTAGTATATTGATATATAATAAGTATATTAATATATAATTATAGTATAATACTGTATATTTCTACTAAAAATTTAGCGAAAATTAATATTAATAATGATAGTCATTGTATAATAAATTCTATTAAAAATCTAGCGAATATTAATAAGTATAATACAATAAGTATATTAATATATAATTACAGTATAATACTGTATAGTCCTACCAAAAATTTAGCGAGCATTAATAACAAGAATCGCTGTAAAATAAGTTCTGCTAAAAATTTAGCGAATATTAATAATAATAGTCATTGTATAATAAATTCTATTAAAAATCTAGCGAATATTAATAAGTAGAATACTTTAATATATTAATATTTAATTATAGTATAATACAGTATCGTTCTACTAAAAATTTAGCGAAAATTAATATTAATAATAATAGTCATTGTATAATAAATTTTATTAAAAATCAAGCGAATATTAATAAATATAATACTTTAGTATATTAATATATAATTACAGTATAATACTGTATAGTCGTACCAAAAATTTAGCGAACATTAATAACAAGAATCGCCGTAGAATAAATTGTTCTAAAAATTTGGCGAATATTAATAATAATAGTCATTGTATAATAACTTCTATTAAAAATCTAGCGAATATTAATAAATATAATACACAATAAGTATATTAATATATAATTACAGTATAATACTGTATAGTCCTACTAAAAATTTAGCGAACATTAATATTAATAATAATGGTCATTGTATAATAACTTCTATTAAAAATCTAGCGAATATTAATAAATATAATACACTAGTATATTTATATATAATAAGTATATTATAATATACTATAATAAGGATATATAATAAGTATATTAATATATAATTATAGTATAATACTGTATAGTCCCACTAAAAATTTAGCGAACGTTAATAACAAGAATCGCCGTAGAATAAGCTCTGCTCAATTATTAATAACAACATTGTAGAACATGTTCCACCGTACATTGAAAATTGAACGAAACTTACAACTCATCTCGTACGGCGGAGAAGTTGCGCCTCCGATCAGCGAAACAGGGACACGTCCGAGTGGCACGGAAGGAAGTGAATAAAGATGGAATTTCCAACAACGTCTCGACAATTTCTGACACGTGTCGGAAATTTTTGACTTTTGGCCGCAAGCGTAACACTAGGCTGCCACTAGGTGAATCAATTGTGGATTCGCGTCGTACAAATTTTATAATAATACAAATTTTTGCAACCGACGATGCTCTCTTCCCCCGATCTTCGCTCGATCAGCCCCGCGTTTCGAATCTGCAAACAAGCAGCATCTCGGAAGTGGCTCGATTAATTAAAAAAAGCGTCCGCCTGGCTAAAAAGCATTATCGAGCAGCTCTCGAATCTGCAAAATAAACCCAAGCGTGCTCGCTTGGAAACGCGAAACCGGAGCAAAAGAAACGGATGGATTCGAGGGTACAAAAAAAAAAAACAGAGGAAAAATCGAGAGAGAGAGAGAGAGAGGGAGGGAGGGAAGGAGAAGAAACGAGAAGTTCGTTCCGCCGATTGAATCGAGAGCTCCGCGATTTATCGACGACGCGCCAGCGGCAAATAAACGAACGATGAAGAACGAAAGGGGGTGAAAAAAAAAGAGAGAGAGAGAGAGAGAGAATAGGTGGGTGGACAGCTGTAACGAAACGATAATAGCGTTAATTGATGCGTCGACGAATCGATAAAAATTACGAACGATCCGGGTCTCACACACACACACACACACACACACACACACACACCTCGGGGAATGCACGCGCGAGAATCGTTGTTTGTCGCTGCGAGCGAGATACAATTTATGGTCGTCGGTTATTCGTCGTAATCACGACGCGTACGTACACGAGCGACTTGTTTTCCCCGGGAGTTGCAGATCGAACCGTTTCGCCGCCGCGAGCGAGTTTTCGAAATTTCTGTTTGTCGCCCTGGCCATTCGCCGATGTTTTATTGGCCGTATGGTAACTACGACGACCGCGCGCACAGGCGGTTAAGAGATTTTTGGCGATGGAAGGGGTTTTTGATCGATCGCCCGAAGCTTCCTCTGGGACGTTGTCACCGGTTGCTGCAAGAATCCTGTTCGAGGTTCTTCGTGATTTCTTCCTGATTGACGCGATTCTTCTTCACTTATTTCTTTTTTTTTCTTTTTTTTCTTCTTCTTTGTCTTAAGTTGATGACGAAGATCTCGAAGACCTTGCAAGAGATGAACAGCTGCGTGAAATTAAAAATTAACAGCGGAGACAAATTTTGTTTTGTAAAACTAGAGCAAGGCAAGAGTCTTGCAAGTACAATAGTGGATAAAGAAACTGAATAAAGAATTATCGGTATTTTAAAGTGTGAAAGGAAACGGATAAAGAATTATCGGTATTTTAATTAATTAATTAATTAGAATTTCGTGAGTCATACAACGATGGAATTGGCCTAATTTCAACCCGTGAAACCTCCACATCACTAGTCCGTTTTTTCTTCCATCGAAAGATGTGCGTTTACAATCAAAATTTTGCAGTATCAGAAATTTTTTTTCCTCCCGATATTCAATATTTATTACAGACGACAAAAATTCTTGAAATTGCTTATACGACCATTTCGATCTACCAACTATTCACTATACCAACACTTTATCGACTCCTCGTTTCATGAAGCTTCGTTTGTTCCTCGTTTCTTTTTCTTTCTTTTTTTTTTTCATTTTCTTTCAAAGTACCATCGTAAAGTATTTATCTAATTTACACCAGCTTCGACTATCGTTTAACTTATCGTCCGAGAAAGAATCCTCTCCCCCGTTTAACAGGCGGAGAAGAACGCGCGGCACGCGTTCATTCAAACCAACGTAAGGGAACGTAAAACAATCTCGTTCAATTCTTTTCCTCCTTTCATTCTCATTCACGGAGCATCCTCCGTCCCAATAACAATTATCCCAAATCGGGATGTTCCCCAATGCGACGTAGAACCAGAGCGAGCGAACCCGATAAGAAAGAACGTTGAAGAGGATTAAAACGTTTTGAAATGGAGAAGAAAGCCGGCCAGCAGTTAAAACCATCGAAGTTGAACGGTCAGCAGAGCCAGCAGTTGGGTGGGTTAGCGTGTCAGGAGCTCGTTTCTCCGTGTCGATGTGACGTATAAAATCGTCTCTCGTGACGATTTTCAGTTCGTGCCTCGGAAAAAAAAACCGTGGCCACGTGGCCACGGTCGAGTTAAGCTAGGGAAGTGGGGGGAGGGGAGGGAGAAAGCTGTGGAAAACGCCGCTGACCGCGGTTTTCCGTGGCAATAAATAAAGTTGATAAGCCGGCCACGGTGTTTGCGAACGTTTTACTATTACTTTTCCATCCAGCCGCCATTATTCTTCATCGTTTCCGTGCCACGATGAACGATCGGCTCTGCAGCCGTTGCTTCGATTTACGACGAATATCCACGTCGCTTCTTTCATCTTTCTCCTCTCTCTCTCTCTCTCTCTCTCTCTATCTATCTATCTATCTATCTATCTATCTATCTATCTATCTATGTATCTGTTTATTGTGTGTGTTCATTGCGAGCGATAGTAGAAATTTATTTGTCGTCAACGAGGTTCTTAATTGCCACGGGAGCCATTTTCTTTTTTTTTTCTTTTTTTGAATGAATCAATACACATGCCTGAAGATCAATGGTCTGAAGAGCTTGAACTAGTTGCAGTGTCAAGTTTTAGATAGTTTGTACAAGTTAAATTACAATATTCTTGTATAGATTTGTATAATATATTGTATACATATACATATTTGTACACAATATATTGTATATTGTTTGTATAATACATTTTGTGTAATATAATGTATATATTGTGTATAATACAATTCTGTAAGATACATCGTATATATACTAGTATAATATATTATTCATATATTTATTCATATTCATATATTTGGTATATTATATGAATATACGTAGTGTATTACATATATATGGTATATGAATATATGCAGTATATTACATGTGTTATACATATTTATATAATATATTGCATTCATATATTTGTGTAATATATTGCATACACTATATATACTTTTATAATATATTGTATTGTACTATACACACACACACACACACACACACACACACACACACACACAATGTGTATAATGTAATGGATGTAATACAATATTTTATTCCCTTTAATAAATATTTTGTTTTTCTAATTCCTATTTCCTACGAAACCTTCAGAGGTCTCTCTCTCTCTCTCTTAAATAAATATTTCCACTGGATTAATATAAATATAATTAATATTAACATCAATATAAATATAAACTGGATTAATATAAATATAAACAATCCACTGGATTGAACTAATATTGTGTGTGTGTGTGTGTGTGTGTGTGTGTGTGTGTGTGTGTGTGTAAAAATATATATATATATATATACACAATGTGTATAATGTAATGGATGTAATACAATATTTTATTCCCTTTAATAAATATTTATAATTTATATTAACATCAATATAAACATAAACAATCCTATTAATAATCATATTAATTAATATAAATATAAATAATCCTTTTAATAACCATATTAATATCAACATAATATAAATATAAACTGGATTAATATAAATATAAACAATCCACTGGATTGAACTGATATTAACATTAATATTGAAGCATCAAACGTATCTCTCTCGATATTGATGAAAATTTCTCCACGAGTATCAGAAGTATATCATCCCTTCGAAGAAAAGCGGCAGAAATTGTTGGAATTTGCTCAACAGGTAGGGAAGTGTATTAGAAAAACGTCGAGAGAGAGAGAGAGAGAGAGAGAGAGAGATCTTAACCAAATAACGCGTTAAATAGAATTGATAAAACCCACAATACTGACCGATGGTATCCAGTATGCTTCTCCTCGATTTTCTTATCAGTCTTCATCGTTCTCCTCGCGAACGAATCTTTTTTCAGTCGTGACTCCTCCTTCGTGTCATTAATAACGATCTCTCCTCTCTCGCCGAAACGTGCCCACCTGTTTGTAATTTGTCGAACTACTCTTTCGATTCGACAACTCTCGCCTCGTAAAATTTTGCCTCGCGATATACTCCAATTTGACAAACTTACAACGTTACAATATTTGGTAAATTCAATTCAATTTTGTTCCAGCAAGTTAAGTTTCTTTCTTGATTGACACGAAACATGCATCTTGAAAAGAAATTCAAAATTTCCTGAAAATTCAGTAAATCCAATGCCGATGTATTCCGAAGCTTGAAGTTCATTCTATGCGACAAGCATGGTTTCGCGATCGCGATTTGAGAGAGAAATCGAGACGCGTGATCTCAGTCGATCAAGTTTTCTTGTTAGACGTCGATTATTCGAGGACCAAAGAGAGAGGGGTGAGGGGGGCGGGGGGGGGGGGAGAAAAAGGAAATTCTCACGAATGGAATGAATGAAGGCCCCCGCTTGCAAATGGCGATGACGATTTTAATGCGGGCCCCCTCTGTGTTTTCGCGACGCGCGTCAAAAGCACATGGCCGGCTCGAACAAAAACAACACGGTGCAGAGAAGTGAAAAGAGAAAAAGAGAGAAACAACAGGCTTCTGTTTCGTCGGCGCGCAACAATTCGCGGCTCGTTGCGAGATTTTTCCTCGTTTCTTCTTTCTTTTTTCTTTTTTTTTTTTTTTTTTAACAATTTCACCGAAACGCGACAGCGAAGGACCACGCAGTTCTCGCGGGTGGGAAAAATTTCGCGGCTAACGTCGAACGCGTTTTCCCCTAATAATGAGGTGTCAAAATTTGAAACGGGTTTCGTTCGGATTAATCGAGCACGAAAAAGTGGAAATCAGATGACGCGCGAGTGGAACAGAAGGGATTTCAACGGGAAATTATTGTGCGATAAGTTGCGCTGACATTTCGAATTTTCTATCTATCTTTCTTTCCTTTTTTTCGTTCTTTTTTTTTTTTGTAATTATTGAAATCGTTCAGGTGCCGTACGGAATTTACATTCACTTTCTCATTCAATTATTTTCATCGACGGTTATGCATTCCTATAATGTACGTTCGACGAAAATTTTACACCGCTTTCACTTGTACTTGCTGTTTGTATCAGATGTTAACGCAACTTTGACACCGCGTTGATCTAGATAAAGAAAAAAAAATGTAGTGTCTTTGATTCAAATACAAAAAAAGAAAAAAAAATAATAAGAATACATCACGAAGAAAAGTGAAGAAAAGTGAAACACTTGGCGAATTGCGCCTCGGAGTAACAAAACTTTGTCACATATGTAAAAAACGGGGAGAAAATCATCGAAGTGTTTTCTTCACTCCACTGAATCGTCTTCTTCTTCGTTCGAACGTCTGTCAATTGAAATTACTCGAAAATATTTGTTGCTCGGAAAAATCAAATTCCAATTCTTGGAAATTCAATTTTCTTTTTTTGCGAGTGAATTTTCGCGGAAGGACGGCGCCTTTTAAGGAAATTTCATCGTTTATTCCCGTTCTCGCGGTTCGACAAGATGAAACAGAATAGAATTAAACGATCCCGCGGCGGTAGAGTGTTCGACGTCTCGTATCATACGCGGCGATATCATACAATTCGAGGCGGTGGCAACTTTAAAACTTCGTCAATTTTTCATCCGGCGGAAATTGAATGCCCACCCCCTGAATACTCACCCTTTCGCCTCTCTCGTGTTCACCGTTGACCCGCCATTGTCCTGAAATGCAAAATCAAAATTGAAACGAAACGTTCGTCGGGGCGGTTTCTTACGTTTAAACTTGTGCGCATTTCGTGCGAATTTTATTTTATAAATTTCCGTTGTAAAACCGCGGAGGAGAAGATCGTACATTCTATCGTACACCGTTTCGTAGACGAATCGTTCGATTGGAATCGTTTTCGTAAATTTCGTGATTTCGGTCGTCCGTTTTGAGAATTTTGGCGGGGGTAAGAACGTAGGGAAAACATTGTAAATTCTATTCTTATCCATTTGTATCGTCCGATGAATTCCATCTTGGATTATTAGAAATTTCAATTTCTGCTCTTCCGTCCGATTTATGAAACGATTCTTCCGATTGTTTCTAAATGAAAGTATTTGTTGTTGCTTTTTTTTTTTTTTTTTTTTTGGAGAATTTGAATTAGCTCACTACGCGCGCTCTTCGAAACACAATTTGCTCAACTCTCATCCGTCCCTTAGTTATCAAATTGATAACGATGATAAATTGATAACGCGATGATAAAAAAAAGAATTATCAAAAAATAGCTCAATTTGCAAAGTTTCTTTCAGCAACAACGAACAGACGGAAATTTTCAGAATTGAATTCAATTCGCATGAAATTCTACTCTCACATATTTATAGTTGATATCTCATCATTTTGATGTTATCTACTTCGAGTTTCCTCCAACTTTCATGATCGCTGATTTTTGTTTTGAATTTTCACTTGTTGCAGCTGCGTTGAAAAATGTAAACGTTGCGTCCACGAAAAGGTGTGGTGCATCGAATGCATAATTAAATTATGGTATAATAATTATACTGCCCGTCAGGGGGAAAATAAAATTACATATTATATTAAATAATTGTATTATCATATATTTACGTGTTGTTACATTGTTATGTTGTTACATATTCTTATATATATTTAATGATATTGTTGCGTAATTACGAACACTGTTATATGTTAGGCTACTACACCGCTGATTATTATTAAGCTACCAGCATAATTTGCTATCAGAAATATATGAAACAATTGAGATATACAAAATAATATGTATGATACATTTACAATATATATATATATTACATTATTTACAAAAATATATATTTAATTAATATATATAGAATTACATTATTTACAAAAATATATATTTAATTAATTAAAAATATATTTAATTAATTAAAAATACAACATTATATTTTGACTAATTAATATCATACTTTGACGATATAGAATTATATTATTTACAAAAATATATATATATATATATATTTAAAGAGTACAACATTTTACAAGAGAAATGTGTCAAATTGACGCGCAAGTGACGGATGAGGGTTGAATAACTTTGAATACCTGGAAACTTGAAGAGATACGCCCATCAATTACATCGTCGTGCAAAAAAAAGAGGCAGAGCTCAGCCGAGAGCGCTGAAAATAGTTTGATACTCGTTGCGTTTTATTTCAGCGGAAGGCGTAGAAACACTTGAAAGCTATTGAACGTATAGGAATACGACGACGACGACGCGAAATATTAAAATACGCGAACACGGAGGAAAAATCGAGATGCGCTGCGCATCGACGTCGCAATATTCAATAAAGTAAATTTTCGTACGGGTGTTCGTTCTATGAACGTGGCATTTGACAGACTTTATTAGACCAGCGTTGTTTCATCCAGTCTCTGAATGGAAAACGTCGCGCCGCGAATCTGTTTCATCTCGTTATCGAAATAAATACGCTTTGACAGTGGCGCAGTGGCCGTTCACGCGTTTCGAAACAGAGGTATAATTTGGCACAAAGCATTCGAATATTTTGTTCCTTTGTTTCTTCGCGCGCAAAAGAAGAAGAAAAAAAAAAGATCATACACGCGAGAGCTTGCTCGTGGAAATTCACAACCCGCCAATGTGAAAAAAATAATTAGAGCCCTCGCGCGGAATTTTTCGGCTGCAATTTCTAACGAAACTAAACGTTTCCGAGGAGAAAGAGTCTCGCCTACGCTAAATTCATATTCAAGCTCGATGTATGAACATTTTCTACAGAATTCTTCTCAGTTCGATCGTTAAGATTCATAAGTTGATCGTCAGTCGTTGACTGAAGAAAATTAATCGATTAATAAAAATCAATTGTCAGTTTCATCAAAGGAAATTGATCGATCGATGATCGATTTGATGCCTTGAAATTGCGATAAAGCATAGAATTCAAATATCTAATAATTAATAAAACTCCTGGGTTTGCATTGTAGAGTGACCCTACGTATTTAACTACAAGCCTAGTTAACTTATTTCGAGCTCCTTCGAAATTTGTTAAACAAACAATAAAAAAAGAATAACTATATCTCTCTTTGCATCAGGCATTAATATCGTTTCATTGTTCTGCGAATTCTTGCAGGGGCTTCATCGTCTCTCTCTCTCTCTCTCTCTCTGTTAACATTATTGCGAGATTTAGGTTAGGTTTAAGTTTAAGTTAGATTTAGGTTAGGTTAGGTCAGTAGTTCAATCATTGACAAGATATCCAATTGACGATTAAAATTGAAACGAGCTTAGTCGTTAATAATGATCAACGATTAAATTAAAAGTAAAAAATTTCATCCTTAATTGCAATTTTATTTCGTTCAATTCTCGTTCAATTTCGTTCGATCGTTCGTCGCAGCTAACTAAAAGTAGGAGAGAACTTAATCGTTATTTACGATTCGAAACGACGAAATTCGAGACGACGATCAACTTGAAATGCGATTAAAGATCGTTGGGAAAACTATTCTGTCGACAGAATACCCAGAATTTGAATACTGCTTCGTTGAATACTTTTTTTCTTTTCTTTTTTCCTTTTTGAATGCGTATCCGATGAACCTTTCAACTCTCCGTTCGCAAAGACTAACGATTTTTTTCCATGCTCGTTCTGTTCCCGGAACGCCGAAATTTCATTTCCATTTTCTATGAAAATGACAACAAAGCACAGTATATTTTTTTTTTTTTTTTGGAAACAATGGATTAAGCTGTCGACTGTAAAACTCGATAGATGCACGCGTTACGTGTCTGACACACGTTACAAATAATTAAGCTCTTTAATGACATGGTATGTAAATACTATAATGACAAATGATCCGGCGATGCGCGATGTATTTGCTGTTCCGGTTTGGTTAATTCGCGCGATTCGGTTTATATCACCGCTTGTTTCGCGTCTGAATTACAGACGAAATATCGAGGCTAGTCATTGGATATGAAACGTTCAATTATCTTCCTTTCGATTGAAATACTCTTCTTTGTTTTCTATCTTCTTTTTTTTTTTTAAGAACGTACTTCGAACAAATGAAGAGGGATTTCTTTTTCGATTCTAAAACTCCAAAGTAACGACTTAATCGTTAATTAAGAGCCGGATGTTCCGATCGAACAGTATTGTATTATTTCCGCGAAACGTATGATGCCGGTAATAATGCAAAGGCACCAATATTAATAATTATATTATAATTAAATGATTGTTACGCAACTGTGCTGGTTTGTATTTGGTTTGCTTCGTTCGTTCAATTATTATCGAAATTAATTGTTTCGTTGCGAGGTCGATACAGCGGAGGAATCGAAACGTAGAATTTCTTTTGTCATTCTCCGATGTCAAAAATCCACCACTGATTTTCGGGCAGTTTTTAACGTTTTTCAAAAATTACTCAGACGATTTCAATTCCAATTATTTTCAACGCGAGGAGATAAATGCAACGAGAGGATAAGTTGAATTATTAAAGTAACGATCATTTTCACCCTTTCACTGTTTCGTTAATTTACGAAGAATTCTCACTTTCGGCTAATTCGAATCGAATAGAATTTTTCGACGTTCAATGCAATCTATCAATGCATTTGCCCAGGCAAATGACGTATCCCCTTTCTCGAGACAACGATTTATTATAATTCGCCGGCCACTTCGTCTCGTTAAACCCGCTTAATTCTCATTTATTACTCCCTTCGTCGAATAATCCGCGCGAGTGAGAAATATCCGCCGCCGCGCGAGCGTAAATGTATTAAACAATTTCTGAAATCGTGCACGCCAGTTTCAATTTCCAGCGTCGTCGATAATGTTTCTCGCGGAGGATCGTTCAGCCAATTCCACGACGAATACGATCCGCAACGTTCATGCTCATGCGAGAATAATTATTCAAGCTGAACAATAAGAAACGCCGAGAACACGCTACGTGTAACGTGTATGTGTATGAATTTTGTATGATCAAATAAAATTTCTCATCGAATTTATGAAAATTTCGACGTCACTTCATCTTGTTCGATCAGACACTGAATATCTATGCGAACGTATTCTTTATATCATATTATGTTTTGCAGCATAGTTAAAATATTTTTGTTTCTATAACTAAAATTATATATTCATACATAATTGTAATTATACTCACATTCTTTGTATCTGTAATTAAAAACAATGCAACGAGAATATCGTATGGATAATCTGGGATTTTTAAACCTCAAGTAGACTGCAATTTTTATTTATACCAAATTGGTGAAAAAAAAGAAAAAAAAATCATACGACTATCCACTTGGTCTCGTTGTAAAGTTTAAGAATCTCTAGTCTCGAGTTCTTTTTTTTTTCAAAGATGATCATGTAACGAGTGGATTAAAAAATTGTCGAAATTCAAATATGAATCCTATGATCTTGAACACGAAATCTCTCCTCTGCCTTTCAAAATCTACGAAAATCTGCATTAAAATGTAATCACAACGATATTGATTCAGCTATGATCATCACTATTAGAGAATTATGTAAATCTTCAAATGATGATAACAATATATAAAACAATTATTGATTTAAGATTAAAAGGAGCCTCGAGTCCACTTAGAGGTTAAAAATATAATTACTTTGCTTGTAAAATATAAATTAAACGTCCAAAGAGGATAACATATTACAATTATTGAATATATATTGAATAAATGTATGTTGTAAAAATGAATACCTGCTTAATATGTTATTTCTTGCTAATTTCGGGCACCTGTGGATTTTTATGCAACGAAATTTTGCACTTGTGGATTTTTCAACTATGCATTGCTACATTATTACCAGAATTCTGTACGCTTCCGCATTCCAAAAAATTTCCAAAAATTTCCAAATATTACACACGCGTAAAAATCTACTTTCGCGAAACGAAACATCCCCTTTTATTAAACTTATACATTTAACTCTATGAAAATCTCCTATACTGTTCGAGACAAGATAATTATCAGAAAAATTTATTATCAGTATGGTATTGGCAATGTCAAACTTTCAATTTTTTTTGCTGTTCTGTATTGAAACTCAATATTTATTATTCGCCATATTTATAATAAATTTATAAATATATTGTTGTGTGAATAATAATAATTGTACGATATTGAACAAAAATAACTTTTACAAACACATGTCATTGTTTTTTTGTAATTTTGTTTCATTTGAAATTTTATTATTTTATAACTAATGGATTTCATAATTTTATAATTTTATAACTTACAAAGGAAAAGGAAATAAGCAAAGATTGAAAACAAGTTATTTTTCAAACCCTTCAGTTTTTCAGTGGCCTATATTAGTAATGGCACTGGCAATGTCAAACTTTCATTTTTTTTTTTGTTGTTCTGTATTAGAACTTAATATCGTTCGTCATATTTATAATAAATTTATAAATACATCGTTGCGTAGATAAAAATAATTGTATGATATTAAACAGAAATAAATTTTACGAGTACATGTCCTTTTAATTTTATTTCATTTGAAATTTTATTATAATCATAATTTTATAATTTTATAACCTACAAAAAAAAGAAAATAAAAAAGATCGAGAACAAGTTATGACTTTTTCAAACCCTTGAGTCTTTCAGTGACCATCCTACATATTAAAATTATTAATAATACTGTCAATGTTAAACTTACTAAATTTTTCGTTGTTCTGTATTGAAACTTACAATATCGTTCGTCATATTTATAATAAATTTATAAATACATCGTTGTGTACATAAAAATAATTGTGATGATATTAAACAGAAATAACTTTTACGAGTACATGCCTTTTTAATTTTATTTCATTTGAAATTTTATTATTTTACAATTAATAGGTTTCGTAATTTTATAATTTACAATTTATAATTTTATATATAATTACAATTACAATTACAATTTATAATTTATAATTTAATCTACACAAGAAGAGAAAATAAAAGAGATCGCGAACAAGTTATGACTTTTCCAAACCCTTCAGTCTTTTCAGTGGCCTGTATATAGTAAAATTATTAGCAATGGTACTGTAACAATGTTAAACTTACCAAATTTTTCGTTGTCCTTTATAACAAATTTATAAATACATCGTTGTGTAGATAGAAAGAATTTTACGTAGTATCATATCATGTTAAACTACACCCTCCCCCAAGTTCGAGAAAGGCTCACAGAATCTGCTTCTGGACGTTGCCGACGTAAGTTCATTTCCAAAATAGCCGAAGGCCGGCCCGCGTTCGGAATGTTGCCTTCGTCAGCGATCCGAGGTGGCCAAAGTTCCATAATAGATAAAGAGAGGTCATCGGTGGATCGAGCAAGAGGGGGGGTTGTGGATACACGCGTGGTAATTAATGCCGCTGCAGCGCTGCGGGCCAAGAAGCTCGGTGGCGCAGGCCCAAAACCAAACATTCCTCGAGCCACGGCATAAATATATATATATATATATATATACCGCGTCGGTGGCTGTCTTGGTATTAGTTCGACACGTAACAATTATAACCTGGCACACGAGGTCGTTTCTAACGCGAGGTCGCCGCTGGAATGTCGCGAAACTCGATTTAACCGCAAGCTGGAGGACGACGGATTCCACCGGTTTGGCAGCTCGATCGCGGCTTCGATCGATTTCGCATTGCATACGCAGTGGCCAGTGCGAATGATTTCAACAAAAATAACATTTACAAACGCTTTGTCTTTCTTCTTAATTTTTTTTATTATTGTTTCGTTTTCGGTTTTGCCAATTCTCCCCGCTCATTTTCGTATCGAACGTGTCCGACCCCCTTTGCGTCGTTCGTTCTTTCTTTCTTTTTATTCTTCAAGTGTTTTTTAGGGAGAAAATCTTGAGAAAATTCGGAAATATCCGCTTTGATCCTTGGAAATGTAATTAATGGATTTCTTTTTTCCTCGGTATTACATGCGAAGAGCTAAAAAGAAGAAAATAAAAAACGATCGTAAACGCAACAAATGACGTTATGGTTTCTCAGTTATGGCCCGTATATAGGAGAATTGTACCGTACTTTAAGAATAAATTAAATTCAGCTAATTCACCTTGAAACGAACGACATTAAAAACGTTTCAATCCAAGGATCCAAGGATCAAAGCAGTGACAGATATTTCCGAATTTTCTCAAGATTTATCCAAAAACACACACACACACACACAAAAAAAAGAAAATTAATCGACGCAAAGTGTCGACGTTCGAGACGAAAATGGATCAGAATTACGTGATGAAAATTGACAAAACCAAACAGTTACGCTTCGCTTATTCGTCTGAACGTATCAGATACCCGCTTTCATCCTAATCAATCCTCGCGCGTTTCTATTGTCGGTATTGTAGCGAAACTGGCAAGCGTTCTAATAACTTAATAACCTACTGACTAACTGAGCGAGCGAAGGAAAACGCGACATGGTGAACAATAGTGAAGTGAAACTCGGCGATTACAGCCAGTATATATCTGATATTCGGCCAATTTATCTGGCCTCGTTGTTCCATCCCCCCCCCCCTCGAATCTTACATAAGCTTCCGTTCGCGCCTTGTTGCACCGTTTCGAACTCTGTTGCATAAACACAATAGACACACTCGCGAGTGTCGGCGAGTTCGCAAGGTGAATTGAAGCTAATTAATTAAAACAACGTTGAGACGCGTTTACAGTACGCGGAGTGATTCGACGATCCGATGAGAACTTTCGATACTAAACGAAGTGACCGGCTGGGATCGAATCGAAATTTTAGGACGTGAAGTAATTTTTATAAAAAAGTACTCGACGCACTCGACGAGGTGTAGAATTTATTCGCGTAACGATTAAAGTGACTATCAATGACTTTGCGATGAGAAATCTGCAAGAACGCAGAGAACAATCGAATGAGAAGAGAGCTAAGGATAATGAACGGAGAAAAACGTCTAACAGTTCGAGTTCGAGTTCTCGATTCTCTTCTCGTGATTTCTACGCTGATTCACTTCGTAACGTTACGTAAATAATAATGCCAATAATATGTTACTCGCGTAATATCATGCAAATATTACCAGTAATTACTATCGAGTCAAGCAACTCCGAGGAAATGTTAAATCAGAAAAAATACAAATTCGAGATATAATTTGCAACAAACGGAGAAGTACGCGAACAAATGTTTTCAATTTTTCCTTACGAAACGAGCATCGTGAGCTCGTTCTCCAACAATCGGGACAATTGTTCATGCCAGATCGGCTATTTATCGGTCGCGCAACTCGGGTTGCGCTCGGTTGTGTAAAAAGTAATCCCGGCTGTGTGATAGTCATTGAAAAGGGTGGAAACAGAGGAAGAAATCGAATGCAGACCGTTTGCCAACTCGATCGTTTGCCTGCCTGGTGAGACGAATAGTCCGCTTTGTGACAACACTCGTCGTCGCGTTGAATATTCAGCTAAAATAAGCTAAAACAACCGTAGATTGTTATTTCGTCCCGTGAAAGTTTTTCCAACTTTCGGGTAGAAATTGCGAGATCTTCGAATCGCGTCTGATCATTTTTTAAAGTTCATTTTTTTTTCTTCTTTACTCTGCAAACAGTAATTTCTTAAAATTACTTATAACTTTTGTATATATATATATACTATACTATACTACATATACTATATATATACTTTTGTATATATATATAAAATTTTTGAATATATATATACAAAAATTTTATGTTCCACATTAACGAGTAAAAATTGACTTAAATAGAACGATTCTTTCATGTGCGTCAAAAAATTATTGTTTGTACAATAAAAAGAAGAAGATATATTTTAATATAGAATTAATTTAATATAGAATTTAATATAGAATTAATCGACATTGGGGTTAACTATAAAATCTTTCCTTAAATTGCTTTCAACGTGTTGTTATATAGAGAAGAGAAGAATAAATTTTCCAGTAATTTCACGCAGAGAAAAGCCACCCTTGTCGAACATTTTATTATTCGAACGTTACATCGCCGGAATAAAATGCTCTGCTGATAACAGACAGAGCTTCTAATTACGAATAGACATTTTTAATCTGACAATACTGTATTCTCCGAGACTGTATAGACTCGAAAAACAGAGATTCGCAGAAGGGTAGATTCTTCTGCATTATTGTCCAAAGTGATAAAGATAAAACATGGAACAAGAACGTTCAAACACTCTCTCTTCGTAATTCAAATCACAAAAATTATTTACCATAAAATTATTTGGTAAGTTAAATTTTAAATTATACAGCATGTATAGTATAGTATTTATTTTACGAAAATTATTTAGTGAAATAAATTTTAAATTACATACGTAGTACGTTATTTACTATAAGAAAAAAGTTATTATTAAAACGTTTGTTGGAATAAAATTATTGTCACGTCATAAGCGTTCGTATAAAGGGGTAGTTTTAAACACTCGTCGATGTATAAAGAGTTCATTAAACCTTGATGATCGACGATTAAATTTTTTCTTCAAGTTTTCTACCCCAATTCGGAAACAATTTCTAAAACATTTCGTTGCAGTGTAACGATAATGAAACGGGAATTACTTCACTTCGTAACAATTTTTCGATAAACGATATATCTCAAATTTTCGTTCGATTTCTGCCTGAAAGCAGAAGTTGACAGCCAGGCACACTGGTTCTAGTTCACAAATTGTTCGAATTCCTTCGTTACAACATACCAACCCTTCTTCATTGATTCCGTGTATTATATTTTCTCTCTCTTTCTCTCTCATTCAACTTCGTGAATGAGCAAATAAATTCATATTCACCTCGCGAACGAGTTTATGAACCCTTCGAATCTCGACGGGTGGCTGGAAATCATTTTCGAAAAACGTCACAGTCACGGTTTTTTCTTCCTTTATTCTTTTTTAATTATTTGGTACAACAAGCCGCGTCAACAGGCTGGATAAATTAAATATTATCGAGTAACATCGAGCCCGGTAAACGCATTGTTTAATGAAAATTAGCCGAATATTTCGTACACAATGAAAATCTCCGCTTCCTCTCGAACGTTTTTCATTTCCAAAACTTGGGTGCACTGCGGCTGCAATCGACGAAAATTTCATTCGAAACGAAGCATTCGACGGAATTGCTGGAATTGAAACATCGAAGATCACGAAGGTGTTTCGAGTTGCGAAATATTCTGCCAGGTTACGCGTTTTAATCTTTCCAGCCGGTAATAATCGCGCATTGAACTAATGGCTCGAGCCAATAATTAATATGAACCATAATGAATTAAATTCGTCGAAATTAGACGGATCGCGGATTTTCTACTCTCATAATTACGAAAAATACGATTCACTGTTATTCAAATTACGGAGCCCTTTAATTGATTAAATCACTTGTCTTAAAACAGCTGGAAAACTGGAAATTGAAAATTCGACTTTTCGCGTGGCGCAGAATGTAGCTTTCACTGTATGAAAATGAAGTGGAAGAATAGTAATTCAGTAGTAGGACAGGCGTATAAATTGAAAGAATGAATAATCAATAATGTAAAAATAGAACGTATGTAAATTAAATTGGAGCAAATGGAGCAATTGTTCTCCAATGTGCTGCAATAAATTCATTTTCTTCGAATTTTGCGGCTTTCGTCGTATTTGTTACGCTTCATGTCGCTGATGTTGCGAAGAAAAAAAGAAACATGTAACACACTCCAAAAAAAAAAGAAAAAAAAAAGAAAGTACAAGCAAACGATAACTACAATCGGTACAAGTTCACCGATCGTTGAAAAATAAAATTGGCGAAATTCTGAATTTCGAAAAGCTGCAGCCGCAATTTCAATGTCGCCCGGCACGCTTCTCACGCGCCGATGAGAATGAAAATTCGGGCCGGCGAGAAGAAACGCGAAACCGTAAAATATCATTATCGCCCCGCTCCCTCGTGAAGAGGATTTTAATCGCGTAACAGTTTCACGAGAGAGTGTTCGTTCGCCGGGGCCGAGATCTTTGTTCGCTCGAGAGAAAGGTGAGGGAAGGAGAGGGACGACGCGTGTCCCCGTAATTGCAGGGATTTTTTTTCTTCTTTTCATCCCTTCCCCCCTTTTTTCCTAATGAAAGGCCTCGCCGGTCAAAAAGATCCTCGAGCCGAAAAGGGTGGCGGGAATTATAGAGGGGACCGAGGCGCCTGCGAGTTTGATGGAGGCGCAAAGTGCCGGAAAAACCACGTCGCTCGCATCGTGCAATATCGTACACTTTTATCCGAAGAATGTGTATCAACGCGTTAATAACGAAGACTAAATATATGTATGTAGTATTTATATATATGTAGTATATATATATGTAGTAAATCAGTAGTATTTATAATTAAAAATATGTATAAAATACATATATATGTACATATATAATACATATTTTTAATTATAAATACTACTAATATTATCATTATAATTAATTAATTTTATCAATATTAAAAATTATTTCTTTTTAATGTATATATATATTATTTAATTTATTAATTTATTTTAAATTTTTAAGTTTAAACAATAAATTATAAAATCTTTTCTATTAATAATTAATACTGAAATCATAAATTTTAATTTTTTTTTTACGATTATATAATTAAATTTATAGTTTAGTCCCACAAACTTTTTATATGATAAAATTAATTTAATAAAAATATTATGTATAAGTAGATTCTCCTTTGACGAAAGTTTTCAACTTTCGAATGAAGCGAAGGTTGAAGTGGAAGAATTTTATTCAACGCTTTCGATTCACCTTTTTATGAAGAAAAAAAAAGAAATGTCGTGCCTGCTTTAATTCTCGCACGTATTGTTATGCATTTCTTCTACGTCAATACGTAGACTAGGAAGATGCATAAATGTTCGAACTTTACGTATTAATTTTCTTACTAATCACTTCTTCGTACTTTTATATCCCTGCAATCTATTTGCCGAAGTATCCACCACGTATATTGGCAATACCAAAAACCTCAACGCGAGAATCTCTCGAAACTCGCAACCCCCACCCGAAATGAAGTCATGAAAAATGGACGAAAATTTCCAGGAGGAAAAGATCACGAAAAATAATCACGAGATCGAGCGAATTCGAAGAGTTATACCTAAATGTAATTAAAACATTAACGGAACAACGGAGAAGCGATGATTCGACAGGTGAACAAAGGATTCGGGAGTAGAGTGGGGAAAGAGAGTGGAAAGGAGAAAAGCAAAACGGAAAAAATGGAAAGAAAGAAAGAAAGAAAGAAAGAAAGAAAAAAAGGAAAAAAATCCGATCGGGCACAGAGGGCGACACGGGCGGAATAGCTTTTTATTTAGTCGAGTCGATTTAAACTGGTCGAAGTTCGATCGGTTTTTTTCCTCTCCCCTCCCCCCTCCCCCCGGAAACTGGCTGAAATCCCTGTCGTGACGCTATCGAGAATGGCCCGGGATTCAGGAATGGATTTCAATGGGGGCCGGCTGCAACGCCACCTCCCCTGGGTATCGCGTTTTGCGGATCCGCTTTAACGAACCGTGCGATCCAGTTTACCGTACCGCGTGTAGTTAGGCGTGAACCCATCCGCCGAGGATCATTACGAGGACTTCCTCCACCTCCTCTTTTCAAGGACAAGTGGAAAATCCCGCGGCACGCGTGAGAGGCTTCCTCCTGAAGGCAGCTTTCCCAAATCGTTAAATTCGTACACACAGAACGCACTTTGCCCTATCGCACACGCGAACGCATACGCGCGAAAATGAAAAAGTTGTTAGCGGGGAAATTTTGCTGAATGCTAAATTGGCAGGTGAATGATACAGGTTGGACTCATGCGATTCGAACTGGATCCCCTTGCGTTTGGAATAACGCAATAAAGATAAAAGGGGGGAGGGGGAGAGAAGTTGGCGAATTATTGGTTTTTAATCTCCTTAAATATAAAAATATATTTTGTTCGCTGTCTAATTGTTTATAATCTTCAGTATTAAGAAATATATTCTTTTTTTTTTTACAAAGTGGTTATATGATACTCCTCACGGTAGGAATAAGTATACATGAAGTCTCGGTAGATTTAGTGTTAAATGTAAAAAAATATTTTGTTCACTACTTAATTGTTTATAATCTTCATTCTGTATTAAGAAATATTTTCTTTTTTTTCAAAGTGATCATGTGATCTGTCACGGCATAGGTACACATTAAGGCTCGGTAGGTTTAATGTTAAATATAAAAAATAAATAAAATTAAATATAAAATAAATAAAATTAAATATTTTGTTCACTACCTAATTGATTATAATCTTCATTCTATATTAATAAATATGTTCTTTTTTACAAAATGGTCATATGACCCCTCACGGTAGGAATAAGTATACATGAAGTCTCGGTAGGTTTAGTGTTAAATATAAAAAAATAAATTGTTTATAATCTTCAGTCTGTATTAAGAAACATGTTTTTTCTTTTTTTCAAAGTGGTCATAGGAACAGGTATACATGAAGTCTCGGTAAATTTACTATTAAAGGCGAAGTGCCGCAAGCCGGCAGACAGAAAGCGCAGATATCTCGTTTTATTTTCTTTCTCGATCCTCGTCTCTCGATCGAGTCGAAGTTTCAAATTTGCGGCGCAATTATTGCGTTATCGACGCTCACGACGCAGTTCTCTGTTGTTCGTAATTGTTCGTTCGGTGAATAAATTCGAGTAAAAAACGAGGTGGGAAATTCCGTGGTGCGGTGTTAGGCGCTCGGTAATATTATCGAAATCAATTCGCGTGATCGTTATGTGCAATGTCGTTTAACGCCTGGAAAACGAGCAAAAACCGCCGTTCGACGCGACGCGATTTAATTATTCTATGTATCATAATTTATATGTGTTACACGTATCATAAATATGTATTATAAATATCTATATATATATATATATATATATATATATATATAAATGTACATACATATCGTTGAAATTCAAATGGATTTAATTTATCACCGTATTATATGCATCATAAGTTATATGTAGATATAAATATATTTACATATTATTAAAATTTGAAATAGATCTTCTGTATAATATAAATACACAGATAATTATAAATACATATACGTATAAATATAAATATACAGAATTATAGAATAAATAATATACAAAAATATATAGAATTATATTAGTACATATAATTAGAATATAGAATTATATTAGTATATATAATTAGTATATATAAGGTAGTAATATCTCATATGTAAAATAATAATATATAGAATTTATATATAAAATATTAAAGACTGGTTATCCTAGCATTAAGACACATTTTTGACATTTCATATATATGTGATATATATAATATATAATATATGATATCATATATATATATACAGATAGATAATATAATCATATATATAAATTGTTAAAGTCTGGTTATTTTAATATGAAGACACATCTGCACCGAATGATATACCTATCTACTTCCCATCCCACGTGTTTTCGCAAGCGTATCGATTTAATCGAAAACACATCGCACAAAGAGACGAGAACGTTCTTCGTTGCTTCGAAAAAACGAAATTTCAAGTTTCACGCGGATGCGAGATATCGTCGTTCGAGTGGAAACCGTAATTTTTAATGTATCTCATGCTCGTTCGCTCGCCCCACGCACAGTGAAGCAGGTCAGTGACAGACGCTGAGTCGGCACTTTTTTCTACCAGCACCACTACGGCGAACACCGACACCACGAACCGCTGCCGCCAGACGTACGCGTTTTCAGAAAAGAATGTCGGCCACGGCGCGTTCAACCACCCCTTCCCCCCCATCGCAGTCTACTGCCACTGTGCGTACCGGCGCTTTGAAGCCAATTCGCGACATATTGATTTGAAATAAACGTTACCAGCTTTACGCTGCACGTTGGTATTTCTTTTTTTTTTTTTTTTTTTTTTTTTTTTTTGAGCCGTTGGAGCGACGAAATTTTACAGAGAACTTGGAACACGCTCGTCCAATTCGCGCGAGAAATTAATTTTCGCAACTCTGTCGGATATATTTTCTTCGTTGGAAACTGTTATTATTACTATTTTAATACGAACATTACTGTTCACACGAGATTCAAACTCTACGAGTTCAATAATATTCGTTGATAATATAAATTTAATAATTTTCAATAATTCGATGATTTAATTTTCTCGATGATTTTTTTTACGCGTGCCGCCAGTTGTGATTTTTTTGAAAATATTACACCGGTCGAACATTTCGCCATTTCGGCCTGATGAAGCATCGGCGTGATAATCGTAAATTTCTCACCGTCGCAGAGTGTTCCTGTCGCAGTGTCAACGACGCGAAAGTAAGGTGAAAAATTTCACATATTCACAAAGGACTCGGTGTAAAAATATTATTCCAACGTGAATGTTTTGGAAACCGTGCAATTACCATTTGAAATGATCCTTCCCTCTTGCATGAAGCGTGCAAAATATGCTCGGCGTGTCAACGTTGCATTAATTTCTCTTTATTTTTCTGCACATAATGCAACGAAAGGGGGACACGCGCGACAAAAGCTTGGAGAATTTTCTTTAAAAAAAAAAAAAAAAAGGTGAAAAAGGAGGAAACAGAAATCAAGAGTTATTCGATCGTGTTGTTGATGGCGGGACAATAACTTTCCGATCCTTTACACGGCACCGATAATGTAAAAATTGTGTCCCTATTATTCTTCCGGCGACAAAAGTGAAAAAAAGGAGGGGAAAAAAAACGTAACAATTTACAAGCTTTACAAACGCAGAAAAAATTTACGAATCAAAACTTCGTCGCGGAATGAAATTGTTGTTTCCAACCGATCGATTACTTGACAGATTAAATTTTCGAATTTTCCGCAGAATCGTAAAAATCCGAGAGAACCATCTCCCTATTTATTACTTGGGGGGGGGGAGGCAAATTACCCCAGCGAGAGAGCTCAGGTGGCATAATGAAAGCTTACTTTATAAGGGGCATAAGTAGTTAAAGGCCGTGAAATATTTTACGGGGGGGAAGAGATTCGAGACGTTATCATCGTCTAGATCGAAAACTAACGCTATAGATAACCGCTCGGTCGAAAGTGACCAAGTGTCCCTAACTTCCGTGCCGTTGAGCGTTAAAATTTTAATAAGTTGGCGCCGAGCGTGATCTCGAAAAGTTCCTCGCCCGTCTTCGCAATAATCACGGTTACGAACTCCGTTTGTTCGAGCCAAATTTCAGCCAATATCCGATTAAGTAAACTCCCGCTGCTGCGGGAGAACCACTTATTCGAGCCTGAAACTCTCCGAACGAAAACATTTTATTTTCCTTTCCTTCTCTTTCTCTCTCTCTCTCTTATTTTCCCTCACTTTTTAATTGTAATCGCCAGATCGAAAACACCTCGTGTTGTCTTGTACACCTAATTTTTGAACTGTTTAATTTAATTCTTACTCGTAATGAACTCGAGCCTTCATTTGTGTGTGTGGAATGTGTTTCTCTCTCTTTCTCTCTTCTTTGATCTCTTGACGGTAATGAAGAGTATTTTGAGACAATTTTATCGTTGTTCGGACAAGAAGAAAAGGAGAGGAACCAGAGGAGACGTTTCTTTATGAAAGAAACGAACTATGTTACTTCCGTTCGTTTTCAGCTCGAAATTCGCCGCGATAATTGAAAGAAACGTGATACTGTTTCCCTAAAAAGTGTGATTTTTCTAAATTTTTTTCCATCTTGCAACGTGGACGTTGGAAACGAACCTCCGTGTGCGTGTGTGACTTTTTTACTTTCCGTGCTTCGCGCAACAAAGAGGCGCAAAAAAAAGACAATTTTCAACGGCAAAAGAGGCACATTGTTGTAAAAACAAACGGAGAAAATGTTACGATCAATGGCACAATCAAAGTTGGACGCGGATGCGACGCTTCTTTTTTCTTTTTTTTATCCGAGCAAATTCGGGCGAAAACAAAAATATTTCTAACAAACCAAAGGAAAGTTAGACGACCATTAAAAAAAAA
The DNA here is from genome assembly GCA_032399595.1 of Tetragonula carbonaria. NCBI lineage: Eukaryota > Metazoa > Arthropoda > Insecta > Hymenoptera > Apidae > Tetragonula > Tetragonula carbonaria. The sequence continues at coordinate 4,209,935 of JAUCRC010000011.1, read as the reverse complement.
AAAAAAGAAGAAGAAGAGACCCAGTCGAAAAATATCACGGAAAAATCTAATGTTACGTGAAAATATCTGTCTCTGTTGCAATCAAACTGTGACTTCGCCGGCGCGCATATGTGTGTGTGTGTGTGTGTGTGTGTGTGTGTGTGTGTGTGTCCATTGATTTAATTTGATTTTACAGCGAAAATTTTACAGGGCGAGCGCCCCGGCATTTTGTTTACAGAGTGAATTAAATCCATCGGAAACACTCGGAAGATCTTACGAATCCGGACGCGGTGGAATACGTCTCACTAACAATGTGTAACTAGTTGCACTTACAACGAAACTTCCTAATAGCAGCGAAGTTTATCCAAGCAACTAAGTAACTCAAAGTCGATCCGACATCTCTCTCACGGAAGATACACCGTGACTATGGCAACGTATATTAACTCCTGTTTAATACTTACGTGACAAATAAACTCGAAAATTATGTGCAAATAGCCCATAGAAACAACTGTTCCAACAACAGACACTGACGAAAGTACAATAACTGACCCGTTTGCTCGATGGATATTTAGTTTGGTCGAATTTTATCGAACGACATTCAGTTTCATCGATACGACTTACGTGACGAATAAACTCGAAAATATCTTACCAATAGTGAAATAATTGTTTCAGTAACAGATTTTGACGAAAATACAATAATTGGCCCATTTACAAAAAGGATACTTAGTTTTATCGAATCTATTATTTCGAAGGATATTTAGTTTTATCGATATAACTACATCACGAATAAACTCGAAAATTATGTGCAAATGTTCTACCATTAATGTGACGAAAATATAATAATTGGCCCATTTGCTCAAAGGATATTTAGTTTTGTCGAATTTATTATTTATTATTTAGTTTTATCGATATGACTACTTACGTGACGAATAAACTCGAAAATTATGTGCAAATATTTTACCATTAGTGAAATAATTGTTTCAGTAACAGACTTTGACGAAAATACAATAATTGGCCCATTTACAAAAAGGATACTTAGTTTTATCGAATCTATTATTTCGAAGGATATTTAGTTTTATCGATATAATTACGTGACGAATAAACTCGAAAATTATGTGCAAATATCCTACCATTAATGTGACGAAAGTATAACAATTGACCTATTTGCTCAAAGGATATTTAGTTTTGTCGAATTTATTATTTATTATTTAGTTTTATCGATATAACTACTTACGTGACGAATAAACTCGAAAATCATGTGCAAATATCCTACCATTAGTGGAATAATTGTTTCAGTAACAGATTTTGACGAAAATACAATAATTGGCCCATTTACACAAAATATACTTAATTTCGTCGAATTTATTATTTCGAAGGATATTCAGTTTTATCGAGAATGATACGATTACTCGAATAAATATCACGTTAAAAAGATTCCAATGAGAGTGCATGTAATTGACGCATATGCTCGAACGTTATTCAGTTATATCAAAAATAATACGATCGCTGGGATTAATATTGATTTAAAAAGATTTCGACGAGAGTGCAATAATTGATGCATTTCCTTCGAACGTTATTTAATTTCATGGGAAATAATAAATAATACGACCACTCGAGTAACTGTCTATAACAGTATAATTGTACAACTTATCGAATAATTATCACGTTGAAAGGATTTTGAATAAAAAAAGAAAAAGAAAGAAGATGAAAGTACAGTGAAGCAGTGCGTTTGTTTGAACATCATTTAGTTTTATCGAAAATAATAATACGATTGCCTGAATTGATATTACGTTAAAAATATACCGACGAGAGTACAATAACTGAACTGTATTTGTTTCAACGATACTTAGTTTTATCGAAGATGATGTGATTGGTCGAATAAGTTATTACGTTATTTTACGTAATATTATCGTAAATATTATCGAGTGCAATATAACGCATTAATAATTTATTGTCGACAAACGGCTGATTTGCCTCACGTTTGTTAAACACTATCCTTACTTACTCGGTTCTCGTGACACGGTTGACTCTCAGGATGATAAAATGACGGGTCAATTTCGAGACGGTACGCTTGCCAGGCTTTATAGCCTCCGTCTATTTTATCACTGCAATTAGGCTACCGTGTCACGCAACACTTGAACCTCTTGTGTCGACTCTCGACTTACACTCGACTTACGTTCTGAAGGGATATAACTTTAATCGCCATTGAGAGCCATTCGTTAATCAACGTTCGAGTAAAACATCTATTTTCCTCTTATTTTATTTTATTTTATTTTTTTTTCCAATAAATTTTACACTCTCGGTCAGACGTTGTTCATCCATTTTTTTTCTTTTCAAGTTCGTTAACCGATGATTTTTTACGATCCTCTCTCTTTTTCATCTGTTTGATCGTTGATGAAATTTCGAATAATTTCATCAAATCGTGACGAGTTCGTTCGATGATGACAGAACCGCGATGACAGTTGCTTCTTTTTTCTCACTTTTTCCTTTATTTCCTCGCCTCGCCTCGAATAGAAAGAATTTTCACTCCACGCGCGTTGTGTGTTGTTCTCGATTTACTTTTTCAAGTAGAATCACCCCTTTCCCGGCTGCTGTAGCGCCAATTATACCGGTTATATTCTCTATACGGGGTGTTCCAGTTTCTTCCGGCCAATGCTTTATTAAGAAGTTACAACGAAAATAGAAAATAACGAAGAGAATGATACTTGAATCTCCGATATACGCGATATACACGCGTCCGATTTATTGCGTGGGTAACTTGATAATAATCTCGTGCGAAGCAATAGGCAGAACAGAAATTAAAAATAAACGGCTGCAAACGACATCGAATGAAGTAGCTTAACTTTCGACAAATTTCATTCAACTTCCGACCGAGCATTAACAATTATATATAACCCCTGAGAAGTGTCTGAGAAGAAAATTCTTCGTCACGTGCTTGGAATTTCTACGAAAGACACAGCGCCAAGAGAAACGGAGAAAGCCAATTGTAAGTCGAAGCCGGAAACAGAATTCGACACGTTATTATTAACCCCCCTCCCTCCCCCTCGTTGGCGTATAAATTAAATGAAATCAATTAAACAAAGTTGAACTGATTGGATCAAATTAGATTGAATTAAATTAAATGAAACGGAGTAGGCAATTCGAGATACAGGATGTAAGGGTTGAAAAGACACCCCTCTCCCCGCCCACAGATATTATAAAATGTTAATAAAATATATGAAATCTTCATTTATATTAATGAGATTTCTTGGATGGTTCACCTATAATATTTACGTCTTTGAGCAAACATGTGTAAATATAAACGTGGGAAGATAGGAATGTATGATAGCATAACAGCTACAAGAATACCACAGTAACTAAAGATAAAATTAATCCACGAGTTCAGGAAATCTGTAACTCCAGAAATCTGGACGAGAACTTGCATAATTTACAGCTGAATATAAGCATAATAATTCTCCAGTTATACCTATTGGATATAATGCAATAGATAATGTATACCTTAACCATATAAGAAGATAGGGAACAGTTATTGAGATTCAAGTAGTGAAATAAATGTCTAATTATTTCTGTTATTGACCATGCTAAGATGGCTAATGGAAGACCAAAAGATGATGCTGCATAATTATCTGGAGTTGCTAATAGTACCCCACTTACAACTATAATACAGGATTTGATTTAACTGAACCAGTCATAGCATGGAATATCTCCAAAATAGCAGCACGTTGAAAGATAACAACAGGCCATTTAACATTGTGCCATAAAGTTGCTTTTGTCACAGAAGAGTAATCATTTACCACAAATTTATAAAATATATAACTCCAGCCAAGAGCTTGTAGCAAATTATAAGTTCTTAAATATAATAGTCCGACATTATTTGATTTCTTTGATTTCATATTTACGTTCTTTAATTCAGAGCGATTTTATTCACTTATAACAATAGATATATATTTTACAAGAGCAAATAAATTACTACATTCTCGTATACTTTTCACACTTATATAATCTAAAAACATGAAAATGCAGCGGATGAATTTCCGACGATTTCTTGAAGCAGCGGAAAGGATTAATTTATTAAATAAGCGTCAAGTTGGCATTAATTGCATGACTGTTGTTTGTAGTTCCGATGTAGAAGACTGGCTAAGAAAACAATCAAGCATGTAGAAAAATATTTCAGAGTTAAAGAGTTAAAAAGTTTCAGAGTTAAAACAACTACCGAACGGATGGTCAATTAAAGGGGCAGTTTTTCAAATTTCCAAAAATTTCACCTCTCGCGCGAACTTCGCCCCTTCGCGATCTATCGAGCGCGTGCCATCCTCCTTCGATTAACGGCACGGTCCATTTCTCAATTGCTCGTCGCGAGGAAGCGAGTTCGGCCACGGCGACACGGTAAACGGAAGCGAGTAAATTGGTCAGCGGTGGGAAATCGGACGGGGGCGAAAGTACGGTGACGTGGCACCGCGTCAAGCCCCCGGGCGGATTAATTTAAGGGCCAGATAAATCATCCCGCTATCTCGCCGGCTACGGCAAAAACATTTATCTTCCTGCTGGTGGTGGTCTGCTCGCAAACGCTCTGCCCCTTCTACGACACACCCCATCACTCGAAACTCGCGGTTATAATCGCGACCGCCGCATCGGTGCACGTCATTATCCGCGAGGAAACACCGGCAGATCCAAACTTGAGATATTTTTTTCTGTTTTTAAACGCACCGATTCTTTTTTCTTTTTCTCTTAGTACTCCTTTGAGGCTGTTAGTTTCGAACAAATTCTGAAATGTAAATACGTGTGCAGTATCACGAGGTTTTAGCGAGGTCATACTCGCTGCGTCACAGAGTATCGCGATGATACTAATTTTCCGAGAACTTTTCGCATTTTCGAATCCCTCACGAATGAGTGAAAATAAAATGACATCCAGTTGTTAACCAATCCGGTGTAGGATCGAGGTTCTAGGAAATGAGGAACGAAGTGAAAAGATATATTGATTTTAAACTGTTTGTTGTACTAATTATGCACGAACAGTAGTACGTGTTCAGTCCTATATAATACGTGTATATGTCTATATTTCTATATTAATAGGAATAACACACGATTGTAAGGAAACACGATTTTTTTCGTTCTTAATTTCTCCGTTATTATTGCATTACTGTATACTGTGTCTGTGTGTTATAGACACACTATTATATATTAGTATATATAATACTATTATACTATACTATTGTACTATACTAATACCAACATATTATATATAATACTACATATATATATTATATATTATACTATTATAATACATATAATAATATATTATATGTATATTATATGTATTATATATATATGTATGTATGTATATATATGTATATATATGTATATATATTGTATTATATATTAGACACATTATTACTATATATAAGTATATAGTAATTATATATTATACCATTACTATATATATAGTATATAGTATTATATATTATACCATTATTATACCATTATTATACTATTGTACTTATTGTACTGTACTAATACTAATATACTAATATACTATATATAATACTACATTATATATTATACTATTATTATACTATACATAGTAACATACATACATACGCACATACTAATAATTATATCAATAACAATTAAATACGTTTCATTACCAATAACAGAATAATACTATATCTCTCAGCTGTACGAATACTTTCTACTCATATACTTTCCTACTCTAAACGTAGAAAGACACATTCTCTATATTGACACTTTCACAGGTATTTTCACATTTAGCGCAGGAAATATACAAATATAAAATAGGATAAGTAACAGTATCTAAGAAAATCTAAAAAAAAAAGTGTGAAGAATAAAGAAACATGGAAGTTACCGAGGTAAAAGAGTAATTCGTGGCTGAAAAGAAGTTGTTACGATCAATCAACCTTGAGCTGCTAGTCCTCCTCTCTCTCTCGAGGCTCCTCTCAGACTCCTCTCAGGCTCGCCTTGTCAAAACTTATTTTCGGTGAACTTTTACACGGCTGAAGTTTGTTTGTACTGCATGCCCTGTAATTGGTTGTCCCATCGTTCTCGTTCCTCTTGCTTTTGTCTGAGGACGAGCGGAGTCCTCGTTAACGTGAACTCGAAGAAAATCTCGTAGTTAACGCATGAGATGCCCCCCTCCCCTTCAGAAACCCCCCTCGGGCTAATTCGAACAAATTGGAGAATATTCTGAATACTCGCCTCCTTTGGTATCTTTTCGTATCCGACATTCACGAGGATATTCTCTATTTTCGCGTTACACCAGTATACCTCATTCTAAGTACGAGTCGCCTCGTTTGATGTAACGAACGAAGCCGTTGAAGGCGGATATTTTAATTACTTCACGGTGTCGTTCGTACAAGTACAACCTACGACACGCTAACTCCGTTACGAGAGACGACGTATCTTCGAGTTGTGTTATTCGTACGATATTCGCGAACTTTCCTCGAGGAACAAGTTATTTGGTACAAGGGGGTGCGTGATACCGTACAAAGGGATGCTAAAACCTGCAAAGTGCAGGGTCAAGTTTATGACCTTAAGGCGCCTGCAAGCTAACGACGTTGTGTACGATACTTGTAAAATAATGTATTGTTGATGGTGCGAGTCGCTATGCACAGGGTGGAAAGGAAAGTTTGTACTATCATAGATGAAAATTCTTTATACGATGAGAATTCTTTCGATTTGATGGAAAGATACATGTAAAGAGTTACTGCCGAATTTCAAGGTCGAAAAGGAAATTTTTTTTCTCCTTCTTTTGCATTTTGTATTCTACTCGTCACGAAAGTGAAACTTTCCCAGAGGAATCTAATGGCTCCCACGAATAAATGGCAAACAGTGATTTACATGTCGCTATGAACAATACTTGTGAAATAATATAATGTTAAAGGTATGAACGTGAAAAGAAAAAAGAAAGAGGACAAAGCTAAATATGATGTAAAACATAACGTGTTGTTAAGGATACGAGTGTGAGAAAGAAAGAGGACCACACTATATGTTCAGAATAATATGATACTGCGTAAAGTGTACAAGCGTTTTACACCATGTACAATATTTTTAAAAAAATATGACACTAAGTGTGAGAAAGAAAGAAAGAGAGAACATGTCGAGAAAAAACAATGAACAATGTGATTTGGTCATCGAGTGAAAAATTTAGAAACATTTGTTGCTCGTTAAGAAATTGATCGTCGAAGAATTTTTCCCAACTATGTTATGAAAAGTGTTCGACTGATTAGAACGGAATTGCTTCTCTCCGTGGAATTGGCGATTAATTGGCGATTTCCGATTCGTCAGGCTGGTAATTGAATGTGCTTTGACTTGCACTGACATTATTGCGTATTTTGTGAAATATCATCGCCCTGTTATTATCCGTATCTCGTATTACAAATCACGTGAAAATATCATGTTACCTGCATTATTATTATCGTGTATGTGTATACGTATCAAAAAATTCTTCGCACTCTCACTTGTGTAATCAGATCTTTATGCATTTTTAAACGAATGACAGAAACAAAAGGTACAAAGGAATTTATCTCATCTTCAGACTCACCTGTTCCGTATATATATATATTTTCGCTCGCGTAACTTCGCACTTCGATCTTCAGATATTCCACAAACTCATAGAAAGCCACGGTCTGCTTACGATTTCATTACCGCGATCGGCGGTAACCGATATGCTAGTAAGTAGAACGATCTCGTTGCAGATTGCTTGGACGTGAACGACCAAGCAGAAAGCACGCTCGGTCGCGAAACTCGTTACCTCCGATGAGAAGAGAAAAAAAGAAAAAAGAAAATTCGAGCTGCCTCCAGGAGGGGTAGAAAAGTAAGAAGAAAAAAAACTTGGCAGAGAAAAAGCTGTCAAGGTTGCCAAGCGTGAGCCCCGACTTTAGCCGGCACAGTTCACGGTATTAAACGTAACAAGCCGATCCGCGTACGTACGATGCCGGCCGGCGACTACGTGTGATTATGTGTAAGGCTTAATTACGGAAAACGGCCGCTAACTGAGATAATAGAATGCCGTGCTGCGGAATTAAACTGTATTAACGGAACCGTGCATGCACCGTGAAATAAATCAAAATGCTAATGTTGCGCGCCGCGTCAGCCACCCGCGGCATTTCGCGTTCGACAGAATGAGATCGCCCGCAAGAATTAATTCGAGACGAGAATCAATTCGGACGAGCAGAGAGCCTTTCGATATTTTTTTCACGTGGCAACTTCATTTTTCATCGCTCGTAATTTCAAATCGAATATCATTTTGTCACGATTTTTATTCCAGAAAGAAATAATCGTAGAATAATGAACGTGAGTTGATTCTCAAGGCTCGAAGCGTCTATACTATGAGATATTTTCACACGTGGCAAAGCGAGGACGTTCCTTTTCTTTTTTTTTCTCGAAAATCATGTAAATCGTCATGGCGTGTGATAACAATTTTTTTTATTTTTTATTTTTTTTTTTTTTTTGCTCTCGTAGGAAATCGTGGCACGTAACAAACAGTACAAAAAACATTACTCTTTGGGCATTTCACGAATATTTTCTCGTGTGAAACGCGTATTTCGTGGAACATACCGAATTCCAAATGGAAATTCGAATTTATCCCGTCGACAACTCGAAAAATCGCTTCTACGTTAAATATATATATATATATCATATATTCCTCGAACGTCGTCGTGTTTCTCTTCGCTCCAGAAATATTTCCAATTATCACCGAGAGAGAGAGAGAGACACAATTCCAAACGTTAATTAGTTAATTGTTTCCTCATCACTGACCAATCCAAGAGAAAACGTAGCAACGTTCTTCCTTTTTCTTCTTCTTCCTTCGTTTCTCTTCTTTAAAAAACACTCGAGTTACGCGAGTGTATGCTGGCAGGTACAAGTCGAATATGTGCATAGAAAATGCGACATATACCCGCGCGCTTGCTCCTCCTGTTTCTATTTGACATGGTTGCATTCCATGCATTAAATGTAATACGGAAGAGACCGTGCACGGATGCATGCATGAATAGTTCATGCGAACAGCTGAACATTCGTTGGCTACCTCGATGAATCGAGCTGCCGATCGACTGCGAAAGAATTTCAAGCGGGGTGAAAAGCAGCCACGGGGGCGTCCGCGGTCCCCTCCCCCCCCTCTTTGCTTTCCCCCCGTCCGGCGTTATCGAATGTTTACAGTTATCGATGCACCAGCATCGAAAACCAGCGTGCACTTACTTCTTTCGTTTCGTCCGCCACGATCCGTTTGCGAAATGTCGCGTGAATATGTAATACCCGTGTCAGCTTATCTGCAAGCGTGTTAAGCTACGTTTTATGTACATTCCTCTCCTTATTTTTCGTTTTCTTCCTCTTTCAGGAAATTGACCTACCACGCATTACATTAATTGTACTATATACATTACAAAACAGTATATATATACTACTTTATATATTACTTTAATACTATATGTATACTATATATATATACTACTTTATATATTACTTTAATACTATATGTATACTATATATATATGTAGTGTAACATATAGTATATAGTATGTAGTATATAGTATATAGTATATATTTTTTCTCTTTCCAGGAAATTATTTACTACATGTTATATTAATTGTATTACATATATTACAAAATTATATATATATATATACTAATTTATATATTACTTTAACAGTATACTATATGTAGTGTATATATATATACATAATATACTATATATGGTATATACATTTTTAATGTATAATACATAGTATATAGTGTATAATATGTAGTACATAGTATACAGTATATAGTAGTATTAGTATGTAGTATACATATGTATATATAATATACATATTTCTTCTTCAAAAAATTATTTACTACATATTATATTAATTTTATACATATATTATAAATTATGTATACACTACTTATATATATTACATATAGTATATACAATATATATTTTATTTTTTCAGGAAATTATTTACTACATGTTATATCAATTGTTGTACATATATTACAAAACTATATATACACTACTTTAATAGTACACTACATATAGTATATATACTATATATTTTCTTTTCTCAGGAAATTAATTATTACATACTACATTAATTGTATATATTACATTACATATATATATATATATATATATATATATAATAATTCTAAAATTATATAAATTGAAATTAAAACATTTATAGTGTACTATATTACACTCATTGTAATATACATACCGCAAGATTATCACTACCTAATACATCAATTATAAGTGTGTTAACGCTAAATGCATTTTAGAAGTTTGCTAGAAAAATCATTCGCTGTTGCACTTTCCCCTTAATTTATGGCATAGCTGAAAGACGAAAGAGAAACGATGGTCTAGAAGGCCGGAAGACGATTGCCGGGAGACTACGTGGCCGCCATGATGGATGGTGAGGATGGATTACAGTCTGTCGAACGAGACGAGACGAGACGAGACGAGACGAGACGAGACGAGACGAGACGAGACGAGACGGTAGACATAACTAAAACGTTTACGTGCCCGATTGCAGCTGTTGACTGTTCGTCGAGTGTCGCTGGTCGATCCTCAGGGACGAACTGGTATCGTTATTCCATGGTTAGTCTTCTATCCTACGCGACAGAATTTCTAATTCGTAAGACTCTTCCAGGAATAGGGCACTGTAAATCGTGATTCTACGGCCTATCCTAGGGTCGCGAATCGATCACGTGCGTTTGTTTAGGTTTGCTCAGGTCTCGCCTCGTTGCACAGACGATGTTTGTACAAAGAGGAGCAAAGGATAAGTAAGAGACTCGAATACTGTTTCCAAAAGGAACTAGCCAGAAACAGAGAAAAGTTGCCTTTTCATAACAGAACTTTTCAGTGTCTGAGTGTGCTCAGCTTATTATATTTTATTTATATTTATTATAAAATATATATATAATGAAAATATAATAAATATATATATAATATTTTATACATAATATTTTATAGTTTATGGATTTAATAATATAATAATAAATATAATAATAAAAATTATGTATTATGTATTATGTATTATGTATTATGTATTACGTATTACGTATTATTTATTACGTATTATGTATTATGTATTATATATATAAAGTATATATTATATATAGTATACATATTTCATTTATTAAAATATATAATATTTTAGTATATATATATATATATATTAGTTTATAATATATATATAGTTTATAATATATTAATTTTTTATAGTTAGCCCAGAATCTCTGTACGCGTAATTATTAAAAAAAAAAGTTCATACACGTACGTTAGCAGAAATATTTATCTATTTAGAATGAAGTATATCTCGTCAGTTGTTTGGTCCAGTTTTCACGATATATAGTGATATATCCTATTCAATAATATGTGTTTCGAAAAGCGAAAACTAAGAGCAGAGAACTGAGAACAAAGTTGAATATCTAATATTGAAGGCTCAATGCTATCTTACTGTAAAACTATAAATACTCCAATCTCTTCGAGTTTCGTAGAGTGATAAAATCTGGAAAAAAAATACCGAGCGAATCTTTAACAGCCTCGATAGAATTCGATGATACAAATTAATTAAAAATGTTATGTAATACAGTAACCGTGTCTTGACGTGACGTTCTTTCCAAACTTCTTCGACGAGCATCAATCATTATAATTATACAGGTTAAGGTATTAGCATTAAGGTATTAAAAACATTATTAACATAATAATCCGAGAATTCTAATTATTTTTCTTCAAATGAAGATCATAATTTTTTTTTACCGCAATTGCGTGGCTCGAACGAGTTGAAAAATTAAAAAAAAATTGAAAACTGAGTTCTCAGACGGGACATTCCGTGACAAACCAATCGCCAAAATCCAAGATCACTAAATCACGCCAAAAAGGAAAAAAAGTAAATCCCAGATAACGCGTGTGGATCCCTTGTCAAACGACAAAATCAATTTCAATCGAGCGTTGCCGCGAGTATCGGTAAAAATTTATAGCCAGTCACCCCGTGGGCAAACGTACAAGAGTCCCTCGATCATAAATACCTGGCAGACGGCAGTTTCTCGTCACGCTACGACTCCATTTTACGCCGTGCCGGTCGACTCGATATCGGTTTCTCGACAGCGGATCATTAATTCAATCGTACACTCCGTAACGTCCGGCGTGAAGTCCGGCTGTACTACTACGTTGTGTAAGATTCAAGCAACTGTTCACCGCCAAGTTCACCGCCTTCTGCCACAGTGATCGAAAATCAGAGTTAGACCCGTGGCACGAGCATGATCCACGACTCTGATTTTTATGAAACGTTAATGTACATTTAGGGACTTGCTGGGTCTCGATGAGTGCTCGCGTTCGATTCATCGATTGCTTCAGATTGGCGAGATTGCACTCCTGTGGAGAAAATTCGAGGAAATTTACGACGATTTCGACAGTGTCAGCTTAAAATGAAAGACTTCACGGCGAAATTAACTCTGTTGATCGTTTTTAAACGTTTTCAGTGGTGTTCACGTTGTCAAGCGCAACACGTCAAGCGAAAAAGGAGAAGCAAGCGTGTAAAGTCCGAATCGTGAAAATCCAGAAAAATCGATGAAATTGATAAATTCATAGATGCATAGAGACATTTACATCTTTCAGATGTAAGATTAAAGTATTATTGCATACTTGATAATACGGGGGACGTTTCGAAATTGTTTCACGCCCCGGAATTTTCGAACTTTACGATGATTCTCTGCGAGGAATGATCATTTCTCAGTAATGATATTATGACAAATTCAACTACTCGCTCGGTAAGAATTTGAAACACGGGATTTTTCATCTGCCAGGGCTGATTGGCGTATTCCGAATATAATTCCAATTTTTTCTTTTTCTTTTTCTTTTTCGGATGCACAAAAACACGTTATTTAATTAACATTTATTTAATTTCAGACGTATTTCACACGTACGAATGAACGCGAATACACAATTGCGGATTTTTTACCGTTGCAGTTGCAAGGTGAATTGAATTCCCCGCGAATTGATTCGCAGCTCGCTTGCCTTCCTTGAATTTCTTACGGTTGATCGATCAGATTCTTACCAATTATTCTTCCCTAAAATCGTTCGAACAAATCGCATAATAATTCTTCCTTCTAAATCGATACATACAGGGCGAAGCACGTATAACCCTTTTTTCTTTTTTTTTTTTTTATTTATCGCGTTTACGCTGACTGGAGAACAAAGACACTTGGGCGTCGAAATTGAAAGCCATATTTAACCGGAAAGCTTCGTTTCAGCAACTATTCAGCAAAATTTCTAGAAAAACGACCGGTCAACAGTTTTTATCTCTTATCTCGTTTGCAGATCTCGTCTCCGACCTCTTTTTTTTCCATTTCTCTTTTTTTTTCTTTTCTTTTTCTTTCGCCCGCGCCGTCCCCCTCTTCGTCTTTGTTTCGAAACCGGGTGAACTCGCAGCGTGACGACCGAAGTATATATCACTGCTAATCAACACGAATGTCTGCGACCGGCATGATTTATGCGCGACACCAGCACCGCCTGCCAATAATCACGCCTGACCACGCACGCCCCTCTACTACTTCGCTTCAAACTCGATCCATTTCCTCGTGACTTTGTGTCCACTCCATATACGCGCGATCTCTCGGATAACATTGATGCTTAGATTTTTTTTCTTTTTTTTCTTTTCTTTTTTCTTTGTAGAATATCTTGCCTCAGCTTGGCACTAGGTTTCTTCCCAGATTTGGTTAAAAACGAATAGTAAATGACTGGTATGAAATAATTACTTCTGCTTGGCGCTGCTTTTTTCTCCAAATTTGGTTAAAAATGAATAACGATGAAGTAGTATGACGATGACGACGACGATGAAACAGTGATACAAAATTAAATAAAAATAATAATGAGAAATGTAATTTTATACAAATAATAAAATTACGTGAGCAAGGACAAGAAATTGAAATATTGCATCGAAATGAATAATATAAGCGACAAGTGATTTATTAATCACTGTGACAACAGGGAGTGGAAGGTGAAAAGAAACTAAAAAAAAAAAGGAATCGTGGTAGATTCTGGCTAATTCAGATTACAGAATATAAAGTAAATCATAGTCACGTGATATGAAAATAGGGTTTTCGAATATTATTCGAACTCGATGAATCAATTTGTAAATGCTTTAAAATTTAAATGAATCTTAAATTATTGAAAGCTAAAATATACTTCGATCTAATTGAAATAATAACGATAAAATGATAAAATTAAATAGAAATAATAAATTGTAATAATATATGAAGAATGAATGATAGAACAAGTGGCGAGTGATTTATTATCAAATGAAAGGCAAAAAGAAATTCGAAAAGGAATCGTGCAAATAAATTCTAGCTTTATAATTCAAACTACAATATCAAATAAATCAAAGTCATACTTATGAAATGGAATATTTGGCGCGAGTTTTAAATATTATTATTGAAACCTAATGAATTGGTTTGTAAATGCTACAACTAATTATGCAAATGCTTCTTATAAGTGAATTTCAAGTGTCAGGAACTGAAAATATAATTTGGATCTAACTATAAATAATAATAATAATAATAATAGTATAATCATACGAATAAAGTTACAAGTAAAAACATAATAAATTAAAATATTGTACAGAAATGATTATTGGAACCAAAATGAATTTTAAAGTTAGAAACTTAGAAAAAATCAGTTGAACCTAATTAAATAACCAGCAAAAGAGTAGTATTAGTCCATTCTATGGGATCCTAAATATATCCTAATAAAAGTATAAATCCAAATACCAAGGACTATATATTTATTAGGATTTTATTATGATATATTTATTAGAATAAATATATCATAATTTATTAGGATGTATATATATATATATATATATTATTTATTATTAGGATACAATTAATACATGTTAATAATAATATATATTATTTATTATTAGGATATTATAATTTATATAATATAATAATATTATATATTAAGATATTACAATTTATTTATTAATTAATACTATATTACAATTTATTTATTAATTAATATAATATCATATATTACAATTTATTGGGATATATATATATATATATATATAAGGATAAATATATCCTGATAAAAATATAAATCCTAATACCAAGTGCGAGCCTGTAATCCACAGTTAAAAATTCAATACGCGCAGCGGAGGCCGCTCGTTTCCTGATTAACCGGTGTTAAATCTTCGTACGAAAAGGAAGGCGGGCAAGCGCATTTTAACACGCGATAGTCGCGTGTTAAGATCTTATTACCGGCAACACGATTCTCGTTCACCTGGCTGAACTTTACGTAACGCTTCCGTTTATAGATACATACGAGCCGGGCAATGTCGTAGCTCCGACGTCCTTGGCTCCGCTTACGCGCGTGCACGTACGTTTCACTTAGACGGAGCCGGAGAGAGCTTTAGTTCTCGTGTAAAAGAAAAAAAAAAAAAGAAAAGAAAAAATTGAAGAGAAAGGAATAAAAAACGATACGACGCGCTCGGATCGTAAAGGCGGCCACCGAACGACTATCCGAATGGCTATTTTCGTGTTATTTTCGTAGACGAACAAATGGAATTTAACGACACGATCTTGTGTTTCCTTTATCGTTTCCCCCGCCCACCCCCCCCCAAGACCTGTTTCCCTAGCGTTTGCTTAATAGCGTGCAACCCGCAAGAAGGATCGTACACGACGCACCGGATCTCCTCGAGTTCTTTCTTCCCTATTCGGCCGAGGCGAACCGGAAATAACCGGAGGCGAACATGTAACAACTTTACGTAACAAGAAATTAATTAACATGTTTCTAAAATTTTTCAATCATCGCTCGTCCGTGTGGAAATGCATCGAGCGTTCAGCTTCTCTCGAGCTGGATTATACACCGATTATTGCCCAAGGATAATACCCTGTTCCGGTGTGGAACTGAAATAATTCGATGTTTGAATTTCAACAATTACAATTCGAATTTTCTGTATTTTCTGCACTTGAGAAATCTGATTGCTTCCGCTCTCCAAAGCTAATTCTGTCTGGAATAAACTAGGTTAGAGGCTAGTTCCACTTAATTGACTCCTAAAGTCAACGACTGAGCAACCAAGTAAGAAGTGACTTGAAAATTATTGACAACTCTAAACGAAGACTAACCGACAATTGTCTTTGACTCTCGATTTGAATTGTCTTTGACAACTCTGATTGAAGACAAACCCCGACTGGTTCGATCGTTATGTAATAAAAAGTATGAATTAATAAAATCAACAGACAGAATGCTGGATTTACGTACTGAAAACGCGAAAGCAATTGGAGAACGAGAAACTATGAAAAACTGCTAGACTATTAAATGCTATTAGAAATTATTAAAAGCTATTAAAAACCAAAAGAAACGTTTCGTTCGAAAGGGGAGACACGTCACGCAGTGGGATACTTGGTCCAAAAAGTGGGGAAAAATTGTTTTCATGATCAAGATTATAATATACGTAGATCACATGAATTTTCATCGTCCCTTAATGTCAGCTGCGACATTACGTAGTCAAATTAGTGCATTTTAAAAAATCCGAAATGTTTGAATTTTTTAGTTTATTTAAAACGAGAAACTCCCAACGAAACGTGATAAAATCATATTAATGAAGTCGTGTGAAAGAAGAATGTAAAAAAGTTACTGAATTACTGACAAGATGATGTAAATAAACGTAAACTTTTCAACGATATAAAAAGAAGTTGAAACTACTCCTCAGGAAAAGAAATATTCATATCTAAGTAGCAAGAAATTACACAATCGGTCGAAAAGTATGAAAATCACCAACAGATTTGAAAAAAAATAACTATCGATATATCTACTAGCAAACTACTATTTCGTAAAATCGAAGAATTACTAACTAATGATCTTTGCATGGCAAATACATATCCATATAAAAATCCCTCCCGACTTTTCGGTCAAGTTTCACTTATCCACAGAAAAATCGTTACTTACGACGATTTCAATAACTTTAATATAACTCGAATGACGAAAAGTTATTTTTCGCCTGTGCGGAAATTTTTGGAACCGGAACTATACGCCACTGTGCGTCGGCCATCGAGAAAGCATCGAGGCCACCGATAATAAATTCATTAACGCGGGAGAGCTCAGCGGGACGGGACAGTGGACAATAAATCGTGGCACACAGACTTATCAGCCTTTCATTCGAATCCGCTTTCCTCTATTTTTGCTCCGACGACCCGAGAGAGATTCTCAATTTCTTGAAGACGAAACGGGTACCCCGTCTGTGTACACTGCGGATCGCTACCGCACTCGTTCGTGCTCCATTATTAACCAGAACTTGTTAACTTCGTTTCGCCGTGACTAATCCCTCTCGCTTATACAGGGTGACCAACGCGACGTGTAAAAATGTCGACAGTCGAAAGAAGAGAGGGATTTCTTTATAAATCAAACGTTTCGCGTTTAAAGTGGAGATCGAGTATGAGCTCGAGTTTGAAGCCAGTTCCAGACGTGACAGTGAAGAATAATTGACAGAAGGTTAGGTTAGGTTCAGGTTAGATTTAGGTTAGGTTTCCAAGTGTGAAGAAAAAGAACGCTCCGTTTGAGCTTGAGAAAATTTACTTCGATATTTCACACGCGTATTTAAAATGGATCTACGAACGAAACGACGTCTTGAGATGGAAAAATATTTTTACTCTACGTTTTTTCTTTGTTTGCTGCGTTTGAACACTCTCGATTATCCGCGATTATTCGGGTTCAGTGTGAATCTAGCCAAATTCAAGCGTAAATTTCGGTAAATTCTCAAATGCTCGATTCTTCTCTCGGAAACGAAGGCTTCAACGAGCAAGTTTCATTATTCCTTCTTCGACGAATTTTTAACACGTAGAATCGGCTCGGCCACGAGTCGTGGGACACCGTGTACATGCCGCGACAAATTCCCCTCTGTTGGATTACTGTTACCGACCGAGCCCCGAGTTCACTGTCGCTCGCCGCTGATCGTTACTTATCGACCCATCAATTTAGAAAGACGAAAGATTTATCGAGGATCGCGTTTGTTATGAACGTTTCAATTGACCGAGACAAATTGGCCAGCCGGATACAACGACGAGGCAAAGTGATAAGCAAAGAGACGACAATAATCGAAGAGTAATTGCGGATTGCTTACTGAGCAAGCTCGATGAACAGTACAGTGAAGAAAGTATAATTGCACCGCGAACTTTGACGAAAAAAATCGTCGATACTTTAAACAATGTGTTACAACTGATAAATTCGCGAGAGGAAAATATTTCAACGTGATGATCTCTCATTTCGTGGCTCATTTCTATTTCGAACAATTTTTGGTCCATCTTTCGCAGAAATGATTTTACGCAATGCAATGCGGCTGGTTTCATCCGCGGAAATCGTGAAAATTCAAACGTCACCGGGAGAAGATGTTGAAAAGATGTTCTCCGCAACCAGCAGATCTACCCTTAGAATTCGTAGAACCCAACCCTGTTCTCTTTCCGCCATTTTGCGGAACTTTGTGTAGCACAGCGAAACGACAAAAATTCAAGAGATGCTGACATTTCGTCGTATATGCAACCCTTCCAACAGCCTTCGAAGCTCGAAAGTAACGAAAAAAAAGAAAATCACGGATCGTTCACGGATCGTTTCGATGTTCGAACATCACCCGCGAGGTTGGATTTAACCGGCGAGAGAAAAAAAAAGAGGGAAAAGATTCGTCGACCTTTTCTATCACAGACGTTTTTCACGATTTTCAGTTTGTTATCGATTAACATGAATGAAACATCGAAGCAAAAATATAAATTTGCAAAAATATCCGCGGCATTCGATGTATATATATATATATATGTACTCTGTCCATCAGAACCGCGACAGAGAACCGTGAAAATTCACATCGTTGTTTCCCCATCGCGGCAAAAGAAAACAATAATTCAAGGGAGACGAACAGGAAAAGAAAAGACGAGAACGCGAACGTTTCGTTTTTATTTCGAGAACGTGCACTTGGCGTGTTTAATTATTTCAAAGCCGATGACGAGTACGATACTTGACGAAATGCACAGTAAACGATCGAGTTAAATTACAACAGAACGACAAATTTCCTTGATGTCTCTTTGGAAAAAAGAAATTTTCAATTCCACCGGTACGCTTAACCGAGTTCAACGTCCCATTTTTTTTTCGAAATCCACTCAAAAGTTCAAAATGTGGAGGAAAGAACTTGAATTTTCATCGATCCATAGAAAGGAGTGAACAAATCAAATATAACCGCGAATATTGAAATGATTTCAAGACAAATTTCATTTTCTTTTTTTATTCGCATATCCCCTTCGTTTGTTTCGTTGCCTCGAAATATTCCAAAATTATATACAGATATATACGTATAATTTTTTAACCTAATAAATTTTACAATAAATTTCCCTTCCACGTGACGTGTATACTCGACATAAACGCTCAAGGCGTTTAGAGAGTGAACGACGGGAGAAAGAAGAAGAAGAAGAAGAAGAAGAAATGGAAATGGCTAGAAGGGAACGAGGGAACGAGGAGGATTGAAATATATTCCTGGTCCGCTTTAGCCTGCAGGCTCTTCGAACAACACACGCTGCCACCTCGTCTACCAACCTTCTTTTCCCCACTTTCGTGTCCCGTGGTGAAATTTCGTCGATCGTCGTCGCGGTACTCGGAGAGACAAAAAGGGAGAATAATGTCCATCTTTCAGAAAAAAAAGAAAAACGCGGTTACTTTTGACGCAGACTGTCGTCGTACTTTCCCGACATTAATAACGTTATTAATCAATTGCACGTGAATTCGCGCGCGATATCACGTGCTCAATGGCAATTCACGGACAATTTACGAAATCCCAACCGGATGGCCCGATGAATTCACGAGGAGAATTGAAATATATTCCTGGTGCGCTTTAGCGTGCGAGCTCTTCGAACTGAACACGCTGCCGCCTCGTCTGCCAATCTTCTTTTCGTGTCCCCTGGTGAAATTTCGTCGATCGTCGTCGAAGAGACAAAAAGGGAGAATAATGTCCAGTCTTTCAGAAAAAAAAAACGCGGCGACTTTTGACGCAGACTAACTTTTCTAACATTAATAACGTTATTAATCAATTGCACGTGAATTCACGTGCTCAGTGGCAATTCACGGACAATTTACGAAATCCCAACACCGGATGGCCCAATGAATCCACCAGAGGAGGAGCCATTTCCGGCGACCTCAAGCGCACCTCGTGCGCGTTCTCGTTTTCTTGACGAGAGGGGGAAACTATCCCAAGATTTGTCGCTGCAAGCTTCGCGAATCCGATTTGCAACCTTTTTTTCTGTGCTTCTCGCTTGCTCTCCCTGTTTTCTCTTCCCTTTGCTCTCTCTCTCCCCCCGCGAAGAAATATGCACGAAAGAAGCAGGCAGCTTCTCCCCCCGAGCGGACATCTTGTCATTCCTTCTGTTCCCACCGAGCTGCGAATTCGGAATTTTCGCGTGTCACCTTTCGCGGCTGTTGCCATAATTTTCTTTTTCTAATTCAGCAGCCTTCGGCGAGATCTCCCGTGTTAAGTAAATTGAATTCAACGACGCGGTGAGAGATCTCTCGTCTGCCACGGCTGTTTCTTCTTTTGATGAGATGCTTGCACGCGAATTGCTTCGACAGATGAAAATACGTGCCAAATGTGCGCGATAAAGCGGCGATAATTCTTGTAATTTTTGGCTCGTTGCACTTTGGACAAATTGTCAAAGAATCTCGTCAATGTTTCAGTCAACGACTAGACATTGATCGTTAATTCTCTTTCAGTTTTCTTTCAGTTTCTTCTGTTTTTTTTTCTTTTTTTCGTTTTCCTTTTCTTTTTCGTTCTTTTTATTAGCTTTATTAGAACACTATACCGATAGTATATTTGCTTCGATTTGGTATTAGTAACGAATCAGTGTTTCAGGAGAGTCTTGTCTCAACATTTCACAATGCAAACGATTAAAGAGCCATTCGAACGAGAAAATTACAAGAACGATTGGCGCGTATTATATATACTATTGTATTCAGTATTCGAGCAAAGTGTGATGAAACGATGAAAACAATCGACGAACTTTACAAATTGATAAATTCGCTAATGTTAATAGAATTTCCTAATTTTTGGCTATTTTCGGCTTACTGTAATTTCTTCGATATGACGTCTTCTTTTTAACATATTTTAATTATATAACTTTCTCGACCTCTCCCGATTCATTTCTTATTTTTATCGATAAAATGTAACTCTTGTCAAGAAAACGAAACAGTCAAAATTAGGGAAAGTCGAAACTTACCCTAATTTCTATCGATCCGACGTCAAATGATAAATTAGATAAACTAGAAGTTAGGTTAAGTTTAGGTTAGATTTAAATTAGTTAGTAATTAGACAGAAAAATGAGGAACAACCATGATCTCGAGGTTCGCACGCACTTTTCAGTTTTATTAAAAAACAGGAAAAAAAGACTCGAACGCGCGTCGCAAAGTGCATAAACGGAAATTATTGCAAAAGTGCTCGAACGCGTTTCAAAGTCGCATAAACGAAAAGATCGCGGGGCAGGAAACGAAGGAACAGGAAGAAGCAGGAAGCGAATGAAAGAGTAATGAGCTTTCAAAGCACGGCTTTCCTTCGGTTCTCTTCCTAAAAGCCGAAGAAGGAAATCCTCGCGAAAATAATACGTGCGTTTTTTTATTTTCTTTTTTCTCTTTTTTTTTCCATCAAACTCGCCCGCTTCCAATGATTCCGCGGCTGCTTGATTACCTGAGTTTAAAAAAAAATATATATATATATATATATATATATATATATATATATATATGTATATACCGTTCGTTGAAACTGGTTTGCATTCTTTTCTCTTTTCTTTTTTTTTTTTTTCATTGAAAAAACAAATCACAGTCGATCACAGGCGCGTGTTCTCGCTCGCGTTTTCACCCGTGCCTCTGATAATTAATTTTTTCCCAGAAATTCAGAGAAAACTGACAACATCTCGCGTATTTCTCTGTCTCTCTCTCTCTCTCTCTCTCTCTCTCTCTCTCTCTCTCTCTTTCTCACGCGGAATACTTCGGATTCCGATAATACTTCTCCGCGTTTTCGTAATATTTATATACTTTGCCCCCGTGTACCGAGGAGAAACACGGAGATCTTTGAAAGAAAAAAAAGAAAAAGAAAAGAAAGAAAAGAGCTGCAATTGCACGGAATTGAATTTTCTCTCGTCTTTTCAAAAAGAATTGAACAAACATTAATGTCGTATAATTCTCGTTCGACTGCGAGCGTTTTCAAAGATACCTCGCGATTGCGATAAATTATTAACGTGTTGTTAAGCAACGCTCTCCAAGCAGCTCGATCTACATTCCGGACCACTTTGATCCTCCGAAAAAAAAGAGAGAGAAGAAAAAAGGGGGAAAAAGACGAGAGACGAGGAGGAGATCGAGGTAGTTATTCATACATGAACATGCAGGGAAATTTGCATCACCTTTGACGTATTTACATAAAACTGATGTGCTACCGCACCTTTCCGCGAGAATGTGAACCAACGCCTCTTCTGCCACTTGACAATATCTTTCTTCAAAAAGCAGAATATATTAATTTAGTTAGCCAAATTATTCGCACGCGTGACACTTTTAATGCAAAATTACGGAAATATCGTGTTACGTGTTAATTAACCCTTTGCACTCGATCTGTCCCGTGCAAGGAGAGCTTAACCCTTTCGTTACGGCAGAGTGACGTCACTGAACAAAGTGTGCACATTGCACATCGGTAATCTTCGGCGTTTCGTATGCAGAATATATTTTTTACTAAGATATAATCCAATATAGGTCAACAGAGATCGAGAGTATACTCTACCAGTATAGTAGATTCTTTTTTACCGACGAGAGTATCGGCTCAGCATACATGCCGAACTATAGTCGGCACGCGTACACAGAGACTGTAACTTAAAGCTGAAAGTTATGAAATTCATTTATAATTGCTGATAATTACGACGTAATTGCGTAAGGGTAGTAAAATTTCGAAAAGAAAAAGAAATTCTTGAGGATAGAGGCACTCGTGACTCGTTCGAATAATTTCTACAAACGAAACTTCTTACTGCGTCTTGCGAAAGTCTGCGAATTGAAGTAACAGTGAAGAAAAATTTTTCAAAAAATTGATATCACTTCGATTCATTTCAACTTCTGTATATACTGTGCTTGGTGACTGCTTTTTTTAAACAAAGTCACACACCAGAGGAAATATAATCGAATTTCACTTAATACCACCTTAAACAGGATGCTATGTCATTTCGTTTCGAGTGATACTTATTCGCTCACTATTACTCGGTAAATAAACTGCTGGTAGACGATACAAAAAAAAAATAAAATAAAATAATAAAATTCGCGTTTCAGTGATGCATCGACGCAGAGCTTGGAAACATCAAAATAAATAAATTGAGATATATATTTGTCAAATGAGAGGGAACAGGATGACGTTTAAAGCCTCTCATTGAATGAATTCAGTTAACTAAATTATTGTGTTAATGTGACGCTTTGTGTTAGCGTACGACATCGTAGTACAAAATATTGCAAAAAAAAAATACGAATTGCAATTCGCAACGCGTTGATTGATTATTTGTTTAAAAAACGTGCCGCGTGAAATGAAATTTAGACAATGTTTGCGCATAATGTTCCGTCGAATAATAAAATTTGCAATGGATGGTTAATGCGTTTAGTAATTTAGCAAACGCCGGGCTTGAAAAACTTCCTCGCCGACAGAACGAGTGAATTAATATGTTTATCAATTAACAGCGAATGAAATAATAAGGTTGCGCGCGAAATACAGTGAAATCCACTGAATTCAATTAATTAAATTATTGGTATCAACGTTCGCGCGATATTGTAACGTAAGACTGCAAAAAATTACCAGTTCGTAATAAAATTCAAAGGCCATTTCAATTTTATTTGTCTGAGAATTATACTACTATACTGAAATGAAATTTGGATGTTTCCCTCGAATGAGTAGCTTGAGAACTTGCTCGCTGAATTACCATATTTATCAATCACTATATTTATCAATCGGCAGGCAAATGAAATAGCGTGTTGGAGTTGCGAGTAATAAACAGTGAAATTCAATTAATCATCACTAAATTAATTATCTAAATTGTTGAAATAACGCTCACGTGACATCATGGTACAAAATTACAAAAAAATACGAAAATTCGTAATATGTTAATTAATTTATGAATTATTACCCACAACGTAATTAAACTTGAATTTCCTCGATTAATAAAATTCGAAATAAATATTGGTGCGTTCCAATCATTTAGTGACGCAGCCTGAAAACTTCTTCGCTCCATTTATCAATTGTTACGTTGAATTAATATATTTATCAATTAAGAACGAATGAAATGATGTTTAAAGCTGCACGTAGCATAATGGAATGGCCCGTGAAATTCAATCAACGCGAACCTGAAATTATTTGTATTAACGTGACAACACACGCGTGATATTCTAACACAAAACTAACGGAAAATGATCAGTTTCTAATCAAATTCAAACAACCAATTGCAATTTCATTCGTTTAAAACTACTGTAACTACACGATGAAGTTTGGACAGCGTTTTCTCCGATAATAAAATTCGCGATGCAGCTTGAGAACAACAACAACAACAACAACAACAAAACAATGAATATTCATATATTTATCAATTAATACACTGAATTAATCTATTCAATATCAATCAGGAGTGAATGAAGCAACGTTTAAAGTTGCATGTAAAATCAATTATTACACAATTTAGTAGAAAAATTACTAATTGGTAGAAAATTGTTAATGGCACAGAAATGGTACTAGCTAGTGACGAGGTTGAATTCATTTGTTCAAAGCTACACTGCGCAATTCTGGAATAAATGTCGCTCGGCTAATGGAATAAAATTCGGCAAAGGGAATGTTGCGTGTGTTGCGCTAAGTCTAAGGCTCGAGAGCTTTAAGCTCAACTAAGGCGCCGCAAAATAACTGGTGAATTAATATATTTATCAATTAAGAGCGAACGGAGTAACGTTCAAAGTCGCGCGTGTGCAACGCGCACAGCGGAATCTCCTCCCCCCTCCTCCCCCCTCCACACACTCAATTCAATTACCCCCGAACATACAGAAATTACAAGGGAAAATTGGAAGCTGTCTCGGTTCGGTAAGTCAACTCATTAATTTTCACTCTGGTAACTGCTGGTTAGGAGCCTTTCTACGTGGCAAATGGTGTATTAATGCTATTCCCGGCAAAGTGTTATTAGGTTTCAGCGCTAACATTAGCACTAAAACATTCTACAAGATGACAACGCGCGCACGCGATAATAACTTTCCATTTATTAACTTCCAATTCGGCGTGCGAGTATTTTCCTGCGCTTGCCGCCGCGTATTTATCCGACCTGCCAGCTCACCTCCTGGCCGGATATCCTGGTCGAAAATTCGAGCGCAAGGAATAGAAGAATCCAATATGGCGCGCGTTAAATAGCGGTGTTTGCAGCGCGAGAAGACGAAAATGAAAAAGAAAGAAAGTCCTCGTCGAGGAGGAATTTCTTTCTCACCTAGCGAGGAGAGGAATTCCTCGTGCCGCGAAGTGAATTTTTTTTTTTTTTTTTTTCGATCGAAGTATATTTAGAATTTCATAACGCTCGGCCCGGTAGAATTTGCGCGGCTGAATATCGCGCTTGTTCGTTGTTGATAACCGGGAAATTTAACGCGAACTCCCCCCCACCCCTCCCCTTCTGTTCGCGAACTAAATTCTCCTATAATTGTGAATCAATTAGTTAATTAATCGAAACTCTATTAAGTTATTAATAATCTTTGAATAACTTTCATCCGCAGCGAAAGTGTCCGGACAGAAATATCTGAACGACACTGAAATGTGGAGAATAAGAAGACTGGTGAAAAATATATAAATGATTTGACACTGCTATTTGTTATAACTTCTTATTTTTTTTTCCTTTTAATTTTATTCGTCCATTAAGCTTCGTTCGCCTCCACGGTCAATTTGATATAAAAAATTTCTCCTTACAAAATTTTCGTTTTTGCAATAGATTCAGGTACAGACGCGTAACATCCTAACCTAACCTAACCTAAACCATGCGAATTATCACTTTTCATTCGCTGTTTGTTGAAAATTATTCTCCACGTGTATTTCTTTCTTATTTTTTTATTTTTTAACCTCTTGATCGCGCATTTTCAATTTTAAGAAAAATGTACTTTTACTAATAAATGAATAATTTAAATATTTTTCACTTACATTAATTGGTGAGCCACACTCGATTGGGATATAATTTTCACAAAGAAGAAAAGACACTTGATTTTCACTAGGATTGCCACACAATAGATCAAATATACTAAATATTAAAAAAATTTAAAAAAGTTACATGCACGTTTGTTAAATTTGAAATGTTGTAAATTCCTAGTCTAAAAAATACACATATATATTATACACAATGAAACTAACATTTATTTATGGCGTGGTACGCTTCGAAGTAAATAGTTGGGCAGAGTGGAATTTTACAGTTTTCGCACGCGTGTGAATTTTGTTTCTTGCCTTTTCTTTCGAATAAATCCAAAATCAAGGAAGAATATATCTATTTTTCGATTTTTTTTCTTAGCGATAGAAAGTGATTCTATGCGACACTGTTAAGAAATCGAAATTAATTTCGCTTTTATTTAGGGATTATAGAGATTGGCGCGCACGGCCATCAAGAGGTCAAGCTTCGTCCATTTTCTTACGTTCCTCGAGCCTGCCTTTAAAAATGAAAAAAAAAAAATGTCGTCGACTCGATAACAACGAGCTTCGATAAATCGAACTTCCACCCGATGGTAATGAACTCTAACGTTCGATCAGCGGACGTCGAGAACTTTCGACGATTTTTCGTGCACCGACCAGGTTCACTGCAATCCTGTTATGTAATTGGCGGTTATTCAGCAGGGACTCAGACGTGTGTCCGGTGTAGCATGGAAAACGTAATTCCATTGTTTATCCGTGTCCCATGATGGCTGTCGAGGTACACCGAATACCGCTGGCTACGAAAAATACGCTACGCGGGAAAGAGCGTATCGCGCGCCCTCGAAATAATACGCGGGTCGAAGCTCCGGCTAGTTTTAATTCCCCAGCCGATAAATCAGCCGATCGTTCCGATCGCCCCCGCGAAATTTATTGCCATTAATAATATGCGCACTGTCACCGCCGACCGGGGCCAATATCACCCCCTCGTGAAATTAAACGATGATTGTTTTTGACGTGAAGATACCGACGACGACGACGACGACGGCCGCGTATTTTTAAACGACGAATTCGAAAATTAAAAAAATCACCGAGGGGAATAATTTTCAATCGTTCGATTGTTATTGCAAGGTTTCGATTCAGAAGAGAAGCGGATATATATTCTTCTCGAATAATAAAATCGCGAGCGAGATCACGACGAACATACACAGAGATACACAGAGATAGCAGACAAAAGGTAAAAATATCAAACTATGCCTGTGTGCGCTTCGACGAAAAGATTGATTCGATTCTTTTTCCTTTTCTTCTTTTTACGTTAGATTGGTCAAAAAGTAAATTAAAGATCGAATTTTTTGCGAAGAATGAAAATCATTCATTGATGTACTTTGCCATTTTGTTCGCGATTGTTCATGATCTCGTGACTCTCGTCTTTCTCGACGAGAAAAACAATGTTCCAGGAACGATTAGTTTTTCTCATCGTGCGTTTCGTCAGATTTCTTTGATATTGAATGATCTTTCGTTGAAATCAACGTCGAGTATAGTTCATCTGTTGACACTGAACAACAGTAAAACAGATGTCCAATTGTCAAATCATACTGAAGTAATTTGTTTTCTTTTCTTTCTTTTTTTAAGACACTTGTCAAATCATCTCTCGATTAGACACGCCCGTTTCAATTCTCCCGAACACGGCAGATTTCTAATTAAAGTAAAAATCGCTATTATTGATCTCATCAGTGCATATTTAAAAATAATAATTTTTCGCCGATCGAAAAACTGTTGATTCCTCCCTTCTCCCACCCAGTGAAATGAAAGTGAAACAACAAACCACTGCTGCGTCAGTCGCTAAAATCCTGCAACTCGATGCGAGCATAACACACGCGTGTTAAACATCAGTATATAAATTAAAGAGAGTGCGATCTTGATTTCATGATTTTGACACGCGTACGTACGTACGTACAACGCGACAATGAATTTTTCCTGAATTCGAATTGAATGTATCATCATTGAAAATCAAACGGCGGTATATATACTGATTGCAGAGTATGCGTGAATGCGTAATCAATCGGGTGATAAAAATTTTACAGCAACCTGTCGATATCGATGACAATGGCGGACAGACGCCATTCTCGATCGCAAAGTTGCGAAATAAATTTATCTACCGCCGTATCATTTCGCGTGGGAGGGGGAGGGGGGGGGCGATAAATCTCTTTACCTGCCGTTGAATTATTTCACACGAAACATCGGGAAATTGCTTTCCCGGCGAATCAAAGTAATATACATACGAGAATTTCCAGCCGTTTCTCGAAAATTGAAACGCGGAACACATCGCGTAAACGCGGATACAGCGTAAATAAAAATATATACATTAACAAAATGAAATGACTTCGCTTCGATCAGTATCGCTGCCGACCGTTCCCTTCGATTTTCTTCGACCAAGAGAAAAGGGAAATAAGAAAAACATTTCGAAACGAATAAAAGAATTTCCAATCTAATTGTAATAATTTATTTCTGACAAATTCTTTCTAATCTAATTTCTAATAAATCTCTAGTAGTGAACGAGTAAAAACAGTTTCTGAAACAAGTAAAAGCAAACGAACCTATTATCATAAGTATTACTTACGAATTGAATTATCTCGCACGAATTTGATCATCCTACCGAACAGCCTGAACAGCATCTGCTTCCAAATTATCCTTCGCCGAATTATCCAAACGTTGAACTCCCTTGGAAATTAAGCGAAATTAAGCAACCTGTACACTCCGCGGCATCATGCTCTCTTTACACGCAGCGACTCCTAAATACGAATTAAATCGGATCGGATTTGTAACCACCGAGAGGTGCCATTGTTGGACCAGTCGGCGACGTTAAGAATTAAACGGCGAGTCGTTACCGGGTTCCTTGGACAAGCGTTTAGGGGATGAAAAATAAAAGAAAGAAAAAAGAGAGAGAAAGAGAGAGAGAAATAGAGAGGAAAGAGAGGACGAGAGAGAAAGAGAATTTCCTGTCTCGATACGAGAATGCTTCGGGCCCCAGTCTCAGCCAGGACACCAGTTATTATTTGCTGTCGCCGGCGAAAGTCGCGAGGAAGCAGAAAACGGAAAATTATTCAAGCGTGCCTCGACACAATGAGCAAAAAAGACGTCGTCGTCGTCGTCGTCGTCGGCCCGTTGGCAGCAGAGGGCGGCATGATAGGGGCGAAGAAGGTCTCGCCAGGGGGTCCAATCTAACGATTTGTGTTTACGTTGGCATAGTTGGCTTTGTCTTCTCCTCATTTTTCCAACCAATATCGGCAATACCATCCCAGATCGATGATACTAAAATATTCAGTTTCATTTTTTTTCTTTCTTTTCTCTTTTTTTTTTTTTTTTTTGCTTCTGCTTTCGATTTTCCTCTGTTTTTTCGCGAAACTGCGCCGTGAGAATTATTTGCCGTGAGATTAATAAAGAAATTCCAAAAATTAATTCGTTCGTTTATTTTTATCCGAGCCTCCCAGCTTGTTGTTGCTGGATAAAAATCCTCCAAAGGAAGAAGAATTATATTTCGCCGATTTTTTAGCTCTTCTCGCTCGTTCGTTCGACGTTACGTCGAAATTTAATATTCGACGTTTAATATTAATAAAAGTTTAGATGTATTTTACAACGCGCGAAGCCACGAAGTATTAACGCGTTATCGATAAGCATATAAATACGTAACGCGTTGAAATATTGGATATAATAAATCCGATCTACTGTAATATGTAAAACGATCGTGTGAACGATCTCTGTCTTTCTCTCTCTCTCTCTCTCTCTCTCTCTCTCTCTCTCTCTCTCTCTCTCGACACGAGTGTAAAACAATTACGAATAAAATTTCAAACTTTCACTTACAAACGAAGTTTTTTAATTTCGAATAAAATTTCAACACGCCACTTGAACGAAACAAAGCGAGCGAGATCGAATGAAACGGTCGATCGAGAACTTGTTGCGCGATTCCGCTCATTTATAAAAATGCTAGAAAAACTGAACGAATCCCAAAAACCGGTTGTTATCGTATTTACATTCATATTATAAGTCATTTACTTTATTACTTTATTAGCTTGCATAAAAATATGAATTTAATGAGACAAAACTATGTCACTTAGAACACGTTCCTCGATGCCTCGATGAAAAATTATTTGAAATTCCAGCTGCAATTCGTCCGAGCTCGAAACAGGATTTTAAGCGATTCTGAATTAGTCCGCGCGATACGAAATAATTTTGGCGCGATTTGCCGCTCGTTTACAAATGTTAGAAAATTTATGAATTCCAGAAATTCCAAACCGCGCATTCCAATCATTTCTACGTGAATATAATTTTACGTCATTTATTTTGTTACGTCGCGTTAATCCGCACAAGAATATAAATCTGCATAAATATCCAGTGGTTCACTATAAACGAACTCGCGTCATTTAGAATGTTCCACGATTCGGTGAAAATTATTTGAAATTCTAGCCGATAATTATCCGAGCTCGACACATTTCAGGCGATTTTAAGCGATTCTGAATTGAATCGCGCGTTTTCACTCATTTAGAAATATTAGAAAATCGATGAATCCCAAACGCTATATTTGTTCCTATCACTTTCACATTAACACTTTACCGACCGATAGCAGTAAGTAATAGACGATTAATAGGCTACCGGTCGGTAAAGTGTTCATATCGTATAATAATATACTTATATATATATATATTAATATACGATATTACCGGTTGGTAAAGTGTTGAAATATATAAATATATTATTATACGATATCAACACTTTACCGACCGATAGCGGTAAGTAGTAGACGATTAATAGGCTACCGGTCGGTAAAGTGTTAATACTTCAGGTATCGTATCTGTACAAAAATACATATTACGAATTCATATAGTTATAAATTTGTATAATTTATATAATTATAAATTTGCATAGATATCCAGCGATCGCTATGAACGAAATCGAAGATAAAATCGTGTCACCTAGGACACTCTTCAAATCGATGAAAATTATTTGAAATTCCAGCCGAAATTATCCGAGCTCGACACATTTCAGGCGATTTTAAGCGATTCTGAATTGAATCGCGCGATTTCACTCGTTTAGATAATATTAGAAAATCGATGAATCCCAAACACTATTTGTTCCTGTCACTTTCACATTAACATTTCAGGTATCTGTACAAAAATACATATTACGAATTCATATAGTTATAAATTTGTACAATTATAAATTTGCATATATATCCAGCGATCGCTATGAACGAAATCGAAGATAAAATCACGTCATCTAGAATGCTCCACGGATCGATGAAAATTATATCCAGCCGAAATCATCCGAGCTCGAAACAAGATTTTAAGCAGTGTTTCCTGACACGAGCAGTTCTCGCGCGACTTTAAGGTACGTTTCGCGGGTAAGCAACAGTTTCGCGGATTTAAAGCGGCGGTGCAACGAACAATGCGTCTAGTTTTCGAATAAACGCGGAACGAAAAAACTTTGTCAAGGGGGCCCGCTCTGATTGGCCGAGTTTTACTCCGAGCGGCGCGGACTATTTTACTTTCAGCTCGTACGCGGTCCTTTTAATTTCCACTTTTTGATCCGATCAATTCGTCGCGTTGCTCGCGGATTTCAACCCCCCGAGCCGAAACGAAGTGAAAGCAGAAAACGCGGAACCGTCTCACGGCGATTTTTTTTTCGTTTCTGAAATGTCTGCCAAAGCGAATCGCAAATCTCGTTAAACGATTACTGCTCGCAAAATAGGTACAAAATATCCCAATATAATGATCTCCTGCAATGTCTAATTGATGGCCTGTATATTTTATTTTCTGTTTCACTTTTTCTTTTTTCGTCGCACATTTCGTTACATTTTCTGCCCGAATACCACCGGTAAAACATATTCTATTCTTAAAAGATAGTTACATCAGACCTAGTGTGACCATATCCGAATTTCGCGCGAATTCAAGTACCGTCGACGAGCCGTAGTTTGCTGACCCCTGCTATAAGGGACGGAGTTGCAAACGCAGAAGACCATAAGTGACTCTCGAGTAGCTAATCGAACGAACCCCCTCGTTCGCCTGTTCTTTCGAGTTTAACGTCTTCGACTTTGCATTTGTATTTGTTCTTTGCACATCCTTCTTCGTACGAGAAGTGGAAAAGTCCCGCGAACTGAAAAAAAATCCCTAAACTAAAAAAGTGTCAAAAATTTCGTTTTTAATTACAGCCTCGCAACGTTGACAAGCTTCACGCTTTCGTGATGGTCCGTGGACACGTTGGATGCGGGCCAGTCTCCGAGTTTTTAAGATATTGCTCGTGCCTTCGGCTGTCTACGCGGGGAGAATGAAGGGAGAGAGAGAAAAAACACCGGGAGAAAAGACAGGGGGAGGGGGTGGTGAAATAAAAGGAAAGTCGAAGAAGAAACCGGCAAGATGTTTCGCTGCGAGAAGAGAAACCAAGAGGACGAAGAAACCAACGGTGAAACGAGGAGAGACTGAAGAGAGAGGAGGGAGGGCAAGCGGACGAAGAACGTCGAAAGATACATCGCTTTCAAATATTTCAACCGCAACAAAAGCTCCCGTTAGTCCCGGAATCCTCGACTCTCTGGCCGCGTAACACACTGCCTATTCTCTGTCTTTCGCCGATGTTTTCAGCCAGTCTGTCTCTACAGGGTGTGTTCGAACGATCATGCGCGCCGGCACGCGTGAAATTAAAAATGCGCGTAAAATGTGAAAATTTTTACTTAAATATATGATTCCATTTGTTTAGAATTTAACTGTTTCGTCGAATGTTTCATCGAATGTATAATTTAAATATAATTTTATTCATTTAAAATTCAATTGTTTCGTCGAATCATTTCATGAAATATAAAATTATATTTAAATATATAATTTAATATATATGATATATAATTTAAATGTATAATTTAAATATAATTTTATTCATTTAAAATTCAATTGTTTCGTCGAATATTTCATCAAATATATCATCAAAATATATTTAAATTATATATTTATAATATATATTTCATCAAATTATATTTCATCACATTATATTTAATTCAAATATTACATCAAAAATTTCATCAAATATGTCATCAAAATTATATATTTAAATATAATTTTATTCATTTAAAATTCAATTGTTTCATCGAATATTTCATCGAACATAAAATTCAATTATTTCATCGAATCATAACGTGGACAATATTTCATCGAACACGTTACACAGGCGGAGTGTGAAAAGAAAAAAAGAAAAAAAAAGAAGTAGAAATGGAAATCGTTGTCGATCGAACGCCTTGGCTTTCGAAAAAAAAATATATGTATATATTTCACGATTCTTGTTATCAACGCTGGGAGACAATTGTCTTCGAATCGTGTCGATGGATTGTCCGCGTTGAGAGTAACTTCCGATGAAAAATTGTCGATGCTTCGAACTGTTGCAACTTCTGTAAAGAGGAATCATTACCAGGACAATTGACCCGGTGTCATTTTAGAGTTGTTTCTTTTTTTTTCCAAAGACATTGTATTTCAATAACGCGCAACGAACGAGTGAAGATGATTCTCTTCGTTTGAAAAAATTGTACGAATGTTTTTAACGTCTTTGAGAACGTTGAAAAAGATTTTTTTTTTATGAATGTGCAACGATCTCGAAGATCGAGATCTTCTATTTATATGCTGTACGATTTTATTTTTTTTTTCGTCGTTTCGTTTATTTCGAAAAAATTTTGACATTTCGTCGTCTAATCCTAATGTTCAAAGTTCAATGGAATGACAAGTTTCAAGATGGTCGTCATCAAGACTTCAATCTTCGAAACGACGGTGAATCTGGTTACGAGAAAAAAAACTTTTTCAAAGCTTTCACGCGCATTTGGATTTTTCACAATTTCCGGGAATAAAGGTACTCTGATTTTTTCAACCGTTATACGATGTAAAAACATCGTTTAAAAACGAAAACGAGCTTAGGACAAAGTTAAAGGAAAAGCTTTACGCTTTGAAACGAGACCAAGTAGGTTATCTATTATACGACTTGTTATACGTGTTTTACGAAATTATGACAATTTAAAGCATTTCTCACCGTTATTTGCCCAATTATGCTCGTTAGTGTACGTAAAAAATGAGAGGAGCAGCAGAAATGAGAAGAATATCTCGTAAGTGACTAGAAGAGAATTATTTTGTCTTCGTTCTCATTCTATTTTCTACATTTTTCAAAAACCATTTTCGTTACCACGATACTCAAAAAATTTTAAGAACAGGTAATACATCTACTTCAAAAACAATTAAATGATGCTTCGTGCAACGAAGAAAATTTTATGGTAAAATGCTCGTGCGATTGAGAAATCTTATGACCCACGAGTGTTAAAAATAAAATTCGCTTCAAGAGTGATCTGCTCGTAATAAAACATTTTTGGATCTGAAAATTAATTATCATTATTAATTCATTTGTAATACACAATTGTTTTCCAACAATTCCCTTTATTCCACAGTTTTTTTACGATAAACTGCACAGACTTCGCTATGCCAACCCTTTGAACACGTACAATGCAAATTCGCTACTAAAAATTATATAAATTTGTTTCCGAAAAAAAATCGTCACGCCTTAAAAGCTTGCGAGAAATAAATTGTACAATGACAGTAATAATAACGAGTAAACAAAGAACGCTGAATTTTACCTAATTCACCTTGAAATTGATCGCAAAGAGAGCAAATCGAGTGCGAAAGCTTCATTCACCAATGTCTCCTTCGAAACACTTCGAACACTTGTTGAAATAAATCATCAGCCAAATCTCTTATTTTTCTATCCGTTATTATTGTAGTATCGAAATTATTGTGTGTAGTTATATTTTTAGTTATACTTTTACATTTAATAGATGGCCTGTTATGCTGGAGATGTGTAGGTAAATAATAAAATCACCGTACTACAAGTATAATGAATAATTACATATATACTTTATTATTAATATTTTTTAAATAACTATTAATCGACAATATTTAAATGAACAATAAAATTACAATTAATTATTTATAACACTTTTAATTACTTATTTAATAATAATTACAGTTTATGAACTTTTGACTTTTGACTGTAGACTTTAGAACTTATGATAATTCTTTTTTAACTACTATTTAATATATTCGCCAATTTGTTACGTGTCCTTGACAATTATTTACAAACATCTCGTTCGTAATTTTGTTCAAACATTGATCTCTTACATGGTTTCTTATTTACGATCTTTACAAAGTTGGCGCCGTAAATTTATTGAAAATGAACTCTACAACGAGACGGTTGAGAACTAGATGTCGCTACATATGCGTGAACGAAAAAGTATGAATGTACCTTGACCATATAATTTGGGCATGTCCGATTTACTCCAAAAACAGAGGAAAAAATGCTCTCTCCCTTTCAAAAACGTAACGCCAATCACTATCAAGCAACTTCTCTAACCTGACATCAAGCTACTCAAAATCATAGATAGTTTCATTAAAATCAACAACATTAAAATATAAGCGGCACAAGAAAAATGTAATCTAGTCATAAGCCTTCGAGCTTTATATACAAGCTCCTCTATAGTAACACTATATTTTCCTATCCTCTTTTTATTTATCTTTTATCTACCCGCCACAACTTAACCTCCGCGTTTGTGAGATCTCATTGCATACAATGTTAATTTAACCTTAAGCTACCTAATTTGTAAGATTGTAAGGCACATAGGCCAAACACAGGCCTAAAGCCATTATTAAATAAAAAGAAAAAAAAAAAAGTATGAATGTACCTTGACCATATAATTTGGGCATGCCCGATTTACTTCAAAAACAGAGAAAAAATGCTCTCTCTCTCAAAAAACGTAACGTCAAACCTCCAATC
This sequence comes from Tetragonula carbonaria, assembly GCA_032399595.1. Taxonomy (NCBI): domain Eukaryota; kingdom Metazoa; phylum Arthropoda; class Insecta; order Hymenoptera; family Apidae; genus Tetragonula; species Tetragonula carbonaria. The sequence goes on along the minus strand of JAUCRC010000011.1, from coordinate 4,173,939 downwards.
ACTATCAAGCAACTTCTCTAATCGAACCTGACATCAAGCTACTCAAAATCATAGATAGTTTTCATTAAAATCAACAACATCAAAATATAAGCGCCACAAGAAAAATGTAATCTAGTCATAAGCCTTCGAGCTTTATATACAAGCTCCTCTATAGTAACACTATATTTTCCTATCCTCTTTTTATTTATCTTTTATCTACCGGCCACAACTTAACCTCCGCATTGTGAGATCTCATTGTATACACTGTTATATTTAACCTTAACACTTTACCGACCGGTAGCCTATTAATCGGCTAACATATTTTAACATTTTACCGACCGGTAGCCTATTAATCGGTTAACTAACATATTTTAATACTTTACCGACCGGTAGCCTATTAATCGGCTAACTATTCATCGTTAATACACGGTCGGTAAAGTGTTAAGCTAGCTAATTTGTAAGATTGTAAAAGGCACATTGGCCAGACACAGGCCTAAAGCCATTATTAAATAAAAAAAAAAAAAAAAAAAAAAGTATGAATGTGATGTGAGAAGCACAGCGTCGTTGGCATCGAGCGCTTTTTTCTTTTTGAAAAGAGGAAAGTCGCGCGAGCGAAAGAAACAGAGTCAGCAGAATGTCGTAAAACGGCGTTGTGATAATTTGTGTCGTTTGAGTTTATTCGTATTATTGTTGTCTATCTTGTATTTTTCGATATAACAAACCATTTAAATTATATCACCGCATTATTCCCCGGTGTTTCTCGCGACACTGAAATACACCGACGCGACGCAGACGGTCCGAACGTTTCCGAACGAAGGACACACCCTGTATGCATCTCAATGCCGGAAACGCGTCAGGCCATCAGTGTAATGAGACCGGCACGGTTTTTCTACGGGCGACAATGTGGAAAGGGAGAGCAGACACCGGTAGACAAATGCGACTGGAATACACTTAACAACGCACCCGGAGATTTTACAAAACCCTCTCGGTGAGGATGCATTTTCATGACCGCCTACCGACAGAGATATATATATATATATAGAGAGAGAGAGAGAACTGATTATACCGTTTAATCGGTCCCGCGAGTCTACCAGCCAGAAAGAAATGAATTCCAAGGCACGGGGATCGATCGTAACGAGCCGAAAGTCGCGATCCCTCGCGAGAAAGTGAATCGAAAGCTTCCCCCGTCCCTTCGAACAAGGGGACAAGGTTGTTGGGAATTTGTCATATATGCGATTGTCGTCGCAAGAATACTTTGGCCAGGGACCAAGGTACGTGCAAATCGGAAAGGATGTACAGGGTGGTCCATTTAAGCGAGGCCAGCTAAATATCTTTTTTGTAATATGATTGTAATATGATGCAGAAAATATTTCTCGCCTATCGAATGGTATCGAAGGTCATTTTTCAAGGTCACTAATATTTTTCTTATGTATATATATATATATATATGTATAATATTTATTATATTATACAATTATTTATAATATTTATAATATTTATTATTTATAAAAGTACGTTCAGAATATGTAAAGAACATGATCTTGTGTGGCGAAAAGGATCCACAGTTAGTACAGTATAAACATCATATAGAGAACCATAAAGTCGCTGTTAGAACGCACGTGTTTCCGCCGTCTTTCGAGAGAACTGTTAGCGACCTATGACTCCTTGGAAAAAGTTTTCTTTCCACCCTGTACATTGTACCTTGTACATTTGAGCAGTGAGAGCCATTGTTTGTCCATTTATAGGGAAATTGGGACAGTTGGCTAGTTAGTAGCCAATCAGATTCGATCTTTTCGCCAAGCTGTCTGAACTGTAGTTATCCTGCAGGATGATAGGGTTTTGCAGATAATCTCAAGTGGACATTCGTTAGCGCCAGCAAAGCTATACTACTACTACTATTACTACTACTATTACTACTGTTACTACTATTACTGCTGCTACTACTACTGTTGCTGCTACTACTACTGCTGCTGATACTACTACTACTGTTACTGCTACTACTATTACTGCTGCTACTGCTACTCCTGCTGATACTACTACTATTGCTACTGCTACTACTGCTACTACTATTACTGCTACTACTACTACTGCTGCTGATACTACTGCTACTGCTACTACTGCTACTACTATTACTGCTGCTACTGCTACTACTGTTACTACTATTACTGCTGCTACTACTACTACTGCTGCTACTATTACTCCTGCTGCTACTGCTGCTACTATTACTGCTATTATTATTATTATTATTATTATTATTATTATTATTATTATTATTATTATTATTATGAACTTTGAAATATTCTCATTCTGAACTGTATACGTGTGTGTTCGTGTCTGCACTAAGGCGATTACAGAAGTGAAATCTTCGGCCGGCTTCGCGAGAGATTTCGAAAGGGAAGAACGATTCTTCCCGACTCGGACAAGTTCATACGAAAGTCATACTTCCAGCGAATGAACGTCTAGCTGATGGAATATACGTCGAATCCAAGACGGAGAAGGGGACCTCTTCAGGTAGAAAACGATCGCGAATGCAGCGAGCGTAAGCACGCGCGTGTGGTTACGTGAAAAGAATTGGATTGATTCCGCGGTGACTTCTCTCGTCTCTGTCTTTGCTCGAAGAGGGACACGAGGACACAAAATATAAAGAGTATACGGCGGAGAGAGACGACGCGGGAGAGAACTCGAGGTGGAAGAAACAGTCGAGAGAAAGTAAGCACGCCGAGGTCCACAGTCCTAAGTGAATGGTGAGCAAACACTAAGGAAAGGAGACGAGCAGGAGAGAACCTTTGGAGGTTCGCCGAGTGGGCGGCGAAGATGGTGAGGGATTATACGAAAACGGAAACCGAGAGGAATAATCGTGACCTCCAACGACGTTCTGCCAACTCGGGATGATATCGTCTTATTCTCGTCTGCTTTCTCGTGTGTATACACAGCCGGGCGAGCGAATCCTCTCTCTCATCTCGCCGATTGTAAAATTCTACTCGACCGTTTCTTGAGCGATTACTCTTGGATCCCGTTCGACTCCTGTTCGACACCGAGACGAGTATAGATAACGCATGAAAATTCCCATTCAGGGAGGCAGAAAATCTTTGCGGCACGCAAGCTTTTATCTATTCGTGTATTTTACGAAGAATCGTCTGTGAAACATCTGAACGAAAATTATCAGTTGGTCGTTTTGGCCGTTTTGTCGGCAGTTCGAGCTATGTCTATCTAGTTACGTCGTCGTGAGTGTGACTGACTGGCTGGTGTACAAAATTATCATTCGAAGAAAGTGAAGGAATTTTCTCTAGCGAGGCTGAATCTGTTCAGAACCGACGAAAATGCAGAAACGAAAAGTTCCTCTGCGAAAAACAGGAAAATTTCGATCGACGTTGAAACAATTTCTCGATATTCGCAGCAGATATACATCGAATGGACTGTTCAATGAATAAAACTGAATTTTCAATTAAACTTCCTTGGCTCTAGAATAACTTGCCTTCGTGGAACTTTCATTCCAAAAATTCCACAAAAACAGATGTTCCTTTTTTTTTTATCAAAGGATTTCAAAATATTAAGTTCAATAAGTAAAATAGTAAGTTCATAATAATAATAATAATAATAATAATAATAATAATAATAGCAGTAATAGTAGCAGCAGTAGGAACTTCAAAAAAGTTCGATATCGAAATATGTATAATCGGATTTAGTTTTATAATTTAGATACATTAAAAGTTCGAACAGAATATTTTCAAAAAAAGAAAAGTACTCGTCGATCCCTGATCATTTCGTCTACGTAATTTCTGTGCAATTTGAACTCTCAAATTTCGGAGAAAAATCGGCACATCTCATCGAATCATGCTCGCGTCAGGCGTTAAGCTCCCCTCTAGAGCTAGAAGCCACTGTCGATGTTAATTTTCTGCCGTTCGTAAACTAATCAACACAGCCCGCGATGTAATAAGGACAATAAAACTATTACATAGAGTGACGATAACGAAAGATAATCGTCAATTAAATTTCCTTGAAAATTAAGAGAATTCCATTAACTAAAAGTGAAATATTGAATGTTAAAAAGAAAAACTCGACGAAAACGTAATTACCGTAATCGAGCGTCTTCGAGCATAATAATTCGAACGGACAGAGAAGTCTCGAGAGTCTAGCAGCACAGAAGGCACAGGCTTCGCGAGAGTTCGCGGAGGAAGACGAACGAAGAAAGGGTGGCGAGAAGAAGCCAGAGGGTTGGAATCACCGGACTGCATATTTAGCGAGGAGGATGAAGTAACAAGATGAAGAGTGTCTGGTAGCGGCCAGTCAAGAGCCATCAACCCATCTTCCTTGTTCCTTCGCCCCCTTCGAACCCTTAGCAAACCTCGGAAACAACAACCCTCTTTTGTCCAGCCTAGCGGCCGTCATGAATATTACATCTCGTTGTATTACCAAGCCACACACTTCCGTAACATTGCACGTTGCCAGTAATGCGAGCCGCGGTGCTTCTCCTTTCGAAACACGATACGACCTCCCTCGCTCGGCCGCTAATTTTCACTCGGGCACGATTTTCAAATGTGTTCTTTCGCACCGACATAATAATAACACTTTGTCCAATTTCATCGAAAGAGAATATCTCTTGTGAAAGTTGTCTCTATCAATTTGTTTCTCACCTTTCACGAAGGTATCTGATCGATTAAATTATCCAGTTAATATCCGAGTCAGTTTTAAATCATTTTGAATGATCTTCCGTGAAAACTGAGTTTCGCAAACCGATTTCAAATCGGTCGACAACAAACGAAATTTTATTTGCTTTCTAACTTCGTTCTAGCTTACCAAGGGAATACCATTTAAATGTGTTAAATGTATATTATTATATTATTATCATGATTATTATTAATTATATTAAACATCCTGCGTGTTATGCGACAGTCTGTAGCAGTGTGCGCCAGTTGAATCGAAAATGCAAGTTAATATTCAGTACTCTTTACACTTTTTTTACTAAAAAAAGAAAGAAATTAATTCACCTGTTTTTGAATAATATTCTGCGGCAGCTGAATTATAATCCGCGCCCGCTTTGTGAGAAATAAACGAGAGGTAAAGATTTACGGTTTAAACATACTCGAACGTGGGAAACGTTCCATCATATCCACGATATATTTCACAAATATTTCGTCGATCGAAAAAGTAATTATAAAGTTTTTCTCTGAAAATGCAACTTCATTTCAAGCCAATTTTGTACATTCATTCTGTAATCTCCGATAGCCGATTTTTCGAGCCCGCTTTCGGAGGGAAAAAAATATACACGATTTTCGTTTGGCGTCGATTTCAAAAAAAATGGACACGTCAAAAAGGGTACACGTTCGTTTCAAAAAAAAAAAAAAAAAAGCCTTAAAATTGTGTCGGAATTGGTTTTCTAAATTTCACTGCTTGCCGAGGACGTTAAAATCGAATTTGCAAGATAAGAACTTTTTTTCTTTGAAAAGCCGGATCATCGAGTTGGTGGGAGAAAGAAAAAAAGAACGCAGTTACTCCTTGTCGACGGAACTTCTTTCAAAATTTTTTCAAAAAACTGCTGGTCAAAAACCAATAGTTACGAGCAACTGTTTTTCAAATAATTCCAAACGTTCCTGTTACTTCACGAATCGCGCACGTTACTGTTAGCTCGTTGCCAATCTAGATCGTTGTCTCGTTCGGTAATTAATAGATCCTGCAGATCCCAAATAGGTTTCACGAGCCTTAATACCGGCATAAACATCACTTTCTTCGCCGTATCATTTTATTATCGGGTTAAGTTTGCTTCCCTTTAAGCGCACGACCGCGGCGAGGAACGTTATGGAGAGGCGTAAACAGCTTCTTGTTCCCTCGAATCTCCAATTAAAGCACAATGTACATTGTTATCCTACGATCACTGTGTGCACGCAGCAAGCCAATTACGGACTTTATCGAGCGAGTGGAAATCCTTAAAAGTAATAATGTCGACCAGAGTGTGATGGATACTCGATAAATAAAAGAATAATTTTCTTTTCTGTATTTTTTTTTTTTTTAATTAAAATATCGCCACTTAACTCTTTTCGTCCGGAAAGTGATCTTTCGATGAATTTAATGATATTACAAATCTTTTATTTATTACAAAATCTTTGCAAAGATCAAAAAGAAAAGTATTTATTCGCGTTTGAATTACACCGATTTGAACCTGAAATTTTCGTGGTTATTTTTGTTCGATAAATTTTTTTGTTACAGCGACGAATTTCTTGTTACGCCCTCGTCGGAATCTATAATGAGAATTTTCGAACAAGCAGCGTAAATTTCATCGAGACCGGTGTCAAACTACCTCTGTTTACACAAAATTGATCTTTCTTCTTTTTCTTCGTTACTTCGAGTTACATTCCTCCGACGTTGTCACTCAATATTCGAATAAATATTAAATAAATTCTATTCTTGAGAAAACAAGAGAGTCTTGAGTATTCCTTTCATTTCCTTCCGTTTAATCGAAAAAGATTGTTCCAAGCGCGAGTCACCGACGAAAGTGGTGGACGAAAAACTTGTGAAAAATCCACGAGTGCCTGGAAATCAATTTTTTTAAGCTAACTTATATCGAAATTTACTCGAAGGGGGAAAATCACCGATCGAGAATCATCCGTGTCGCGCCGCGGAGGATTCGTGTCGCGCGAATGTTCGAATTACTACTGAAACCTACAGTATACTACAACGTAATAAAGCAGACACTCGTTTCACCCGGCAGAAGGTAAACAGCGTGGAAAAATTGCGAGAGAAGAGGCGAATATATTACGGAGGAGCAACGACGTTACGATACGCGATACTGATATAATTTTTATGCAAAAGCAAGAAAGAAAGCAAGAAAAAAAAAAAAGAAGAAGAAGAAAAAAGGGAAGTAACGACGAGCAATGCTTGAGAGCACAAATTTCCATGGCGAGAGGCACATCGCCTTGAAGGGATTTAAAAATTTAAAACCATGGCAAAGAATATATATACTTTGAACGAGGCTTAAAAATAATAGCCACGCGCGCCGTGTCTATCAATCGATCGCTTAACGCTTCGCATCTTTTGCCAAAAGATCCGTATTCAGTATCAGCAACAGAGGGAAATATGTATTGCAGCGAACGTGCAAACATCCACTTCAGATCGGTGTAAACAGAATCAACAAGAGCATTCGATTTTTCCACTTCAACTTTTCGTAAATATGTCGCCGTGTTATCAATGCGGCGGATGTTTCGCAGCGAAGCGAAATCATTTCCGCAATTTCGGCTGTTTGCTTTATTATTTTTTCTTTTTTTTTTCTTCCAACGAGATCACTTTACTTTATTATAAACGGAGGAGGAGAGGGGGAGGGGGATGAAGAATCGTCGTGAACCTCCATACGCGGTTACTTTCTATCAATATTCGGGGACGTTTAAATATAAATCGAAACTGCGAAACGAAATATCGTTTCAGCGATGAAGAAATTTTGCAAATCACGTTCGTTTTATTTCACGGTTTATTTATGCACGTCGTGCATCACGCAGCGAACGAGAGAGAGAGAGAGAGAGTGAAGATACTTTTTTTCTCGAAAATATTGCAGATCGTCAGATCTGGTGCGAAAAATTTTTCGAACAATTTCAATCAGAATGAGGCTGGTGTTCCAGAATTTCTCGTTTCTCGTCCCTTGAAACTTGACTTCGTTCGCATATGTGGAGGACGAGCCCGTCATCTTTTGATTCGTGTAACGATTGCTACTGTGAAAGAAAGAATTGCCGCGCTTGAAATTACCTGAAATTTTGCGGAACGCCCGGTTATATATCATCCAAACTGTTTGAATGTGAAAAACGTGTAAAAGCGAGAATATTTGAAAATTCGAGCAAGTCCGGATTTTCAAGATAGTCGAAATTTTAAAGAAGGCTGGAATCGTTGAGAAAGTCGAAATTCTAGAGAAAGTCGGAATTGTCGAAAAAGTCGAGACTCTAAAGAAAATCAAAATTTTAGAGAACGTCGGGATTGTCGAAAAAGTCGAAACTCTAGAGAAAGTCGGAATTGTCGAAAAAAGTCGAAATTCTAAAGAAAAATCAAAATTCTAGAGAAAGTCAGGATTGTCGAAAAAGTCGAAATTCTAAAGAAAGTCGGGATTGTCGAAAAAGTCGAAATTCTAAGGAAAAATCAAAATTCTAGAGAAAGTCAGGATTGTCGAAAAACATTATTTTCTCTAAGAAATCGACAGTTTTTATTTATTAAAATTTAGCGTTTCTGAAAAGAACAAAACTTTATTCAAAATTCTCAAGAACACCGACTTCGAGTAACACAAAATTCTTAAAAATCTCGACAATCCTCGACAATCCGGTATTGGCGAATATATTTTCGGAGACCCGATCCCGAAACAAATTCTCGAACCACTTTTATCCCCTGATAAAAATTCCAGTAAAAATTCCCAATAAAAAAACCTGCGTGTCACGTTGTTACGCATCTTGTTGACCTCGGACCATCTTTTTCATTAGTCCAAGACACGTTTTAGCGTTATATTTTCGAAGCAAATTGACAGCTTTTGTTCCGATGGGAACAAACACACGGCCGGGGATGAGATACATCGAGATGACGAGACAGCGAAAACGCTTTGAAAAACCTGAATGAGAAATTTCACGCGGATTGTTCTGCGTGCTTTCCCCTCCGTAGTTCCCACCAAGAAGAATAACACGAAATATTGAATAGAGTCATTCGTTTCTACCGGACAATTCTTTTCGCGTCTGCGTCGTCATAGACGTATGAGAGGATACAGAGGGGACAGAGAAATGAACCAGAAGAGAAATGATAGCGATTGCAAACGGACAAAAACAACGAAATAAAAGAGAGAGAGAAAGAGAGGGAAGAGATTTTTTTTCGCATCGATAGCGCGTACACGTTAGATACGTACGACAGATTTGGTATTACTGAATGCATTTGCCGATTGGAAAAACGTTTACAGAGACGAAAGAAACGCAAACAGAGCGTCAGTATCGACAGCGATGGAAGTTGATCAGACACGAAAGTTCGCAGATTTTCATATTCGAGAATCGAACAGTATCAGTATCGTACATTCGACAGATCCTGATGAATGAATATCTGAGAAATCTGAATTTACAAATTTCACGTGAAACCCCATTCTCTCTGGATGATTTAGCTTCAAATGTACCGATTGTATTCTTCGCGTTAGTTCGCTAATCTCGATTTTTACAACATTTCCTCTTTGTAACATCTTCTTATAATTTACTAGTGTACAATTTTGGCGACAATTATCAAAGGCTTTTCAATTATCAAATAAAATTTTAATAATAATATCGAATGAAGTCATCAATAATGATTTAATTTCAATATAATAACAACAATAAAAATAGTTAAACAATAATAAATTCTAATCGTTCTTTAAATTCAATTCAAGGAATAACATTTACGATAATGATGAACAATAACAAGTTATAATGATGATTTAATTTTGATATAATAACAAGAATAAAAACAACGTGATGATAAACTATTAAAAATTTAGCAACAATACTTTTCAATTATCTATCAAATAAAATTTCAATAATAATAATAACAATAGAGTTAAATTAATATACATTAACGTAATAAGGTTAGGTTTAGGTAAATAGATTAGGTTCAACGTAATAAGGTTAGGTTTAGGTAAATAGATTAGGTTCAACGTAATAAGGTCAGGTTTATGTTAGGTATTGGATACATTAATACATATCAACGAAGTTATACTAATGATTTAACTTTAATATAACGATAAAAATTATAAAATAATAAATTCTAATCATTCTTTAAATTCAATTCAAGGAATAACATTTACGATAATGATGAACAATAACAAGTTATAATGATGATTTAATTTTGATATAATAACAAGAATAAAAACAACGTGATGATAAACTATTAAAAATTTAACGACAATACTTTTCAATTATCTATCAAATAAAATTTCAATAATAACAACAATAGAGTTAAATTAATATACATTAACGTAATAAGGTTAGGTTTAGGTTAGGTTTAGGTAAATAGGTTAGGTTCAACGTAATAAGGTCAGGTTTATGTTAGGTATTGGATACATTAATACATATCAACGAAGTTATACTAATGATTTAACTTTAATATAACGATAAAAATTATAAAATAATAAATTCTAATCATTCTTTAAATTCAATTCAAGGAATAACATTTACGATAATGATGAACAATAACAAGTTATAATGATGATTTAATTTTGATATAATAACAAGAATAAAAACAACGTGATGATAAACTATTAAAAATTTAACGACAATACTTTTCAATTATCTATCAAATAAAATTTCAATAATAACAACAATAGAGGTTAATTAATATACATTAACGTAATAAGGTTAGTTTTAGGTTAGGTTTAGGTAAATAGGTTAGGTTCAACGTAATAAGGTCAGATTTATGTTAGGTATTGGATACATTAATACATATCAACGAAGTTATACTAATGATTTAACTTCAATATAACGATAAAAATTATATAATAATAAATTCTAATCGTTCTTCCAAATTTCCTTCAATGAACATTGAAACGAAACTCGACACGTTCGATGAAGTTTCGATGCAATTATTCCCCTTGATTGTTGTTGTTGGCCCCGACGTTTCTCTTCGTTTGCTCTTTCTTCTTCGTTTGAACGCGACACGCGCGCCAGGGAAAAACTACATCAGCGTGGAAAATCCGTGCTCGGTTAATCGAACGCATTCAGCGCGCCGTTTATCTGCACCCACAGTCGTTGAATTCGGATAAATCTTCGCCAGATCGCGCGCTGATCGTCCTTGTTTGCGACCTAGATTTTGTTTTTGGCAAACGCCACCGCGGGAGAGAGTTTAGTTTCATGTATCCTCGAGAGCACGACACGAACAACACGATGTGCAGCTTCCCATTGATTCATGTTCTCTTCTTTTTTCTTTTCTTTCTTTCTTTTTTTTATTTTTTTTTTTTTTCTTTCTGTGACGAACTCCATAAATACCGGCGCCATTTTTCTGGTTGCTACGTAGTCTAGTAGAAGAGCTGTATTTTCTCGTCAGACGCAGGGAAAATTCGCGAATTACGCCCGAATCGTATGGAAATTATCGGATCGCTCCGATATCGACTCGACGACTCGAACATGAATTTGTCGCAAATTTAAAAGTCGACACGTTTACTTATCGTGTTTGCACTAGACAGAGGAATTAGTATTAATTCATTGAACGTTCGCAAACGTTTGCCATCGGCGTATTTGCCTCAATTGGACATCGCGGAGATTAATATTGTCACGGTGGTGGCGAACATTTTTGGACAAATCTTTCACGCGCGAATAACATGAGGATAATCTGAGAAAAATAAGAAGTCGAAAGAAGTGAAGGGACGAGGATGGTTTCGAAAATTTATACAGGACGATTCGCGAAAAATTCGTCGAGAAGGAAGAATAAAATTCGACTCGTTAAGATCGACAGATTTTCAAACTCGATGCTCTCGAAAGCGAAAGGCTTCAAGCAGAAAATTTTATTCTTTCTTAATCTTTCTTTTCGACTAGTTTCTGCATGTAAAATCACCACCCGGTCGGTTGACCACGAGTCATGGGATTTTATTTTATTTATTACTTTATATTCAATTGCTTCATATTATTTAGTATATTTATTAATAAAATTTCATTGTAGAAAATTACATATTATATTTCATTTTAAAATTATAAATTACTCATTTAAATTGTGATTATCAATTTATTCCATATTACCTTTATTAATAAAATTTATATTAAAATGAAATTTAATAAATTTTTGACCATTGATATATTTATTATTTTTAATTTCAAATTTATTATTATTATGGAAATGTATAATTGTTGTAAAAAAAATTGTGTTAATAAGAAATTTTTATATTTACTATAAAATTAATATAAAAATAAATATACTTATAATATTACATTCTGTATAATAGACTCCTCGATGATGCGGTTAACACGCGTTCTATGAAGTTATAGGAAAATTCTCGTTGAACACAAAATAACAGGCTTGGAACGATCGCTGTGCCTTGCCAATTTTCATTCCCTCCATTTTATGAAATAAAACCAATTATCATCACAGGACTGATTTAAAAATTATACTAATACACATGCAATGAAATCTTACCTATTTCGCGGAGATTTAACGAGAAAAACAATTAAACAAATTTATCACGTAATTAAATAGCAGTTAAATAATATTATACTCTCTCGATTGAAGCGAGTTTAATTTTCAAACGCCGGCAATCCCTGCATTTTATTGCACGCGTGTATGAAAACAATATCTTCGACGCACACACTTTACAGAAACTTCCCCTAATATACGAGTATAGTGTCGCAACGCGAACAAAAGACACACATTCGAGAATTGTTGGAGAGAGATCGGCACGGCGAATTCCTTTTCGCAAGATCAACGATATTGCATTTATAATCACTTGCAAATGACAGATCGCGTTGCAAGTTGAGGCAATTTTCTTACGAAATTCTTCTTGCATGCAGAGATGACAAGCCGTTCGCTGCAGACGCCTCTCTCCCCAACCCCCCCCCCCACCCTTTGCGACGCGCCGGGGGGGGGGGGGGGTTGCAGAACTTTATTTCCCTCGTCATCGTCTCAAATTGCTCAACTCGCCGGAAATCGATATTCACGGACACGATTAAAGCGATTCGTCCGACGAGAAAGAAACAAATGAAAATGAGACGATTTCCCTCGAATCTCGCTGCTCGTTAAACGTCACGGAACGTCTTCGCGTGCAAATCGTGATCTCGCGGATCTCTCGATCTGAAAATCTCTTGAAATCTCCGCTCTTTGATTTTCCTTGAAATATTTGCACCTGACTGTCACCTTTTCTCGCATCGATCGAAAATACATGATACACTTTATCGAGACGAGACTTCTTCTATTTCTTTCTATTCGACAGTAGGGTACTTATTGAAATAAAAACATCTTTCTCAATCGATTCGCAAAATTATTTTCGACGACGAGGGGAAAAATCGTCGAATTCGAGAGAGAGAGAAAGCGAAGAAACTGCGCGAATCTGAGAAAAAGGAAAGAAAGATTGCGCTTTTGCGAGGGCTGAAAGTGTCGAAAATAAATCGAAAGAAACTGCTAATCAAATTCCTTTTGATACTTGATTTCGCCTGTTTCAACCAGTCGAATATCACTCGGAATACTCGAAATGTGAAAGCTCGAGCTCTCGAGGCGCGTTCGAGCCTCTCGTAGAATTCTGTATCTACTCTCGAGCGACGATTCGAAACATTCGAAATACGTGAAAACTTATATTCGTTTTCGCAAGATTATTTTCGGCGACGAAGGAAAAATCGTCGAATTCGAGAGAGAGAGAAAGCGAAGAAACTGCGCGAATCTGAGAAAAAGGAAAGAAAGATTGCACTTTTGCGAGGGCTGAAAGTGTCGAAAATAAATCGAAAGAAACTGCTAATCAAATTCCTTTTGATACTTGATTTCGCCTGTTTCAACCAGCCGAATATCACTCGGAATACTCGAAATGTGAAACCTCGAGCTCTCGAGGCGCGTTCTCGTAGAATTCTGTATCTACTCGAGCGACGATTCGAAACATTCGAATATGAAAACTTATATATTCGTTTTCGCAAGATTATTTTCGGCGACGAAGGAAAAATCGTGTCTCTCTCTCTCTCTCTCTCTCTGCCGATGGGAGGTTAATCGCGTTGGTTAACAACGAACGGAAATAATACCGAGCCATTATCACGGCCAGATTTCCACCTGACTGTCACCGTTTTTCGCATCAATCAAAAATACATAATACACTTTATCGAGACGAGACTTCTTCTATTTCTTTCTATTCGAAATAAAAACATCTTTCTCAATCGATTGCAATTCAGAAAAGATCGGCTGATTAATTTCTTTTTTTTTTTTTTGCGCTGGCAACTGGTTCACGAGTGAGCAAAACGGTATACAATAATTCGTCGCTTTCTTTTTCAACTCGTCGGTATATAATATCACTGGATAGAAATGATTAAAGAGGTAATAAATTTATTATTTGTTTTGCCTTGGTTAAATATACTCAAAACTGAGGGAATATTGCAATTTTGGGAGAAAAGATTCTCGACGTGCGTGGCACGCCATTCCAGCGCAAGAGCTTTAGATTAGCTTTAGGTTAGGTTTAGGTCAGGTTAAAATTTAGATTAGGTTAAAATTAGGCAAGTGTTAATCTCATAAAAATTTAGAGTTAGATTTTTGTTTGAAAAATCAAAGTCTGTTTTGAAAATAAGAGAGAACAATCTAAACCATTATAATTTACCAGGAAACTTAAAAATGGTTCTATTTGAATCGGAGCTGGGAAAGTGATTCGATACAGCGTATATATTTTTCATCCGTATCTTTCGAAACCTAACCTAAACCTAACCTGAACCAATAATTCCAAACTTTTGATTTCCATCTCGAGAGAGTCAGTCCGAGTTCAACTGAGAGGATGGACAACCAAAGAAAGACGATTTTATCGAGAAAAAACGAAACGACGTGATAACTCCGCTGAATTACTCCGCTACACGCTGAATTAATCCGGAATAATCCAGATTTCGCAAGAAAACCCGGCAATTCGCCACCGGCCGGCCGAGAGGTAAATCCAGACGGAGAAACTCTCTGAAAGCGAGGAATCGGACAGCCAGCACTTCGAGAATGCGTTACAAATAGGCTTAATTAATTACAGAACAGTCGGCTGCGAAATGACTTGACGCGGTGGCTCGCGTTATCGGCAAGAGGCGGCGCGTACGCGCGGACAAAATCGATGGCCCTGGACGATGCTGGACGTTTCCTCTCGAACGACGGAACATATCGCGAAACGTATGTCACCTATTCAACGACTGACAGCCCACTGCCGCACTCCAATTAAGGCTAATGACTTTACGCGCCCGAGCACGTCCCCTTACCTTTAATTGTCACCTCTCTGCTGCTCTGCCATCTAGTTCCTCTCTCCCTCTCTCCCTCTCTCCCTCTCTCTCTCTCTCTCTTTCTCTGACTCTCTTCTTTTGCATTTATTGTTTCTGTTCTTCTTCGATGGCTAGGTACCCGATTCAGACCTGATAATCACCTATGATACGATACAGTGAATTATAGAAGTCTATTTCACACGTACGTAAACACGTGTAGTAAATACGTGTAGTAAACGAACCGGGAAATCCGTGTAATTTTTAACACACGTCTATGTGTATCGTAGACACGTATAGAAGTGTATTTAAATGCGTAGTTAATTCCATGAACTGAAACACGCAACGACAATGAAAAATCGTCGATGATTCAAGCTTACGTGTAACTTTGTGAATGAAAGATTTGAAAAATCTTTCTTCGCAATTCGGTCCATCGTCCAATGGTTTTGAAGATCGTAGTCTCTTTTCCCTTTTCATCGATTGAATGTCATCGGGTGGAATGTTACGATTTCTTGAATATTCGTCGCTTGAGCCTGATAGTTCAAAAGTTCGATCAAATCGCGAGAGAAAAAAGAATTGTAATAAAAAGACTTCGATCTTCAATACCATGACGGATTTAGTTAGAAAAGGACTTTATATAATTCTTCTTACACGCGTTTGAATTTTGCAATTTTCGAGACAAAAGAAAGTATATCCTCACATTTCCACACCAATTGTAAACAAAGCTGGCTCTAACTGGCGGCCCCCCACTTTTCCAATCGTTACCCCCTCCACTGACCTATTAAGGAAAAAGTGGGATTTCAACGCAGTGGGGAGATGCAGTGGAGGGGGTAAGCGCTAGCGATAGTAGGAAAGTAGGGGCGAGTTATGCGCTACATACGCAATGTAAGATCATCTTCGAAAAGATAAAACGACCGTCAAAACAACGGCTTTAAGCTTCAAAATAAAAGCCAGCGACTCGTTTATATATACATCTTTTTTTGCAAAATTGCATCAATTCAAATTATCGACGATTTTTGATAAATTGACACTGTAACCCTGAACTCTTTCAATAAATTAACAGCCGTGATTGATTACGTGACAATTGTTGACAGAATTCAACAAGTTACGTTCGGGGAATTTTTCGCAAAAGAATGAAAAGACCGGGAACCGTACACCGTTCAACAACGGTCGGAATCGATCGCGTTTCGAGGCGTAATTTTCATCACGGTTCCACGACGCTGCCTGTTCATCTTGCGCTCGGCGCAGTTTACCCTCTCGTTTCTCTGTCTCGCTCTGTCTCTTTGACTCTGTGTGTGCGTTAAGTTGCTAGCGGATCAATTAGTTCACGATGTTTATTTGCACAGTTTCGAGGTTTACGTTTCCGTGGCTGTTTCGAGACTGGAAGAGGATTTGTTGCGTTGCCGTAATGAATAGCTGCAGCGAATAGGTTCCACCGCTTGATGGCGGCCGTTTTCTACTCTAACCGATTCCTGATTAGTCAATCTTCGAATGACTTTCAATCAGCTCATTCGTTAATCAATCTTGAAACTCACTTCGGACAATGATTAATTAGTCGCTTTTGGAATTATTTCCGGTGAACGGGCTAATCAGTCAGTCTTGAAAATTATTTCAATCAGTTATTCGTTAATCAATCTTGAAATTACTTCAGACAATAATTAATCAGCCGATCTTGAAATTATTTCAATCAATGATTAATTAGTCAATCTTGAAATGGTTTCACCGTCAATTATTAATCATGCCGCTTGACGGTATAACAAGAAGATAATTCCTCGAGTTAGAAGCGCAAGAGCTTGCTTTCAACGTTGATATTCTATATTGGTTGGAATGAAGGTGTAAAAGCAGTGAAAATTCGCCTGAACATTCTGCCCTTTAATTATGGCTTGCAATTGATTATGTTCGAAATACTTTAAACAAGTCAGTGTTCAATAATAATGTAGAACTACACGTGTTCCTCTCGTTTCTCGCGTGTTATTCGAATCGTAGTTGAAAGGTAACAGTTTGAACAATCGTTGACCTGCATCACTGAAATATCATTAAACTCGAGAGTAAATATCATTGAACAACCAAAATAAATCGCAAACGAAGCTTACTCGTAACAAGTGATTTCACCTTTTGTCCGCGATTTACGATTCCTTTTCTGTTCCCATAACCACCACAATTGATACATAAAAATGTATCGACTAAGCAAATACTTTCAAACAAATGTCAACGACGATACGCACGATACTGTGACGAGGAGAGATTCAATCGGCAAAAAATCGGCAGTGAAGGGAAGCGTGGTTCAACGTTCGAAATGTGGATGATGCACGCCACATGAGCGTTAACCCCTTGGCACCGATAATTTCAATTCGCGGTAGTTTCCTTTGATTACGAGAGCCTCGAGCCGGCCGATGAGGCCTGCTATACGACACCCATGGCATTTCTCCATGGCAGGATTGCGCGGTACAATGGCCCATTACATAATGGAATACAGACGTATGGCCAGCGTCCACCATAATGCGCCGCTCTCGCCGGCCAGAAACTCGGCATAGCGTTCCTGCGTACTCGCCGCTACATCCTTCGGACTACCGCAACAAGGACAATGCGGCCAGGTGTGCGTGCATTCGTGGAACTTGCCTCTCGACAGATTTGTCGTTTCGATTGTCTCGCGATCTGTCGCGTTTCGATCTTTCGAACACACAGTCTGGAGACGTGTGTCACGTATGTTTATCTAACGTACAAGGTAACAAAATCGAGGGGGAAAAAAAGTCGAAGAAGAGATGATTTCTACGGAAAGTAACTCGAACGCAATGATACTATATATGTATATAGTATAGCAAATAGCAGGAGAAATCGAGGGAAAAGAAGCGAGAATGGAAAGTTGTAACACTGGGGCCGAGGGGGGAATATCGGAGCCTAAGCATCCGCAGCGAGCAACGAACGAAGAGCGACAGGCGAGACTGCAAATTGTCACGTCACCGAGAGAACCCGTCAGTCCAATATCGCGATGCCAACAATCGTCGAATCAGCGCGGCAGAAACGTAGCGAGCATACGTTCAATAGTTTCCCGGACCGCCTTGCAATTCAACGTGGCTGCGACCCGAACCCGAACCCGAACCACTTACACGCCGCCTCTCTCTCTCTCTCTCTCTCTCTCTCTCTCTCGCTCTCTTTCTATATAGCGTCTCGTTCCTATCTTGATCGTTCATTCGTCCGTGACAACGATCTCGAAACTCGTACCGGTATCTGATTATCGTTCGCAACGGCGGCTGTTGCACAGGTCAGTCCTCTTTCGAGGTAAGAACTATGCCTCGATCGTCCGAGCATCGTCCGATATTGTGAAAGTTGTGTTATGCGAGTTACGTGCCTCGTGACCCGCGATTTCCAGTCGGGCAGGTTACGTTGGTTTTCGAAGACCTGCTCGATTTCTCGATCGTCGATCGTCGATCGCGACAATGTTACGACGCAATTGCGCGGTGTTTCGTGATCACGAATCAAAGTGAATTACGAATTACGTCGAATTCGAGAGAGAGAGAAAGCGAAGAAATTACGCGAATCTGAGAAAAAGGAAAGAAAGATTGCGCTTTTGCGAGGGCTAAAAGTGTCGAAAATAAATCGAAAGAAACTGCTAATCAAATTCCTTTTGATACTTGATTTCGCCTGTTTCAACCGAATATCACTCGGAATACTCGAAATGTGAAACCTCGAGCTCTCGAGGCGCGTTCTCGTAGAATTCTGTATCTACTCTCGAGCGACGATTCGAAACATTCGAAATACGTGAAAACTTATATTCGTTTTCGCAAGATTATTTTCGGCGACGAAGGAAAAATCGTGTCTCTCTCTCTCTCTCTCTCTCTCTCTCTGCCGATGGGAGGTTAATCGCGTTGGTTAACAGCGAACGGAAATAATACCGAGCCATTATCACGGCCCGATACGATAACTCGCAACTCGTATCACTATATAACCGTACCGCTGCAATTTAGCGCTGCGATTCTGCTCCGGCGTACTCGCGCAACTGGTACAATCCCGGATTATTGCTTGCAATGCAGGCTTTGCATGCAACGTCCGGTATGTGTGGTTTTCAACCACGTCGCGATATAGCAAGAAACTCCGGCGGATGCTCCGAGGTGCACTCGGATGTCTCGGACCGTGATTCTCGACCGTGTAAAATCTCGACCGACTGTCGGTGCCCAGCGGATCGTTAGCGGGACCAAACGATCGGCAAAAACCAATAAGACGAAGTATTATCTCCGTGGTATTGGAAACGCGAAACCGTATCGCGTTATAGACAGACTTTTTTCTTTTCTTTTTTTTTTTTTCATTAAATTAAATCGCGCTCGCGTGTCTTCCATTTCGCGAACAGGCTGCGTGTATTCGTGCTTTCGGAGATATATATATATATATATATATATATATATATATATATATAGTTCTCTCTATCGGGATAGGACGAGAATTCGATGAAAAATTGATTGAATCGTTGTATCGCGATTGGCGATTTGTTTTGCGAAGTTGCAACTTCAATTGCTGCATTTAGTCGTCAGCCGCGACGAACGATTGAATGAAATTGAATGAGATATTGAAATTTCAAGGAAATAAAATTTTCATCGTTAATTGCGGATCGAGGCATTGAATTCTTAGTTTAGTCGTTCGATTGCTACTTAAGTTCCTTTCAATCGGTTAACCGATTTTAATACCTCGTTAACGATTTAATGCTGAAGCTAAGCCTAACCTAAACCTTATCTAAAATTCTGCAAATAATGCAGAAAAAGAAATAAATTTCTTCATTTAACAAACCTAACCTTAGATTCTGCAAATAATGCAGAAAAAGAAATAAATTTCTTCATTTAACAAACCTAACCTAAAATTCTGCAAATGATGCAGAAAAAGAAATAAATTTCTTCATTTAACAAACATCGAAGGAGCTCGAAATAAGTTAATTAGGCTCACAGCTAGACATATGTCATTCTATACCTCTCGATAGTACAAACCAGGAATATATTTTGTTTATTATTAAATATCCGAATCTTAGGCACTTTATTACAATTTCGAAGTATACTCTCAATTTAACTAAAATTTAATCAAATTCAACGTAATAACCGATTGATAACCGACGATTAACACCATTGATCGATCGAATCGATCGCCGATTTTCCGACGATTGATTTCATTAATCGATCGGTCGGTCAAAACTCAAAAATTTTGATCGATCAACGCTCGACTGACGCTCTGGTTAAATGAAAAAATTCTACGAAGGTATTCCTGCGTTCGTTTGAAAGAAATTCGCTCAAAAGTGCGCAAACACAGACACAATCCTAATTTTTCAAATTTCAGTCATATCTCGCCGCGATGAAATGACGCGGATGAAATTTACATTTCGGTTTGTCGGATGTTTTCGAGTGCTCGTCTCTCTCAGTTTATAACATCGCAGTCTGTAACCTCACGCAAATCACATAAATTCTCTGCACGCCATAATTTCACCCATGAAATAACGCACAAAACTAACAAACGAGGTATAAATTCTACATTAAGTTAGTCGATACCGGTATTGTTGTTTCATTTATTTATAGCAATCGTAGACAGGTTGACAGTTTTCGCTGGGCGAATCTCCGACCAAAATAATTTTTCGAAAAAGAAAAAGAAAAAAAAAAAGAAAAAAGGGAAGAACGATGGAACTCGACGAGAGGAGCAGAGAACGTCGCCACGAATCGATATCGTTGAATTGATGTTGGTCATCGCTCAATTTTCACCGAGATGATCAATCAGCACCGAGTCAAGATACTTTCGACGAGGCGTGTGTCCCGCCCTCCCCCCTCCCCGCCCCCCATCTCACGCGAATTTGCAAACTCGCTCGCTAACCGTCAGACTGAAAAATTTTAATTGGCAAAATTTCAATCGATTAAATCGTGTAAAATTCGATTCGTAGAAAATTTTTCTCTTTCTTTTTTCTTTTTTTGTTTATTTTAATCTTGGGGATGAGCAGTGCTTTTGAAAGAGCATCGTGATCGGCAAGGTAATTATTCGACACTGTAATTATTCAACGATCGTGGCATGTTTGATGATTAGCAGCGGCTAGTTCGTTGTTTCATTAAACAACGTTGCACTATTGACCGATATCAAGAAATGCAACGTAACCACTATTCAATACCCGACCAGTATAATATAAACACGAGGTCTTCCCCGGACCCTGTTTGACTATGAATAATTTAGATGGAAGTCAGACGCGAATTAATAGCGATCCACTTAGGTTACGTGCCCTATGCAATTTATTTGCAAAATTAACTGCATCCACTCGACGTCAATAACCTTCGAATCTCTTAATAATTTCCCAACGATCTACGCTTGAAACTCAAACCTGTCCTCAGTATTATTCAGAAACGAAAGTGTTGTCGGGAAATATTGTAGAGCATGATTGACAATTAGTATCTCAATCATTTCTGACAATTTGAAGCTTCTTTTCTCAATCGGTTCTGCGTGAAAGAAAGAAGAACAAGAAAAAAACTAACCGCTAGCTTTCTAAATAACTTTAGAATCACACTATGAATCAACGTGTTCCTTTTATCTGCAGCTAATCTAATTTTAACTACGCACAGGGTGTCCCGAATTTAAACTAAAAAGTCAATCTAAAAAAAAAAAAAAACTGTGCAGAAAAAGAAACGAAGGAAAATGTTTATATCAAACTTGGCAGCAAATTATGTCACGGACGTAAACATGGCACATATGTTATAGAGTTACAGAGAGAAAATATTGTACACGTGAAATATACATATAAGCAGCGCACGTCGATAAAATCAATTTTTGTTTGAATTATTTATGACTGAATCGATTAATTGTGATTGAATGTATTTTTCACGATGAGAAATAATTTTTCTGTTTTCATCAAGCTCGACACCCGGCGGAGAACAGAACTGATAACGCCACAAGATACCTGAGAATTTCGCCGAGTTTCGATCAAATTACCTATAACTTTAGTCCTCCAGTGTGAAGTTGAATGAAGTCTTCTGTTTCACACTAAAATCTCCACAGGTAAAGAAGAATACATTATCTATTCCATTAGGACATGTATTATTATTGCTCGTAATTCCATAGGCGTGACCACATCAACTTCACAAAAATTTGGCCAGTTCAAGTTCGGGACACCTTGCATGCTTCTTCTACAGAACTCCTAGAGAAAATCACACACGAAAAGTGAAACAAGCAGATAATAAGCCGCCACGGGCTTGCGTCGCGTGCACTCCAACCTCGTAAATTACATTAATCGCGTTTTACACGAACTTCCGATAAAACAATATCGTGCACGCGTACTCGCTCTCGGGAGACTTCGTCAGAGGGGTCCCCCCTTTTTCGCGATCGCGTTCCCTCCGTTTAACGAGCACCTAATTCCGTCAGACGATGAGCTAACTCGGTGAATCAAAGGAAAGCCAACTGACCAAGATTTATCGATTCAGTCATCTGACGATTACAGCCACGTCTTAACCATTTGCTGCGATATTCTCCGGCGCAGAGTTGCACGATTTCATCCCCCCTTCCCCTGCCCTTCAGCCCCCCGCTCTGGTTATTGTTCGCAGTTTCAGCTTTGTGCCTTGTGCACCGTGCGACGGCCAATCAGCAACAATTGCCTATGGCAACTATGGTTTCAGACGGTTCACTCGCGCCGATAGTTACGCGAATTAATTGCCACTACGTAATGACGAACCAAAAATCGATAATTGTTAAAGACAAGATTCGAGTTGCGATTCGAGACATTTCTTCGTCATTTCTTTCGTCGTTTTACACGTCGTACTATCTTTTCTAGCTGATGATTGCACTCTAAGACTAATTTTAGAATGAAAGTAAGCATCTCCTTTTTTTCTTTTTTTTTTTTTTTTTTTTTTGGGTAGTTGGAGAAAATTCAGTATACGCTTCAATCACGTGACACGTGTGAACTTCATGATCTTAATTCTCTTCGCTATCCGACATGATGATCGCTAAATTCTTCCGGTATTTTATTTAGTGTACTTTAGTCTCTTGTAACTCGACGTGTTAATGGACGTGTTAATATAGATATACGTAGTTCTGCGCTCTTCACTATCTGATGATAATCTGATAAAACTCGACCAGTTTCACAATGAAGAGTTCGCATTCCTCCGGTACTTGGCGAAAATTTAGTATACCTTGATCTACCGTGACTCGCGTGTTAATCGCTAAATGTTCTACGCTCTTCACTTTCCGGTAATAATTATTAAACTCGATCAGCTTTACAGTGAAAATTCGCATTTTTCTGATATATGGCGAAAATTTAGCATACTTTGATCTACCGTGACTCACGTGATAATGAACATGTTAATCACGCTCTTCGCTATTTAATCGTAGCGAATTCGTATTATACTTAATAACAATCGCTAAAATTCGACCAGTTTTTCACAATATAAATTCGCACTCTGCCCGGAAAAAATCCTAAAAATAAGATAAAATCTTGGCGAAAATTTAGCATACTTTGATCTACCGCGACTCACGTGACGATGTCAATGCTCTTCGCTATTTAATCATAGCAAGTTCGTATTATACTTAATAACAATCGCTAAAATTCGACCAGTTTTTCACAATAAAAATTCGCACTCTGCCCGGAAAAAATCCTAAAAATAAGATAAAATCTTGGCGAAAATTTAGCATACTTTGATCTACCGCGACTCACGTGACGATGTCAATGCTCTTCGCTATTTAATCATAGCAAGTTCGTATTATACTTAATAACAATCGCTAAAATTCGACCAGTTTTTCACAATATAAATTCGCACTCTGCCCGGAAAAAATCCTAAAAGTAAAATAAAATCTTGGCGAAAATTCAGCATACTTTCACCTATCGTGACTGAATCTAGAACACGTACAATTTATTCGAAATAAATTCGGAACGTTGACAAAGGGGGGGGGGGGGCGATCCTTTAATTAAACAATTATCTAAGAGGTTTAAACGCATCCGTATTCGGGGCTAATCACCTAATTGAAAACTCAAAGGAATTACCCTGGCAACAGGTTAATCAAGGAAGAAAGACGCGTCGAGCGGAGCGGAAGCCGCAGACCGCACGCAACGCGTTCCTTCTCCTCCTAGTTTCTGCTACACATAAATTCCTCTGCTCTCGAAACAAAGTCCCCTTCTCGCCAGAGAGAGAGAGAGAGAGAGAGAGAGTGAGTGAGTGTATCAAATTCCATTCTATTCGATCCCACACACCATAGAACTCGATAGTATTCGAGTATTCCAGCCAGGGATACTGGACAGGGCTACGCCACTGTGACGCTCTTGACGTGGTTGCCGCGTCGCTCTCCTGAAAGCTCACCCCTTCGAAACAGGCGACAGCCGAGGGTCTTCCGGCTAGCGGAGGAAAAGCAGAGAGGGAGAGAGCAAAAAAAAAGAAGGAAAAAAGTGCTCGTACGCGGTTGACAAATTGGAGTATTCCTCGCCGACGCCGCTCACCAAGAATGTCGGCGTGGGTCGATGGGTTTCCCGCAGGTAAACACTGGTGGACGACTATGCAGGGTTGAAATCATGCGCCGTGAGAAAGGGGTGTACGTGTACAAGACGAGAGAGTGAGAGTGATGCTTCAGGACAGAAGAAAAGAAGAAGAAGAAGAAGAAGAAGGGAGTTGATGAAAGTGAGGGAATAAAAGAAGGAGGGAAAGAAGAGGAACGTAAGAGCACTGACTACCAAGAGGAGGATGCTTTATTTACCTATCCTCCTGCTTTATTTATTTACTGGCGCGTGGGTTCATGGACAACAGCATCAGACAACGGGCATTACGCGAGAATTAATTCTTGCCTGGAATTCAGCAGCTCGATAAGCAAAAAAGCTGCCAAGTGTTTTCGATCGGTTATCGAAAATACCCGCGTTTCTGCGTGAATGCGGAATTTCAAGCGGATTAAAAGGGGACACGTGGCGCCCCACGCGTCAATTGGATCGAATGAAATTTCGATTGACCCCTTTTAAAATCACGCCTGTGTTTCATTATCTTCTCTCTCTCTTTCTCTCTTTCTCTATTTTCAACAAACTGCCAGCATAAAGCATTACAACAGCCGCTCGTTACATTTGTCGGTGATAAACTTCTTTAAAGGAGAATTGTTTGAAAATCTAATGTTCTATTCTGTTCTCGAAACGTAGTTTGCAGTCTTTTCTTCCTTTCTTTTTCTTTTCTTTCTTTTTTTTCTTTTAATCTTGGATTTAATAAAAAAGACAAAGAGACACTCTGCGTGTCCACCTCTGTGTGTCGCCTTATTTTTAATCGCGTTTCGCTTCAACCGGGCGAGAAAATTGGAAAATCCCGGCAAATAAAGGCAAACGTACTCGCACGTGACAAATTGGTTTTTGTATAGGAACGAATACGAAAAGAATCGTCGTCATAAATCACGCCAATAAATTGCGGCTTAAACGTTGACACGAGGAATGATTCTTCCCTTCTTTTCTCTTTTTCTCTCTTTTTTTTTCCTTTTTCTTTCTTTCGGCGCGCGTTCGCGTTTGAAAACGTCCGCGACTTTTAAAGGGACATATTTCCGACATATGTCGAACGTGAAAATTTAAACATCGAACGCGTCTTACGTCGTCTTCTTCGGATTTCCACGGACACGATAAAGTTGAGACAAATACTACCTATCTTTCTGTCAAAGTTAATTAAATTTCTGCGTTCGTTCCTTCAATGTTGAAAAGTCAAACGATTGCCTGTTCTTCACTCTTTACTTCGTTTACGTATCTCGAAGGAGAGGAAAAGCGAATCGTGTTTTACTTTCCCCTGGAAACAAACGATTCGAAACGAACACCGCTCCCACCCCCACCCCACCCTTGCGAAGATTGCGAAATACCATCGTTGTAAAACGATGTACGTCTGGCTGGCTACGTAAAGCGCGATCCGAATAAATGCATCGCGACGCTAATTAATCTAATTAAATCCGTGGCTGCGAAACGACACGCCTAAGCACGCGGTAATTGAAATTTCTGTAAACAAGCCAAGGCTCCGGAGTTGCGCGCCCCGTCTGATGTATGTCAACCGTCGGAGATTTGCATCGCGAGTAATTACCAGAAGGTACGGAGCTGCTACGATTATTCTTCAGTGGAACAACCTTGTTTTGGTACGGCACCGGTCCTCCCATTCGTCCCCGAGTGCTTCGTAATCGTAAGAATAAATACGCGCCCAGATATCATAAATTGAAGACGTTATGAGACTCTGCAAGCTGCAAACGGTGCAAAAGTAAGGGTCGAGAAATGTTTATGTAATAAGATCAACAGATAAGAATTCGTGATCGTTTGTCAATTTACAGGGAACAATGTCACGCGTATTAGACGAATTATAATTAGATATTTTCTTTTAAATTTCCTAGTAACATTTTCACAATGGTTCAGACTGTTCTTTTTCTTTTCAAACAGACTTTAATTTTTCAAACAACAATCTAACTCTAAATTTTTATGAGATTAATACTTGCCTAACCTAAACCTAACCTGAACCTAACGTCACTCTTAAATTTTTAACAGACGTAACCTCTTGCGCTGGAATGGCGTGCCACGCACGTCGAGAACATTTTGTCCCAAAATTGCAATATATTTTCTCGATTTTAAGTATATATTCAAATATAACCCAAAAGGCAAAATAATAAATGATAAACTTATTACTTCTCAATAATTTCTATTCATATTCAGATCTTATACCGACGAGTTCAAAAAGAAAGCGCGGAATTATTTTATACGATTTGGTCACTCGTTATGGTCCGTCAAACAGTTGCCAGCGCAAGGGGTTAACCTTTGTCCCAAAATTGCAATATTTTCTCAGTTTTAACTATATTTAAGTATTACCCAGGCAAAACAAATAATAAATTTATTATTTCTTTTTAGTAATGATTTCTCTTCAGTGATATCATACCGACGAGTTCAAAAAGAAAGCGACTTGGTCACTCGTTATGGTCCGTGAACCAGTTGCCAACGCAAAGGGTTAAGAAACCGTTAACAATTAAGCTGCATCCCTTTTATCAAGTTGCAGGATCGTCAATTATGCGTGTTGAACGATGAGTCAATTATTCGGTGAACAATAAAGCGGTTTATACAATATAACGTTTATACAATATAACGTATTACAATGTAACGTATTGTACAATATAATTATACAATATAACGATTAATAACGTGCTTCATTCACTGCTATGCATCAACGACTAACTATAGACAGACTAATAATAATTTTCAATAATGTAGAAAATCGAAATATTTTGAAAATAAGAAATAAATATTTAGGAGTAAGAAAGAACAAGGATAACAAGAATAAATTTTGCAAAGGGTTGTTCCACTGCCAAAGGGGGGTTGCACTCATTTAATGCATTTCAATGCAAATATATCTTGCAATGTCGAAACCAACGATCAGACAGCGAATTATGGAAAAAAATTCAAAGTGCAAAGAATGCACTTGAAACGTCCGTATTTAGTATTTATCTCTGTCTAGGTGAGACTAGAGATATAAATTTACATTTATTTCAACTATTATTTAAAAGCATGAATATTCACTAAGAATATAGATATAAAGCAAAAGATTGCGGATTCAAGTGTCGTTAATATAGACGTTATCGCGAATATTTATATTTCTGGCAAATACCAGAAATACAAAACACATTTACCAAAGAATATAAATATTCTCGACATTTGAATCTGCGACCTTTTCGCTTTCGAAAATTTGACTCCACCGTCGTCGAGCGTAACGAAATTAAATCACATTTCAACAAAAGCACTGACAAATAGTTGTTAGCCTGATTATTTACAGAACAACTTTACAAGCTTTTCAAAACTTTAACACCAAGGCTCCCATAAAAGAATGACTAATTTATAATTTTTCAGGATAATTTCGCAATCTTACAATCTCTTCAGAGATTTGTAACGATGCTCGTACAAAATATATGATGAATAAAAGTTCGTGCTCATTACCTGCATTACTTGCGTTCTAATTTTCGTGCGCTCAGCTTTTCATACTTTTAGTCCCTCGATAGTTCGAAGGCTCGAAACGGATAAAAATCAGGATAAAAATCGGCCGGTTAGCGTACTGCAGGCGAGATTCAAGCTGCAACATCGCCCCCTCCCCCTCATCAATCGACGCGGCCGGTTCATTCGCATTCCACGTCGCAACGTGGACTCGATCTGGAAATCTAGCCATCTGAGAGAGCTACATTAAACCGTCGCGCTACGTTGGAAGTTCGTTCGCGGACGTTATCCGGTCGCGATTAGATTTATTCGACGCAGGCAACATCGAGCAGAGCCGGCGACCCGGCCACCACGGGGGATTTATATTCAACGCACAGTCAGAAGCCGTGCATCATCGGCTTAAGTCAACGAGCCAATCGCAAACAAGGCGACCGCGCCACGCACCCGATATAGCGTGCCTATGCAGATCGTCTCGATTCACCTAGCCTCCACCATCAAACGCTGATTGTGAGGCACCTTTATGCATGCACATTTACGTTACGAGCATACGCGGTGTTCTACTAGTCGCGTGTTCGCCAATATTTCTTCTCTTCTCTCTTTCAAATTTCTAAAGTACTTCGCGGTGACTTTTAGTATCGCGAGAAAATAATTTTTCAGCGAGTCTCACACGCAGGAGGTGTCGCGAGTTTAAAAATTGAAAGAACGTACGCAGAGAATGTACAGAAATATATGAAATTTGTTAGAAGTTTGTTGCAGTATTTAGGATGTAAAACGAGTGTTTTGTCCACACTGTATTTCTCAAATTCTGTTCGTAGAAATATGTAATTTGCACGAACGATTGTGAGAGACCTGTATGTGCATTTACGACCTTTATGAGCATACGCGGTGTTCTACTAGTCACTAATATTCTTCTCTTCTCTTTCAAAATTCTAAAGTACTTCGGGATGACTTTTAACATCGCGTTAAATCGCGAGAAAATAATTTTTCAGCGATTCTCACACGCAGGAGGTGTCGCGAGTTTAAAAATTGGAAGAACGTACGCAGAGAATGTACAGAAATATATGAAATTTGTTGCAGTATTTAATACGTAAAACGAGTGTTTTGTCTACACTGTATTTTTCAAATTCTGTTCGTAGAAATACGTAATTTGCACGAACAATTGTGAGAGACCTTTATGTGCATTTACGTACTAGTCACGTGTTCGTCGATTTTCTTCTCTTTTTTTCAAATTTCTAAATTACTTTGGGGTGACGTTTAGCATCGAGTTAAATCGCGTGAAAATAATTTTTGAGCGATTCTCACACGCAGGAGGTGTCGCGAGTTTAAAAATTGAAAGAACGTACGCAGAGAATGTACAGAAATATATGAAATTTGTTGCAGTATTTAATACGTAAAACGAGTGTTTTGTCTACACTGTATTTTTCAAATTCTGTTCGTAGAAATACGTAATTTGCACGAACAATTGTGAGAGACCTTTATGTGCATTTACGTACTAGTCACGTGTTCGTCGATTATCTTCTCTTTTTTTCATCTCTAAATTTTTGGAGTAACTTTTAGCATCGATGTGAAAATAATTTTTGAGTGATCCTCGACGCAGGAGTGTCAGAATTATATATATATATATATATATATATATATATATATATATATACAGAAATATATGAAATTTATTAGAATATTTGTTGCACTATTTAATATGTAAAACGAGTCTTTTGTCTGCGCTCTAGCTTTCAAATTTGTACAAAGATCCGATGTCTAGTCGCGAGACAGTGAATCTTCGTTCAATTTCATATTTCATCGAGTATAATTAACGAGTTAACAGCTTAAGTAACATACTTTCATCGCTAGTAATTGCCGTTACGAGAATACAAAGAAACTTATAAAAATTTCTCCAAGTTCCACAAAAATCCCCTTCGTTTTCTCGTAGCATCTCGATTGTACAACCTGTCAGAAAATTGTCTAATCTCCATCGAAATTCATGGAAAATCATGGAAATCGACGACACGAAAAATCCGTCGCGCTTCCTGCGTCGAAGAGAGAGAGAGAGAGGGAGACAGGCAAACGAATTCATCAGACGATCTAATATTTCACCGTTTACACGCCAATGAAATGCACCACGCCGGCCATGATTTTCCCTGGGAAAATTTTTCTAAGAAAAAACTCTGCTACGGGTCCTTTCACAATGAATCTTGCGCAACACCCAATACGCACACGTGCCTTACGCGGTACGCGTGCACACGTACGTAAGTATGAATTTATACGTGCATGCATATGCATGCGTACGCATGCATGGATATTTACGCGCCCCCGGCTGGATATATATATATGTGTATGAATTTATGCGGTGATTCGTGCATACATACACGCGAAACAGGCACATACGCTGTGGCACGCGAATGTATGGATTCATCCAAAAGAGATTATGTTACGTGTCACTGTTAACATGTCGCGTTGATGCAACTTTTATATATACGCGTGTGTACATAACACTCATACTCGCGTGTGCACGTGTGTACCGAGAGGCAGCGCGTACGAGGATTCCTTCTACGCCCCGTAATCTTGCATTAGAGATTAGTATAACGCTGTTTGACGTTGTTTGACTCGCGCGTCGACAGATAAATCTTTGGACACGTGCGGTGAAAACAAGCGTTAGTTTGATCGATCGAATATTGATTTGTTGCGGATTCTAGAAGTTTGACGTTTTGAATTGACACGCCAACTAAGTGTCAATTTTGTTAAAAAAAAGCTACAAAATTTTGTGAAAAATTAACTCAATAGATTAACACTCGTAATCTTGCACTAGAGATTAGTATAACGCTGTTTGACTCACGCGTCGATAGACAGATCACTCTTTCGGTACTGATGTGTTTTTCCCACGCGCGGTGAAAACAAGTTGCCAGTTTGATGTAATTGATCAAACAACGATCGATCGAATGTTGATTTGTTGCGGATTCTAGAAATTTGTTTCGTTAAAGATTAACTGAACACGCCAACTCAATGTCAATTTCTTTTGTTAAAAAAAGAGTTAGAAAATTTTGTGAAAAATTAACTCAACACGTTAACACTCGCAATCTTGCACTAGAGATTAGTATAACGCTGTTTGACTCACGCGTCGATAGACAGATCACTCTTTCGGTACTGATGTGTTCTTCCCACGCGCGGTGAAAACAAGTTGCCAGTTTGATGTAATTGATCAAACAACAATTGAATATTGAATTGTTGCGGATTCTAAAAGTTTGTTAAAAATTAAGTTGACATACTAACTGAGTGTCAATTTTTTTAAAAAAAGGTTACAAAATTTTGTGAAAAATTAACTCAATAGATTAACACTCGTAATCTTGCACTAGAGATTAGTATAACGCTGTTTGATTCGCGCGTCGACAGATAAATCTTTGGGCACGTGCAGTGAAAACAAGCGTTAGTTTGATGAAATTGGTCAAACAACGATCGATCAAATACTGATTTGTTGCGGATTCTAGAAGTTTGACGTTTTGAACTAACACGCCAACTAAGTGCCAATTTTGCTAAAAATTTTGTGAAAAATTAACTCAACACGTTAACACTTGCAGTCTTGCACTAGAGTATGACGCTGTTTGACGTTGTTTGACTCGCACGTCGACAGATAAATCTTTGAGCACGTGCGGTGAAACCAAAAGTTTGATGAAATTGATCAAACAACGGTGCAACCATTGATCAGATATTGATCTCGTAAATGTGTCACTCTGGAAGTTCGATGTCTTGTTAAAAATTAACTTTAACGCGTTAACTTCGACGTTCTGACAATATTTTTATATTCACTGAAGACATTTACGAAAAATCATTGAAAATATTATGTACAATATGATTCGTTCGAACTGTCGTACTAAATAAAATATTTTCGAAGTTCCTCTTGTTTTATATTTCATTCCCTCCGAAATTATTCTACACTTTATATTCCATTCTTTAATCGAAAAAGTTGAGGGAAAGAATTTTATCCCAGAACCGAAAGGGTTAATAACTTGTCCTAAATTTATTCAGAATACACGCGAACCTATCGTCGAAAAATATTTTTAAATTTCCCCCTTAAAAGTTGAAACGTCAAACAAAAATTCGCCATTAATAATTTCCTTCCAGTCCAACAATTTTTACAACAAAAAAATTTTCCTCCGAGTTACAATCGAATTAATTAATTTTCACGATCAATTTGTGTCGCTGTAATTTTACTAATTTTGTCACTACCGATATTATCAGGAGCAATTACAACGTCATAATCGAAACTTTTGGACTTTTTTTCTTTATCCTATAGAAATAGATAATCCAATTTTATTTTCATCCCTTGGACATCCAGAATGTTCTATCTCAATTTGACCAATGACTTGGTTAATAATTTCCCAAATCCTATCACGAAACGAAAGTGGAGAAACGAGGGCACGTTTTTTGAATCGATCTGTACGCAATTGTACGTAATAGCGTTGCTCGTATATTTGCCAAACGGACATTTATATATTTGCGCAGCGGACTTGTCACGTTTGATAATGCTCGTGTAAAAGTGAACGCACAGATTCGTTTCCTCGTGTGCGATCGATTGTCGCCCGCGCATAACTGTGTCGAGCCACTAATGAGAAAGCTCGAAAACCATACCATTGTGGCCATTGAATGAACAGCTCGAACATCAAATAGCTGTTCTGCCGCGAAAAGCAGAAAATATCAATTCGATTTTCCACCGAGTTTCGTCGCGTTTCTTTAATCTTGAACAGCTCTGCGAACAGATCTGCAAGGCTGCTTGATCAGAAACAAAATTGAAACTATCAATTCTAACTTCCGCTCTTCTTAGTCGGGAAGAATTCGTTTGTCAATTCGGATGTGTTTCAATTCGAATAAATCGTTTCATTCACCGCAGCAGAATTTCGAACGATATTCAGCAAAAAAGAAAAAAAGGAAAAAAAAGGAAAAGATCTCTTCGATGGTAAATAAAGTTGATCAAACGTTTCGATCGTTTACATCGTTACTTTACCGGCAAAGTTTTCAAAACCGATTCCAAATCGTCGTCGACAAATCCTCTTTGCTTTCTGCTATTTTCTAACTTTGTCGAATTTATCAAAAAAGATATTTGTCAATTTCATTTATGCATGTTCATCCTGTAACGCAAACAACTTTTCGGCCAATCCATCGCAACGGACACTGTAATTTCCAATATTAGTAACATCATCAGTTGCGTGTTAATTCAAATAACAACTCAAATGGTAAATCCTCACGTCAAATTCACAAAAACGTTTTAAACACTGGAACTACCAACTACGATTAAAGCATAAAATTTCCATCAGAGACATCGAGAAGAAACCGAGAAACAGAGAAATCTTGTAACACAATGGAGAGTACGTATTTTTTTACGAAAAATTACTCGAATCTTTAAAAATACTTTTTCACGCCTGATAAAAATTATAAATCGGTCATTTTGACCACTTTTTAGATTTAGTTCCAACGGTGCCTAAGCAGCAGAAAAATTCCAAAGGAATGGCCAATGTATCCATTTCTTGAGAAAAAAAAAAAGAAAAAGAACGCAATTACTTTTTACCCAACCCGTTAATAAATCAGATTCAGTGCCAATCGCATGTCGTTGATTCTTCTATCCGAACGCCACAGTTCTCCCAATCAGTACGACTGTACTACACGAACTGGCGAATAACCGAATCAGCGAATTCATAACGTTCGCATCGAGTTCCCCTCCGACACTCTGTTTGCAGATTATTAATTCTTTCCGCTCAGTTTCACGCGTATGCATATTTCGCGCAGCGATTGCATACGCGTCTCCTTTGTGCATACACACACGTGGTGCACACGAATCATCGCTCGAGTCCCGCGAGAGCGACTTGTTGTTCGGTTGCTACAACGTTGTCTGAGGAAACAACACGACGAAGGGACCAGACTACGACTTCTTTTTCCCCTGGCCTCGCTGCTTTGTTTGTCGAGATCCCGTTTATTTCCATTTACTTTGTTTATCTTCGTATGTGATATGCCGGACTTCAACTCCGCCTTCAACACGCGAACAAGAAGATCCGCACGGTCCGCGCGGATTACGAATTATTTCCGTGTCAATTTCCGCGTCGCAAGATCGTGGAGAACAGAGACCCGCAAATTATTAATAAAACAGTCGCAGACTGTTGTCCTTTGGTGCCCGTGCACCTTTGAATATGTCTGTTCTTCCCGAAGGATCATCAACTAGGGCGGGAAAATGAAACGAACCTTTTCACATTGAATTTTGTACTGAGTTTTAATTTGAAGAACCAACCTGCTGGTTTCTTCACAACGACGTGATGGTTTCGAAAACTCAATTGTAACTAACACTTACTTACGTTCACTGTGATACAGGTATACGTTGACTAACCTTGTCTTCGATTAATCGATTAACATTCTCACTAAGTACGAATAGATTCTTCTTGCGAGTCTATTTTATATCCATTTGGATGAAGATAATCAGTCACGTTTGAAGCAGAGGTGGCTAACTGGCGGCCCTTGCTTTCCCCCCTCCACTTTCCTGATCGCTAGCGCTATCCCCTCCACTGCATCTATCTCCCCACTCGCATTACATATAGCGAAATGAGTGAGTTCGGCAGTGTGAGTGCGCAGTGGTATGATTGAGCGCGACAATGCGAGTCGATATGGTGGAATAGGTGGGCAGTAGAATGAAAGAAGTTAGTCAGCGTCCGGCTTTCAAAGAAAGAACTGTTCGACTTATGTATCGAACCTACATTATCTAGGTAAACTGTGTTTTTTGTTAATTATACCATCGGCATTGCCCATTTCAAATTGTTTTCTTTACTATAGCTGCTAAAGTTAGATAAAAGTAAAGAAAATTAGAATTAAATTAAATACAATTAAATGAGATAAAGAAAATTCGAATTAAGTAAAGAAAAATAAGAAAAGTAGTTTGTACGACCCGCTGCGAAACAGAGTGAGAACTAATTTTCATGGCGAAGGAACTGACAAAATAGACGATGATAGTTAATCACATTTAAACTGGTGGCCCTGACATGATCCATGAAAGTCAAGCATCGGTCGGGAGAATTTCTTTATATCGACATTAAGAAGTCCTGACCTGTCCTTTGTTAAAAAATTATACAAACATAGAAAACGTCAGTTGAGTCAAATTCGCATTTTATCGTGTGAATAAGGAGCCAAACTGATCAACTCTACTGGAGTTAGTTACAGTGAGGAGCACAATCGTGCCAATGAGAAATTGTCAACAAATTGTCAACAAGCCGACGCAATTTCGTAAAAAGTGATCGTGTAATATTATCACTCGTTAAAAAATTTCTCTCACAAGTTGATCACTTCATTATCATTTTACAAATCAAAGTCTTCCTTTTGAAAATTGCACAATTCTTTACGATCATCTTTTCTTATCGAACGTTGAATGCTGAGCTTAAAATTCAAGAAATCCTGGCATTTCGTTATCTAACCCTAGCCTATTCCATGTTCAACAAAAATCGTGCGAAAGAAGATCATGCAGCGAGTTTTAGGAAGTCGCTGCAAGTGAAATCGTTTCAGGGAAAAAAGTCAACTGGAATACTCGATCCGACGTGTGATTAAAATCTAATTGAAATGAATGATTAAAGGTTCAATGACAATTTCTGAATAGAAGAAAGCGATGACTCGTGACAGAACGGGGGCGGAAAAATTGCGAACGAAAATCGTGTCGAATCGACGGCCAGAGAATGCGGAGAAAAATCAGAGAATTAAAGAATCGCGGCGATTTGTGCGAAGGCGCGCCGATAAAACACGCGACGAATGTTATGGCGCCTTTTCTGCCCCGTGGCGCGGGCAAGCAGAGAGGGTGGCGATGGACGCACAGACAGTTTCGCGTTTCGCGGCAACATTGTTGGAACGGAGAGATGAGAATGGGCGAACGTGCGAATGAATGGGGTGGAAGAAGAAGGCGGCAGAGCGAGAAGGCAGAAGACAGAATAACGAAAATGGGATACAGAGACGTGGAGAGAGAAAGACGAGAAAGAGAAAGAGAGAGAGAAAGAGAAGAGTGAGGATGAGGGGTGAGCTAGACAAGCGAGGGAAAAAATGAAGCCTCGCGCGTAGTCGCTAAAACAATGGCGTCGGAAACCGACGAGCTGGGGGCGCGTTGTCGAGGCGCGCTGCGACGTGTCCGCTTCCCCTCTTTGGCTGAGCGGCCAACCAGGGGAAAGTGAGAACCAAGGGCAAGTGTCGAAGCATACTGGACACTTTCACAATGTCACAATGTTGGCGACTTCGCGTGCAGCATATGCAGCTATATTAGCTCGAGCCAATATGAAGTTGTAACTTTAGCATTGTAATTTTATTATCACTTCCTTCGAAGGGAACAGACCTGAAAATAGTCGGACGAGCTCTCTGTCGACTACACTTTCAACGTTTTCTTACAAAATACAAATACAGTGGAACAGCCGGTAACTGTGAAAATGAAAAATTGTCGATCATTTCAATTAATATACAGCGAAGAGCGTATATTAATTGATGATGAAAAATTGTCAATAGAAACTGTTAGAACATCGTGAAAGAAAGTCGTGCGACAACCGTGAAAGCGTGAAAGCTTTTCCACTTTGGTCGTTCTAAGTTCGTTTATTTCTTTTTTTTTTTTTCTTCAAAGATATTTTTTCGAAGATATTTTTATATTTTATACGTAACGGGTAGGCAAGTGATAGTTTTTTTTCCCTCGAAAATTATTGAAATTCAAACGCACGTAAGAACATGTTTTAAAAAAAAACATGTTTTTTCACGACTGCATCCACCATGGATCTTGAAGACTGACGATGTCCTTGAAAAAGCTGACGATTGAACGCATTCTTCCAAGGTATCCATAAATTTTACATATAGCATTCAAGAAGAAATACACTGGCTTCGATTAATTATTCGAATGCTTAAATATTTGGAGCTCCGTATTTAAGCTAAACAAATGATTTCAACGTTGAACGATACAAATTTAGCGTTACGGTCAGTTTAACAAAACGATGAAAAAAAAAAAGAAATCGTACGTGAAAAAAGAGAAAACTTCAATCTCTCCAACGCCATGGTTAAACTCAATCATAAACGAGATTTTTTAACGTTTCTATACGCGTTCGAACCTTTACAATTTTCGAAAAAAAAGGGTATCCTTGCATTGTAAAATCATCATTGAAAAGTAAAAAAAGGAAATTCACAGCTGTCAAAGTAAACTATTTTTTTTCATTTTTCTTTGCAAATGTGTCCATTTTTATACGCGCGAAACATTCGCGTGTTCACAGCAGATGTTACAAAAATTAGAGTAAACAGAGTAATAGTGTTCAATCCCTGTTCAATTTTTCATGCAATTATCGATACAGACGTCGAAGAATCTCAACGAGAGGAGCTTCTCCTTTTTTTCTACAAAATTTAGATTATTAACAATTTCTCATTGCTCTGATCTCTCGTTGTTACAGCTGCGCTCTTAACCCTCAACAAGTGTGTTTTATATACTTCCAGTAATTCGGATCCGTGTTTGTGTCGATTATTTCGACATTCCTCGCGTTTAAATACTCGCCGGTGACCACTTGTAACCAACACAGACGCTGAGAGCGTGATACACACACAATGGAAGTCAGTTATTGCAAACTCCGTGTGTTCATTATAACAACGGAGTTTAATCGCCTTGTGATCCCTTGGTGTCGTCAGTGCCCTGATACCATCTTCGTGATCGTGAAACGCGTTCGCCGGATGGAATTTCCTCCTCTCCCCCTCCGCGTGGTCCGCAGGAGGAAACAATGTTCGCAGCAGCAGCCAGAGTCTTATGACTAACATGCTTGCCACGGCCGCCATTTTCACGCTGCTGGAGCAGACAAGTTTCCAGGACGTTCGCACGTGCATTAACGCCCCCATTTTGCCCCCCTGTGTGTTCGGTGGGATTTCATTTCATTTCGTGAAACGAAACGATTACGATGTTTTTTCTTCGTTGCTTCTTCATTTTCTTTTCTTTTTTTCTTCTTCTAATTAAGGGATTAGTGTCGTTTGCTTTATTCACGAGGTAACATAGACATGGTGCATACAGCTGTGTACTTTTCTTTAGGGGAACGAAGAATTTATTACAACGTAAGCTAAGTCGACACTTTTAGAAAACAATGTGGCAGCTAGTGATAAGTTCACGAAACGATTACGATGTTTTTTCTTCATTGCTTCTTCGTTTTCTTTTCTTTTTTTTTTTTTTTCTTATAATTAGGGGATTAGTGTCGTTTGCTTTATTCGCGAGACAGCATAGACATGGTGCATACAGCTTTGAAATAACAACGAACGAATAAATTCCAATCGCGTGTACTTTTCTTCAGGGGGACGAAGAATTTATTGTAACGCAAGCTAAATCGACACTTTTGGAAAACAATGTGGCAGCTAGTGACAGTTCACACTTCCAACGCGAAACGAAACGATTACGATGTTTTTTCTTCATTGATTATCATTTTCTCATTTTCTTCAACGATTAGGATTATTTTTTCTCCGTTACTTCTTCATTTTTTTTTTCTTCTAATTAGGGGATTAGTGTCGTTTGCTTTATCCGCGAGACAGCATAGACATGGTACAGCTTTGAAATAATAACGAACGAATAAATTCCAATCGCGTGTACTTTTCTTCAGGGGGACGAAGAATTTATTGTAACGCAAGCTAAATCGACACTTTTAGAAAACAATGTGGCAGCTAGCGACAGTTCACACTTCCAATGTGAAACGTTGCTTTTGGCTTTATTTCCTTCTCGTGAAATAGAAAGAGAAGGATGAAATGCTTCGTACGAAATAATCTCACTCGGCTAACGATAAGTAGAGTAAGTGCAGACCAATATTTGGGATTCTGTTGGTAACTTGGAAGTGTCTAAAAATAATACCAAAAGTTGTCTAATATTCAACAAGCGGAAATAATTAATCAACAATTCGTGCACGAAGCGTAAATTTAACGTTTCAACTTGATCTACACGGACAATTAAGAAACGTCAAACGTTCGCAAAAGTTCCTCTTAGCGAGAAGCATTTAATTGTTCGGTTAAAATCGTGATTAAAATATGTCGAAACTTTCGTTGAGTGAATTGTTTTGTGCGCTCACTTTGCACGTTGATTCTATCAACGTTTCGCGTTAAATTTGCGATATTGTTTCGAGTAAGCATGTCGGTAATTTGGAATATTTGTTTCGAGACTGTCAACGTCGGAAATCTTCAGTCAGAAGAGAATTGACCAGGATCGTCTTTGACAACAGCTGAATTCTCTTTTAATGTTTGTCTTTTCCAGTTCCAAACGCAAGAGAAGGAATTTCGTCGAAACTCGGCGAAATTTGCGATAATTTGCAAGCTCCTCTCGTGCGGAAACGAGCTTGAAATAGCTGTCTACTAAATCGACAATATATATCCTCGTAACTAATACCCGCTTGAATCACAAGATGAAATAACTTCATTATTTGTTTCTTTGATTCTGCAATGCCGAAGGTAAACTCGAGTGCCATTAGTTCAAATTAATCCGCGATAATCGTTGGACCAAACCACCTCAATTGGACCAGAAGTTGAACAAATCGAATACGTTCCTTTCTTTATTATTATTCAGTAGTTCGAGATACAAATGTTCGATTAGCTTCCCTGCAATATGACGCAGCTTTTCACTGCTCTTCTCTCTTTTTTTATAATTATTTTGTCTCTTAAACGATGCATTTCCTCTGCTACAACATGCTTCGTTATTACTAACGAAAATTACTGAATATTATTGTTAGTTAATTTCTTTTGCTTCCACTTTCCTTGGCGAAAAGATGCGTGTTTTGCTTGATAAAATCTCGCCTGCGGTTAATTGTTTATCTGGTAAAAACAACAAACGCGCATCGTTCCGGGTAATTTAAACGCGAGCTTCGGGTAACTTCAACAAGCGTGTGCCAGCAAAATCGAGCCGGGAACGGACAGCCTTTGGGTTCCTCGTTGTTCGCGAAATCATTGAGTCGGATCACTGAAATTTAAATTTCTTTGTTCGCGCAGGATTTTTTCCCTCCCCCCCCCGTCCCCCCCCCCCAGTGAATTGTTTGCCGACTTATTTTAATTTATTATTATCCGGTTGAACTGTTGCGCAAATTATGATCTCTATTATGCCTCTGTTTTGTAAGCATCGATTCGCGCGACCCATTTGCAATCGACTCGACGTTCTATGCATTTTTAGCGCGTTAAATTGCAGCCGGGTTTTATTGTCGTTCGAACGGAAATTTTATGCTTTCGTTCACGATACGTTTTGTTCACCGGGCAATTTCTATATTCGCGCTTGATGTTAATTAACAATTCATCGGTGTTCACCGTTCTCCGCGCATCTTCAAAGCGAGCTTCCGTTTCACTACCTTCTCCCGATGGGTCGAAAAGTAACGTAACAGTTTGAACAAATTCTCTTTGCCGTGTTGGTCGATCGAAAGAGAAAAAAAGAGAGAAAGAGAAAAAAAGAGAGAAAGAGAAAAAAGGAAAAATTTTATTTCGGTAACATTTTTATTACGTCGAGCGAGTTCCTCCTCTTCTGCCATAGTGGCATAGCACAGGCGTGCAAAGTTTAAATTAATGTCGCCGCGAGTATCTCCGCTGCCGTCTCGAGCTGCCGTGGCAACCGTGTTTTTCACGAAATTAATTTAACCTTGGGCCACAGTTAAATCGTCTCGCTGTCGGAATTACACCCGGAACTTACGTCGAACTTCCCGTTAATAGTGCAATCGGTGTCTTAATATCACCGTGCCGCGACCCGGTCTCTATCATCGCAGAAAATCGTTTCGGCGATGAAATTTTCATCTTTGCCCCGTGACAGAACTTTGCGATTTCGGACGAAACTGTCTACGATACGAGTGCGCAATTTACAAGTTTCTAAATTATCAATCATCGAAATATATCGATGGATGATGTGAGTTGCGCGAGTGTGATTGTCTTTTGTAAACTAAACAAATGAACTCTGGCTTCGCGCTTTGCAGTTGATCTCGAGGCGTCGTTCTGAACGTACCTATGCGCGCACTTCACGTATAAATTATATTATCGCGTTTTCATACTTAACTAAATATTAACTAAATAAACTCTGACATCGATTTACGTTAAGTTACGTACGTTGTCGTGCAACACGCTCCGGGAACAATTATATATATATCGGTATCCGCCGGTTGTTTCGTTATTTTACGTTCACTTTCAAGGGTCGAATGACCGACTTCAGCGAGACTTTTCAACGATTAGCTTTCGCTTCGATTAGATTACACACACTTGAAAGATTGCTTTTAAACGGCAGCTTTTGATTTACAGTGGGGCGAGGAGAAAGGAGCGGAGAGGAGAGAGGGAGGACGATGTTTAAAGCCTCTGCCGTGGCCGTTTAATGACTTCCCTCGAATGAGCTTAGGTTTATCTAGGACTTTATATTGCTTCTTCCCCGTTCTTCGCTATCGGGTGTGATAGGAGGTTAAGTGATCAT
Source organism: Tetragonula carbonaria (assembly GCA_032399595.1). Classification (NCBI taxonomy): domain Eukaryota; kingdom Metazoa; phylum Arthropoda; class Insecta; order Hymenoptera; family Apidae; genus Tetragonula; species Tetragonula carbonaria. The sequence goes on along the minus strand of JAUCRC010000011.1, from coordinate 4,132,760 downwards.
TGGACAAGACCACTCCGGGAAATTACACTTTTCCTTCGTCACTCTATCCTCTTTATCACCACATTTTTCCCCTTCATCAATTTCTCCTTCTGTTTTTCTTTATCACTCTTTCTTTCTATTCTCCTTTTCTTATCATCCTCTCCTTGTCCTCCCCATCTTTATCACCCTCTCCTCCTGTTACTCTTTATCACTCTCTTTCTCCTCCCCTTTTTCTATCATTCTCTTCTCCTCCTCCTTTTTTCATCCTCCTCTTCATTCTCTTCTTCACTCTCCTCCTTTTCCTTTTTTTTCTATTTACCTCCTTCTCTTATCACGTTCTCCTCCGTATCACCGTCTTTTCCTTTTCCTTTTTTTATCACACTTTCTTCCTCTTTCTTTTTTTTTACCCACCTTCTCTTTTCTTTCCTACGTTCAACACCGTTTTCTCTTCTTCCTTCTCTAATCATCCTGACATCCTCTTTTCTTCATCACCCTCTGCTTCTCTTCCTTTTTCTTTCTGGATCATCCTCTTCCTTTGTTTTTATCACCCTCTTCTCCTCCTTCTTCTTTCATCTCCATTTATCTTCTCCTTTCTTTCTCCTCCTGTTCTTCATCATCCAACAAAGGGTTAATCTGAAACTCGTCAATTTTTCCAATTTTTCTTCCTGTCAACCCTTTGAACTAGCATGTCACACCGGAGATAACAATAGAAATTCACTGCAAAACTCCAGAACGAGATCACTTGCCAAGTTTTGTAAGTTCATCAACACGGATAACAGACAATCATGTGCACCTTTTCCCTTTTATCATTGATCCATTCAATACTGAACAATTCGTATCTGACGAATTTCCCGTCGCAAACTGAATTACGAAGATAATTACTGCGAGACAGTAATTATCACCCTCTCCTCCTCCCACCATCTTTATCACCCTCTCCTCATCCCACCTCCTTTATCACCCTCTCCTCCGCCCACCATCTTTATCACCACCTCCTCCTGCTACTCTTTATCACTCTCATTCTCCTCCCCTTATTTTATCATCCTCTTCTCCTCCTTTCTTCATCCTCCTCTTCATTCCCTTCTTCACTCTCCTCCTTTTCCTTTTTTTTCTATTTACCTCCTTCTCTTATCACGTTCTCCTCCGTACCACCGTCTTTTCCTTTTCCTTTTTTTTATCACACTACCTCCCTCTTTCTTTTTTTTTACCCACCTTCTCTTTCCTTTCCTACGTTCAACACCGTTTTCTCTTCTTCCTTTTCTAATCATCCTGACATCCTCTTTTCTTCATCACCCTCTGCTTCTCTTCCTTTTTCTTTCTGGATCATCCTCTTCCTTCTTTTTTATCACCCTCTTCTCCTCCTTCTTCTTTCATCTTCTTTTATCTTCTTTTTTCTTTCTCCTTCTTTATTATCCAACAAAGGGTTAATCTGAACTTTAGCTGGCGATCTACCAAACAGCACGACACACCGCAGACAGAGTGATTGAGACGGATTGAAACTCGTCAATTTTTCCAATTTCTCTTCTTGTCAACCCTTGTTTAACCCTTTGAACTCGCATGTCACACCGGAGATAACAATAGAAATTCACTGCAGAGCTCCAGAACGAGATCACTTGCCATGAAGTTTTGTAAGTTCATCAACACGGATAACAGACAATCATGTGCGTCATTTCCCTCTTATCGTTGATCCATTCAATACTAAACAATTCGTCCCTGACGAACGAGTGTTATACGTGCGCGAATTTCCCGTCGCAAACTGAATTACGAAGATAATTACCGCGAGACAGTGACTGTGAGTTTGAATTTCGAAAATCGCCATACACTTAGAAAATTGTAGAAAAAGATGATAAACAAATGATAAATAAATATGAAAAAAATACCCGCGGCACGTTGATTAATCTACCTTGAAATGAATACGCGTGCAGCGAAACAGATCTCGAGTGCAAAGTGTTGATCCTCGAAGTTTTAGTAGATTCGAGCGTAGATTAAAACGGAAGAGTGTCATATTTAGGAGAATATTTTCAGGTATATGTTGCACAGGTGTGTCGCGGGCAACAATGTTTGAGGTCGCGTTAATTAAAAATTTCACGAAGATTGCCTCTGGAAATTATTTCACGAACGCAGATGGTCCATGCTTCTACGGGACGGTATAAATCGTTGGGACCTGGTGTCTGTATACTTCATAGCAATAGACGTGCCGTAAATCCGTGGCACGATGCACGAGCAACTCGCGGTTGCAGAGTGCCCACGGTTCTCTGGTCTAGCTTCTCGGTCCTGGTTTTGGTCTGTGCTGTCTTGTCTCACTGATCCTACTCATCCGCGCAAGTATTCTCCACTATTCCTCCCTCCCTCCCCCCCCCCTCCCTCCCAAAAAAATAATAATAATTCGAAGAAAAATTGACGCAAAATTGAGTCTTGTGGAGGAGAGAAAGACTCAAGAAAAAATGGAGATATTCGCTGAAAATTTGCACAGAGTCTTTTCATAAAACTACTCTCGATTGATTCATTTTCACCGGCGATTACGAACAATCCGATTAATTTGGCTGGCCGATACGTCAAACGGACTGAATACGGAATGATACCGCGACAAATTCGTTTTTAATTTCCAATTGTATCGCCGCCACCGCTCCCCCCCCCTTCCCTCCTATGTGCGTCACGACCTCGTGAATTATGAAACTATCGAATTTCGATTGCGACGTTTCGTTGTAAAAAAAAACGACGACACCACGGGGCGTTTCCTTTCCTCTCCTCGATTGCAATTGTTGGGTATTTATTTGGGACGCGTGCAAGCTGGCGCGGAAATAATTTCGCGTGTATTAACGCAGCCTAGAAAGATCTATGACTTTGATAGATCCAGACAAAATGTGACTTACGGTTAAGTAAATCATCGGATGAAAGAGTCTCGATTGATACTTAACGCTAGAACTACCAAAATGATCGAAATTCATAATTTTAGATAGATGTAAAACGATACATTTTCTTTTTAAACGTTTAAATGATTTCTCGGAAAATGTGTAAAAACTATCATAGAGTACGCTGTATTATAAAGTTTTTCTATCTTATAAAGTTTCCTTTCGTTTAATTGTAATATCTCTGACGGGAATTTTGCGTTACAATTGTCGGCAGTTTTAGCGTTAAACTGGGTTAGGAAGAATAAATTGATAATTGAAGTGATTTGAATAATTTGAAATCGAATTGGGAACCTCTTAACTTTCACATACAAGCCCGTACAAACAGACCTTCTTTCAACTTACTTAGCTCAGCGAAAAAGCTAAAGTGGAGGGGATGGATTCATCCTACCGGCCAGAAGAGTGGGGGATGGGCCGCCAGTTCGCCACGTCTGTTTCAGAAAATAATAGCGGAATATTTCAAATCAGGACAGCCCGTACGTATCGCTATGCTTTAATCAAACTATCGGTACATTTTGGTCGATGAACGTCTTTTATTACGAGCTTTTATTACTAAATTTAAATCGCTTTGAAACGAAAGTATTCGTGCCCGAGTTTATACAACTCGAGAGAAACTCTTTTTTCAAATCCACGAAGGAGGAGTAGCGTTGGAATAATTCACGCAACAAAATATCGAAACAAAAATATCGGTGTAAAAAAATTGCCGTTCGCTCGGAATTGGCGTGTTAACGTTTTTTTTTTTCGTGAAATTAGAAAATCTTACAAATGCGTCTCGGTGTGACATTCTGCTCGGCGGTGCATCGGATCCGCGCGAGGAGAAGAAGCCAGCGAGTACTGTATCGGTCCGTCGCTATACTTCACGTTTACTGAAATTGAATTTTGGCGTGCAAGCCTGTTTTGCGAACAGGTATAAATTTTGCGGCGACAAATGGCTCCGCTGGGACCAGAAGGGTTAAACTAGCTTACGCTAGAGAGGAAACAAAAGGAGGAGGAGAAGAGAACAGAGACGCGAGAAGGAATTCCAACTGTTTTCTCGGCAATAATGTACAAAATCCTCGAGTCATTTGTCCCTGTGATATTTCTTTCTTTCTTTTTCTTTTCTTTTTCCCTCCTCCCTGAGAAAATAATTTAAAAGGAGTCTGAGACCGAGTTTAATGGAATTTAAATGTCGTGTTTAAGGAATTCTACTGCAGCAACTCTGAAATACGATACACTTTATAGGAAAGTATAAATTCAGTACGAAACATAATTTAACGTAACTCATTTAACGAAAAGAATTTGTCAATTGGACGAATAAAGTCCACGCACGAGATCGATGGATTTTCGTTTGTCAAAGCGAGATCTCTTGCTCGAAATGGAATGGATGAAAGATTGTGTTCGGCATTTTTAAGTGCCTCGGTCTCGACAGACGAAAGCTCGAGTGAAACAGGATCGTAATACAAACGACGGTATAAACGTCGCGTATTCAGTTTTAATTAACTTTTTATATGAAAGATGCGTACGTCGCGTATCAGAATAAACTCACAGCAAGCGTGATTTCCCCCCCCCCTTCTTTTTTTTCCCCTTCTCTTTCCTTGAATTAGGAACCATTGCTTCGTGTCGCTCGCACTGAACAATTTTCTTTCTTTTTCTTTTACATTCATAGTTAAAACGCACGTGTACGCGTGCACGGATATACGTGTAATGCAAACGTATAAAAAAAAACGCGCTTCTTTATTCCTGCGTGTCATGTACATCACTCGTGAACATTTGCCGCGTCGCATTGTTCACCTTTGTCTTCTTTCTCTCTTTCTTTCTTTCTTTTTTTTTTTTTTAATATTCGAGTATACGCGTTTCGCTATTGCATAGACACTTAGCACTGACAAACACCCGCGAGATCAATTCGAATTTCTACATTCTCGAACCTTACGACACACTTTCGCGAGATTTCGAACACGATTTCCTTTACAAGATTTCGCGATCGATTTCAACGTTTGATTGAATCCCGATATTTTCCGATATTTCCAAGAATTCCGATACTTGTTGCGCTTGTTTTTCGTCGTCGTCGCACCGATCTTATACAAATATGTACAAATCACGCGCGCGTGATTGTTGAGAGATTTAAAAGAAAAGGAGGAGGAGCAGGGAGGGGGATCAATGTTTTTTTTTATCAAATGAACCGGACGATCCAATTTCGCACGCGTTTATTATCTCGGCGAATCTCAGCCAGTCGATATTCAATAATTGTACGCTGTCCCCCGGCATTGTTGCAAATTTGACGCGCAATTATTGTTACTGAAACTGTTATTAAACCAACTGGCGTATCATGAGCTCGTGCAAATCACTTTGTCACGCGTTTGCCAGATAATCAATGCCTCGTACTACTATGTTGGACATCATTCGCGTATCATTAACATAACGTGTTATCAAAATCGGTGAAGAACGAACGAAGAATGAATTTCATTCGGGACATGAAACCTAACCTAAATCTTTTTTATCGAGACGTTGTACCTAACCTCTCAAAATTAACTCTCGAAAAAGTAAAGTGATTACTTTTCTGGCGAAAAGTTTCCGATCGAACGTAATTTAAATGTGTAGCCAAACGTTTTTAAACGCACAGAAATCTTTTAGGTTAGGTTTATATATACGAGAGGTTCTTTAGGTTAATATATATACAATACATGGGAAAATAGAATTAGCAATGTCAGTTGAATTCTCTTGCACGAAGTATTTCAATTATTATATTCATTATTATTTATTAATAGAAAAGTATCCCTCTTGATTGCCGATTTCAGTGCCAATTCTAAAAAGTGGTTCGACTCCAATTCTAAAGAAAAAAAAATTTCGTCTTAATTTTTGTCAATTTCAATTTCACCAATTCTACCTTAATTTTGTCGATTTTAATTTTACCAGTTCGATCGGTTTCCTAAACAAAATTGCATTTATCTTCGACGGAGAAGCCGAGACACGCAACAATATTTCACAGCACTCGCTTAGGTTCTTACACCTAAAACTATCAGACCACGAGGTTCTCAGTTTTGTATATTTATAAAATACTTCAATGTTACTAAATACTCTCGTTCGATTGAAAAAAAAAGTTTTTTGCCGTGTGGTAGCTTCTACCTGGAGTTATTATAATCGTCATTTATTAACAAAAACGAATCCCTCTTGATTTCCGATTTTAATTCCAATTTATCCATCATTGATTTTTTATTCAAACCGATTGGGATCGTTTCTCGGACAAAGTTGCAAATCTCCTCTCGCAGTAAAGCGAGACAAAGCGCGACGCGTAATATTTCACAGCGCTCGCTGTGTTCTTCTTATTGTTCGAGACCAGAAAACAAACCGCCAGTCTCGAGATTCTCGAGCCTCTTTCACCCTCGATGCTGAAAATTGCCCCGTGAAAATTTCGCGGCGATCAAACGAACGAAAGAGTTCGTTTCGCCCGGTTCCCGATGATCAGGAAAAATTTTTACGAACAGGCGAAAAATTTTTACGAACGTGGAGGATTCATCGACGAGAGGGTTACGAGCATGAATTCCGCAACGAAACCCTTCGGATAGGTAGGTAGGAACGCGGCACAGGCAATATTCCAAGCCTGTGTATCCGATCGAAAGCATCGAAACCTCATCAGCAGTTCTGCTTTGTCGACCAAAAAAAGGAGAGAGAAAAGGGACAGGGGGAGGGAAAAAACGAAAAGGATCCACGTATTTTCTCCCTTTCTCTCTCTCTCTCTCTCTCTCTCTCTGCTCTTTTAGCAAGTACACAGTCAACGACCAACAGTTACCTTTGCTCCCTGAAACTCGCACTTTCCATAAATTTCCAGCGGGCGCGAGAGCGAGCAAAAAGGGACGAGGAGGCTGGAATCGCTGCGAGAGTAAATTGGAAACGAGGAAAATAGTTACGACGCCGAGCGGCGCCGGGGAACGAGAACGACGTGGGGTAAAAATGAGCGAGGACAATTTCGTGGAAGGATTTCGTGAGACGTGTGCCGGTGTAATAAATAACAGGGATTTTTTTTTTTTTTTGATTTTCGATACGATGGAACGCGCGTTTCGTCAAAAAGACGAAATCTCGATGCCGATGAAACGATCTCTCGCTACGAGCACCGGCTAGTTATAGCCAGCGAAACGAATAACATTCGCGGAGATGATCGACGACAATCTCTTCTTGAATTCACGTCGAAGCTGACGATATCCTTCGGTTCGATCGACACTCATTAACCATTCGGTTTGACTTCGTTCGGTATAATGAAACGCGACTAATTATATTTATACACGGTGACCGAGGTTCGATTCGTTCCCGATCGCGAGATCGATTTAGAAGTCGAGGAGTATTTTTTCTTTCTGTTTTTTCTGAAAGATATAATACAGGTATAATGAGACGCGACTTGTTATCAGAAAGGGGACTCGATTCTTTCACGACCGGCATTCCCGATCGCGAGATCGATTTCGAAGTCAAGGAGTATTTTTCTTTCTTCTTTTATCTTTTGGAAAAGACTCCGAAAGATAACAGGTGTAACTTATAGGAGGTTCGACTTTTTTTACGACGATATCTCGATCGAGAAATCGCTTTAGGAGTCAAGGAGTATTTTTTCTTCTTTTTTTTTTCTTTTTTTTTGAAAGCTGACAATAAGTAGTCACCATTGTTGACAATCATAATATGTTTGTATTTATTCCATTTATTTTTTATTTTCCATTTATTTTTATTATTCCATTTATTCTTGTTTTATCGAATTTTATATATCTCGATCGAGAAATCGCTTTAGGGATCAAGGAGTATTTTTTCCTCTTTTTTTTTTTTTTTTTTTGAAAGCTGACAATAAGTAGTCACCATTGTTGACAATCATAATATGTTTGTATTTATTCCATTTATGTTTCTCTTATTTTGTCGAATTTTATATTTCTCGTAGCTGCACTGTCGGTTCTAATTTCCAAGTGTTAATCATCACATCTAATTACATTTTAATTCATTATTCAGCATTTGAATTTATTTATAATTTTAAAATAAAAGACAAAGTTTGGAAATAAAAGCAAGCAGAGCCGAAATGGGTGTCTTGACATTCGTAGTCTCCGGCGTACAAAGATAAAACAGGTACATTTTTGTATCGTCGTTCAATTGAAACTTTCGATCAATTTCAAATTGCGGAACCCCGAGATTTATTGACACTGTTCCCCTAAGTTAAAATTTTCTGGCCGCGAGTCTCGGTAATTAGACGTGAAAATCGAAACGCAGCTTGCCGACGATTCGAAATTAATCGGCGCCAGCGCGGGCGCCGAAAAAAAAACCGGCGTTTCGAACCGCGCGTTTTTGTTTGGGCCGCGCGACCGTCGCGAAAGAAACGCAGAGTAATTGTAAATCGATTTCCGAGCGTATCAACGCGCGTTTTAATCGTAATTGGAAATTATGCTTTCAAAGTTAATGGGAACGGATCGCCTGTTTCCCCACTCCCCCGCCCCCCGTGTCGACAGTTACAATATTCGAAAATCTATAGAGGGGCAATAATTTCGTTTGCGAAACGCGATTAAAATCGTATTATTGCGCGAGTTACGCGGCGAGAAACAAATACAGGCTCGTTCCTACGTCGGATAAACAAAAAAAAAAGACCTGTCACGTTTTTCTTGAAACTTGAAATTAAAAAAATCTCTCGCGAGGAAAATTGCAAAGATCGACTTCTTTCTGCCAATTTTTGTGTTAAAAATTCACGCAGTCGCCAGTCGACACGCAGAGTCAGAAAATGATCAAACACGCTTGTTATTTTATAAATACCGTGTAAATTAGTCCAGAAAAAGAAAAGAGTGCAACAATTACAATCACTGGAACAGCTAAATCGTATGAAAATTTCTATCTCGATTAAATACAAGACGTAACCTAACCTGAACTTAATGCAGTTTTAACACTAGAATTATCAAACTAGCGAAAATGGTCAATTTATAATTTCTCAGAGTCAGAAAATGATCAAATACGCTGTATTTTACAATTATCGTGTCATTAGTATAAAAAAAAGTCCAATAGTTATAATCACAGTAAGCTAAATTACTCGAAAATTTATACCTCGATTAAATACAAGACGTAACCTAACCTAAACTTAATGCAGTTTTAACACTAGAATTATCAAACTAGCGAAAATGGTCAATTTATAATTTCTCAGAGTCAGAAAATGATCAAATACGCTGTATTTTACAATTATCGTGTCATTAGTATAAAAAAAAAGTCCAATAGTTATAATCACAGTAAGCTAAATTACTCGAAAATTTCTATCTCGATTAAATACAAGACGTAACCTAACCTGAACTTAATGCAGTTTTAACACTAGAATTATCAAACTAGCGAAAATGGTCAATTTATAATTTCTCAGAGTCAGAAAATGATCAAATACGCTGTATTTTACAATTATCGTGTCATTAGTATAAAAAAAAAGTCCAATAGTTATAATCACAGTAAGCTAAGTTACTCGAAAATTTCTACCTCGATTAAATACAAGATGTAACCTAACCTGAACTTAATGCAGTTTTAACACTAGAATTACCAAACTAGCGAAAATGGTCAATTTATAATTTCTCAGAGTCAGAAAATGATCAAATACGCTGTATTTTACAATTATCGTGTCATTAGTATAAAAAAAAGTCCAATAGTTATAATAACAGTAAGCTAAGTTACTCGAAAATTTCTACCTCGATTAAATACAAGATGTAACCTAACCTGAACTTAATGCAATTTTAACACTAGAATTACCAAACTAGCGAAAATGGTCAATTTATAATTTCTCAGAGTCAGAAAGCAGAATGATTTCTTGCAAAACAATATGAAACAAAATAAAAGTTCGCGTCCATTATCACGTATCGCGAAGAAACATTTCCTATCCCTTGCGTTCTAATTTCTTTTCCTTTTTAATTTTTACACTTTAGTTGGTCGTTCCAGCGTGAAAGAAACTCCGCGTACGATAATACCATTGAACCCAACCATTGACAATTGAGTAACAATTTTAACAATACTGACGAAAAACAAATGCAATAAAAACCAAATAAAAGATATGACATTTGTCAGCAAATGAAATTAAAGTGCAAGGCAAACGAGAAAAAATTAGTACAACACAGTAAACGACACGTGTTTCCATTAATGTGTTTCATTCAAAGTGTCACTCGAGCATCTAAAACTACACTGTTCCACGTACAAAGGTACATAGTACATTTCATAGTACATGGAAAAATCACAGATTGGCCATTTTGACTATCTTGGGTAGTTCGTCTAGCGTTGAATAATAATGTCGAACGCTGCGGAATGGAAAAGCTCCGAATTATTCGAATAAAATTCGTTTGAAAACGACGAGCCGACTTGCGAGTCATTGTGAATGCCCGACGAGACGAGTTTCATTTTCAACGCGACTTGGACAATCGGCCGATTAATTAATCAGGCTATTTAAATGCGTTCACTTGGACAACGAGAGGGGAGGGGGAAGAGGAGGTATACTTGTTGCGTATCATTGTTCGCCGACGGGCATTGTCCCCGGTCCCGGTTTCGAAAATATTGATTCAACGTGCACGACAGCGCGCGATCTGCATCTCATTATCCCAACGAATATACCAAAAAAACCGCTGCACGTATCTCGAGAGAAACGTTCATTCGTCATCGGCGCCAAACGCACCGCAACAGTTCAACGAGCGACGTATTTGCGCTAATTACGTTAATTAGTCCGCGGTGGTGCGGCACCACTCTTTTCGCGTTCGCGATCGTCACGTGAGAAAACGCGCGTTGATTTCCGTCGAATTTCAAACGACGTGACACCGCGACAGGGGCGAGGGGGGACATAGCGCGTTTTCATCGCTCAAAATTATTTCAGTCATCGTCTAAATGCGTTGTCCAAAAGTTTCAACGTTGTCGAGTTCCTTTTTCTTTACTTCCCCTTCGCGAATGTAGGACCATTTTGCACGTACCATTTCTCCAGCAGTGAAAAATCAGAGTACCAGAATAGCAGTGGAATCTCGGAATCTTACAATTTCGATTCGCAATCGTTGATGTCGAAAAATATACAATGATTGCATTAAAAAAAAAAAAAAAAGAATCAGAATTTCTGTGAAAATACGATTTTTCACGAAATTCCGAAATTTTGAAACGTTTCTTGTGGATTAACGCTGATGAATTTTCATTCAGGGCGAAAACTTAAATTGTCGGGACGTTTTAAAGGATTTAAAGATCGAATTACTCGATGAAAATCGAGACCCTTGAAATGTCTAACCTTGCGTGTTTCGTTTCAACTCGGTATTATTATTGCACTTCGTCAGTTTCGTCGTTTGCGTGATGGAATTATGTTTAGAAATCAATAACAAATTGAAAGAATAACGGAGAAGTGATCAGATCCCCAGAAGGGGAAAGAAAAAAAGAAGAGAGAAAGAAAGAGAGGAGGCACTTCGTAGCCAGAGCGTCCCAGTTTTTATAAATAAAAACCATGAACGATCACTAGGCCAAGTACAAAGAAAGTGATGCAAAGGGAAGAGAAAAAAAAAAAGAAAAATTAGAAGAATGTCGTTCTAAAGATGCGAACGAACTGTCGATTGACTTACGTGGGAAGCTGCTCTACAGGTTAAAATAAGTATCCCTTATCTGTCGATGCTGTTCAACAACCTCGGCCTTCTTCCGCAGAAACGAGGCTAATCGCCACCTATAAATAAATAAAAGGTTTGTTTTAATTAACAACGTCCCTTCTTCACGCGTATTTATGTTGCAAAAACGAGGATCGAGAGTCGGAACATGAGTTCATCCGTTGTCATCAACGATTCGTCTCTCATTAACACTACAATTAGAGAATAGAATTTTCATCCGCCGACGTAAAAAAGTCATAAAAAAGAGAAAGAAAGATTGAAAAACTGTAAAATACAGATAGAAATACGCGCAAGCTTCTATATCGGTTTAAATCTCTAAAAATATATTATTTTACATTTATTCTAACAAAATTACATATTAATATCTGACTATAAATTATGAATTGATGGCTTTGACAATCTCGGTAGTTTTCGTTTGCCACCTATAAATAAAAGGTTTGTCTTAATTAACAACGTCCCTTCTTCACGCGTATTTATGTTGCAAAAACGAGGATCGAGAGTCGGAACATGAGTTCATCCGTTGTCATCAACGATTCGTCTCTCACTAACACTACAATTAGAGAATAGAATTTTCATCCGCCGACGTAAAAAAGTCATAAAAAAGAGAAAGAAAGATTGAAAAACTGTAAAATACAGATAGAAATACGCGCAAGCTTCTATATCGGTTTAAATCTCTAAAAATATATTATTTTACATTTATTCTAACAAAATTACATATTAATATATCTAACTAAAAATTATGAATTGATGGCTTTGACCATCTCGGTAGTTTTCGTTTGTTTAAAACAGAACGAGACGAGAATGATATCTAGAGTCCTGAATATTCTTCGTGAATATGATCGCGAATGATTCGAAGTCGCCAACTATTTTCGTGAAACGTGCAAGAATGATCTCGAGGTGTGTTTTCGAATTCGACCTGTTCGTATTCTGATACGGTAGAAACTTCTAATATCCGAGATAACACACAGAGACACGCGAAAAGGAAAACACATTCTCTATTTTCAGCGCTACTATCTAACGAGTAAGTGCTTTTCATTTATGTCAGAAAAATACCATTAAAAATAAGAGACCGATACTAAAATGAAAAGACTAGTTAAATATTACTGAACGTTCGAAAGAAAAACGATAGTTATTTCTCGATCAGTTCTACAGACTTAAGCGCGATTTTTGCGGAAGAATGAACCAACGAACACGCTTGAACAACGACGACGAGAACTATGGATTAACCCGAGGAATATAATTGGCATACATTCTCTATCTAACGAGTAAATGCTTTTCATTTATGTCAGAAAAATACCATTAAAAATAAGAGACCGATACTAAAATGAAAAGACTAGTTAAATATTACTGAACGTTCGAAAGAAAAACGATAGTTATTTCTCGATCAGTTCTACAGACTTAAGCGCGATTTTTGCGGAAGAATGAACCAACGAACACGCTTGAACAACGACGACGAGAACTATGGATTAACCCGAGGAATATAATTGGTAGTCGTCGAGAAAACCAGACGCGTGCTTGCTCCGTTATTTATCGTCTGGCCGGCAAGATTCCTCGCTGTGAAACGGTTTTAAATACTTGCCAGCCGATCCGGAAACTCGGCACAAACCGATCCTCCTCCGGGCTTGAAATTTTCATGGCTCATGGTCGCACGAATCTGGCACGAAAGACGGCGATTGAATCAATTATGTATATTTTGTGGATAAAATGCACTTAGGCAATGCAGTGTAGAAATGATTGAAAAAAAAAACACTGAAAAGCTGACTAGATGATACTAATCCGCAACTTTTTTTCTCCATTATATATCTTTTTCAACACTCGGGAAGAAATAATTTTTAAAGCATAACGTTTCACGAAGAAAATCACGTTTGAACTTGAATTCAATTTAAAATTACTAAAATCAAAAGTTTTATATTCTGATGTTTTATCAAAATGTCGCAGCGTTATCTCGACTATTAACTTGCACACGTTGATACATAATTATTGCCACAAAAATGTTACCTATTATTTCTCAATATTTATTACGTAAATATACGGTGTGCCAGAGATCACCTTCTACTAAAATAAATTCGCAACTTTTTTTCTCCATTATATATCTTTTTCAACACTCGGGAAGAAATAATTTTTAAAGCATAATGTTTCACGAAGAAAATCACGTTTGAACTTGAATTTAATTTAAAATTACTAAAATCAAAAGTTTTATATTTTGATGTGTTTGTTTTATTAAACCATTCGCGCGGCAATCATTATGTATATTTTGTGGATAAAATGCACTTAGGCAATGCAGTGTAGAAATGATTGAAAAAAAACACTGAAAAGTTGACTAGATGATACTAATCCGCAACTTTTTTTCTCCATTATATATCTTTTTCAACACTCGGGAAGAAATATAATTTTTAAAGCATAACGTTCCACGAAGAAAATCACGTTTGAACTTGAATTCAATTTAAAATTACTAAAATCAAAAATTTTATATTTTGATGTTTTATCAACCCATTCGCGCGGCAGTCATTACGTATATTTGCACTTAGGCAGTATAAAAATGATTCGAAAGACACTGAAAAGCTGACTAGATGACACGGTGGTATGGTAGTAGAGAGAAAAATGAAAAATATAACGTATTACTATTTGTTAATAATAAATCTTCCAAAAAAAAAAAAAACTTTAGTAAACAAACAAAAGATTGTATGTGTATGTATTAATAGTTTATTTCAGTATGATACTTTTTTGAAACATTCTGTAAAGCTACCAAACAAAGTTCACATTCCCAAGTAGTTTCGCTCCTATTTTTTGTATTTCTTCTTCTTGTAATTTTCAGTAATTTTAGTATCTGTGCTGCGTATCTATTTGTCCATTATAAATTACTGATAAATTTCAGTGATAAATTTCACCGATACAGTTCAGGATTTCAAGCTACTAAAAGAAACTATTGTTGACGATTTGATAAACATTTTTATTTACATTTTTATTATGAGGCTCTTGTCGTGCCTTCTGGCCAACGTTCTACGATCCCGACAGAGATAAATTCATAAACCTAAATTTTCAAGATTTGTTTTTTACATATCTGAACGTATTTTTTTTTTACTGGCTACGCGATACAGTAAAAAAAATATATATATAGTTATGTGAAAAGAAACATCAGTTAGTTACTTTGAAAAAAATATTCTTACCAGGTCTTTCGATACCATTCAGAAAATAATTTTTACATCATGACAATTCGAAAAGATATTTAAATGGCCACACTTAAATGTGACCACCTAGTATTTTGAACGCGGCAGAAAGAGCCTGCGGCCAGCTTTTAGCCAGCATTGCAGCCAACATTGCAACATTTTTACGTCAATAATTTCCAGGGTATTAAAGTCTCGTCTCGTTCGAATAAAATTGTACGCTGAACGATTTTTTTCATTACACCCTGTACAACAGACGTAACAACGTCTCCGCTTGAAAAAAAAAAAAAAAAAAAAATCCGAAATTCGACGAATGGGAAATCTCGCGATTTCGCGATTTTTTTTTTTTTTTTTTTTTTTCTTCAGCGAGAAGTTCGACGATCCTGATTTCGTAAATATGTAAAGCTACCGTGTAGCCGCTGCCGTGAATTATATTATTCATTCGTCGACGGTGACGAAGCCACCGAGCTGAAAGAAATTAGAATTTTGAATTATTCCCCCGGGCGCAATATGGCCGCCGCCATCGGATTTATGGATTCAATTTGAACAACTGGGACTTTCACGTGCACGCGCTGTTACCTAGCCGCGAGCTTGTGTAACTTTGTATGCCGCGTACGCAGATTTGGGGTGGGTTTGCCTCCTCTCCTCCCCCCATATCGTGATCTTACTTTTCATTTTTCGTTTCTCGTTGACCGCACAGAACCACGGTAATTCAGATTCTCTCTTGGCCAGAATCTCTTTCTTTCGTTTCATATCGTACAACGTGATGTTAAATAAATTATCTGTTATATATATATATATATATAATTATGAAATATTATATATAAAAAACGAAATATTTTATATATATATATATATATAATGAAAAACTAAAGAGTTTAGGTTAGATTTAGGTTAGGTTAAAAAAGTCATAACTTGTTCGTTTTCAATCTTTTTTCATTTCTTTTTTTTTTTTCTCGTAGATTACAAAATCCATTATATTTCCAAATAAAATAATAAAAAATTTAAAGAACATGTGTTTGTAAATGTTATTTCTGTTTAATATCATTCAACCTACACTTTCATCCAATAATAAATTAGCAAATTTTTCCGTTTCTAATTTTTTAATAAAAACCAACTGAAATGTCTTTCGTGGTGAGATTTTCACTTTCACCGAAGAATAATGATGAATTTGAAGGCTCGTCGTATCGTGACTTGACGTATACCGCAGAGATATACAAAAAACGGAAGATTCCGCAGATTTTATTTATTGGAAATGGTTCGTCGAAATTTATTGTCGCGAAAATGAATGCACAGAAAATTCCAACAGCAACGTGCAATATAAACGTAATGTTAAGTTTTTTAACACTGGACTACTACCAAAATGGCCAAAACGACCAGTTCTTTTTTCGTGGAAAATTTCATATATTTATAACAGTATATTTTTCGGAGAGACTCGAATGATTTTTAGTAAAATATACACAAACAACAGAAGCTTTTCGTTCCATTATAAATGTTTCTGTCTATACTTTTTTCACTTTCGTTTCTCTGCCACAAATTTTACACTTCGATCGCCACGCAGGTCGGAGTGTAAAATTATAATCAGCGGAATCGTGGCATTAAGAATTATTGATTAAGAATTATTTTCATGTTTCGCTAACAATGGAACATACCGAAGTGTGAAAATCACCGATTCTGATGAAACTCGCCATGAAAAAAACATTTGACCCGTATTTTTCTTTTTTTTTATCGACGATCGTCAATATTTTGTCAAATATCTCGGCAATTATCGAAGATACCGCGAACTGATGAAATTAGTGTTCCTTAACGACGAATTCAATACGAACGATATATTTAAAAAACCGTATTTTTCGCAAGTTTTCCCAAATAAGAGATTAATAGACATTCACGAGTATGTAAAACGTAACGTGCCGCAATATTTACTTATCTTTCGAAAAACACCGGCTACAGATACGCGAGATCAACTGGAGCACTAAGAAGAAAAGAATCAAGCTTGGTTAAGCGTTAAAATCAAAAAGTGAACACTCTCTCTCGAAAAAAAAAAAATTACACGCTCTTTGGGACGAACGAATTTCCGACGATCCCTCGGCATACGCTGCTTAGCGTATCAAACGCGACGCATCGTGAGAAATTGAAGCAGTCCGTGGATTAACCTCAGATCCAAAGGACGGCGCAGACATCGCACCGATGCACTTTCGTCTCTATACTTTGTGCATAGACTCGAGAGCACTGCGTGTGGTCGAGGCACGCACGCACACACACACACACACACACACACACAGAGAGAGAGAGAGAGAGCAGTCTCTGCCGCAGCATAAACAGCATATTTTCTGACTCACCAGTGCAAACGTAACACGGAGACGAATATTTGGAATTATTCAGAACGCAGGCCTCGTCTTCTTGCCGACGTCTTTCGCTACCCTTTCTCCCCGTCGTCGTCGTTCCGCCAACGACGCATCGAATTCGAGGCTCGAACCCCTACGTAGAGAAGAGAAGAGAAACCTCGAGAGACGGTTTCTCTCGTGCCTGCGATCGAGAAGGTCGCACGCACGTACCGCGTCGCGCCTACATGGCGGACTGAATGATGAAATTTTTAACATCCGGCAGTGAACTCCGTGTGGATCGCAAAGTGGAGAGCAGAAGACTCTCTACTGGTAGACTAGGAAGGTCTAGAGCAGCGTTGGCAAGAGATTTTCCACAGTACTCAAAAAAATTATGTAACAAACTTTAACTTTATGCGACAAACTTTTTTTCTTAAGCTTGTGTTTCTTTTTTTCAAATTTCTAATTAACGTAGCAACTAAAACCAGTTCGCGACGATTTTCACTTCGAAAATCTTTTTCTTGAAATTTGCCAGCAAGTTGGCCTCGCATTCATTAATATTTCATACGCGTGCATTGTGAGTTTGACTGAAAAATTCAAGTTTATCATAACGTTAACTTTTTTATTTTGATTTTTGACTTTAACAAAGGTTATTAACAACCACTTGGCGTTGAATTTATATGTAATTTCTAAATAATCGACTGAATAATTGATAAAATAAATAATTCGCTAAATAATAAAAATGACTGAATAACTTCGTATGACCAAACGTAGGATGTTCTACTAGAATTTCTGAATTTCTCGCTATAGAATTCATCATCTTCGTCACTGAGGGTTCCTTCTCGAATTTCTAAGCAAGTTAAATTTTCTTCTTGCGTGGCAATCTCTTTCTTGCATGAAAATTTCCACTAAACACGCTGGTATCTCGCAGCTCGAATAACACTGGATGCATTTCATTCTCACTAGCGCATTGATCCGTCGAATGCTTTGTAATAAATAGAATTAGTTGCGTTAATATGTACTATAAGAGAACTGAGAGAGAGAGAGAGAGAGCTCGTTATTTTGTAGAAATGAGTCTCTTTGGCTGAAATATATGCGCTTTTACTTAGAAGAGACCAGTGAATGTGCTCGGTTCTATGCAAATATAATACACGTATGACCATGTTTGGAAAGGACAATGCCGACGATGTTACGCTGTCCAACTGTATTGTTAACGACGAATATTTATTTTAACATATCGCTGATTACGAGAGAAGAAGAAATCTACGAACAGACATTGCCAATCCAAACATATAACAATTCTATCTGCTTAACGTTGCAAAATAATCTCGTGCATTTGTTTCTTGTGAAACAGACATTTACTTCTGCAACGTTAGTAATTCCATCTCGAAAAATCTACGAAAAGGTTAAAAGAAATGACAATCAGTACGTACGAATTTTAATTGTTGCGAGATAATCTCGCGTATTACGAAAAGGAAAATTTTTTCTTTTTAAATATTCTCTGCGAAACTATTGATAATTCTATTGATCGTCAATAATCTACGAACAGATATTGGAGCCAATGAAAAGAATCAACGATTGAAGCGCGTCTTGCTTAACGCCAAATTCTAATTCTAATTCGCAGGCTGAAGTGACGGATTTAAAAATCCGAGAGAGAGAGAGAGAGAGAGAGAGAGAGAGAGAGAGAGATGAGTAAGGAAATATATTCAACGGAGTGAAAACAACTGCATCAGAGCATGGCCTATAACTTATTGAAGCTACAAGTTCCTGATGAACCGGAGCAGCACTCCTTGACTTCGCAAATTAATTTAGAATGTATTCAGAGCTAATTAGCTACAGAAACAGTTCCTGTAATCGCAGTCAAAGAGAAAGTTTCTCGCTTAATAGAATTCGAATTAGCAAGCGGGAAACGCCGCGCGTTCGACGCCGCGGCGAAGCGCTAATTTATTTTAATATTTCAGACAATGCCGGTCGAGCGGTATTCGGAATTTCGTACGTGGAAAGAAAGAAAAAGGAAAAATGACCGATATGAATTCGGAAGAGAAAATGCTTCGGAAAAACTATCGAAGATACCTGCACGATGTTTCAAAGTTCTCAATATCTGTAAATTCAATATTTACAATTTACTTCGAAATTTAATTCGTAGCAAATATTTACGTTGTATTCTAAATATATGGCGTCAAATAAAACGAAGCAGAACACCGGCAAAAAGGACACGGCTGCAATAAGATAACTAGATAACACAGCAAATTAACCGATTTAGAATCATCTTACGGAATGTACGGGGGGATGTTTTTATCCGGAAGTTTTTAACGAGAAAAAAAAGAAAAACAGAGAACGAGGAGAGACAACGAAGCTTGATACTCGATAAAAATACGTTCTACGTCCGGACGATGTCTACTCGGTATGTGCCGTAAACGCGAGGAAGGCTTGCCCGTAAAAATCACCGGTTACAACAATAAATGTCCGACTGAGGGGAGAGGGACATCGTTAATTCGCGCAACCACGATGATCCAGCGTATCAATAAAACGCGGCCTCTCGTCTTCCCTCCACGGGAACGTATCCCGCAGAGTATCGCGAGCGAGACGGAAACGTCCCGAAAACCCGATTTTCGAACCGTTCGACAAAGCCAATCGCAGTAAATTTCAACCACGGTCGGGCAACGCCACGTCCCTGAGAGATTCGCGCGAGAAATCCTACGTAGCCGCGCGCGTGTACACACAAATGTGTGTGTGTGTGTGTGTTGTGCAGCTACCGAGAGGAGCACTCATCGGCACGGAGGAGAAAGAGGAACAGGACAGACCGCAGACAGAACGGATAGACGTCCTTATTTATTTGCGGATAAAATCGCCGCGCTGGGTGGCTGAGGTGACGCGCGAAGAATTCGGAATAAGACGCGCGCGGCACGAAACAGGATGTAAGCCCGCCGCGTCCGGAAACCGCACACCCCAGAGGGAGGAGCACTGGTTTTCCACAGTTCGTTACAGTGCGTTGAAGTTTTTTTCACCCGTGCTTTTCGAATGCAAACGGACGAATATATATATATATATATATATATATATATATATATATATATATATAATGTGTATATATATAATGTGTGTGTATATATATATATATATATATATATATATATACACATGACGAGAGGGTGCAGTGTACTCGTGTACGATGGTGACACTTTTCAACTCATCCGACACGACTAAGGAGTAATTAATTTCTTGGAATTTTTCTTTTTTCTTGGAATAACTAAAGCGGGACAGAAAAGAAATGTAATATCGAGGAAGTCGTCGGAATTCTCTTTTGCAAGGGAGAATTTGGTAATACTGATAAAAATGTTTTAAGGCTATGTTAGAAATTCAAGGCTACGTTGGCCTTTGAAAATCGATGTAATTGTGAATAAGAAAAGACAATAATAATGGTGAATTTCTAACCCAAGAAATAATTAATTTTGGCATCTAACAGTAAATAGAAGTGGAATAAAAAAGAAATGTAATATCGAGAAGGAATTCTTTTTTGCAAGAGAGAATTTGGTAGTGCTGATTGATAGAAATGTTTCAAGGCTATGTTTGAAATTCAAGGCTACGTTGGCCTTTGAAAGTCGATGTAATTGTGAATAAGAAAAGACAATAATAATGGTGAATTTCTAACCCAAGAAATAATTAATTTTGGCATCTAACAGTAAATAGAAGTGGAATAAAAAAGAAATGTAATATCGAGGAGGAATTTTCTTTCGCAAGGGAGAATTTGGTAATGCTGATTGAAATATTTTAAGGCTACGTTAATCTTTAAAAGTCGATGTGATAGTGAATTATAAAAGTCAATAATAATAGCAAATATGTAATTCAAGAAATAATTAAGCTTTGGAATCTAACAATAAATGGAAGTGAAACAAAAAAGAAATGTAATATCGAGGAGGAATTTTCTTTTGCAAGAGAGAATTTAGTAATGCTGATTGATAGAAATATTTTAAGGCTACGTTAGTCTTTAAAAGTCGATGTAATAGTGAATTATAAAAGTCAATAATAATAGCGAATATGTAATTCAAGAAATAATTAATTTTGGCATCTAACAATAAATAGAAGTGAAACAAAAAAGAAATGTAATATCGAGGAGGTCGTTGGAATTCTCTTTTGCAAGGGAGAATATGGTGATGCTGATTGTTAGAAATGTTTGTCTGATTGTTAGAAATGTTTGTCTTCAAAAGTCGATGTAACTGTGAATTATAAAAGTCAATAATAATAGCGAACATTTAACCCATTTGATTCAAGAAATAATTAATTTCTCTGAACATTGGAATCTAACAATAAGTTATGGATTAATTTCTCTGAACATTGGAATCTAACAATAAGTTATGGATTAATTTCTCTGAACATTGGAATCTAACAATAAGTGAAAGTGGAAGAAAAAAGAAATGTTGAGCAAATTGTTGGGACTCTCGTTTTCAGTAATAAAGAAATTGATTTCATTATCAATTCAAAGTTAAAAAAAGTCGATGTACAAGAATAATGATGAACTTTCAACCCATTAGCGACCAAGTAAAAATTAATTTCTTTAAATTTTGGAATCTAAATGGAAATGGAACAAAAAAAAAGAAAATATATAATATTAAGGAGGATCGCTGGAATTTTCTTTTGAACGGAGAGAATTTAATAATGCAGGTCGACAGAGAAAATTTACAGCGGAAATGTTTTAAGGTTATGTCGGTCTTTAATAGGTTAAAAATTGTTAACCCATTAGGCGATAATTAATTTCTTCAAATTTTGTAGAATCTAAACGTGGAAGTGGAGCGAAAGAAAAATATTGAAATAAATCATTGAAATTCTCTTTTGCAGCCATACCGTTGGAAAACGTTGGAATTTAGAAAAAAAAAAAAAAATGAAGGAAACAATGAAAATGAAAACAGCGTTTACTGATTGTTATACACGTGTTCATTTACATAATAAAACGTCCGTTTATTTCATTTTTAATTTTCCAGATTTACGATTCACACAAGTCGCAAATCTGATTCGTCCGGCCGGAAACCGCTTGTCCGAACGGGATTTGTCTCCCAATTAATTTGGGTGATCGAAAGTTCTACTGTGGTCAGTGACATAACCGCGCGTGAACCCTCGACCTTCTATCCAAGGAATACGTGCTCCATTTCTTATTGGCGATATATATATATATATATATATATATATAATATACGTTGGATCAAAGGGTTTCCGCGACTTTCTCGTTCGCCATTTCTCGCATTTTATTGCGTTCCCAGGCGAAGAGAGTCGTCTCAAAGGTTTCCTCCGCTCGTCGCGCCTCGTCGCGTTTTCGAGCCGGTGCGCGCACTTTTGATACGTTCGCCGCCCTCGATAAGGCGAATCGTCGGAGAAATATTGTTTCGTGATACGATTACTCGGAGGAGCAGCCGGCGAACGACTGTTGTTTCAGCACGTTTCTCCGCGCTATCACTCGATTCGAGATCACTCGAGAAACATCGTCCATCTCTGCTCGTTGTTCCATTTTTGTCCGCGAGAGCCGAATTCGCGTCGCCACGAGCCGAACAGTGCGTCGAATTCCAGCTTCGAAGCGCGAAACTTTCTCGTTTCGTTTTTTCTCTCACTGCTTCGCGCGAAAGAAAATGCTTTCGCCCAGCTGAGTGAGAAACCAGCCTGACAATAGACGATGCTTCGCGAACAGTGGCAAACGGCTCTTACAGATGAAAATTGCATTAAAACAACAGAGGAACATGCACGAGATACACGTATATCGGAGTATCGCGAATTGCAACACTTTCATGCAAATTTGTATTTCATATATTTTATATATTTGTATATTTATACTTTTTTTCTTTTGTGCGTTTCTGCCAACACAAAAATCACAGCGAAGAATTGAGAGACAAAACAAGAGACTTTTCACGTGATTTCAAGCGTGATTAGCACTGAATTTGATTTATTATTTATTATTTTTTTTTTTCTAATGGATGGACACGCATATATGTATGTTTAAGAAAATAGCCATAGCTTCATTTTAAAGCCGCAAATTATCATCGTCTGAGAATAGCTGATAATAACTCATTGTTCAAGCTTGTTTTAGAAAAAAAGAAAAAAAAATATATATATATATGCACGATCTCGTTTTTATTTTCAAAATTGGAAAATCGATATAATATTTTCTTTACATCACGTCAACTTCGAACTACGTCAATTTCAAACTGAACATCGTTGTGAATTGATTTCATCCCGCCAGAAATGTGTTAACACGCACGCACGCGTTTTTTTTTTTTTTTTTTTATGACAGCATGTACAAATCGCAAGATAGAAAATACACAGTTCGTATAATAGTACGTTCAAATGACAGAACGTTCATCGTACCGTGATTTGTTCACTTTGCTGCGCTTTGAATTTCCTGTGTCTTTGAATTTCCCATAAAATCCGTGATCTAGCGCGCTCGAGGTACACGGGACCGAGAAATTTTATTAAAACATAAAGCCGAGCTTCCGGGAACGAAAGGGCTTTCTCTCCTTCGTTCGTATCATCAGATTAACAATGTGCCCACCACGTTTACTATTTCTTCGCTGTTAATCACCGAAGAGAAAAAAAAAGTCGCGAAAAAAATCTTTGACACAACTCTGCATTTACCGTCGATTAATCGCGACGAGCGTCCAATTTTTCGAGCACGTCGTCGACAGTGACGTTACGTGTAATTTACACGGTTGCAAACTTCGAGAGAGCATTTAACGTGACGCTGTAAGCAGCAAATACGCTGCTTCAAACGCGCTCGCTTCTAAACCGGGTGATGCGCTGTCTTTTCCAGGCAGAAGAGAACGCAAGAACGCGTTGTCTTCGAAAATATCCTTGTGTATTTTCCTTTTCTCTCTTTCTCTCTCACTCTCTCTCTCTCTCTCTCTGTCTTTTTTAATTTCGCTCAGATAAAGAGCTCTTGCCAATATCGCCTTGACAATAAGTATTAAGCGTTTCATCGAAGCGCAGAATAAACGTGTGCTTTCGATTTTTTTCTTCTACAATCCTTATTACGTCAAATATAAGCGAGTACTTTCGCGAGAACTTTCTGATTTTCACTCTCGAGTCAAAGTGAAGATCTCGCTTTTTCATTACTCTCGTAGCATGGATTTTCGAACGACCGGATCTTTTTTCTGCAATACGTATCGCATTGAATGTAATTAATAATTAACACACCCGTTACATCCTGTATATGGCGTGGAACGTTCTTTTCCTGCGCGAAAATTCATTATTAAATGACAATTGAACGCCGCGAGTATTGTCGAAAAATTACTTGTAATCTATTGTGATAATTGAAACAAAACTAGATAAGTTAAAGCAATTCATGTTCTTCGTATATTGCATATGTACATACACACACACACACACACACACACACAATATGTACATATTGCGGACTTTTATGTTAAGGACATATGCAAATATATATACGAACGAAAAAAAAAATATATATATATACGTGTACATATACAATGTACGAAGACATGTGCAAATATGAATGAAAAAAAATATATATATATTTTTTTTTCGTTCATATTTGCACATGTCTTCGTACATATATAAAAAAATATATATATATTTTTCTTTTCGTTCGTATATGTATTTGTCCGCAATATGTACATTACACATAATGCATATAACACATTCAGTGGCTTTTTTTCTAAAATTGTGATCAAGCACGCCTGTTTCAATTAACATCGGCAATTTGTACCGAAATCCCACTTAAATTTTCACGCCTGCTAAAAAAGAGAAAAAAAACGCGAATACTTTTACACGCACGAAACAGACACATTTTGTTCGCAAAGGGAAATTAAAAAGGAAGAAAGAGAGAGAGAGAGAGAGAGAAACGTGGAATAGAATCTATTCCAATGTTCGAAAGCATCGTTCGCGAGACAAGAGCGGAAGTTAAATGATGAAATGATAAAATATTACGTCGCTCGCCAGACTTAAATCACGTAAACACGTGGCCTGTAAATAACGTTTGCCAGCGGAAACGGATTCAAAAAAGAGGACGGGCGCGGATATTGCGACTCCGGGTCCTCCCTTAACCGGTCCTCCACAAACATCACATGCACGATGCACATGCAGGACGCATCTTTTGTGAGACGAGCGTCGCGGAGCGGAATCGTCGCGCGGGCAAACAGACGCCCGAATAAATAAAGGAGCGGTGCTGGTAAACGGTGAAACAATTCGTCGACTCATAGGCCGCACGAGCGAGATCGAGAGGAAAGCAATTTTGGATGAACGATTTCGATGCTCGTTACGCAGAGGTCACGCCGGTCCCTCCTGCTCGCTCTTCGAACACTTCGAGTGGACGAAGATATATACTCGAGAGGAGAGTAGATCTTCGATTTCATTTGTCGAAGAAAAATGTCAAAATGACAAAATGTCTGACAAACTTAACGGCGTTGATCCAGCAGGTTTTCCTTAGGCATTCTATTTGTTCTTACGTTTCCTATTTCTTTTCTCTCTCGTGTTTTTTTTTCATTCCTTTTAATTAAGTTTATTTATTCTTTCATTAATTTATTCTTTTTAATAAATTTTTTATTCTTTTTTATTTATTCCTTTTATTAATTTATGACACGTGCTTGTCGGTGTTAGCTTGTCGAAATTAGAAGTTTTGCACACAGCACCTCTTGCAACGAAATAACTTAAAAACTCCACAAGTATATTGTGTACTGTTAAGTATTGTGCATTTTTATGACTACTTCAAAATAATTCGAAATAATACATCTATATTCATTGTTATTCGACGTCGAGTTTGATTTGCTTAATAGAAAGATGATTCACCATTAGCAGAAACTCATTCTTCTGCCGAACATTTTTTTCATATTTATAATAGATATTTTATATTTATAATAGAAATTTATATTTATCATAGATATGTACGTTTCGCAAATTCTACATTAGGCGAAATTGAAATTTTTTATCTATAGTTAATCTGATCTTTGTAAATTCCACTATACACGGTTCAAATTTTTTGAATTTTCATTACAAACGATCTACGTTTCGTGAATTCTATTTTAACCGATCTGAGTTTCTATTATAGGCCACCATATCACTCAATGCCGAAATGGTCGGACGGACGTCTTGATACGGAAATTTCAATATACGCTGCAAATTGCACTGGTTGTCTCGCTTTGTGAAAAAGCGAGTAAACCACTTGGTTCACGCTTGAATGAAACTGGCTGGCAAATCGTACGCGTCTTACGATTCCCTCGTGTTCGGGGCTATGAGATACCGAGCATGAGGTCTATAAACCTCAATGTGAATATAAAAGTCAACTAACCTCGGAACTAGGCTAGTCAGGTGATTTCAAATAATAACGTTCCCGTTTACAACTATTAAAGGAGATTAAAAGAAAAAAAGGAAAAAATAAATCAACATACAAAATCTTGATGTGAGCGACGCATACCTGGGCAGGACTGTTGGGGCTACAAGTAATTATACTTTTATGGGATCGACCTTGGTACCAACGGTACAATTAACACAATAGAATGCGGATTCAGATTTATTTAGAGAGCAGTTCAGAGTTAGTAGAGTTCAGTTCAGCGAGAGAGTGCTGTCAGTCTTGTGCAAGCAGACATAAACCGGAACCATCTCCCTCGGCTCAGTCAGCCCGATCACATACATCAGCAACATGTTCAACACATTCAAATATGAGGATTGAAGAACATCAGTCTTCTTCGATTTAATATCTCTCGGACGGATGTAAAAAAAACGGAGGAATCATTTCAAACGCCGCCGTGCTGACACACGTCGTATAAAAATTTGAACGCTGTGTTATCCCCGCGCCTCGAGTCTGCAAATATTCCTATATATAAACGAAAAAAAAAAAAAAACGACATCGGTTTCCGGTGTCCCTGTAATGTAAACGTCGCGAGCGCTATGGTGATTTCCTCCACCGTCCATTATATCCTAATCGATAACATTCGGCCGCGGCGTTGCGCTGGAAATCCGATAACAAGCTTTCTCCTCCGAGGATCGACTCGCGAGAATCGACAGCTGGGCTACTTTCCTTTTCCAGCTTCCTTCCTTCCTTCCTTCCTTCCTTCCTTCCTTCCTTCCTTCCTTCCTTTCTTCCTTCCTTCCTTCCTTCCTTCCTTCCTTCCTTCCTTCCTCCCTTCCTTCCTTCCTTCGTCCCGAATCGCTTCCAAAGTCAAGTCAGTGGAATCAGCCAACGGCTAGGGAAACGTCCAAGTCGGCCTCGCCGGCTAATTTTCGAGCGTCGCGACGACGCCACCACCAACGTGCGCCGCCGCGGAGACAGGCCTCTCCTTCTCTCTCTCTCTCTCTCTCTCTCTCTCTTGCTCTTTCTCTCTCTCTGCTTCTTCGATAATGAACCGTTTTTAAGAGATATCGAGGTCGTCACGTCACCGAGATCCGACAGGCAGAACAAAGCTGCCGCAAGACTTTAAAACGGTACGACGACGGTGGACAGGTTTCGCCAATGGATAAATGCCGAAAAGAAGAGGAGAGGAGAGGAAAGGTGTGCCAGATTGCTTGCTAGCCGCTAACGTTGCCCCTATTTCGCTAAGTTTTCGATCAAAGTACACACTACGGCGAGTGTACAAGACTGTCGTATCGGGACACGTTCCCGAAATCGTGAAATCCATTGCTCGACTTGTGAAATATGTAGGGTAATTCTCGGACGAGATCGGCCTGCGGGTGTGATCGATCTCGTTATTACATATGTAGGTTATCGAATGTCAATTTTCACCTTTTTTCTTTCTTTTTCTCTTCTTTCTCTTTTTTTTTTTCTTTTTTCGATGGCATATTTGCGTTTTATTATTGTATCGTATTAACTGTTATGTGTCATTCATTGTCACCATATTAACTGTGCATGTATGATACAATTCACATTATTGGCGCACAGGGTGGCCAATATGAAAGGCGGCTTTTGATTTAAATTTGATTCGATTATGTAAATTAAAAAATTCGATAATTCAGCGGGTTGTCCTTTTTCCCCCAATGGTGAATTGTGGATGCATAATTTATGAAATGCACGTTGGTTTAAATACGATGTTTAATTAATATTTATAACGTTGATATTGATATTGATATACTTTTAACGTCACGCGTGGATAATATTGACGATGTCTGTAACGTTCAATCGCGTTTGTATAGGGTGGCCACTGAAAAACTGAATGATATTAAATAAAAAATAACTTTTACAAACACGTATTTTTTTAATTCTTCGTTATTTTATTTGGAAATATAATCAATGGATTTTTTGTATTACGTGTGAAGAAATAAAAAAAAAGAAAATAAAGAAAAACGAACAAGTTATGACTTTTTCAAACCCTTCAGTTTTTCAGCGGCCACCCTCTATCATATTAACTATAATTACTTTTCCAATTTTCGTTTGAAAAATAAGGCAAGTTATATTGTACAATCGAGAACAGTCTGACAAACTTTCTTCTTTTGAATAATAATTTACTGACATTTTACGAAAAGGTAACTAACTTTTTAATTAATTATTCGACGTTTAAATCCAAATTTCGATGTCTGTATAAAAGGATCTCTAGGCTATTTCTACACCGGTTCGCTTTGCACGCCCGAAATTCTTCAATTACATAAACTTGTGCCTCTTGCGTTTGACAACTGATTCGCGGACCATAACGAGTGACCAAACCGTATACAAGAATTCGTCGCTTTCTTTTTAAATTCGTCGGTATGATATATCACTGGATAGAAATTATTATTAAGAAGAAGCGATAAATTTATTATTTGTTTTGTCCGGTTTATGTTTAAATATATTTAAAACTGAGAAAATATTACAATTTTGGGACAAAAAGTTCTCGACGTGCGAGGCATTCCAGCGTAAGAGGTTAACCCCTTGCGTTGACAATTGATTCGCGGACCATAACGAGTGACCAAACCGTATACAATAATTCGTCGCTTTCTTTTTAAATTCGTCGGTATGATATATCACTGGAGAGAAATTATTACTAAGAAGTAATAAATTTGTATTATTTGCTTTGTTTGGCTTATATTTAAATATATGTGAAACTGTGAAAATATACTGCAATTTTGGGACAAAAAAGATTCTCGATTCGTGCGTGGCACGTGTCATTCCAGCGCAAGAGGCTAGAGATCTAATTCCGGCCAACGAAAAACCGAACGAATATCCTCCCGCAGTGTCGTTTCCGCAGCGAAAGTCCATTACCGAATTCAGTTACGGAAACCAAAGACCGTTCCACCTATCCATCGGCCTATTGTGCGTCCGCCAAGATCCGTTCTCGCGCTGTTGGCCAGCAGTCAACATCGCGAGACCCGGCCAAATCAAATCTCTTCAAACGGCCCGGTTCGGTGCGTCTTCACGCTGAAGCCATCAGAGAATTTTATTCCACAGTCGTTCCTGTGCTACGAATGATCTGCTTGACTTTGCGCGTGCTCGTACGCCTTGGTATCTCAACGTGTTATTACATTATTCGAAATTATTTCCTTTCGTCTATTTTGAAGCTTGTTACATCTCGAAGCTCGATACATCGTTACGAGAATGTCAAATCACTGAAAACGAAGTATAACCACGAGCCGAGTTAACAAGTAAACGAAGCTCTGTTCAGAGAGCTGGTTAAAATTGTCTCAGCGAGGTTTTGGAAGAAAGAGCCAGAAAGCAAATCGATCGCTTCTCGATCATCCTCCACACACACTCTCTCTCTCACTCACACACATATTAAATCGCGGCAAATAAAAAGCAGCCTTTCGAACGGACGTCGCAAGGATCGCATCGAGGTGAAAATCATCCGCCGGTCAATCTGCCGCCGAGACCGATAAAACGCAAGCCCACGATTTACGAGAGAGCAGCTGTCGCTCGTCCAGGCCGTCATCGACACCTGAAACCATCCACCGTCTTCGTGTCCATTGTCTTTTCCCTCACACCATCGACACCAGCCATTCCGACACCCCGTCATCGATCGTCTCGAAGTAGCGTCTCCTCGTAGTTGCCTCGTGCGGCTGACGTTTCCCTCGAAACGAAAATAGGAAAGAGGGACATCCCGGCGCTGATCGCGCGGATGCGAATCATCGGAAGAGAAGAAACTGGCTCTCTGGCTGCCAGGAGGAAGAACAGCCAACCGGCAAGGGGGAGAGGGTGGTAGGAAGGGCTGATTTAGACCGGTACGCGTCTGCAGGAGAGGCCCCCGATCGAAGAGGGTAAGGGAAGAGCGCGGGAAGAGAAGCCCGAGGCAGCGAGGAAAACGTACTAGTGACCCGAATACGTCTCGCCTCGGGGCACAATCTGTGAACATCTTCCCCTGGTAATGCTCTATGCGAATTCCTGTACCGCGGCCAGCCCTCCTCCGGCTACCCACCCACCCCCTTCCTCGTCCTTTTCTCCCTTTTCTCTTCTCGAGCCAAACCCCTCTCTATGTCTTTTTCCCAACCACCGAGTTGCGCCTATCTCCTCCTCGTTCGGTTGTTCTTCTCCTTCGGTTGCTTATTTTCGAAATGTGCGTGCTTTCGAACGAACCTCCTTCCTTTCATTCTCTTCTCTTTTTTTTTCTTTTTTTTTTTTTTCTTGGTCCTTTCGAACGAAGTTCCACCGTCGTTCTCTGCGCTTCTCGAGTCTTTCACGCGTTCGATCGAACGCTGTCGGGTTAATTGTTTTCGAATAGACAGAAAGAAGGGAAACGAAACGGGTTACAGTTTCTTTTCCTTACGGAGGAGAAGAAAGTTCGCGCAGAGATTTGTAACCGAGTATTCTTCGATTGCCCCGGTTTCGTATTCGCGCGCGAATTTCATTGAAAATGCGGAAATACGCGGCCAGAAATTGTAGAAGAATTTGACGAGAATAAAGTGCGCAACTGCGCTTGAAACATTCAGGGACTCGAGCTCTGCGCGGTGCGTTTTCTCTTTTTCTGTTTCTCGGTCTCTCTCTCTCTCTCTCTCTCTCTCTCTCTCTCTCGTTCGGTGCGAACATTTTCAATACATTGTAGTGGCAAAATTTTGCGCTACTATTTTATATACTTCTAGTTGCACACTTGTTGTTAGTTTATGACACGACAATTGTTACTGTTTGGGGAGAACAGTAGTTGTAAATTCCCTAATGGGGCGTGTAAAAATGTCCGCTAATTTGACGCGCTAGCTTTCACCAATAAACACAGTATAATTATTATACTATGAACGATTGCATTTAAATGTCGCCGATCGTCACTCATTTCTTCTACCCTCTCGTGACACACTCTCTGAAACAAAGTCCCTCGTCCTTCGCACTTTTACCTCCCCTCCCTCTCTGTTCGAACATTCGCGTGTCGCTCACACGATGAAATCGAAAAATCGTTTATCACCGTCCGTCTCGAATCTCTCGTTTCTCTCCGACAGAATCTTTTTACCTGCAAATTTACATCGTCTTCTCGACTGCGAAAGAGGCGTTGAAAACTTTTCTTCTCTTCTTCTTCGTTCGCCTTCGTTTGGTTTCAGATATAACGAGAAACCGCTGATCGATAACATCGCTTGCGGCTCCGCTCTGAAGCCCGGAATTGTAACGGGGAGGAAAAAATTGGCAAGGACAACAAATTTGATATTGACGTTGACGCGTAACGCGGAGCGGAGTATCCCGCGGATAAAAATGAAAAGGTGGAGGGTACGGGGGGACAGAAGTGCGTGAGAGGGAGAGAAAAATATGGAAAGTGTTGCGGCATGAGTTACGGGGCCGAGGCTTTTCATTCGATGGGAAGGGGGAGGGGGACGAAAACCTGGGGCTTGGTGGTGCAACAGCACGTGAAAAATGCGAAACTTCCTCGTTTTCACGGGGCGAAACGCCGGGTGATGCATCGGGCCGTGCCATCGGCATCGTACGGGACAAATACCACCGACAATTTCCACAACCGGCGACTTCGAAATTCGACAAAGCGAATTCACCTCGTAACGAAGACGCGTACGTGGAATACGCGAACTCTCGAAAATCAAGGCGAGAAAAGTAAGCGAAGACGTCGAAGAATAAGAATTTCACTCGCGTTTCGTTCCGCGGGAAGGAACTTCGTCCTGACGAATTATTTCATTAAATTGTTTCAACGTAATGTAAAAAAGCTACGAAATAATACGAGAACAATTTCATATTATTTTGCAGCATTTATATTACATTATTTTGTTATGATATACTTTCGCATCGTTCTATTCTATTACTTTATCTTGTATTATTTTATAATTTCATATGTTAAAATCACCGATGTAAGTGAAAGTATTTCGATATTACATCACGTGCACATTTATCACATTACACGCTACTACATCACTACTATATCATGCGTATGTTGTACCACGACTGACAAAATTCGAAAGAGAAAGTCCAAAGATAGAAGTAATAAATAACAGAAATAGGGATTAAAATTATAATAATAATTATGAAATATAATAATGATAATTATAAAAATAGAAAATTACAGAATTACCATTGGTGGAGAAAACAGAAGTAGAGGGCTTATAACGATGATCTTTATCTTTCACCAGTGAAGATCCTATCACGATCTAAACACGTGCGCCACAAAGACTACACAGAAATCAAATCATCGACGTTTGAAAACGTTTGCACGATCGTTTGTTCGGCTCGGTGTGGGAAATTCAGCAACTTCCGCGCGTCACGAACTTTTTTTATTTATTTACTTATCCGGCAAATTTGTTAGTCCATTTTTTCCCCCAGCGAATCAGTTTGTTCGGCACATTCGGTCGAACGTGGATCGGTGAAATTTATTGACGTTGTACTTGTTACACGAAGGCCAGCGCAAAGCACGAAAAGAGTAGAATATTTATCGACTTTGAAGCTCAATTGAACGAATAAAAATAACTTTCCGTGGACGTTTCGCGGTTGTTTCTTTCTTTTCCTTTATTTCTTTTTTTTTTCTTTTTTGGCCCTTCTTTCCATAATTTCCTGATTTTCTACAATTTGCTGAAATCTGCCCTTTTCGTTCCAGCATTGCCTGAAGCTAAAAATTTCTCTGCATTGAAAATATACGCAAGCGTGTGCCGTTGGTTGTTCGCATTTTTCAACGTTAATTCTAAAATTGTCTCTTTTTCTTCCTGGATATAAATTTTTTCGTCGTGAATACATAAATACTGCTAATACAGGATGAGCCAGAAATCACTTTCTGCTAAAATGAGTCCGTAATTTTTTCATTACATATTCTTTCTAACTTTCTCTTTTGTTACAGATTAGAGTACACCAATTTAACTATAGTCGGCGATGTATGCGACGACTGAGCCGACTCTCGTCGGTAAAAAATAATCTACTACACTGGTAGAGTATCTCTTGATTCTATCGATCTATATTGGATTAAACTTGGATCTTAACTAAAAATATATTCTGCATACGAAACACCGAAGATTACCGGTGCCCCGTTCAGTGGCGTCACTCTGGCGGAACGAAAGGGTTAAGTTGAAACATTGAATTTGAAAATTAATAAAATCAGTTTCTTCCTGTATCTTGACGTTTCGTCAGAGAGAGAGAGAAAAAAAAAAAAAAAGAAAAGGGAAAATAGCTGGAAAGAAACTTTCGACCCTGAATGTCCTGTACTTTGCACAGCGTAGCGATCCAATTCAACGCGCGAGATTTTTTTTCGAAAGAATTTGAAACGCGGTTCTCCCGCGTAAAAAAACCGCGCGACGTAAGTTTCCGCGCGAGCTGGCTTGAAACTTGCGTTTGATTTGCAAGCCGCGCGGCGGTAATTTAATTTAAATATCCCATCTCAAAGGACCACCCAACCGGGGGTTTTTGAAAAGCAATGGACGGATGTCTTGCAACTGGCGTGCCCAAGATTTCCCCAGCGCCGATGCGTTTTTCCACGGAGAGGAGAAGAAGAAGAAGAAAAAAAAAAAGAAAAAAAGGAAAACGAAAACGATGAATTTGCGTTTTAAGAAAATCCCCATTTCGCCACGCTGAGTCGGCAAGTCGTAAGCTGTCTTCAAAAGAAACCGTTTAATTACCACTGAGCAGCGGCTGAAAATTTTGCTAAAGCGTTTTTCCAGAGTTCCCGGCGAACAAGCGGAGAATTTTTCATCAAGCTCTGTGCGCAGTTCGCCAGCATTTGTAATTTAAATTTAAGGGGGAGAAGAAGGGGAAAAAAAAAGAAGGAGGAAGAAGAAGAAAAGAAACGGGAAACAGAGAAAGGAAGAAGAGGGGGAGAGGGGGGAGGGAAAAAATGGGAAACGAAGGTAACCCTTTGAAACTTTGCCGGTACGGCTACACAGACGGACATAATTTCTTTTTTTTTTCCTTCCTTCCTTTCTTTCTTTCTTTTTCGAAAAGTACGGACAAAAGCTTGTCCAACGGAGAAACTCGATGGCAAATTTCACTGTGTTTTTTAGTGCGTCTAACGTCGAAAATTCCCCACGACGAACGAGCACCGAGTCCGATCGAACGAAAAAAGGAGAAAAAAAGGGGAAAACTTCGCGTTTGGAGATACTTAAAAATACCATTCGAAAATACTTCATTCGAAGTCGCTTCGACTTGTAATTTCTCCCTTCACTTTTCTACCAAAAAAAAAAAAAAAAAGAGTGAGAGGAAAAATACAATCGCGATACAGAATGCAATTAAAATTAGCGTCGTAAATTAGCATCGACGAATGATATTGTTATTCATTAGCTGCAATTCTATCACGTCGAACGGGGTGGGAGGACCGGAGTGTTTGTAAACGACGAAACGTAAATTAATACAGCGATAAAAATACACGTGTAACTGTTACGTAATTAATTCGCTACCCGTTTTGCAATTAAACAAGACAAGTCCCAGCCCCATCGTAGAGTAGTTATTTCCACCACGCTTTTGCTTGAAAGTTTTTTACCTTTGCGTTTATCTTTCAACACCTGGCCCAGACTTTAATCAACGAGATTAAAATTCAACCGTTTCTATCGCGCTTGTTTATCGCGCGAAATAAACTTCAAAACGATCACGCTAGCTGAAAAATAGCCGGCGCGACGAAAAGCGCGAGGGGAAAATTCACCGTTTGCCCCGAGGAAGAGATTAATCAACGAACATCCGGGTTTCTTCATTTTTTTTTCTTTCTTTTTTTTGACTGAAAGCTGAAAGAATCGCGGCGATTAAGTCCTTTTAATAAGTATTTTCGTCCAAAATGTTCTCCTGAAAACTGTGACACTGAACGAAGTGTCTATCGAGTCCGCAAGAAAATTTGTCACGTGACACGTGAGATTAACTTGGTGCTAACACGACACACCGATAAAAATCGATATTCCTCCGTTCGAGAATAACTCCTCCTCGTGCCGTGTCAAGTTGCAACGAGCAACAGTCGCAAGTTCAGTCGCCGATACACTTACACGCGACTTAATCCCCTTAAAACGAAGCTTTAGTTCGCAAATTCGCGTTGGTTTACGCGCGGAGCCGAAGTCTCGGGTCACAATTTCGCGTGACCCTGTCCGTCTGCAATCGATTGAGTAAAATATCGCGCGCGTCATGAAAACACACAGTCGTGAAAAGCTTCGAAATTTCCAACGATAGATCGAGAATCGTTCCAAATTTTCGAGGCAGGGAACTTGCCGACCAGAGTCGAGAATTGATCGAACGCTGAAGGAACTCATCCTGAAAAAAACTATCACGTTTTCCTGTGATCTCTCGAATTCTCGCGCGAAAGTACTCGAATTTTCGAGCAAATCTTCCCTTGTCGCGAGGTTTAGTTACAATCTATGACTAATCGGAAATTAGAGGAAAGTAGAGGACTCGAGAGATGAAAGGAACCATAAAGATGGCTGGTTGAATCCTCCGCGAGGATTTTCGTTAAAAATGTTTTACTCTGAGAAACAGGCCCTGAAAAACTATCTCTCGAATTCTCGCGCGAAAGTACTCGAATTTTCGAGCAAATCTTCCCTTGTCGCGAGGTTTAGTTACAATCTATGACTAATCGGAAATTAGAGGAAAGTAGAGGACTCGAGAGATGAAAGGAACCATAAAGATGGCTGGTTGAATCCTCCGCGAGGATTTTCGTTAAAAATGTTTTACTCTGAGAAACAGGCCCTGAAAAACTATCTCTCGAATTCTCGCGCGAAAGTACTCGAATTTTCGAGCAAATCTTCCCTTGTCGCGAGGGTTAGTTACAATCTGTGACTAATCGAACAGAAAAGTAGAGGACTCGAGCGATGAAAGGAGCCAAAAAGGTGAAGAGTTTCCGTGAGGAGTTTCATTGAAAATGCTTTGCCCTGAGAACAGGTCGGTGCATTTCGGTTGTTGTGTTGCTTAGTTGACAATCCGCCGGTAATCCGGCGAGCGGACGGTGGTTTCACCGTCGTCAGAGCGGCTGAAACTTTTGTACCTAAACTAATGTACTCGCCGCTGGCCTCGCGAATACGCGTCGCGTGAAGTTAGCCGCGTTAACACTGCAAACCACCGGAATAGTCAAGACGAGACCAGTTCATGATTTTCGTTTGGAAATTTTTCATTTATCACAGCGTGTTTCTAATGCGATTGAAATCAATAATTTTTTCGTACAATATATATATAAACAAAAGCTTGCGTACTCCTACTATCACGTTTTTACCGCAAAGTTATTCTATTTCTTTTTTTCTTTTTCTTTTTTTTTTTTTTTACCTTTAATGTTTCTAGTGAAAATTTCATGCTTCAATCGCCGCGTTAACTTTGCAGTCCGCGCCAACAATGGAGGAACGAATGTTAATTATTGAGTGATAGAAAAGAAAAAGCGTCTCACGTAGCGTAGATTTCAAACTTAGTGAAATTCGTCGTGAAATTAACAGAGATCGACGATTGTACGAGAAAAACGTCCTGGAACGAAATTAGACAATTCGAAAATTGTTCCACCGAGATCGTGTTCGACGAAATTTCAAGATATTCCTTCTACCTAAAGCGCCATTTTTCACTGTTCTCGATGCATCTTTTAATACCTAAAATTAATAAATCCTCCCCGAAAGAGACGAGAGGAAAAATGTGAAGTTAAGTAAATCGGTAAGAATTGTGTTGTAAAAAAGAAAAACAGAAAAAAAAAGTTCTTTTCATACTCGTACGATTGTCAGAATGATCAGAAAATGTCGGAAATTATCGGAAATCCTGCCCTGTTAAAAAAAGATCGTTAATCATCGCGCACAGTTTCATTATACCATAGAATATTAAAAAACCGACGTATTTTACTTTCGCCGATGCGTGCAATCAGGCGGGAAATTTTCAAATAGGGCGACGAAACGACAGCTCGGAATTGAGCCGAAAAATACACGAACGAAATATATCTTTTTCGCGCATCGGTGGCGAAATCGTCGGCTGCTGCCGGTCGCTGAAAGCACGCGTCATCTTTTCCCTATTTCGCAATCAAATCGACCGGAGATCGTTAAGGGCCCTCGAAACACGAAACGGACGGGAAACGCGACGCGAGATGGAATCAATAACCGAACGGGGAAGCTGTGAACGGTCGCGGAAAAAATTCGCAAATTAATCGGGTATCGAAACTCGATGCCCGTACAAAAAATTCCCGAGTCGAATTGGAACACGGCTCTTCAACGTTTCAAGTTTCCCATTTTCACGAACTGTTCGCCTGATTCGCTCGCGTCACCGTCAAAGTCTCGGTATTCCTTTCTTTCTCTCTCTCTCTCTCTTTTTACATTAGATCGGCGGCTGTGAAAATTTCAGCTGCAAATGAAAGCTGCGAATGTCTCTCGTGAGAAAGAGACGCTTCACTTGGACGATCACTGTGTCGATCATTTTCGATCAGTGAAAAACGCTCGTCTTTTCTTACGATTATTGTACAGGGTGAGCCGATAGTTTGTTCCCGTATTTTTTTTTTTCTTTTTCTTTTGGCAAACCATCGAAATATCGAGAGATAAATTAAATTTTATCGTTTCGGACGTGATTTCCTTCGTTATGTTTTTAAGAATCGTCCCTATCAAATGCTGCGAAGAGGAAATAAAGAAAAATTGTGGATTTATTTGAAGTGGGAAATGATCTTTTAGCCCAATGATCAAGATCGTCGACAATTGTCCCCAACATCGATCACTATTATTCTACTATTATTCTAATTTTTACACCTGCTAAAAGGACACGTACATTTTGCACGTACGAAATAGACGCATATTCGCAAGGAAAAATGAAAACGAAATTGTACTATACATCACAAAATTGTGCGACAAGTTTTAACCTCTTGATCGCCGTGCGCGCCAATATCTATACCCTAAATAAAAGCGAAATTAATGTCGATTTCTTAACAGTGACATATAGAATCATTTTCTGTCACTAAAAATATCGAAAAATATATATATTCTTCCTTGATTTTGGATTTGTTCGAAAAAAAGGCAGAAAACAAAATTCGCGTGCGAAAACTATAAAATTCCACTCTGCCCAACTATTTACTTCAAAGCGTATCACACCATAAATAAATATTAGTTTCATTGTGTATAATATATATTTGTATTTTTTAGACTAGGAATTTATAACATTTCAAATTCAACAAACATGCATATAACTTTTTTAATTTTTTTTAATATTTAGTATTTGATCTATTGTGTGGCAACCCTAGTGAAAATCAAGTGTTTTTTTTTTTTTTTTGGTGCAAATTATATCCTAATTGATTGTGGCTCGACAATTATGTAAGTAAAAAATATTTAAATTATTTATTTATTAATAAAAGTACATTTTTCTTAAAATTGAAAATACGTGGCGATCTGATGCGCGGTCCTTAAAAAAATGCGGCGATCAAGAGGTTAAAGGATCGGTTAAATAAAGAGCAGACTTTGATCTACAAAACGATGATTTAGTTACGAAAACCATTCTTTAATATTTTTACACGTTTGAATTCTGACAATTTTCAACAGAGAAAGAAAAGTATGCCTTTGACGTAGAATCATCCTTGAAAAAACACAAACAAAGTAGAAGCCTCAGGTTTTAAGCTAAGACCAAATTTTTTTCTTACAAAGTTATATCAACGTATATTAACGACATATTCTCTTCGCTAAATATATTAAATAATAAAATTAAAAATGTTATGTACTAAATAACATTATGAATAACACTGTTTCAGCTTGGACAACGTCGATTGAACTGCACTATTAATCGAGTGCGTAAATAGCATTTTAGATCAGGTTCCAATACATTACACTCGAATGAAAAGCTCTCGACAATATGATTGTCCGAAATTTTTACAGAAAAGGAATATTTCTTTTTCGAAGAAATGGCGCCCAACTTCTTATCACTAAATAATATTACACATTAAAAATCATATGTCGTAAAATCAGTTCTTTCCTTTTCCTTTTCCTTTTCTTCTTCTTCTTCTTCTTCTTTTTTTTTCTTTCGTTCCTTTTCGTACTTTTTTCGTTTTCAATCGGACGTGAACGGGTCGTTATATCGGAAGCAGCTGGATCCCTGGAAGGAAACTTACAGGCCGGATAGGATCGAACGGATGCAAAATATATAGGGGCGCGCGTGTGCGTCGATGCATATTCGCTTGAATATGCGCCGACAGATAGATTCGGCCGATGGATAATACGTGCCTATAATTCTGATGGATAGGCAAGACCGGGCGCGAGTGATTCACGAATTTCCGCGCGCATCCCTTTCCCTCACCCTCCTAGCGGCCATTCGCCTGTTTTTGGCGAACGGAAGTCATCACGTACGAACACGCGGAAGATATATGACGGGAGTGTTTCGAACGCGTTCAGCGGCCTCCGCTGTCCCGGCTCGGTTAAAGTAGTTTATAACGATGCCGTGGAACCTGTCGTTTTAATGGCCGACGGAGGATGCACACGTGCTTCCTCCCGCGAGTAAGTAGTCGTACGATTACGCGGCTGAATACTCGATCACTCTCGCTTGAAATATTACTCTCTACCTCTGTCTCTCTCTCTGAATAAAAATTAATTTTCTGATTCTCTGCTTGATGGTTGAAATGTTCTTACATTTACAGAAAGATTTGATCTCGAGGATATTTCGATCCAGGTACCGGAACTGACGATTCGAAACTCTTGGAAAAAACTCACTCTCACCTAAAATATTTCTCTCTCTCTCTCTCTCTCTCTATCTATCTATCTATCTATCTATCTATCTATCTATCTATCTATCTATCTATCTCTATCTCTCTATCTCTTTATCTCTATCCCTCTGAATAAAAATTAATTTTCTTGTTTCGTTACTGACTCTCTACTTGATGGTTGAAATGTTCTTCAACAGAAAGATTTCGAGGATATGTCGATCTAGGAACTGACAATTCGAAACTCTTGGAAAAAACTCACTCTCGCCTAAAATATTTCTCTTTCTCTCTCTCTCTATCTATCTATCTATCTATCTATCTCTATCTCTCTATCTCTTTATCTCTATCCCTCTGAATAAAAATTAATTTTCTTGTTTCGTTACTGATTCTCTACTTGATGGTTGAAATGTTCTTCAACAGAAAGATTTCGAGAATATGTCGATCTAGGAACTGACAATTCGAAACTCTTGGAAAAACTCACTCTCGCCTGAAATATTACTCTCTTTCTCTCTCTCTCTCTCTCTCTCTGAATAAAAATTAATTTTCTTGTTTCGAGGATCGTAACTGATCTGCTTGATGATTGAAATGTTCTTCAACAGAAAGATTTCGAGGATATGTCGATCTAGGAACTGACAATTCGAAACTCTTGGAAAAAACTCACTCTCGCCTAAAATATTTCTCTTTCTCTCTCTCTCTATCTATCTATCTATCTATCTATCTCTATCTCTCTATCTCTTTATCTCTATCCCTCTGAATAAAAATTAATTTTCTTGTTTCGTTACTGATTCTCTACTTGATGGTTGAAATGTTCTTCAACAGAAAGATTTCGAGAATATGTCGATCTAGGAACTGACAATTCGAAACTCTTGGAAAAACTCACTCTCGCCTGAAATATTACTCTCTTTCTCTCTCTCTCTCTCTCTCTCTGAATAAAAATTAATTTTCTTGTTTCGAGGATCGTAACTGATCTGCTTGATGATTGAAATGTTCTTACATTTACAGAAAGATTTGATCTCGAGGATATTTCGATCCAGGAACTGACAGTTCAAAACTCTTGGAGAAAACTTCGGTTTTTGCTTTTAACATGTACAAATGTTATAGACATGATTCTCCAGAATATTCCACGCTCTCCTTCTCTCTCGAAACGCAAAGTACAATAAAACTGGCAAAATGGTAAAATTTCGCGGCGATCTGTTGTCGAACTGGTTGTATGACAAACGTTAGTTCGAGCACTAATCTTCGCGGTTGAATCTCGACGATTATGAAATTATTATTAATATATTTAATTGTATTAAATATCATTAAATACGCAGAGCAGTCGGCCAAAAAAGTTTCTTCCCGCCTATGTTTTTTCTTCCTTTTAATAAAACATCGAAATACAAGAAAAAATTATATAACTTTATTAATTTTGAATTAAATTCAAGTTCGAACACCATTTTTTTTCTTTCATTCGCGCTGTGAAAATTATTTCTTTCAATAACAGATAAAGGAAGTAAATCAAAAAATGAAAAAATCACCGATTCAGTTTAGTTGGAAGTGATTACTGGCCCAAAATCTAATTTAATATAAAACAAATATATCTCACACGTTGAATAGATTAGTACATATACCGACACATAAATTTGCATAAATCGAATGATCGAACCGCGTACGATGAACGATCGTACTTTCGCATACGGCACATTTATCGTTTTTTTTTTTTCCTTTTTTTCTTTCCCCGGCAGCGGCGAAAATAGAGGCGATATCCAAGGGGCGAAACTGCGGCCACGCCGTGTATGTTTATAACGTATGAGTGTATATACGGCTAAAATTTCGCGTGTAAATCAAAATCACGTCCAGGTTAACTGCTATCCGCAGTGGCTTCTTCCTCTCACGTTCCCTATATATCTATATACCTGTGTCTCAAAACATCTCGCTGGCAGCTCTTCTCTCCTTCAACTCGTGTTTCGTGCGAGTTATATCCACCCCAGCCCGCGTGCACCGACACACCACGAATTTGAATAACAACAGACAGCAACTGAAGATGATGAACGAAACTATCGGAACGATCGTGTCGATCGAAATACCTAATGGTCTCGCACATGGTTTCGTTACTGGAATTATATCACTGGGGTAGCCAGGATATCTCTGCTAGATAAATTTTCGAAACAATC
Source organism: Tetragonula carbonaria (assembly GCA_032399595.1). Taxonomy (NCBI): domain Eukaryota; kingdom Metazoa; phylum Arthropoda; class Insecta; order Hymenoptera; family Apidae; genus Tetragonula; species Tetragonula carbonaria. The sequence goes on along the minus strand of JAUCRC010000011.1, from coordinate 4,090,751 downwards.
GTTATCCGCTTCCTCGTCGAGAGGATTCATCGGAGAATTCAAGATAGAAAATCCCCTCGTTAACTTTCTCTTTCCCCCATTGTTGGATATTCTTTGTTTTCAATTTTTCGAAAAAGTTAATTTAAAAAGAAGAGAGAAAAACGTGTAATCGCAGTTGGCACAAAACTAGTGAAATCTTAGCAAGAATTACATATACCTGAGAAGCGTGACTGACTTCGTTAATTATATCGATCGAGAATGATTCTTTGCTTTCGTCGCTGAGAGCAGACGCACGAGCGCTGTGGGTTAATTTTAGAAAAAAAATGGAATCGAGACGGTGAGATCCACGAATAATCCAGGCGTTTAGTTTTCACGAGTGTTTGAAATAACGAAATTATATCCTATACTGTTTCGCGATTTCTTGATAAATCGCGAAACTTCTCTCTCGCGAAGTGTTCGATTTACCTTTCTGCTTGCGCGATCCGCGGACAGAAAAAAGAAAAATTGTATCGAGCTGCGAGAAAAGACAGATGATTTATTTATAAACGAATTGTGATGATCGAATTTTTATTTTTTGCACGAGTGCTCAAAATAGCTATCTATCTATCTATATATATGTTGACACGTTCGCAGAATGCTATAATATTCATTGTGTGTGTGTGTGTGTGTGTGTGTGTGTGTGTGTGTGTACGTATATACATATATATGTATGTGTATATACGTATATAATATACATTGTGTATATTATTATTAAATATATATTATAATATTATATATTATTATTATATATATTGTATTATATATATATATATATATACACATACAATACATATATACAATGAATATTATAGCATTCTGCGAACGTGTCAACAGTTCAACCGACAAACAACTGCGAGCGATAAAGCATCCAGGATTGTGAATCATTACGAGCTTTTCTAAAAGGAAGCGTGACGATTAAACAGCTTGTTGGAAGCCGCTGGCAGATTTTACGCGCGTCTCGCGGAAGAATTAACACCGTAAGTTCTAATAGAACTCGCCGAGAAGAGAGATAAATCATAGTGGAGACGCGCGGACGAGCGATTAAAAATTCCTCTCGCGCGGGTGTGTACACGAAACTAGCGAACGTTAGTTCCTCGACATCGCGAACTTCTTTCGACAAATGCCGCGACAGCACGTGACTACAGTCGGCTAAAATTCCCTTAATAAAAGAATTTATTTAGCTGATTCTCTCCAATTCCGAAATCAACAAATTGACGAACAAGCGTGTATAATAAACCTGAAAACACTGATTAGGTTTCCTTTTCTTTTCTTTTTTTTTAACGAGTCCAACTTTGTTGAGGCTAGTTTTGGTTAGATTAGGTTTCATTTACTTACAAGTGAATTTGTCGAATGAGGTTCAACTGTTAAATGTTTCTTCTTTCTTTTTAAAGTCCATTATAACGTGATAAAAGATCGTCGAAAAGCAAATAACATTCCTTTTACGTGAAATGAAAAGGGGAAGATTTTGTATGACAGAAAAAGGTGCATCAAAACGGGAAAAGAAATACGCGAGGAAATTACACATCGGCTGAAGACACGGCTGGATGAAGTTCAAAAGCGGTGAACCGTTCAATCTTTTACAAAACATCACTGACTAAAAAATAACTTTTGTTGTAAACAAAGAGATCCTACTCGCCGCGAGTGAAATATGAATAAAATCACTATAGTCGTCGTTTTATAATAAATTCTATTGTATCTCATACAACCGAGATTATTTCTCCAATAAAGTCAATTTCACCTATCTCTATTTCCTCTTAATTATCATTACGCCTTCGTCTCGATTATTATTTTCTATCTTGAGGAAAAAGCTTCGATTTGAATATAAATTTAAAATCGGTCCCTAATTTCCTAATTATTTTTCCAATCTTGTCAATGATCATTGTACGATGAAATTTTACACGCTTCAAAAGCATCGCGCGAATTTGTCAACCGATATTCCTCCATTTTTCGTACAAACTACACGCGAAAACTATCTGTAACATCTCAAATGGATGGACTTGTATGTGAATGCACTTTCAAAAAGAAGAGAGAGACAGAGAGAGAAAAAGGGGGAATAAAAAAAAAAGAAAAACGGCCCGATTGATCAAGCGACACGATCGACTCGGTTCTTTTTTTCAAAACTCGTAACGATTCGCGTGTCACACTTTCACGTAAGCTCTTCACTTCGCGTTCTTGCACGTTCGAACACGCGAGTGCAACGCTTGCCAACGCATCCATGGAGAAAGAAGAGGAAGAAGGGAGAGCAGGTGTTACAGCGTGCGCAGCCACGCGCAAAAACCCCGCTGGAAAGGTCCTCCGGATTAATCTAGCCAGCCCTCCGAGAAAGCTTATGACCTAATTCCAACGCTCCAGCGGTCCGATCAAAAATAATTGTTGACGAGTTGAAGAGGGCAGTTGGGGTAGCCAGCGAGTATCGTGCAATCGCCATTCTTTCCGCGTATTGTCACGATGCATCGAGAGAGAGAGAGAGAGAGACACACACACACACAGGGCTGGAGATCTCCAAACTCGTAACGATCACACAGTCTAGCACAGAGGTCACCAAACTATGGCCCGCTGCGCTCAGTTCATCCGACAGTACTTGAATTTGCGTGAAATTCGGATATGCGCGCACTAGGTCTGACGTGACTATCTTTTTGCTAACGTCGCTTTCTTTGATAACTTTTTTACTAAATAAACGTGTTGGTCGTCCTTGTTTTTTTCTTTTTTTTTTTTTTCTGCATTGCATGCCACTCACCCGTGATTACGCATGGGATGCTGAACTTAGTTTAGTGATTATGCGGAATTATCATTTTGTCAGCTATGTGTCGGCCCATTGTGAAAAAAGTTTGGTGACCTCGAGCTCGACTTCATCGACTAGCTTCCTTTTCACACGCTTCGCGAATTTGGCCGAAACGTGTGACATCCAAAAGTTAACCGAGTGCAGCAAGCATCTGCCATTTACGTGCCATTTATATTCAACGATATTAACTCGTCGAGTATAAAACTACGAAATTCGAACTTTCATCGGATTTTTCTGTCCTTCGTCGAGCTACAGAGTGTCTCGGTTAATTTTCGCGAAAAAAAAAAAGAAAAAACGAATACACAGGGAGACCCAGGGGACAAAAAGTCGCACAAGTAGCAGAGACGCTGGGACAAATATTTAACAAGTTCGTACAACGCGGTAATTCTGTTAATTCTTAGTTGGTTAAATCATTACCACCTTCAAAGAATGAAAGATATACTATTCGATGTGCCGGTCCATTTTCTCGGTCGAGGTTGTTAAATACGTCGCAACTGTTCAAATGAACACGAACGTACGAAGGGATAATCACAGAAGAGAAGAGAATATCGCTTCATTTCGCGGAAATATCTTTCTGCCTCCTCGGCATAATGCGAGCTAATTCGGCCAGAATACGGAATAAATATATATATTTGTTAAAATTTTAATAAATAATTTATAAATTATAGTCCTTTCGTACGAATAATTGAAATTTATTTATAGATAGAAACGAATCTGACTTGCGTCGATTTGAAACTCAAATCATGAGTGAGATTTCAAAAAGTCGAACAGACTTGATTATTAAACTCCTGCATTTAAAATCTATCTGAATTCAACGAATCGAGGGCATTTCGCAATCATTTTTTTCTATACGGTCTCTAAAAAAATATAACGCTGTTATCCCTAATTTTTAATTAAAGATCAAAAAATTTTCTTAAATTAAAGTTTCTTTTTCAATTTAATAATCCTCCCAATTAGATATTATTTTAAATTTTATATTAAGTATTGAAATAAATTAATATAAAATTCTACAGGGTCTTGTATCGTCCCATAAAAAAAATTTTAACATTTTAATTAAAATTTTAAATTCATTATATATATATATATATATATATATATATATATGAGACAGTATATATTTCATTAATCTTTTCAGATTCCAGATTTCATTTAAAAATCAATTGATTATGCTACCTTTGTACAGTCAGTTATACTGCAGTCATTTAAATTTCATTGGGCAGGTCGACTTAAAATTATTTTCAATAAGACATGTTTTTGATAAACAGGTAAATATATTTATTTTTCCTAATTCCTTATATATATATATATATATATATATATAAATAATTTATATACATTTATATAATAACAAATATTTAATTCCTAAATATACTAATTCCACATTGGACACGTTTGGCATGTAATTTCCAAAAATGTAATCGAGTGCCTCAAGGATTTGCTATTTTGCACGTGTATTTATATTATCGGCAGAACCATTCACACTCTTCGTCGCTTCTTATCATTCTGACGTTCCTTCGTTTGAATTGTATCGAAAACTGTGTCACTATCATTATTAGATTCGGACGACACGAATTCGTAATCAGAAAACGCGTCCGCGTAAACGTTGTTCGCAGAATTATTCCCTCCTTTAAATAATTAACGCGTGAAAAGAACAAATAACGTGTGAAAAGGTACCTTAACAAAACGAAGGTACCTTTTCGACTTTGCGACGAAGATACTGATAATTTTGATAAAAAAAAAAAACGAAATGATAAATTTCTTATCATACGAGTATTATCACGTTCACTTTGCAAACTTGATGAAACTGTTGCATCAACTATATTATTATAGTTTGAACAATTGCAATATTACTCTTCACTTATTTATTGGATGTTCGTGTTATTCATTAGGCCAAATTAGAAAATTGTACTCATGCCGTCTGACGTGACGAGATAAGCCTCAAGATTAGCAAGGGCCGTCAATTTTGAAACGACTACGTTCAAATTTGAAACAACATAGAAACACGTTAACAACATTCAATTAAAAATACTCTTTTCAAAGATTTCTCTGTTCGAAAATTTTTGAAAAAACTGACAATGAGAGATCCTTGATCATTGTAGCGTTCCGAAGTTACGAAAATCGCGAAAAGAAAAAAAAACTGTCTGAAAAAGAAATTCGAATACGGGGGGACGAAGCAATTTCGTCGGTATTAGTATTAATAAATGAAATCGATAAATCGATTCGTTTGTAATTACCGTAGTAGTACATCGACACGACCCTAATTAGAATTTTCATTCGAATGATTTAATTAACCAATACAGTGCACGCTGGTTTATTTTTAGCGATTCTCTCTTTCAACGATCGTCGAAAATAAACGTCTGCGACAAAAATGGCGCACGTTACCACTGTAAAATACCTACGCTTCGTCATCGCAAAAGTTGTAGAAAAAAGTATCAGAAAAGAACGAAAGTCGTACAACTGAGTATTACCGCTATAAAAATAGTTAAAAATGGTTAAAACAAGTCGTAGTTCGAAGAATCGAGTATTATACCTCTAGATTGATATAAAAATAATTAAAGATAGTCGGGTCTGTTCTCGTCGGAGTCAGGAGACGGTTCTCTCGGGAAGATAAAAATTTATCATCGTTGTAATCGACTTAATATCTCCGTCGCTGAATATTTCAGCTTTTAGCGAGACACGCGGATAAGAAAGAACAAAAATAGAAAGAGACACGCGGAGAAGAAAGGAAAAAAAGAAAAAGACGTAATTAATGCGAATTTCACGATGAACATTTTTTTTCCCCCGTGGTCGTGGCAAAAAACCACCTGTAATTTCACGTGAAAAGAGTTACACACACCGCAGTTAATTTCACGTCGCGCTTTATGGCGCCGCATTTACGTCGCGGCGAGTTTTGCCTCGAGATGGAATAGTAAAGTTGCGTCGCGAGGGAACTTCGTGGACCGGAAATCCAGCGTGCAGAGTGAAATTCGATCGAGATGATTTTTATATTTTCTCGATCGATAAAGGAGAAGTCATACTTGATATAAAAAATTGAGCAGAGACGTCACATTGGCTCTACGAAACACAGAAGGAAATTTCGCGGACCGGAAATACAGCGTGCAGAGTGAAATTCGATCGAGATGATTTTTTCTACTTTCTCGATCGATAAAGAAGTCAGAGTCGATATAAAAAAAATTAAGCACAAGTCTGTTCACGGAGCGGGAATCCAGCGTGGAATCCAAAGTGAAATTCGATCGAGATGATTTTCTTGTACATTCTCGATCGATAAAGACCGCTAATAACAACCAAGTCAAAGTAAATATAAAATATTTAAGCAAAGACGTCACACTGGCTCGTTCTGCGAGACGAACGACGTATCGAAAAAAATTCCCATCGGATGGACTTCATCCCTTTGTCACCGCTTGTCTCGGTGCGTTTTTCGCTGTGCGTATGCCAACCTCGCTCGTTCTCTCTCCCCTCCAGTCGTCTCTTTTTTTTTTTTTTTTTTTTTTTTAATTATGCGAATGGACGCGCGCTCCACGCGTCCAGGGGAAAACGGCGCTGGTTTTCACGTTTCTTTCTCCGATCACCAGCTACGTGGCTGATGACCGCGAAACCCGCCGGCGGGTTCACTGCTGCCAGAGCTTCAATGCGGACCTTCACCAACACGAGTGAACTCCGACTGGGCTCGGTCACTGCAGCTTTGCGCATCGACTCCACTCCCGGAGATGATCACCGGTAATACGGTGCATTCGCTCGGCGCGTGTTTCGCTACTCGCTTCGCGGGCTCGCGTTCGTTTATTCTTTTTTTTTTTTCTTTTTTCTCTGTTTCTTCTTTTTTCTTTCTTTTTTTTTTTCTTTTTTCTTTTTCCTTGCACGGTGAATAGCCGCGCAGCAGTCGCTAATGCCTTTCGCCGCGAGAGCAACGAACCAGGGGGAGGGGGGTTGCGCGCAACATTGCCAAGATCCCGACGATTTCACCGGTACTTTTCTCTCTCTCTCTCTCCGAAATTACAGCCGAATTTTTGAACTCGACCGTTTAAAGGCTTCGTGAAAGATAGTGAGAAAGAGAGAGAGAGAGAGAAGATTGAAACACTTTACACGAGACGAAGCGTGCAAACGCTTATTTTATTTTTCTCTTTTCTTTTTTTTTTTCTTTTTTTTAATCGTTAACCAACACGCGGTCACAGCTTCGCGCGATTTAAGAAACAATCTGCGAACGAGCAGAATTTTGTCGGACGAGTTCGAATTCGGAGACATTCTAGCTCTAGAAAATCCATTTAGCCGGTTGTTTAATAATCCTCGGAAAAAATAAAAAAAAAAAAGAAAGAAAGAAAGAAAGAAACGTGAAGTTGAATTCAACGACACGAAGTTCGTTTCATTTATCTTTTGTATGAAATAGAGTTGGAAACTCTCCAAGGTGTAACGCGGCGAAGCTATTATTTGATTTTCTAAATTTTCTTACAGCGAAACTGTTCGAACAGTTCGAAACACAATTCCAACGTTTCCTGAATTTATATTGTTGTTGTTTTTTTACTTCTCAAAGAAATACCCTTCGTGCGAAAACGATGGTAAAAATGGTAAAAATCTATCGCATACGTGGCGTTCCAGTCTTCGAACTTTTACCGAAGTTCTGCTCTTTGCAATGAAGATAAGATAAAAATGAAATATCGTGTAGCAAAGGAGTCGAGAAATCGGCGGCAAAAAAAGTACTTGCACTTCAAACGTGTCGTTTCCCTTCATCAAAATATGCAAAACTGATACGTCGATGTGCTATTGAATTTACCGTGGACCGAGTTTCATCGTGTCGACGATTGTTGAATTTCTTCAGACGCACTTTTTGGTACCCGACGAATCGATTCGTCTCGTACAAATACTTTTACATTGTAAATTTCTTAAAGGCGATGAATATTTTCCCACGAACAGAAATGATCTGATGATCCTAGGAGACAAGAAGATCGATCTTTCTTCGCTAATTCATCGTATTAATTTGTCACGTTAACGTAACTTCTTAACGAAGCATTTACGGACGATTTCAATCTTGGTTTTATCTATAGAACAAACTGGCCGAATTCAAACACTGAAATTCATACCCTGTATATTTATCAATTCTAACGAATATTACAGAAGAACTAATACGCTCGTTTATTTTATTTTCAGAATAAAATCGACACTTTCCCAGCAGGATGTTTAAAATGAGAGTTGCGTGTAAAAAATATTCCTAAAAGAATTATCATTATGGAAATTTTATAAATAATTTCGTTATTTTAGATTTCAGTTAAATGAATTCTAAAAAGCTAGAATTCTCGTCGAAAACTAATGTCGATTTCTATTTGAACAAGAATGTGATTACACACGTTTATTTTATTTTATTTTATTTTTGTTGTTCCAGTGTCGACAGATACTTTCATTTATTCATTTACGTTAATATTTCTGGATCGAGTATACAGCCCAGCATAAAAGTCTCAGGGCAACTACTATATTTGTAACGAACGTAGTGCAATTAAAAATTAACAAATTTAAAAATACGTACATGCGATATACAATGCATAATATAAATTGTTGCATTTACAATAAGTACAATACAATGCAATTAAACACGATAATGAATGACTCTGTTGAAGAACTGTTTGACCGACGGCCGGTCGGGTAAAAATACGCGTTTAAACTTTATTGTAGATTGAAGCTATTTCTATGCTACTAATCACAAAAATTATAAACTTTTTTCATAAATATATTTATCAGACAGTAGTAGCTATCACGAATCGATAATAAAAGATTTTTTTCTGAGAAGGATCATGTATCTAATTTAAGTAGCGGCCGGTTAATTAATTATCAATATATTAATACATTGCATTATTAAACTACGATATATATATATATATATATATACATACGTACAACAAAATTAAAAAAATTTAATTACAATACACACGATGTAATTAAATACAATAAATATAAAATGTAACTTCACAGAACAAAGACTCTGTCGATATTACAATAATATTAATACGTCATGTGTTATTACTCGTATTATCAAATCGCAGTGCACGCGATATTAAAAAATACAATAAAAATAAAAATTATATCCCCGAGACTTTTGTCGCGCGTGCGACCTTTCGCGTGAAAGTGTTCAAGTTCCACGTGAATAAGTTCCTCGAAACTATCGCGCTTCCCTCCTGCAACGCAACTTCGTCTTCACAATTTCGTCTTCACTTTGCGAGGGGTACGATCAACAATGTTCATCCGCCGCTTCCTCGTCAAAGAGCAAGGACGAAGCTATTAAAACGTTACAAAGGCTTATCTGCGAAGCAGGTTGCGTAGACTGCAAACTACATTCGATCCCATCCCTCCCTGCTCCCCCCCCCCCGCCCATCCTAGTTCACTCTTTCAGTAGCTTGATATCTCCGTGCCAGTCGAATAACTCGCTCGAGTTCTACGCTTACACCGGAAACTGCAAATGGCCCCCCGACTTCGACTCGAATTCCGCATGAAATATATTTCGTTCGTCCTCTCTCGGAACGATTTCCACGGAGAGGCGATCGAGAAGAATCGTAACGGCAATATCTGCAATTATGAATGTTATGGTTCTTTGTACGGTTTTTTCTCTCTCCCTCGGGAGAGAGAGAGAGAGAGAGAGAGAGAGTGTGCACGGCTGGTTTTCAATTGGTGGTAACGTGCCGCGGGAAAATGGTAACTCGCGGTTAGCGCGCGTGTGTCTTTGTATCTGTGTGTATGCGTGTGTGTGTGTGTGTGTGTGTTTTTGTTATGGCTGTTGGACCTCGATCGGTGGAACGACGATGCAGTATTCACTGGAGTAACGAGTTCATTTCGCGAAAAGCAGCGATAAATGTTGCAAACTAAATCCCAGATCTGCTGGAGGAGGAAACGGCACGGCCGCGGCTCGAATTATTTAACACTTCTCGCGTTAGATTTAGAAACGCTGCGCGAATGTCTTGGAGTACGTGTCTAACCGGAGTGGAGATGAAGGAATTGTGCTCATTCGATGATAAGAATTTAAGAAACACTCGATACTCAGTTGCAATCTCATCGATGTCGAAAAGGTCCCTTTTTTTTTCTTTTTTTTAAAGATCGGTATTGATATTGTTCTTCTACTCTTTGAACAATAATTTTCTTCGATTTTCGTAAGATAGTCATCGTGATATTCCAACATTTAAACGTTGAGCGTATTTCAGAGATAAAATCCATCCCTGATCTCTCTTTGATTTTCTTCCTCGACTTTTAGTTGTTGCGCTTGTTAGATTTCTTCATACAGTTACAAAATATTGAATTCAGCAACTGAAGATCTGTCTTCTTTGCTCGAGTCCAAAGATACTCATCGTCACTTCGAGACGTTCCAACATCTAAGAGTCGACCATTATATATTTACAGATCAAGTCTTTCAATAACTTCTCTTTAATTTTCCAAAGTTCCTCGACTTTGTTATCTTGGTATCTGCACTTTGCAGAAAATTGCCCCACAGATTTCTTCGTATAGTTTCGGAATATTGAATTCAGCAACTAAAGATCTGTCTTACTTATTTAAATCCAAAGCTACTCATCGTCACTTCGAGACGTTCCAACATCTAAAAGTCGACCATTATATATTTACAGATCGAGTCTTTCAATAACTTCTCTTTAATCTTCCAAAGTTCCTCGACTTTGGTGTCTTCGTATCTGCAGAAAATTGCAGAAAATCGCCCCACAGATTTCTTCGTATAGTTTCAGAATATTTAATTTAGCAATTGAAGATCTGTCTTCTTTGCTTGAGTCTAAAGATACTCATCGTCACTTTAAGACATTCCAACATCTAAGAGTCGACCATTATATATTTACAGATCGAGTCTTTCAATGACTTCTTTTTAATTTTCCAAAGTTCCTCGACTTTGGTGTCTTCGTATCTGCAGAAAATTGCAGAAAATCGCCCCGCAGATTTCTTCGTATAGTTTCAGAATATTTAATTTAGCAATTGAAGATCTGTCTTCTTTACTTAAATCCAAAGCTACTTATCGTCATTTCGACACGTTCCAACATCTAAGAGTCGACCATTATATATTTACAGATCGAGTCTTTCAATAACTTCTCTTTAATTTTCCAAAGTTCCTCGACTTTGGTGTCTTCGTATCTGCAGAAAATTGCAGAAAATCGCCCCGCAGATCTCTTCGTATAGTTTCGGAATATTGAATTCAGCAACTGAAGATCTTGCTTTTTTGGCCGAATCCATGAATGGACATGCTCGCGGTTTGATCAAAGCAACGTTGCTTGGAGGGTTGCTGGATCTTTCTTCAGCGTCGCCGAGTGCGGAGCAGCGATTGGCGGTCTGAAACGCTTCGAAATCGGGGCAAGAAAATTCGCTCGTTCGTTCGAAGGGCGGAGGGGCTCGGTAATGTAGATCAAGCTCGAGAACCATTTCAGTCGGTTTTTGTTGAATGACCGACCGAGCGTGCCGTCGGAACAAACACGGCATATACACGGCCGTTCAAAAGCCTCAGGACCAAGTCTCTTTTTACCATATTCGGTATTTCAATCGCTCGTTTATCAAATCAATCAAGCGTATAGAAAAGAAAAATGCAAGTAGAGATATTGATAATATAATACAGTTTGTATGAAATATCTTGATGAAATGATATGACTTTTTTTTTAAATTTCAGCTCAAAAAATCCGCGCGAAGTGTTAATGTTACACAAGCGGATACAGAAAGTGTTCGTTCATTCAGATTCATTTTGAACACTTACTTTCACAGTATTGAGTTCCTCTCTTTCAGAAAATGATCGACAACATTTTGAAGAGGGGAAGTAAAGATTCTTCTCTTGAGAATTTTACAGGCTTGAAGTATTTCATTTCACGAAAATTTATTGTACGACTTCATTCCATGAAATTGATAAGAATTATGCTCATCAAGTTACTGACAGATCTTTTTGTAACACAGAGTGTCATTTAATTTTTTTCAATTTCTTTTGAAACAAATATATATATATGTATCTTCTTTCCACTTCGTCCAGGGGTGAGAAACGTATTCTCGTTTCATAATTACCTTTTCAACCTCGTCGAGCGGGCAGAAGCTCGCGATGAAATTTCGTGAACCTCATTTTTACCAAGTATCAACGATCGCGAATCGATTAATTTCTCGAATCATTTCAGAAAACTCGGAATTTCGAAAGTGAACGCCTCTAAAGTTCCTTCTCTTGGACAAGCAATTACATACGAAATTCTCGAGTCAATGAATCGCTATCGTTGTCGCATATCTCTGAATTGAAAAGTCTCTGAAATTAGAGAACTTCGATTCAGAAGCGAAGTATACTCGACAAGAGTATACTCGGCGTCGCGATCGAGAAGCTAACCGATAGACATCAAGTTCAAGTTTCGTGTCACGAAACATCGGAACGTTCAAAAGAGAAGGAAAGAAAAGCGGGGAAAGGGACGCGGAATTAAGGTTCTGAAAAAAAAAAAAAAGAAAAAGAACAGTTACGAAACTATCGGTGATGTTCGAGGTTCGGTGATGATGAAGAAGTTCACTTCGTGATGGTCGCCGAATTCCCGAGGCTTCTGCAATAAGGAAAGACCCCTTCCAAGGGTCATTAATTTCCTCGACTACGCCGCCTGAGTATGGAAAGTCCATTACTGCTAACCGGACAACTAATCCTTGCCCACTTACCCGCCCCCTCCCCCCGAACCACCCGGTCTGATTACATCGAGTCTACTACTACTGGCTGCGAAACAACGAGTCTCGGAGACGAGCGTGATAGACAAATCAATTACGAAGAAAATTCTATCGTTAAACGTGTGCCCTCGACTTCTTCCCTGAAGCCTCTGCCCCTGAAGCGCTCTTTTAACACTTTACCGACCGGTAGCCTATTAATCGGCTACTTATTTACCGCTATCGGTCGGTAAAGTGTGGATATCGTATGATAATATATTTATATATTTTAACACTTTACCGACCGGTAATATCGTATATTAATATATACAAATATATTATTATACGATATTAACATTTTACCGACCGGTAGCATGTTAATTGTCTATTACTATTATCGGTCGGTAAAGTGTTAATATGAAAGTGATAGGAGCAAATAGTGTTTGGGATTCATCGATTTTCTAGTATTTTCTAAACGAGTGAAATCGCGCGATTCAATTCAAAATCGCTTAAAATCGCCTGAAATGTTTCGAGCTCGGATAATTTCGGCTGGAATTTCAAATAATTTTCATCGAATCGTGCATTCCAGATGATGCGATTTTATCTTCGATTTCGTTCATAGCGATCGCTGGATATCTATGCAAATTTATAATTATACAAATTTATAACTATATGAATTCGTAATATGTATTTTTGTACAGATACGATACCTGAAGTATTAACACTTTACCGACCGGTAGCCTATTAATCGGCTACTTATTTACCGCTATCGGTCGATAAAGTATGGATATCGTATAATAATATATTTATATTTTATATTTTAACACTTTACCGACCGGTAATATCGTATATTAATATATACAAATATATTATTATACGATATTAACACTTTACCGACCGGTAGCCTATTAATCGGCTACTATTTACCGCTATCGGTCGGTAAAGTGTGGATATCGTATGATAATATATTTATATTTTATATTTTAACACTTTACCGACCGGTAATATCGTATATTAATATATATAAATATATATATATATATATATATTTGTATAATATATTATACAAATATATTATTATACGATATATTAACACTTTACCGACCGGTAGCCTATTAATCGTCTATTGCTTACTGCTATCGGCCGGTAAAGTGTTAACTTTGGATCTTGGAACGAGCGAAAATTCGAAAAGGCGTGAGCTGCGGCGTGGAAAAAAAATTTCGTCGTTTCGAACGAAATTCGGCCGACGAGATGAGAATTTCTTCGGAGGGATGAAATGAAATTTCAGTTTCGGGAAGGAAGATTCATCGATCGTCTCGATCAACTGAAACGAAAGTCACGGAACTGGTAATTTTAGCTAAAATCTCGAGAATATTGATAACTTTCACCTGGCCGAAAATGCGAACGCTTGCGAGCACGATTAAAGGAACGAAATCATCTTTCAATTTTTCAATATGGGAAGTTACGAGATTTCGCAATTGTTGAGATATTAAATGTTGTCGAAAGAAATCTAAGAGCATTAAAATCTTAGTTCGGCGAGAATATATTATCACGATTATATTACACGATTAATATATTATCACGATTATATTACACGATTAAAAGGATCGAATCTAAGCACAGATAACATCTTTCAATTTTCAAGAGAGGAAGAAATTTTGCAATACAATACGTAATTTTGCAAAATATTAAGAGTATATTGACAGTCGATTGAAAATAAAGGATCTGAGAACATTAAGAAAAAATATTAAAATCTTCCATTTAAATAATATCGCCGAAACTCACTAACACGACTGAAGGAACAGAATCTAAATCAGGAACAGTCTTTCAGTTTTCCAGGCAACAATCGCACGGTATATATATATACATATATATATATATATATATATATATATATATATAAGCAAACCGCGGTGATAACTGATAATTTTGCAATTGTCAAAATTAATAGTCGATAAAGTTCTTCGAAGTAAAATATTAGAAGTTACCCACGAGTAATGCCAAATTTCCTTCGAATTTAATAAACATTCTAATCTTATTGTAACTTAACAATCCAGTTGAATATAAATATTGACATTTAGCGTGCTTACTGTTAAATTATATTACAGATTACAAACTACGTTAAAATGAAATTTTCTACAGTACCAAAAAAAAAAAAAAACAGACATTTCTTATCCCTGAATTATTTTCCTCGAAGAAGCTTTATCGCGCCACTTGTTCGTTATCCCTGACCCGGCCAGAATTTCGCGCAACCTCTACACGAACGGGCCGCGTAGCACAGGGAACAGATTTACATATGTACATAAGAGAGAGAGAGAGAGTGCATGTGTGTATGTGTGTGTGCCACGGCGTATATCTTCGCCCGGTCTCACCTCGAAGGCGAGGAAGGTCTGGCTGTTTTGCAACAGGGTGTTTCACGCCGACACAGCGCCAGAGAAACTAGACTCGAGCACGACGACGCAGTGAAATGGTCGTCGTCGGGGCTGGAAGATAGTTCCCAGCCACCTCTCGGTCTGACGAGGAGAGCGACTGAGAGAGGGATGAACTCGATACGGAGAGGAGAGCATCAACAGTGAGCAAAAAGACACGTGGAATGGAACAAGGACGACGGATAGACGTCTGAGATCTGCGAGCGTAACGTGAACGAGACACACGAGGAATGTAGCGAGCACCACAGTGTAGAAATGTGGAGTTGTTTTGTAAAACAAGAAAAAGAGAAAAAAAAAGGGCATAGCCACGTTTCCATCACTGTTTGACGAACGCAATGTACGTATGTATCTTGCAATAATTAACAAACACAGGCAGTTCTTTAAACGAGATGTTTCATTGATCGCCCGTGCAAAAGATACGTGGCCTGTCGAATGTATGGATTTGTGTATCGATCTATTTTTTTAAAGTTAGAAGCTTCAACTTTTTTTTTTCATTTCATCGATTGAATTAAGAATATTCGTACGATAATTTCATTGACAGTGAAATGCCTCTTTTCGGCTTTAATTTAAGATTTAAATATAAAGTAATTTTTACATTTAATTTCGACTTAAAAATTTAATTTATATTTATCATATATATATATATATATATATGAAGTCGAAATTAAATGTAAAAATTACTTTATATTTAAATCTTAAATTAAAGCCGAAAAGAGGCATTTCACTGTCAATGAAATTATCGTACGAATATTTTTCATATATATACATATATGAAATATATAAAGATTTTATCTTTGATTTCGTTCATAGCGATCGCTGGATATCTATGCAAATTTATAATTATACAAATTTATAACTATATGAATTCGTAATATGTATTTTTGTACAGATACGATACCTGAAGTATTAACACTTTACCGACCGGTAGCCTATTAATCGGCTACTTATTTACCGCTATCGGTCGGTAAAGTGTGGATATCGTATGATAATATATTTATATTTTATATTTTAACACTTTACCGACCGGTAATATCGTATATTAATATATACAAATATATATATATATATATATATTAGTTGAATTTAAAATATTCAGTATAAATATCCTGGAAGGAAATTTAGAAATGTTACACGATAGAAGGAAAATATTGTGCTTTCTGTTCTTTTAATTGCATCGAAGAATTTGCATAAAAATTCGCAGTCCAGCGAGATAAGGTGCATCGGTGTTACAGAATGCCGACACGGAGCGATCTGTAAATCACTATCACGCTTTCTGCGAATAACGTTAATAAAACGTTATTCCACCAACGAAAGGGCGAATAAATCGCGGCGATACCCATAAATCCGCCTATTCATCGAATTCGGTGAAACAACAGATTCTGGTTTCTAGAGCTAACGAAACTAAAAATCACGGGGATGGCGCCGCGCCTCGGCCACCTTCAGCCATAAATCTTGCTTATCGCGTGCCTGCGAAGACACGGCACAAACCGATTTTCCTCGCCGCTAAGGAGAGGGAAAAGATCAACGCGCTTTTACAGACACACCGGACTCGATCGAGTTTATTCGCGGCTCGTCGTAAAAATAGAATGCGATGAAATAGAAAATGCGCGAGTTACGCGCATTTAATAAATTCGCCCGAATAGCGGAAATGCATTCTCCGCTGCGCAAAATAAAAGCCAATAAAAAATCCAATGGTGACCAATTGTAAAGCGAGAACACGCCTCTCGAAGAAATCCCTCTCGAAGAAGTCTCGTTCCTTTTCGTGACCCTTTATTCGAAAATTTACTTTCTCTCTCTCTCTCTCTCTAATTGAGAAATGAAGATATTCCGACAAAAGTTTATTAGTTCGTGCAGAACGTTCTACCTAGTTCGAACATCTTAAGTAGCTCGTAATACAAAAAGAGAGATATTCAGAAATAATAATTCCAGCGCCACAGTCTAGTATTGTCTGACGACAAGTTTGTAAATTCAACAAAAACACGCTAACAACTAGAGTTCTACGCACTAACAGAAACAATCGCCTGTGATTTTGAAAGAAAGTGAAAGAAGAAAGAAGAGGCACTTTTACAAGATACCGCATATTTCGGCGTCTTCTGTTATAAATAACAGAAAAGTAAAATATAGCTAATAGAAAAATATTTTACGATTACTGCAAATAGAATCACGAATGTGTGTCACGAGTGTAGGAGAATTTTTTTCCTTAGAAAAAAGGAAGAAAAGAATTTTGATAAATGATAAATTCGAGGGTACTCGTTCGTATCATAAAACGTCGTAAGAGATGGTTTTTCTTTTTCAATCACAGTTATAGAATCTCAGATATCAATATATCGTTGATGAGTGCATACATCATGCTACAATCATCTGCTCAGAGTGTCGGATGAAATTGAATTACGCCTATGTTGATAGATATATTTCAGCCTTTTTCAAACGTAAACTGTCCCAAATGTGGTGCCACTATAAGGTCTATTGCCACTGTATTGCCTGCACTATACCCCTTGGTATAATAACGTCGGCAAATTTCTTAGTGGGAAGACAGAATTCTTCAAATGCAGGTTTTACAAAATTCGTACATTGATTCAATGCATAATCGAAGTGCCTCCCTCGTTTCTTTTATATCTCTTGGTACTCTTCTGGCTAATCTGGTATCTGAATCAGTATCCACAAATATCCTAATCTTAACTTCACGTGAAACGAGTCTCGTATTTTAGGGAAACAAAACACTTCGAATGAAATGCCTTCGAATGAAGCCACATCAGCAGGACAAATTGTTGTAATTTGATCTTTCATTAAATTTATTTATTCTACAATCATAGGCTGGCGTTTCACGATTTCTCAGCGTGTGCACGCGAAAGAAAGAAGATAAGAGCGGGATAAGTATTTTCATTGAGTGTTCCACGGGGGGAACGATCGCAACGATGAAGAAAGTACTTTGGCTGCATGTTGTAATCCTGAAACCGTGGAAATGAAAGCGTTTCGGGGGGATGAGGCCTTTATGGCAGCCTCTCTGCAGTCATCAAGCATGGCCGCCGTTTGTCGCTCACGTGAGAAGAAAAATCCATTCCCCTCGTTTCTTTTGAATCAAAACGTCGAACGAAACCGTGGTATTTCGATATTTAATCGGCTCGAAAATACTACTCCAACGATAAGTATTCTCGTTCGAATATGCGTAGCATTCTGTTCGCGTGAAACACATCGACACGTAGGGATGAAGCGTTTTATCAATGAAGATTCACCTCGAAGACACGTTAAGTTCAAAGGTTCGGAATTTTCTCTTTCTTTCCTCGCGAAAATTTCCGACACCCAACGAGGTTCTTTAACATTTTCTGCGAATCGAACAAAGACCTCCCCTAAGAGGTAAATGAAATAGAAGAACAGAGTTCAAACACCGTTGCAATCGATATCTCGATACTTCATCGAAGATACAAGCTACCTGAACGAATGAATATTTTCAATGTGCGTGTGGCGTGTTCGCGCGAAACGCATCGTGGTTTCATTGAAACGTTTCAATGAAGATTCACCTCGAAGACACGTTAAGTTCAAAGGTTCGGAAATTTCTCTTTCTTTCCTCGCGAAAATTTCCGACACCCAACGAGGTTCTTTAACATTTTCTGCGAATCGAACAAAGACCTCCCCTAAGAGGTAAATGAAATAGAAGAACAGAGTTCAAACACCGTTGCAATCGATATCTCGATACTTCATCGAAGATACAAGCTACCTGAACGAATGAATATTTTCAATGTGCGTGTGGCGTGAAACGCAACGTGTTTTCATTGAAACGTTTCAATGAAGATTCATCTTAAAGACACGTTAAATTACAAAGTCAGATCGTGGAAAATGTCTGTTTCTTTCCTCGCGAAAGTTCTCGACGAAGCTCTTTGAAATTTTTCTGCATCAAATAGTCCAAACGGGGAAAGATAAATTGAAAATCTCTTAGGCGCCCTCCGACAGGTAAATAAAACAGTAGCACAAAGTTCAAACACCGTTTCATTAATTAATAAAATCGTGGATCCAATGTAATCATCAGGTCGCGTGCTCTATTACTCAGGTTAAACAGCTTTGTCGGAATTGCGTCTCATCCGTCTGTAAAGTTCTGGATTCAGGCTGGGACAAGAGACCTTTCCAGATAACAGTCTTCACCCTCAGAGGGTATCGTCGTAGGTTAAGGGTAGTGATGGCCTCAAGTACGCCACAAGCACGCTACGTATTCGAAAACCCTCTGCGAGTACTTTTGGGAAATGAAAAAAAAAAAGGAAAAAAATACTACTGGCGGGTCGGGAGAATTTCAATCGCTAAGATAGAAATTGTAAATAATCCTTTCTTCTCGTCGTTTACAATTATTTCCATATTCCTGCGTAAGATTCACCTGTAAGATGGCGACTTTCTCACCCTTGAGATTGCAGAATATTTGAATATCGAGTCACGCGAATTATCCGTATCAATAATTATCACACGAAGTAAGAACTGCGAGTAAACTTGTTCCTCCGCAAGGATCTCCAAGATCGGTTTTTTCTTACCAAGGTCAAATATAGTTCGGGCAAGTGCAACGAACTATCGATCATCGGTAATTTATTCGCGCTATCCTACGAAGTGGTATAAACTTGATCCCATCGCTAGTCAAGGGTAGTCAAAGCGAGACGTTCGTCCTCTTTCTTCCCGCGTGTAACTTCCGTCCAGACAAAACGCAAGTTCCTATAGGTGGCGACCGAATGGATGGGGTAGGTAGCCTCCTGAAGATTTCAAAGGGCAATTTCCACCGACAATGTGGTCCACTTTGTTCCCACGCATGATGCGTGCCCTTTCTCTTGGCATTCACGCGTAAGGGTCGGCCACGACGATGCCACTGTACACCGTGTCTCTTTTATTTTTTTCGGATACGCCCTTCGTCCTGCAAAGGCGAGAGCCGCTTGTAAGGGTTGAAGGGGACGAACGAAGGGTCGAACGAAGTGAAAGAGGAAAACCGGCGCGTTCTCAAGTTGCCAAACGAGCCGCAGCAAACATCCAACGCATCCGTCGCGTGTTTTGAAATTCAAACACAAAGTTTCCACAATCGTATTATCCAACGAGCCATCGATCGAACCGCGAATTCGCTGATCAGTGACCAATGGAAAGCGTTCTGTTGTCGCAGAAATCCCGAAAAGGTTGAGAAACGCGCGTGTGATCAACACTGACTAACATAATAAAATAAAATAAAATTCATCATGTTGTTTCTTTAGTTCATCACTGGAAAGGTCGTCGCATCGTCGCGGAGGGAAAAGAAACGTAACGTGAAGTTTTAAATTTTAAAATAAAATTGTAAAAAATTGTGGCCACTTTGGCTGGTAATTTCTGGTGTTAACGTTGCAAAAGACGGCGAACCGGTGGACAGATTGACAATTATACTCTTCGCTTCTCGATGGAGAACGGGAACATCGCGCGGAGAAGGTCGTGCAAAAGGCAAAACAGGAGGCTAACCGTTCCAGAAACTCGATCAAGCTTTAAGGACCTTATTTGATATTGATGCACGCGGTTGCAGTCGACCGTGCTATCCATTTGCCATCCAGCCGCGAGAATCTTCTTCTTCTCGGTTATCTTCTTAAGTCAGGTTGCTTGCTATTTTGTCAGGCGACGGCTTGAAATAGATACTCGGCCTCATTCACCCCGACACGTCACGCCATGAAAATATAGGTGTGCAGTACTTGCAATTGGACGCGCGTGGCGCATATTAGAACACGGCTGTTAGAAATGCACGTCAGATGCAAGAATTGTCTGTTCATTCCCGCGAGACAGACATCGTAGAGACGATGAGGATAGAAATGTGCCCGGCATTGCATAGCGCGAGAGACATCTCTTTGACATCGTGGTGATCAGTCGTTCAATTTAATTGAATAAAGAACCGTACCCAAATACTTTTATACGCACCAACGTTCGAAAGTAAAGTGGATAGTAATTTAGTTATAGAAATTATAAATAAAATGAATTCTAAAGTTTATTCCACGATTAACTTATCTACGAGCTGTCATAGAATGTGTTGTTGCAACATGATAAAATTTAATATATTTCTTCATTATCTATCTATTAACTAAGGATACGTAAGGTATCATCCCAAAGCAGAGAGATTACTGTGACTTGTATAATAGTGACAGCAACCACTTAGAATCTAGCTAATACTTTGACGAGTAATTTTACATACGTAGAAATTGAAATTTTCCCAGTGATTTTGTAGTTATTACAATACGCGTGTGTATATATATATATATATAATACAAACGGTAATGTATCATACGAGTTTTAATAATTTTTTGGCCATCGCAGCAAAGTCACACAAAAATTATAAATAAAGAAAAATAAGTTTATATGTACATGTTTATATGTACATTTATATGTACATATATGTACTTTATATATACATTTATATGTAATGTTATAATGGGTCTCAAAAATCATTGCAGGCGCATTCACTAGTTCCCCAACTCACCGTTGTTTAAACATAGAGTGCGCTAAAAAACCGTGATTTTTTACTATGTCGGTATTTCAGGTCACGAAATCCCGTAAGATGCTTGATCTATTCATGTATCTCGTCGGTGATATAGGGAATTTCGTATTTAATGTTCTGAAATACCGACCTCGGAGAATAAAAAAAATTGAAAGGAAAATCCAAAAATAAAGATAAAATTAAATCCTAAACTATAATTATAACACTTACAATGTTTCTCATTAAGTTCCTACTTTAAAGATACTCTATCTAACCTAATTTAAATCTAGCTTAATTTAAATATAGAATTAGTTAAGAATTTAATTTTAAAAATTCCTATCTAATTGGAAATCTGAATCTCTAACAATATTTTCAATAACAATCGATCTTAAGACATTTGGTGATGGCTCAAAAAAAGAAGAAAAAGAAAAGCAGAAATATATGAGACTCACGATTAGATCTGAAGAACGTTGTCATCGAGAAGTTATCGCGAAGAAGGAACGAAGTCTGGAAGAAATCTGTAAAAAGCAGGAAATATTATAATTTATTGTATAATAATATATTATAATTTAGTGTATAATAATATTATAATAATATTACAATAATATTAAAACTCTATTCAAAAATTATAATAATAACAATAACAAGATATCTGAATATCGATTGTTAGAATTTCAAATCTTATTTTGTACTAATCAAATATGGCGCGCTTTTATTGTCAATTGCTGCGCAGAAAACGAAGCTGCGCGGTATTCAAAAAATGCTATGCGCAGAAGTTCAAACTTGTTCGTGGTCGTTAACAACGTAAATTGATCAAATAATGTTACAAATAATGTTTTCATTCAAACAAATTAAATGCTCTTGTACCTCCATGAAAGAATGTCAGCTTCATCACTAGTCAGCATTAACATCACTTTGAATTTCACGGCGGCCTTCTAACGCATTATATTTGCAATCATCCACCAATCTATACAAAAGAAAAGCGAAACGTTAAGAATAAAATGATCAACGATACAATGCAAGAAGAAAGAACGATTTAGTTATAAATTATAGCAATATTCAGTAAATTATTAAGTAACGTACGCAAATTAAACGTAGCTAACAAGCAGCGTGGATGTGAACAATTTATAAGTATTGCACAATTAATAAACGCGACGCGAAACGATACGTGTCAACAACACGACTTTCAACCGTAGACTAACCCCGCGCAACAAGTTTACGTCACGAGCGCGAGGAGTGGGGGTACGAACGAGAGCGAATGGGATTCGCTGATTAATGGAAAAACAAAATATTTTACAAGAATATTTCAAGCAATAAAAATTTTAAAACTAACAACTTGCACAGAGAAATACTTTTTTCTCGTACGAAATACTAATACTAATATATCGTTGATAGATCTGAATTAAAAGAGAAACCAAAATATTAATAACACATTCACTTATTCGAAGTAGAAACATTTTATTTCAATTCCAGTATTTACTTTATTCGATATAATGCACGCATATATCTCTGCTGTGTAGTGGTAGTACATCAATCTTGCTACAGTAGTTCTGTGCATTACTATTAGAGGGCAGAACAAATCATTTCGAGACACACATGCATGCATTTGTCATAACATTAAACTAAGAAGAATATATTAGAATAATTTAGTATCACGGTATTATAGAATTAAGGAATTGAAGATTTTAATAAACTGCTGTGTAATTTACAAATATTGAGATTGTTTAAATGTAAATAAAAATATGAGTACACAGAGAGGAAATCCTAACCGATCAAGACCGCAGAAACATCAGAATCAGACTGCTTTTAAAAATAATTTACACGACAAATCAAGTAAAACAAAATATATTAATAGCATAGAAGTTGCGCACGTATGTGAGAAATGTAAGAAAATAATTGAATGGAAGATCAAATACAAAAAATACAAACCATTAAAAGCAGCTGCAAAATGTATCAAATGTGAGCAGAAAGTAATAAAACATGCTTATCACAATATATGTTTATCTTGTGCTGCAGAATATAAAGTCTGTCCAAAATGTGGCAGCAAAGGTGACGTTGTTAAAGCCGAACCTAGTAAAGAAGAAATTGCAAAATTAGATGTGGAGTTACGGAATTTGCTCGAGGGATTATCTGAGAGAAAACGTAGAACGTTCATACGTTACATGAATGACAAAGGTATTTTAATTATAATGTAACATTATATAATATAATGTAATATTATTTTAATTATAATGTAATATTATATATATCTAAGTAAAATAAATTGAAATGCATATTATTTTTCAGCTACAAATAAGAAAAAGAAATTCATCAAGGAAAACAAGGAAGAAGATACTGATGAAGAGAAGGAACAAGAGAATAACTGTATCACAAAAGATACATTGTCCAAAGAAAATTTGTTATTGAAATTAAAATCCCTAATGATTAAAGAAGATGACGATGATAACTCGGATGTTGATAATGACAGTGATTCAGATTTGTTTTTATAGAAAAAATAAAAAACATACAATTTGTTATTTTATATTTTTTGAATATATTTACAACAACCTTGTCAATATTTCTATAACGTAATTGATGAACTCCTCCTATAAAGAAAACAAAATTATTTTGAAATGTACAATATAAATTTTGTAATTCTTATTGTTAGAATAATTTTTAGAATATCGATTTACATATCGATATCGAAAAGCTCGTTTCACATGACAAACGTAACCTCATCTTTAAGCGTGTAGTACATTATAAACAACAGTATATTTGAAACATTTGTATACATACATCAAGAAAAAATAGTGTGATTTTGAATTTTGGTCTCGTAACATAATAATTATTAATTGTATTCCAGTGCTGAAACTTTCATTATAATTATAAATATGACATCGGCAATAGAATCTATGGTGGTAGATGAAAAGCAATTGCCAGAAAAGCCCATAGACAGAGAAAAAGTACGTTTCATCAAGAATATAAAATATATCAATTGAAAATTGACTTTTTCAGATTCTAATCAAATTGCTCATCTTATCGTGTAATTTTTTTTATTTTTATAATCCAATATTATTACATTTTTAGACATGTCCACTTTTACTCCGAGTATTTTGCAATACAGGAAGGCATCACAATATAATGGAATATAGTAGAGGAAATGTTCCTTCAAATGAATTACAAATATATACATGGTAAAATGTTCTTACTTAGGTATTTAAATTCAACAAAAAAAAAAAGAAAAATAAAAACATTTATAAAACCTTCGCTTCATGCATTTACAGGATGGATGCAACTTTAAGAGAAATTACAGGATTAGTAAAAGAAGTAAATCCAGATGCTAGAAGCAAAGGAACATACTTTGATTTTTCACTAGTAACACCAGAATTAAGAAATTCTGGATATCGTATGAGAGAGATTGGTGTTACTTGTTCGGGACAAAAGGGCGCAGATGATAACAAGACACTTGCTCAAGCAAGGTATGCCTTCTTATAAATAAAGTGAATCCTAAATGAACTTATTTTTACAATTACAGATTTACAATTGGTGATTATTTAGATATATCAATAACACCACCAAATCGACAACCAGCAATCAGACGTGGTGCGCTACGTCAATATTGACTTAGACAATTAACAATTGACTAAGACAAAAATCTTATTTTTTGTAAGTTATGTTAACAATGTATTAGTTTTGTATTAATAAACAATATATGATACTGGTATTATGATTTTATATAAACACATCATTTACTTTTCCCATTTTGTAAAAATTAAATGCCTATTTATAATTTTATCATACATTTTCATTTATTAATTATTTAATAATTAGTTTATCTAATATAGTAATATTAGTACTAACTATTATTTCTACCAAGTATTTCTTCCTTGTATAAAAAATTTTATATACACTTTAAGCATTGTACAAATTGAAATTATTGAAATCAGCTTTATATATAAGTAAAAGTATTTCAAATTAATTCGTAAAATAATAATTTTCAAACAAAATGATCAAAATTTCGTTGCAAAAATCTTATTTTGTGTTTATTTCTCAATTTCATTTTAGAATTTCATTTACTGTAGTAATGTTTAAATAGTATAAATGCTCTGAACATGGCTTTTATAACATTTTCATTCAAATTTCAGATTATTAATAATTTTTATTTTTATATTGTATTGTGTTATTTATATTTCTGAAATTATATTTCTTATATATTCTTCATTATAAAAAATGGAGAATAAAGAAAATAGACCAAAGTTGTTAAGTTGTATGATAAAAGGTAAGATTTCGTAATATTATTAAAATAATTAACTACAAATTAAAAACATTTTTATATTTGTTCAACTTAATTAAAGAATATATATAATTGTAAAATAAAATTTATAGGTCCTGCTCCTATATATAAATTACAAACTTTGGTTGGATATAAAGATCATTGTCTGTCTCGACCAAGAGGTCCAGCATATACTATCAGACCTCAAACAAAAATTCATGTACCAAGTTTTGGACCAGGTCCACAATATAATGTTTCAAAATTAACAAATTATGGAGCAGATAGTCCTCCTGCATATACAATAGTTAGTAGAAAACCATTCAAAGGTAGCTAAAATAATGTTGTTTAAGCACAATAATTTGATACAATTTAAGTACAATATTTTTCACAAAAAGTCATTGTTCTCTTTTCAATGTAGTGAGGGATTTTGGACCAGGACCGGGAGCACACTACCCAGAATTATGTCCCCCAATGAATCACGATATTAGGGCTCCTGCTTATAGTATTAAATCTAGAAGGAAAACAAAACTGGAAGACATCGGACCTGGTCCAAATGCATATATTTTACCAACCACCATAGGACCAAAAATTCCTGACAAAATAGCCCAAGGTGCTTTCTCCTTGTACGTATATAAATTTGAAATTAATATTAAAAAATTATGTTTAAAATTGTTTAGACTTACAACATTCTTTTTGTAATATATTTCATTTTATATAGATATCAAAAATAAGCATAATAAAATATATTGTAATGTTTTACTATTGCAGTTCTGGTATACACAAACTTAGAGAAAAAGATGTTGGTCCTGGTCCAGCAGCTTACAAGCTAAAAACAGATCTTGTAAAACGTAGTTCTCCAGCATTTAGTGTAAAATGGAGAACTAAACTACCAGATGTATATATAACTCCAGGACCACACTATTATCCTAAATATGATGCTAGAAGACGTCCCCCTATGTACTCTTTTGGTATAAGACACAGTGAATGTGCTGGTATACCTATCACAAATTTGGACGAAGACTGATACATTGTGAATTTTGTGAATTATTACAGAGCTAAGAAAATGATTTTATATTTCTGTAATATAATTTTGTATATATTATTTTACATATTTATGATGCCAACTTCATGTAATTTTATATATATATATATTAAATATATATTTATTTTATATCAAACTTTGATAAATTTCTAACATTAATTCAGAGTAAAAAAAAATTGTTAATAACAGATTGATTAAAGAAAAATATTATATATTTAAAGCTATTAAATTTATTAAGCTAATATAATTTTTATGCACGCTTCCAACTATGTTTGTGCATAATTTTAATTCCAATCTTGAATATAGTTTGCAAGAAATTAAATATTATTTTTTAATTATATTTCTTTAATATAATTTCTTCAATTATATAACTATTATAATATACATATACACGAGGATAGCTCGTGCATAGCCATTGCGGGACTGTAGCAGCCCCAATTTTTTTTCAATTAATTTACTTATATCTAAATATTGTAATATTTAACTTTATCATCAACAATCCTATACATTTTTTTTATTAAATATAAAAAAATAATTAAAATCTACTGTGTTTACAGTGTGTACGTATATTTCGAAAGTTGCAAAAACTCCACGTCTCAAGCCACGAGCTACCATTATATATATGTATATTTTGTATGTATGTATACATACATATACATAATTACATTCAATTGCTAGTGAATAATTTTCTTTTTTCGCTGTAGTTTGCGAACATGCACAGAATGTAATTTTTGTAATAATCGTTATAATCATGAATTTCACAAACATCTCATGCAGTTGTTTGGATTTAAAATGGCCTGACTAAAATAATACCACCCATAATTTTTCGGCAAATGTAAATTATCAAGTACAAAAATGCCACCAAAACCAGATACACAACTAGAAACTAAATCAAAAGCTAAAGTAGATAAAAAGATAGGAAGTCTTATGTGCGGTTTTAAAAGTAAGTAATTAAATGTCATTGCATTACATGAAGAGACATTTCTCAAATATTAAATGCATATATAATGCATCAAATTCATCTTTACGTAAAATTAGTTTTACTTATTCAGGTCCAGGACCGAAATATCAACTTAAAACATTGGTCGGTTTTAAAGAGCATTGTTTTTCAAAATATCGAAATCCAGCATATACATTTGGTCATAGGCGTCCTAGTTTACGAAAATGTGAAGTACCAGGACCAAAATACGTATTTCCAACGCCCAAATCTGATGGTTTTTCATTTGGATTAATTAGAAAGACTTTCGGTATCCTATTTTATAGAATAGAATAAAATTAAAATTATTTTGAATTTTTTATATACACACAAGATTGAATTTTATGATAAAAATGGTTTACATATAATTTATATATAATTATCACGAATTGTAATTGTATCAAAATTATATTCGCACTTTCCTTTTTCATTAGATACTTCTTGCACTCCTGGCCCAAAATATTTACTACCATCTCCAAAAGGACCAGCTTTTACACTAAAATTCAGAACTAAAGGAAGACAACTTTGCCTTGGGCCAGGTCCTTATATTAATGTAAGAACTCCAGTACCAGGTCCAGCTTTTTACATGTAAGTGCATACTTAGATTGTAACACTTTAAATATCGATATTTATTCATTTTATTGATGACATATTACGTTCTTTCTGAAAATAATATATAGCATCATAGAAATTATTTCTATCAACTTATTTGTTACATTATTTTTAGAGGACATCGTCTACCTGGTTTAAAATGTGATCCTACACCAGGCCCCAAAGCTTACAGTGATAAATTGGTCAAACAAAGAGTACCAGCATATCATATGTCTATCAAAAGCGATAAAAAAATAACTTGTCGTTCTCCAGGCCCTAAATACTATCCTAAAATTCCTAAACCAATGCCTATGTATTCCTTTAGAATCAAACATAGCGAATGTGCTCCTCCTTATATCGTTGAATGCGATAATCAATGTTAAGACTTTGGCAATTGTAAATTAAAAATGTATACATTTATATATAACATAGCAAGATCTTTATTTGTAAATAAATAATTTAATAATTTCCTCTTATAATAAACACATATTAAATTCGATCCTGCAAATATTAATAAATTTAACGACATACAATATAAAAATCGGATATTAAACACGTACAATTTTCAAATAAATACATTTTTATTAACATTTCTTATTTTACATTCAAACAATGGATATCATGAATTAACATGAATTATCCAATAAGGAGAAGGAACTTGAAAAAATGAGACTTCTGTTCTCTTCTTTCAATATTATATACTACTAAAATTCAAAAGCTTAATACTATAGATTTCTTTGTCATTTATTTTCTGTGCGCTTGTTTTATCAACTCTTTTGACAAACTAAATTTAGTTTATTGACATTTATTGTCAAAAGAATAACAAACCGAATGGATCAAATATAAGGTATGACAACTGTGGATAGGATTTGACATAATCTGCAGATATAGAACGGATAATGAATAATTGAGGGCAGAGTGAAACATATTAAATGATTAAATGATTAATTCAGAGTATTGATTGTAAATAAAAATCTTTCTAGTATGTACATGACCAGATGAGTAAAGATTTGACTGTCCATAATAAAAATGTGCATTGTACGTGTAAAGTCTTCAAGAATATAAATTAGAAAACAAGATTATTATTGCTGTGTTGCATTGAAGTCTTCACACGTTTATTCTGCTAATTTTACAAAATTGGGAGACTCGTTCGGGTTGCTTAGTTATATGATCCATTGAAGATATAATGAATCATACAGGTGACCATACAAATGAGTATAAATATACGTCGAAAAGCAGACCCTGTGAATATTGCAAAATTGTGTTCAATTAGATGCAAGTTCGAATGTATGTTAAATTTAATGGCAATTGTTGGCGATGACATTATTCATGGTTCAAGCAACAGAACACTGTGAGATGTGATATTACAAGAAGTTGCAAGTTGGAAACGTACAATATTGACAAATGCAGCAATTAACAGTGCAACTATAGTCAGTGCATCAGTTTAGTACTATTATAATTGCATTAGATTTCTTTGATTATATCAATTCTATTTACTAACAATGTGAGAGACAAAAAAATAATAATTATAAACTGAAAGATGATGACAGTTTGAATATATTGAAAATTGTACTCGATCATCAAGCTTTGTGCTCACAATGAACAAAAGAGATTTGTGCGTGAATATTACTACAACTGATTCGACAAAATTTATAATTTATCTAAGAAAGCAATAAATCGCAATCTGGCGCTTTCATTTCCAAAGCTATTCTAACTCTATTGCGAGCTAAGGGCCAAGTAGAACGAGTAATAAATTAACAATAACATATGTATTTAAGTTTGGCACAAAGATTATTAAATTTCACGCCAAATAGAAATACAGAAGTCAGGTCATTCGAATGTAAGAGTAAGTTAAAACATATTAAGATAATTTGACGAAAAAAAAAAACTGAAGGAGAAGTGAAATAATGTGATGAATTGAAGGCAAAGTGAAATGATTGAAATTGATTGAAAAAAAGTGATTTTAAAGATAACAAAATAAGAAAATTTACAATAAAAAAGAGGAAAAAATATTAGTTAATATATTGAATGACAATTGCAATACAAAAAACTCAATTAAAATTAGGACGAAAATCTGGTCCAAGATTTTAGAATCATACATAATAACAACAACCAAAGAATTATGAAATAATAATCTCATTATTGTATATAAGATAGACTCACGAATGTTCCCAGCAGTTTAATAGTGATGAATTATGTGAAACCATAAGATCAACTGTCATGTAAACATGATGAAATTCATTATTACCTGTGGATGATGAATGATTATTTTAAATATCAAATATTTGGATCAGAATGGTGATTACGAGTGAAGAGCGATTCCAAAACCGTGCGTGAGACATGTATGAGTCCACGTAAAGAGTTTGGCTGTCAGTGTTAAGAACGTGCATGTAAAATGTCTCTAAGAATGTAATCAGATGAATCGCCGAGAAAATCGTGTTAGTATAAAGTCGTTGCGTTATGTCAAGCGTCGTGATTGTAAAGAACTGTTAAATATATCCATTTTATTTATTAAAGATTTCACACGTTCATTCGCTCAATCCACTGATCCTACACAAATAAATATATTTCCATCGTTGTAACCAATATTTGTAACGTCAAAGTGTAATTACACTTTCACGGCCTGCTCCCACTCCAATCCATTTAACTGAAATAATAATTGTAAATAAATTTCGGGGGGGGGGGGGGAATGTAAAAGAGGCATACACAAGTTCTTTAAATTTATATTACCTGGCACGCCAAGATGTTCTTCTATTAATTGTATATACTTTTTTGCGTTAGGAGGTAGTTTTTCCAGGGAACGTACGCCCTCTGTCGTTGATTGCCAACCGTCGAGGGTTTCATAAACTACTTCTACTTTTGCTAAATCGGAGGTGCTACTTGGAAAATAGTCAATATCCTTTCCATTTAATCGATAACCTACGCCGACTTGAATTTTCGAAAGCGTATCTAGAATGTCTAATTTTGTTAAACATATCGACGTATACCTGTGCAAAACAAATGTTATTATATGCAATAAAATTATAATTCATAAAAGTGCAAATAAATATTCACAATCACATAGGCGTCGCCTTACCCGTTGACCATTGCGGTGAACTTAAGAAGAGTTAAGTCTAGCCAACCGCAACGCCTCTTCCTGTTCGTCGTGACACCAAACTCGTGCCCCCTCTTTTGTAAAAGCTCGCCTGTAGCATCTAAGAGTTCAGTGGGGAATGGGCCATCGCCAACCCTTGTGGTATACGCTTTAACAACGCCGACAACCTCCCCAATGTAAGACGGTGGTAATCCAAGACCGGTACAAACACCACCTATACTGCAGTTAGAACTCGTAACGTAGGGATATGTACCGAAGTCTATGTCTAGCATCGCGGCATTTGCCCCCTCTACTAATACTTTTTTTCCTTCGCGTAATGCCTGATGTAAATACTGAACCGTTTCCTTTACCAGCGGTCTTATTCTTTCTGCGTACCTAAAAACAAACGAAAAAGAATATTTTCATTGAACAGCTGTATGATTTTCTTATATAAGTATATCAGCTGGATCAATTTTCTGGATAACAATCGACTACTAATCAAATCACTCACGGTCATGAAAAATCATCGTAAAAATAAAAATACGTACTCTTTGTACCGCTGAAGCTCTGCTTTCACGTCGACCTGAAGCGCCGGGAACATTTTCTGATACGAAGTGACCAGCGTGTCGAACTTTTGCGAGAATTTATCGAAGTCGCCGAGGAGATCGCCGATTCTAAGCCCATTCCTGGCAGCTTTGCACGAATACGTCGGTCCGATCCCCTTTTTCGTCGTGCCGAGTGACTGTGTGCCTTTTTCCAATTCCTGAAGGCCATCGACTTGCTGATGAAAATCAAACACTATGTGCGCACGATCGGAAATTATCAATCGTTCCTGCCAATTTTTCAACCCTTTCGCTTCATTGCTTTCAAGCTCCTCGAAAAGACCTGGCAGATGTATTACTACCCCATTTCCTGAAGAAAAATTCATAACAGTATGGTATTACATATCATTGTAGCGCAATGTTCTCGGCAAAAATATATATTTCACTTTTGCATTCACATTTCTGCGTGTGTGTACTCTAGAATCTACAAACGGTGGACCATATCGAGGTGGATCACCTCGAAGTGTTTCACTATAAGATATTTCACGATAAGATCGATATCGTCAAGTGATTTGTGCCGGTACGATATAAAGGAAGATGGTACATTCCTTTATCATATTTTAATCCCTAAATGCGCTTATACGTTTGTTGCGCTAAAAGCATTCTGACAGCGGTTATATGTATATATATATATATATTTAACGAGCAATAATTGCATTATAACGTGACTAAGCATAGACTAACATAACCGAGTTCTGCTTATATGTAGTTGACTCACTTACTAAAAATATCAAATACGGCATCACTAAATATAAATCTTTTAAAATTACGTGCACGTTTTTCACCGCCAATGTCCTTCGAGGATTTGCTTTTCGCCATTAAAGCGTGCAACGCTTTGCTAGTGTGTGCTTGAGGCTACCAACACTCTTACGTCCGTGGTTGAATTACACGTGTGACTTTTGAATACCACTTCACGTAATAGCGAAGAAGAATTCATTTCCATTCAAAAATACCGTACAAAAGTATTTATACATCATCAACTTCGGTCGTGCAATGGCCAATTGAAGGTATCTTCAAGAAACGTTTCCACGTGAAAACGAATCTTCTTTTATTTTTTTATTTTTTCTTTTTTAAGGTATAATGTCTTTTAAAAACAAAAAATTCCAAGTTGACACGTTCCCTGCCGAGCCATTTTTTCAAGTAAGTGCCAAATTTGGGTACCGTTTCCAGTGGCACGCGTATATAAAAATAACCTGTGTTCTTTCGTTTTTGTTTTTTTCGCTCTTTGTGGAATCAATTTAGCAGCAGAGTAAATATGTTGAAAGTGAGAGAAATGGAGCAATTCCTCTGCTTCGTGTTTGAAACGAGACACGCTCTACAAGTGGATCGCCCAGTGGATGTCGGAAATATCGGAAGATGTTTTTTTTTTCTAAAAATCATTCGATCTTCGTTGTTTAAGAGGAGCTTTGAATCGCCGGAACGGAGAAGATAAAATTCCATAATCGATGATAACGTGGAATCCGTATTGTCGGTATTCCTAGTATGGCTATGATATATGATAAGCCTGGCGTTTAAACACCAAGCATTTCAGCACGAACAATTTCAATATCTAGTACAGTCTCACTCTCTAGCGTATCCCCCCCCCTCCCTCGCTAAAATAAAAAAAAAAAAGAACCGAGTGAAGATATTTCAGAAGACCAAAATTTTCAAAGACTAAATTTGCAAAGAATCATTAAAATTTTAAGTAATCATTACTTGTGGTACGTATGTATATAGTATGTGTATAATATGTGTGTATGTATACACACACACACACATATTATACACATACTATATATATATATACACAATATGTATGTATATAGTCTACATATACATATACATATATACATATATATATATAGTGGGTATTTCAGATTTCTTCCGCAACACAATGTAAGCACAAAAAAAAAATTAGCAAAAATGTTTCTTGTTTTACAAGAAAAATATTAAATAACAACAAATTAGTTTTCATCTTCGATGCAATGGTTAAACCAGAGATTTCAAGGGAGATCGAGGACCAGTTCTCTGATCCCAAAGATTACCGAACAACGTAACGAAAAATCGTGACATGTGAAAAAAAAACTACTATTTAAATTATTAAACGCGAGCTTTCGCATTGAAAAACGATTACGTAGATGCTCAGTCTTTCTCTCTTTCTTTCTTCTCCTTTTCTTGCAATCAGCCAATTTAATTTAACATTACTGATATTTCTATTTAAGGGCCATCATAATCGAAAAATAATTACCTATAAGCGAAGTACATCTAGGATTGATTATTCCACTGGGCAGAAGATGGAAGTGGAACTCCGCACCGTCTACTACTACAGTATGCCCGGCATTGCTTCCTCCCTGCAAAATTAAAATTCTTCTTTTGCTCCAATGTAAATACTTTTTTCTTCTTCTTCTTCTTCTTCTTCTTCTTTTTCTTCATTTTCACTTTTCAGATACTTCAGACCAACGGCCGGTCAGAGAGAAAACTGTCAAGCTTACTCGAGTTTTCATAATAAAATTTCGACGGCGGCTAATTGAACAATTTAGCCTCGAAATTCCGACAAACATTTCTCGCGGCAATGAATCAATAATGTCTCGTGCATTGCAGATGGCATAATTCGAAAAAAATGTCAGAGTGTCGGATTATCGTTATCTAGCGATTTCGTGGAAGATGATCGAGAAATTAAATGAAGAAGGAAAAAGATATCCCGTAACATAATCTACTTCTGATCCTATAACTAGCAAACCCATTTCAATGAGATACGAAACTAGCGATTAGCGATTGAAAAAATTGAAGAAACCATCAGTTAAGTGGAAAGTTGATACTCTACGCGCCGATCGATCGACCTGCACCTTGAACAAATCGAATGAAAATTCGCATTTACGCTCGATGCTCGATATAACTTGATTCGACTCGGCATACACTTGAGATTTCTGAAATCCTAATCTCAAAAAATCATCTTTTTTTTTTTTTATTTATACGCTTGTTGTACGGAAAATTTGCTGTAAAAAAAAAAAAGTGATGAGAACGTACTCGTTCCTAAATAGAAACCGGTTTTGTTGCCAAATAACGTCACATCATGTTACACGGAACAACAATCTCATTGAAGCGCGTGCATATGGTAACCTCTAAAGGTTCAAAAGGTAAAGGTAGGTTATGAAAAAACGATCTCTATATACAAACAGTCGGTAAATACGTAAGCATCAAACATTACCAATTTGAATTTGTGATTCAATGTCAATTTGTACCTTCGCGTATGTTCAAATTGGGAAAAGTTCTTTCTAATATTTTTCTCTCTGTTCCTTTTGGTTTCTCCTTGAAACTTTAAAAGAGATTGATGAAACGACGTTGCATATTTGACTTTACTTTCATTTGTCGCAATTCATGTCTCGTGTTTCGGCTCATTATACAGTAGATAAAGGTTACAGGCTCGTGTAATCGATCAAACATTAGGTACACGTGTTTAAACCATCTGTTAAGTGATCCGAGAGCTTCGTACCATGTTACGTTTACATGGTTTCATAATATATACATACGTTCGAAACAGAGGGTAATGAGATATACAATGTGTGGTAAAAAGTTCTACAAAAACAGGATTGTAAGATAAGAGATTGGAGAACGTTTCATCCTCAAAAAAAAAAAAAAAAAAAAGACTTGAAAAAAATATCAAGTCTAAATAAATAAGAGATACCGGAAATCCCTAGTGATAACTCGAAGAAGAAATGAAACAGAAAAATCCAGAGAAGAAACAGCCTTGCGAGCAGAAGAATATAACCCAAAATCCCAATGAGCAATAATTGGATGTTGAACATTGAAATCGATATGAAATAAAGAATCTTAAATACGAAAATATATTGTAATATAAAGAGCATACAGTCTGTAGTAATGGCAAGAGTGCTGAAATATTTCACCAGTTGTAATTGCAAAATCGTTGAATTCTCTACTCCGTTTACAGTATTAAAAATGATCAAATTTACAGCATCCTCGTGTGCTAACGTTTTCTCTTCCTTGAGCTGCGAATGACGACAATCGCTCCGAATGTTATTTAGTTTTATCCACTACGCCCAAAACCGCTTTAATGGAAAAATGGAACCAAGAACGAAATGAGTGTAAAATTTGACAGTTGAAATTCAAAATAGCTTCACGCATAAGCTATCAGGTCATGACTCTAGTAGAAACATCAAAAAATATTGACATTTTCAAAATAAAATGAAACAAACAAATCATAGAGACTGAAATCTATTAACTTATCACCGCACAAAATAGCAAAAAGACTCACTCAATCCTCGATAGTATAGTGGTTAGTATCTCCGCCTGTCACGCGGAAGACCGGGGTTCGATTCCCCGTCGGGGAGTTATATTTTTTTTTTTTTTTTTTTTCACTAATCATACATGTACAATACGTTAAATATATTTTTTTTAATTTTTAATCGATGCAGACATAATATATCTATATCGTGCAGAAGCCTCACTGTATTTTAATCGTTAATTATCATTATACATTTTAATTTATTGTACTTCTTGCAAATAATATTTATTGCAACAATAAACAATTTCTCTTTTTAAACGATAAGCCATCGATATTATTTTGTTTCTATCATTTCTCAAGTGGTTTTCTTTTCTGTTGTATGTTAAACCCATTATTATCCTTCGTCTTATCCTTGTTATATAATTATATAACTTATTTATTACGAATTTTAATTCAAATGTTGCTCCAATATCTATAATCAAAGATTCTTATTGTTAGTAGTAATCAATTCTTTATTAACATTATTAGTATTGTTTAAAAATAAGTAAATCACGAATTTTGTAATATTTCTTTTGACGTGACGGCCCTAAAAGTTATAAATATTCGATTTTTCATATCTTCCAAAGTGATGGATTACTATTGTTTTCTCCAAAGATAAAAATTGAATGACATCACCGATTCAATGATTAAGTAAGTTTCTATTTAGCATTTGCGTAGCTGCACGTGTATTACTAAACAACCGTCCACTTATTTTTCCATAAAACTCTTAATGGCCCTTAATCTTCTAATCATAAGAATGAAAAAAAAATCTGCGGTTTTTCTCAAACTTAACAAACTGTCTAACAACAGTTAGATATGAGACAGCAGAGAAATATGATCAAGTTGGAAACTCATTTCAAGGACCTGGCAAGGTTAATAACGAAGATTACAGTTCATAGAGAACCATACGCTACACATATCAAATCAAAATTAATAACTAGAATTCTACAAGAATACGCAACACTGATACTTATGTAACTCTGTAATTTCTGATATACATCTACATAATAGTACATTCAAACGCATCGTTATTTCTTTTTATACTTGCATTTTTAATAGTACCGATGAAATAAATATTTTGTTAAAAAACACCATATAAACTATGATATAGAAAAAAACCTATCAGATAGAACAAACTTTACAATGATAATGAAAATGCTATTAATAAGAGATGGAGCATGTTTCAAGGGAAAACAAAGTGGAAGCAACATAGTTCCATTATGATTAATTTAACGTTTTGCAAAAATCTTAGATCAAATTATTAGATAAGATACTAATGTCTAATCTAGGAATAATGACAGAATGAAAATATCTCACAGTAAAATATTGTCTGAGAAAAATTCAGAATTATTCCTTCAATTTTAAAATTTTAAAACAGAAAGTGATATGCTTGTGAAATAGCAAAGCTTTAGAAATACTATAAGTCCTTCAAATTACGTTATTGGATAAAACGCAAGATTGAGCGTTAAAAGAATGTATACCCTAGCAAAAAGTAATCCAACAGATTTTCTTATCAGTGATATTTCATACCTATTCTCGTATGTTTCATCATCATGTATACTATAGATCACAATATTATTATCTCTAAATCTTTATAACATTGATATTATCATGAAACGTGTTACTTTAAGAAAAAACTAAAGAACTTTATACAAAAAATCCTGGGTATGATTTACTGTAAAAAATCAATTTTCAGGAATGCACTTCATCCTGTCAGATATTCTTGCATAGAATCAATCAAGTGGACTCCACATGCAACTTGCATATAAAGATCTATAGAGTCATCCATTGTAATCAAAGATATCATCACTGGTTCAAAGACAAAGCCTATATAATTCATAATAGACAACATTCTATGTATAATAGATAATTGGAAATAAAGAAATAACAAGACTTTCTGACAGTTATATCATGTTGCTGATAAATGATAATTTTCATGAATGAAGGTCTACTTATCTTAAATTGGAAAAAAGGTGTGTCTCGAAAAGATATCTTTCTGAAATCTTAGAAATAACTGTAAGATTTGGAAAATTAAAAATTTATATTATACGAATAATGAAAGTGTACCAAAGCACAAGAAAATTAAAATGTTGAAATATTGAATAACTAATATATAAATATTGTACATGAATAACTAATAACTAATATTTAGATGCTTGTCAAAAATAATGGTCCTGGGCATTATTTTATTTTTACATCAGAAAAAGAGCAACTATATAAGTAATTGTCTATATTTCTATCTATGTTCTAAATGAAATAAATGTTTAAAATAGCATGAATTGACAAGACCAATGACATATATTTGTTATATAGATGTTATATAGATGTTATGCAAATATAAAAAAAAATTATCAGCATAGTATACTGACGATTGGTATTTATTAAACAGAATTCACTATAAATAAAATAATACAAAATGTCAATTGGCATGGAATGGCAGAATTGAATGACTGCCAATTAGAAGTTCGAGAAATATGATTAGAAATAAATTTGATTTGTAATTAAATTAATATTATTTCATCACTCGGCTTATTTTGACATATGAAACATTATTTGTTAACAGTTGCAAATAACTAAAAAAAGAAATATCATTATACTACTTCTGATTACAATAGTATTAATATGTTGACTGTCATGCCTAAATTTTACTTCTTTTTGTTCTATATGCCAAGAAATAAAATAATAACTTTTCTTTTTCTCTCTTTCAATAAAATTAAAAATAGATCTATCTCTTTATCCTAAAAAATAGTACATTTATATTCACTCTATTTAAACAAAAAATGTTTGATCAATAACAACACTCAATGGATAAAAGAAGTATATATTCACGTAACTAAACATAATATAGATAGTCATAATAATTATTTTTAAAATTGAATCAGTTACGCTATATAAATGATACATGGAACATTTAGAATTATTAAAGAAGACTGTGTGCTTTACAAAATATAATACTTGTGGCAATTCATGGTAGTTTAAACAAAGCTTCATTCAATTTACGTTCATTTGACGACATTCAAAGTAAATGAAATACTTGTAAATGAAATGTCTCACTGCGATTAG
Source organism: Tetragonula carbonaria (assembly GCA_032399595.1). Lineage (NCBI taxonomy): Eukaryota > Metazoa > Arthropoda > Insecta > Hymenoptera > Apidae > Tetragonula > Tetragonula carbonaria. The sequence goes on along the minus strand of JAUCRC010000011.1, from coordinate 4,051,596 downwards.
ACAGTTATACGTTTGTTCTTATACATATATTAAACGCTTTAAAGACGAAGTAAGAAGTAAGAATATGTTGGTTTTATGTAATCGATGTTAGATTTATTGAAAATTCAACGAATCTGTTCGATGCAAACTTCAATGTCCACAGCTTTGCAGTGAAGTTGTTGCAGTAGGAAAATTTCTAATTGCACAATTATTTCGCATTACAGCCTTCGCGTGTGCGATGTGCCAAAATCATTTCGAAAATATAGAATATTAAACCATGTGATAATTACGTTTCATCCTTACGAATTATATCTTTCTCTCATGCTCTGCAACCACGTTGTGGAAAACTTTAATTTATACACGTGAGAGAGAGCACAGCGATGTAAGAAAAGGAGAGAGAGAGAGACTAGTAATCATGTGACACACATGAAAACTATGGAGGGAAAGGGAGGGAAGAGAGAAAAATCTTTGCCTCTTGATTGAAAATGTGAGAAGGGAAACGTGTGCATCCATCGACTTCGAAACAGCACGGTGAAATGCCGAACCTCGCAAAAGCGCAAGATGAGCTTTTCCGTCGAAGTTGAAATTTGTCACGGATTTACGCAGAAAAAAAGGCGGACGAAAATGCAAAGATGGCGGACTCACCTGACACCTGCAGACGACGTCAGCATCCATCGCAAGCATATCGACGACCTTGCCTTTACCCTCGTCACCCCATTGCGCTCCGAGAACGACAGTCACTTTGGCCGCGTTGGCGGTCGACACGCGTTGCTTCTTCCGCGGTGACGCGAGCACACCGTCGCCGTTTGCCTGCTGGACTGAACGCTGCATTCTCTTTTTTTTTTTTTCTGAATATGAAAAACAACCGCAACTGCCCGAGCGACCGAACGAATTACGCGCGCAGGCACACACACGTTCCGGCAACCGTCGCGCAACTGCTGAAACATAGACTGGTAGGAGAGCCCGGCTTATATCTCTCTCCGTCGAGTAAAGCGACATCTGAGAGGGAGCTTGGAAATCGTAGAAATTCAGTAAACTAACGTGCAGGATAATTATAGAGCCGCGTGAATATTAATTTCAGAACGGCATAAAGATTTTCGTCATTAAAAAACGCAACTCCGCGACTAATACTACGGATAATGGTATTGATGATGCAAAGTGATGCATATCGAAGAAAAGTTTCGTTTCGTGGGAGGGAGAGAACGTGTCTCGATCGTTCGAGATTGCAAAAGCATCCTCTGAAAAATTTACAATTAATTTAACGAAAAAGTTGGTTAATTAAACGAACAAATTTTGATATATCTTTCTACGAACATGACAAAAGTAATTCAGTGTTCAACGGAGTGTTAAAAAGTACGTTTGTGATGACTGACACAGCACATTTATGTCATTACCTACTATAATTTTAGGTAATTACGTCATTAGTTGCTTTAATTTTGGTAATCGCGGAATTTATGTTTCATATACTAATATTATACATTTTAAGTTGTTCATTTTTTAATGCATACATGTATAACGCATATAACCTCAAATGCAACATTACATTTTGAGATATGGTTATATATTATTGTATGACATGTATGGATCTATGTGTATCAGATTACTCTCAATTTTATTCTTATATTAAATATAAACTATTTCATTTTAATTAATATAATCACTAATAAAAGCAATATTATCTAGTAATACAAAGTACATTTAACAATATGTAATGAAATTTTTTTATTTTTTATTTCATTATATTATATTTTAATATAATAACTGTACAGTCATTCATCTATGGTATCCTTTCTATTTTGGATTTATCTAATATGAACTTAAAATTACGTTTAAATTTTAAGTTTTTAAATCTTTTGTCTATTTCATATTTGTGAAAAAAATACAAAAAAAAAATATCCAGAATGAACTATACTTCTTACATTATTTAGATAGATCTCATTTCTTTAGTTATATCTGCAAAAATGTAAATTTTCTTTTAGAATTGCAGTTAATTATACACGTGCCATATATTTATCTGTATTAAGCTTGTTTATTTATGTTATCTTAAAATGTAGTATTCAAAGAATTTTACACAATTATATAAGAATTTTATTTTTGGAAAAGACTATACAATTTGAAAAGATATTATATAATAAGCATAATTTCATTATGCATTAGTATAAAATTCACGTCGCTCCCTGGCACGTCGGTTTTGAAACCAAATTTTTATCTGAAACAGATCAGCGTCGAAATTGCAATGATTATTATAAGATAAGATAATATCAGTTATATTTATGTTAGACCTCAAATTTACTCATAATTTGTTATATTTATGGAACTTATAGCATCTGTGATGAATATTTGAAATTGTTTTCTAATTCTTAATTAAACTATCTATCAATAGCCATTCATCGTGTAACTTATAGAAATAATCATTTGATCTGATCCTTTCTAATTACCTGTTTATTTTAATTGTTGTCTTATTTTTTAGATGAAAAATAAGTACGTGAAATTATTAATTATGTAATTATATCGAAGAAAGCTAAAAAATTGTTATACCGAAGAAATTGATAACTATCGAAAAGTGTCGCAAAGAGGGGAAGAAAATAAACGTGTGCTGATCTATCTTGAAATCTCAGAAGGTGAACTCTTAATCTTTATTGATAATATCTCCCTCTGTGCAACGCCAAATTAAATGTTGGTTAATCAAGATAATCTGATAGAATTTAGCTTTCAATTACAATATATTTCATTGAAATTCGACAACTGATATCATACAAAAGGAGATATGTAGTACAAAACTGGAAATAAATGGTTCCTCGACACTTTTTTCTTCAAGTTCTGATCTGTAAAACGTGCTTGCTCGTAAAATCATTTACTACGTACTCCCACAGAGTTATTACATATACACGCTGTATGCACATGCTTTATAACTTGCGATAGATTATCAACCCTCAATAAAATATATCTCGATTGGCGTTGCACTAAAAAAGATACTGTCAAGTCAAACGTTGTCAGTCAAGTTCAAAAGATCGATGACTATTTTACTTGATGTTCTTCAAAGTTATTGCAGAAAGTAAAGTGTGCAGTGTGTAACAAGTTACGCAGTCACAAAGATATTACATTTTCTTTCACAGTATCGTTATTGTAGAGAGATTGTCGTTTGGTGTCAGAGAAGAAAAAGGTTCTCAATCTCTGCAATCTCGTCAAAGAAGAAATTAAACGATAAAACGTTGTATATAAATTTTGGAAATACCCTATTGGGAGGTAGGTTTAAAACACTCGATATCTCGGAAACGTCGTCTTTTGATAGATAAGCGCTGTGTCGAAATTGCTGCTCGAGAAAGTCCAGTTGAAACGTTGAAAATGGTATTCGAGGATGAAGGCTTGGTTTTCGCCTGTTCTTCCCGATCGTAGACTTTCTAGGAATTTTCGGCGGCCTATACCTCGTACATCGAAGCCATTCTAACTCTGCCGTATTCTTTATCGCTTTCGTTTTGTTATCGTCGAACGACGAGCACTTGTTCTCCATTTTTTTCAATTTCCTGCAGAAATTGACGTTTGTGTCTTTATTGTTATTTTCTGACGAATCACTGTGATCGTGATTTGAGCACTTGAGCCGTTTATCGCCAAATTCTTCTCGATCCTGTTTCAATGGTTGCTCTCGTATTTCGTTGCGACAATCACTTTGATCTTCTTTCAAATCCTCTATGCTGTCTTGTTGCTCGTTCATAGACTTAACGTTACAATAACTTTTACTTCTTTCTTCGTACCTCACGTCAAGTTTTTCAGGTTCGATGCATTCGGAATTTGTTGCATCTTCTTTTTCACTGCGCGTCGTTACTACCGAGTCGTTTGCATCGCTGAAATTAAGTGATCCCTGCGTGTCAAATTTTGATACTTCGTGAAAACAATTGACAATGTCATTTTCTTCGATACTTGGCAAACGTGTAGAGTATTCCTCTTCGTCGTGTCGATTCGCGGAATCGGTTATTTGAAAATTCGCTTTGTTCGTCGCCGTCGCGTTAACTTCAACTTTCTCGTTAAGTTCGTTACTTTCGTTGCTTCTCGGATGCGTGTATCGCGTGTCACTTTCGCAGTTCGTCGGTAAACTTGGCGCAGGAATTTCCTTGATCGATTGAAAATTAATATCTCTCGCGTTCACGGCAACGTTTCCTCCGTCGGTACTAATTTCAAACGGTGTTTCAGAATTTCTCTCGGACTTCCCTGCTCGAGGATCGATTTTACAAGATTCTTGGACGGCGGATGACCGAGTTGACCAGATGTCGGACTGGTCATTTCGAAGAAACACGGACCCATCTGCCAAAATACTCTCGATGCTAAAGTCCCTCGGATGCTTCCTAACCGATTTCATGTCGGAACATCAACTGCGGCCGTTTAATAAAATCCTCTTTATATATGGCTGCTCACCGAGTGGCTGCACGCCGCTGCGGCCACCCCAAATTTTAGCAAGTTGCGCCTGTTGAAGCTCGGTTTCGAATTAAACGCATAGTTGAACACACGATGCTATCTTGCCGGGCCAATGTTACGGCACACAGTGACTTTCAACCTTGGTTCTCTACTGTGCTTTCTTTGCAGACAGAAGCTTCGCAGAATCTTTCCGACAAAAGGCGACTTCATTCCGTCATGCCATCTTTAACAGACACATTCGAATCCGATTGAATCGACACGAAAAATGTTGCAAAATTTTTTTTTTTTTTTTTCTTCAAAAGACGTCTCAACGTCTGACAAGCTTGTTCTAACAGCTTGTAATAACCACAATTTGTGACTAAAGTAAGAAATTGTTGAATTAAATATTCAACGAAGTGACAAACAAATACGACATTCAAATAACACACGCCGTAGGCGTGAAGAAATGCTTTAACGACGATCCTTCGGTTCAGGCGATGAATTGAAAATTTCGAAGGATGACAAACACTGATCTGCACTGGTGGTACTCGAAAACATCACGTAATCCAGAACATATTATCCATGGGATATCGATCTGTGTTCTGTTACAACAATGTAATTGATACTCTTGTGGGGAGAGATGAAAAAAGCGAATGAAGCGTAGAGAACACCCCTGTGTGTTGCAATGATTTGTATAGAGCAGATGGGATACAATGAGGTTCGTATAATTAGAAATTACAAAGTATCCGGATAATCTGATAAATAGCTGCTGAATAGAAAGAGCGCAAATATTTAGACACTGTTCTACGGTATCAACAGCAAAAGGGACTCGGCTCTATCATTTTCTGAAAGTAAAAATACGTGTTAACTGTTGGACGACACGTGGCACAATAGTTAATGTTTACGATTTTCTTTCAAGGGATGCTGACCTTTTCTATACTCTAAATCTATTTTAATACCCGAGGAAGCTTTCATAGCATAAAATGACACGGTACGTACACGATCCTCTTAAGGGTCTGCTGATCTCTTCATATTATGTGATTGACACGTTCAAAGGTGAAACTGAGACACGACACGGTAATTATAATTTTCTTATAACATTGGAACTATCAAAATGGTCAGAATGACCATTTGAATATTTTTGTTAGACATTTTACAGATATGAAACTGTATTCTTCGGCTTGTAGGCTTGGACGATTCTTCGTGAAATATGCAAATAAAAGCTTGTCCACTCTTTACCTTGATGGAAATTTTATGCTTTAGTCGTCGGTTCTTAGTTCTAGCGTTCAAAGGATGCTGATCTTTTTATATTGTAAATCTACCTTAATACCCTAATAAGAAGGATAATAATAAAAAATAGTAGATATACGATTCTCTTAAGGAATGCTGATCTCTTCGTAGAACGAATCTACTCTGACAAACATATATTCAGTGTATAACAAATGTATACATACTTGAAACATGACAAAGCAATTATATTTCAAAGCATTTGAAAGGAGCGCCGATGTCACTTTATCGTTCGTTTCACACTTACAATGCACGACAATCAAGCGTTTAATGTATATATGATGTGGTAAAGATGAAAAAGCGGAGAAGCATTGCGATCGAAGCGGACGTAATTAAGATATGGCGCGGCAGTTGTACGAGTTTTTCAAGAAACGCTGATAAAGATCGAACGCTCTGGTCTAAATCAAACGCTTTATCAATCTAAGTCCTATTAATTTAATGAACACGAATCATGAAATAATGAAGTAGTGCTTAGAATTAAATGTGATTAATTTCCATTATATTTAACGTAATTTTTTCGCTGTAAATAAAACGAGGATGTAAAACGAGAAAGATGCAATTTCAAAAGTTTACAAATCTTCAATCTTCTCAATTAGTTCTTTCTACGAACGAATTTGAAAGTTTGTAGTTTTAAACGTCTGTTAACAATTTTATTGACATACGTAAAACTTTAAGAGTACTTATTCTTTCATTTTTTTGGGGCTATAGAATTAAAGACGAGGATCTAATTGAGAAAATACAATCGCTAAAGTTCACAAATTGATCTTTTAAATTAGTTTTTTTTATCAATGAAATTGAAATTATTAGCGTCATCTGTCGGTAATACGCTGGTGCTAATAAATTTTAAAAATACTTATCAAATTAATCTTCCAAATTGGACAGATAGGTAACTGGTGGTAAACAAGGAGAACAATAGAGTGTGACAAGGATAGTAATAGACGTTAGTTCCATAGTTTCACCACTACGTGGCGCTAGCATTTCAGTGTCTGTAGATACGATGATCGATAAATGATAAAGTCACCGTACTGCAAAGGAAATTTTATTCTTTATTTTAACATTTACATAATACAGAATATAACGAACGAATGACTGTTTATTAATTTCTTAACAACTGTTATATATATTCTTGGCAATTTGTTTGTATCGTGGTAACCAATAATTTGTTGGTATCTTCGTGGTAATTTTTGATAAGACAATTGAATAGCAATAGATGTCGCCATATGTCTATAAAACGAACAAATTTTCATTTGGAAAAAAATTCAATTTAGAGGATTAATTTGTGAACTTTCGAGATGGCATTTTTTTAATTAGATCCTCAGCTTTAATTCTATACCGCCCTCGAGCCGGAAAATACAGAAATAATTATTTTTTAAATTTATTAGCACCGGCGAATCACGGATGGCGCCACTATATACATACATACAACCCGGCAATTTCAAATTCAATTGTAAAAAAAATTAAGAGGAATAATTTGCGAACTTTCGAAACTGCGTCTTCCGTTTTAGATTTTGAGCTATCTTCCTATATCTCTATATTTAACCTATAGAATGTACAAATAAAAATTTAAAAATTTTGTCCAACAGATCGAAGCATCTGCTATGAAAAATTCAATTTCTCGTAAACTACGCGCGAAATTTGAATAAAACTCGTGAAATTGTTTTAATATTATCAAGCTGATGACTGAAACTTTAATCTTACGATACTTGCGGAATTATATTGATATTAATATTTATAAATGATTATAAACGATTTTCATGAAAAAAATTACAAATGTTATCTCTCATATTGTCAAATTAATAGAGTTTAATCAACGTAGTTTGTGCGCACTTTATTATTTATAAACATTAGGTTACATTTCTGTCAACATTGCAATATGGTATATAGTGTATTTTTAAAGATAGCACATTATGTATATGTATATTTTTGATTCGTGCAATGTTATCTAGGTTTAAGCAGTTAAAATTAAATTAAAAGTAATGAGAATTTCAATTTTAATCGCACGAAAAATGATATTTATCAAGATGAAATCGACAATAATAAATAAAACAAAAGTATCGTGACTTTGGTGCAACACAATTTTGTGTTGAGGTTATATTAATTTATTTCACTTTTAAGGTTATATTGTATTTATTATTTTTAATAAATAACCGAGTATGTGACTCAATTAATGAGAATGTAGCCTTCGAACAATTATTAAAAATAATATTAACAGTGTATTAGTGTATTTGACTGCGTGAAGATGAATTTTTCGTTACATATGGACTTGGAATTTATTGTTTTTATCAGTAATGATTGATATTTAATAAATAAAAATGAACATCATGTCTTCTACAAAGAGCGAGGTAATTATAAAAAATTTATATTTATTGTCACAGTGTTTAACGTGATACAATCTTTAATGTCTTATAATTGAAGAGAGTATAATTTTCAAGCTAATACAAATACTACACGGTTAAATGCATAAATCCTGTCACACATTCATGATACTGATATTTGTACAGTCATTATAAAACAGTTAAAGATATAAATTTCATTTAAAGAAATACGTGTTAATCGCATGAAAATTGTTGGTACCTTGTCTTGTTTGTAATTGTAAGCATAGTTTTACAATAATACAAGATTTAAAGTACATTTGGTTAGATTAAATCATACATGATGAATGACCATTTACTTCAAATAGAATATTAAATTAATCAAGTTTTAATTTTGTATATATATATATATATATATATATATATATATATATTATATTAAACAAATATTATATTACAGGAGAATATCATTTTAGAAGCAGATATTGTTTTCTTGTTAATGAGAAAAGGGTTTCCTATATCTCGCAATGTAAGAGCACAATGGATGTTAGAGCATTTAGACACTGTGATAAGTATTCAGTGTTCAAACTCTAAAACAAAGGAGGCAGCAGAACTAGAAGTAGCATCGGTGCTGCCAAAAAATAAATCTGGATCATGGTCTCCTGAAACAAGCCAACAGTATCTTTACAAAGTAACTTCTACAACCTCAATAATATTTCTGGCACACAAGTACAGGATGGTGTTTAATCTGGACTTGAGCCCATCCCTTGCAACTGTAGTAAGTCATTAATCATTAAGTAAATGTAATAATATATAGCAAATCATTAAATAAATGTAATAACTGTATTATTGGCAAACTGTCTTCCATAATATGCGTGATTCAGTTTAGGGACTAATTCAGCACAAAATTGTTAATAATAAAAGTTTATATAAGATGTTAATGAACTCGTAGGACATTTTTGGAGGATTGATTCTAGACACTGAAACACAAACACAATTCGCAAAAATGATTCGATTGAGGCAGTAATTTTCAAGTTACAAACGATAATATTTTACGCTAGAAATAGGTGTACATATATGTGTATTTGCTGGTTAGTGAATCGAAATTTTGTCGATATTCCATATTTCAGTTCGTGGATTTTGGAACAGAAATCACAATATGATTATAATATGCTGCGTGTTATTAAATTTAAAATGCATTTATTAAAATATAAAAATATAAAAATCTTTCATCGCATATTTATTCTCGTTGTAGGATATACAACATGGTGAAATAGTCATAGATGAGGTATACATGGCAACTAAACATTTTTTGGAAAGCATTATTAGGCCTGTAAGTAATGCTCAGTTGTTTACATAAGAAAGATTAATATCAACTTAATAGAAATTGCATTTGGTCATAATTTAATTATTATTCAAAAATTATTTAACTTTTTCGAATTTTATTTAAACTGTAATTGTAATTTATGTAAAATTAGGCAGAGTTTAAGCCATAATTACTAATATCGAAACGATTTCAAAGACAGACCTTTGAAGTTGTCAGTTTTTAGTGAATTTTTATAAAAAAATAATTTACAAAAAAATAGCATAGTTTTTCACAATTTAACATCACAATTTTCGAATGAAAATTTAACGAATCTAATACTGTTGCAGTTTACTATACCAGGAAGTAAAAGGATAATGCAACCAGAGATCTATGTAACCATAATAGTCCATACACCTTTTTTCATAAGTCCTGCGCAGCAAGTGTTGGTACAAGGTTGGCTAGTAACTTTGGACAATGTTAAACAGCTGACACATTTCATAGAGAATCAACTCCATGTATTAGAGGAGAAAGTGGCATGTGTTACCGCTATAGCTAGCCAACAATTGGAAAATTTAAAAGCGGAGAACGAACGTTTAGTCGGAGGGCTTTTCGAAGAGAGCAACGCTTGTCTAAATAAAAATAACAATACTTGTCTTGCTAGTACTTCGTTAATTTCCCCGGAATCAAGCTTCATCAATATGTTGAGGTACGGGATGTTAGCGCTTACTCTACTACCGGAACATAGTTGTGCACGTAAGTCTGAATATATCAAAGTATATTAGATTAACGCGTATATGTATGACAAAGTTTTACTCCGAGTTATAGCTGAGTCTATATAATGTTAATTAGAATATTAATCATATGTTTTAGATATGATAGTCGTTTCGGATGGTGTAGTTGGAAACACGGATGTCCATGTTTTGGATTCGGTTATACAACAGTTACGTGCAACAACAATTGCATGCAGTTTTCTACACGTTGGAAGTACATACCATCCACATTGTGCTGATGGTTTAGTCCCATATCAAGAGTTATTACATTTCATTGCAAGAGCTACGTTGGGTACTTACATGTCTTTTCGTCCCTATCCCGTACGTAATATTTCACTTATATATCTAGATAATAAAGATATTAAGCATTACATTACTATTAATCTCCTTGCTCTTAGAAATAAAAATTATTAGACAAATTAAAAGGACACATGCGCGCGTGTGTGTGTGTGTGTGTGTGTGTGTGTATATATATATATATATATATATATATACATGTGTATGTTTATAACTTAATTAATTTTTGTAGGTAGATTTAAACGAAACAGAGATGAATGTTTATCACAAAAGCTTTTTATGCTGGCAATTATATCGGGAAGTATGCTGTAACATTGCGCCAGATTATTCGAACTGGCATTCGAAAAATTCATTATTTTATGAAGAAAAATCGACGCAGCTTCTGCAGAAGAAACAGATTGAGGACAAAGTGACATGCGCATTGAGCAGCCTATTGTGTTGTCGCCTCCGAGAGGGATATTTAATAAAAAGTGCTAACGTGAGGGACGAAATACTCGAAATTTGTTTTGTATTATTGTGGAGGTCCAGTGTTTTGCTAGAATATGTAGTGACGTGCCCTTGGTTAACGAAATCATTGTCCGTGTCCAATACAATACAGTATACAATTACTACAGAAGGTAAATTAAAATGAGATTTATCTTCGAATTATTAACTATTGTCAAAATTCGAATGTAAGATCCGATCGATACAGTCTCGACATTTAGAAGATTGACCGTGATTAATTCTTATTGCAGCGCCCTATGAATTTTTACACGACATCACGTGTCTGTCGAAAAAGCCATTGAAGTCGCAATATCGACAAGGTGTTGTCAATCGGTTTTGGGCAACGTTAACATCTTTAACAGAAAGTGACAGTATGCTTGCACACTTCAGTTGGTTTCCAGAATTCGGCTGGACTTGGTACAGCGTGCCAGACACTATTAGAAGTGGCATGCCAGTCTTTTATTTATCGGCTTATCCTTCACCTAGCACCGTGCAACTTAGGTATTCATCTCTTCGTTCACGAAATTGAATAAATTGAATAAACACGAATCGTTGAATTGACGAAAATCACGAAAATTTCTGCATACCGATATACTTGTTTCCAGCGACGCTGCGTGCCCGCAATTCGGACAGATTTGGCAACCTGTAGTGTCATTGAATCCTTTGCAGTGGGCCCGTTGGATGCATACCCAAAGAGTAACGTTGATTTTATCGCACGACAGGCCGCTGCCGAAGCACCTGCATCAAGCAAATCAAAGCGGCCGTTTCCAATGTGTTCAAAGCCGTCAGGCAGCCGCCGTTCTCTATGCCATGTTGAAAAATTGGGCGACCTTCGTCCTCGTCGAGAATCACACATACGTGCAATTTATTTATCGAGAGGCGGACAAACCTCCCGTTTCGTTCTCGCTGATCCGTATCAATTGCAAAGCGCTCTGCGTCATCCTTAACATCGCGTTCGCCGCTGGAACCGAGGGAGTCGTCCGTCACAACGTTGTCGTCGATCTTCTCGATCGATTGTCCAAACTTACGTTACCAAACAGACCTACGGAGCAAAAGGAAACGCCTTCCTGTACTATTGTTCGCAAATCATTGGAGAAGATACTGATCAGATACGAGCGAATGCCAACCGACTTGAGCTCCATCGTGTTCCCCGATGGTACTCTACCAATTTCGACCAGACTCACGCCAATGTTTGGCGGAATTTTGACGACTAGTTTGTCCAGATATTTGTATCACAATCGATGGCTTTGGCACGTGAAACGGCCACTCGTGCAAACCATCCCCGGAATTGTATTGCCAAGATTGAACATAACTGCGATCGCAAGGATCCTTTCGACAATCACGAAGCAAGTATCTTGTGTTAATTCTTCTCGCTGCCATCGTCGTGCTTCACCTCACAATTCTTACTAAAGTCGAGAGTTTTCCAATTAATGGAAATAGATTTAGATTGTGACGTGTATTTTTTCACTTTTAGAATGCGTTTGGCCGAGGGCTTCAATTTCACTTATTCAGCAGCTGGCATTATAAACATGGTTCTTGAAGTGCAGATGCAAGGAGTTGGCGAGAATGACACTACGTATCCGTGTATTATTCAATACATATTATTCCCGCCACACGTCATGTCAAACACGACGTTGGAACGCGACAGTGCGTCGGAGGAAGACACTGACGAAGGTACGAATACCTGAATACATTTTTTAAGTAAAATGTACGAACGAGCATTCAGAACTGGATTAACAGACGTTCATCCTTTACATTTAGGGACCGCAGATGGCGAAATAAGCGTAGAAGATGCTGAGGGTTCCGGCGATTTCCAAATCATTTCTGAGATTTGGATCGAACCACAGTGTGGTCTCTCTCAATTGCCTGTACAGTCCACAGCAACGTACATGAATCGTTTGCAGTATCATGAGATCCCAGATGCAGTGAGTACATGTACATGTATTTTACTATAGATAAATTTATTCTGCGTTACATCAGTTACATGTTACATACACGAGATCATCAAACTGAGATCCAAACAAGAAATTGGTAGAAATAGGACACAATAACATTCGTGTGATTGCTGTTGCTTTTTTCTGTATTCTCTATTTTTCTCTGATTTTCCGGATAGCAACAGTTCGAATTAATATCGTTTTATCAAAATAAACGGGCACACAGGTAGATACAAGCTTATCAAGATTTTAGATCATCCTGTTTGGTTGTCTCGAGAAATAGTCAGTCAACTTATCGGACTTATATATTTTACTTTTAATAATTTTTCTTGTCCAATCGTACTCGATACGATATCGATACGATATTATACAACGATATGGTTGTTAGCACTTTCCTACTTATCATCTCAGTATTACTTCATTTTTCTAGTTTGCTACATATTCGCGAATTTGAAATGTAAATTCGAGTATTCAAGAATAGCGTGAATTTACGTTTTACGTTTGTTGAAAATTTGGGCAACAGAGGGCGAAGATGTTTACCATTTGTAAGGAAATGGTGTCCAATAATGTTATTTGCTCAATGATACGTTAAGAATGCTCGATAATGCTTCTATTTCGAAATGAATTATCAATGAAATAGACGGATCATTGCCTTATATGTAAATATTACCGATATTATATAGTTTATAGTTTTATAGATTTATAGTTCTATAGCCTTTACTTGCATATACTATAATTTTTCAAAAAGAACACCTAATGACGATGCTTCCTTTTTATTTATTTATTTATTTATTTATTTTATTAGTGCATGTAAGAAAATATATAAAAAGCAGAAAGTTCTATAATTGAAGACAGAATTAATTGTAAGTCGATATCTGTGTCTACAGATTTCTCTGCCAATTTTTTTGTCTCGCAATGTATTTTGACATTTCTTCATCTATATACTTAAGCAGCGCAGTGTTGCAAAAAACAAAAAAAAAAAGGAAAAGGAAGTCGCAATTGATACGATTGCAATCTAGCACAAATTTTTCAATAATCATAAGGGATGCTCCAAAAGAATCTTATGAGACATCTTTGAAACATATAGGAGAACGTTCTCTTTTGTATTATATATGTAAAGGAAATATATGACGCTCTTTTAAAAGAACCTTAACAAACGTTCTTTTTTTTTTTTCTTTTTCTTTTATGAAACACATTTGGTATTGAATAGATTTGATTTATCTTTAATCTTATCTTTTCTTTGGTGACGATGTTAATACATAAAAATGAAGAGATATAGCTGTAATATTCTTCAGAAATATAAGATAAAGGATAAGATTTAATTCTAATTCCTTGCCTCGATGGTTATCTGATTTTATTTTCAATGTTGTTTCAATTTGAGGTAACAATGTACGTAACTGTGTTTTGACCAAGCAAAGAAATTCCAGTGAAATCTATTTGTGATTGGGTCTCACTTGTTGGTCTTTTGATGCATAATCGTCTTGCACAATTATATCCTTTTTTTTTTTTTAAAGCGTCGAACGAACGATGTTAATAAACGAGTCTCGGCCACGTTGCACTTTCTTATAAAAATTGCGCGTTTATCCAATTCCTTGCCTTATATCTATGATAAAAATAAAAAGTACAATTTTTTTTCTGGTATATCTTTGCTAGAAATACACTCGATATGTGAGATAAAATTTATCTAAAAACTGATTATTAATCGCCGAAAGATCAAATTTCAAGGTGCATTTTATCGATACGTTTTGGCTCATTATCTCTCTATATTTCTACTCGCGCTTCTTGTTACATTTATTCTCCCCGATTCTGCCCCTACATCTTCCACGAAGCCTTCAATTCCAACTTTCGTTGCCTATTCTCCCCTTATCTATGCGTTCAGTGTCCAATATTTATAGATTTATTCGTATTTATTCGTAAAGTGTCTCTCTCAGCACGTAGCTTTTAACACTTTATCGACCGATAGCGGTGAATAATAGACGATTAATAGGGTACCGGTCGGTAAAGTGTTAAACTATATAAATATATTATTATACGATATCAACACTTTACCGACCGATGGCGGTAAGTAATAGACGATTAATAGACTACCGGTCGGTAAAGTGTTAAGTTCGCACGAGGTAAAACGTTGCACGAACGTTTATTAAATATAACGCACGCACGCATTTGAAGAATATCCATCCAATTACAGGAACAACGTCGAATATACAAAATTTTATTAATCTTATTTAAGAAAAAAAAAAAAAAACGACGTATGACATCATATGCTCAATAATAAGATAAATATCTTTTTTTTCAAACATATATTGACAAATGACGGATAGGAAAGAGATACTATCGTTTTGTAAGTCTCATCAGACAAACGTTAATGGTCATATTTCGTTGGCCTTGTTTCATCTTTTTTTTTTTCCTTTTTTCTTCTTCTTTTCACCGAAATTTCGCTCGAACTTTCTGAATTTTTTGAAGTAAGCAACTCTAGTCTAGTTTCGCGTTTGTTCTGCTATTTCGCTTTTCCCACTATGTCGCTGTTTTAATCCTCAAATCCAGAGAAATTTATTCCAAATCGAGGTGCGTGCAATCGATATATCGAAATAACGGAATTTCACACCCAGAATTTCGCGCGGTCTGTGGTGTAAATATGAGAAAGAAGAGAATGAAATCATCGCGCGAAATTCGTAAATTAATGGTTTCCCGGCCATTAAAAATACGGGGGAATAAACGTGTGTATAAAGTTGTCTATCGCTGCGTGTCGTTATCATTGCCGAGGTGGGGCCTCGATATCGATGAGGATACTCAGAAACAAGATTTTTCTATCAGTTGGCTCAGGTATATATAAAGCCCAACACGTAGTCGACTGTTTATTAGTGTTCTGATTACTTTTTTCTACGTAAGAGGTTTTCCAAACCGAATCATTCCGTTCGTATCATATCGTTACATCCACGAAATAGAGAGAGAGAGAGAGAGAGAGAATATCTTTGCGGTTTCACGTGAGTGGAAGAAGTTTGAAGAGTGATAAAGAGAATTTCATTATTTGTCTACGAAATAGCTTGCAATTGTTTTTTCTTCTTCTTCTTCTTCTTCTTCTTCTTCTTCTTCTTCTTCTTCTTCTTCTTCTTCTTCTTCCTTCGAAGGATCTCGAAGTGTCGGTGAAAAATTGACAAAAGTGACTGGTTCATCGAAATAACTCTCGTCAAGTACCCCAGTACTTGATTCACGTTTCGTTCTGTTTCATCGCTGTGGGGTCAAAAATATGTACGGTCAGGTACGTTCAGAGTCCAGTCATCGGAAAAATATCGGGAAGCTCTGAAAAAAAAGAAAAAAAAACTGTGAGGGGGACTATACGTGCTTGTTTCACAATTGGCTAAAAAAAGAGAAAAAAAAAAAAAAAATGTTGCAGATTCGTAACGTGCCGATTTCACGTACCGATTAGAGAAACTGGGATTAACTTTGAGCAAAAACTTGATCGTGGCGCTGGCGTAAGTATTTCACATCCTTGTGACTTCAGATTCATCGGGAGGAGGAGGAGGAGCAGGAGGTTCTATCGAAATTCGAAACTTAGCAGGAAAGTAAAGAAAATTAAAGTGTAACATTCAGAGGCGTGAACGACCGTGAGCATGTTGATAATTTTGTTAACAATCTTTTTTTGTAACTTTCTCCTCTCTCTGTTCCAATGAAATACCGAGCCTCTCTCTTTTATTTGAAGTTTCGCTGGGAAAACACTGGGGAAATGAATATTCCTCGGTCGAGAGAAAGAGAGGAATATCGAATCAAGTATACGCAAATACCGGCGAATGAAAAAGAGGGAGGAGGAGCTCTTCTTTCTAGTAAAGAAGTCCTTGCGAAATCCTGTCGAAATGATCATCGAAAGAGATTTTCTTCAGCCGAGCTGACGGACAGAGGAGAGGTCGATTGAAACCGCTTCGTCGTTGAAAACACTGCATGGGCGTTGCATGGATGTGCTGTGATCTGCATGACTTGCAGTTGGAAGTGAGGATCTAGACAGTGAGCAGTAAACGCTCTGATGATAACTTGCCAGATCTAACTCTTCCAGCTCAAAGTTTTGTTGATTATCATCTCTTCCTTTTCTTCCATTCTTTTCTTCTCTTTTCTGTATCTTTTGGCAAACTTCGTGGAGAAATGATCCCAACCGAACTGAACGACTGATTCGAGAGAGAAGAGAGACAGAAAACAACGGGGTCATGGTTCAAGTGGAGAAGTGGTCTCTACGCTTTGAATCGAAGTGAGATTCAACTCCTCCAACTTACTCCCTGACTCGTTCCTCGTTACTCGGCTATTTTCTCATCTATCTGCGGGAATATCTTTCTATGCGCTGCAGTATAGTATAGAACGTGCTTTGGTAACGCGAGCGAAGATAAGTGGAAACTTTCGTGGAGTCGTTCTATTGGCGCTCCTTAATACCTCGCCGGAACAGGCATGTTGCAACAGCGATAAAATCACTTTGAAACTGTTCTTATCGTGGAATCCGTTCAACTGCGTACAATTGTTTCACGCGATTCAATTTTACTTAGCCAATGATATTTTTCATATTGCGTTGCAAATATATCTCTTGTGAATATTTCTCTTCTTTTTTTTTTCTCACGATTTATTACCGCTACTATATATGTGTATATATATATATATATTCGTTATTTCGATAATAAATATTATTACACGCTAAAGCACTTAAAGCGGTCAAAACACTTGTTTTTTTTTTTTTTTTTTTTTAAGAACTATATTATTAATTGAAATAAATATTCGTTGCTGCTGTTATCAATAACGCATCTGTCTGTATAATCATCGAATAAATTCTTGCACTGTATCGGAAGACTCAAAGATCTTCGATTAACCGTTTGTTACAAAATCGAGAATCACTTTTTCAAGTGAAATGTGAAAACTGAAATTTACTATTGTCTCGACTACGACAGGCCTATGTAATATATCAACGATATTGTACGAAACAAGAAGAAACTTGATTTGATACCAGATGTGTCTCATAATTCTTTGATGCACCTTTTATTTTTGCCTCCCGCCTCCGTGACATTATTATGCCACGCTGCTTACGCTATCTCGATGCAGCTTTTAAAAAGCCAAGGGCAAACTTTGAGAGAAATTTTCTAGCGTGTTGAAGATCGCGATTTCCCTTCATGCTGGTAATCTCCTATATCTGGTTGCTAGATCGCTCGAGTTGACGAAGAATGTATCAACGCGTTGCTAACGTTGGAGTACTTGAGCTTGTTAAGCCAACTGATACCGAACGAAAAAAATACAGAAATTATTTATGGACAAGTCACCCACTATGACGTGAATAAACTGCCAAAAAGATACAACAGGAGCGCAAAGGCCAACAGCTGCACCGTGGAGGAGTCGTGCGAAGGTCTATCAGCCATCGACGAAAGGATATATACGATGCATTTCTCATTCGACACGTTGAACATATTGCCAAAGTGCCAGCAGGCCGAACTTCTGTTCTCCATGTTCGCCGATGGTAAATTCATTTCTGTTCTATGAAACGAAAACTCGAGATGAACTTACGGACCGACCATTATTATTATTATTTCAAGGTACAACTAGCAACAGGGACGATAAGGGACAGGGAAGCGCGAACAAGATATTAATGGACAACTTTCTAGCGCACATGAAACAGTTACACAACAAGGAACTCCTGTTGACCTCCGCCGAGTCGCAAAAATTCACGAAAATGCTTCTCGACAGATGTCGAGCCGGTGGCCCATCCTTACCATTCTTTTCCGAGAGAGGTATATACACTGTCTTTCCATTGTAGAAATTACACGAGATCATCTCTCCATTTCGATCCTAAAAACCGTTTCCAGAGAGACTGTCTTCCAACGTCGAGCTCAACTCCTATCCGCGCTGGAAATGCTTTATTAAAGGGATTAGCACGACTCACGTGATCATCACGATATTACCGGCGTCCGAGAAAGACGTTGTACGCTTGTTCGCGTCAGCCTCGAGTACGGAGGAACATTCAACGAGCAACAACACCGAGAAGCACAGCGAATCGGTTGCATTCAATGTAGATCCAAGCGAGAGCCAAAACGCGTGCTCGAAGTGTTCCACGGCGGACGTTAACGTGGCTGACACCGCCTCGATAGAAAATAACGAGACGGCGTTCTACGATCAGGCGATCATCGAGGACAGTGGAACAAACGCGGACACGCAGAGAGGATCTCACGATTGCGAGGAGTCGCTCGTTATACCAGTATACGTGTACGACTGTTCGCTGGCCCTGCTGATCGACACGTTGGTCGACAAGTTAAAAATCTCGCACAACAAGGACATTTATCAGGATCACACGTTCAGAGTTGGCCAGCAGGAGTGCAAAGATTTCATCGAGCTGAAGTCTGATTGTAACTCAAAGCCATCGACCCCGGAACCAAAGAGCGAGGACTCCGACAATACTGCCAGTGGTGGGTGAAAATATAGTTTGTTGAGGTCAATCACGACTGCTGTCGTTCTTGCACCTTTGAGTATTCAAAGGACCAAATGTTAAGGTCAATCACGACTGTTGCCGTGCTTGCACCTTTGCATAGTTGCCTTGGGCGCGAAGCATCACCCACTGATGTCAGAATGAAAATGAAACTAATTTCTTGACTTGACTTTATTGACTATCGAGCCTCCAATGCAATTCTTGCTTGGGCAAGAATGTTGCACAAAGTGACTGAATGTTCACTAACTCTGAATGTCTAACTGTGAATGACTGTTCGTGACTGACTGTAACGAATAACCATTTGATGTGGGACTGAAAATGAAACTAATTTCTTGACTTGACTTTATTGACTATCGAGCCTCCAATGCAATTCTTGCTTGGGCAAGAATGTTGCACAAAGTGACTGAATGTTGTTGACTAACTCTGAATGTCTAACTGTGAATAACTGTTCGTGACTGACTGTAACGAATAACCATTTGATGTGGGACTGAAAATGAAACTAATTTCTTGACTTGACTTTATTGACTATCGAGCTGCAATGCAATTCTTGCTTGGGCAAGAATGTTGCACAAAGTGACTAAATGTTCACTAACTCTGAATGTCTAACTGTGAATAACTGTTTGTGACTGACTGTAACGAATAACCATTTGATGTGGGACTGAAAATGAAACTAATTTCTTGACTTGACTTTATTGACTATCGAGCTGCAATGCAATTCTTGCTTGGGCAAGAATGTTGCACAAAGTGACTAAATGTTCACTAACTCTGAATGTCTAACTGTGAATAACTGTTCGTGACTGACTGTAACGAATAACCATTTGATGTGGGAATGAAAATGAAACTAATTTCTTGACTTGACTTTATTGACTATCGAGCCTCCAATGCAATTCTTGCTTGGGCAAGAATGTTGCACAAAGTGACTGAATGTTGTTGACTAACTCTGAATGTCTAACTGTGAATAACTGTTCGTGACTGACTGTAACGAATAACTATCCTCCGAGTGTTTCCCTTGCAACCTAATTGGAAAGCGGAGGATGTGTTAGAATCAATCAGGAGTCTGATAAAAATTCCTAAACTGTCCCATAGCCGCGAGTAACGTTTAGTGGGATGGCATTGTTAATAACATTCGTTCTTAGAAACTATCTCGTTTTTTACACAATCCTTCGAGTAGTCCTACGTATTTATGACATGGAGATAATATCCCTGTGGTGTGGAAAATCTTTCCGCACTTTAGACTGACCTAGATGCATGGGGCGCCTTGTATGAAGGTTTGAAGTGGCCCTTGCTCTGAATCTGAATACAAAGATGATTCGCACACTTAGTCACCCTCCATGTCACAAGTGATATACGTAGCCTTGGTCCTAACATAGTTCATTGACTAATAATAATTTTCTGTATGACAGATCAACGGAGCCTTGTGGAACATTGCAAACAATTGAGCTTGGCTCACTGTCATTGCTACGTGGTTGCAGTTTACAAGTCGCTGGTATTGCAACAACCGCTCACTTACGACGACATGGAAGCCGCAGTGGAGCAATGCGAAGAAACATTGATTGAAATTAATATAACGAATTACTTGCGGTCTGTGTGCAGACATCTGAGCAAGCTGTCAGATAAAAACGTGCTAGACGAGCTGAATCCATCAGCGTGCAACGACGTTGAACCGTTGCACAACTTGATCAAGGAAAAATTCGAGAGGATAATCACGGTTGCGTTCAGGCCGGTTCCGGCGCATCCTGAATTTTATTACTGCTCGCCGTCCTGGTCGGAAAATGAAGCGGTTCGTATAGCGATCTGTTCCGAATTGTTCCGAGCGATTGAACGAATAATCGTATTTTAACAGGATCTTCCAGAATTTCAAAAGTCCGACAGCGAGGACGAGATAGAAAATCTTGTGCTTCATTCGATAAACATCGATGCGACGTCACGCAATGGAAAAGGCAAGTTGCAAGTCATTTCATTCCTTAACTTGAGTAACTCGAACGAAGTTCGAAACGGGAAAGGATGTTCCTTCGCTTTTGATCTTGCTTCGTTGAAAAGTCCCTCTCATCAACTCTCATGGGAATTATAACACTTTGCAAGCAAATTTTCTCTTTGAAATTCTCAACAAGTTATACGATACTCGTACTGCGTACAAACGTATGCCATTAATATGATTGTTAGCATATCGAATAAATAGGTAAAATATCAACTTATAAATAAACGTGTTGTTTATAATTGCACGATCAGGAAACGTGACGTGGCCAGGCAGAAATGTCAGCAATATGTCGAAAATTTCAAGACACGGGTCCGCGGACTCTATCAACAGCGACCTGCAGGAAAAGAGTATCTTCGGTAGGGAACAACCGTTGTTCTTGCAATTAAGTTGCTCTGTTCGATTCCAGTCTAGATCTGGCCTTAGTAGCATCCCCGTGAAATCCCTGCCAACGTGTTTCATGGAGATTGTGCGGAAGATGGAGGATTACAAAGACAACGACATAGCGAATCTGTGTTTGGCTGACTCGAAGATCACCTTGGACATCATTTGTTTAAATCTGCCAAGGGAGGTGCTGGAGATCAGTTTAGAACGATACTCCGGCTTAAGGGCAACGTCATTTTGCAGCGGTTCGCCAGTAGGTAGCCTGCGAACGGAAAGCGGAAGCAGCTTGGAGAACAATGCTAGAAACGAACTGTTCCAAGAGAAAATGTCTCACTTGCCACTGTGCCAGCATAACGCTATAAGCAACCTGAGGGACGAAATCGAGTGGCTCTTACAGGATGAAACTGCGACCGCGTTCCTAGACCAGCCCGTTATAAACGAAGACGCGTTGAACTTTGTCGCGAATCACGTGTCCGAGTCGACCGGCAGATTCAGCTGCAAAGTGGAGAAAGTCCCACTGTATTTCGTGTATCCTTCGAACGATAGTAAACCTAAATTCATAAGCGAGTTGAGGAAACTTCAGATCGACAAGTATTGCATCCGTCAAGAAGGGAATTTGTTCTACTTTGTGAAAAATATAGATCAACCGAAGGACGAGACGAAGGAGTCGAAAATAAAGGACAGTATGTACGATGTTCTGAAAATCAAACTGAATGCCTGGTCAACAACCGTCGGTCGAGCATTTAAACATCATTAATATATTCCAGATATATGCAGTACTGCGGAAAATCTCACGGAACAAGAGAGACTGCAAGAGAGCTCTTGCACAGAGAGCAATCTCAGTATACGCTTCAAATCACAGGGATCTCATTCCGACAGTAACGATCTGCGTGATCGTGAGAGCGAAAATACCGAGGATGGATGCAAAGAGTGTAACACATCGGTAAACAGATTTCAATGGTTAATAGATCTTGATAATCGTAAAAGTTCCCTACCCAACTTTTGGTTAATATTAAATGTTGAAAAAGATTCCGTCAGTGTCTACTTTCACTGCAGGTAAGCAACAACAACTGTAAAACAGGACATGGATTGTATTTTAAAATTGTGTTTTCGAAAGAGCACGTCGTATACATAGAGGCATAAATTACGTTGTAGAAGAAAGTGAATCGGAAAATGAATCGCGAATTGATCGTTTATATCGTCAACAGGTTCTTAGAGATCGTATCGCCCGAAGTGAGCAGTTACTGGCATACCCAGAAAACGCTGGTTGCTCAAATAAAGAGTACTTGTCGCCGAGTGAACCAATACTTGCTTTTGCAAAACCTTCACAAGACAAGCAAATGCTCGGAACTGTTGGAGACAGAGTCGAGCGAGGATTACAATTGGAAATCAGAGACGGCCAGTGAATTCGGCAACGTCGCGCAGAATCGAGACTCGATGCAAAATTTCACCCCGGGGATGTTTCGGTGTCGCGTCGTTTGGAAATTTACCTTCCGGCTGCATCCTCGATTGAAGACCGGCCCGGGAAGATCCGGTCTCTCTCGAGGCATAAAAGCTCTGCACGGCGTGCTCAATAGGTTTGCTGTTAGCAACCGGAGCAACATGTTCGTGTATCAAGAGAACAACAAGAACGTGTTCTACCTAAGGCTGCACGAACAGATCAGCGATGGGAAAGCATTGCAGAGCAAACTGTCGGAAAGCGACGAACAGCTTGTCGTTTCTCGGAGCAACAGCGTGGTTTCGTTGTCGCAGGTGAAGCTGAACGATAACGCCGCGACGAACGACACGAGGCCCAGAGTTCGATCGTTCAGCGAGAAGGAGTCGAACACTTTGAACAAAACCGAGGACTCGATCATCCTGATGGTGCATGGAATCTCTGACGCCGGGCCAGAAGTTAAACGCGACTTGGTGCAAGTTCTGCAAAATCGCTTGGACGACGCGGTGTTGGAAGTTCTTTCGATCATGCTAGCGAGAAATCCAATGTGCAAACTGACACCCGCTGATGTTCATTTCATCCAGCCGCCAAAATCGCCGGAATCCATCGTACGATTGAGCGTGCAAAAGCATTGCACCCGCTACATAACCGCCTTGGAATTTTATCTGCGTCAGAATATACTTCAGTTTCTGTACATACCAAAGTACACCGACAACAGGCCGGAATATCATTTCCAAGACTACTCGCAACGCGACGGATCGACCAAAAGCATCTCGGAATCGGACATCTTTTTGTACAATCAAAGCCACTCGAGCGGTAGCAAAGGGATCGCTTGTATAGCGTTGGCAATTACAGGAGAGCACGGCGAGCCAGTCAGATCGTTAGAAAACCAATTGCCCAGAGACAGTTTCCCTGAAACGATAAACGTGCAGGACTTCAAGATTATCGTGTCGACGTCGATTCGTGATAAGAACTCTGCGGAATCGCCGCCTCTGATCGAGTTTAAAATATGGAAACAAGGCAGAGTTAATCTGGAATCTCTGTTGCAGAAGCTATGCTCTGCGGTGAAACATGCAATCTGGGACTTAGTCACGGAATACAAATTCCTGTCGACCCCGTTGACAGAGCCGCTTGTGCAAGGTACGCAACAAGAAAGGTCCGCCGAAAAGAAAGACGCCCAAGCAAGAATAACGCATGATCTGGCGATTGATCGATTCGAGGCAGGTGAAGAGGGCAAGTTGCACAGCATTTACTGCGTGACGTTGTCAAAGTGGTTTCGATTTGCATTGGAGATTGGAGTACCGTCGGTAAAGAGGCACGAGATAGTCCTTACTCACAGGCATCCTATATCCACGATCATTACAGAATTAGAGACTCTGATACAGAGTCAAGCGCCGGATACAGCCAGCAGAGCTTTCGTTCTAAAAGACAGACAGCCATTTATCGAAAGGTATATCTCAAATGAAGAATTATCGACTGGACTTAAGAAGAATAACTATTCCGTGCTGGAAAATGAAGGGAAGCTAGACTTGCCCGTCTATATACCGTGCGATTTCAGTAAGGATGTACAAGGGACTTACACCAAATGTATTTTAATAGCTAGAAACTTTCATCAATGGAAAGCTTCGTTCAGCAGCACGGTACAGCCAGAATTACTTATCCCAAAAGGTGCTACCTATTTCACTGCTGTATATCTTTCTCGGATATATCATTTAAGCAACTTTAGCGCGAATTAAAAATATTCGTTAATTTCAATTTGCATACGATATCTTTTAATATAATTTTTCTTTGTTGTAGATCAAAAACTTTTGCAAAAGTTCAATCCTTTGATATTAGAGTCTAATTTCGTTTCAAGGCAACGAATATTACTTGCTGAGATTCGGAGTGACAATGTAAGTTGTCATTTATGCATGATTAAAATAATAATAATAACAACAACGTTTGTTTTTATTCAATCATTCTGACTAATTAATTATAATATGCAGATAACTCTCTACATGTACAATTGGTCGAAAGAGAAATCGGAGAAACTAATAAAACAAACTATAAATTTGGGCACGTGGCTGTCATCGAGATCAAACTTCTTTACAAACGTGATAATGCAAAAATTAGGCATATTCCATCATCGGCCGAGTTTCTCGAGAGAGCACGCGAACTCGCAATATCTTCAAATCATGGACATGGAAAGTCTCACAAAGTTCTCTGCCGTGCCCCACAACGACGGGAAAGATTGGACGAGATTGAACAACAGAACGCAAAATATAAAGCACAATCAATTCTCATGGAACGAAGCGATCGGCCAAACAATGCGCGATGTAAAGCCGAATAATTATTTTCACAGCAACATAGACCCGACCGTGAAAGCCGTCTGCGACTTGCAAGATTTGCGATCGCGCGAAAGGAAAGTCAAAGGTAAACGAAATACACGAAATGAAATTCAATTCTTCTAATTACTACTTGCTGCTACGTTGATTAAAAATTAAATATAAAACGGATCGGTCAACGATCAAAGTTTGAAGAACCACACGCTCACAGAATTATTTCCCAATTTTCCAGAGGATTTGAACAAGTTATACGCAATGTGGCAAAATCGTAGCGCTGCCCCGAATATTCCAATCTCAGTCACCGCTCTGAATACCTTCAAGCAATATTCTCGTTTAATTCATTTCTGTCACACACCGCTGTTGTTTCTACCCTCGTGGCGTCTACAATCTGCGGCTACGAGAGATCACTCGCTTTCCGCGCAGTCGTCTTTGAGCACAGGCATCAGCCTGTATCAGCAACTGTCGCAACAAATGCAGAAAAATCAAAGTGAACAAACAAACATCGTAAAGTGGCATAAAGAATTGTGCAGCTTGATGTTATCGGAATATAAGCAATATCTTCACTCGTTAGGTTTTAGCTCAGTGCAAATGGAAT
The DNA here is from genome assembly GCA_032399595.1 of Tetragonula carbonaria. Lineage (NCBI taxonomy): Eukaryota > Metazoa > Arthropoda > Insecta > Hymenoptera > Apidae > Tetragonula > Tetragonula carbonaria. The sequence goes on along the minus strand of JAUCRC010000011.1, from coordinate 4,025,681 downwards.
CATCAGATAAGAGGTAAAGAGAGTAAAATTTAACTGCTATTATTTAAGAAATCCGATAGTTTTTTTTAGATTATATTATACGTATGTATTTTCAATATTCGGGATTTGAATTTCAAACATGAGAGAGAGAGAGAGAGAGAGAGAGAGAATTATTTTACAGAATAATATTTATAATATTACTTTTCAGTTTCGAAGGAACAACTCAACAACAACAATCTTATTATCTTAAAAAATCAATGCTTGGCGGAGTATTGTTATTTGAAATTAACTTGTCACAACCATTTTTCATTGTTAAGTTACACATTATCGAATGCAGTCGACTACAAACGAAAGCGAGTAGCGCTTTAGTGAATCAAGTAAGTTCTAACTTTCTTATTATTATGTTTTTCACTATCAATAGCATGTACGATAAATCACGCGATGAAATTTCAATTTATTACAGTTTATGCTAAGTTTTGTGGATGCGTGTGACAAAATCAAAATTAGTATGCATCTACATTCATTTACATATGATTTTCATTTACGTTGCATACATTCGTATATAGCTGGCACTGGACCTTGGTTGGTGCAACAAGGTTATCATCTCATTCATTTTCTTGATGATTTTAACAAATATTATAGCAAAGCTCCAAACTATGCGAGAAATCTTATATACAGTGGTAAGTAAAATAATATTTTGCGTACTGGGCGCTGTAATTGTAACTGTAATTATAAGTTTCTCCTCTTATAGATTGATCGTTTTACTGTTTTACTTCAACACATCTTTATATTTTAGATGTAGTAACCATTCGCGATTTGGCAATATCAGGTCGCACGTTATATTCTTATTTATTATCTCATGAGAAAACTTATAACATGCGTGTATTTGTAATGAAAAGTGATCTCCAAGATTCTGAAGAAAGTGAATACGTTTTAGTAAGCTTAAAAAGCACCCCTTTGATCAGTTACTGCGACGCACAAGATACGAAATATGCTGACGATTTCGATGTTGTTCTTATTGTATCACATTTGGAGCAACCTCCACAACTAGAAAAAACTGAGATTACTTTGAAATACTATTTAATGTTAACGAGTAAGCGAGAATTATATCCAAAGAAAGAAGTAGAAAACAATAAACTCGGAAAATTTCGTACGGTGTACAGTGTTGAAAAATCTATATGTACTTATACCGAGCCTGTTACAAGCGCTTTAAATGAATCTTCATCGGATCAAGAAGGTAGACAAGTTTCAAATGATAAAAAAAGTGATGCTAAATTATACAGTGCTAACTTTGGTACAAATTGTAATAATACAGGTGCACCGACACCTCCGCCTGTACCTAATTCTCCATTAACTCAAAATGTGAATCCTCCGAGCATTTCAGTAAATTCATCGCCACACTTGATTCAGATACGGCAAGAATCGATTAATTATCTAGGTTATTACTCCTCGCACGAGCAACTCATGCAACAAACAATAATGTCCCAAGCAAATGCAGCTCGAATACATATAATGAATATGATCAAACGCGGAGCATTACAATGCAGAACACACCTTCTTTGGAATAAATTGTTAGAAAGTAAATCTACCATGAATTATAACGAATTCTCCGAACTTTGTTCTCTGGCCCATGTTGAACCTTTATTAAAGCTGGATCCAAGATTAAGACCATTTATTAATCAACCAATTTCTTGGTACCAATCCTTATCAAAGGTTCTACAAAATAAATATCAAGAACATCATAAACAATTCAATACACCAGACGGAAATATTACTCATCTACTAATATTGCATCCAAGTTTTTTCCAAGTTTTCATGATGTTAACTATAGATCTACATGCCTCACGAGGGGTTTGTTATCAATATTTTTGTTGTTGTTGTTGTTGTTTATGTGCCTCATATATAATTTCCTCATTTCTCATTTCTAGGATTTGTATGCAGTTTACTGTAAATCAGAAGAAATGATTAATTCTTCGTGCTGTATAGAAGATACGTATAATCTAATAGAAGGTTTTGTGAATGCTTGCTGTTTTAACTTATGGATGGGTCTCTATAATTAATAATAATTGCACATTCCAAAGAAAAAAGTTTCCAAATTGTACTTATAATTTACATATATAGAAGTAACATATGAAAGCAATTTCATTGTTTAAAAACATTATGTATGTTTTCATCGTTTGTTATATTATACTGTAATTTGTATGAAACATATATTTTTTCTAATTTCAAAGATTTTATATTTTTAACATGTTACCTCCCCGTTTGAAAAATGAATTTTTCCAAGTTTAAAAATTGACAGGGATGTATCGACATAGATCTGCGACGTCACAGTTTTTTCGTCTGCACAATGTCCAATTGATATCTAATCGAATTGTTCATCGAATTACTTTCATTAACAATGAATAACATTATATACGGCCAATCATGCCACTGTGAATTCTTAATTAACAGAACCAGTCACATCTGGTGACAATTCTCTTAAAGAAAATTATTATATTTAGTTGAATTCATTATAAAACCTATATTATATAAACTAAATATTGATTATTACATGTATATATAATTAATTTATTTTTTACTTGATTATTACATTATTTATTTTTTATACATTTACTGTTAATGTATTTTATACAAGAATTATAATAATAATAATAATAATAATAATAATAATACTATAATTTTTGTATTGAAAATTAAAAATAAATAGAATTGTATAAGTATTTTTTACTTATTATATGTGTATTCGATACTCAGTACGTACGAAGATATACCTGCACGTGTTACCGAAAACTGCATGATGTAAGATTATAACATAACCTACATTTTGATAATAAGTTTTCTAACTAGTTCTTCAATATAAATTAATATTTTTGAACAATAATGACCGTCAAAAATGAGGGGAATTTTAATACCGAAGAAGCAGAATATTCTGATCTTTATCCAAGCAGAAAAAAAAGTCAAAGCAAAATCAGCACTTGGTTTGACAAAATTACCTTCAACAAAGAACGAGAAAATTATCAAAAGTTGCAGTGTGAAGTTAATGTTTTTCAATGTATGAAAGCCAGTAAGTTCTATTTATTTGAAAAAAATTTTTATGATTTTTTCTACTTTAGGTTTATTATACAGTTATTGCAATAGAAATATTATCCCGAATATTTCAGCGGCATAGCAGTTAGCTGTTTTTTAGAAGTTAAATATTTTTCTGAAATTAGAAGATATCACTATAAAAGAGTAAAATTATAAAGCAAATTTAATATTATACTTTTACTTTTGTAAACAATCATTAATGTATATATGTGATTCTATCACTTATATTGTACATTATATATTGCATAATAATTAAGAAATTAAGTAAGTTATGAATTATATATATTTTAGGTCCTCTAATGAAATTACTATTAGGAGCACTGAAAAGTTCAGGATGGTAAGTAGCACATTGTGTGCGCGTACATTTTATTTTTATTTTTGAATTTTGGATTTCCAAAATGTTCATGGTTTTTTAGAAATCTATTTATACATAAATTTCATTGTACAAGAAAAAGTACAATTGCATTTTATAAGTTTGATTTGTTCAATTTATTTTATTTCATAAAATCTCTCTGATTTCATTTAAGTCAACAGTTTATAATGCAAGTATTTTCTTATTATTGATATTATTTTATTTACAATAATTTCAGTGAAGTTGAACTTGGTCGTCATATTTCATGCGAAGTATGTGACGAAGTAATTACTGGTGGTTATGATCCTCAAATGAATCAGGTATATATATATATTATTAGATATCTTTGTTTATATCAATATATAAATAATATAAAATATTTTACATATGAAATAAAGCATTTATATATTTTAGATTATAGTTTGCCAAAATACTGCTACCAGTAAAAATCGAGTTCATAGTACACTGGGTCATGAAATGATACATATGTTTGATTATTGCCGTAATAAACTTGATCTACGAAATTTAAATCACTTAGCTTGCACAGAAATAAGAGCAGCTAATCAGTGTCATTGTAGCTTTCTTGGTGCATGGGCTCAAGGAACTGCTTCACCTTTCAATATTAAAAAAGCACATCAGGTAGGACACACATTTATGGTATACAAAAATATATTATATATTGCACAAAATTTAATTTCATGCAACTAAAATATCACTTAATAGAACAAAAAAATATTAGAAAAAGTATCATACTACGAAGGAATAAATAGAAAACTGCTTAGAAAGATATCTAATAATATATAGTTATATTTTTGTTTTAGAATTGTGTTATAGACAAGGCTGTTAGATCAGTAATTGCTATAACGAATATATCGAAAGAGGAAGCAACAGAAGTTGTGATGCAAGTTTTCAATAAATGTTACAATGATTTAGAACCAATTGGAAGACGCATTCGTCGAAATTCATCGGATATAGAAAAAGCATATTACGATGGAATGTATTATGGATATATGGATTAACATATATCTCTTAAAATGTTATTGATTCCAAAAGGTTGTAGTTTTTTTATTGCATTCTGTAGTTTAAAATAACACACTTAGAAAATAGTATTATTTTGTTACATTATTTTAGTACTTGTCTCTAATGAAACTGAAAGACTGCTACTATTTTTATTGTTCTAACTGCAAAATGTATGTATCTAGCTGTATGTATTGTAATTATGAAACCACAGTTGATCTAACGTCAATATTTTATTTTTCATATAAAAACTTTAAACATTTTCATATAATAAAACAAAGATAAGATTTTTGTTGACAATTTTATGACAAACATATATCTCTCGTCAGTCCTTTCAGTTCGGTTTAGTGAAAGAATTATTCATTCGATTTAAAAGTTTTTGATCTTTACACGTACATAGAATATTTTGTATTAATAGAATACTATCTTCTATTCAAAGAGTAATCTTTCAGTTAGTTATATAGCAAATTGAAATGTACGAAATTTGCAATTATATAAAAGCAGAAGCATTACAGAAGCAAGTATATTTGTAATTTTAACTACTATGCTAAAAACTACAAATACTAGAATTATACGGTAGAAATGAAAAATTGTATTAAATGACCATACAATATAATTAATGTTTAAACTGATACTTCTTAAGTCATTAAGAGTTATAGTAATATAATATAATAGTAATATAATAGCTTTCAATATTATACAATACTATTAACAACGCGAGTACACACCTTATAATTATCATCAAATGTTATCCAGAACATCCTCTGCATCCACAATGGATACATTCTACTATCCTACCTTCTTCAAGTTTGCCTTTAGGTACCCTGCAAATGCAATTTGTACCAAAGTTGGTGTCTCTATGCTGTATGCAACGCAAGCAGCACAAGTTTTCGTATCCCACTTTCTTCCACTTTGCTATCAAATTTCTGTCTGCTATGTTCTCATTTAAGCAATAGTCGTACAATTCTAGAACCAAAGAACATGGTAAACAAGAGTAGGACAAATAAATAAATAAACAAGCTAATTAGTAACATCTTACCACGACTTATCGCTTTCCGCCTGTAGTACAAATCATATATGTATCTTGATTTTTGGTGATGGATTTTGAATATGGGCCACAATGATTCTTGTTTTCGTTTGCCCTCGTGAGGTTCAGTCTCGGCTGTGATTCAAATCAAACAGAATAAAACAATCAAAATCACATCGAGCAATATTTAATTCATACGAAAGATAAACATAAAAATTAACGCAATTTCACGACCATAACCTCTATTCTCTTCTGGAAATTACCTTCGCGCATTTTCTGTTCTAATTCCTCCAATGTTGGTTCGATCAATTCCCAACCATCTGGAGGAGGTTTCTTACTTCTACGTACTTTCGGCATTTTTAATTCACATATTATTAGAAATGCGAATTAGGTTATTAAAGCCACAAACAGAAATGCGAATTTAACAAAGCCTGTTTCGTAGTCCAAAGGTCTGTTTGTGTTCCAAAAGCAATGTTATTTTGTTACAATGGTGATAGAATCTTTTAACGATTCGACCTTTGGCGTTATGTATCTTTGTAATTCCAACGTTATTTTGTCATCCTAAATAGAAGTATTTTTCTGAGCATAATGACGTTACTCTTACCACAGCTTGCAAACGAGCAACAGCGGCGTGCCGGCAAAATACCGTGCGAATATTTATCGAACTCTGGATTATTTTTTTCTTCAGAAACGTCAATTGGATCCGATGTTATTTAAACGCGAACTCGTACGGAGGCGACGATACAAATTTACTAAAATAAACGCAAGTAAACAACGGCATTGAAAACAAATCGTTTCAATGTCAAAATTCAGAGAACTAGAGTAAATTCGTACTTTTTGCAAAGCGCCAAAGTCATGCGCACAGAATGTTTGCGCGCCAGTTCTTTTTGAATCAACGTTTTGGAACAACGAAATTTAATGCTTAACTTTTTACATTGACGTGAAATCAAGAATTTAATTTTGAACAATAACCGAGTCGAAGGAAACAGTTCTGCGAACGTATCTCTAATTACAAACGTTATCGTTTTAATCTTTTCTTCTAATTTCTTCTAACTTTTACTTTTCCTACGAGTACCGTGATGATCTATTTAAGAAATAAACGGAACGACGTGACACGTGAGACATCCTCTATCAGCCTGTATCGAAGTTCATTATGAATAGTGCATTTTAGCATAACGCGTTGTGATTATCTTTGATCTCATTGCCTGTAAAAAAATGATGAATGGAGATCCGAGAACATTAAGAGAATGCTTACAGGTAGATCTGTTCATTTTATACGTGCGTGAAGAAGAAATTTAAAAGAAAGCAAGACACTCCAATAAGAGTAGAACAATAGTTGTTAACCAAATTGAAAGAACATGATGGGTAAGCGAATCACATGTATCAACGTAGTGTTAATTTATCGAGTAAATTTTCAAAATTGTATCAATTTCTGAATGAACAATTAATAAGATTTTATTCTTGGTCGAGTGAAAATCTCGAGAGAAATTTCGTACGTTTATACATACAGATATATGTATTTTTTGAAACTACATTTGCGACTGCTACTGTAACTGTAATAATATGTGTTTAGACAAAATCATCAAGGCGATGAAAATTAGAATTCTAACATGGAGACCAAAGACTCAGTATGAATCGTTGTTGGCTATCATTTGGGCTAATGAAATATTCGGTTTGCGTTTGTTTGAATTTGGAGGACGTCTACGATATAGCTGCAGCATAATATATATTGGTGCATGCATCGTTTTATATTTTATCCTATACAACTTGACGTTAGGAATTCATTTGGAAAAATGGCCCGTGTACCAAGAGATCACTTATAAATTTGTTGTATACGTCAACATCGTAATTATTTTTATTTGCATCGTACTTGGACTTGTCAATACAGGAGTACGTATTTATATACAACAAATTACTATCAAAAATTCTTTCTTCCTCGTCGTAAATGTTTTCTTCCTTTTTTTTTAAATTTCGAAGCATTCGAAGGAAATTATCGCAAGATACGAACAAGTGGACGATATTTTAGAATCCTTTGGTATTGAGAAAAATTATCGAAAAACGTCGATCTATGTTGTACGAGCAACAAGTACATGGGCCATACTGATGATAATCCTTTTCATACTTCTTTGGATTTGGGGCGTGGCTGATACTGATATTACAGAAGCATTCTACTTGGATCTTCTAATATGTCCGCCAATTATGATCAGTTGCTTGATGAGCGTCACTTTCAGCGTATTTGTAAGGTAAATTATACAAAAACAAAGATTAAATTATAAGTTGAGAATTATCTGGACGAAGAGACGATGCTCCGTATTTCCAGATACTAAATTTAACTTTTTAAAAGCCAATGATCGAGTACATAATCTATAACTGATAATCGTTAGATCAATTCTTAACGTTAAGAAGCATTTTTCTCTACAAACAATTGACTTTTCAGGTATATGTATAAAGTATTATAATTTCACTCGTGTCCATTCTATCGTGCATCCATTTTCTCACGAAGAATTAATATAATAATTTAGAATTTTAAAAGGCAAATTGCGCAAGATGAATATAGCAATAAGCGAGGTACATCGATCATTAAATGTGAATGGTATTGATATGGGATACAAGATGCAGCAAACGGCACATAAACTTGTACTTGTAAGGAATTATTATAATAAAAATAATTTTCTTCGGCGTTTTGTTGAAATTACAAGGTATATTTGATGTCATTACAACGACATTGTCATTATAAAACGTTACATCAATAATATTAAGTCGTTAATAACGGAATGTTTTTCCCTTTTATTATTAATCTGTCTCTCTCTATTGATCTTTTAAAGGCAACTGCATTTTGAAATTGTAAGTATTTCGCGCGAACTTAATCAAATGTACAGTTATCAACTTCTATTAGACTTGGCAATGGAATTTACAGCGATGATATGTATACTGTATAATTTATATTTCGAAATAACGTCATTGACTATGGCAGAAATTTTACACTATAAAATAGTTATAACAATAGTGTTGCTTATACTTTCTAGTAAAATTATTATCGTAAATCATCAGTGCACTTGTTTCCATTGCGAGGTAAAATTATATATTGTATTATATATTTTCACTGTGACGAAAGTGATAATAAAGGTATAAATAATTCTTTTAGACAGAAGTAACAGCGCAAACGCTTCGAGAGATAGAAACCTCTTGCATAGATGATTCCATCAAAGATGAGGTAAAGAGAGATGCATTTCTATCAAGAATATTTAAAAAGCACTGAAATATAAATAAATTAAATTTATTATCATTATTATCACCAATGAGCTAAATTATCTACTCTCGTATCGTGTATAAAAAAATTTCTTTATACTTGATCTTGTACAAAGTGATCTCTTTTCCAAATGTTAACAGTGACTTCTATATTTCAACAATGATTTCAACAATGCTCTAAAGATACGTTTAGCAGAAAATTGATTTTCAATCGATAATTTCAGCTGCAACAATTTTCATTGCAACTCATTCTTCATCCTTTACGTTTTACTGCTGGCGGTTGCGTTTTTCTTAATAATCAACTTACAACGAAGGTAAATTGAGTATGTAACATCAATATTTATCGATTACTTCTAAAAGCGTAACATTTCTTTTCAGTTTTTTGGTACTTTAAGTACTTACTTGGCTATATTAGTTCAAATGAGTTCCACACCTACGCAGTCTTGAGGTCACAGTTTGAAGTAATTAATATTTACATCGTTATATCGTATCGTCACATTCGTAGATAATAATTATTTATTATAGCTTACGACACGTTATTGTAATTTAGTAAGTAAGCGAATGAATAACTGAAAAAAAAAGATATGTATGGATATCTTGATTAATAAAATAACTTTTACCTTACAGTAAGAATTTTTCTACAATAAAACTTTAATACGTCGTTAATACTTGATGCATAGCGTGCATATGACGATCAATAACATTCAATAATATAATTGCCATTTACACGTTTATTACTTCAAACATGTCTCAAAAGTTAATCATCAAGTTGCGATCAGATAACGGCAATAATAGACGTTATGAAGATTTCATTAATTCATATCTCTGTTAGATGTAAATTGATACATCGTTCCTAGCACGACACTTAGGTGAAATTACAGAAATTACATTTAAAAAAACGAGAATATTATATACGTGGATTGATCCCGATCTTGATAATATTAATTAGTGGAACTGTCGTATAGCTAGTATAGCTCACTACTGACTGAAGCATTTTTAAATAAGAACTTTCAACGCAAAGGAAAAAGTTATTCATACTCTATAAAGCATAGTAGAGGAAGACCAATAAGAAGCGAAGAAAAGAAAAGTTTGAAAAAAAAAAAACTCTGAACTATATCCTGACTTATATAATTACTTATATAGATATTCCTCTTAGTCAACAATTTCAGTGAAATTTTAATTAATTCTTGTAAGAAATATAATATAATTCTCATTGAGAAACAATTTTCCTTATTAACAGTTGTCTATTCGTCACATTCCATTTACCTTACACCGTTTATTCTAGTAACAAAGATTTTTAATCGAATCGAAAACTGTGTTAGCTATGTCAACTGAGTTGCTAAAGTTTGATTTATCATTAATTATAATTGTTATAATTCATCAGTCCAAGAAGAATTGACATAAAGGAAAGCAACGGAGATTCTGGGGATCAAATTCGCGCCGTTGAAGATTAGAAATATGTGCAGCCGCGGTAATTGTAATTATCTTCGGCCTTGGAAGTTTTATAAGAATCTTTTTCTTATAAAACCATCTTCTATACGAAAACCATGCCCTACGTCACGTTATTTCACTTTGGATGTACTACGACTGGGCCATAAGGATGATTTTCTTTTTTTTTTTTTCAGTCAGTAGTCCAATGGAGTTACCAAAGATAGAACAATCAACAAGAGAGTAGATCAACGAATACCATAAAAAATAATTTTACTAGCTTATTTAACAAGAAATTTTTCTAGGAAAAAAAGGGTTCTTTTCAAAACTAGAGTATTAAAAGTGTATTCGATTGAAATACTGATGAATTTTAATAAATAAACTTTTTAATATAATAATGATACTAACTGTGATTTTTTATTACAAATTTTGTTAACATTCATACATGTCATATAAAAATAATATTATGCCAAAAAGATATACTAGTAGTCTTGTCTGTTTATTACCACCTGCAAAACATTTCCCAGTGATTGATATACATGTGATATAAAAGAAGCTACTAGTATTTTGATAAAAATTTTGTTACCAATACAGTTACTACTACAATTATAACAACTACCGATTTAGTTGTCAACTGTCATAGTTATCGAGTTATAATTACAGTAAATAATCTAGCTAATTAAGCATGTTAATTGTAATGAACACATCAATAGTTCTCAGCCATTGACAATAATAAAAAAGTTTAAAGATTCTCCTAAAATGAAATTTTCATTTTTTGCATAACATAGTGGTAACTTACTAAGAAATACCCAATATCTAACATAAATCTAGACAAATTTAGAAGTGAAAATACACACTCTTTAGCAATTTACTTAAACTATTTAAAATGGCTGAGGTTTTTTTGTATTAAAAATTAGTAATAATAATAATAAAAAAGAAAAAAATTTCTTAAATACACTATACAAGGACACACTACACTAATATTACTCTACAAATTATAACGTACAATATTACGATCATATTGAACAAAAATTCATTGAACAAGAATATTCTGTTTTATCTTTGTTTCGAATATCGTTTCAACTTAAGATAATTATAGATATACGTATAATAAAATGAATGAATAGTATAAACTCTATGTAATTGTCTTTCTTTTTTGCAAAAAAATAAATTTACAGAACAAGTCACACAGCTTACTTTCTTACTAATAAATATCTGCATAAAATAATATGTATCCATACTACTTAATCAAGAGACAAATGAACACGTGTGTCGTTAGCTGCCAGTTTAACAAGTGTTTTTTTTACTCTAAGAATGGGTAGACGTGCTGCAGGTTTCCCATGCCAACATTCTTTCATTAATTTTCCCAAACCAGCCAATGTCTGTAAAATATACATATTATTATTTAATATTATTTAATGTCAAATTTTTTTTACATTTACTCTTTGTAAAACAGAAAGTTCTAAAATAATACTACGGATTACAAAAATAAAATATTTTCTAGCATATATAAATAATGAAAAATAACAAACACTTTACAGAAATATAAACACTTTATATCATTACGAATAATTAAATATATTACTTTGTTCTTTAATATTTTATATTTTGATTTGGATAATTAATTAGTTAATTAATCAATGAATTAAATATTTACTGGATCAGAATGCCATCTGTTAGGAAGGGGTGGTCTGTGCTGATCCAAACAAACTAATTTTCTCATTTCTTCAATAGAAGGTTCTTGACTATTAGAAAGCCACTCAGAATATGGTGCTGCATATTCCAATGCGACACCATTACTTAAACATCTTCTGCAAACTTCCCATAATATCAAGCCTAAACTGTATATATCTGCTCGCCTGAAGTTCTCTAAACACTCTGTGTTTATCCTAAAATATAAAAATATAAAATTTTACAACATTTTTAATTAACTTAATACATCTGATTTTAAATGTGTCATTTATGAAATACATTTTACAAAAATTATTACTATAATTTTGAATAAATTTTTAATTACAAACTTAATAATATAACTAATATAATATAATTGAAAGTAATACATACGTTTGCTCGAGAATCTCTGGGCTCACATATCGTTTTGTACCTTGTTTTAAATCAATTCTATCTGTAGTCAAACGTTCTTGTGTTACTGCCAACGCAAAATCAGCGATTACACAACTACCATTAGTTTTAACAAGAATATTTTTAGATTTGAGATTACGATGTGCCATAGCTGGTTTTCCTCTAGTTCCGTGAATCTCAGTATGTAAATAAAGCAATCCATTCACAATACTCAAACAGATACTGAGTGTTTGATGATGTGTTAAAGAATGAGGTGTACGATTTAAATAATCGAAAAGTGACCCCATTGGATGATAATGCGTCACTAGCCAAAGTTGAGTACAACTTGCTCTGCTTGTCATATCACTTCCGACATAACCAAGAATATTATCATGTCTTGATGGCAGCAATTGAGAATAAACTTCAGTCTCACGAGCCCAGGCTGCCTCATCTCGTGAAAAATATATTTTTACAGCGACATTTTCACCATGCCATACTCCTCTCCAAACTTCTCCACCAAATCCACCATTACCACCACTACCTAAGCATTCCACTAATGCTACTTGTTTAGCTAGTGTTCTTTGTACCAATAATGGTAAACCAGATCCTGATCCACTAGTTAAACTCCTTCCATCCAAGTATTCCTATTTCAATACATACAACAGTTTATGTAGTATTTATATTTAAAATATAGAAAGCTACAAAATAAAAGATACAATAGAAAAAAAAAACAATTTTTATATTCCTGAAATGAAAAGAATTTTAAATAATCTTTGTATTATTTCAATCACACCTATAGATCAAAATACACAGGTACATAATAAATATATATATTAGACAGATTAATCCTTATTTGAATTCAAATAACTACCGTAAGTAATATCCTATACTTGTACCTTTAGAGTACTATCACCAGCTGCAGTTGCTTTTAATTCATGAGAATGATACGTAGTAGTGGATGTTGGAGAAGAAAACGAAAAATGTAAGATAGATGACTCCATTTCAGAATCTATAACAAGTTTATTACGCCTTGCAGCCAACGTCCTTTTTTTACGAGTCCTACATACCAATAAATAAAACAGCACTATTCCAGCAATAATGCAGAATCCCACCATAGAACCCAAAATTGCCAATGTTAATTTAACTGCGTAATCTTCTTCAACAACATCTACGAAAAGGAATATAACGTCATTGTACATGAAATAAATATAAACAAAAATATAAACAAAAATTATACTTGTAACATCTACCTCCATTAAAGTCATGTAATATCGGAAATGGTCCGCCATTACACAAATCTGTTTGGCAACATTCAACATAATATTGTACACCATGTGGGAGTCCACTAACGTGTCTCTTTTTAGTAGCACTTTGAACGATACGTGGCGGTAATTGCTTATTACACAATAACAACATATGCTCCATCGTTGAAGTACATCCTCTACTTACACTTTCTGCACCATTTGATTCTTTTACTCTAGATTTCCAACACTGTGAAATATTAAAAGATATGTTACTTTTCCTAATGTTCTTGATGATCTTTGGTACAACAATAACAACAAGAGACATTACAGTAATTGCATTATGGCAGATTTGAGTATATCGGCAGTCTGGTCCGTCGCAAGTATGGCATTTAAAACGTTGCTGTCCAATTGAACTGCCATTAAAAGCCATAATGTCTATAGATTTCTGTGGTTCTCCACTTTCAACAGAAAAATCATTTTCTAATAAAGAAAGCTTCTCTTCTTCTCCTAAAAACGAGTCCTGTTAACCATTGAAATACATTTCAAGACATTATGAAGCATTATTTATAATCAATGCATGTGCACATTTGTACGCAATTATTCGGACGAACGTACGGAAAAATTAAACACTAGTGCTAAATCGACCAGCAAAAAAAAAGAAAAGAAAGAAGTCAGAAAGATTCAGCAACAATAAACACGTTTGGTATTAATACGAAACGTTAAATAAGAAGAAAAGAGATGTTTCATTCGCGAATTATAGTCGAAGTTAGAACAAAATATCTGTCTGACTGGAAAATATATTGCCCACCTGGACATAACTTGAGTGTCAACGACAATATAAAATATGTGATAAACATAAAATCCGCCATTGCCATGCACGTCAAAACATTGAAGAGCTAAAAATCAAAGTCGACGCTTTCCCAAAATTTTCTTTCTACGCGTGTCTACGTACAACAAAATTAAAATAACTTCTATCTCTACAACATCGGTGAAAAATTTAACATACATGCATCGGATTGGCGGTATTTTATTTTCATATTAAAAAAAAGAAATATCTGCAGATGTCGTTACCATCGGTTTATCCCGTTCATACGATACGTCTAAATGCGTATATCACGTGTATATATAAAGTAAAGCATAGCATATACATGTATATATAAAGGATTAACCTATCGCGTGAACTTAGCTCTAGTATATTTATGTCTGGTAATCGATATGTAAATTAAGAACTAAATTTGAAATTATCTTTATCTTTGAAATTATTACATGTACGTGAAATGCAAAATCTGTTGCACAATTGAACTAAATTCTCCGACGCGACGTTAAGTTTCGTAGTGATACACGTTTCATTTCAATTACCAAGTATGTAATTTTAATTGCTTCGTTTATACACGCGGGAATAAACAACGAGCAATTGAAAATGAACATATCGGTAATATTATCATTATTATAAACAATATTATCATTAAAAGTTGTAAACAATACTATTATATTTAAAACTGCAACTTTGAAACTATTATATATACGTGAAATGCAAAATCTGTTGCACAATTGAACTAAATTCTCCGACGCGACGTTAAGTTTCGTAGTGATACACGTTTCATTTTAATTAGCAAGTATGTAATTTTAATTGCTTCATTTAAACACGCGAGAATAAACAACGAGCAATTGAAAATGAACCGGTGTGCGAGTAAAATGAACATATTGGTAATATTATCATTAAACAATATAATATTATCATTAAACAATATTATCATTAAAAGTTGTAAATAATACTATTACATTTAAAACTGTAACTTTGAAATTATTATATATACGTGAAATGCAAAATCTGTTGCACAATTGAACTAAATTCTCCGACGCGACGTGAAGTTTCGTAGTGATACACGTTTCATTTTAATTACCAAGTATGTAATTTTAATTGCTTCATTTATACACGCGGGAATAAACAACGAGCAATTGAAAATGAACATATCGGTAATATTATCATTATTAAACAATATTATAATTAAAAGTTGTAAATAATACTATCACATTTAAAACTGCAATTATTATATATACGTGAAATGCAAAATCTGTTGCACAATTGAACTAAATTCTCCGACGCGACGTTAAGTTTCGTAGTAATACACGTTTCATTTTAATTAGCAAGTATGTAATTTTAATTGCTTCATTTATACACGCGAGAATAAACAACGAGCAATTGAAAATGAACCGGTGTGCGAGTAAAATGAACATATCGGTAATATTATCATTAAACAATATAATATTATCATTAAACAATATTATCATTAAAAGTTGTAAATAATACTATTACATTTAAAACTGCAACTTTGAAACTATTATATATACGTGAAATGCAAAATCTGTTGCACAATTGAACTAAATTCTCCGACGCGACGTTAAGTTTCGTAGTGATACACGTTTCATTTTAATTAGCAAGTATGTAATTTTAATTGCTTCGTTTATACACGCGGGAATAAACAACGAGCAATTGAAAATGAACATATCGGTAATATTATCATTATTATAAACAATATTATCATTAAAAGTTGTAAACAATACTATTATATTTAAAACTGCAACTTTGAAACTATTATATATACGTGAAATGCAAAATCTGTTGCACAATTGAACTAAATTCTCCGACGCGACGTTAAGTTTCGTAGTGATACACGTTTCATTTTAATTAGCAAGTATGTAATTTTAATTGCTTCGTTTATACACGCGGGAATAAACAACGAGCAATTGAAAATGAACATATCGGTAATATTATCATTATTATAAACAATATTATCATTAAAAGTTGTAAACAATACTATTATATTTAAAACTGCAACTTTGAAACTATTATATATACGTGAAATGCAAAATCTGTTGCACAATTGAACTAAATTCGCGACGTTAAGTTTCGTAGTGATACACGTTTCATTTCAATTACCAAGTATGTAATTTTAATTGTTTCATTTATACACGCGGGAATAAACAACGAGCAATTGAAAATGAACATATCGGTAATATTATCATTATTGAACAATATTATCATTAAAAGTTGTAAATAATACTATTACATTTAAAACTGCAACGTGAAATGCAAAATCTGTTGCACAATTGAACTAAATTCTCCGACGCGACGTGAAGTTTCGTAGTGATACACGTTTCATTTCAATTAACAAGTATGTAATTTTAATTGCTTCGTTTATAGACGCGAGAATAAACAACGAGCAATTGAAAATGAACATATCGGTAATATTGTCATTATTAAACAATATTATAATTAAAAGTTGTAAATAATACTATCACATTTAAAACTGCAATTATTATATATACGTGAAATGCAAAATCTGTTGCACAATTGAACTAAATTCTCCGACGCGACGTTAAGTTTCGTAGTAATACACGTTTCATTTTAATTAGCAAGTATGTAATTTTAATTGCTTCATTTATACACGCGAGAATAAACAACGAGCAATTGAAAATGAACCGGTGTGCGAGTAAAATGAACATTCGGTAATATTATTATTATTAAACAATATTATCATTAAAAGTTGTAAATAATACTATTACATTTAAAACTGCAACTTTTATTTAATATTTAATAGACGTAATAGAAACGGTACATCAAATATCACTAACGTGCCATGCGTATAATGCCATCAGTAACAATATGTGTTTAAGCGTCTCATCGAACGGAGTTCGTGACATAGTTCTAGTCATTCAAGAAAAAATTCAAGATTACGCTTGACTATTGATGGCAGTTTGGTATCTTAATATTAAATATTCGGCGACCAGGATCATATTTTCGATGTTGCGATGCAATCCGTGCAGGTGTCTTTTGAAAGATCGTGCAGCGACGGTAACACTATCTTCGTTCTCCGCTTCAGGATCATTCTCAGTTACAATATCAATATCAAATTCCGAATTGTAAGAAGCGCAGACGCTTTGCACGCTGTGCATCGACGTACCACTCGAATTCCTAGCGCGTATAAACTTTCCCAACAACGCGGGATCCTTCTCTAAATTTTGAACGCTGTTCGCATGGTCCTGCGACCATAACACCTCGACCTTGATCTGATTGATAATGTTATAAATGCGATACAAGTCGACGTTAGCCAACGTTGCTCTAACGACAGAACTACGTTTGCCTTCCAATTGAAGTTTATCCAGCGAGTCGCCTACAGTTAAGTCTAGAAGCCGACTGGGAATTAAAATCGTATCCTCCATCTCGCGCACTGTTCGAATAAATCGTTCCATACTGTTCAATATAGATGTATTGCTAAATGCCTCGTCGGTAACGTCGTGCTTGATTAATCTTTGAGGATTTGCCCTAAAACAGAAACGAGACGTCACCAAACATACTTTTATACTCCACTTTTTTATTTGCGTGCCGGATTAACAGTACACGCACGATATATCTCGACGCTTTGTAAGCCATGTTTTTTTTCCAAAATTTCAAAGCACAGGACGATGATTACCGCGCGATTGTTGGATGATAATGCAATTGTTACATTGAAATATCTTCAGACGCTGTTTGAATTATTTTGTGCGATTGAATTTATCACACAGGAAATGAAGAGAATGTCACGAATATAACAAATAGTGGTATAACATGTTTGGATGAAGTATTCATATTTTTACGTACCGAAAGAACTGTTAAATCTTTCCACTAACTTTTGAAAATAGAATTTTATCGTCCAATATTATGTATTAACATTCTACACGAACTCTAATTCTTTCATTGCCATCGCGAACTGGCAACAGTTATTTCAGACCGTATTCTCGAAATTAATAAGTTTTACTTATTAAAAAAAGAAAAGGAAGAATCAGATGAAGAATTATTACGTACCTTTTGCATGACATTTCTCTGCAATACGCCATAGATTAGACGGGAATAGTATCCGATAAGAACTCAAAAACGCTAATGACGTGAATTTACCAATTTCATTACTGCAGCAGAGTGATAAACTAAATTCTAATGAGTTCATTGAGTATGACGGACAATGAAATACAGGTCCCTGGGTCGTAATAAATATTGAGATTTGTTTCCGGCTGAAAGTTTCGGCTTTCCTATATTTTGACGGTATTCCTGAAAGTGAAAATTCTTATAGCAAACTGCCCACACTTGGACATCAGAATCTTTCATTTCATCAAAAATAGATTTCAGAGATATAAGAATTTGTGAAGTTATAAAATTTAATTCTGAATATAATACTGAAATCTTTCGCTCTACATGGTATTAATAGATTTACTCGCAACTATTAAGAAAGAAACAATCTCTTTAACTCGCATGTCATTGTCTTAGTAATAATTTCATCGTATAAATCTATAATATTTACCGTCGTTGCTTGCTTCGGACAATTTTTAAAAATCAACATGTACTGTAGTGCACGTGTAACAATTTCAAATTTCCCTCCTGAATGACATCTATCGATACCATAGAACGCACAGCCAAGTTCGTGCAATAACATAACAATATTGTGTTTACATGCATACTGACGATATGGTAGACGGTACAATGCTCGAGATCGTGTGCTTGGTTAATTTTTAATCTCTTTAATTTTTAATAGCAAGTGACATAAACAATGCAACGTTAAAAATAACTAGTGAAAGATAATAAGCAGATACAATCAAATTAATTGTAAGACGTACAGTCAATTTAAGCGAGTATACTTTTTTTAGTTGCATTCATAAAAATTTATATGACAGTAAGATAAATTATTTGTTTTCACTAGGGAAAGAACCATAAGCGTTACAAGAATCATTACATTAACATGGCTCTTGCAAATATATCTGGTATCCCTGATAAACACTGGCAACCACCGTTCGTAGCATTTGAAACAACGTAAATATATAATTATTACCAAACAGATTATTACTCTCCAATTTTAGTTTTTCCAGTTTATTAGTCTTGCTAAATTGATGGATGGCTCACGGAGTTTTCGAGATCTTTATACATTCTTTTTATGTATATCATACTCGTTGAACGTAGTAGTAATACTGGCATTATTTTCTAATTTCTCCACAATTTTTGAGTATTGCGCTGATATAAAGTCTATCTTCGCGTCAATGTGTTTTTCATTTCATACTAGTACTTTTCAAACATTTCTTGTTAATAAACGTGATACAACACGATCTAATATATGTTATAGCACTACTACATCACTTTTATTTTATTGTATAACAAAATGTCATTGACAAATGTTTGGTTGTTATTTATATCTGTTGGCATGTTTCTCTCTATGTATTTATGCTATTTAAGCATACATTAACGAATTCATAGCTGCCATTCTACCGTTGTTGGATTCCTTTTATTACAGTATGGGTGAAATAGTAATAGAACTTTATTGGAAACACGTGCCAATTACCTGTAGGAATTTTGCTGAACTTACGCGACGTGGTTATTATAATGGAACAAAGTTTCACAGAGTTATTCGAGATTTCATGATACAAGGTATTGTACTCTTTTTGCGATACTACATTTTTTCTTTTCATAAATCAATTCTTTCGATTTAGTGTATGTACACACACACACACACACACACACACACACACACACACACACACACACATTTGTTTGTTTGTTTGTTTATTTATCTAGTCATCTATTTTGTTTTATGGTTTTGTATCGTGTTTTAGGTGGTGATCCTACTGGAACTGGGAAAGGCGGTGTGTCTATCTACGGAGAATGTTTCGATGATGAAATACATGATGATTTAAAACATACCGGTACAATTAATATAAATACTTTTTGTAACAGTAATATAAGTATTACTGTTAATAATCAGTTTCCATGAAAAAAAGTTACGAGTATATAATATTAAAAAAAAAAAATTATATTGAATTTTTAGGCGCTGGAGTTGTTTCCATGGCCAATTCGGGACCGAACACTAATGGATCACAGTTTTTCATAACGTTAGCACCGACACAGTGGCTTGATGGAAAACATACAATTTTTGGTAAGTTAAATTCTGTCCATCTAACATGTGCAAAAATTTTTGATAATTTAACGAACTTGTATTTTTTTCTTTTTTGTCAATAGGTAGAATCCATTCTGGTATGGCAATAGTGAAAAGGATTGGATTAGTAGAAACTGATAAGAATGACAGACCTGTTGATGACATAAAAATTGTTAAAGGATCAATAAGAAACGCGTAACAAAATAAACATGTCCCCGATGATTTATATTTCTTTAGAATTTATATTTATCAATATTTTGTATATAATAAAATATTACTCACACTTTTGCACCAGATTCGAAGATTCATTTTCTTAATCATTACATTGCACGTACGAGTATGGTACATGTAAGTTTGCCATAAAAAAATATACATATATAAAGAACAAATACAACATTCAAACTCACCACGCTCGATTCTTTAACTTTCCAAACAGCATTCTTCGAATTTTATACTTGAAACAATTGTCATGGACATAATGTACCAGGCGGAATATAACTGAAAAAGATAATAGACTAATCATGATTTATGTAAATATAACGTTTGATGCGTTTATGTTTAAACTAAATATTATTTTTTATTTTATATTTTATTTTCTATATTTCTGAAAATTTTCGCAATTGAAATAATCTACTACCACTGTTTGAACAGAGATTAGATTATAATTTACCACTGTTTGATCAGAGATTAGATTATAATTAATTTACATGAAATAGAGAACCTCATATTATACGTAGTATTATCTTCCATTGGAGTAACTGGAAATTGATAAGCAGGCTTCTCGCTCCATGGTTTTTGAACTTTATCTGCACTCTCCACGGGCTGATAACTCAATTGCATAACAGTTTCCGCTTGCAGTGGAACATCCGACGGACGGTACATACGTACTGGTACATAGTTTTGAGTAGGTGTTAACGATTTAACATCATTTTCTAAGAAGGAAAGTCTGTAAGTAGTGCAACCTGCAATCAATAAATTAATGTTACAATATTACGAAAATATTACGATAATCATAATGAATGAGATTTCAAATGATTTACATGATCAACTTCAAACGTTTATTTCATATTGCTACTGTTTATTAAAAGAAACAAAAAATTTATAATATATACTTTCGATAGGTGAACACCCAGGAACAAGATTATCTGCGTGACGAGCATCTGGTTCTAATGGTATATTTTTCCATGTATAATCATGTTTCTGTGTGGTTACCTCTTGCATGGGCCCTCTACCTAATAATTGTTTATCACAAGGTGTAATCGGTGATGTTTGTTTAACACACCAGTTGCCCAAAAAACTCATCTGAAATGTTATACATGACGTTATATATGAATAATTTCATCGTGATTAATCATCCTCTGGCAAAACAAAGTTACTTGGGTAGTCGAAAAATTTAATTATTCCAATTCTGTATTTTGTTTGATCGTACCGAGTAAAATTTAAGATTTCATACCCGATGTACAGTGTCATGAGATAGAGGACAAGACGAGAAGTGAATATTGTCAGATTGACGAATCGGACTTTGTTTATCTCCCTCACAGCCGAAATAGCTCAGACGATAAGTTGTGTTATCATCGGTGCAACAACCAGCATTTAAAATATTATTGGTTTCCTGCGTCTTGATTGGTGAACGCCTTTTCTCCGAATGTGGCCAATAACTTAATTTGTAAGTTGTGCACCCATCTATCGGTTCGACAGGTGGCATATATTCATCCTTTTTCCATAAAGGTTCTTCCTGAAAGAGTAAATTTCTCTAAAATCCAATGCCTTTCTCAATTCGTGTGATTGTTCAATTTTTGATTCCGATTCCGAATAATGCGCGGAGCCAACATGTACACGATGAAATTGTAAAACAATTATAATTAATAATTATAATATAACGATAGTATCTCATTGCGTCGCGTCGTACAGAAACTTCTTAAATCTTATTGTTAGACTGCAAAATTGCATTACTCTCATAGGCTCGTTTGGCCAGTAACTAAGATTGTACGTTGTATGATCTTCCATTGGAATATCTGGTTTAACATATTTTCTTACAGGAGCATAAGACAGTGTAGGCAAATTACAACCGGACTGATAGTAACTCAATTTATATGTTGTATCGTCTAAAACATCAAATTTTGTCCTATTAATTTTAATTAATTTGCCACTATACGTGAATATGAATCTTTAATCTTTAATATTTAACATATTAATTGGAATTTACACATAACATTCTTCTTTAATATTTACGGATATTTACCGAGTAGCGGTGCAGCTGGACAGTATAAATTATTTTGCGCTTTGTAAGGTTCTTCTTGTGGTATAGCCTTCCATGTGTAGTCGTGTTTTTGAGTCGTAACATCTTGTATAGGACCTCTACCGAGCCATTGTTTTTCACAAGGTATACAAGGTGATTCAGATTTTACGCATAAGTGATTAAAATAACTGTTCTGAAGCAGTCGTATATGTAAAGTAAAAAATTGGCAAGTTATGCTCATATCCTCGAAGAGAAACTAACATCTTACTTTGTACGTTGTTTCGTCTGATATTTCTCCATCTCCGACGACCAGCCAATTTCGGGGTGAAATAGGATCTACAGGAACGCTTGGGCATTCCCAATAGGAAAGTCGATACGTGGTGTTATCATCCATTGGGATACCCGATTTCCAATAATACTGAAATAATATTTGTCAAACGAGCTGTAATAAATGTATTATCAAGGAATGAAGGAAATCTTTAAGAAGCTTTTTATGAATGCGACTGTTCTTCCAAATTCGCTGGTTCTTCGAGCCAATAATGTTGTATTTTTAGAATCTCTCAACTAGAATCCGGTGCTAATAATTTATTTTACCGAATAATAAGAAATATGTGGCATAAAGAATTATTTTAATTAAAGAAAGTTTCAACGCTTACGCGAACTGGGGCGAAGGACTTGGGTACTTCCGGCTGTACATATTTCTGTAAATAATTGAAATTTTTAAGAAAAATAACCGTTTGATATAAAAGTAACGATAATGTACTTAATATGCACTTACATAGCACGTACGTTGAGTTGTACAACAACAGCAATTGCAGCATTCATCGTGATTTATCTAAAGGATTAAAAAAAAAAACGATATATTAAAATTTTATTTGGAAAAAAAACCGACATTTTTACATACACTAACCTAATACTACAATAATTTTATTCAAAGTTATATTTTAATTTACCTTAATTTTACCTTTCTCTTCGATAATTGATTGTCGTTGTTGTTGCTTGTCTGCAAACCTACAATATTAGTTGTAATGTTACACAGTGTTGTTTATAATAAATTAAAATTTTAATTCAATTTGTTATTTAGAACGCTGTGTTAACTTACGGATTGATAGTACAGATCTGCATGGTGATAACAGTGTTTCATAGTAGGGAATAACGTTGTTTTTATAAAAAACTGAAAAAATAAAATACGTTTTCATTTGATCAAAAAATTGAAAAATATAAATATCAAAAATAGTGGGCAAATTGTATCAGAAATGGAGTATTTATACTTGGTGACATTATAAATGTTTTATATCACAGTAGGCTATGAAATAATATTTATAAAACATGCCATTTAATATCTGCAATATTCATAGGTCTGCATTGCGAGTATAAAAGTATAAGAGCACAAGTTTTCTTTGTTTTGTTTGCCATTCAATCTTTGGAACAAATATTTCTGACGAGATAAAAATCATTCGTCTTGTAATTCATAAAATCGTGGCATTAATTACTCGGAAATGCAGCTGTATTGAAAAAAAAAATAAAACTACTATAAATACCAAAAGTGAACATAATGAAAAGCTAGAAAATGAGCCATTTGTTGGCAGCTCCTTTTTATCAGCAGTTTGCCCAACCTTCTTTCTTTTCTCGGGCACGATGTCCGCTGAAACTCAACTGTCAAGTTTTTCTAAAAAAACGAAACTTAAAAAGTAACTTATAAATATGAAATAAAAATATATACTTTACAGAAGTTGATCCCACACAGAGACGATGATATCATCGATCTTAGTGATCGTTATTCGTTTACATGCGCTTGCTTGAGCAGTGCATGTTCGTTTTGAGAATCTTACCTCGCGATCAGAAAAGACCTGTGAAATTCGATAGATAAAACCAGAGACGAAGATATTCTTGTGACGAGGATATTCTTTACCTTTGATTTTTGAAATTTCAGCTTTGCAGAAACAGACTGGCCACGGAAAAACACGCTGATACTTCGTACCAATCTAATATGGCGCGTTTTTCTTATCGTTTCAACGAAATTGCGCAATAAGCAAAAATATCATTTATTTATTTAATATAAAATATGTCTGCCTTCGTTAGAATAAATTAGATGTGCCTTGTACGTTTATACGCTGGATTTATTAAAGGTCACAACCTTTGCATTTTCAGAAGAGAATGCAATTACCATATACGTGATTTTGCTGCAGTAGTTATACGAGTTAATATGATCGTATAACCTATATTAACACGAATTGTTATTACCCGTGATTCTACACTATAATATATAGATTTCACGATATGTGACCATGCAAGGTGCTCAAATATAATAGTATTCACTTTTAACTAATACTTCTCGAATAATTATCGCAGCCATACTTGAAAATGCAAATACAAGTCTAAAAATTATAATCTACCGATTACAGTCTTTACCTGAGAATTTCTGAATGAAGTACTCTTTGTTGCGCTTTGTTCCCGCCGAAAACTGATGTACGTTATATTTTAATGCTATAGATCGATCGTGAGAAATATCGATTATATTCGAGAATCACATTCGAAAATTGGCGCTGTAATCGTTAGCTGAAAATCTTTGCGCGCGCGTTTTGAGCTACGATACGTCATTCTGAATAATTTGGAACAAAAAAAATAAAATACTTTCTTCTCTAATCCTTCTATTAAATAATATAATTAATTTAACAAAGTGTTTGTAATTAATTTTTAAATTCACGTTTCTGTTTTTTTTTTTTTTCAAATAAACGCGTTTTAATATGGAGTCTTAGTTTTAAATTTCGTCTAATGAATTTAACTTATTTTTAATTTGATAATAATTTTCATATCTTTCAAACTAATTTCTATTGCATTCAACAAAATTTTTCTACTATGGATACAACGCGATCCGGTTAACTATTTCATAAGAATAATAATGTCGATTTTTTTTCTATTGACAATTAATTTATATATAATACTTCTGTTTATTGTAATAAATCGTAAAAACACTGCTTCTTAAGATTTATACTCCAGAATGTGGGACACGAAGTCTCGTACAATATCGTACCTAGTCCATTCTCACTTAATAAATAATTATTTCATATGTATTATTAGTATTATGTTTCTTCTTATAAGAATAAAAATTATACAAAAGTAAAATAAGTAAAGTAATAAGACATATTCCTTTTCCTGTTAGCCTTTAAAGATGGAAGATTTTCACTTCAATTTTTTGAGAAATTATAAAATAAAGAAAGCTATAAAGAAATAACTTGATATTATTCTGCTAATTTAACTTTTAATACATTATTTTACAATAGTAAAATATATTTACGTATATATAATATAATAATATATATATTATTATATGTAAAAGATACTCTCATTTCATTTATAATACCATTCATAAACAAAATTTTGAGATTCAAAATTATTAAAAAATTATGCTGTATAAAAAATCTTTTTCAATAATGCACTTTTAAAGATGCTCGTATAGAATACTCATAGTTTACATTCAACTAAAAAGATAAGACAAATTTGGAATTTTCTTGCAATATGCATTTTGAAAAATGTTATGCTGATTAATTAACTTTATAAAATTACTAATTTTGACAGATCTAGCAATCAATTTTACGAATGAAACTAAAAATACTTTATGCATTAGGGCTTCGTGCGAGAACTATATAATAGTTCTCAATATCATAAAACGTGAACATTCAAGCACACTTGAAGAGAAATATATCTTTATTGAGTTTCTGGAATGTCGTCTGCTGCTGTATTAATAATTCGTTCACGATCATTTGGTGGTGGTCTATGACGGCCTAGATGATATCTACATTTTCTTACTAGTTGAGGTACAATAACATTGTTATAGCAACACATTCCAGTGAGTAGAACGCTGAAGCCAATAAGCTAAAAATTAAAATTAAGTATGCGTTAATTTAAATAATAGTGAAAATGTGAAGAATGGGGAGAAGAAAAGGGAAGATGATTTTCATAAAAGAATGAAAATATTTAATGCATTAATGGGCAGCGTGATGTACGAATAGAGGTGTAAAAGTAGGTGATAAGATAGACAAAATGAAAGAAAAATATATTAAATAGATGTTGGATTGAACATAGGAACCTCAAATTATATAATTTTAAGTAATATAATTTTATGATAAATAGGAAAAATTTTAAAAATCAGTTATAGAATTTACCTGTAAATAATGGAAAGCTTGCCACCTAAATGCTAAAGAGAAAGCCCATATGACAATTGTTCGAATACTATCTAATATCATTCTTGTGGTAGCACCAATTTCTTTGGTAACACTAATCCCAGCAAAGTTAAAGAAAGCTATACTGAATGAT
Organism: Tetragonula carbonaria; assembly: GCA_032399595.1. Lineage (NCBI taxonomy): Eukaryota > Metazoa > Arthropoda > Insecta > Hymenoptera > Apidae > Tetragonula > Tetragonula carbonaria. The sequence goes on along the minus strand of JAUCRC010000011.1, from coordinate 3,998,725 downwards.
ATACCTGTAGATTAAAAAATATATTATTTAAAAAATAAATGTTTGACAAATAATAAATATATATAAAATAAATATAAGTATAATCTGCATATACTAACCAACTATAGCCATCAGCAAATGACCACTATTTCCAATCTGGATGAATGCATCTTTAGTAGCTTCGAGCGTTCCTCTCGAATTATCAGCAAAAGGAGGTGGGGCATGTATAAAGTTAAGAGGAATCATTAGAATACATATACTAATGAATCCAAATACACCTAAATAAAATATATTTTGATTAAAACATAGTTTTATGTACTATTAGGTAAATCTTCTGTATGTAGATCTTTTGTATTTCAGAAACATCGCAAACCTTCCCAACCAACTGCTTGCAACGCTGGTATATTCTGTCCTGCTACAAATTTTTCTTCTACCACCATTTGAACAGCTGTTATAACCTATGGTAATAATGTTCAAAATAAAGTAATTTTTTCATAAAATAGAAAAATATATAAAACATATAAAATGAAAGTTTACCTGTGCGCATATGATAAGTAGATCTCCAGTTAAAATGGAATTTGTGCTGACATCTGATTTTTCTATACTTATATCACTAAGCCCAACAAGAGCTAAACCAATTATAACCATTATTATACCCATCCATTCTCTACTCTCTAGTTTTTTATTAAGAAAGCCCATTGAAAGCACAGCAGTAAATATTATAACAGCACCACGAAACATTTGAAAACTGCTAGCATATGTCAGATTCAGACCAACATACATAATAGAAGTAGCACACGTATCACATAAGGCAGGAATCAGTAGAATAAAAGGATTAAATACATGTGATCCTTTAGTTAATGGATTGCTGTCTACAGAGTTGTCCTTTAATATGATAAATTTAATATTACTTTTTATCTAATAAACATATATATATATATGTATTTAAAAAAAGATACTTACACCTCTGCGACTATAATAACGATAAAGGACTTTAAATACTACAAGACACATCATCTCTCCGATGAACATAAAAGATGATTGCATAAAAGGGTGATTGAAACGCCTAGGCTGACCATCTTCACCCGGTACAATTTGTTGATCTGCATATCTAAAATAAAAATATGAATTCAATTAATTGCAATTCAATTAGTGTAACTTGGCAATTGCACTAATTTACTTACTTTACAGATAACGTATTGAAAGATCCAGTAACAACCATAAGTGATGCTAAAACATATTGATAGTGTGTCCACGCCATTTTTAAATATTTTTAAAATCTCTAAAAGCCAAATTTACGAAATTTATTAAAGCACAATGCGTTAAAATTACAATAGTCATTTTAAAATATTTAAAACGATAATAGTGAACAGAATGTGAAATGTGTGACGAAATTATATCTGTAATTACTAATTCAGCAGAAACGGTGTAACGTGATATGGTTTCAAATGGCAAAGCAATGCTATCACATATTCTTAGGAATGATTTTGTTAATTTGATTATAAAATGTGTTCTCCGTGTATCTAATATCTTTAATTAGAACATTAAAAAAGTGGTTTTGCTTTAACATAATATAAAAGTCACGGATGACTTATATTTCAAAGAAGCTATATATTTATACATTGATTGCATGTTACAAAAATTTCATATTTTTATATTCAGTCTCTCGAGAAATATCATAAAATTAAAAAGTCGCTTAAAACTCATAATGCTATTAGTAAATTGGAAGTTCAAGAATACAATAGTGATATGATTCGTCGTACAAAGATAAAATGTAAAAAAACGTCAAGTGAGAGTTATTTCAAATATTTCGACGTTCTAATTTAAAGAAATAAAAGAATACGAGAATTTAGATTTATCGAATGTAAATACAACAAAATGTCAAGCAATACCTTTCAAACAAAGAAACGATTAATTGAAATGTTGAAATACGATTGTCATCTATACAACTATTATAGAGATATAGACGATACTTTTATAACGAAGATTCATAAACATGCAAATGATAAATATGACAAGAGTGAAAGTTTGTGGAAATCTTCGTCAAAAATCCTGTTACGTGTATAAAATGTAATTAAATGCCTTTGTCATCGAATGGAGTTGGCGATAGTTCTTTTTAAATTTTTATACCGTTAGTACCGCTGCTGCAGATGTATTTCTCTTATCTATTATAAAAAGTGTAACAAATTCGAACTCATTGCACGGAAATGATAAAGGCACGATAAACAAACATCACCAGTTAATGGGTAACATTGCTACTGAAACTGGAATGAATAACCTGAACATATCAAATTCGTCATGAAAGGTTCTCAACTTCAACAATCTTCTATATGTTGCACGTTGAAGCACGCAATAATAAATAAATGTTTCATTGCGCTATAATAATAGATTTCTTTTATTATATGATAAAAGAGATATATATATATATATAATTATCACAGAAATACATTTACTTTTCTGGAATTATAAATGTGACGCTTATACAATTTAAAGAATACATATTTTAGTTACAATGCGTTCTTTCTTTCATGCTCGATAATGTTTGTAATATACAAAAAATAATAATACTAAAATTTTGTCGAATGACAAAAAGAAAGAACGTGTTAGAATTACAACTAAAAATATGCATTTAATATAGGCATTCTTCGAATTGCACAAGTTTCGCTTCTCGAATGAAACGCATAGAATAAAATAACGAAAAAAGTAAATACAATTATACATGCGATTATACAGATGTACAATTTTAGAAAAGCAAATATATATTTCTGTGATAATTGACATTTGTTTATGACTTTCGTTTGGAATTTGCTCTACGATAAATCGTCGTAAATACATTATTGCGAGTTTGAAAATCTCGCGGGAAACTAACAATCGCTTTTTAGATTTGTTGAAAACAGATTGCTTTATCCTGGTTCGTGCAAGCGTTTGGTTATCTGCAAGTCGTTCAAGCGAATCAAATCTTTATTTACACGTCTAGTTTTCGAGCTGTAGAACGCAGAAAATATGTGACTGTAAGAACAGTAGCTTGCTGTTCAAAGCAATAAGCGATAACAGCATCGTGCGCGTATTTTAACACTATCGGCAGACGAAAAAGTATGAAACTAAAGTAGAGAAAAAGAAAAAAAAAAAAATATATATATATGTATATATGTATATATATATATATATATATATATATACTTGTATTGCGTCTATCGTACAAATATACAAAAATTTAATACAAAACAATAATGTCATCATCAGATAATAATAAAAAATTATCCGAAGTTCTAGAACTTTTTCTATTGCCGAACTACAACATCGTTTCTACTACTTATCTCGATCTTCTACTGTCTCATATCTCCGATGATGTTAAGGAGTGTAAGAAAATTATTTCATAAATCATGTTGCAACACGTAATAAAGTTAGAATTCATTCGTTTCTTCTCTTCTTTTTCATTATTCTATGATGATTATTCTGTTTTTATTCATCGTATTCATGTATAATCTGTATTTCATCATCTGTTTTATTTTCTAGGTAATGCAAATAATTATGAAAGCTACGAATTATTTCAAAAATGGGTGTTAAAAGCACTGAACACTTGGAATACCGAGTGTCTCCCTTCTCAGCCTATAATTACATTTACATTGAAACTTGTAGGATTAGTTTCACACGACGAACTAAGATTTCATTATTGGCAATTTAAGAATGTATACGATAAATTATGCGATATCTTTAACCTGCATAAAGATGACTTACCAGTGTCTATCAAAATGGCTTATATCACAATGTTAATCAGTTTGATCAAACACAAAAGTGGTAGACAATGGATCATAGATTCTGGTAAGTAACATTTTTTACACGTATATAAATTATAATTAAGGTAACGAGGTATATACTTAACAGGTGCTTGGAAAGATGTTGTAAAGTATGCTCATTGGAATCACACGTTATATGTCACTCATGAAAGTCATAGATTTTTATGGCTTTTGCTCTTACATGAACAACAAAATGTTGATTTTTGTAAAGAAGTTATTTTGACAATGAGCGCACCATTGATGACTACTATTGAGTCTCAGGCACATCAAGTGCTGCAAGATAATTATTTAGAAGAAAACAAATTATTATGTACCACGTTAGATTTGTTGACCAATATCATTGAGAATACGTTGTTTGCAAATATGGATAATACGATACCCGAGTTGTGCCAAGAAGTCATTGATTTAGAAATGAGGATAAAAGCATTATTTGAAGCGTGTATTAGTACAAAAGTTTTGTCACATATTCATAAGCTATTTATTTTATGTTTGTTCATCCCCCTTAAAAGATTCATCAGAGAAGGAAAAAAAATAAAAGTTGAAACAAAGCAAAAGTTCTTCACTGATTTGAATTATATATTTCTGATGCTTCTATCTAAAGTATACATAGTAGAATTAATAAAGACAAACAAATTTTTAATGATATTTTGGAAAAAGTTACAATCATTGCAAGAATTTTCTTTCAACTACGAACATAAGTTTGAACATCAAATTATAATTCTAATGGTAAGTCAGATTATAACTGTAAAAGATTTAAATACTTTTTTATAGAAATATAAATTGTAAATAATTTAAACATTTTTTTGTACAAATAGATTGTGCCTGTGAGTTTATGTATTAAACATACATATAAAGATTCTGATATTTTTGATATGTTTGTTTCTAAAATGTTTGATGTAACGTGTGTACCTATACAAAGATTGGGATATAATATAAGAGATGTTGTACTGAAAAATCATGTACCTTTAGCACAGATTGCAAAAATAAATATTGACTTGCTCATAGAAATAACAGATATCATGGATAGGGTATGTATAATAAAAATTTCTTGTAATAATGTTATATTATTATCAACATATATGTAATAATTCTATATACATATGTGTGTATATATATATATATATATATATATATATATATGTATTCTCATATCAGGATATTGCAGTTATTGTATTTCAAGCACTATGTCACGTATTAAAAAACTGTGTACCAGATACATGTAATGAAACTCTAGATAATATGACTAATGCAATACACTTGGAAAACGTATCAAGAAAACAAATACATAAATTTCCCTTAGAAGGAGATCCTATAGTTGATCATCCTACATTATTATTATCACTTCTAAATGGTTTAGCAATCATGACAGAGAAGTTTAAATTAAAATGGCAAGAATGTGTAGAAACTATATGTTTATTGTCATTAGGTCAAGAAATTTTAAATCATCCTGGAACATTACCTATAGTAAGTTTAAACATATAAAATGATTTGTAATTTGTTTTCATTATAAACATGTTTAAATTTTGTTTTCAGATTTGCGTGAAAGCTTTAAAAATATGTAAGTTAGCAATCCAGAATTTTATGTCACCCAATTTAGTACTGTTAACTGAAACAGACAGTCATATGAAAGAGATCGGACCAACATTGTTTAAAAGATTACATGATGTAAATTGGGAAGTAAGGGATAGTGTATTGGAAACCTTAAATACTATAGCTGTAATATCAGAGGACAGTAAGTAATTATTATAGTAAGTGTTATTTCAATATATAACATATATAAATATTTGTAGAATATCCAACGTTCCAAGAATATTTATTGGCAAATGAGTTTTTACAACTAGCAGTTGAAATTGCTAAGACAGACAGTGAAAGCTATGCTCGGGCATCTGCTTTAGTATTTCTTTCGACAACCGTTCGTATAAATAAATTATGGGAAGAAAAATTGTCGCAATTTGATTTACCAGTACGTGTGGTTAAGACACATAATATAATTTTCGATTAATGTTTAAAAATAAAACAATATTTTTGTAGAATACCTTTATTCCAGAATACTGCAATAACTCTGCTCAACAATGAGAGCGAGGGCATAGTCAGAAAGGAAACAGTAATTTTATTGAAGGAATTATACGTACATCGTAAATGGCCGTGAGTAATGTTGTGCAAAACGCTACTGTCAATTATTCCAATATTATTGATGATGTAATTATTATTTAGAAAAAATATCATCGATTCAATGATATTGACAATGGCAAAAACTGCTGTGCTTGATCTTCATTGGGAAGTAAAGATAAGCGCTCTGGAATATTGGAATCACGTTATAACATTGCATTTATCTGATCAAGGTGTGCTCGATGGTCATTTCCCGAAAGTAACATTTTCAAAAGAACACAGGAAAATTGTATCTTTAAACGAAACTGAGATAAAACGAAGGCTCAATAAAGCATTAGATGAATTAGCAAAACAAAATTGCTTGGGTGTAAGTAAATTTATATAATATATGTACTTCTTCATCGATAAGTCATATTTTGCGTTGCATTTTTAGGTCCTTTTGGTTACTTTAGAAGATAGCGATTTTGAAGTGTGCAAAATGTCGGCAGCTATAATAAACAAATTAAAAACATTCCTTTTAAAATACAAACTTAACGAACCTTTACCAGCGTTGCCTTTACCCAAAGATAGTGCTATCATGGATGCCTCTTACGTTAAATACGAATCGCTGACTAATGATGTTCCAATTCTGACTAATGCAAGTTCCAATTGTGAGACGCTCAATAATTCTAATAATGTGATCGAGGAAATTCTAGACGTTAACGATGCAAGTCTACTTGCTTCTATTTACAACAATTCTAGCGTCGATAGTAAACCGCAAAAATCAGAGAAGAAAACATTTCAATATATTTCTTGTGTGACCAGGCAAATTTTTCTCCAAACAATTTTTGATATGAATATCGATGCATATATTGAAGAGAAAGATCGATGGCTAGCTACATATACCACGGGTTTTGATTCAGTATTGGATGATATATTAACGATGTACAAAAAAGAAGATGTTAATTCAATGGACTGTTATTAATCAAGTATAAATTACTTAAAAATTTAGATTTTATTTCTATACAAGTACGAGTATGGTATCCAAGTTTCTGAGTTTATAAAAAGTTAAGATTTTGCGGGATACATCGCATCATGATCAAAATAAGATTATATCATGAATTTTGTAATTCACAAAATTTTATTAGAAGTACATTTACATCTTACATAGAAAAATTTACAATTTACTTTCTGATAAGATTTGAGTAATAAAAATAAAACGAAATTTTCATGCATTACTTATCTATAGCATATATGAATGAACATTTATGTAACATATGACAAAACATATTAAAATTGTTGTACAAATTGTTTACATATATATAAAACATTTTTGTTAATAAAAACGAAATAAAAAATTTTTTTTTACATTGATATTCATACTTAAATCTGGAAAGTAATAAACTTAATTTAAGAACTAATGGAATTTTGAATATAAAAAAATTATTATTTACATTATTTATACCTCATTCAGTCTTCATATTTCTCTGTATAATTAAAATGCGGCATATGTTTTCTTTAAAGAAAATTTGCAATGTCAATTTCTACTGATCGAGGATAAACATTTTTTTCATCAGCAGACATTTCTTGTTCATCACCACTTACACTAATGATAGAATTCCAAGGAGAATTATTGCATGATGAATAGTACGTTAAAACACTGTTATCTGCGTCGGTGTTAACAATTTTTAATGATGTAACCTCAGCTTTGTCCGTATCTTTTATTTCAGTTTTTATCTTTGATGAAAGAAATTCTTTATTAGTATTGGTATTATTAGTAGTACTGGTAACTGAATCTGTATGATTCCAAAATGAAGTCGTTGCTATTTGGCAAGGCTCGGTTTTTATCTCTTCCTTATATTCATTCTTTACTCCGATAATCTCATCAATTTGATTTCTTGTTAATAAAGTTTTTGTTAAAAGATCTGTTTCTTTCGTACCTGTTATATGTTTCGTTATATGTTTTTTCTTTCTTCCTCTACGTTTTTTTCTACTCTTACTTAAATCCCAACAAAGACTTTCAGTGATATTAAAAAAGTCCTCGTCATTTATTTCCTTCCTTTGATATAATTCACGTTCCCAAGCGATAAATTGACTACAGTTTATAGAACAATTGTCATGGGTGAATTTTCTTGGTGAATTCATCACTTTATTTTTATACTTATATTTTGATTCAGGTTCAATGAAAACACGATTGCATATATTTTCATTGTTATTGTTGTCACCCACATTTATAGGTTGTAAATATTTCTTTTCTGTAAATTTTGTATTGTTCAAGATTTTGAAGCCTTGGAGATTAATAATAGTTTGCGATAACTCTTTTAAACTGTGATGTTCCATCTGATGTTTATGTAAGTCCACAACACTAGCATTTGAGTGATGACAAATAATGCATTCATAGAACACAGACATTCTGGTACTCCAATTCTATCTTTTCTTCAATTTTACCTTTATAAAACAAATCATACATAGATTATTAAAAATAGTATATTTAAAATGCGATATGATAAAATTCTTAATTATCTACTAACAAAATAAATACTTTTAAATACAGCAGTTTTAAAAAAAAGAAATAGTAAAGAAATAGTTGGAAATTTACCTTCAGAAGATCGTGTTAGGTTATGTCCAAAAAGAAAAAAAGAAATCCAAATAATTACAGACAACAATATTCGATTACACCTAGACGTAATGTATTTGACAACATTTATCACGTCATAAAATTTTGTACAAATGATAGAAACATTAAATAAGCTTACTGTAGTTTAAGTGACATTATCTATTCGCTATGTTCAGCGTCCACGTGAGGATCTGTGGTAGTATGCCTATGGTAGATGGTGATACGCGCGTGCACATGTAGATCGGTAATAACATGCGTGAAATGAAATATATTCAAAGGCATAAAATATAACATACGACACGCATATGTTAAATTATTTTATATAATTTTCTTTTTTTTTAATAGAAAAACGAAATGTAGATCTAGAACAACGCAAATTTTTATTTACAAGTGTGAAGTTATCAATACAAGTACAATTCGAATTGTATTTTTTTTTTTAAAGATAGATTAACAACAAACGAATGATAAATGATATATATCATTTATTTTTTTAATCGTTTATTCGCTGATCGTTATATAAGGCGGGATGTAATTTCTTCCTATAATAGTAGGGCAATCGATTGCGTTGCAATAAATGAGAGTGTTACACGGGACATTCCGGTGTGTCGGTGTTATAAATAAAAAAAAAAAATTGCAAAACTTAAATAGCCAATGATTAAATTTAGACTCCAACAAACGTACCGTTGCGTGCGTATCGGAGGCATGCATCGCGAATGTCAAGATGGTTCGAGATAAGTTTCGGTGACAATTCGCGTGCCATGATTGGCCGGCAATTGAAAACAGGCCAATAAGCGCGCGTTTTCGCGACGAAAAGATACGATTACACGAGCCGACGTGCGCATGCGTGCCGCATTTGATTGTCCTCGCCATAATTCGGCGCCAGCTTTCAGTCACGCGTAATCCTTCGGAGGGGAGTTATGCGAGAGATTTATCTCGCGACCGCTGTGAAAAAGGAAATAAAAGAAAGTATTATTTCGAGTTAAATTTAGTACACCGTGTTAGATAAAACGCAACAAGTGCAACGTTCACCGAATTGTGCGTGAAGCGGTTGTGTGCGTGCAGGCGCAATCATGTCTTTCTACTTTCGCGACCGATCGAAATTCGGCGACAGGCTACGTGGTAAATCTGGCGACGAACTTTTACAGGAGATTAAACAACAATTCGACGAAGATAGCAAATCGTTCTTCGAGCCTGCAAATAGATCGGGGCGGGACCCTTTTGAACGGCACTCCACTTTCTCAAGGGTGAGCTCTCTTCCCTCTGTGTAAACTTTTGTTATTAGAACCACTTTGATCGTGCGAGTCGAAGGTTCCACCGGATCATTGTTGAACTTAAGCTTTTCAAATGATCTTTTTTTATTCGTGTAAAAAAGAATAAAACGTCAAGCGTAAGAATGGTGCCAGGTAAAATTCGAACATCAAAAAGATATTACTACATGGTGTTGTATATCATGTATGCTCCACGTAATAATGTAATAACCTCAAAACTCTGCTTTGACATTCCAACTGTAAGATTCACGAAACAGCGTAAACTATCTGAGAAAGAAAATCAAAAATCGTGGCAGTGATATTGGACTACAGATACCAGAATTAAGTCAAAGTACGCCAGAACCTACAAACTATCAATTTGCTTGCTGGATAAAACAAAAGGTAACATCTGTATCTGTTGCTCGTGGGAATTAAGAAGGTTCGTCTAATTAATTCTTCGTCAAACTTCTTTTGGGATTATCATCTTCTTATCAGCTCTCGTTGTAAAAAGAAAATTTGAACGAAAAGAAAAAGGAAATGCAACGTTCCTTCTTTGCACGATTTGAACGAATGTTGTACGAAAATTCCTTTATTTATAGAGTGGCCCAATTTGCTGCGTCGTTTCGCCGGCATGTATTTAGTTTTCTCTGCTTGCCGGTTATTCTTGTCACGATATATGCCGGAGGCAAAATTTTCAGAAGGCAAAAGAAAGTGAAAATAAATACCAATTACCGATATTTTTGAGAACATCCATGGTACGTAAAAGTTCGAACATTGAATATATTCGCACTCCTCGTCTGTTGCACGAACAATGCAAGAATTTAGTATTTATTGCACCGAGTCACCTGTTTCGTATTGTCAACGTGCCAATTATCATAGTTCATGGCGGTCGCGTGACCGTTACAGCTGGTGGTCGTATCGGTATCGTGAAAACTTCCCAATTATCTTATCGTGTTCCCCGTGTTCTCAACGCGTCTCAGTGCGTGTTATCGCATATTACTGAAATGCGATAATGACGAAAAAATTTGCGGTTCGTTCGACACGGTGTTATTTATTTCGATTCGAACTTTGACCTTGGTTTCATGTAAACAACACTAACCGACCCGATTATTTCGACAATCATCGAATTGAAGCTGTCCGCATTTAACCGTTGCATCAATTATTGTATTATTTTCTCATCGACGATTTAGGTTAATCATATTTATTACAAGGTTAATAATTTTACTTATGTCAGTGAACCTCTTATTTCTAAATATTGAATTAATTATAGAGTGAAACATCCTCAGAACGAAGAACGCATGTATCAAATATATATAAAATTTTCATTAAAATTCATCTGTATGGACTGACAATTTTAGATTGCTGTTTGCAAAGATGCAGAGGAACACGTACTTGTGTTTCTTACTAAAAGAAGACAGAACGTGTAGCGGCAATAACAGTCCATACAGATGAATTTTAATGAAAATTTTGTATATATTTGATACATGCGTTCTTTGTTCTGAGGATGTTTCACTCTATAATTAATTCAATATTTAGAAATAAGAGGTTCAGTGACATAAGTAAAATTATTAACCTTGTGATAAATATGATTAACCTAAATACTAATATTTCTATAATAATCTAGAACAGGTCTATCCTATATCTTCGAAATCGCAATACGACTTTTTTTTTAAAATATCTAGATAAATTAGATTTAAAAAAAATCAAATTTACTGGAATTAAATGATCAATTATACTAGCATAGTTAATTAAATATTTTACTTGCAATTAAATATTTTAAACTCTATAAATGACTTTCCGCGAAATACCAATATAAATAAATAAATTGAACAAATGAAAGACGCTATACGATAAATTATAATAAATACTATTATGTATTTTAATCAGCATACCAATCTGATAAGCAAAATAATTTCTCTAATCAAATTTAATGGAAAGGGAGAAACTACATTACAGAAACATATTAACGACCAAAACATTATAACTGAGGGAACAAGATTGATCATTCCTTTATTAATATAAATTAATATTCGTCTGTTAGTTTGATTGTATATTAAATTTATTGAATAAAATTTTATATACATTTGATACATGCGTTCTTTGTTCTGAGGATGTTTCACTCTATAATTAATTCAATATTTAGAAATAAGAGGTTCAGTGACATAAGTAAAATTATTAACCTTGTGATAAATATGATTAACCTAAATACTAATATTTCTATAATAATCTAGAACAGGTCTATCCTATATCTTCGAAATCGCAATACGATTTTTTTTTTTTAAATATCTAGATAAATTAGATTAAAAAGAGTCAAATTTACTGGAATTAAATGATCAATTATACTAGCATAGTTAATTAACTTGCAATTAAATATTTTAAACTCTATAAATGACTTTCCGCGAAATACCAATATAAATAAATAAATTGAACAAATGAAAGACGCTATACGATAAATTATAATAAATACTATTATGTATTTTAATCAGCATACCAATCTGATAATCAAAATAATTTCTCTAATCAAATTTAATGAAAAGGGAGAACCTACATTAACATATTAATTAGAGAAACATATCAACGACCAAAACATTATAACTGAGGGAACAAGATTAATCATTCCTTTGTTAATATAAATTAATCGTCTGTTAGTTTGATTGTATATTAAATTTATTGAATGAAATTTTATATATATATTTGATACATGCGCTTGCTAACAGCAAAGGGATTATAATAACACAATAATTGCATGATGCCACACCAATAATAAGGTAGTTCTGAACTTATGACATTACATATCACACCACTGGCATCTTCTTTGTAAATGAACTGATTCATAAGTCGATTTCTGTTCATAGAGTGAGAGTAGGTAGTCTTATCTATCTATTGATATTGATCTATGGGAATGGAATCTATGTGAAGGAAGTTTTAAGCAGATTTCACAGGAGTAACGTGGAATTACAGATTGCTCGTGTATAAAAGTAAAAGGTTAATAAAAGTAAAAGGAAAACAAGAATTGATGATTGAAATGGAATTGGCCATGGTTTCCCTCCTTTTTCGTACGTTCTCGTTTCATTTGGCTTCGATCGCCATCTTGGTGCATAATGAACAAACAAAATCGATAAATCGAGCTGCCTTCTAGAAGAGAAATAGCATCTATCAGTGTTTGTTGATTCGTGACAATAGCAGAAATTAATAGCTGTCAACCGAGTTGGACAAAGAGATTCTTAAATGCACTAAGTATGCAGTGATAATTTCCTCTAATTACTACTTATTACGTGTTCTATGAAATTTCTGACTTTGTTCTAACGCATATGGAAATACTAAGATTTTCAAAAACAGAATTACTGTTTCTGTTCGTCAACCGGGTTGATCTACATTCCACGAAATAGTGTTTAAATGAAATGCGAGAGTGTTTCTCGAAAAGTAACGGAGATTCACAGAAGAATATTCGGCAGGCAATTTTTGTTTTTAACGAATTTATTTATTTATTTATCGCGAATTTTCGACAGAATTTCGACACGAGATAACATGGATACAGGAATGCAAAGATTCTCAGATCTATTTCAAATACTACGAAGTAAAAGCACTAAGATATTTGAACTAACTCGTTACGTTGGAAAATATATTTTAACACTTTACCGACCGGTAGCCTATTAATCGTCTATTACTTACCGCTATCGGTCGGTAAAGTGTTAATGGAATATCGGTGCTTACCAAATGCCGGCATTTTTTTGACATTATTTGTAGAAACGATATGCTCTATATAAAAACGACTTAACTTTTAAAAAGTCACGTATTTTTCAGTGAAATTTTGGAAAACGAAATGAAATGTATTTGTATAATACCTTTATATATACACCTTTATTTTTGTTTTTTTTTTTTTCTTTCCGAAGTTAAATAGAAATTAAATTCACAAAAGAGTTGAAACGAATTACTGAAACGCATACTCGTTATTTTATTAGACAAAGTAAATTACTTTCGAAACTTTAATTTTCAATAATTAATTTTCAATAATATAATTTTCATAATAATATAATTTTCAATAATTTAATTTTCAATAATCAATAATTAATAAGTTCTTCAACGAATCGTACTGTTCGAAACATGTGTCCAGTATGAAGGGGAATGTTGCAAAAGTCACACGCGCAGACAGTTCTACTTTTTCTGTTGTGAACTTTACAAACTTTGCAATATTTTAAAGGATGTTTTGTCTTTCCTGCATTCGCTATTTTAACGCATTTATGTTTATGTAAATCATAATTAAGTCTGCCAAATTAAGGGGTCAAATTTTGGTGTATGCTTTGTTGGTTTTAATGAAATCGATCTGATGGTGATATTTTAGAAATGTTCGTTGGTATTGCAGTGGATGTGATATTTCTTTTCTTTTTCGTTCTCCATTTTAGATTTACTTTATTGTTCGATTTTGATAAAAATAGGCTAAGAAAAATCAACAGTAAAATCCCTGAAATTTCTTAAATATCCGAACACCCATGTGCTTAAACTTTGAAATGAAACTTCTTCTATACGCAGTACCGACTAATGCGTTTTTAAATTAATTTTTTAATTTTGCGTTTGCACCCTTGCACGACGCAACTGAAGCTGAAATCAGTCTTTTCGTAGAATTATCTCTGTTTGGTGGAAGTTACGTTTTCATTTATTCGGATTTAACACTAGAACTACCACACCGGTCAAAATGGACTGGTTTGACAATTTTATTTTAAAATTTCTATTTCACGTTACAATTTCCTTCCCCCGCAATGACGATGCAATGACTTTTACAGTGACAACTAAAGAAATAATACAATGAATTTTATTTTATTTTTATTTGTTAAAATAATCAAAAGAATTTTGGTAGAAATAACTTCGTCTTAGACTGTCGGTGATATTTCTTTTCTTTTTCGTTCTCCATTTTAGATTTACTTTATTGTTTGATTTTGATAAAAATTCTTTTTCTTTTGATAAAAGTTCTAGCGTTGATAAAACAACGATCAATTATTTACCGCAAATATACAAATGACGAATTTTCGTCACGCGGACGAAAATTGTGTTAACAGATCCCGTAGTACGAGAGCCCAGTAGTTTTTGTCGAGTGTGCAACGAAGGAACACGCAATGCGTATTATAATTTGAGCTTGCCAGAGAGAGAGCTTGTCCCTGGAGAGAGAGAGTTCTCTCTCGTAGAAGCGTGTAGAGTCAGCGGCTATTAAAACCACCCCAATTGCATTAAACGGCCCTTGTAAGAGCAGGAGGGTGACGACGTACCGATATACAAGCACGAAATGAGATCAATATGGTACACGTGCGGTAAGTTTTCGGTAAATCTACCGTGGAAAGTGCTCAATCCACTTGTGTCCGGTACGAATGATATCGAAAGGCTTTTCGAAAGCGCATACACAGAGATTCGGCAAAGAATCCAGAAATAACATGTTTGTTGCCAAACGTCTGCCGTGGGAGATGACTTGCCGCTTACTCGCCATGCCATAAACCTTTCTCTCTGTTTTTAGCAATAAAACGTTTCATTGATCGGTCGATAAGATCGTTCCTTTGGAATGGATGTTACCTTTCGATGAAGAAATGCGACGGCTGAATGCGTCGCTTCGTTGCAATCCACTTTGGACAGAAGAATAACTAATAACACACAAAGATTTTACTCGTTAAAGATTTTAATTAATTGATCAATTCGGTAGACGTGGAATTGAAATTTAAATATCTATAGAAACAGAGAGTTCGAGCTATTTCTTTTTTATCATTTCTTTTTTTTTTTTTTTTGAAGCTAGAATATAAATTAGGGGTAAGTAAAAGAAGGAGTAAATATCTTGCAAAGATTTTACTCGTTAAAGATTTTAATTAATTGATCAATTCGGTAGACGTGGAATTGAAATTTAAATATCTATAGAAACAGAGAGTTCGAGCTATTTCTTTTTTATCATTTCTTTTTTTTTTTTTTTTGAAGCTAGAATATAAATTAGGGGTAAGTAAAAGAAGGAGTAAATATCTTGCAAAGATTTTACTCGTTAAAGATTTTAATTAATTGATCAATTCGGTAGACGTGGAATTGAAATTTAAATATCTATAGAAACAGAGAGTTCGAGCTATTTCTTTTTTATCATTTCTTTTTTTTTTTTTTTTGAAGCTAGAATATAAATTAGGGGTAAGTAAAAGAAGGAGTAAATATCTTGCAAAGATTTTACTCGTTAAAGATTTTAATTAATTGATCAATTCGGTAGACGTGGAATTGAAATTTAAATATCTATAGAAACAGAGAGTTCGAGCTATTTCTTTTTTATCATTTCTTTTTTTTTTTTTTTTTGAAGCTAGAATATAAATTAGGGGTAAGTAAAAGAAGGGGTAAATATCTTAGTCACGAAGAATGATGAAGAATGTCACTGAAAGATCCGCAGTGCGATAACCTTCTGACTGAATTGGTACGAAATATAAAACGCGTGTGTAAAAACTGTCAGAGATCGAATGGACGGACTATTTTGGATCGAATGGGTTCTTCATTTGGAATGGTGAGAGAGAGAATCAATGGCGGCTATTTTCAGTGGTCTCAGCGTCATCGTCGTCGTCGTCGTCGTCGTCGTCGTCGTTGAGAACGTTCCTACGTCTCCGAACATGCCGATAATATTCAAAGATTGAACATTACTTCATCATGTGGTTGAAGAAGATCACTCTACAATCGTTGAGTAAAATATTTCATTCCATATTTCCATCTTTGCCATGTATATTTTTCCTTCTTAAAAAAATTCATATCATCTCTAGCTTGGATAAAAAAGAAAGTGTTGTTCTTCTGCTGTCTTTGTTTTTGAAGGAGTGACGAAGTATTTCATGTGAAACTCTGTCAATATATTGTATTTCCGTGTCTTTAAAAGAGTGAGTCTTACAAATCATTTTATGAAAAATGAAATATTTCAGGTTCAACATCTGATACGTTCTTTTCCATAAGGTGAAATCTTGGAAGTACAATAGAGATCGTTTTGATATAGAGAACATAGTCATCCGTCTGATCCCTGCACCAATATTTACCCTGGAAAGATTGCTGTCGCCACTGATCGATTTTCTCTTATTTTTCTTTTCTTTTTTCTTTCGCCGCCATCGATTCCCTTATCTTGGATATGGGCGTTGGAAACTTTATGGAGAAACCGATGATGAGAAGTACACTGGAAAAAATATCTCGTCGATTCTTGACGAAAACTTAGCTCGTCTCGCTGTATGATCATTCTCGGGGACAATTTCTGATAAACAGAAATAGACAACATCACCAATGGATAAAACAAAATTGATAAAAGAATAAAATAACGCAGTATGGTAAAAATCAAGAAGATACAAAGGTCTCTTTGAGTATTGACAATTTTTTAATTTAAGATTTTGTAAGAAAGGAAACGGGGAAATCGAATGGAGATGGTAGTAATATAAAAAAAAAAAAATGATAACGACTTTGGCGATTGAATTCTGAGCAGAGTTCGGTACTTATTAAAAGTGAGACACCTCGTTGCATCCGCTACTAAAATTTTCACGTGATGACTCACGAAGTTATTGGGATTCGTCGTGTGTGGAAAGGGACGTCTTGAAAAGTGCTCTCTTTCTCTGTTTCCGAGAATTAAGTCCACGGACCCTTGATTATCCCTCCTATTTTCTCTGGCGAACGTCATTCATGAGAAGAAGCAGCATTCCTATCCACTTCTGCGAATTGTTCGAAGGGAAAGGATCGCGAATCAAAGGGCCGCGAATTTCGGAAATTGATACAATATATACCTGCCCCCGTGAGAACGAACTTTTGGGTGCTGTCATATTGATACTAAAAAATATATTTTCTGGATTTAATTGAGACAAATTAAACCAGAAAGGTAATCAAAGAGAAAGAGAAAGAATTATTCGTTTCCTAAAAGCGAAAAGGATTATGGCTATAGGAATTTACATAGATTGGAAAAGTATAGAGCGAGAAGAGCTTCGAGAGATTTGGAAGAATCAGTATAAAAAGTATTTGGAAAAATTCCTGCATGTCGTAAAAATATATTTTCTGGATTTAATTAAGACTGGATTAAACCAGAAAGGTAATCAAAGAGAAAGAGAAAAAATTATTCGTTTCCTAAAAGCGAAAAGGATTATGGCTATAGGAATTTACATAGATTGGAAAAGTATAGAGCGAGAAGAGCTTCGAGAGATTTGGAAGAATCAGTATAAAAAGTATTTGGAAAAATTCCTGCATGTTGTAAAAATATATTTTCTGGATTTAATTAAGACTGGATTAAACCAGAAAGGTAATCAAAGAGAAAGAGAAAGAATTATTCGTTTCCTAAAAGCGAAAAGGATTATGGCTATAGGAATTTACATAGATTGGAAAAGTATAGAGCGAGAAGAGCTTCGAGAGATTTGGAAGAATCAGTATAAAAAGTATTTGGAAAAATTCCTGCATGTTGTAAAAATATATTTTCTGGATTTAATTAAGACTGGATTAAACCAGAAAGGTAATCAAAGAGAAAGAGAAAGAATTATTCGTTTCCTAAAAGCGAAAAGGATTATGGCTATAGGAATTTACATAGATTGGAAAAGTATAGAGCGAGAAGAGCTTCGAGAGATTTGGAAGAATCAGTATAAAAAGTATTTGGAAAAATTCCTGCATGCCGTAAAAATATATTTTCTGGATTTAATTGAGACAAATTAAACCAGAAAGGTAATCAAAGAGAAAGAGAAAGAATTATTCGTTTCCTAAGAGCGAAAAGGATTATGGCTATAGGAATTTACATAGATTGGAAAAGTATAGAGCGAGAAGAGCTTCGAGAGATTTGGAAGAATCAGTATAAAAAGTATTTGGAAAAATTCCTGCATGTCGTAAAAATATATTTTCTGAATTTAATTGAGACAAATTAAACCAGAAAGGTAATCAAAGAGAAAGAGAAAGAATTATTCGTTTCCTAAGAGCGAAAAGGATTATGGCTATAGGAATTTACATAGATTGGAAGAGTATAGAGCGAGAAGAGCTTCGAGAGATTTGGAAGAATCAGTATAAAAAGTATTTGGAAAAATTCCTGCATGTCGTAAAAATATATTTTCTGGATTTAATTGAGACAAATTAAACCAGAAAGGTAATCAAAGAGAAAGAGAAAGAATTATTCGTTTCCTAAAAGCGAAAAGGATTATGGCTATAGGAATTTACATAGATTGGAAAAGTATAGAGCGAGAAGAACTTCGAGAGATTTGGAAGAATCAGTATAAAAAGTATTTGAAAAAATTCCTGCATGTCGTAAAAATATATTTTCTGGATTTAATTGAGACAAATTAAACCAGAAAGGTAATCAAAGATAAAGAGAAAGAATTATTCGTTTCCTAAGAGCGAAAAGGATTATGGCTATAGGAATTTACATAGATTGGAAAAATATAGAGCGAGAAGAGCTTCGAGAGATTTGGAAGAATCAGTATTTGGAAAAAGTATTTGGAAAAATTCCTGCATATTGTACAGCAAACATAGAATATAGAAACTAGAACTAGTTCTTATTAGTTTTGTACGATTATAATTTATAGAGCATTCTTAAGGGCATATGGATTATATTCCTCAAGATGGTATCTCTTTCCAAGCGAAAAGAAGTAATAAAGGTAGAGACACGATTGTAGTGTCAGTCGTGTGCCTTATCTCGTCCATCATTTTTATTCATTATTACTTTGAGTATGACAATGCCGGTGTAATGTTACTGGTACGATAAAAATTCTTCATGCACTTTCAGGAAGGTGTCTAACTAAAAGCAGTGTCCTTGACTTTCGATACTTTTCAGCTTTTATCCAGGGCCACGCCCTGTATCAATTACAATTCGTTATAGCCAATTCCAAACAGACGATATCGATTCTCATTTGTTGAGGATCCTCTTCAGTCTATTAGATTGTTTATCGTTTCACCTACAAGGTATACAAGAGTTAATTATTAAACGTACGATAGTTAAATTTCATTACAACTGTAAATGTTCTCTACCGAGGGTAGAAAAAAAGAAGTAACGTTAATTTTACGATCGAGATAAAAAAACGAAAGAGCGCGACGTTATCGACGCAACACAAACTGAAATTAGAAAAAACTAGAATACTCGTTGCTCGTTGGCATCAATGGAGCGTTACGAGAGTATATATATGTATTCTAACCTGTAGTGGGAATCTCCACTTTTCCTTTCACTCTTCGATCGCTCGATACACGTGCGCATCGCACTATGCTGCGCGTGAAATACGGTGCAGTTCCGTGAGAAAAAGTGCACACATTAATGACCACCTTTGTTCACGCTTCTCATATAATCGCGTTTAATTTGAAATGTATATATAGTTACGACTCGTATTTACATTCTGCTAGTGTTACTTAAAAAAAAAGAAAAATATGTACATAATTTACAGATGTATCCATAGACATCGTATCAAACTTATGTTGATCGAATCGAAATTAAACGGACACGTTACCATATAGTTAACATATATCGTACGATACGAATCACTCGATTGGACAAACCATAAAAATTGTCACGTGAGACGATGTTCAGAAATTTCGCACGAGTAGTGCATTTACACGTGGGCCTCGTGCGTGCAAGAATGCACACGTGTATACGTACTATAGCGTACATAGTATAGTAGAGGTTATGATACCCGTAACGGAATCAGTCCTCTACAGTCGTCTCAATGACGTCACGAAACTGCTGAGGCGTCGAGTACTTCCTCTACTTTTATAGTTCCCTAGCTACGCCATCGATCACCGTGGATCATCGATCGTCACTATCGATGATCGTGCGAGTGATCGAAATACGTGAAGAAAATCGATGAAGAAAACCGGGAAAACGAGTCTCTGAGATAGTCAATTATATCGAACAACGATATCGGTGATCTACGATTTTAGCGATCGATCGATCGATCACCGATCACAATTATATTTACCTCTGAATTTTCATGGCACGTGAAATTTAAATTTGAAACATAATGAACGTATTGTGAAAATATTAACAGATGTAAACAACATTGAAAGAAATTCTCACTCGTTTCTTTTAAAAATGATAGTAACTAAAAATAGGAATTGACCTGCTGATACATTTAGCTCGCTATTTTCTAGATGATGGAAGGATGGAGTTATCAACTACTAACTAGGTAATATTATATTAATAGTTATTTTTCGTTGTTGAAGATTGTTGAATTTATCAATCATGGTTTTCAAAAGTTACAAAATTGTTCGTGCTCGCAAAGCGTAACCGATAAAATTTTCTATTTTGTAACTTGCTTGTTGAACCGTTAGATGGCAACACATTTCACAAAAAATTGTTACACAGTAGTATTGTAAGTACATGCATATACACTTTGGTTTTAACCATGTATCGATACTCTGGATAAGTTTTTTTTTTTTAATTCTATTTAGTATTATCTTAATATTTATGAAATAAGTGAGTATTCTAATCTGTAATTTGCGATCATAATGAGAATACAACGACGTATTCCTTTGAATATTTTATGGTCAATTTACTTTCTCTTGCTTTTCCTTTTATATCATAAATCAGAAAAATGAGTCTGTCTCTCTGTATTTCCGATTGACGTATGCACGTACATAATTTTATTTACTTTTTCTGACTTCGTTCGGAATGTCTGTACATACATTCAGAATAATTTTCTCCCTTAATCGTTTCAACGAATCGAAATAAACATTTTTATTTTTTCTATTGGTACGAAACACGTAACTTTGAACTTTGAACTGCTCAGACAAAGTTCTGAATTCCATTGTAAATTACAAAACTTAAGAAAGTGAGAAACTTATTGTAGCATTAATCTTAGATTATTCGAGATTCGTGCGTTTAGAAAACTAGGGCAACCTGGCATTTAACCTCAAAACTAATTCCTCGCTAGGCGTTAATTCTCTCAGTTGCTCCGTGTAGCGAGCAGAAACAACAACGTTTTACGATTTGTTTCACACCGACATTACATAAGCAGTACAGCTGTATTCTTACACTACGCTTGAGAAAAGAGAAAAAAAGAATTTGTCGCATAGTACGTGTGATCCCTATTTTAAAATTTCATTTTCGTAATTCAGGTGTGAAGAAGCTCAAGTCGAGACATTTCTTTGCTACCGATATGTTACCTACAAAAATTTTACCATCTCGTGGCAATCTTTGAATAACAATCCGAAACGTCTGAAAGTCAGAATTAAGGATCGCGAAAGGATTTGAGAACGTACGATTTACTCTCGGTCGTTTCATGCGTTCAACACTGTGCAAAGCTCGCGTACATGTAAAATTTTAAAGAATCCGCAGATGGCAATTCGCTAATACCAAGCAATCGGTTACATAATCTCTATCTTGTAGAGGGCCGTGAAGTGAGTCATCTGTCGAGCGAATTGTGTTCGTGCATGCGCGAATCGACATGTTCGTCCAAGTGTGCGAGTCGGCCTGTGTTTCCTGTTTATTGTCAAACGCGTTATAAACATTTGAAACACCGTTGGAAGTTTCAACTCGGTTCTGCAGTGTTTCGAAAATATTCCACGTTGGAAAGCTGGACTCCATTGTGCACGTTATTGCATCCTAATGGTTATAAAGCAGTTATAATGCGATGTCTCGCAACGCTGTACCACGTGCTCGTTCACGCTGTTATTAAATAATATGTGGCGCTAGTGGTAAGTGATTTAAAAAGTTTCTTTTCAAGTTCGATTTAATTCAGCAACGTACGCAATTTAATTCGTACTGCATTTTCAAATCAGGGATATTACACGAATGATTTTACACGGCTTTGGCCATTTTTTAGACAATTATGTTTAAAATAATTATGCCTGTTAATAGCTGATTTTCGAGAATGAAAATCATGAATCGAAGCTCTTTAACTAATATACCTCGTTGTTAATTTTTTTTTTTTAATTTTTTGTAATTGCAAGATCGACGTATTATTATTAAATATATGTACGCACATAAGTTGTACGCTAAAGTGTTATTGTTGATAGTGCTTAACATACTGAAAATTTTAATTTTAATCCAAATGTAAAGCGAAAGCTACTTTTGTGAAATCCGGTAATATCAGAATATCATTTATTTTGGAATTTCGAATCAATATAAATTGCAATAGATTTTAAATAAATGTGAATTACAAAATATTAAATTTTTACATAGGAAAGAATTATAGAAATTTCGCGCGTAAGATTATAAGATTATCTTATTTCTACTGTGCTTTAACCTTTATACTTAGCATCATTCCAAAGGTATCTACGTTATTAATTACACCTCAATAACATAACTGAGTTGTATAGACATACTATGCTATTATATCACCTGCAGTCGCCTTAAAACGTAATCGTTCGACGTTCGAAGTCATTAATTAATCTAAATGGATATTTGAACTCTAAATAGATTATTTTAGAGTGCTAACTACATTAGAGTATTAGTTTTCGGGACGGGACAATTTTCAAGAAAAAAAATAATTTTGACATTTAAACGAATGGCTACGCAACCCAAGTAAAATTCTATTATCGCAAATTATTACAGATGAAACAAATGTAGATAGAATATAACTTTAATGTAATGTAGAATTTAACTTTAATAGAATTTTATCGTTAAATGTTAATAAAATTAGGTCACGACGAGCAAGGTCTCGGTTTGTTGTCGCATGTTGTATCTTGATTATAATGCTACGTGACGCCTGGTTACACATCGTGCAAAAGTTTTGGATCTGGGCCAAATTTTGCGATCGTATATAATTAATTTTCGATGGCGGACTTCTGGTACCTTATTGGTATAATACGATTGAGAGTCTCAAAACCTGTCGATCAACATTGACATTATCTGACAAAACACTTCCCTGAACGCTCGTAAACATTAATTATAGAATTCTAATTATATAGCCGCGAATCGATTTGTCAGGATTTTCATCAAAATTTCTCGTAGGCGATTCTTCGGTCGACACTGAAAATTATTGATGCCTCTTGAACATATCATATATGTATACTCTCAGAATCACATCATAGTTTCAGTAGCGTTTCTATTTGAAGTTCGACAAGTTGTAAAAATAAATCTCCTTATTACACATGGGTTTTATTTGCTAACCGCTCAATTTAGTTCCTATTGGGAACAATACGTGATATATATATTTTTTACAACGAAACGGTGCCTTCGAATTAAACGTGATCTGTTTATATTTATATCGAATGATTCACGAACGGTTACACGAAAGAAAAAAAAAAAAAAAAAAAGATAAGTCGAACTTTGAAGATAATAAGGTGATCGAGAATTGTGTTCCATTAATGATGATCTATCGATATGGCGCAGTTATTAGTAACGAAAAAAGAGAACGAGCTGACCAACTTTTCGGCCGGGAATACAAACACGCGAAGGGAATTCGTGCTTACTATAAAAGGATATAGGTAAACAAGTCCGGAGTACAGCCTTGCTCGATAGGTTGATCGTATAAAACGAAAAATGGAAAAACTGGACTTGGAACGAGCGATAAATCTTACTGAATAATTCTTGCTGAATCCCGTGTTAATGTTCAAAAAAAAAAAAAAAAAAAAAAAAAAGAACCAACATTTTCGAGATTGTAAATATCCCCTATAATTTGGGGGAATTTGCTTTTTCATCAACTTGTACAAATGCGAGTTTTGCGATGTGTTTTTTTTCTTTTTTCTCGTTCTTCCACGAAGTTATCGATCGATCTCGACGTTTATCGATGACCGTTCGAAAAAGAAGCGTAATAAGAACTTTTCGTTCTTCGCTTTGAACGTCGCGTTGTCATTCAAGTGCGCGGAAAACAAACGATTTCTCGAAAGAGCCGAAGAGAGAGGAACGTTCTAGTAGTCTCTGGTAGCGTCACTCGGTCGGTTCCGTAGGTAGTCGGCAACGCTCGACACAGCAGTCACGTGGCTCTCGATACAGCCTGCACACAAATATATTTAAGTCGCTCGAGGGGCGCACTGACAGTTTCACTATTGACCTAAAACGAGCGTGTTCGTGGAACGGAACGTGTGTCTTCAGAATTTTCTCAAGAGGGACACCTTTTTCTGATGCAGAACCTTTTGTTCGTGAGCGTGTGACGAGTGTGCGTGAAGAAATAGACGGAGTAACGCCGGATAGTGCTCCTGTTATATAACGAAAGCAAAACGACGAGAGAGAACACAGAAAGTCTAGAGTGTCGCTAGCTAGAGAAGATCGAAAGGGGAGAGGCTCTAAAGACAACTGTCGCACGTAGTTAACTCCGGTAATTTTGCAAGATTTTTAAGCAGAAACAAAGAGAACGAAAGTGTGTTCATTTTTTTCGTTTTGCATTTTTTTTTTTGTTAACACGCCGTCACTGTTCAGCGAGCTTCTTGGCTGATTCTATAAGAATAATATATAAAAAGAAAAGAAACATTTAACCTGCAGAGCGAGCTCTTAGCGACAAAAGAGGCGAAGCGAACCTTAACCTCACAGTGTGTGAGACGAAATAAAATACAGCGTATTAAAAAAAGTCGCATTCCCCGAAAAAAAAAAAAAAAAAAAAAAAAGAAGGAAAAAGAGGACACCACGTATTCTCGAAATTAGACACGGATTAAAGGGTCCAGAAAATGGACTCGCCTGTCATCGTGGACAAAGCATCCGAATTCGGGGAACCGATTGATTTGGATCGTCCGTTTTCTGTAAGTGGTGCCATCTCCTTTTTTTTCGGTCATTTCCATCTCGTGTATAAATCTCGCATTTAATACTCGTACGATCGCGACAAACACGACTTTCAATGTGTTACAGATAAGATTAAATTAATTTTTACGCGGCGCAGGATTATGTTCATTGACGTGTCCTGACTTGACGAATGTTACTTGTTCCACGATCGAACGTACACTCAAGTATCAGGCAAGAACAATATAGAGAGAT
This sequence comes from Tetragonula carbonaria, assembly GCA_032399595.1. NCBI lineage: Eukaryota > Metazoa > Arthropoda > Insecta > Hymenoptera > Apidae > Tetragonula > Tetragonula carbonaria. The sequence continues at coordinate 3,973,165 of JAUCRC010000011.1, read as the reverse complement.
AGTGTTGATCATATTAATCTACTAAAGCCTGTGATATGTCATATTACGCCAAAGCCTGTCAATCGAATCATGCAAATCTAAGTATTGATATAGCCAACTCTCGACGTTTTTGCAGACCTTTCCAGATCGTTTTAAAGTAGTATCACGTACCTATTCATTCGTTCTAGCTCTTTCTAATATACGTATATATAGATTATCATCAATTTATGTGAAATTCGTTTGCAATTTATTATTTCTTTCTTATTTCTCGTCGTTTTATTTTATTTTATTTTCTTTTTCTTTTTCTTTTTAGTAATAGTCACAATATACTGCCGCTGCTCTGTTCCGTGAGAAATTTGGATGTCATGTTGCTGATGTGTACACACACGGCTATCAATGTTCTCGATTCTTACATTCAACGTCGGTTTCGACCTTCTCTTTCGCGTTCCGCGAGATCGCGTGGAAGTTAGAAATAGAATCCGCGAGCAATGACGTAGGTTTCACCAACTCGAAAAACGGTGACTTGCGGACCCGTGAATTTTTCGCTTTCTCCGGACGAATCACGACGAGACGAACTGAATTCCTTTTAAACTGACTTTTGACTGTAACAATTTGCATGATACTCGCTACTGTTAGCTCCTGATCGAAATTAAGTATAAAATTCTTTTCATCCAATTATTTCAGAATTGTTGGAATTGATTGAAAGTGGGATGTTATATAGCCGTCGTAGTTTTATAATGACAACTTACACACACACACACACACACACACACACACACACACACACACACACACACACACACACACACACACACATATATATAAATAAAATAAAAAAGTAAGATAAAATGCGAGAATTTGAATTCTAGGTATAATAATTCATTGTACGTTACTTAACGTGTCAAAATGGTATATATTTCTTGTCGCGAGGCTTGTGTAGAATCTTAGTGCTTTATTTTGCCATTTTTTTTTTTTACATTTTATTTTCGATTTTTTCACCATATTTTTTTTTTTTTTTTTTCTCTCTCTATAAATATCAAATCCTAAATCTCTGCTTTAAATCTCCAAGGCATACCATCGAGAATTCAATCTGTTAGGATATTACCACGTTGGTGGTACTTCGACCGGAAGTTCTCAGCGCAGTGACGCTTCCCGTCGCGTAATACAAATATTTAACTCGACTCGGTGGTGGTGACTTCTCTGATTATAACAAGGCTCTCGAGTGTATTCTATCCTAGAGTAAGGTCCATTCCTCCAAAACACAAGCATGTTGACGCTAATAATAAACTAAACGGAGACGTTTCTCCTCGGCAACTCTCTCTCTCTCTCTCTCTCTCTCTCTCTTCTCTCTCTCTCTCTCTCTGTCGAGGACGTGGCTCGCGTTTCTCGCGACCAAATGGAATCGGACAGAGGAAGAGAAGAGAAAGGGAGAAAAAAGACGAAAAACGTAACATAATCGCGGTCCATTCGCTGACGAAACGACGCTTTTATTTCTTCTCGTTTACGTCCGGCCACACTCGGCCGTATTAGGCCTCGCTTAAAGATCCTGCAACCGTGAATGGTCTTTTCTTTATTTGAAATTCAACTCCAATTCATCCATGTGTCTGTTGTTTCTCCAAGAGTCATCCTCGATCTCGAAGTAACGGCACAAAGGTGAACTGTTTCAGTAATTGTAACACAACTGTCATTTGAAATACACCGATGCTCGGAGGATTTTTTTTAAATCAGAATCAAAGGGGGGGGGGAGTATGTGAAGACTATGAGAAGATCAGGAATTGTTTTAGCTTTTTTCTCTTAATTCGTCTTCAGTGATCGATAAATTTACTTCGGTTCATTTTTTTATATTATGCATTTTTTTTTTTTTTTTTTTTTTTTTTTTTAGTGAAGGAAGAAGTGAAAGCTACGTGGAATATATTGCATGCTACACTTTTTTTTGTTTGGTCGTAAACTGTGTGGTACGAACGTTTTAGTATTAATACTAACAGTATTGTTGACTTACGATCTTTGAAAAAAAGGAAAAAAAACAAATCTACTTTCCCAATACATTTCTTTCATGGTGTTCAGTGTTCGTGCATTTACATTTGCATTAATTAATAAATACGTAAGTTTGATTTAAAAATTTCACATTTCTATCCACTGGTGTGTGAATACTCACGTTTTACTTCTATTATACTTTTTTATATTTCGTGTTTTTACGTACATGTTGCTACTCTTCATGTTGTGATAATTCTACTAACTTCAAAATAATTCATGTATATTAAGTTAACTTGCCATACAGTTGTCTACACTAGCACTGTCGATCACTGTAGCTTCTCCTCCATCGTCAATTACACCATGTCTAATCGAGTTAACTTGTCATCTCGATATTATCTACGTATCGTGCCTAGCTTCTCGAAAAGACGATAACAGAGTATTTTTACCTGTGATCTAACTGGCTGCCCCTTTTCACGTAAAAAAGAAACCGGTTTCGAGAAACTATTACTGTTAAATACTATTGACGATGACGCCTTGACATGTGTCGCGTGGGCGTTATCTATCCATTGGAGAACGGAAGTGAAACCAGACTGGGTAATCCTTATCTTTTCTCGGTCCATTCTACGATCTATTTCCGGCATTCTGTAAGAAATCCTTGCACTATATGGGTCCCTGAAATTTTTTACATTTAATAATTTGTATCTTACAAGAACGTAGACTTTTCTTTTCGTACTTCTTCAAGTCTGATAGTATAGTCAGAGAAACTTGGAGCTAACCTCGTTTCTTCTTCTTTAACTATTTGTTACTACTTCGTCCCAGAGTTTCAGACATTTTTGCAATTGATTTTTGTAACTATATTCTGCCTAAAATTCTATTTCACATCTTTGCTGTGTCTTTCAAGATGCTGAGATGCTTTATCTGTTCGTGTGAATCATATAAAAATAATTAGTCTATTTTTCTATTTTAATAAAATTAGTCAATAATTCAATAATTAGTCTATTTTTCTATTTTAATAAAATTAGTCAATAATTCAACGATCAGTCTATTTTTCTATTTTAATAAAATTAGCCAGTAATTCAATAATTGGTCTGTATTTCCATACCGGCTATTTTATTAAAAATAATTAATAATAATTATTAAAGATAATTAATCTGTTTTTCTATTTTAATAAAATTGGTCAATAATTCAATAATCAGTCTGTTTTTCTATTTTAATAAAATTAGTCAATAATTCAACAATTAGTCCATTTTTCTATTTTAATAAAATTAGCCGGTAATTCAATAATTGGTCTGTATTTCCATACCGGCTATTTTATTAAAAATAATTAATAACGATTATTAAAGATAATCAGTCTATTTTTCTATTTTAATAAAATTGGTCAATAATTCAACAATTAGTCTATTTTTCTATTTTAATAAAATTAGTCAATAATTCAACAATTAGTCTATTTTTCTATTTTAATAAAATTAGCCAGTAATTCAATAATTGGTCTGTATTTCCATACCGGCTATTTTATTAAAAATAATTAATAACGATTATTAAAGATAATCAGTCTATTTTTCTATTTTAATAAAATTGGTCAATAATTCAACAATTAGTCTATTTTTCTATTTTAATAAAATTAGCCAGTAATTCAATAATTGGTCTGCATTTCCATACCGGCTATTTTATTAAAAATAATTAATAACGATTATTAAAGATAATAAATTAGTCTATTTTTCTATTTTAATAAAATTAGCCAGTAATTCAATAATTGGTCTGCATTTCCATACCGGCTATTTTATTAAAAATAATTAATAACGATTATTAAAGATAATCAGTCTATTTTTCTATTTTAATAAAATTGGTCAATAATTCAACAATTAGTCTATTTTTCTATTTTAATAAAATTAGCCAGTAATTCAATAATTGGTCTGCATTTCCATACCGGCTATTTTATTAAAAATAATTAATAACGATTATTAAAGATAATCAGTCTATTTTTCTATTTTAATAAAATTGGTCAATAATTCAACAATTAGTCTATTTTTCTATTTTAATAAAATTAGCCAGTAATTCAATAATTGGTCTGCATTTCCATACCGGCTATTTTATTAAAAATAATTAATAACGATTATTAAAGATAATCAGTCTATTTTTCTATTTTAATAAAATTGGTCAATAATTCAACAATCAGTCTAGTTTTCTATTTTAATAAAATTAGCCAGTAATTCAATAATTGGTCTGTATTTCCATACCGGCTATTTCATTAAAAATAATTAATAATAATTATTAAAGATAATTAATCTGTTTTTCTATTTTAATAAAATTGGTCAATAATTCAATAATTAGTCTATATTTTTCTATTACATACTTCGATCTAAGAATAGATCTACGAATAAAGGGACTGCGTTGTTTTTATGAATACCGCGAAGAGATCAGGAAATAACTATAAAACCGGCTACTGTCGTGGGGCCCGATTCGAAGGACCATGACACACTTCTTCGGTTATATCGAGCCGGCGCTGACATTCACCCAGTTTTATGGATAACCATAGTAGATTGAACCTCTTGCCACCGGTTCCTTTTTGTCCATACGCGTTGCCCAAATCCGCGTTCTGGCAACAGAACGTAACATTTCATTCTGGCGAAATCCATCGTCTCTTAACAATGCGAGATCATACGGTTAATTAGCTGTAACTAGCTAATAATTGAACTAACAGTTATCCTATAATTTACTTTAATTTAATTTAACCGATTCTTTTTTTTAATTTAATCGTCGAGCGATTATACTACGTATAATTCGCGCGCGAACAGGCATAAACGCAAGGGAAACGTGACAATGAAATCACGAAAAGTCGCATAAAAGGCAAGGAACGCATGGAATGCGATCTATGGATGAATATTCAATGGGGAGCAGTTCAGTCACAGTTCCTGGAACTGCACGTTGTAATAATTAATTGGTCTCGTAGCTCTTAAGTCGGTAGTGTTGCACGCGCGATCTGTAATATCTTTATTCGACGATTTTTCACGTGTTAAAATTTTCTTTGAAACCACATTCTCAATTCGGTGCTTTGCAAATCTCGGAGACTTTTCACTTTCGTACCTGTAACGTGACGATCGATGATTGGTATATAACAGTGTTGTAGTTTGGGAAATTTCGTTTAAGGCAAAGTGATTTCTCAAAGGACTAATGCTATCAATGACAGTGGTTTAATTGTAGTCGGACCTAATTTACCAGCTGCATACACGTGAATGTCAGTCAGATCGGATAAAAATGAAGGAAGGAAAATGCATCATAGCAATTCTGAAAATGACGAGAAAAAAAAAAATTGTACGAACAATGGTTGCAATATGTATAATATTTATAATATTTCATATGTAGAAATTGGACTGTGGTCGATTAAGAGAGAGGAAAAAAGAAATTGATAAAAACGAAGAAAGAGAAGTACAGATAGACCTAACGGGAGTGCATGATTCATGTGTGGAATCGATTGGGCTGTACCTTTAAAAGGTATTGTGACACGAACGAAAGGCTTTCATGCATGTTTCAATCAGGGATATGTAAAGAAAATTAATATACGAGCTGAAGAAAGAGAGAAGCGAGATCACTCTCAAATTTTAATTAACTTTCTCAATTGTACAAAATGTGTAGAAAAATAGTTTGCGAGCTTGCTCGCCTGCAGTCGCCGCAATATTTTTCTTATCACATTCGATCACAACTATGTTTGTCACTAACTTCACATTTAAAATGAAAAAAAAAAAAAAGAGGGAGAAATAGAAATTTCAAATCGAACAGATGGAAAAGATACTCTCTTGGAAAAGAAAGTAACACCTTTTACTTTTAATTTTGTTTAATTTTCTCATACCTGCGTTGAAATACACACATATATGTGTTCAGTTAGGTAAAGTAAAGAAATTTGGGGGGGGGGGGAGTTCTATACGATTATTCCTATTAGAAATCGCCAAAGAAATCGCGATTTTCTTTGATCGAATTTTTTCACGTGGATGAAACTACAAAATATACACGTGCAACAGTGTACATGTCGCCACTATATATAGTTATATGTATACACATATATATACACATGTATATATACACATGTATATACATATATGTATATATATGTATATACATATATGTAAGTATATACGTATATATAAGTATGTATGTATACGTATATATAAGTATATACGTATATATAAGTATATAAGTATATACGTATATATAAGTATATATGTATATACATATATATAGTTATATAATTATATTCTATATATAGAATTGTTATGTATAGTTCTATACTATAATACTATATACATAATTCTTATATAGTTCTATATACATAGTTCTTATATAGTTCTATATACATAGTTCTTATATAGTTCTATATCATATATATAGTCCTTATATAGTTCTTATAGTACTATAGTTCTATACTATGTATATATATATATATATATATATATATAGTTCTTTAATGATGTAAGGGTGTCGTCACGAGTGGAACATCCACGCGAAAACATATTTCTCGAAATGGCGTCAATTATTGCAATACGAAGTCGTAACGTTGATTACAATTGCTTTTCGAATCTTTCAAGCACTTTTCTAACATCTACATATGTAAAAATCTGTAACGATAAAATTCTAATCCCATTGTGCATGGCTTCTGATGATATATCGATACAAGATCATGTAACTTCATCGACATGTTATAGATCGTTTTAGAAGTTTGGCGAAAATTTCGCAAAGTGTCTACACTTCACTTCGCTTCGTTTTTCTTTCAATATCATTTAATGCTACTCTCTTGTACATCTCGTATATCATGTTCGATATAACAGGCTTCTTGTAATTTAGAAAAACAGAAACAGAAATCGCTTTAACCCGCTAAAAGATATATAGAGGTTTCGCAGCTTATAGCGACAGAGTTTAAATAATTAAGCTTTAACTTCATAGTCAGTTACATTAGTCGATCATAGGAACAATCTTCTGAGGTCTTTGAAATTTTCAGAAAATATTCTGAGAATAATCGTAGAAAAAAAAAAAAGGAAATGAAAACTACTTCACCATGAATGTTTAAGAATATTGAATTTTAAAATTAATAAATCTGAATCGTATTGACCTCAGAAGTCATACTTCAAAAAAAAAAAAAAAAAAAAAAAAGAGAGAGAGAGAGAGAAAGTGAAAGAGAACACAGATTTCTTATTTTTTTTTCAAAATTTTTTGTTTCCAGGCGTTCCCGTTCGACGACGACAATTTTGGACGACGAAGCGACATCCGTGCGCACCTGGACGATCTAGCAGCCCGTCATCCAGAATTTGCCGATCATCTGTTGGGCTCGCCTTGGGGTGACATTCCCTTCCACGGTTCGTTCCGCAATCGAAATCGCGACTCTGCGAATAGAGACCGTAATAATTATCAGCAAGGATACTCGGACGAAGACGCGCGAAGTCAAGCAAGCGGAAGCAGCGCTGCCAGTGCCTCCAGTTCGCACGGCGAGGCAGACGTTAATCAAAATCAGCAAAACAAGTCCTCCAACTTCGATCAGTCTAATAGGAAAAGTCAAATTCCACAATACGGGTTGCGTAACACCGTGGACATAGGCCAGCACCATCACAATATGGAGAATCCCGACAGAGGAAATCGCGGACAGCGCTCGATGTCCGCTCCTCCAGAGAACAGACAGTCTTCAACGACCAACAATCAACAACAACCTCAGCAGGGGCAAGAGCAAAAGCCGCAGGGGCAGAGATATGTTTCCAGAATAGATATAACGCCGCAGCATAATCAACAACAGCCTCAACAGCAACAGCAGAAACCACCTCAGCAGCAGAGTAATGTTAGGCATATTCCAATATTTGTCGAAGGTAGAGATGAACCTGTGCTTCCAAAAAGTTTCGACGAACCATTTCCCTCCAGAAGGGAATCTTCTCCGTTCAGGAGGGAACCTTCTCCTACACAGTTCCACACACAACCACACTTTCAAAGACCATCCCCATTCGGCCAACACTTCGGTGGAAGACACCATCAGTGGCCTCCACATTTCCAAGAATCTTTCTATCAATCACCAAGTGCTTATGAGCATCCCTCCAGGAGGCACACACAACAACAGACACACACCTTTCCTAGGCAGCATCAGCAGCAACAGTACTGCGAAAGACAGCCTCAGCAACAATACTACACTGAGAAACAGCCTCAGCAACAATACTACACTGAAAAACAGCCTCAACAACAGCATTACGAGCAACCAAAGCAACAGAAGCCTCAACAGCAGGTTCCACTTCAGCAACAGCAACCGCAACCTCAACAACAGCAACAGGAATCACCGAAACCAAAACCTAGCGTTCCAAAAGATCCACTAGAGAGAGTAGCTCTTGTACAGAAAGAAGTAGATTCCCTGGCTGAACAGGTTAAACAGTATAGCGGTAACTCGAGGACAGATAAAGAATATGTTTATTTAGATGAAATGCTTACCAGGGAATTGATTAAGTTGGATGATATAGAGACAGAAGGCAGAGATAATGTTCGACAAGCGCGTAGGAACGCAATTAAAACTATACAAGAAACGATTAGCTTGTTGGAGTCGAAGGCGCCACTTCCGTCTCAGCAAGCATCGCTTCAGGAACAGGGAATACAAGAAGAAATTTCTAATGTAACCGAGGAAGCTGGGCAGACTGAAACGATGGACGTGGATCAGAAAATAGAGGATCAGTCTAAGGAACCAATTCCATTACCACCTGGCCCGTCGTCTCCAGTAAAAGAATTTAAAGAAAATACTACTGAACTTTCTACGAAGGAAGAAGTGGAGAATTCTGCTATTGATCAAGCAACGAGTCAACAACAGGAAGCTAGTCAAACAAGTGAACCTATGGACATGATGACTTCAGTAGAAAACCAAGATATTCAACAGAGTACAGAGAAAATCGCTGTAACTGAAACTGAAGAGAAAAAACAAGAGAATGTTTCTGAGGAAAATACCACCGAAGAAAAGAAAACAAACGTTTCTGCTGAAAAGACTGCCTCTGAGGAGAAGAAAGGGGAAAATCCTTCGGAAGGAAAGAAAATAGAGAACATTTCTGAAGATAAGAAAGGAGAAAACACTTCCAAGGAAAAGAAAGAAACGTCCGCGGAAATGAAGAAGGCTGAGATTGTTTCCAAGGAAAAGAAACCAGAGGAAGCTGATCAAGAACAACAACGGAAAACAGAAGAGAAAATGGAGGTGGATAGTAGTGAGGTGAAACAGTCTCCCAAATCGAAAAAGGGGAAAAAGTCGAAAAAACAGACTGCTCCAGTGTCTGATAAACCAATACCATTGCCAGCTCCAGAGAACACTGAGACCAGTGCAAAATAGGACAACTGTTGCAAGAAAAAGTATCATGATTCCAATTTGCACCAAAGGATGCATCAATCAATCTGTTCTGTTAGTTGTCGCTAATTGTTTTGGAAAACCAGCTAAGGAGAGCCATTTGTTGGTCGTTATCTCCACCGTTTTGCGATTATGATTAGTGCTAGATCGACAGGAACGTCGTGGATCGACGTGAAAATCGCACAATCATCAGCATAGAATCTACGCCGGCCGAAAATTGTTTTTTTTTTTTTTTGTTGCTTTCTCGTTCACGTGGTCACAGTCAGGTTTGAACCTTTCGAAGGAATAGGAATAGGAAAAGAATCAGAAGAATCGTACAACGAATGTCTAGCATGAAAAAAAGATGTCACGCTGTTGCGTTGCATTTGGATGAGGCTGTCCCGCCCCCTCTCCCCAGATTTTTTTCTTCTTACCGCATTGCTTTCCTAAGAAATCACACGGGAAAGAATGTAGAATACTCAAGGAATTGTATTACACGTTTTGACAATGTCCGATGCAGTTGCTCTTGCACTTCGATGCTGATTACACTTGAAAAAACTGAAATATTGGTCTCTACTTTTATTTTTACTTTTTTTTTTTTTTTTTTTTTTTTCTTTTTTAATTAGTCTCTGTTTAGCATGTTAAACTTTTTTTTCTTTTATTTAGTAATTAATTGACATAGTTAAATAATACGTAATCAAAGAGACAGAAAAATAGCGATAACGATTGAAAGGAAGTAAAGAGAAATAAAAAAGATACTTGAGGAACCGAGGATTTTTCGTATGCGTATTATCAAAATTGACGTGTAGTCAGTATCGATAAAATTAGCGAAAGGAACTTGATACGATTATAAAAATTCTTAAGCGTATAACAAAATATGCTAATAATATTGTTCATAAGAAACGTGTTGGAGATGTCGAACTCGAACGTTTAAGAATAATAAAACGCGTTCATTTCTTACGATTAGTATTACATCGCACGGCCTGAGACATAATAAAACTAACTTTATTACTATTATATTATTATTATTACTATTACTATTTATAATTTATTGTGCATCTGCTGAACGATTTAGCACGATTTTCGTGCCTCTAATGTAATAAGTTGTTAAAAGAAGATTGTTCAGGAATTTATAGATTTTTAACAACAAAAAAAAACAAAATAAGTTACTTCATGTATAATTGTGATTCTTTATGTGTATATTCGTAAATTTCTTCCTTGATACGCCAAGGAGGAAAAACAATAGCTTAATGCGAGATTCATACGTGATTATTAATTTTATAATATTTATAAGATAAAATAAAAATAGAGGCGTCTAATTAGAAACGGTCAAATTTCTAAATGGAAATAATCGGTCAAGCTCTTATTGCTTGATTACTGTGAAACATGAAATCTGTGAATTTCTGAGCCACTTTTATTCAATGCCATGTGCAAGTCTGTTGTCACGAAATTGTTACGTATGGTATACAAACGTGTACATATTAGGATTGCATGTGTTCGTCTTGTGAAAAATGATGCATCCTATTCACTGTTATTTGTTCATCAAATCATTGTTCGACTTTTAATTTAATGTGAGAAATTCTTAATCAAAAACGATCAATAACCAGTATATAGGCTGCATTATTTTATGGTTCCTTGGTCAGGATGATACTCGTTATCATTCTTCGTAGTTTGTTCTCTTTTTTTTTTTTCCTTCTGTTTTGTTTCTGTATGACATTCACGTGTATATGTATTTGTAGAGATGTACTTTTAAGCAGAAATTTTGTATTTTTTCTGTGTGGAATCTGTATGTGTGCGAGAAAGGATAAATGGATCATAGCAGTTGTACGAAAAACATGTATGTGAGAAAAAGAATGGATGATCTGACTGTGGTGACGAAACAAATGGAAACTATCAATGGAATATCAGAATAAGTACGGCGAAAATGTAACTATTTTATGAACAAACACATTCGATTAAAAATATAGTCTGGTCGTTTGAATTATATAATTGATCCTAACCCAATCAGATCACGTTAAAGAGTTCCTGTTTCCTACGTTTATGATCAAGTTATTCTGCGTTCATGAATTGTCATTTGTATGTTGTTTATTTCTTTTTTTTTTAAGTGGTACAAGTCCAGCTTTAAATTACTTGTAAATTAACTGTAATAACTTGTAAATTACTGCGTAAGGTTTAATTATAGACTGATGTTTTTATAATTTGATGATATATTATTACAGAAATATCAATATTATTTCCAAGAAATAATTAATAGAAAAATGTTTAAAAATAAATTACATAAATGCTTTTAAACCGATTGTTTGTTAAACAAAAACGTTTGTATTACAAATGGTAGCTTTGCTTTTTAAAAATTTTCAACGCAAGAAAGCACTTGCATCATTAAAGAAAGAAAACCAGTTCTTTTTCATAAAACTTACAATTAGTATAAAATAATAATAAGAAATTTATTTATATCACAGAGGATGAATCTTTTAGTTACAAAACAAGACAAACTGAATTGATGAAAAAGATCAAAAATGTAACAAACAAAAGCAAGTTGATAATTTTAAATTGTAAAAAATTGTTTTGCAAGAAAGCTGGTGAATGTTGAATTTGGAATAGAGTTTGGCTTGTGTCCAATGTAATAAACCGAGATAAAAACTACGTAAATTCACGCGTTTTTAATTTTATTGTTGTTGCTATGTAGAAACAAAGATACAGTTTTTACTTTCGAACAAGACTGAAATTTTAAAAACTTGGACTCGAATGCAAACTTCGAATTGAAATCTTTGTTGAATTTCCGTGTGTAGTATGTGAAATAATATATGAAAGAAAGTTATTCATTACGTACTTACGTGATATATTTACAAAACTTTCTAAAACGTGTCTAAACGACAATGTTGTATAAATATATGTTGTAGAAATATATTTAAATATATTCTACGCCTAACCTAAATAGAGATAGAAAAAAACAATTGTTTAAAATAAGATGCGCAGCTTTTGCTGAAATAGAAATTTCAGGCACCAACGACCTGCTACATATACATATGTACTTATATGACATATATTGCCAAACTTCTGAGAATTGCAACTATAAGGTCTCTGTACAATGTTGTACATCATAACCACAATCAATACAAAGACTGCGACAATAGGAGAAAATAACGAAAGGAAATTGATTAGGAAAATTGATAATGATAATAAATTTTAATAATTTAGAAAATAATAAGATAGATATAGATTTCTACGATTTAAAAAATTCAATATCGTAAATTATTTTTTGTTTTTCTTCAAGTTTTAATTTCATTCTTTTGAAATGTTAATTTTTGAAAAGTAAGCTGTTTCAAATGAATAAATAATAATTGTCTAAGAAATCCTTTACGTATTGTAGAAATTATATAAATAAGTATTTGAAAAAGAATCATTTAAATTCTGTACACGTCTGTTTGCTCGAATGTAATTACTACGATCAACGACACAAAAGGGTTTTCAAATTTGTCGCTTTGTTAAATTAACATTTGAGTATGAAACGAGCATAAAATAATGTTTTCTCCTTTGATGATTTTCTATCTTTATGAAAATATTTCGACGCTAAAAATGAAAATTAAAATATACAAATAGTAACTGCTTAAAAAGTTAGTAAATACTTGAAAAGGTGATATAAAATAACATGTAAACAGTTCAGTATATACTTTGAATCATTTTTTTATTTTTAATAGAATAAAATATCCGATAGAAAACAGAGTTATATAAACAGCAGAATTATCAGCTGAATTTCTATAAAACTAGATACAAGTGTTTCAAAGAGGGTACCAATTTTTGTATCAATTCATTTTTAAAATTATACAATCAATCCCATTTGATTTGATAACATCGAACAGTTCTAATTAATTGTTGATGATGATTATCAAATTTTAATATTCAAAAAAGTATTTTAAAAATGAATTATGTTGTTAAACAAAGTGGACGGTAAAAAGAACAAACGCTCGTAACCGAACGTAGTTGAATACTTGGCATGATAGGCTCGTGCAAGTCATCTAAAAATAGCAAGATTGCTTAGACTTTGAGAAGGTTTTTGCGCCGCGGTGCAGACTACCTCTGGCAAATCCCCATGAAGATCAGCGAGTTCACTTCAGTAATTAAATCAGAAAGATAATGTTCTTAGAAGAACCAAAAAGTAACAAAAAAAGTATCAAAACAAATTTGAATCAAGAATAAATTATGCTCTATATAAAGTTCGAACATTGAATACAACAGCTGAATCGGTTTATATATATATATATATATATATATATATAAACATTGAGAATTCATTAGTTGGTTTAAATATGTTTAATTACAATTTAGGTATTTATTTGCTTAACAAGACTTTAGACATTAGAAATTAACGGAGACAGAGTTAATTATATGAATAAATTTAGTTTTTCTTTTTTTTTAGCAAAAGCGTGTATATCTCATTAAATTTGTCAAATTAAAATTGTTATAAAATTACTGTGAAAGTGATGTGTATCTTATTAAATTTGTCAAATTAAAATCGTTATAAAATTACTTACTGTGAAAGCGATGTAGCACAACATATAATAATTTTCAATATAATTGATACAATCACAATCTAGGCTTGAAACTTACAGCTAGAACGCTTACCGATTATGTGTAATTATGTATTATTTATTTTATGTGTCTGTATACTTTGCAAGCAATGTATTCTGTTTAAACGATGGTATTTATAATTCCAATATAAAAAATTGCAAGTGACGATGCTAGTTTCAGTTTCGTTTGCAAGAATTATACAGCAAACGTGTCTTTTAGCAATGAAACTGCACTGCGCGAATCGTTGCGAAGCGTTTCTTTAAAATTTCTAGCGATTCCGCTTAATCTTGATTACGTTTTGTTGCTGGTTCTCTTTTGTGCATTCTCAACTCAAACTCGTCGTGATTATCTTCGAAGCATACAAGACAATAAAGGTCGCCATGACAACCTATACATCGCTGTAAATCTTCGGTTTGTTCGCACATTACGCAACTCGGTTCCTCTTCGTCATCGGTATGCTTTGCCTCCTGTTCATTAAATTCCAATTAAAAGTTCGTGCGTACATACTTATTAAAAATAAGTTTCACACACCTCAATTTCCATTTCTTCAAGTTCATCCACATTTCCTTCGTATTTTTTCTCCAATTCCGCTTCTGCCAAAGCTTTTGCGATTAATTTCTTTGTCACCTGTTTTTCATCATCGTCATCATCGTTGGCCGAATGCTGAAACAAATGCGTGAAAGATTATTCCTCGTGTAATTATTAATTCTTACGCATACGTGTCAGTTTTATACCTCTCTAGGTTTGTCGCTAATGCCTTGCAGTGATTTCAGCCGTTCCTGAATCTCGCTGACTGAATCGCTGCTCGAAGATAGTTCCAATTGTTTTAGATATTCCTGTATTAAATCGTCCGTCTTCTGTTGATCCGTTCTGGTATCCACTTGATGTGTCTACGGGAAATCAGATGGTCGTTTATATCGTACTAATAATTACTTTGTAGTATTCTTTTATCACATATTAACATACGTTTATCGTGCGTTGCCTAACATCCGGGTCTTCATCCTTCAACAATGCTAATCTTCTCCTTATTTCATCTACGCTTAAAGCTGTAGTTTTGTCTTCTTCCTTTAATTTTCTTAATCTTTCGACTATCTCTTGATCGGCTGGTTCTAAACCAGTTTTGAATCTGTCCCAATGATTTGTATGCTTGTACATTATAATGGGAGGCTTCGCAGGATTCTCCAGTGATTCCAATCTGTACGAGACAAATACGTTACGTTATTTTACCGATCGCAAAAATATTTCAACACTTTGATAGACTTGTTATGAATATATTATCTATCCGTATAATGCTATATTGGCAATAGAGTATTAAAAATATTTCATACAGCATGTAGTGCGATAAATGTTCGAATACTTTCATCAGTCACTATACGTTATAAATTACGTATTATAAGAAACGTATATCTCTAAATACTTTACTTTTTTGTAATGTCCACCGGAGCCATCGGTTCTTCGCGCTCGTCCATCTCAGTACTATTATTCGAACTTGACTTGCTTGTAAAATTATAGTTATTAAAACAACGTCCACAGATCTTTTTCACTCCTTTATCTGGAATGTTACGTTTATATTTAAGGCACTTACTGCAACAAGAAAAGCCACAGCCTGGGCAAGCAACCTAAACGATACAAGAAAAATGAAACATGAGAAACGGAAAGCGCGTGTCAAAAGCCTATATTTCTAGTTTCTTCTAATATTCGCAAACGCAAATTCGGAATGATACGCGCGTGCAAGAAATACGCAATGGCACGACACAATCTAACCTATAAATTGTGCAAGCAATCTAACCTATAAATTGTGCAAGCAATCTTCCATCAACGCAAATCGGAACTTACTTCTCTCGTGAAGAAGGAAAATTTTGCTTGACAAATGCTGCAAGACATGCTGGAATCGACTTTTAAAACGTCAGTGCGATGTCATCACGAACACGATAGGGAAAATTGTCCAACATATCCCGCTTCGACAGATTCTGACGTACGAGCATTCGCGAGCTGACAGGAATTGATTACAGCAACAAATTAGAAAAAGGAAGCTGCACGCTGCATTTTGAACAAACAATATTGTTAAACGTTCGGTCTTGCATTACACATCACGGTATTGTTAAATAATTCCCGCGATAAAGATAAAGGGACAAGTTTATAAAGCAGCGAACGAAGAGAAGGAAATTAGCGTCCTATAAATGTCTCAAGTCACTGTTTACAATCCTTAAAGCAGTATCACGCTGAATGACTGATTTCAATTGTACATAAGTGAACAGTAATAATTCACGATGCGTAATCTGTTCGTTAAATTTATCATTGTGAAATGAAATACACGGTAATAATAGATATATGCAACAACGTGTAAACACGTATTGCAATAGTATGATCTAAAATTTATCGTTATTATCATCTTCTTAATTTTTAGCTCTTTCAGATCATTTTTTGGTAATGTTCAAATTTCCGGCCCATATTGTGTCGGAATCTATGCGTCTATGCATTTATCTGCAGCATAGCTTAAAATTGCAAATGGAAATAAGTATGATCGTTATGTTGAATATTTAAATGTAACACGTATTTAGTTGACACGTATAAATAAGTATTTCATGTTGTACGATCCTGTATGAAAAATTATATTTTATAATGCGAGAAAGTATCTTGAAACTAACACGTTATCTGTTATCTTATTTGATAAATGAAATGCAATTGCGTGGAATATTGTATAAACGTGTATTTCTGGAAACTTATCGAGTGCAACGAAATTTTAAAAAGGTATTCGATTGTCCTGCAATTTATTAGAAACTGGCGATCCAATGGAACAGATGCAATCGCAAAAGTTCATAAATTAATCAGCAGCTTTTGCAAAATGAACGCTCAAGCGTTAGTAGCACGCACATAGTAACAAGTCGGAATAAACGTGTTCGATTTATCGACCAAAATTTGACCTAAATCTTTATTTCCGACTTACGTGCGATAAATGGATTGTAACTATAGGGAAAAATCGAAGGGTGAAAAATGTAAAACTGAATTACGAGAGTCAACAGATTGAACCTCTGAATTAATCTTTTTCGCAAATGAAATGTTTTATTTATTCAATTTACGGACATTGAAACGCTAGCGCCGCGTAGCGGTGAAACAATAGAACTAACTGTATACGTAATTCTTGGCGCGAAAGTGCTGCCATCTGTCGGATTGCGACTAGAAATTCGAAAATGTAACAGGAGCATAGGATATGCTAGGAAGTATCTGAACTTCTGTTAGACAAGGAACGCAATGTCCCGCAACAAGGACAGACACATATCTCTTTCCAATTCTCTACCAAATATTATTCATTAATCACTCCGTTCCCGCGATTAATTCGTGCACCTTTGGAATTCGATAATAAAGTATAAACCTCAAGCGACATTCCGATACAATTTCGGATGCGATTTTCTGTTGAATTAATTAGTTATTGACGATTGTTTTAACAGGCGTCCGAGGCTTTCGCGACGTACGCCTGCCATTTTTCATCGAACATTGAACTCTTCGAGGATTAAACGTCGTTGTTTGGAATTGCGGAAGCTTCCCCAGACTCTGTGCTTTCTGTTCCACGCGTAAAGATCATTAATTGATTCTCCATAAATTCAAATCGTGCGAAAATTCGTCGCGTCGATACT
This sequence comes from Tetragonula carbonaria, assembly GCA_032399595.1. NCBI lineage: Eukaryota > Metazoa > Arthropoda > Insecta > Hymenoptera > Apidae > Tetragonula > Tetragonula carbonaria. The sequence continues at coordinate 3,955,684 of JAUCRC010000011.1, read as the reverse complement.
CCGTCGCAACGACGCGTGGCGCGATAATTATTAATAGCTGCTAATTTAAGCGACAATTCCTATGCAAAATTGCACGTGAACGTTGCTCGTAGTCTAGTCTTTATTCTTCGATTACAAAAGCGCATGGTTTTACCCCAGAATTCGAATAATTAGCGAATATTCGATAAATTAGACGGAGATGTATGTCTGTCCTTTTCGCACAGTGGTGCGCTCCTTGTCTGTGACGCGTGTACATCTGTCCTTGTCGCGCAGTGGTGCGCTCCTTGTCTGTGACGTCACGCATATCTGTCCTTGTCTCTCAATGTGGTGCGCTCCTTGTGTATGACGCGTGTATATCTGTCCTTGTCGCGCAGTGGCGCGCTCCTTGTCTGTGACGTCACGTATATCTGTCCTTGTCTCTCAATGTGGTGCGCTCCTTGTCTATGACGCGTGTACATCTGTCCTTGTCGCGCAGTGGTGCGCTCCTTGTCTGTGACGTCACGTATATCTGTCCTTGTCTCTCAATGTGGTGCGCTCCTTGTCTAACAGGAGTCAGGATACCTTCTTGCACGTTCTATGTCCCTGTTACTTTCTTGATTTTTCAGCCCCAACCAATAGATGGCAGCAGTCTAGTTCACGACAAGGGACAGCAAAATTGTGCAACGAGGATAGATGATATGCTTCTTCGTCTAATTTCTCAAACGTTTACGTTTTCAATTACTCGATTTCCAGGCTAAAAAACCGTATACTTTTGAGATCGTGGAATAAAAATCAGCGTGACTGTGCAATTTTGCACAGGAATTCTCAGTTAAATCAGCTAAATTGTTTAATAATTATCGCGCCACGCGTCGTTGCGACAAAGAAACGATGCGACGATTTTTCGCATGATTTGAATTTATGGAGAATCAATTAATGATCTTTACGCGTGGAACAGAAAGCACAGAGTCTGGGGAAGCTTCCGCAATTCCAAACAACGACGTTTAATCCTCGAAGAGTTCAATGTTCGATGAAAAATAGCCTCGGACGCCTGTTAAAACAATCGTCAATAACTAATTAATTCAACAGAAAATCGCGTCCAAAATTGTATCGGAATGTCGCTTGAGGTTTATACTTTATTATCGAATTCCAAAGGTGCACGAATTAATCGCGGGAACGGAGTGATTAATGAATAATATTTGGTAGAGAATTGGAAAGAGATATGTGTCTGTCCTTGTTGCGGGACATTGCGTTCCTTGTCTAACAGAAGTTCAGATACTTCCTAGCATATCCTATGCTCCTGTTACATTTTCGAATTTCTAGTCGCAATCCGACAGATGGCAGGCAGTACTTGCAGATGGCGCCAAATGTGGCGGCGCGAACATTTAAAACAAGCGAGTTTAACAGCGGCGACGTTGATTTGAAATGAAAAATGAAAAATGAAGAAAGTAAGAAAGCAGGAAATATATTTGTATTCTCAGTTGTATTCTCGTTGATAATCAATCAAGGCAAACTATAAACTATTGTAAAATCTTGTTAAACATTAACATTAATAAATAGTTACCGTTATAGTTTCTTGTTAAATCTCGTAGTATATTTATTAAAGGAATAATTCTTGCTAAAACTGGCTTATATTTGTTTAAATATATATTATAACTAGTATATTTGTTTAAAGGAATAATTCTTCACAAAAACTGAAGGCTTTCCACGCCCACAAATTGGACAAATTTTCATTTTGGAAAAATATCAAATATTAATTTAACTTGTAAGAAGCTTTTACAATGGCATCTGTTTGTGATCATACCTTCAATTTCCTCCTTCGTAAATAATAAATAATAAATCATGATTATAAGACGATTAACTTCTTTGTGAGATTTTATTTTAGAGAAATACACGGTATCGCATACATATGAATAATTTAGTCTAGCAAATGAAAGAAATACTAATTTTTAGACTTTGAACGTTTCCTGATTAAAAATAGATTAATAGATTTAATAGATCAGGCATGATCTATTAAAATATAAATGCAAATTCTTCATGTGGAATTATAAAATTAACACAATCGTACAGCAACAGCATCGATTCAGGCAACAATTATTGATAACCAATTGTTTAACAGCAAAATAGCACGCAGAAGTACATAGGGCTTACTTTAGATTCCGCAAGATTGAAAGTTTATAAATATATTATTAAAAGTAAATAATTCATCAATCTTTATTGATTCGTTACAAAATACCTACCTAAGAAAATGCATACCCAGATGATACATCAGATGAAAGCCTTGAATTATTACCAAGTTACAATCTACAAGTATAAACTGCTGAAACTTTTAACAAATACATAACAATCTCTTTCAATTTCTATATCTTATTTTTCAATCTCCATTTCTAAACTAAGATACAGCTATTCTCCAGATATTTTCTCAATTAACAATCACGCTGCAACAGTCGATCGATTTCGTTAATCGCGATAATTAACTTCTGCAATAGTTAATAAGTAACTAGTAATTAAAATCGGCAAAGCAATTAATACCGACGAGTAACTAATCATCGAAATTCGATTGGCACCGTACGGTAAAAATCAGGAGCAACAATTCCTCGTGCGAGCTCAGTTAATAAAGAAGATCAAAACAAAAGCGGTACGATCTCAGTTTGCAGTCGAGTGGATCTTGCAACCGGTTGCTTCGTGAACGCCTGCTCAATTACATCGTGACTGTACGAATGGATTACCAGTAACAATTTTCGTTCCTATGATTCTTCGTTTCGCGATCGCCGATGCAAATGCATTCGTCGTTTCCTTACTCTCCGTTGTAGCGCGTCGATTCGCCGAAACAGATTGCAATTGTAAACGTAAGAACAAATTAACGTAGGAAGAAGATTAACGATCGGTCGACGCGAGATGATCGATCCGTCGGACGATTTCCGTACAATGCATTCTAACTGCGACGAGATAAATCTATCTGCTTTATCCGGAAACTTGGCGAGTCATAATCCGCCGTAATTCGACATTTGTGTCACACGCGACATATACTCTACGTTTCACCTGCTAGACGTTCGCTCAAGGTCTCCAAGGTATTAATACGCGTGCATCTCGAGGCAACTTCATCCAATGCGCGTACGCGTCTCGTCGACGGTCTCACACGGCATCTTCTCGCGCAGAATTTTTCTGAAGAATATCTGGCGCAGCAAGGTGCCTGGTCGTTCGATCGACGCGCTTGTTTTATTTACGCTGGACTGGACCATTTTCGTTAGTCTTCTCTCTTCCTCTCCGTCTCTCCTCGTTCTCCCTCTCTCAACGATACATGTAAGTCTCCCTACTACGATTCTCCGATTCTCACACGTCAACTTCCATCTCGTTACGCGCGGTACAAAACCGTTGTTTTATCTCGCGAGTCTTCCTTCGGTTGTACGATTATGCTATTATACGTAGACGTGTACGGTTCCTCGTCCTCTTCGTGATTCTCGTCGACTTGGCGATAGTAGGTTAGATTGACATCGCGCTGGGCAAGGTAGGCGCTCGCGCGTCGCAATAAAAATCTTCTTTCACGAGCGAGCACGACTTTCACCAGTATTGTCACTTTAAACGGTCCGCTTTAACGAATGCTTGCTCATATCGTTTTGTCAACTGTATTTCTGACGAGGTTCGTGGTATTTTTTTTCTTTTTGTACATGGATGTAGTTATCGAAGGTGCAATCCTTTGGAGCTTTAAGTTCGTGTGGAATCTCCAAGTCCGTTTTCTTTTACAGAATGTCATTGTGTCGATGAAATAGAAGACTCCAAAGCTGTGCGCAAACTTGCAACTTTCAACTTTAATTAGATATTGGACGAGATTGTAATATTGACAAAATAATGGACACCGATCTGCCACAGTTTGTGTCAAAAGATGATGAAATTCAATATTGGATGGAACTTGCTCATCAGATACACAGGAGGTGAATTATCTTTGCATTCTTCTGCATTCTTCGAATGTAGTTTATTACTTTATACCTGTGAAATACTCTTAACTGTATACGCGCGTATGAATCACCGAGAAACTACATCGATCAACCTCGTGAAATTGAGGAATATAAAAAGATCACATTCGTTATTCTTTATAATCTGTTTATAACGAATAAACTTGTAGAAATAAGTCTTGTTTTTGGAAAAGTCGAACAATTGTTGCGAAGAAAAAGTGATTTAGTTTAGGTTGTCTTGGTTAAAGATTTATTGTTATAACGTTACAGGAAAGAAGACATAGAAAGGGAGTTGGAGGAATTTCAAGAAAATTCGCAGCTATTAGAAAAAGAATTGGAAGCATCCTTAGAACAGGCAGAGAAGAATAACAGAGAACTGCGCCAACGAAATACAAGACTGGCCACTGAAGTTGAACAATTAAGAACTAGATTGGATCAACAAACAGCAGACTGTGCAATGTTTCAAGGGAAAGCTCAGGACTTACAGACGCAACACGATCATTTATTAAAGTACATAAGGGAATTGGAACAAAAAAATGACGACTTGGAAAGAGCTCATAGGTATTTGAAAATTGCATTGTTATTCGAACATCTACTAAGTAAATGTGGAGTATTTAATATAACATGATCTATTTTGATTTTGCAGAATAAATAGGGTAACGGAAGAAGAGATAGAAGCCAAACTTAATTCTGCCATTGAAAAGAATGCTTTGTTAGAATCAGAACTTGATGAAAAGGAAGCTCTAAAAGTTATAGTGCAGAGACTGATGGATGAAATTAGAGGTCGAACGATTAATTGGCAAATCTTCGATAACTAATGACTAAACTTTTGCTAATAATTTGTTGTATTACAGATTTAAAACAGGAAATCCAAGTTCAAGAAAGGCATCAACCAGATAATGATAAGTCAGCTGATAGAGTTCGTAATTACGTTGATAGTAATAAACTTCAAGTCGAATTGGAAACACACATGTCGCCTAGTAACCCAATAGTACCACAATCCATATCTCCAAATAATACAACAACTTCACCATTAAAAAGTAAGATCCATAATACTCTTCGTAAAACTAAGCGCATGTTTTGCTTTGGACCTAAAAGATGATCCTTATCGTTATTAAAAATAATAATCAATATACAGAATACTTGTGTCTAACATGTCGAATGGATAAGAATGGATATAAATGAAAAGTTTTAACCCAATTAACTTTTCAATTTAATGTATATTTTTTGTATATCATCTGACATTTTTTTCTTTTATGATGAATGAATTTGCTTATTTTCTGATATTAAGGCTGACTAAACAAAAGTTGGTCTAACATTTGTGCTTGATTAATATACCTTTATGTGCTTTAATTAATTTTATCTTTCTGTATATATACCTATATATATTATGATATTGTCATCAATGAAATAAAAATTATTTTAACAAACTTGTTCTTTATTTTAGTTTTTGAATATACTTTCAAATACATTTTCTTTCTTTTTTTTTTTATTAAATTATCATTGTGTAGTATTTTTATTTCTTATCTTGATATCTTATCATTATATCTATGTAATTTGTATCTTTTTTCCTGTTCGCAATTAGTTGGAAACAGAGTTGTAACTGGAAACAATAATAATAATAATAACAACAACAACGTGAATCCACCATTGACACCATGCACAAGAATATTAGCGATGAACATGATTGGTGATCTTATGAGGAAAGTTGGTGTAAGTATAATCTTTCATAGATATATATGTAGTTCTTTTGTTTCAAAAGAACATTTGATGTACAAAAATAGCTTCAAGCATGGCTTGTGTATTTTTGAGTTTTAAAAATTATATTCAGTTGTCATAAATATTGGATTAGCAACTGTTCCAATTTATATGCTTTATTTCTCTTGATTTCTCTTTATTTAAGCATCGATTTATTTTATCTGACGTACTTTCATTATAAGGTAATTTGAGCAAAATAATTTGTGTGATTTAGTTCATATAAGACTTTTAATCAGTTGATGATACTGGTAGTGTGATGTAGTTGGTGTTTTGGTAGCTTGACAGGTGGGTCTGCATGGACTGTAGGAAGGTAAAATGCACTTGTCTTGGTGGGAAAAATACAATTTCCACTACACCTACTGATTTACCATCCGTCCAGGTTCACGTACCAACTCATTGTGTACGGCAACAACCTAGATCAACCAAGTGCTGATCAAGCTTTTTGTGTACAGGTCTTTATTTGATTTCTTTTGCTTTCTCTTGTATATTTTTTTTTCTGTGCACATCACATATGATTCCTTGCCTCCCGCTTTAATTGTCCTCCATGTAATTGGCATCACCAACTTTAAAAATTAGCCCTTAATATTCAAAATAAGGGCGAACAACAATAATATTTTTAAGGAAAATGATAGTATCTCATTTAACAATAAATATTTGATCATGTAGGCATTGGAGAATAAGTTAAACACATGTCAAACTTCATCCCGAGAGGATCAAGCCGTTCGTGATCTTTACAGGTAACATTAGAACAATATTATAATTTAAAATGTCATTGTTTTTGTATCGTTATGCAATGTGTGTATTCGTAGCAAAGAAATATCATCATGTATCAAATATTCGAAAATGAACATTGAAAGAAATTAATAAAATTCTCTCAATAAACAATTTTCTTCAATAAAAGAACTCAAGATGACATTGCTTGAAATGATACATGATAGTCGTACTAAATTATTTGTACTTAGTAGTTTTATGTCTCCTTTTAGTTACATAGTGCTTCCTGTGAACATTAAATTTACAAATTTATAAATAAAGATAGCTTTTCATGGTCCCAGTTCACTAGCTTTTTAATTGTTAAAAATGTATTTAAAAAGACTGCAGCACATTATGTTACTAATTGAAACGGAGCATCTTGTTTTTTTTTATGTTTATATGTAAATTGTTTTATATGTTTTAGTTATTAGTAATATCCTCAGACAAAGCGATCAAAATTAATTATAAAGTAAATATTAGAAAGTAAGCTAAATTTCAAGCATTTGTATGTTTGATAACTCTTTTTAGTTTCATAACTTAACGTTATTGTTTACTGTATGTTAATTTAAATGTATGTTTTATGTAGCAAGCTTACAATTAGCTGTGTAGCTTTGTTTTGTGATTCAAAGAGTACAATATACTTTTATTGTAATCTGTTAAGATCTTAATAATCTGACTTTTAAAAAAAGAAGTATTGTTTAATTCTATATATTTTTAAAATTAAAACTTTCTATATATTTTTAAAACTAAATTTTAAATATATTTTTATATAAATTTCAAATATATTTTTAAAATTCTATATATTTTTAAAACTAAAATTATGAAAAATTTCATTATTTCATGATTATTAAGATTCTTAATAAATCAGATTAATGTTTACATCAAATAGTTAAATGTATGTATTAAATGTATGTAGAATATACTGTTACTGGTATGATGCCTAGTATGTGAAAAGCCAATAGAAGCATTTACTGTTGTACACATACATGTTATAGATATACCAAAAATAATTTTTAAAAAAGAACTAAAATTTTCGAGTCAGTTACATTACAAAATTTGGCTTCCAGAATTATAGACTTTATAAATTGAAATTGAATATAAAATTTAGTAAACTTTAGGAAACTTTCATTACAAAATAAAAATAATTTAAGTATACTTAATATCATTAAAAGTTTTTTTATACATTGGATTGAGCCAATAGGTGAGAAAGATGTTTCCAATTAGATATTATTAAAGTTTATATATCATCAATACAGTAATAAGTTAAGAAATTTCAACATTTGTACACTTGTATATAATGATTGTATATATTATTAAAAGTAAATGAAATTGAAAAATTTTTTTAGATTTTAAGATGCAAAGTATATAATATTGATTGTAGTGAATTAATTCATTCAAAAAAATTATTCATAGCTCAATCTAATTCCATATTAATGTTGCATTAAAATAACACTCTTTGAGAATTCAGTTTTAAGATTGATATTCGTGACTTTTTTTTGTAATATGAAAAAAGAAAAAAGAAATGTCAATTGACAAACTTCTTCTACACAGAGATTCATCATTAATCGCATTGTTAATTTTTCCCTGTTTCCCTGCATGATGTGTTACTTTCTTGTATCTTAGTAATGTTCACAAAGTATATAAATAAAATTTCTCAGAGTATTTTTCATATCAAAACTGTTGGATATACATTAAATCTGCACATTATAAAATTTTCGTATTGTTTCTGTTTTGTTTAAATCATATATTAACACCAAATCTAAAAAAAAAACGAACATCATTGAATTGTAATTCAAAGTATTTTTCATATGCATATTGTGCAATTCATAAACATGTGCAGCATTTCTCAATCTTTTCTGTTTCTATTCTCGCAACTAGTTATATATAATTTAATTTATTAAACAAAACTAAGTTTAAATAAAGAAATAATATTCCAGAAAGAAATAATTAAATATTTTTTATTAAGATTGGGAAACGCTGATTTGAATAGATATATTTGTAACACTAAATTTTTTTAACTTAGGACTAGACGACAAGTTCGAGGTTTTGCCTCTGGCAACAGCAATCACATTCGATTATAAACAAGGGATAATATTCCAATAATAAATTTTTCGCATTGTATTCATATGACTACTAATTTATGTTATTTTAATTAACAAAAATCTCACGTGCTAATTTATTATAAATCTCTGTAAGATAAATTAGTCAGGATTATTTAATGTAATTTAATTATTTAATTATCTTTTACATCAAGTTCGCAATTTTTTAGTCATTATTTGTCTCTTTTTTTATCATAGTTCAAAAATATACTTGGGTAATATTTTATGGAGGAAATTTGTAAATAAACAATCGAAATTGTAAGTGTCAATACCATAATTTAATAAATGATTTAATAAAATTCATCATTGTGATAAGTGATAATTCTAGGTAATTGTGTAGGTATTTAGAAATGATATTAAGGGAAGACATCACTTATCTTTCAGATAAATTTTTGTAAATACAAATATTTTTGCATGCTATTCTTTACATTTTATTTAAATCACATAAGACTTCTTATAGTTAATTATATTTTGCAATTTAAAAATAATTATTACGTTGTAAAATTCAAATCCTTTATCTTTCCATTACGTCACAAAAAAATTCATGTTTTTTCAATTCCTTATTCTTATATCTGAGTATCTGTCTCTTATGAGAATATTGAAATTTACTAATTATAATTTTCTTTAGTGCGATATCTTATTTGTTCCAAAAAAATATCTTGATTGTTAAAGAAGAATGTGTATTTATAAAATTTTATCTAAAAAATAACTGACAGTTCAATTTTGCCTAAGTATCTTCCCTTAAATAATTTGTGAGCTTTAGTTTTGAATATGTAATTTCTAGCACGATTAAAACTTCAGTTACGTTAGAAATGATATTGCAACAATAATATTGTAGTGCAAAATTTAACTTTTATAGGAAATTAGGTAATTATATATATAAATATATATATTTAGATACTTATATATATATATATATATATATATATCTCTATTTTTTAATAATAAAAGAATATCCGCTTATGTCATAAAATAATTCAATTTTATACTTTAAAATGTGTAAAAGCTATTTCATTATTTATTTCTATATAAATTATGTGCTTTAAGCTACTGTATAATCATAAATAATTTCAAGTTTGAGATATTTAAGTAGATACATAAAGTAGAATCATGCTAATACAACCAAAAATTGAAATATATTCAATTATAATATTGGAACATTATTAATTTATAGATTACGCTTAACATATAAAATAGAAATGAAAAATTATATTTAAACGTAATAAATATTACCGATTTGTACAAATTAACTGTGAACTGTACTTTGAAATGAAAAATTAGAAGAAATTACGCCATATTTGTAACATAAATTTGTAAAAGTATAAAATGAACTGTTTGTAAAATAAAAATATTGTAAACTATTTCTCAATTACTGTAGAATTAAAATTCCTAGAACCTAATTCATCTGGTGTGTATTTCTCGAAGATTAAAAAAAAAAAAAAGGTAAGTTAGTGTTATTTTGAAGATTTATTTATGAAACGTTTATCTTTACACGAACAATGAATAGTTGACTGATTGAAATACCTTATGTAATTTTCATACAACCAGGGATCTAAAATGGTAAACACTACATTGAATTCCTTACAAAGAAACTGCCTTATTCTCTAATGCACATTTCACTATGTATTATACCAATAATGATAATGATGACGAATATAATAAAACTGTAATGAAAAACTTTTTTGAGAACATTTCTAAGTTTATACTCAATCTTAAGAGTACTTTTAGAAGAATTAACAATTTGATTTGTTTTTTTATCACGATCATTTGCTTTTCAGTTTTAAACATTTTTTTCTGTTTTTTAGAAGTATCCTTACGTTGTAGAGCATAAAATGAAAAACAAAAAAATATGAATGAAATTGAAAAATTAACATTTACAATCGATAATTTTTCGAAAAAACAACATACGTTTCTATGTTTGTACAATAATACGAAAAGTTGGGAACCACCTACATATTAAAAACAGTTTATATCAATTTTCGTATCTACTTTTCCAGAAATCTGAATTTTAGATACGCATTACAAAGGATGATCATATTATAACTTGTACACTATTATGGAGTACAACATAATACGTAGCTTGGAATGAAAATGTTTCATCCACGACTGTTACGAATGATAATAATAATAGTAGTAAATGGTATGTATGGGAGTTACATATTATTTAAGCACGCTCGCCACGAATTCGTCGGGCCAGCTGGATATCCTTGGGCATGATTGTTACACGCTTCGCATGGATGGCGCACAAGTTTGTGTCCTCAAACAAACCGACCAAATACGCTTCTGATGCTTCCTGCAAAGCTCCGATTGCAGCACTTTGAAAACGTAGATCAGTTTTGAAATCCTGTGCGATTTCACGAACCAATCTTTGGAAGGGTAATTTTCTAATCAACAACTCAGTTGACTTTTGGTATCTTCTGATTTCTCGAAGAGCTACTGTACCAGGTCTAAAAATTATAATTGAATATATATACATATATATAGTATTTAATATTTATACATGTGTTTAAAGCATAATCTAACATCTAGGAGATACCTGTATCGATGTGGTTTTTTTACACCACCAGTGGATGGTGCACTTTTACGTGCTGCCTTTGTAGCTAACTGTTTACGAGGTGCTTTGCCTCCAGTTGATTTACGAGCTGTCTGTTTAGTACGTGCCATTTTTCACTCTGAAATAATATAAACTTGGTTAGAAAAGAGAATTCTAATCATATAACGTTTTTACAGCAAATCAGAAAATTTTAATTGACCATACTGAAACGTGGAAAAAATTCTACGATTCCCATTGTTCCACCAATTTTTACAAAAAAAAAAAAAAAAATTCATAAATTCCAAAGACACTTGTTACTTGGTGTAATTAAATTTCAGATCCACATAAATATACGACCAGATACTATCACGCGAACTCATAAAGTTCACTAATAACATAAATTGAAATTTTTCCCTTCGACCTTGTGATCAATGATAACAAAAGTAATGAATCGATACAAAATAATACTTTTCCCCGAGACTGCTAGGGCAATTATATTATGAGTCAAAAGATATGGATACCATGCAAATCACCAAGATACATTGCAAATCGATTTAGAATAATGTTGCAAAAACAACTAAAAACAACATCCGTAAGTATCTATGGGAATCGGAGAATGAAAAGGTACGTTTTATAACAACAGAGGTAAACTAAGCTTTGGAGTGGGACGATCAAAGGATGGTGGGGTAACGAGTGGGGGTATGTTCCGTTGCTGTTCGTACAGAGGAACCGCGCACCAAGGAACGCTGCGCATTGCGCAATGTACAAACTTTCGTTCCTTTCGCATCGATGCGACTAAAATCCATGCTAGCCAGAAAAATGTACTATCCGAACTGTCCCTCGTCCCGTGTTCATTTCCACGACGAACATTATCGCGGTTCGCGAAATAAAATCAGGCGAATAACATTAGCGAACGGGAAAGCGGAACGAAAGCGTCGCTCGTGAGAAAGGCTCACGAAACAGTTCCCTCCACGGGACGTCAATTGCAAAATGGAGGCAATACGACAGTACGTCGCGTTCCGAGGCAAAAACTCGAGTTTTCCAGCATTCTTTACGTCTGCTGACGCACGCTGTTACGCTTGCACACTCCCCAACACCGGTAATCACACGCGGCCGCGAATGAAGCGAATTTCTGACAGATTTACATACCAATCAACGAAAATATTCTACGAGAAGCGGGAGTTAGCACTATCCGTTTCCTTGTACTTCGATGGCAGTGGACGCTCTCCCAAGTCACGACTCCCTTGTCCCTACCCCCTAGAAATTAAATTGCGAGAGGCACGTAAGCCCGCGGTGCACTGCATCCAATCGGATGTCGGATAGCGGCTGAGCTTCATAGCGTAACACATGCGATTGGCTCAGCCTCCTACACCTAGAGTGCGAACCGTGAAGAACCCTGTCAATTGTAATATACATGATACTGCTCGTAGCAGCAACCTCGTTTTTAACAAACAACAATTGTCATCCCGTTCTCCGTGCAACTTCAGCAGATCGATATGTTTTCTCGTTCTTGGGGAGGATTTCCTACGGAGAAATCGCGGGAAATATCGCGAAGCATTAGTCCACGTCTGATGAACAGACCTGGTAGAATACTGGGTTGAAATTTATAGAGCGGAGCGCGTGTTTTGCATGTTTCGTCCTGTAATTCTAGCTGCAATGAAATCGTGGTCATCTCGTGGAAATCTCCAGAAAGGCATGGAAATTTCATGAGACGTGATTTACGAGAAGGACACGTCGTCCCGATATTCGAACAGCAATTGTCGAGACAGCAATTGTTCGACGATTCTTCGAAACGAATATATTTAGAATCGACGTTGTACAACTGTTCTCGACGAGTTAGAGTTTCTTCTACGTTCTCTCTTGGGAAAAAAATAGACGCCATTGCGTGTTTAAACGTAAATGTTAGAACGATGTCGAGTTTGCAAAATCATTGAATTTTGGCGCTTTTGTCAATTGAACTTTACAGCGGACGTTGTACCATGCTGAATTTGATTGGATAAATTTTTTGATTTAAATTATACTCGCGTTCAACACAAAAAGAAAATATAGATTAGATATAAATTGGCGTCAAATGTTTCTCATTCGTCGTATAGTTACAAAACGTTTGTTAACATTTAATTAAAAACATTATATTAATATTTAAAAAAAACAATGAAATAAGAAACCGTAAATTAATACTTTAATTATAATACAATCCTTGCAATTACCGATTGTATCAATATTGTATATTCAATTATAATTATAACAATGATGATACAAAAAATTTATATTTACAAACTTACTGAAAGTTTTTAACAAAATAATTTCCAAGTGCAAATTCCAATGTCAAACGACAATATATTTAATGTATTTAAAAAATAAATATCGAGCTCAATTCTGTAGGAAGACAATGCAAGTTAAATTTATTAAAAAATTTCATGAATCATTTATTAATTATTATTAATTCAGAATGTCATGAATTGTTCCTTTTAAATTACTATTATTACAATTATTATTAAAATAACAATGTAATTAATAACGAATTTTAAGGCAGAATACTTTGTAAAAAATTAAATATATACGTGCAAATCGATTTTGATAATCTAATATAGCAAATACAACACATAAATTATAACATTTTTCCTCCTTTCCGTAAAACGCTACTACGTTTATATTTACTTGCTTAAAAGGGTTATCTTATACATTATAAATTTAATCTAATCTACGATCTAATTTGACAGCAATATAGAAAACTGTATTTGAAAAGTGTGTTAATCACGAATAGCAAATACATAATTGATTTTTCCGGTAAAATATCATGTCTACATGTATTATATTGCTTATACGTGGCTTACATCATTACTTATAATTGTACATAATAGTAAAATATGAATTATGCAAAGTGCTATTGCTATTCGTTACAAACTACTTACTCCGCATCGTGCTCTCTGCATATTTATCTATACTTAAATTATAAACATCTCCGACTAAACTACTTGATATGATGGTTAGATATATTTTGTCTCTGCATTCTAGAATTTGGCAGTGTAATTACCTATAGTAATGGTTTATGAGAAAACTAAGTTACAATGAATTTGATTGTAATAAATTTGAATTTGACTCGAGAGTGTAAAAATAACATGAAGTTGAGAAAAGAAAGGATCCAAAGGATCTGCGACATGAAGTGTTTAAGCGCGTTCGCCGCGAATTCGTCTTGCTAACTGAATATCTTTAGGCATTATCGTGACGCGTTTGGCGTGAATTGCACACAGATTTGTGTCTTCGAACAATCCGACCAGATATGCTTCGGATGCTTCTTGCAATGCTCCGATTGCAGCGCTTTGAAATCGCAGGTCAGTCTTGAAATCCTGTGCGATTTCACGAACTAGACGTTGGAATGGTAATTTTCTGATAAGCAACTCGGTCGATTTCTGATATCTTCTGATTTCTCTAAGTGCTACAGTACCAGGCCTAACGAACAAAATACATTAATGACAATTACAATCCATCGTCGGTCGTTATATCAGAAACAAGAAGTTTTACGTAACGTTTCCTACCTGTAACGATGAGGTTTTTTCACTCCTCCCGTGGATGGCGCACTTTTACGTGCAGCTTTAGTTGCAAGTTGCTTCCTGGGAGCTTTACCTCCTGTTGACTTGCGCGCAGTCTGCTTGGTACGTGCCATTGTTTACTCTGAAATACTGCAAATTTGATCAGTATTATTTGTAAATTGCAAACTATCCACTTTTATTTTAAGAAAAACAACGGCATGCGACTTGATAATAAATCAAACAAAATCAATGTTTATTCTATCAAAAAGACACTAAATTTTTTTTAATTACTGCAAATTTGCTCGGAAATATGTTAAATTAGATGAGAATGAGCATAAAGAAACGGTATAAATTAAAATCCGGTTTCCCTCCAAAAGCAGACACAATAAACAAAATGGCGACAAGCGTGCATGCAACATTGATATGCACAAGAGATTTGTACATCGCGAAGTACCATGACTTTTCCCACTATAAGAAATATTATTATTTGTAAGTGACACGTATAAACGCGACGATGTGCGAACGGATTTACTACATTCGTTTGACGATAAAACCGAAGAAATGTACCTGTTAGTCAATTGGTTTGTTATAGAATTTCTGCACACACTCCTTCGTCGATATTAGACTGTCGGTTGGTGTTTTTTCAGAAACGCAGTTTGGTCCTGTGAAAGATAGGCGACAGCACCGTTCAGATACGGATCGCAGGATTGGCTGTTACTTCGTAACAACGCTTGTGATTAGTCAGCCTCCGACGAATAAACGTATTTGTTGTGGAATTTATAAGTTCATAATTATTTTAATAGCCTTGCATGAAATATTATAATCGAAATATCTCCAATGTATAGTACCATGCATGACATATGAATCATACATTTTTCAGAAACATGTGAATATGTGTGAGACAAATGTATGTGACTCATGCGCCTGCCCGTGTATATACGTGCAACTATATTTACTAATTTGTATCTAGTGCATTGATCCACATGGACACACACATGCGCGTGCGTGCATGTGTATATATATATATATATACACATATACATATATTACGATAAATATACGCCTCTGAAAATTGTAATAAATATTTAAAAGCTGTCATAAAAAAAAAAAAATGACATCAATGCCTCATCTTAAATGAAATTTCAATCTAGTAGATTTTTTACGTCAAAAGTCAATGATGTCGAATGAAATTTCTTATTGTTGTACGATGTTACACGAAACTCGAAGAAATGATTATTTATTGTGGTTATAGATAGCATTGTTACAGGGGATTATTATTGAAACGAAATTTCATTCGATGATTAGCATTGACGATTTTTGAGAGTTGGTATTTCACAATGTAATGTAATGTTTAACAGTAATTATTCTAAAGAAATTTGTACGAATACACATGTGTACATCGTAACACAGTCTGAATATTGATTTTTATAAATTAACAATTATATGTATGTACGTACATACGTATGTACGTATGTACGTAGTTTCCGGGATAATATGACTGAATATCTAAAAATAAGGTTAATTACACATACAAAATATAATATATATAATATCAATTTTTAAGGCATGTATTTGAATAACGAAGTAA
Organism: Tetragonula carbonaria; assembly: GCA_032399595.1. Classification (NCBI taxonomy): domain Eukaryota; kingdom Metazoa; phylum Arthropoda; class Insecta; order Hymenoptera; family Apidae; genus Tetragonula; species Tetragonula carbonaria. The sequence goes on along the minus strand of JAUCRC010000011.1, from coordinate 3,939,518 downwards.
TTACTACAAATTAAATTTTATCAATGGAAAAACGATAAATTAAAAAATTATGCAACTTAATATAAAACATCTCTCTGTATAACGTGTTTGCTAGCAATTGTAGAAATAACAATTAGTTAACTAATATCATGGTACAGAAGTTATCAATATATTTTATTTTTCAAATAATCAATTTTATTGATGTACAATATTTTTCTTTATAGTTCACTACCTAATAATAGCATAAGAAGCAATAATAAACATTCGTTCTACAAATTACGCCATGAGATAATTATTATCCTTATATCTTCGTCAAAATCAATGTTATTCATATACATATATGCATAATATTCTTATATATATATATATATGTATAAACTTTCAGTCATCAAGAAAATATTAGAACAAAATTCATTTACTAACATTCTAACTACTAGCTATTATATTATTAATTTAAATATGTTATTTAAAACTGTATTGCCAAAAATACGTGTCGTCAATATTAACTTCTTATTTCTTTTCTTTTTTTTTTTCTTTTGTCATTCATTTTTTTTTTCTTTATTATTCAATTTGTACTGACATTCATTAGAATTCACCTACAATCGTTAATGACAACGAAAACTTCTTACTGTATTTTGTTTACACTTCACAAGTATAGTCTTTCTTTCGGTATGCGACCAGATATGAAATCTTATTTGAACATCGTACAGACGTTTAACGTGAATAATTGCATCGATTTTGGCAGGACACGAACATCAAAAATGCAAGCCCATATTACTTTTGTACTTTTATAAAACATCTTCACGTGAGATGTGAAAATTAATTTCATTTTATAAAATCGCGCCAATGTACAAAAAAAAAATAATCATAAAGATCAATTTGTTCAACACTTTCAGTTATCTTTCAGTACAAATGAAACACGGTACAATTTAAGAGTTGAAACTGAAATTTTAAAAAATGATTTTCTCATACAAAAGGTAATATTGGAACAATTTTCAATAATTGCCAGCTCGAATTTCGACATAAAATAGAACATTAAAATATATGTACAATTTTTACGTAAAAAAATGTTATTATTATTTATAGAACATGTCAGAATTATATATGAAAAAAATCACGTGTATAAATATTCCTTTCGTTGAATTTTCTTATTCAATTGTAAGAAGAAAGAAAAGAACAGGAGACATAAATAATTGATTCAGCAATTTTACATTTTTGTATTAACCGCTGCACACAATAAATGCAATTGTAATGCATAATAAAAAGTATCGATGAATGTACAAAACACTTTGTTCTTTAGTAACTATAAGGTACTGCCTGATGTTCTATGTATGTAAACGACATACATGTAAGATCTACAACACCAACCATTCTTCCCTTTTACAATTAATAATTAAATATCAAATATTGTAACTATATAATATAATGTTTACCATTCGACTCGATCACGGAAAACCATTGTATTACATTCATTTGTTAATTGAAAATTAAATTTTCTTTAAGTTTCATATTTCAGTTAAGATGACGCAAGCATAGATATTTTAGATTAATTAGAATGATCAGATGAAATCAATTTACATGTAAAACAACTTTAAATTAACGTTCTAATAAAAAGGTTTCACATCTCACTGCGTTATTAAATTTGTAAATGAAATCAAAAATTTTCATAATTAACGTTTCACCTCTCAAGTCGAATAGAAAAGTTTATTTATAAAAATTGTGTTATAATATGAAATACTATATCAACATTTTGTTATACGAGATGCTGGGTATACGACAATAATACTATACAATCATCATCTTAAAATAATATTTTATCCGGTTGCTTTCATACTTCGACTAATTAATAGTGCATATGTTTGTTTTTCTTTTGTTATTGGCAGCACCTTTGACTAACGTCGATTTAATGTACATAATTGAGATATTGCAATATTTTGTATTTTTTCTGGTTATTCCACAGAAACGGGCACTACTTTATTAGAATTATTTTTTAATACCTTTAATACTTATTTTTCTTATTTAGTATATAAAAAAATTTGTTATTACTAAATATTTGTTTTTGATACTTTATTAAAATATGTATTCAAAATTAAATGAATACTTTATCATTATTCACGTAGAAATATTATACACACATATTTAAGTTGTCTAATAAAACTCTACACTATATATTTGTCTTTAATTCCTTTGAAAGTAAGTATTCATTAAATAAAATAATTGTTTTTAAAATTTGCTAGTAAGAAGAATAAATGAGAATTATATTGGTATAAGTTTGCTATGATTATGAATAAATTTATGAATCTTTAAACAGTATTATTTTTTCGTCTTTCATTGCCACACTTGCAGATCTCATGTAGATCTTAAAAACGTCTTAGAGATTTTAAAAACCGTCGTTTAAATCTTTTTTTTTTTAATGTACTATAGGACTTTTTTACTTTTGCCCGCCTCTGCTAAACATTGTAAATTTTTTCACATCTTGATTAAGATAGCTCTTCAATATGTATAATTTTTAAATTTATAGAAAATTAGCAATGATATGAGTTTAGCCTATACAGAATCACGATCATTGTATAAAAATGCATATACAGAAGCAACCACAACCAGAACAATCTTAAATATCCATGAATTTCTTTAATACTCTATTGTTATTATCTTGCGAACATTGTTTCAATTATCTACTACATCTTTTTGTCAGGGTGACCATTTGCCAGTGATACAGAAGTATTGTTTTTCGATTAAAAATAATTGTCTGAATAAGATGGTAGCACAAGAAAAATCAAACTATAAAAAATTGTACAGAAAACATTCTTTGTAATCTTCAAAAATTAACAAGTAATTAGGATTATTAAAACATGATATCCTATCCTTGATATCTTTTTTTTTTTTTATAGAAATGAATTTTCACGTGCAGTTTTTGTAAAGTTAACAACAACACCTTTCCTATAGTAATCAGTATTGTAACATCATGATTGTAGTATATATATGTTCTATATATAATATTGCATAATGTGTAGCAGATTAAAATCAATCCATGTCTGCAGTTACATCTGTATTTCACAACAGTTTGCAATATTTCTTCAGAATATTATAGGATAAAAATGTTACAATAAACGTATTACGCTATATTGTTTAATAAATTGTGGTCACTCTGCAAAAAGTTTGTTGTACGAGCGATCTATCTTCATCTTTGCTTTTACATATCAAAAAGTTATATATATTATATTTTTTTTTCTTTTTTTTGTTGCTTTTCGATTCTATAATTATATACTTTAAGAGAATGGATCATTCGTGTTTCAGAAAATATCTTTTCGGTTGTACAACACAGTTTCAGTAAAATATTTATTATCGCAATTTGCATGCTTTATTATAGCACGTTTTCTTCATCTACGTTAAATGTTTCTAAATTTGTGTGTTACTTTGCACTGTAAGAGAACAACGTCTATACACGACAAGCTTAATAATAAATATTTTCTCCCTTTTCGCAATATTTCAAATTATTTATTATTGCGCTTTTAGGCTATATGCAAATATTATTGTGCCGGAAGACGGTGTTGTAATATTGCAAAAATATTAAAATATTTTAACGGGCGTATTTCCACATAATCCTGCATACCTAAAGCAGCGGAACTCGATTTAATTACCAACAGAACTTGACAAGAGAATTACACATCATTTGCTTGATTTTTAATTACTATATCAATACTTGCTTAAAGTATTATGGTAGTGAATGATGTCGATTGCAAATTAAAAATAGCAGCTTCGTCAGCATCATTATTGCAAACGTAAAAAATAAGTCCCGTTATAATATTTCATTTCTTTTTCTTATCTTGTTTCAACTTCAAAATGAAGCTGTGTGTTTTTTAATTTGCTATTAACATTATTCATTATACATTAATAAATTAAAACGAACAAGTTTTGTAGAAATACAGATTAGTTTTAAGACAGTCGTTAATTATATTACAATACTAATATGTTACCAGCTTTGCTTTTCTACGTCAATTGCAGATGTTTGGACATTTAAACTTTAATAAATTTAATATGGACGAATAAAATATTAGTGTTTCAACCTCCGTTACATCAGAAATGCAGAATTATCCATAGAAATTAGAAACATTAACAGATCACATTCATTTCTCGCAGAACGTAACTTTATTACTTTCATAAATCTGTTGAAAATGGCACTGTTTACAGATTGTACCTTGTGTATTTTATTAACTGTTTTTTGTCATTTCATTATTTGTTCTTGTATAGTTCCTTCATTTCCACTGATATTTGAATCTGAATGTAAAACAGTAATTGTTGAATAATAAACAATCAATGGCTCTCTTTTCACATAATAATACATACATACATAATAATCTTTTCTTCTTGTTGAGAAATAGTAAGAACTCGTGACTCAATTTTGTTAACATTATTTTGACACGAGGCATTAAACATTGAAATATGAGGATGCAAATGACTGACACATTTTCCTCAAAGAAATGAATATATAGTAATTATTATAAAAAAAAATCAATTGGTTTTTCAACTTTTTTGCAACGTGACCCTCTATTTCCATGAATTTAGTATTGCGACTTTTAATGTTCAGTCACTAGCAAAAATAGCAATATTACGTTATTTATTTAATAATTGACAAAAAAAAAAAAAAAAAAACTAAAAATGCATAGTAAATTGAAATGCAGAGTAAATATAAAAAGACAATACATGTCAAAATAATGCAAAATGCAATGACTCTCTGTCACTAGAATATCTTCACGATTCTTACAAAATTTTGACAATACAACGAGTGATTTCAAAAGTTTTATGGGCTTGCTATAACTATTTCATCTTAATTATCAATACCCTTAATATTTGGATCATAAATGATGCATGTCGAAGATTTGTCAATGAGTGATCGCACAATTAAAACTTTTACAGCCTTCTCTCCTTTTTTTTTTGTTTTTATATGTAAAATATTTATATCTTCATAAATACCGACATACCGAACGATAAGATCTAAGTAGAGAAATTGTTATTACATAATCACAGTTGTACAGCCATTTGCTACCTCGTATTTAATACAAAAATGCTTAGATACCAGTACCGTAGAACTTGATTTTTTTTTTTTTTTTTCATTTATGTTCGCGTGTATGTTGTTCACATTTACGTTAATCTCAGTCTGATTAAGAACGTGTGTATATTGTATGTCACAAAATGAAAAAAAAAAAAAAAAGAATATTCTACCATTTAATTAGGAAAACGTTGCCAATTAAAATGCCGAGCAAATTCAAATACATACGAATTTACAATCTAAGCAGTTTTGCAATATTATTAACTGATAATAATAAATATTTTAAAGGGCATACGTTTACATAATAATCGCAATAACCACGTGACACGATAAAATTGGATATTATTATCAACAATGTGTCCACGTTTGCGGAATAAAGAAAATGAAACAACATGAAAGCGGATAGATTTAAAAGTAGCTAAAAGATAATTAAGAAATATATAGTGATAAACAGTGGTAAATAGCAATAGAAAGAGAAAACAAAAGCGTCTACTATTATTTTGTTTCTTTTTCCTTGTCAAAATATTGAGCAGTCATTATCGCAAACAAGAACACATTCTACAATTAATAGAAATCAATTTTAGTTTTAGTCAGAGTACTCTTGGTTTATCGGAATCCATACTGCTACTATCTAAATAACAAATGCATTAGTCATATATCAAAACTACAAGTGATTAAAGATGATACAGGTTTATAGCAAGTATCTTTAGTTATAAATTGTAATATAAATGTTCAGCAAATTTGTTTTTCTCTTTTTGTTTAAATATTACATATTACTATTTTACGTAATTCATTATTGTACAATAATCTAATGATTATGTGTATGTTTTGCCATCTGGAGTGTGCAGATAATTCTTCCTCGATATCAGGGAACCATCATCTGCCTTTTCTTTGATCACTAATACTTCCTTCTTTTTTTTTTCTTTTTTTTTTTTTTTTTTTTTTTTTAAAGAAAATGAAATAACAGGCAATCTCTGTAACGTTCAACTAGTGCATAAACAAACGTTCGCAATATGGCTCTTTTAGCGCTAGTAATCTTTAACACAAGAGAAGAATCATTCGCACAAAACAGAGCATGTAACGTTTTGTATTTGTATTATTGTAACTTGTCAAAAATATATTGTTCAATTTGATCTGCCCTACTATTGTTGGTTTTCTTTGTGCAGTATTCGATGAAGACCAACTGACTATATTGTTGAATATTTTGATAATTACTATTGACTTTATAAAAATTCATTTATAAATATAATTTTTTGACATTTAAGAAATTCAATATATCAAACATGTAATATTTAAATAGTAATAAGAAAAAAATTATTATAAATTCATAAATACATAAAGACAATGCACAGGATTTAAATTTATAACAGGTCATATATTATATTATACATACCAAGAAAAATGATTGCTAAAACCAACAATTGGGGCAGCGTTATATAAATATTCAACTGTATGTTGTTTTTTTTTAGTACACAGTATTAGCTAATTTATTTATTTGTTAATCTCCTATTACCCTATTTTGTAGCTAAATTTGTTGCTTTCACAATAATTTATGTTCTTAATAATTAATATTTTAATTGTGTTATTGTTATAAGTAAAATAGTATATATTGTAATTATTTATAATATTCAATATTATATCATTCAGGAATATCTTTCCTAGATTTTCATACAACTTGCCATAATCATAATGTGCCTCAGTTTATAAAAAAAAAAAAAGAGAAAAAATTAAAAATAAGAAAGCTTTTCATTCAACATGATTTTAATTGGGTTACTGCATGTTTTTGCTTTAAAAAATTCTTATTCGATTCCAAAACATGAGAGAATTAATCTTCAATAACTATCATTATATTTAATTACAACACATTAGAGGAAACATTATGATTATGAAAAATTAGCATTCTTTATAAGTACATTTTGCAATGGCGAACTAGCATCTTAATTGATTAATCTCCTACTATTTCTGTAAGATGGTAGTGTGTATATTTTTTTTTTTATAGAAGCAAAAATAACAATAATAACAGTTATGAAGAATATCATTAATAATTTAGAAAGGAATCGCATTTAAGAATAGCATTTTTAAGGTAAAATATATTCCAAAAATTCGAAGGGAAAATACTTTGTTGCTTTTTTCTTATTATACCTGTTGTGACTGTAGTACTTATAAAGAATGCACTTTAAAATTACAATTGAAAAATGCATTATTATAGTCCTAAATTGATTAAATTCTAAATAGTACTTCAAAAATTATATCATGATATATACGATCTCGAACGATTGAAAAAATTAAAATATTTATCTACTTATCATACGTGATGAAATATAATATATAATTGGTATTTGTAACAGTATCATCTTCATTTCATGTTGACATCTTTGTTAAATACTTCGTTCTTTTAACATTTCATTTCATTCCTCTCTTTATGATTTCTGTATAAATATTATCCTTTGATAAATCGTTTATATCATGATACATGGTAAAATTGTATTTTTCTTTTTTTTTTTAGTAACATCTATTATATTTTATTATTAATAATTTGTAATAAAAACGGACCTAATAAAAACATTTATTTCTTTTTTGGCCTCACTTTTTGATACTAAACTATGAAGATAATTGAAGAAAAAAAAATAACAATCAGCTTTATTATTGAGTTGTTAAATAATTAAATAATTAAGTAAAGTTTATCATAATACCCTTCTTTTTCTTGTTTTAATTGAATTTACTTTTTTATTTTGTTTGTTTAAATAAGATTAATGGCTCATGTACAAAATCTTTAATAGCCCACAAAAAATGTATTAATTTTTTTTTTAAGTGTAATTTGTGCAGGGTATTATACATTTAAGATAATTTTAATTATATCGTAAATATTAAATAATAGTCTTTAAAATTGGTTGTTATAACATTTTATGTCTATGAGGAAAAAATTTGATAATGTTGTCCTATCTATACTATTCATTTATACTGTAGGCAATATTTTACCTGTTTTCTTTCTTTTTCATAAACGTATAGTTCTTTCATAATAATTACCAGCTACATATTCAAAATGAAAATATTCCATAGAGCCGGTATGTAAAACGCAATAACCATGCGTTTCATTGAAAAAAGCTAATTGGCATGCTTATTTACTTGCATGTCATTTATATTGAGCTGTAATACGTATGTCACACATTCATCGCTGGTATCATAAATATAAGTTACTCCTTTTTCTTTTGATTAAATTGAAAAATCCTAAATATTCATATTTCTTACAAGCTAAAAATGTAAAAACTTACAACACAAAAATTGAGTTTAATTAATTTAGTAATGTACTTCTGTTGCAAAATTACATTTCTTCATTGCTATCACACGCTATTTAATTTCAATAGTAAGTATATAATGTATTAATATACATATACATATACATATATATTTATATATTTATATTAAGCATACTTAAAGTTTAAAATATAACATATTACCATGTATAGAAAAAGCATGGTGAAACATATACAAATAACTATCTACTAATTAATTATATAAGCTATCCAGAGAAGAGAAAAGAGAAGAAATAAAAGAAACGAAAGCTTATTTATATAAAAATTTTAACTACCAACTATCACTGTTTTTCGATGTATCCAAAGTATAAAAACATTTTTTTTATGAATTATAATTTGAGTATGTTTTATAGAAATTATAAAAGATGAAATAGGGGGAAAAAAATATATATATATATTAAAGAAAAACAAAGAAAATAATGATAAGGACATTGTAAGTTCGAAATAATACATGTAGCTTTTCTTTTACAATGAAACCGTTAAATGTATTATTCCCTTACATATTTCTTTTACGAATTTTAATTCGTCTTTCGTTATAAATATGAGCAATTTTATTATTTTGTATAAAAATCTAGAAATCATATATATTCCTTATTTAATAGATATCATCAATACTACTTTTTCAACCAAAAATATAAAATTTGTTAATACTTGTATGTATTATTACCATCAGTACGTGTCAATTGAAAAATCCTATTTAAATATATATCTTTAAATACAATAGAAATATCATTCATCTCTTGTGACATACGTTTAACAGCTCAACAATTGAGGGAAATTATTCTATAACTATATATTATGGGACATTAATCTTTTGTTGCGTTTAATTATGGTATTACAATTTTTTTTAAACAAATATATACTTTAGAGGTCCCAAAACTTTGTCCATAATTTATGATTATATCGTTTTTTTCTTTTCCTTCACGCTACAATGTTTGTGTAACGGTTGTGGCACACGTATGTGTCATTAAATGCTAACTATTCAGCTAGCACCCTGCTAATAAATGTATTTTGTATTATATATTAAATAGCTCTTCATTCCAATTAATATGTGTTCTTAATATAAAGGATGTGATCTGTTGACATAAAGACGTATGACAAATAGGAGTCTCATCACATCCATATTCACTTTGGCGATAATCAAATTATATATTTGAATAAATTTGTTCGTTCTTCTTCTTCTTCTTCTTCTTCTTCTACTTCTTCTTCTTCTTCTTCTTCTTCTCTCTATTGCGATCATACGCATACAAATTCTTTTAATTGTTCATTTTATATACCATATCGTTTGAAGTACCGAAAATTTACGTTGGAGATCCTAGTGCTACTCACAGAATTATGAGGATATCTGTCCTGGTTACTGAGAAAGAGCGTAGATTATAACAGATGTTCTAACAAAATTTTCGGACCTAACTTGTAGAGACAACCGGAGTCTGGCAGTACGGGCACTCACGTTGATTTGGAGCGCACGTCGAGCAGACCACGTAGTGGTTACAAGGTGAGAGGGTAACAGCGCGATTTTGTTCTTCGCAAACCATGCACTTTGTTGCCGTTTCTCTGTACAGCACCTGGAACGGCAACAACTGAGCTACCTGAGTGTTTCCATTAATCAAACGGACCGCAAATAGATTAGATTTTACAATTTTATGAGGAAAAAATCGACTGCCAATTAGAACGTTTAACTGATAATAGAAGAGAATTCTGTTTGATGAGAAGATGAGGTAGCTGTAGAATTTTAATTCTCTCGCATCCTCTTCAGATAAATGAATCATTATTCGAGAAACGCTTGATATACCAGCTGTTCAAACCAGCATGACAACTTTGCTTTACCTTTTCTACTTCTTCGAGATCCGAACGGAGCTGTGATTGAATTGATTTTAATGCGGCTATAGATAATGATCTGAGCTCACTTATTCTTCTCAATGTATGAAGGTATGGCCCACCACTGGACGCTTCGTTTTCTACCCTTAATGCTTTCACTTGCAACAAGGCCTGTTAACAATTTTTATAAATACGTGCTACGGAAAGAACGAAATAAAATATTTACCTCGTCTCTCTGTTGTTCAGCTATACTTGCTTTTCTTTTAGCTTCCTCACTTTCCAATTGCCAAGCAGCGCAAGCAGCTCTAGCTTGATTAATACGTTCATCCCAAGTTGCTAGCTGGGCACGACTTGACGTCAATTCCTCTCTGAGCCTTTGTACCTAAGATTAAAATTAGTAGAGATGTAGTCTTACCCAAGCTTATTTTAATTCATTCAACAACACTGGAGTAAAAACTAGAAGAATTCTAACCTCAGACAAAGATCCTGTATTACTTGGACTAATAGAAAATGCATTAACCAATGGAGATGCTGGGAGAGGTTGAGTACGAGATGGAGACATTCCTTGGTTCGTAAAATCAAATAAGCTACTATTAAATCCGCTAAGCTTAGAAGCTGAACTGCTAAGTTGTGAAATATGATTGCTAAATGGATCTGATACTTGATTCATAAATGGCATAGTCTGAAATCAATACCGAACAAAATAAAATATTAAAATAATGCTAAGATAATCCTTCATTGCGAAAGAGTCGAGAAAAAGGAGAGTAGAATATTTGTCTTTACCGATTCTATTGAATCCTGATGAGAAAATCTGGATCCAGTGAGAAAACTAGTCGAATGTAGAAGTGGACTGGACGTTGATGGTGAAAAATTTGTAAGAACTGAACGTTCGTTCATCCCAGGAATATTAACCGGTGCTGAGCTTCCTAATAGACCAGAACTTGCTAGGCCTGCTGATATTGAATTGCTAATTGGTGAATTAGTATCTCTATGAATTGATTCTACTAAATTTAAAGGGTCATCTAGATGTAATTCATCTAATGCATTTCCTGAAAAAAAAAAAAAAGAAAGAAATAAACATTTGGATCAAAACAGATCAAAATATTGTTTCTCTATTCTTCCTTAACTCTGTCTTACCTACTACAGATTCCACAGTGTCATTTGGATAAAATGAACTTGAAAGTGGTGAGACAGTAGTTGCTAATGAGTGATTCCCTAAGCTTCCATTCAAACTATATGCAATGTACAGGCTCTGTTTCTGTTGAGCTTTCTCTGCTTTTGTTAATAAAGGATCACTATCTATAGCAACCACTTGTTTTCGTATTTCACCCTGTTTAATATTTTTAGAATTATTACGCTGGATCTTTATCGACAATGTACATTCAAATGCACAAGCGAACTTACAACTTGCAAAAGAGAACTGGGATTATAAAGTATGCTTGTTAACTTTTGCTGATTAGATGTGTTTACAGTGGTATTGGAATTGGAGTTGTGAAGTTGAGCACCAGGGGCTTTACTATGCGAACTATTACTGCCGACGCTGCTAGTACTTGCTGACTCTGATACTTCACCGCTTCCATTCTGTAATTCAAATATTTGACGGCGTCATTTAATTGTGTCTCATATGAAGGAAGTTCGTTACTTTTGTATGATGTACAACAGACTTACACTACTATCGCTAAGTGGTTTATCCTTTTCGTGACTACGCTTATCGGGTGGAAGCGCATTACTTAGAATATCTGCCAAATTGGTGCCACAATCTATAGGTACGGCCATGTCCCTCGCCAGGCTCATTTCTTCTGTTGGCAACACTGCTCCATCAGCACACCATACCAACGTCCCAATATATCAATTTTGAGAAGCAATTTTCAATACTAAGTTTAATCATTTACAAAAGGCCTATATTTACCAAATAAAGGGGGAGGGAGAGAGGGAGGGAAAGAGAGAGAATTTTCAGAAATGCAAATGAAATGTTAAATTATTTTTACATAGAAGCAATTGCAAGCGTTTTTACAAGTTAATAAACTTTGCATTACTTGAATTGATCTCAAACAGTTATGTCTCAAGCGATTAAGTATTGTGAACAAAGCCAATAGTAAAATGTTTTCTAATATATATACATATATCATAAAAAAAAGGGGGAAAAAGGGGGAAAAAAGAAAAGAAAGAAGAGAGAAGTTTCACTAAACTTTCTAAAGTAGTAGTAACTGTTTTACGTACGGTTTATGAGGGTACACTCACGGTCAACATGTGCAAAAGCACAGAAGACTCCGCGCGGACAATATCCAGCTTGCTGAACATCGTTACATTTCGTGGACTTGTATATCTCGGGATGGAACTGTTGTTCCGTACGTGTGTGACAATACGTACAAGCATCTCCTTGTTCACAATTGCCTGGTTCACCCCATTCCTCTCCATGTTTTACATTAGGGCACGGTGTTGATCTAAAGTAAATAAAGTTCCAAATTAGATGACGTTGCTACACCGTAAGTTTGCTTTTCAAGTTTCTTCTCAGACCGAGAGAGGGACCTCACCTGTACTTGTACTTCCGAGGACTACGTCTTTTATCTTTACTATTGTGATACTGTGGACAAGCATAGCCCTGACGGCAAAGCCTCGGTGGCCGTTTACATGGCTCTGTTTTGTAATTACTCAGCACGTAGTTCGTGTCCTGCCATTTCGGATCTTCGTTCATCAAGTTTCTCTCTTTGTCGAGTATGTTTGGTCCGTTAGAAGATGAATTAGGATCAGAATCGGGATTCTCCAGCGCCTGTATCTCTTTAATGTCGTAAACTGGCGGACGAAGATCATGATTGCCATGTGCGAAGGCACAATGAGGGCCGTTCTTCACACAGAAGCCACGCGTGTCCGTATCGTGGACACACATGCAGGTTTTATAATAACGTAGATGATAACGTCTCTCTGTGTCGCCAGCAGTGCGGTGAAGGAACGGGCATCTGTTTAACAATAAAAGTTCATGTAAATTAAAGAACAACACCATTGCGTGACAAAATATGATCAAAAGTTACGCGAAAGCAATTATATTATTTATAATTTGTAGAATTTCGTCAAATTAAATGTTAATCAATTAATTGATACATAGGTATTTTTTTCGCTCTAAATATACTAATTAAACAGGTTTAATCGCGAAATAATAGTCAAATATTACTGTATAGTTATGAACTATAAAAATATAATATATAACATATATAATATATATAACAAAATATATATATAACATATAATATATAATATATATAACAAAATATAAACTATAATATATATAACAAATTACGTAATGATAACATTAAAATCGAGTCTAATTCTTTAACACTGTGAGAAACCGATTTTTCTAAAGACTACGTACAATCGCGTCTTACACGAGGTATCGATCTTCCAAAATTTAACTTGGATTAAAGGGGAATGTATCGTAATGTCTAGAAATTATATTAAAAAAAAAAAATAAAAAAAAAAACACTTATCTCAGACAGAAATTTATTTTTCGCATTAAATTTATTTTTTTGAACTGTATAATTGCGCCACAACGATTTCGGAACGTTACGATGTAGCAACAAGGATTACCGCATATAATTCTTTGTTGCCACCATGCCACATAAGAGAAAATCAATATCAGTAGGCACCTTTGTTTGGGAACTCGAAGCGCTGAATATTTTGGAGGGAAAATCGATCGCGGATATATTTTTCTTTCGTCTCGTTCGTGAAATGTAAAAAAATTCTCGTGAACCGAATTATATCACGATTTCCGTGGAAATGGTGGAATCACCGAGAAATCTTATATATTTATCGACGTTATAACAGTCGCCCAAAAGATCAACAAAAGAAAACACTTAAAGAGAAAGATTCATTCATAACCGCCAGCAACTTTTATCGCTGGCTTGCCATTTTTATTAAAGAAAAAAAAAAAAAAAAAAAGAAAAAGAAAAAAAAAGACAACTAAAAATAATAATGTTGAATTGCAAGCAACGAATATTCAGAACGCTCTTATCGCAATAAATATAACGCGATAAATATACATCCAGGCGCGAATCGGTTATCAATTAAAAAAGTCACTCGCAATCTTACGTTCTCCGGAGGAAAAGTCGCGATTATTGTAAATTGTAATTGAACGAAACATAGTCACTCTCGTGGCTAGAGAGAAGAAAACATTATTATTCGTTTCTCATCAAATGGATAAATATTCACGGTTTTTTCCTAAAGTCCTACACACCGCTATAGAAATATTGCGTTATCGTCTCTGTATTTCTTCGTTCGAATTTATTTTAGCGTATATCGTATGTAAAGCGGATGCAAATATCAATAACAATAATGTAACGACAAGCCGGGCAATTTTCACTCTTTAAATTTTCGCGCCTGTTTCATTCTCTCAAGAGGCTGCGAAAACCTCAGGTTTCCTCTATTTTTCATTAAATATCTATTTTTCAGACAATACGTGTAGGCCGTAGTGTTCTGTCACTGAGAGCTAACCTCGAAAAAAAAGGAACATCTTCGTCGACGTCCGCTTGTTCATCTCGCACGAATTCTATAATACAATTAAACTGTAAACAATGGTCGAACAAAGAACGATGCTACTTCGATACATGTCGTTGAGACAAATATATACTTTCCCTTTCAGAAAACAATGTTCGAGGGCGATAAATCAAAGGAGATGCATTTTTATCACGCGACGAATTAGCAACAAGATAATTTAGAAACAGTGGCCTAAATCTACCGTTCATGTTCATCGTGTGCTGCACGATCATTTAGAAATAAACTACGTTATCGCACGCAATATATATTTTCGTATTGAATATTTCATATCGGAACGGTTGAACGTTTATATTTTTTGTGTTATTTGTAATTGTTACGATATTGCAAGCATATTTATTAATTAGGAGAGACAAAAAAAAAAGGAACAGGGAGGGGGAAATCTTTAACAACAGATGGTAACACGTAAGAAATTGTGAA
Organism: Tetragonula carbonaria; assembly: GCA_032399595.1. Taxonomy (NCBI): domain Eukaryota; kingdom Metazoa; phylum Arthropoda; class Insecta; order Hymenoptera; family Apidae; genus Tetragonula; species Tetragonula carbonaria. The sequence goes on along the minus strand of JAUCRC010000011.1, from coordinate 3,924,392 downwards.
TTTCTAGTTAGCTTTTCTCTTTCGTTCGAGTTCTACAATCATCTACAATGGATGACAACAGGTTAAGCAGCCGACGGTAGCTATATTCTATCCACAATGGCGGTTGCAAGCATATAAGCATGCACTCATAACAGGAGGAACACCATTCGCTTGGACATTTTAATTGGCAGGCTTCGATTCGTACTGAATAATTTGGAAACACCGTCGCAGCGATTGATTGGAAAATAATGACCGTGTGATTCAATCGAGAAAATGGAAGGACTTAGATTATTAATAAATTTGAATTAAAAATTTTCAATGTGAAAATGCTCGCTCCCGAGGGATATGCTAATCAGAAATAATGTTCTGAAAAAAATTTTTTTTTTTTTTTTTCAAATATTTAACGACGAACAAATAAGCACAAAGTGTAACCGACGAGAAAAAAATTAACTGAAAGGTTAATTTGTTACTTTTGATACTAGAACCACCAAAGATTGGGCGAAATCAATGAAGTCAGAACGATAGATAAATAAAAGAAAAAAACGAATTCTATCAAAGATCGTTCAAATCCCATTGTAAGAATTATTAAGAAAAATCATCAGTTGATCGTTTTGATCCGGTATCGATATTTTATTAGGATTTCAGCAAAAAATAATTCTGATCAATCTAATCTAAGAATATCTAAAGCACAGTGTACGCGATAAATACATGTTTGTGATGTTATGTGTATTGTAGAAAATAGAAAACAAATTTGTCACAGTGAAACGTAAATTAAACTAAATTTTGTTTGCTAAATATTACAAGGAATGCTTATTGTATATAGATAATTTCTTCACTCCTGGTATTAAAATATCTAATTTTCCTTTTCTTTTTGCATAATACCATGCGCATTGTTGCACCTTCAAATTTTCTATGAATGGATAAATAATCCATGATCTAGTCACGAGAAGCATGTGAATAGATAAAACTATTATGACTACACGATCATGCTACTATTCAACATGCGAGTGCAATAATGTTTCAATTCCTTTTGTTCATCACATATATAAATATACATATATACAACACATGTGTACATGTGTGAATATACAATATACAATATATATTATACATACATACACGTATATATATATATATATATATATATATATATATATATATAAAACATGTATACACTACGCATGTCCTCGAAAGTTACGTCGAAATTGGCCTCCTCGTTACATAGGTTATTCTCGAAGAGATGTTACGTCGTTACGCATTACCACGCAGATGCGCGTTACATGTTGCAGCACGCGCGTGTCAACGACACAAAGAAACTCGAGATAGACCCTTCTGTTACTCTTTCTTTCACGTCGATATCAAACTCGAACGCGAGAAACATTTTCATTCATACAGCCTCGAAGCTCATTTGCAGTTTCCAAATTCGAAGAGCAGTAACTTTTGTATGCTTTACAAGCAAAATAATCTTGATCTTGACTTGTACGTGCACGCATGCATCTGTATATATGTATATATAATGGAAAAAAAAAAAAATAACCAGTTCAACTTTCTCTAATCAAAAAAAAAAATAATGTGGATTTCGTAATAAAACGAGGATACTAGAGAGTTTTGTATTTTGTAAGTTAACCACGACACGGCAAATCGATTCATCCGACACAGAGTCTATACAGTGTCGCGTTAACTGGTCAGAATTTTACTTCGTTAACCGTCCGTTTCCATCCCCACCACTTTGTCCAACTGACTTCCTGAAGTGAGCCTCTAATAACATTGCATGAAATAAACAAATGTATTATTGCATGGATATTCGAAGTTTTACCTAATAATAAACGAAAATAGTGGACATTTTATATCGGCCCGATAGGTCTCGTCTTGGTGACCAATTAGCGGAACAACTGTATCACTCACCATCTCCTCTACCGTACGAACGAGTGCTTATTGATAGAGAATAGAGATAGCAGGCAAAAGTGTGTGTACAATAGTACACGAGATTGAGAGATTGACAGATAAACTCACTCGTCTCCATCTGGACATATGCCGGTAGTCTCGTCGTACTTGGTGCAATAATTATCGGCGCTATAGTTGAAGGTGCGGTCCCTCTTTCTCACCGGTCTTCGCCTCCGCTGGTTCATAAAGTGCCAGTTGAAGCACGTGAAGGGTCGGTGCTGTGTGCATTTGCGCTGTATAAAGAGGGGACATTGTTCGACGCGAAATTCCTTCAAGTATCTGGAATGCGAATCCACAGAGCTACACATTATTTCGTGGCGTATTTTGACGCGCGCGTCGATGCCGCGCTGCTGTGCTCGCGCGGCCCTCCCTCTTTTATTCCGTTCTTTCTCTTTTTTTTTTTTTTTTTTTTTTTTACATATATTTAGTCTATTTTATATATTATTTACTGCATACGAACGTATTATCGTATTACATGTACTTTTTTCTCATTATTATGTTATATATTCTCGTTATGAATTATTCTCTCTCATTTATCGTCAAGCACTCCACTTTTTTTTTTAATTATTATTATTATCATTTAATTTTTATCCGAATCACGCACTTTTTTCTTTTCTCTCTCTCTTTTTTTTTTGGTACTCTCCGAAATTTTATCTTTCTTTTTTTATCCTCACTTTTTTCTTTCACGTAGCACGCGCGACCGGCGCTTACTTACGTGTAATGATTCGCCTTTTCCGCCTGAGCTGTCAACAAAGGTTTAGAGTCGGACTTCATCTTGGATAACACAACCGAGCAACGCGCGCGCACACACAGATGGGCCAAGCACACTCTCTCCTCCCGTTTTTTCTCTTGTCGTCCTCGTCGCCGTCGTGCCCGTCGTCGTCGTAAGCCGTCGCGTAGTCTGTCTTTCGCCCCTTTTGCCCCGCTGAACTCTCTACAATCTATCGGACACGGAATGCGGGACATAGGGCGCGCACGGCGCAATACACATTATATGCGTCGAGACTATCCAATCCTTGTGCTTTCTCCCAGTCACGTGACTGTTCCTCTTTCAAGGTCATTGATGTTTTGGTTCGCTCCTTGTCGTAAACACACACACTCGGTATACGATGCTCAGGCGCTTGCAACGAAAATTTGATTTTTTTCTTTCTTTTTTGTACCGTTTGTCGATTCCCTCGTCGATCCGTTTTTTTTTTTTTCTTCTTTTTCTTTTATCAGACCGATTAATTATTTTTGAACGCAACAACCAGGTTCTTCTACGGAAAGGAAAAGAGTATCGAGAACGTAACGATCGATTCCTAAGGCTCGACCTCGATCGAGTTCCGATTCTGTACTACGTTCTCACTGAAGCTGTTTCGGCATCGTGTAACCAAGCCTTCTGTAAATACCGATTGCAACTCATTTTTCATGTTTTTTTTCTTTTTTTTCATTAATAAATATGATAATCGTAAACGTACTTTGTGGCTTCGTGCAATGAAAATTCTCTCTCTTTCTCTCGTTTTTCTGTTCTTTAGGTCCAAATACACTTCTCATATATGTTTCATCATCGTGCGAGTGTCCAAGTACCAAATACCAAGTATCATTGAATTCCTACTATTATTCAAAAGTACCTTACATTCGATATTCAATATTTTTTTTTTTGTTTTCGGAAAAATATACGTACAAGATGTGATAAAAATTGTAATAGAATAAATTATACTTAGTGATCTTTAGTCAGTAGAATACTTGCTTCAATACGTGTTACATTGCGAAATGTAAAATCATAAGTGACACGCGTGAAAATGTCCGGCCTAGTTGTTTCGTTCATCACAACTTCATGTCGGTGTGATTAGGTGTACATATATCGATTCGTTCGTGACGATTCTGGCTCTGTCCACACTCTCACTTTCACTTTCTCTACATCATACTGATTTTATAGCTACTGTTGCTTCTTTGGTCACTGATCTTACGCATTTCACAACTCTCCTCCGTGCTTCTCTCAACGCACACAATACTTAAAAAGACGTATATATCACAGGTACGTTCTGGCTAGTCGCCTAACGTAACTCGTTATCGTAAAGGTTACGCGTATGAATCATTTTTTATCAGCTCTTTACAACGATTTCGATGCATATTTAGATACCTGTGTTGAGTATGGTCAAGCTTCATCGGTTTTTTCTCTGACGACGATCGTCTAAACTTGTCCGACCACGTTTCGTGATTTGTAAACCGCGATATGCAACGTTTAACATCGCCTTTCGTCGCGCATCGCCGAGAACTTGCTTACTTCCCCCCTCTCAAACGAACGAGACGTACCAAAAATTTTCTATCTTGCCGGCGATAAAAGTTTCAATCTCCCTCGAACGATTTCGCGCGACAAATTTTAATTCGTAATTTCGCGAGTCTCCCTCTTTTTCGCACTCTTTTGTTTGGTTTGCAACGAAATTTATATCAGATTTGCAATTTCCGCTTAAACGACGCATATGAGGAAATACATACCAGTTCTCGGAGCATGCGCGGTTACGCGAGTGTGTGTTGCGAACGACGCGATTCCGACCAATCGCGAGACGAAACGCGCAATAAATTTTATTCACAATATGCCAATAATTTATAACGATTTATTTCGTGCACAGATACGTTCTTTTCTGAACGAAACAACTTCTTTTCTGTTTCTTTTTGATTAAAGTACAGGAAAAGCACATTATTGATGAGAAAGTACTTATAATGAAACACAATGAAATATAAAATCAATGTTTCTGAAATAATTCATTTTTGATTTACTTCTTCAATATTGAATTTAAGATGGTATTAATACATTATAATTAATATATATATATATATATATATACATTATAATTGTATTATTAATATAATAATAAAATTGGAATTAATATATTTTTACTATTATATTATATTCATTGTATATCCATTTTTTTCGTTGCATTAATATAACAATACTTTTAATTTCATAATTTTTACAATTCTTCTTTAAAGCTTATCCTTTTCTTTATTATAAACGTTTGATTTAAAGAGGATGAAGGTATTAAAGTATAAGATTTCTTTTTATCACACTTATGTTTAATGTATACAAAAACGTAAGGAAGTACGATAATATTAAGAAACATACGTACAACGGTTTAAAGTTTGCAATGAAAGGAAATTCTTTTTTTTTTCTAGTGTCATGACGATTAATATAAATAATTACTCGTAATAAAAAAAAAAGAAGGATCGTCGTGAAGGTGAAATAATTTTTAAATAAATCGTCAAGAAATATCGCCAATATGTTACATTATGCAATTATGATATATATAATTATAGTTTTGTACAGCTTTATACTCGAATGAGAATAAACAATAAAAATAATACGTATCAAATGTACGAGAAGCATCTAAACAATAGATATAAATAATAAATTGTCTTGTAGTTATAATCCATCTACGTACAATTTTAAATTTCTATGTAAATTTATTACAGCTAGTTACGATTTCAAGTTTCGTTATTGGTTCCGATATAATATTGCAAATGTATATTTTTTCTTTTTTTTTTCTTTTAATTTATCGTTCTTTAACTTATTTGACTTTGTACAATTATGTTCTTGTTCACTACATATTTAAATAAAGTCTTGTAGTACACTAACATACCTAGACACAAACTAAATGTGAACCATTTATTAGACTGATAAAAATATAATGCTTTCACAATATATGAAAATAATACACATTTGGTTTGTACGTACGCATGTTTGATTAATGCTACATTCATGATACAACGTTTCCCTACAATTTTTTAGATCTATTGTAATACGTACTATCGATTTTCGTTTGTTTACACATTTCTCATTTCTTCTTCTTTTTTTTTTTTTTTCTCTTTTTATAAGAAATAATTATTTGAGTATTTTATTCCAATTTTCTTCTCTGAACTTATCTTTGGAAAATTCTTTGAAATATTGAAATATTGAAATTTTCATAATTTAGTTCTGTATAAATTTAATTCTATATTGCTATTGCTAAAATGCATTTGATAAATTGTTATTAATTCCTCTATTATGATCCAGAGAATTAGCTAGTTTCATCGTTATGTTGTACAGTTTCATTTAAATAGAATAAAATAATGTTTAAGCAGTACATGAATAAACATGTATAACTAATTGGAGCAGTATAATAAAGTAATGTTTGAAAAAGTTTTCCATCGATGTTGTCCTGTACCAATTTTTACAACAAACAATATTGCATACACGCGTACATTTTCATTCAAAATAGGTTTCTTACTTTTATATATTGCATTATTCTGTTTGCCATCAGACTTAGGTTCTTACTAATTTTGAGCACTCCTTGGATGGATATTATGCATTATTAATTAACTGTATATAGTCATTAGAAACCATAACAGTATTTCTCATTGGATGTTTTTCTTTGGATGGACTTATGCATTATAATAGTAAATTTCAAGGCAATTCTAAAAACGTGCCTTCTTTTTTTTTAAAAATGGAGCGCTTAGTCTCTTAACTATTACTTAATTCAGTTTGACAGCAAACAAAAACTGGTCAAAAGATTGTATAATCGTTATTACTTAATATTTCTATGGTTTACGACATCTACAGTTAAATATCTATTATAAATATTTTTATCGGATTTTAGTGAGTATTTTTTAAGGTTCCAATTAGTATTTTGTAAAATGCATTCCTTTTTTTTTTTTTTTTAACACAGACAATATTTTAAATATGTTCGAATATTAGTAAAATGATTTAAAATTCTGTGCTTCCTGATGTAGTCCTAGAATGTTGTAATCTAAATGTAAACAATTTCTTGCAGTGTATTGCAGTTATTATCGTCAATACATTTTACATTGTGCGATGTCGAATTTACATATTTTAATAAATACATTCGAACGTTAAGATTGTATAATATCTTTCTTTCTTATCACTGAAAATTCTTATTTTTGTAACATGTCTTGATACTCTCGATACAATAAAAGATCAAGAATTAGATATTCCGTAATGTATGATTATAGCTGAATACACTAGTATTTTTTTTTTTTAATAAAATATAATAAAATCAATTTATGTACACATTAATATTGATATCAACAAAAAAAGTATATAATAAAAAATATTTTAAAAAAGTTTAAATTAAAAGATTTATATAAAACAAGATTATTAAAAGATTTGTTCAAAATAAATACACAGATTATTAAAGTCATGTATAATGAATAAGATCCAATTAATAATTCATAAGTTTTTCTAAATAGTTTTTTAATAAAAACATGCAAAACTGTCCAAACTGCGCTTGCACATACTTAGGAAGAAATAGTACAAATAAATCGTGAACTGTCTCGAACCCTTTTACTGTCAGATTACGCGATATACTGGCAGCTTGAAACTTTATAAACAGTTTATAATGAAATAACTCTATATTATTTCATGAATTATGTAAATATCGAAAGAGAGCAAACTTTTATGTATTCTTTGAATGGCCTTTAGCATGAACAACAAGAAAATGTATTTGAATTATTATTACATTAACAAGTTTATTTATACAGTTAACTACCTATATACAATATATCAATAAGAATGTTGTATAATTTCTTTAACATAGATTTAAAGAGGATTTTTTTTTCAACGGCGTTGGCCATTCATACACTCTAACGTTCTAATTATTCGATTCTGCTAATAATTTGTATACATAAAAATTATGAATCTGTAATGACATCCCAGACTTTGCAGATGAGCATTCTATGTACTTATTATTAATCGTCAACCATGACGATTCACTTAAGTTTTAATAGAAATTAATATCTTTAATAGTGACCACTGATTAATTAATCAAGGATTAATTCAGAGCATGGACTTACAAGACATCTGATTAGGCACAAAAGATGATGTTTTGTAGTTGCAAATGATATTGGTACGCTGATAATTGTACATAATAGTATACATATATATATATTAATGTAAATTCTGTAAAACATTTATCTTATAATGTTTAGTAAGTTTATTTTATCTAAGATCTATTTGATCTTGTTCCGCGAGATATTAAGATAAAATGATTTTTGATAATGTGCTACGATAGGCACATAGTTACACCATTTCTGAAATTTTTTTATATATTTTTATACACATTCTGATGTGTTTTCAAAACGATGCTTACTGGAATCAATAAGACGTTATTCTAAATTAAAAAAATTTTTCCTAGTCTTAGCTCTCGAATTATATTTTCAAGCGCAACACTGCATTTATAATAATCTTTCAAATTTGCGGTCTCTAACGTCAGTTTCTTTTTTTTCCTTTTTTCAGGCAGAGTTTATTTCAAACTTATTTGAATTAAAATTCGTTCGACGACGAGAAATTTTACTTAATCTCTAGCTCAACGCGATAAAAGCCAAACGCGAATGAATGCGAACTTAAAAGAAAAAAGAAATACAAACAGAAGATCTACTGGTATTTGCATAGTTACACTTATTTGTTTCTACTCGCACCTATTATGTATAATATATTTACCTGGCGTGACAGTAAACTCAGTTCAAACAGTTGTTCCGTACGTACTGAACATCACTCTGGTGGTATCTGTGTCCAGAGTAACGTCTTCTGGAGATGCCAGATCAACTTTTATAGATCCAGAATTGTTCCTTCTTCTCGTCATACCACCACCCCAATTCGATAGCGTCCAGTGATAAGTTTCACCCTCCTTATCGATGTTTGTCGTTTCCTGTGTCTCGTTATCTTTGTCCAAGCCAGTTTCAATAGAAACCGAGGAATGCGAGGCTACCGAATCGAAACTAGAATCTGCAGCTCCCCTGTAACGGCTGACATACTCGGTGGACATTTCACCAGGCGACTCTTCGATCGCTTTCAATATATTCTGACAGAGTTCCGAATCGAGGGGAATCGGATTCTCCGAGTCGCGATTGTGAATGGTAACAGCAATGTGTGCTGGATGTGGAATGGGAAGCGGAATGAGCAATTTTTCTGCACTGTAAGGACGAATTTGTCGTTTCCACGGCTGCCAGCGTGTCTCTGTTGTGCCACTTGTAGATGTTGTGCGTCTTCTGATTTTCGTTGACGTTAAAAGCCCTCCGGTATCGCTAAAAATACAATAAACGACTCTTCTAAATTCTATTTCACAAGCTGATCGTGATAACATTTTCAAATTCATAATAATCGTATCGTAATAATCGTTTAACAACGACGAGAATTCAGAATATCTTTTACCATCGTTTATCAGACTTTCTGCTGTTGCTAGTCTGTTTCGCCCGTGGATTGAAAGCTGAAACTTCTAGATAAGGGCTATAAACTTGTATATTTCCACGTGGTGCGTAAACCGCACCAAGCAAATCCGGCCCGTTAGTCCCACCGATTTCGGTGCTGTGAACCATGTCTGTGTAACGCGACAAATCGACTCCCGGATGCGGTTCCAGTCTGAATTTCGTATCAGCGTCGTCGAGAGGCTGAAGGAAATTTAAACTGAAAATGTCTGCGTACATGAGGCCAGCCAAACCAGCCCAGTCGCCGATGCTTAAACCTTTGTTCTCCCAGAAATCTTCCTCGTTTCCTGATAATCTCGCGAACACGTGACTAGGATAAAGGCGTTCAAGCATAAGTGCCCCTTGTTGTATCACCACCTTAAAGACGTAAAAATTATACGCAACGTAAAATTTCGAAAGTTTTACATCATCAAACGATTGAGAATCTCTGAAAGATACTTTTTTTGATCGATAATTACCTTCAAATCAAAGGTAGTAAGCTTTATTTTACTTCTCACGACCATTCCAAGGCCAGTCTGCAAATTTTTTCTACGCCTATCTAATTTTTCGTGTAACACGGCGATCAGATCTTTGGCTTCTTTCTCCAACGATTTGTACGGATCTTTCATTTTGGCAAGGCTAGCAGCGAACGGACCAAAACAGGCTTCCACGAATTGAGTGAAGTCCCTCTGAGGTTGGGTAATTAATCGTTCTGTCTCTTGCTGAAAGGCTAACAATTCGTCTAGCTCTAGTTTTGCTTCGAACGCAGCTAAAGCTTGCTCAGGCTTAATCTACAAGTAAAAACGAGTAGTATCTATCTAGTAGTAGTAATTGTAGTTATTTTAGTTTAGATATTAACTTGCGATGCTTACTTGATAATAATAATCAGAAGTTAGTCCTGGCCCAGCTATTCTTTTAACCACAAAGCTATCACTGGCAGGTATACGACCTCTGTTTTTTATTACTAAATGGAACATGGTCGTGTCCCAGACCACTCTAATCCAATAACGTATCACAGCAACTATATGCAATATAGTAATTATTAATGCATTACAAATATCTGAATAATTGAATTAATCGTGCGATCCATAATGAGAACGTTATATACTATACCTGTAAGTATCACAAAAGAAATAATAGGACACAAAATAAGAGCTACAATTAACGCAGCGATCGGTTGCAGACAGCCTTGTATACCGATATTCCAAACTAACGCTTCCATAATGACCAAATATCGATTTCTACTCGGTTCTGGGCTATCCAAATCCATCATGAGAGCCATGAATGCATGCAACGCTAAAGTAATTAAAGGCATCCTAAATTGACAAAAAGGGGGAGGGGGGGTAAAAAGAAGTGTCATTATTACCATTTTATAATTATGATACATTAAGATGTGTGACAACGCGATCAACGAACCACAAAACAGCAGTAAGCGCAATAAGAAGTGATCCTAAACTCGTGACTGTACAAACGACAGGGAAAACGAATAATATGATGAGCGTTCCTAAGAGACCTTTCACACCATAATTCCACAATCTATTCAAATGTCTCGTCATTCCTTTTCCAATAAATCCTGCAATAAACGATCGGATTGTTTAATCGACTAAAAAAAGAATCGATTAAATGTTACATCAATCGTTTGGTTATTTTCATTATTGGTATTGTCAAATATACCAGTGTCCGGTTCCGTTTCAAAATGTGTCCGGCTTTTGCTAATATGTCTCCAAAGTGCTGTCAACCGAGAACAAAGAGTAGGCATTTGAGATGACTTTCTGGGAAACAAGGTTCCGTTCAATTGACTCAATTCTAGATCGGGAGTAAAGGGTTGTACGAGTAGCAGAGCTCGTATGGAGACTGGACTACACCACGGCACCGCCACGCCTAACAGAAACATCGCATTCCAAGTCCAACACCACGTCCTGGCTACGTAGTTGATCCAACGCCACATAGGCCACCTGAATTTTATAAATCTCAGAATCAATCACACACCGGGACAAGTGTTAGTAAATCACTTAACTATTAAACGTTAATTATTATTGTTTCGATATTAATAAACGTGCCTCGTCGTGGTTGTGTGTACGATTTCTCTTTCAACTAAAAAGACAGGCTGACTCGGATCAGCGCGAGGTGTCGTGATGGATGTCGGAGTGTTACTAAGAACCGTTGGTATGATCTCCGACTGGCCTTGAAAATTGCGCCTGATGATCCAGTTTTTCGGAAGCCATATCTGCGTTGGCCACTGGAAGCTCCTTGTCGGTGTTTTGACTTTGCGCAACTCTTTTAACAACACTGGCTCACGCTGATAGAAACGAACATCTCCCAACGTTCAAACGTACAAAGTGTGAAAGTGTTTGTAACAATCTATATATGTATCTACGTACCTCTTTCATAAATGTTAAATCGCGATTAAGAAAGTAGACTGTTTGCTGTAAATTTTGATGCGTGCACAGCGTGAGCGCTTCCTCGTGAGCGCTCCACTCGCACTCTTCGATGAACTTCTCCTCGACCTCTCTCATTCTATCGCGCATCCATGGTTCTATTCGCGACAGAACTGGATGCTCGTTCTCTATATGGCGCTTTAGTGCCTCTTTCGTTTGCAGTAGCTTACGTTGTACAGTTTTCACGGCCCGGTGCATCAGCACGACCGATTGTGCTTGTTGAACCAACAATTGAGCGATTCCGCTACCAAGATCAAGTATATCCGGATGCGATAAAATATTGGAGAACACCCGTTGCAGGTATTCTCGCATAACAGCTTCGTTCACTTCCTGAAAAATGTTGGTCGCAAAGGATGATAAAAGAATCTCATAAAAATTTGTGAAAAACTTCACGGTGATTGACGATGCCAGGGGAATAATACCCTTACCCTTTCTATCTCTTCGTCCGGTTTTTTCCGCGCTCTCAACTCCGATATCAGTCTTTCTCTGAAATGAAGAAACCAGCCTCGTGTCTCTCTCTCCAAAATAGCAACTAGGATCGGTAAAGCTTTTCTGATAATGTCTCTGCTAAATAATCTAAGATCGACAACTGCTCCAGCAGGCGTTCCAAATACGAAAGGAACTGGGATTGGTAGTAGCTGCGACAATTCCCTCTCCACCTCGAATTTCTCCATCGTCGCTCGTCGAAGCTGTTTCCGTACGAAACCGCATAGAAGCTCCAGAGAGTCTTCATACTCAGGCTGTAATTTTTAACGAGGTCTGTGAAAACCTTAGGAGTGTAATAATTGTTTCCTTTCATCTTTCACAGAATACTGTCTGACTATTAACACTTTACCGACCGGTAGGTAGCCCTACTATAATTAATCGGCTATTAATCGATATCTACTATTTACCGCTATCGGTAAAGTGTAGACAACTGTTCTTACTGATAGAAATCACAGATAGAGAGTAAAAAATATAAATATCAACACTTTACCGACCGATAGCGGTAAGTAATAGACGATTAATAGGCTATCGGTCGGTAAAGTGTAGATATCGTATAATAATATATTTATATATTTTAACGCTTTACCAACCGGTAATATCGTATATTAATATATACAAATATATTGTTACACGATATTATCAACACTTTACCGACCGGTAGCCTATTAATCGTCTATTACTTACCGCTATCGGTCGGTAAAGTGTTAATATTTATATTTTTTACTCGCTATCTGCGATTTCTATCGGTAAGAACAGTTGTGCATGTTGAAATAAATATTTTAAGAAATATATCCAACTTACTCTGCACACTAATTCGGCAACCAAATATCGACACCGTTCCTCCCTGATTTTGGCATCCAAATTATGCGCTTGAAGGGACGGCACGCCAATTATTATATCTAAAAGACAGTGCAACGTTCAATTGTAACTTAAGTAATTAATTAATAGACGAAAAGAAGTTCCTTAAGAGGGCTTTTTTTCAATGAATTCGTACCAAGAAGCCGTAGCAGCCCTGTCAGTAACGCCTTCAGAGATTGTGAAACGCTGAAGCAGTGGGAGACTAGCCTGGCTTTCGCCGTAACTACGAGGAATCTAGTCGCTAAAGCAAGATCCCGGAGCAGAGCGTCTCGTCTTCTGTCTCGTCCACGCTGAAGGAGGCCACTCAATCTCCATCGGTGTGTCTGCCCAGCGAAATTGATCGAATCCACCTCAAATTCCCTGAAAGACAAATTCTTTATCAGTATGATTGACTTTGGAATAGAAGGGAAAAAAAAAGAAGTATATCGACAAAATCCAGAAACAGAATGTTATATATATATATATATATATATATATACATGTATATAAAAGAAAAATATATTTAACATATACAGGTATATAGAGAACAAAAATATCCTGGAAAATGTACATGTAAAAAATTTTGCGTGTCGTTGCAGTGTCTCGAATAATATGCAGTGCATAACCAATGAAAAAGATCTAACACTTTCTACACCTTGTTCGTTGAGGCTAAAGCTATTAAAAAAACTTAGTGTTCGCTATAATACAAGCATATTTTAAACTCTCTAGAAATTAAACAACACAACCTACACCGTACATTAATTGTGCTTTATTACAGCTAGAATTTACATCATGCCGTGATTGCTATTATTATGTTACAAGCTCTGTGCTCTGTCTACGAAACCCCTCCACAGATCAGATATGAATCTTTTTTTTTTTTTTTTTTTTTTTCTTTCTTTTCAGTGAATTTTTCGTGCACTTGGCAATGCCTCGTTTTGTACGTGTTTTAATCTCTCTTGACAAATGTAAATTAATCGATTGTCAATCAATTTTGCCAATTTGTTGCCAGGTTGAATGTCAGATGAAGAGAGACGACCATGCTTGTTTTATGATTGCAGACTTTGGGACGTAATTTTTTTTTTTTTTTTTTTTTTTTTGTTAAGAAAAAGAAAAAGAAAAAAAGGAATGATCGTGAGAAATGAATGATTCCAGCCTCCAAAATCACTGTACAAGGTATTACGATTATTGGCTCGGTCAAATCTGAATATTGTGTGACGCTGGTGTGTGACATACCCGCATCTTCGAATGCTCTCCAATTGAGTGGCATTCAGCTTCTTCGGTTTTCCGTACTTCTCCTTCTGAAAGCTTTACAAAAATTGTTAGAAAATATCAGACACAAAAGAGAAGGAACAACAATTTGGTTCTACACATTCTCATGAAAACGAGGCACCATTTGTTTGGAGTTTCATTTGTTCATCATTCTTACATTATTAAGAGAAAATTTGTGAATTTTTTGTTTTCTTTCTATTTATAGACGTGATATGATATATAAATACGCCGACGTCGACGTGTTTCATTCAATTAAAATAATCAAGGGTTTTCTGAAAGATTTTGCAAGGAAATTGCAGTTATCAAATTCCTTTCTCATTGTCATAAATTTGCATCGCCAATGAACTCACAACGTTACGCGACACGCTTCCTAAAAATTGACAAACATTTCCTGAAATTATCTATTTGGTATGTATATATGTATGTTCCTTATCCTAGAAAGGAAAAACTAGCAAATCTGCATCAGTGAAAGTTTCATTCAAGCCTTAAAAGTAAGTAATCTGTTAGTTAGGTACCCGCGATTTTTCATACTGTGCGCAAAAAGAATCGCTAACATCTAATTCTAAGGAGTACAATTGCTACGATATCGTGTTCCGAAGCATAAATCCAGTTTATAGACGTCATTAATCCTTAAGTTGCGGCAAGATCCTTTTGGAAATTTAATTATAAAAAATTCTACTTAATCTTATTTTTATTTCAGATCTTAATCTGCACTGTCCAAATTAACAGCAAATTGAAATTAATTCACAAAACCTCCCATTATATACACACATACATGTATGTGATTCATAAAAGAAGCCGGAAATCTATATATATATATATTTTACTTCATTACTCTCCTATTCACAAGGATACATATCTTCTAACTTGAATTTAAATTTAAACACAAACAACTCGCACTTCTTGCACTTTTGCAAAAATCAACGCTTCGAATTCTTAAATCATCAATTATTGGATTGTCCTTTGGATGTGGAACGTCAATTTTTCAAATCTGGGCAGATGTAACATTGCATGATCAACTGCAGGTTTAAGGACGTCCTCGACATGAGAGCTTAAGAATTTGACACTACTACTATCTAAAAAGATAAAGGTAAATAATTCGAATGATTATGAATCGTTGCCACAGGAAGACCCACCCTCTTTTGCTGATGCTTTCCAGCTGCTTCTTGGTCAACCTCCTTGGTTCACCCTTGCTATCCACAGCAACTGAGTCTAGCTCGTCGAAGCTGGGTGCGACGAACAGATCCTTCAAATGGTGTTTCTTTCTCGCGAGCGTGTCTTCACCCTCCGTGCATGTGGATAATGGCGGCGGCAGGACAATAGGGAATGTTCTCCAGTGATAGAGGAACTGTTGCGCAACTTCTTTGATGTTGTGCACCAGTGCCTCGACCTCGGCCGGTGCACCACGCAAATGCGACGTGTCGAACTCCACCGGCTCTTTCTGTTCACAGACAAGGATTTCAATATAATATATTATAGCTATGTGTAATACGATGTAACATATCATACAAGTAATGCATAATATATATTATGAATTATTTAAACTGTGCTCATATTACTTATGTTATATCAGTGTGATGTATTACTTGTATAATATATATTATGTCAGTTGTAATACATTACAAGTAATACATAGTATATATTATACAAGTAATACATCACACTGATATAACACGAGTAATATAAGCACAGTTTAAATAATTCATTGTTATTTAACTACTCTTCTTTTCTTTTTTCTAACAGTGTAACTTAGACGCCTTTTTCGAGCCTTTACTAAACCTACTTTTCTTCTGCTCCAGAAACGTTATATCATTTCCACGCGTGATGCGTACGAATGAAGTAGAGTAATCAGCGTCAAATTAAACATCCATGTTTCTTCGTACCTTCGTGTAACAGAAATGCAACAGACTTGTCAAAAAATCTTCACACTATGAAACATGGGTGTCCAACTTTTTAGATATTTTGGGCCTCGTTTAGACAACCAACATTTGCCAAAATTTGTTGAGTATGTAGTTTATCAGTTCAATGTATATTATTCATAAGGATATTAAAACAACTTTTGTAGTGAAACAATGCATTAAATAGACAAATATATTTATACTGATGAAAAAAATATGAAAAGTTTTCGATCTTTTGGGCCCCATTTGCCAAAATTTGTTGAGTATGTAGTTTATCAGTTCAATGTATATTATTCATGAGGATATTAAAACAATTTTTATAGTGAAACAATACATCATATTAGACAAATACATTTACATTAATGAAAAAAAATATGAAAAGTTTTAGATTTCTTTTGGGCCTCATTTGCCAACCAAAATTTAATTGATTGGCCGATTAAATTAATCGATTCAATCAATTTAATTGATTGGCCATATAATAATACATAATAATAATATTACGTATTATATATTATTGTTAATGCATTATATATATTATATTATTATATAATATATTAAAAAGGGACATCCAATAATTCAAACAATAAAATTCTTGTTCAATCGTTCCAATTATACAGCGCCAGTCGCGGATTGGACACAGCTGCTCTAAAACATTATTCAAAATGAGTTTTATCTTAATTTATTTGTCCGAAGCCTGAGTTATATCACTACTTTTTTGTTAGATGAGATATTCACACACCTCAGGCTGAAGTCCATCTCCGTTCTGTCGGTGATAAAGTTGTTGGGTGTAGACCTGGTGATTCGGTCCCGTGTTGTTAGCGGAGTTGACGGAAGCGGAATTCAAATTGTGGGGCATCTCGCGCGTGAAAAGCGTGCGCGGCGGCTGGGGTCAGCTGCCCCGTATACCGGCTATCTCCTCATACACCATGCTGCTGGTAGCAACCATTTATCATTCCACGCCCTGAAAACATCAATTACAATTCTATAATTATCAATCATGCGTCCGGTATTCATTATTTATTACACCTGTCGTTAATAACACGTTGAAACATTTAGTGGAAGATTCGCCATAAATCTTACTTCCAATACGCAAACGTAACATGTGATTTCGAATAAAATTGCAAATGTACAAACATAAAAATGTACAGTTAAAAGTAACAAATATAAATGTAAAGTCGAAGTAACAAACATAAATATACAGTTAAAAGTAACAAGTATAAACGTACAGTTAAAAATAACAAATATAAATGTAAAGTTGAAGTAACAAACATAAATATACAGTTAAAAGTAACGAATATAAATGTAAAGTTAAAGTAATAAATATAAATGTGAAGTTAAAGTAATAAATATAAATGTACAGTTAAAAGTAACAAATATAAATGTAAAGTTAAAGTAACAAATATAAATATACAGTTAAAAGTAACAAATATAAATGTAAAGTTAAAGTAATAAGTATAAATGTAAAGTTAAAGTAAAGTAACAAATTAATTGTAAAGTTAAAGTAATAAGTATAAATATAAAGATAAAGTAATAGGTATAAATGTAAGGTTAAAGTATAAGTAAATATAAATGTAAGGTTAAAGTAACAAATATAAATGTAAAGATAAAGTAACAAATACAAATGTAAAGTTAAAATAACAAATATAAATATACAGTTAAAAGTAACAAATATAAATGTAAAGTTAAAGTAATAGGTATAAATGTAAAGTTAAAATAACAAATATAAATATAAAGTAACAAATATAAATGTAAAGTTAAAAGTAACAAATATAAATGTAAATTTAAAGTAATAAATATAAATGTAAAGTTAAAGTAATAAATATAAATGTAAAGTTAAAGTAATAAATTCAGATGTAAAGTTAAAGTAATAAATATAAATGTACAGTTAAAAGTAACAAATATAAATGTAAAGTTAAAGTACTTTCACTTTAACGACTAACAATTAACGAACAATTATTCTTTGAGTCACCATGAAAATTACTAACGTAAGTATACTACACTAAAACGTAGGTTCTCTGTTCAAAATAACGGCGACAGTTTAGCCTCCAATCTTCCGCGTGACTTAATATTCAGAAATGCAAAAACAGAGAAGGAAATCGAATCTCTTAGCGTGTCGTGCTAGTAGTACCAGCGCTATAGTATCGTGACACAGATCGCCAATGGAAGTGCATATTGCAGTGCATAAAAAATAAAGAGTTCCAGTTTACGTCGATGCGAGATTAACCGTAGGTATCACGCGAGTTCCTCTGTAACGTGATTAATTGTAGTACGTGAAGGCGTGTCTTGTAAAGTCTTGCAAAGTGCGCCGTTTCTTTCAAAAAATCGCTGACGGCCCAGATAGATTCCCATGGAAGAAAAACGGTATGCGAATTCCACGAAGGAAGTCGTTGTTAACATGAATCGTGAACGTGTGAATGTGGAGTTCTGCGTAAAGCTAGATTTTATTCGATGCACATGCCGGGGCAAGAGAGAGAGACAGAGAGAGAGAGAGACACACACACCAGCAAGAACTGGAATGCTCAGAATGTTAATCGTTTAATGGGATATAATCGGTTAATGGGAGTCTGCATTCAACCGAAGCCTCCCATACAAGCCGGATGATCGCGTTTCGCCCCTCGTGCGACTTCTCCTTCGCTTTTTATTCCGGCAATGAAGATCAGCTTGCTAGCTGAAAGACGAACTGATCGAGAACTCGCGAGGCCAAACCTGGAAAACGTTGATATCCTTACATACGAATTCTTACAATTAACTCAACATACGAGTTTCACTTGATTTAAGTTCATTTAATATTTCTATCATACACCGTGTGATCATCAATGTGTTTAACTCGAAGTTACTCTTCTCGTTATCTTTTCTCCTCTTTTTTTTTTTCTCTTCTTCTTAAAAAGGAAATTGAAAACGTGTCACTGAAGATCACAAGATCGAAGAGAAACAGAAAATTATCGTGCTCGCTTCTTCGCCACGCTCTGTAGTTGATTTCTTAAATTCTCTCGGTTAGCAGCAGATTGATGATGGGGGCCTTCACACGCCGGCCCCCCATCTCGCTTTTCATGCAAATGCGGCTGCTTGCTTTCAGCGTGCAGTCAACATTTAATCCGACCCCGTGTCGCATGCATGATAAATAAGCGCACGCCGTACAGTTACAGGTTGTAATTATCGCTGAGTATCACACTTTCGTGCCAAGAAGAGAACCCCTCCCCTCCGCCGCGCGCCGTTCAGCTTTTTCTATCCTTAGCAGGGGGAGCCACATATTGTTCTAGCCTGGCAGAATACCAACACCATCGTCTCACGTTTCCCACCGGGGCACAACGATACCTCGTATACTTGGAAATAATCCGTGTATCCCATATGCTTCCTGCCCTTTTAAAATGATTTCTTACCGCGCTCTTTTCCTTCACTCTAGGAAGACGCTACTCGCCGAGAATCGGAAAGAGGTTTCCAAGGTTTCCTAATTTTCTGTCGCCGTTCGTTCAATTTCACAATCAACAGCACGTTGAGATTTTCTTTCTTGTTTCTTGCACTCGACTAAAATTCCTCTGCTAATCCGTGACGATTATTAACACTAAACTCAATTGGCATTATATATCTATATCTTGGCATACCTATATCTCGCCATAAGGGGGCCACTTGACCCCTTATGAATGAACGTTGATTTTTAGAAAGAAATTCCGAATTTATCGAATGAAATAATCGTTCGCGACGTAACGTCTGATTTCTAGTAAAATAATCAACGCTTATTACATTTTTATTTAAATGAAAGAAACAATCGATCAATTGCACTTTTTATACATATAACTGGGTTTCTCCTTCGTACATTTGTCCGCAGACGAATTGAAACGATCAACAGGCAGAGAGGAGGCTCTCTATCCAAGTCAGATTTCCAAATGTCCACTTGACTCGGGCGAGAGAAGAAGCTGATAAAATTTCGAAACGAACGAGAGAGAATTTCTGTGGAAAAATTCATTCGGCAAATTCAACAGCTCTCGATCTCTTCCTGCTACCGACAGTCTAAGACGAAGTTATTTCTACCAAAATTATTTCGATTATTTCTAATAAATAAAATTAAAATAAAATTCATTGTATTATTTCTTTGGTTATCACTATAAAAGTCATTGCATCATTCATCGGGGAGAAAAATTGTAACGTGAAATAGAAATTTTAAAATAAACTTGTAAAACCAGTCATTTTGACTGGTGTGGTAGTTCTAGTGTTAAAAGTCTGCGTTTCAGTCCAAAGTGATCTATCGATCTCGATGTATACTCGTCGCGTGCCATCTTTTTTCTTCAATGTGATTAATCAACGATCACGACGAAACAATAATTCCAAAAGTTTTCTTTCTTAACACTTTACCGACCGATAGCGGTAGGTAATAGACGATTAATAGGCCACCGGTCGGTAAAGTGTTAATATTATCTAATAATATATTCGTATACATTAATATACGATATTACCGGTTGGTAAACTGTTAAAATATATAAAATATATTATTATACGATATCCACGCTTTACCGACCGATAGCGGCAAATAGTAGCCGATTAATAAACTACCGGTCGGTAGTATTAATATCGTATAATAATATATTTGTATATATCAATATACGATATTACCGGTCGGTAAAGTGTTAAAATATATAAATATATTATTATACGATATCCACGCTTTACCGACCGATAGCGGTAGGTAATAGACGATTAATAGGCCACCGGTCGGTAAAATGTTGATATCGTATAATAATATATTTGTATACATTAATATACAACATTACCGGTCGGTAAAGTGTTGATATCGTATAATAATATATTTGTATACATTAATATACGATATTACCGGTCGGTAAAGTGTTAAAATATATAAAATATATTATTATACGACATCCACACTTTATCGACCGGTAGCGGTAAGTTATTACTTAACTGATCTCAACGGTTCTCTATTTTTTCCCTGATTAATAGGCCACCGGTCGGTAAAGTGTTGATATCGTATAATAATATATTTGTATACATTAATATACGACATTACCGGTCGGTAAAGTGTTAAAATATATAAAATATATTATTATACGATATCCACACTTTATCGACCGATAGCGGTAAGTAATTACTTAACTGATCTCAACGGTTCTCTATTTTTTCCCTGATTAATAGGCCACCGGTCGGTAAAGTGTTAATATCGTATAATAATATATTTGTATACATTAATATACGATACCGGTCGGTAAAGTGTTAAAATATATAAATATATTATTATACGATTAATAGGCCACCGGTCGGTAAAGTGTTGATATCGTATAATAATATATTTGTATACATTAATATACGACATTACCGGTCGGTAAAGTGTTAAAATATATAAAATATATTATTATACGATATCCACGCTTTACCGACCGATAGCGGTAAATAGTAGCCGATTAATAGGCTACCGGTCGGTAAAGTGTTAATTTCCGTTCAAAACCGGAGCCTCGCGGCAACGCGACGAGTTAGAAAGAGAAGAGAGAAAGCTAAGCTAAAAAAACGAAAGAGAGAAAAGTGGGAGATAAATGTAGAAGGAATCGTCTGCCGCGGTGACTGTCGACGTGTTAATTATCCAAATGTTCCAAGTTCACGGTTCGAGTGATCGACGAGTTTCACCGCCTCGCGCTTTGTGCTTCTCATTCACTTCCGGGCTTTCAGAACGCGGCGAGAGGCGAGAAGAAAACAGAGGAAAAAAGATCCGGTCTTCTTATCGAGATTTAAAATTCCGTCTGACGCTGCTACAAGCAGACAGTCGATACGAGCACGTGCACAGGGAATATGCAGAGGGGACATACGAAGAGGAAGAATAATGGCATATGCACAAAGGATCTACCACCAACGGATCTCTATTTTTTCCCTCCCCCTCGTTGAAATTTTCCTCGTAGAAGTATTGATTCTAACCGTTCCTCGCTGATCCATCAAACCCTCCTTAGGAAGGTTCCTTTGCTTTTTTTTTTTTTTTAAAAAGGAGAGAAATACAAAGATTTGAATCGAAGACGCAAATGGTTTGAACACGCAAAGTAATCTCGATATTGTGCTCTTGAGATTGCAATGGTCATGTCTCGTAACACACAGGCACACCTGATGAAAACCTTGCTTTCGCGTTTCACGAAGCAAGCGTGTGATGCTTGCCACGTTATAATAGCGTTGTAACTCGCAGAAGAGTGTTGTCACTCGAATACTTTTGTCACAGTCTCACGTACGTCAGAGAAGTTACGTTTGTGGACTTTTCATCGGAACTTGATTAAAGCGGACTGTGTGCGGCCGCGAGGAGGCGATGCAATACAAGAATATTCACGACTGCGCTCGACTGCGTAGTCCAAGTACACACACACACGCTGGTGGTGGCTTTTGACCCACTTCGAAACTCGCAAGCTCTTGTAACCTTAAAACAGCACTGCTATTTCCAGTCTATGTGCCACCGGTTACACGTTGACCGACTGTTTTAGCATGTGCCGCGTGCGAGCACCGCCAAATTGCCGAGCAGCAAGCCTTCATTTTCTTGGATCGCCGTTTTCGATAAGGCTTCGATTCGTCGATCGAATGAACGAGGCTCCTCCGTGGGCCTGCAATAGGTCCATCGTCTGTATCAGAGGTTCACCAAACTTGATTTCACAGTTGGCCACACGGGCTGACAAAATGACGAGCGCCGGCCGCGTAATCGCTGAAAACTAATTTCAGCATTCCGTGTTAATCGTGCGATGCACAAAAGAAAAACAGGGCACAACCGACATATTTATTTGGCTAAAAGATTTATCAAAAAAAAAAAAGGCGACGTTAGCAAAAAGAGATAGTGTGCATCAGTGTGCACATATCCGAATTTCACGAAAATTCAAGTACTGTCGGCGGGTGGTAGTTTGGTGAGCCCTGGTCTATATTAATCGTGGCTCGAATATACCGGAGATTCTTTGGATGAAAAGAATGTGCAGATTCGAAACACGAATCGAAAGATATAGCTTCCGCTATGAATGACATCAAGTCGAATCGCTTCTTTCATACATGCTGCAAAAGGTTTGCAAGGTGCAAACCGTGTATGTATCCGTGGAAGTCAGAAATGATTTCTGAAGGGACAACGAGAGTCTGCATAAGAGCAGTCGTTATTCGTTTTAGCCGAAGACCACTGAAGAGAGAGATTGTTATCTTGTAAAGTGTAGAAGTATCTGAAAAGCATGTAGAGCAGGGACGACCTTTTTCTTTTTTTACAACGGGCCAGCTATAAATTTAACATTTTACCGACAAGTAGCCTATTAATCAGCTAACTATTCACCGCTAATACACGGTCGGTAAAGTGTTTAATAAAGGAATAATTAATTCTATAACACTTCATTAATACTTATATGTTTGTGTGATGTAGCTTCACCTCTTTGCCATTAAAATGTAGTGTAGTATTGTATTAATGAAATGATTTCTTTCTGTTGTTCATGTAGGAATTATACTAATAAGAATATTATTAGTAATAAAATTAAGACTATATGGTAGATATTATATAATAATTAGTCATGGACTTATGAACTTCTGGATTAATTAATTCAATTTATATTCAAACTAACAGATGAATTTATATCAACACTTTACCGACAAGTAGCCTATTAATCGGCTAACTAACATATTTTAACACTTTACCGACCGGTAGCCTATTAATCAGCTAACTATTCACCGCTAACACACGGTCGGTAAAGTGTTTAATAAAGGAATAATTAATTCTATAACACTTCATTAATACTTATATGTTTGTGTGATGTAGCTTCACCTCTTTGCCATTAAAATGTAGTGTAGTATTGTATTAATGAAATGATTTCTTTCTGTTGTTCATGTAGGAATTATACTAATAAGAATATTATTAGTAATAAAATTAAGACTGGTAGATATTATATAATAATCAGTCGTGGATTTATGGATTAATTAATTCAATTTATACTCAAACTAACACGATGAATTTATGTTAACACTTTACCGACAAGTAGCCTATTAATCGGTTAGCTAACATATTTTAACACTTTACCGACCGATTAGCCTATTAATCGGCTAACTAACATATTTTAACACTTTACCGACCGGTAATATCGTATATTAATGTATACAAATATATTATTATACGATATCAACACTTTACCGACCGGTGGCCTATTAATCGTCTATTAGCTACCGCTATCGGTCGGTAAAGTGTGGATATCGTATAATAATATATTTTATATATTTTAACATTAGTCTATTAATCGTCTATTACGACCGCTATCGGTCGATAAAGTGTGGATATCGTATAATAATATATTTTATATATTTTAACACTTTACGACCGGTAATATCGTATATAATGTATACAAATATATTATTATACGATATAACTTACCGACCGGTGGCCTATTAATCGTCTATTACGACCGCTATCGGTCGATAAAGTGTGGATATCGTATAATAATATATTTTATATATTTTAACACTTTACCGATCGATTAGCCTATTAATCGGCTAACTAACATATTTTAACACTTTACCGACCGGTAGCCTATTAATCGGCTAACTATTCACCGCTAAAGACGGTCGGTAAAGTGTTAAGAATGTTGTGCGGGCTGCGTGTAAGAAACTTGACTATGACAATACAAACACTGAAACGACGAACTGAAATTGTCTCTTTATCAACAGAATAAACCTGGTATAAAAAATTACAGAAATAAAACACGCATGCGGGTTGCTCATCGCTGATCTAGAGAGTTTTCAGATAGTCGTTAATGATTAACTTGTGACCCAAGCATCGACGATCGTGTCGGATAATTGTCAGACACAGACTAGACACTTTCGTCATTTTGTTGACTTGAAATATATAGCAATCGTTTAGATACAATGATCATGGGTCAAATTAAATTGAATAGGTACTTGAATGTATCTTAAAGTGGATTAAACGCAAGAGAGACGAAGTCAGCCCCTCAAAGGAGAATTAAATAAATCAAATCGACCGAAGAGAGTTGCAGTAATAAACGACAGGTCTTCGTGTTCATTCAGGTACGTAATTGGTTTCTCGTGTTATGGCGGCAACTATACCCGGGCCAACTTGAAGGGAAAACTTTTGCTTCCAGGGTAACTGGAGCAGAGAATGAAAACGTGGCCACGTATCGTTAGATGATATTCCAAACGAACGGACTTCGGATCACAAAGTAAGAAGAAACTCTGAAAAACGCAAGAGCGTAGAACAATCTTTCTGTTTCTTCTTCTTTTTCTCGACTTTGTTGACAGATGTTTGCCAAAAAGTCGGAAGTTTGTCACCTTGTATTTCTCTATTTGAGGAGATCCTCGGATGAAGATCGATTTCCAATGAAAAGTTTTACTTTCGTTTCGAAGAAAGGATCGATATGGATCGTTAACAAATCGTTTCACCTGGGAAGAGAATTTCTCTCTTATCCTTATGCTCGCTGTGAGAAACATTTAACATCTTCAGATTTTCTATCATGCTATAGGGAAAGAGAAAGCAGATCTGATATCACCGACAGATGAAATGCCAATAAACCTTTCTCTTAATCTTCGAATAAAAGCTACTCGCGTTCCTCGTCTGGATTGGCTCGCGTACGAATTTCACTTGTTTCAATCCGATGCGATGTACAGTAAAACCTGTTTTTGTGCGGTCCTTTTCTATGCGATTTTGTTCTTGTGCGATTTTATTTTTGTGCGATTTATTTTTATGCGGTGTATGAATCTTAGCGGCGT
The DNA here is from genome assembly GCA_032399595.1 of Tetragonula carbonaria. NCBI lineage: Eukaryota > Metazoa > Arthropoda > Insecta > Hymenoptera > Apidae > Tetragonula > Tetragonula carbonaria. The sequence goes on along the minus strand of JAUCRC010000011.1, from coordinate 3,898,609 downwards.
TAGCACCAGTTTAATGTTTCATATCAATGTACATATACACGTTGTGGACGAACTCTGATCACGTGGTCTCCTTGACAACGATGTATCTGGACTTCGCGATGCTCTGTTCATTTGTTTGAAACAATCTCTTGACAAGGCAGAGTCAGTTACGTACGTATTGTCGCTCGACGCGCGAACAGTATACGCTTCGTATTCAGAGTTTTTATCCACGATTCACGTTACCGAAAATGCGTCAACGTTTATTATCTGAAATTAGTGCGCTCGCACGTAACATCGGCGGAGAAGGCTTTGATACTTTCGGCGAAAATGACCTGGACGAAATGATCGAGGACCAAACTGTCGGTGATGGTGACATTATTAATAGTTTGATAGATTATGAAAATGGACAAGAAGAACCTATTACAGCAGATAATCTATTACAGCAGATAAAATATATGCAGGGATCCAGATTTCTAACAAATTGGAAACGCATTTTCTTGAAATAGATACCAATCCGGAAAGACGCTTGAAATTCCAAAAACGCGCAGCTGAGATCATGCGTGTCTCCCTATCGTGACGTTTACAAGCAATTAACCAGTCGACCGTCGTCACATAAACTGTTCACTGACTTTATGGTACCGAAATACAAATCAATTGAAATCCTGTCTTCAAGCGACGAAAGCGATCTTGAACGAATTCATCGCAAGAAGATTATGTATCGCGTTTTAGATTATGACGAGTAGCAGCAAACTTTTATATTTAATGTATAATTTGAAAACTTCTCCATGTATATGAAGAATTAAATATTCTTACAATTTCTTCGGGTCTAATTTAAATATTTAATTTAATTGAAAGCATTCTCTCATCTGTTTCGTAAATCATTCGTGTATTTTCCGACTTTTTTTACGCGGTCCCTGTTCACCGCATAAAAAAAATTTTAGGTAGTACATCGTACAAAGTTGTTCATTATATGTAAGCATTTATGAAATTTCAGAATATTTTTTTGTACGATTTCTTTTATGCGGTCCCCATCCACCGCACAAAAACAGGTTTTACTGTATCTGCCGATCAAGACTTTGCACTCGAAGAGAAGCAGCAGCAAAGCTGCTCGTGTAATCGGCCAACAAAAATGCGAATGCAATGAATCGAGCTTATTCATAGATTCTCAGCAGACAGCACGAGAAGCACGCGATGCATGGATCTCCATCGCAGTGAAAGTTGCGCGATCATCTCGTAGAATCTATTCATTGAAATTATCGATCCAATCGAAGAGAGAAAGTTTCAGCAATAATATGAATCAGGGTGATCAGAGTATCGTCGTGGTATTCCTATAAGGCCTAAAAAAATGTTGAGGAAAAAAGGTCAAATTAACTGCGATAAATATAAAGAAGAATTGGAACTTTAATCACTTCCGGTTCATCAATAGCCGTGAAATCAATGGGAATCAATGAATAAATCTTGCAATAATTGAGAACACTGCTCCTGTAGACAACACGTAGTGAAAATGTCCTACAACATAGTACGTGTCATGGAAAATAATGCCAATTGATGAGTATAATTCGAAAGTATAATTCCAGTTCAATCCTCCAATTGTGAACATTGAAATAAATCCGATAGATCGTATAAACGAAACATTAAACTTTCATTTTGAAATGAAAGTGGTATGTAGCTAGTTATCCGAATACTTTAATTCCGGTAGGGACTGCAATAATTATAGTAGCTGAAGTAAAGTAGGCCCGAGTATCAATATCTAATCCAACAGTGAATACGCGATGAGCCCATACGATAAAGCCTAAAAATCCGATTCCAAGCATCGCATAGATCATTCTTAAGTTCCCAGAAACCTCCTTTTATTCCCCTTTCGTTTATAATAATTCGAGAAATAAGCCCAAATCCAGGAAGAATCAGAATATATACTTCTGGATGTCGAAAAAACCAGAACAAGTGTTGCCTCTTCAATCATTCTATTCGAAGTATCTTTCTCTTTTTTTTTTTTTGGTTTTACCACTGCGGTGTGTGCGTGTGTATCGTAGATTTTTGCCTAAGAAAAAAACGAAAAAACATTGACGATTTTTCGACCAACGGTTGCGTTTATTTCAACTTAATTTCAATCGTCGAAGAAGAATTCTTTCTCTGTCTGAGAGGAGGTTCCTCTCGAAGGATCAAACAGAATTGTTCGTCCCCCTGGCCAGACGAACAGGAACGTTCCAGGAGCGTTCTTTTGTTTTCCATTAAAATCGGAGACGAACGTTACGCCGTGTGAAATTACGCGAACCATGGCGTGATACACGGAGAAGATGCGTTACACCACACGCATCAGAAAAATCTCCACGCAGCCGGGAATATACATACATGTATTTACACGGTACACAAAGGGGTGTGTTGTATGGATCTTGCGTAGATCCATTATGAGCTTCTTCAGTCGTCTCATTTCACACGCTGCTTTTAAGCCGGTTGCACGCGTTTAATATCCGAACAGTGAGTCTTCGGCACCTGGCGAATTCGTTCGTAAAAAAAAAAAAAACAGTTGAAACAGTATCCGTGTAATTAATCCGCGATAAATTTTACAATTCAGATATATCGTCTAGAAGATAATATGAAAATATTTCGGCAACCGATTAATCCTTGTATCTGATCCTTATTATCGCCGATCTCCCGATCGAAACGAAAAGCTGCTACTTTTAATCATAAATTTTTAAATAAATCGAAAGAAATAAGTGTTTTCACGAGTTAAAAAATATCTGAAATGGCTGAAATTTCTACTCTCTCTCTCTCTCTCTCTCTCTTGGCCAACACGGGAATATTTTTCAGAGGGGAATATTTTCGAGTCAAAGGGAGAGAAAAACTGGAGGAATTCGTGCCGAGAGGAGACGGTTTGTTTCACGAATGTAGGTCGGTTACGAGAAAGGAGAACGATTTTCTAGAGGCTCTGGCTAGGGTACGTGGACTCCACCGAGTTCGTTTGTCGCGGAACCTCTTCGCTTCGTCTCTTGTCTCGTCATTTCCTCTTGGAATTGATCGAAACAAAATCGTTTGAACGTTCCTCTTCGCTGAAAATCTCCGTAATTCCAGATCTTGTCATCTTGACTCAGTAACACTGGTAACTGTCAGAATAAATTTTACATTCAGTCTATTACATTAGTGTATTTTTTTACATTCAGTCTATTAAATCGTTAAATCACGTCGAATGCTTTGCAACATTCGCATGTATTTTTATCTGCTCCTTTCGGCACTGAAAAGAATTCTTTTCAGTTGTTAAATTTTTTTCAGTAAGAATTCGAAAAATCATCAAAAGACAGATAATGGTAATCAACAATAATTCCACAGTATCCTGTTGTATCATAAATTTTGTACTCAGTCGACCAAATCATTGATCACATCAAATTCTTTGCAACATCTATTGCACACTTTTGTCTGCCCTTTTTTTTAACAGAGTTTCTTTTTTCAGAATTGGTTGTTAAATTTCTTGAATAAGAGCATTAATCATAATAATGGTACCAATGATAATTCCACAGTATCATGTTGTATCATAAATTTTACACTCAGTATTTTGTATAAAATCATTGATCACAACAAATTCTTTGAAACATCTAATGCACACTTTTGTCTGTTCTTTTTTTTTAAAAAGAGTTTCTTTTTTCAGAATTGGTTGTTAAATTTCTCGAATAAGAGCATTAATCATAATAATGGTACCAATTATAATTCCATAGTATCATGTTGTATCATAAATTTTGTACTCAGTCTACTAAATCATTGATCACATCAAATTTTTTGCAACATCTAATGCACACTTTAGGCTATTCTCTTCAGTATTAAAAAGAGTTTCTTTTTTCAGAGTTGGTTGTTAAATTTCTCGAATAAGAGCATTAATCATAATAATGGTACCAATGATAATTCCACAGTATCATGTTGTATCATAAATTTTGTACTCAGTCTACTAAATCATTGATCACATCAAATTCTTTGCAACATCTAATGCACACTTTTGTCTGTTCTTTTTTTTTAAAAAGAGTTTCTTTTTTCAGAATTGGTTGTTAAATTTCTTGAATAAGAGCATTAATCATAATAATGGTACCAATTATAATTCCACAGTATCGTGTTGTATCATAAATTTTGTACTCAGTCTACCAAATCATTGATCAAATCAAATTCTTTGCAACATCTAATGCACACTTTAGTCTGTTCTCTTCAGTATTAAAAAGAGTTTCTTTTTTCAGAGTTGGTTGTTAAATTTCTCGAATAAGAGCATTAATCATAATAATGGTACCAATTATAATTCCACAGTATCATGTTGTATCATAAATTTTGTACTCAGTCTACTAAATCATTGATCACATCAAATTCTTTGCAACATCTATTGCACACTTTTGTCTGCCCTTTTTTTTAACAGAGTTTCTTTTTTCAGAATTGGTTGTTAAATTTCTTGAATAAGAGCATTAATCATAATAATGGTACCAACCATAATTCCACAGTATCATGTTGCATCATGAATTTTGTATTCAGTCTACTAAATCATTGATCACATCAAATTCTTTGCAACATCTAATGCACACTTTTGACTGTTCTTTTTTTTTTAAAAAGAGTTTCTTTTTTCAGAATTGGTTGTTAAATTTCTTGAATAAGAGCATTAATCATAAATAATGGTAATTATAATTCCACAGTATCATGTTGTATCATAAATTTTGTACTCAGTCTACCAAATCATTGATCACATCAAATTCTTTGCAACATCTAATGCACACTTTAGTCTGTTCTCTTCAGCATTAAAAAGAGTTTCTTTTTTCAGAATTGGTTGTTAAATTTCTCGAATAAGAGCATTAATCATAATAATGGTACCAATTATAATTCCACAGTATCATGTTGTATCATAAATTTTGTACTCAGTCTACTAAATCATTGATCACATCAAATTCTTTGCAACATCTAATGCACACTTTTGTCTGTTCTTTTTTTTTAAAAAGAGTTTCTTTTTTCAGAATTGGTTGTTAAATTTCTCGAATAAGAGCATTAATCATAATAATGGTACCAATTATAATTCCACAGTATCATGTTGTATCATAAATTTTGTACTCAGTCTACTAAATCATTGATCACATCAAATTCTTTGCAACATCTAATGCACACTTTTGTCTGTTCTTTTTTTTTAAAAAGAGTTTCTTTTTTCAGAATTGGTTGTTAAATTTCTCGAATAAGAGCATTAATCATAATAATGGTACCAATTATAATTCCACAGTATCATGTTGTATCATAAATTTTACACTCAGTATTTTGTATAAAATCATTGATCACAACAAATTCTTTGCAACATCTGTTCTTTTTTCAGAATTGGTTGTTAAATTTCTTGAATAAGAGCATTAATCATAAATAATGGTAATTATAATTCCACAGTATCATGTTGTATCATAAATTTTGTACTCAGTCTACTAAATCATTGATCACATCAAATTCTTTGCAACATCTAATGCACACTTTTGTCTGTTCTTTTTTTTTAAAAAGAGTTTCTTTTTTCAGAGTTGGTTGTTAAATTTCTTGAATAAGAGCATTAATCATAAATAATGGTACCAATGATAGGTGCCGTTCAGAAAATCGTACACCTGCATATGCATCTAGTTTCTAGCAATAATGGCTATCGTCAACGATTCGCCAGAGTACTTCAATTCTCCGGTCGATTGTTCAAAAAGAGAGCAGAGAAATAAATGGAAAAGTAGAGTCTCCAGTTTGCAGGCAAGGCTCGAGGAGATTGAAGACCCGGAAGCGAGACCAGGAAGAAAGAGGGAAATGCAAAATATCCCCTTTCACGAAATACGGGTCACACTTGAGATGATATGCAACGATAGAAGAAAGCCTGGATATTTCCAATAACGATTCGGTCCTATCTGGAGCACCGGGTGGCTCGTTATCGGCGGCGATTATACTCGAGTTCGCCAAAGGAACAAGGCCTACAACCTGGATACGTTCGGTTATCCAGAAGGAGGGTTTTTAATAACGACGAAACACGCAACAATGCACCCGTGTATCGGGGCAAACCTGATGCAACACCGTCATTTTTTTCTTCTCTCTCTCTCTCTCTCTCTCTCTCTTTCTCTCTTTTTTCAACAATTCAAACCTGCAATTCAGGTACGTCGGTAAGATCTGCTCTCGGCTCGATCGACCGACTCTCCCGGTTTTCAGCGAGTCTCCCATTCCAATTTGCAGTCGTCGAGAGGGACTTTGTTACCAGACTTATTAAAAAAGCATGAAGAACGGGCGACTTGACGATGCATCATGCGCTTGAAACGAAGGTCGAAGCCGAGAAGTCGAGATCGATCGGTGACATTGGTGTTTTCCTCCTTGTAATTGCCGCGAGCTAGTGTAATAATGGCTCCACGGAAACGAAACCTGCGTAAAGTTTCATTTAGTTGCGCTTCCTTTTTCTTTTCCGAGAATAATAACAGCACGAAGAGGAGAGAAATTAAAGATCATCGCCAGAAACGTTTCGCCAATTTTCCGACCTGATACATCTCATAATGGAATAAACGGCGTGTCATTAGGGGATTCAAGTTCAATTCGTTCCTCTGTGTCAAAGATGACGTAACTCCATCGTCCAAGGAGAACGAGGCCCAACTCGGTGGAACGGTATCTGGATACACGAAAGAAAAATGCACGACCTCGGAGCGCAGATTCTTTAGCCAATTTGCTTCTTTTTTTTTTCTCTCTCTCTCTCTCTCTCTCTCTCACTTGCGGTTGAACGACAGACACACGGGTCAATATCGGCGAACAGCGAGGTTTCATACGAGCCGCTCCACTCTTTCCGAGCCAGCTCGACACCGACAAATTATTAACAAAGTTCTAAAGTTGCAAATTCAATTTTTAAAGTTAAAGAGGAACAGAAGAACAAAAAGGAAGCTAAATTAATTAGAAATGTAACGGGAAGAGAAAAGTAAAATTAGATCCTATGAGAGAATTAAGCAGTCGCGAGTGTTGACAGATATTAACACTTTACCGACCGTGTATTAGCGGTGAATAGTTAGCCGATTAATAGGCTACCGGTCGGTAAAGTGTTAAAATATGTTAGTTAGCCGATTAATAGGCTATCGGTCGGTAAAGTGTTAAAATATGTTAGCCGATTAATAGGCTATCGGTCGGTAAAATGTTAAAATATGTTAGCCGATTAATAGGCTATCGGTCGGTAAAATGTTAAAATATGTTAGCCGATTAATAGGCTACCGGTCGGTAAAATGTTAAGAATGTTGTGCGGGCTGCGTGTAAGAAACTTATGACAATACAAACACTGAAACGACGAACTGAAATTGTCTCTTTATCAACAGAATAAACCTGGTATAAAAAATTACAGAAATAAAACACGCATGTGGGTTGCTCATCGCTGATCTAGAGAGTTTTCAGATAGTCGTTAATGATTAACTTGTGACCCAAGCATCGACGATCGTGTCGGATAATTGTCAGACACAGACTAGACACTTTCGTCATTTTGTTGACTTGAAATATATAGCAATCGTTTAGGCACAATGATCATGGGTCAAATTAAATTGAATAGCCGATAACAGGCTACCGATAGTTAGCCGATTAATAGGCTACCGGTCGGTAAAGTGTGTTAAAACGAAATATTGCAACGTTCGAGGCGGGGGCGTGTCGGTCCCCGGGGACCGACGCTCGCAATATCCATTTTGGCCGGTGTGAGGGTCACTTTAGTGGACGCTTTATCGAGTCTGAGAACCACGTTCGATACGGGGGGAGGTCGGTCCCTACGGACCGACGCCCCGCCGATCGCTCGACAGGTGTCGGCCCCCAGGGACCGACGCTCGCAATATTTTGGCCGGTGTCGGGCCATTTTAGTGGACGCACTATCGAGTTTGAAAAATACACTTGATTTTCATTAATGTGAAAAAATACTACAACTCATGTAACCATAGAAAATACATGTTCGGTTCCGTTAAAACGGAAGGAAGGTGCATTTCCATTCTCCAGTCGACTGGGAAAAAAAGAAAAAAAAAAAAAAGAAAAAACTTACAAAGTGTCTCGACGTCTCTACCGAAAAGCTTCCTGCAAAAGCTTCCTGTTCGCACGCTTTTTTCCCTCGAGCAAGTACTAGAACGTGTTTGAGTATGCGTGCCTAAACTCGATTCTGTCGTATCGACCCTCGAACGTATTCCCAAGGGTGGCGTACGTAACCAAGCCGCCGTATCGGACGAAAGCAAGAAAAAAAAAAAAAAAAGAGAAAAAAAAAAGGGATCCCCCTTTGGGAAATCGATATATTTTTCTCCATTAAAAACCAACGTTTCCTTCCTTCTGTTTCACATACCCGCGAGACTATTTCTAATTGATTTCAGAAAGCGGGAAGAGCTAACTGCACGTTTCACAACGTGTCGAGGAAATTCTCAATCTTCGTTCAAATAATTCTCTTACAACATAAAGATGCAACGAGAGGGAACATTTAACCTTTCCGAGGGAACATCGTACCTTCAATCTAGCCAACAGACTCGGACTCTTTCTCTTTTTTTTATCATTTGCTAATGTAATTGCAACGAACGTGAACGTTTGATGTTGGTATGATGGCGACGTATAATAGTACAATAATATAATGTAATATAACACAATAATAATAATTATATTATATATAATGTATAATATAATAATAATAATAACAATATAATTATAATAGTTATAATATATATTACATTATGTATTTTTACTGTTATATTTATTATTACTATTATAATATTATAATTATATTATTATTGTAACTATTATAATTAATATTATAATTATAACTAATATATATTACAACTATTATATTTATTATTACTATTATTATAATTAATATTATAATTATATTATTATATTATATATTATAACTATTACAGTTACATCATTATTATTATATTATAATATAATTATAACAGTTATAATATATAATATAATATATAATAATATAGTTATAATATAAAACACAATATATAATAATATAATTATGACAGTATTATATAATATCTGAATAGAGTGAAAGCTATGATAACGACGTACGAAGAACAGAGAAGAATGTCAGAAAGAAGAAAACCTCTGAAGACAGTCGATCACTCGATCATTCTCACTCATACAATTCGCATAAACTGGACTTGTTATTGCGAAATATATAAAAATTCATATATTTCGGGGGAAAAAATGGCGGAGGATATTATTTCCTCCAGAGAACGGAAACCACGTGTCTATTAACTCTTGTATATATTATAATTGTTCTAGCAAGCCCGCGATGCAAGCATTCACGATTGCTTTAATAAATTTTCAAGCATACGATTATCACGCGTTGGAGAGACAGATTAACAACAGATCAACGAAATTTCGAAGTTGTCGAATATCACGATCGAATGATTTTGTCTCCAATGTTGCGTTTCATTTCAAGAAAACGACTTCGCTCTCTTCGCAAATAAATTCGCTGGCGGGATGATGCGTGAAAAAAAAAAAAAAAGTTCGTCGATTGCAATGGGTGTTAACACTTTACCGACCGATAGCGATAAATAGTAGCGGTAAGTAATAGACGATTAATAGGCTACCGGTCGGTAAAGTGTTAATATCGTATAATAATATATTTGTATATATCAATATATCACGATATTACCGGTCGGTAAAGCGTTGAAATATATAAATATATTATTATACGATATCTACACTTTACCGACCGATAGCCTATTAATCGTCTATTACTTACCGCTATCGGTCGGTAAAGTGTTGATATTTATATTTTTTACTCTCTATCTGTGATTTCTATCAGTAAAAACAGTTGTCTACACTTTACCGATAGCGGTAAATAGTGGATATCGATTAATAGCCGATTAATAGGCTACCGGTCGGTAAAGTGTTAATATCGTATAATAATATATTTGTATATATCAGTATACGATATTACCGGTCGGTAAAGTGTTAAAATATATTATTATACGATATCAATACTTTACCGACCGATAGCGATAAATAGTAGCCGATTAATAGGCTACCGGTCGGTAAAGTGTTGATGTTCCATCACGCAACAACCTGAAAAATTAGTAGCAAGTTGGAAACTAGAAACATTAAGCACAAAAATGACAATAAATTATTAAATTTTGACATCTCGTGTATTAGATTTCGCTTAACTATAAATCTAAGTATTACAGGAAGTATAGAGTAGATGATTATTCAAACTTTAAATAATTGTTCTGCAAATTTAAAATTAAAAAATAAAAATAGATACCGTCTCCTACAGTTAGGTTTGGTCAGTAACGAAGTTAGGGAATATAATGAAATTGAATATAACACTAAAAATATAACAAACTGTTTTAGGTCAAGTAAAAATATAAAGACCAGAAGGAAGTTATTGAACGGTGTCGAGCATGCAAGCAACTTTTTTTAAAGAAAAGTTAATTCCAATGTAAACTGACATAAAAATTCTGTTCATAATTAACAAAATAATTGCATTGTTTCATAAGTTGATAAAGTGGAAAAAGAACGAAATTGGAATAAACTTCATAATAACTTCGAGGATAGCACGAAAACTTGTTCTCACGATGATTTTTCATAGCAATAAATTATCCAATTATGGAACGGAAATATTCTAAGCTTTACGAACATTATCATTAATATGAAGTTAAACAGAATTTTAGAATTTATAAAGGACATGATAGATGAATTATTGTAAGTTACAATAAAAGATATTACTATAATTGAAGAAACAGCTGAGATTGAGTAATATATGAAATTCTAATAATTTTAGACGAATTTTGTATAATGTTTAGAATTCTGATTGTCAGAATTATTGGAAACTCGTAGATTACGAAGTTATTAACAAGAAGGATAAGAAAAAATGAGATAGTAGAGAGGAGTAATGTTGAATTTTACCGACATGTTGATCAGATAATACAGAAGATGAGCATGCCCAATAATTTATGAGATTCAGAGTACTTTTCTAAAATTTGTTAATTATTTAAAAATTAAGATCTAGTCAAATCGAATTACCTATTAGCTAGCTTTTATATAAAAATTATAAAATTTATCGTCAGGGTATGAACCTAATAGCCTAACTTAGCTTATTAGCAACAACAAACGTCAACAATCGCTTTCTACTTGCACGAATGCCACAAATATACACCACGAAGCTGCGAAATGAAGTTTCTCACGAAGCTCTCAACGAAATGATCGACGCTTGGATTTCTATCGCGTTGCAAAGACGAGAATAAGGAAAGATCAGTGATAAGAAAGTCCATAATGAAATCATCAACGATGCAAATCAGCGCGATGCGCGAAACAAACGCGGAAGGATCGAGTTTTATTCGAACTCGATGATGCACGACTACTCTGCGCGCGCTATTTCCTGGCCAGTGAATTTTTTCGCGTGTTTGTAACGCGATCACCGCGGCGGGTTATTCCGCGGAAACGCTCGCTTAATTCGAAACGATCCACCGGAACGCGGAAGGATCGAGTTCATTTCAATTCGTATAATACGTTTCACGAGTATTGTACGCTCTTTTTTTCTTTTTTTTTATGGTCGCCGTCCAGTGAAACGTCGCCATCTCGCAGCGAGAAGCTAATGCGATACACGAAATTGCGAGAAGCTTAAAAAAAAAAAAAAGAAGAGAGAAATAAAGATATAACGTGTTTGGATAGTGTGTCTTTCGAAGCTACGAGATTACAGGAAAATTACTTGAAAAAAAAAGATACGGTAAAGGATGTTACATAGGATGGGCCAAAAGTTTCTTCCCTCATTTTATTCTATTTTCTTTCTTTTAACCCATTAATCCTCTAAAGTCTATGGCCTAAAATCGAGAAGAACGAGGGGTTTAATCAGAGGAAGATTTATCGTTAGAAGCGACCAAGAATCTTGCTCGGAGATTCTTCGACAACTAGACAGGTGATTAGGTAATTTGTTTGTAACTGTCGTGTAATTACAGTTTCATTATTGCCTGATAAAACTACGTTCCTCTTTTATAATCACCACTTTTATAATTAATCATGGAACAACAGACTTTCGCTGCATTTTGCAGCGTACGAACGTTCGCGATACAGTTTCTCGTTCTCCAGCGTTCTGCAGCCGAAGTAATCACCATCGTCCCTTTTCTCCTTTTTTTATTCGCGAAGAAATGGCAAGTAAAATTGCTAAACAAACTGCACAGAAGTTTCTTAGAAGAAAGAGATGAGACGAAACGAGAAACTAATCGTTGGAATTTTTTTAGTTACGACACTATGGAGTGACAAAAGTATGGAATGACCATTTTTCAACGCAGTATATTCGTTGAAATTCGTTTGGTAAAATGAAGCCATTGGCTTGCTGTCAAGATATATACGTATGTATGTATGTACGTACTTTCAATACTGTTTAACCCAGAATAACGCGCAGACTAACGAGTGAGGCTCGTGGTGTATTTTCGTGGCCAAAATGGGCATTAAACGAGTGAGGCTCGTGATGTATTTTCGTGGCAATAATTACGTATCAACGCGTGCAAGTTAACAGTCGCGACAACGCTGCGATATTTTCATAAAACGTCGGAATATAAAACTTTTAATTTTAGCAATTTTAAATTAAATTCAAGCACAAACGTGATTTTCTTCGTGAAACGTTATGTTTTAAAAATTATTTCTTTCGAGCGTTGAAAAAGATATATGAACGGAGAAAAAAAGTTGCGAATTTGTTTTAGTAGGAGGTGATCTCTGGCCCACCCTATATTTACGTAATAAATATCGAGAAACAATGGGTAACGTTTTCGTGGCATTTTCTAATACCACGTCACCAGTAGCTACAAAAAAATAAAACGTCCGTATGACTAAATTAAAGCTTTTGCATACTTGCGTGTTCTTCCACGACATTCCTAGAATATCATCATAATATCTTCACGATATTTTTAAAAATATTTAAACACATGTTTAAAAACAGAGATCTCATAACATATTGACGATATACATTTATAAAAGATTTCTACAATCTACTTTTTCGCGAGCCTCTGTAATTTCATTCGTTTTATCATACCGATGTTGTTATAGGGTTCACGAAGATGAATTGGAATCTAACTGCATAAGGATCGTTTATAAGTGGATGGAGCAAAATTAGAGATTGGGATTAGGTCGCGCAATGACGTTTCTTTTTTTGGTGGTGGTGGTTCTTCGATAAAACGAAAGTCGTTTCTTTGATAAAACTCAAAATTGGAACGATTCGCTGAGACAGAGGCAAATACCCACCGTTGTGTCTATTTCACGCGCTTCGAAAAGCAAAGGCTCCCTTCGAAAAACAGCCCGCCATTGTTAATTTGTTTCTCTGATTGTCCTCGAACTTGACTTCGATGAAAATCGAGCTTCCACAATTTCGACGAAAGATATCGTAAAATAATCGGAGAGATCGGATCGTTATTGATTGTCGACTCTCTCGTCGACAGGTTAATCACCATGGTGTAAACCTAATCGAGTGTGATCGAAAATAACGCTGCGCGCAGATTTCGAAACAGAGAGAGAGAGAGAAAACTCTCTCTGACGGAGACACCCTATAGGAATCGGAGACTAGTCGTCACCCCAGCTGATCTCCTCAGCCCGTACAATCTAGCGTAATTCAAAAGTGGATGGCGACCCCTCGTCATTCGAGGGTGTACCATTCTCACCCCCCTGGGGTGACATTGTTACACGGGTCTCGAGGACACAGAATGCATCCTAATATTTCATGCTGCCTCTGCTCACTGCATCTCCAAGCACTGTACGTACAGGGTGTTCCAGAACGATTGCTACAGATCCTGCACGTGTAAGCAAAGTGGTGAATGGTAAAACTTGAAGAATGGTAAAAATTTGTTCGTTTCCCTGAAATTTTACATTTCGTTGTTTCGTGCATCAGGTGGAAAGCGTCGAGAAACAATCCTGGCAGCTTCTAAGTAAAAACAGAGTGTAAATGTTAGCGTTCACGTCGGATGACACGCCATGGGAGTGGTTCAGGTATCACGTTATATCGCGACAGATTGGATAATGGGGCCTCCTTTAACAACGTAACGGAACGCGGTGTATGCAGTGTTAACAGAATGACGGTGAAAGAGAGAGAGAGAGAGAGAGAAGGAGAGACGAAAGGTTTCACGATGAAAACGAGATAGAATACCATGTGTATGTATTATAACGACACACGTTGAACGCATATGAAAGAACAGACTGGATTTAAGTGTCGTGTTTCAAACGGTGTTGATCCCGTTTGGAAGAAAACCCAAAGACGCTCTTTCCAGACGTTCTTTCTTCGCAATGGTGAAGGAAGTCACTTCTATACCAAACATGCTGTACACTTCAGCTACGAAAGCTTGTTATTTAACTCCCCCACGATGCAAATAAGCGTTTAGATTCTTCAGAAGGTTTCTTAACCCTCTCCTTGCTCAAATCTTCGCGTTCTCATCCCTCCGAAAGGAAAGTGATGATATTCTAGGAATGTCGTGGAAGAACACGCAAGTATGCAAAAGCTTTAATTTAGTCATACGGACTTTAATTTATTTTTTTGTAGCTACTGGTGACGTGGTATTAGAAAATGCCACGAAAACGTTACCTATCGTTTCTCGATATTTATTACGTAAATATAGGGTGGGCCAGAGATCACCTCCTACTAAAACAAATTCGCAACTTTTTTTCTCCGTTCATATATCTTTTTCAACGCTCGAAAGAAACAATTTTTAAAACATAACGTTTCACGAAGAAAATCACGTTTGTGCTTGAATTTAATTTAAAATTGCTAAAATTAAAAGTTTTATATTCCGACGTTTTATGAAAATATCGCAGCGTTGTCGCGACTGTTAACTTGCACGCGTTGATACGTAATTATTGCCACGAAAATACATCACGAGCCTCACTCGTTTAATGCCCATTTTGGCCACGAAAATACACCACGAGCCTCACTCGTTAGTCTGCGCGTTATTCTGGGTTAAACAGTATTGAAAGTACGTACATACATACATACGTATATATCTTGACAGCAAGCCAATGGCTTCATTTTACCAAACGAATTTCAACGAATATACTGCGTTGAAAAATGGTCATTCCATACTTTTGTCACTCCATAGTGTCGTAACTAAAAAAATTCCAACGATTAGTTTCTCGTTTCGTCTCATCTCTTTCTTCTAAGAAACTTCTGTGCAGTTTGTTTAGCAATTTTACTTGCCATTTCTTCGCGAATAAAAAAAGGAGAAAAGGGACGATGGTGATTACTTCGGCTGCAGAACGCTGGAGAACGAGAAACTGTATCGCGAACGTTCGTACGCTGCAAAATGCAGCGAAAGTCTGTTGTTCCGTGATTAATTATAAAAGTGGTAATTATAAAAGAGGAACGTAGTTTTATCAGGCAATAATGAAACTGTAATTACACGACAGTTACAAACAAATTACCTAATCACCTGTCTAGTTGTCGAAGAATCTCCGAGCAAGATTCTTGGTCGCTTCTAACGATAAATCTTCCTCTGATTAAACCCCTCGTTCTTCTCGATTTTAGGGGATAGACTTTAGAGGACTTCGACCCCGGAAATGGCCCCGGGAAAATTTCCTGAAAATTGCAAAAAGACAGAGGAACCGTGAAAACGCGGACGCAGCGACTGCACCAGTGACGGAAAAACCGATATTTTCCTATGCTATTTCCATCCCTCTTTTCTTCGCCGATGACCGATTGTCTCGGCCGAGCAAAAGCGACCACGTGGTATGCCGAAAAAAGATGAGGAAGAAAAAAAGGAAGTCTCAGAGGAGAACTCATGGTACGAGAGCGTTGCAGCGGTGAATGCTCTTCATGCTTCGTAGTTGACCCATTCGTTTCTGAACTATGTCGATTCATCGATATATCCCTCTTGTTTGGACGAAACTCGAGATTTCTGCTGAAATTAAAAGAAATCATCCTCCGTCTCGAATATCCACGCAACAGTTAACAACTCGAGTACATAAGTATCTCAACGTGTAGTAAGAAGTGCGAAGAAACTCAGAAAGCAATGGAGAAGTTACTCGGAGTAACTGGAAGAGTAAAGAACATTTTAATTCCATATAAAAGTCTCCTATTTGACGTGATGTTGCAACTAAATTTGGTCTTCTTTCCTCCATCTATTCTCTAGCTTGTTGTTTTAATTTTCTCACTAATGACGATATGGTTTGTCTGTCTCCATAAATAATTGCTTCTGCAAGTGAACTCCATCCAGCTAAGTTCTTCATCTTTACAGATGCATCATGTGCAAGTAATAGTTGAACTGGTCCTTTTCTTCCTAACATAACAGTCAAATGTAAAGGAGTATTTCTTTGTTTGTCTTTCTCCGCAATATTGTAAGTTCTGACTGAAGAACTTAAAGCTTTGACATCACTTTGAAATATGCATTTGCTGTTTTAATTTTCTCACTAATATGGTTTGTCTGTCTCCATAACTAATTGCTTCTGCAAGTGGACTCCATCCAGCTAAGTTCTTCACTTTCACAGGTACATAATGTGCAAGTAATAGGGTAAACTGATCCTTTTCTTTCTAACATAACAGTCAAATGTAAAGGAGTATTTCTTTGTTTGTCTTTCTCCGCAATATTGTAAGTTCTGACTGAAGAACTTAAAGCTTTGACATCACTTTGAAATATGCATTTGCTGTTTTAATTTTCTCACTAACATGGTTTGTCTGTCTCCATAACTAATTGCTTCTGCAAGTGGACTCCATCCAGCTAAGTTCTTCACTTTCACAGGTACATAATGTGCAAGTAATAGTTAAACTGATCCTTTTCTTCCTAACATAACAGTCAAATGTAAATTTCTTTGTTTGTCTTTCTCTGCAATATTGTAAGTTCTGATTGAAGAACTTGAAGCTTCAACGTCACCTTGAAATATGCATTTGCTGTTTTAATTTTCTCACTAATATGGTTTGTCTGTCTCCATAACTAATTGCTTCTGCAAGTGGACTCCATCCAGCTAAGTTCTTCACTTTCACAGGTACATAATGTGCAAGTAATAGTTAAACTGATCCTTTTCTTCCTAACATAACAGTCAAATGTAAATTTCTTTGTTTGTCTTTCTCTGCAATATTATAAGTTCTGATTGAAGAACTTGAAGCTTCAACGTCACCTTGAAATATGCAAAGGGTACTTTCCATTTTCTGAGTTCTCAGCCATTCTGCAATTCTAAACTCGTAATAATAAATCCGTAACAAAGCGTTTCTAGCGATTCTTGCTCTTCCTCGAGTGATGATCAATCACCAGGTCCAGGTCCAGGTTTCGTACGCATGGACTCGCGAATGAATCACTCTCGCGACGAGAATCTTCTCAGGATGGAGAATATTGTCCGAATGTTAAAAATCGCGTTGAAACGGACATCGCACATCGTCTTGGCGACGATACGCGACACATCGACCTAGATTCCACAGATTTATCTGGCGGAGCGGCCGTCATTTTTCCTCCCATTTCTTCCGCAAAAACTTTTAAGACGTTTTCGCGGGACGAAACGGTTTAGCTGACCTGGATCGCTCGGCTGGAAAAATGAAGGACGCTTGGAACGCATATAGAGTCGAGAATTCTAGCAACAATGGCGAGAGAGAACACGGTTGGCTGCTGGCGCCAAAACTTGTAGTCAGCCCTTTGATCAAGCCTTTTATTAAAAAAATTAAAAAAAATGTCAAAACGAAAGGAAAATAGTTAACTATCGGTAAAAAAAAGAAAAAAGAAACAAAAATTAGTTACCGCCACAATCTAATCTATCACTGGATAGAAAACTATATATTATAGCGCGGACGCGTGAAATTGCTGAAACTAATTGTCGCTGAATCTCCAGGAGGCGAAAAAGAATCGACCAACGCGCACACGTGGCGAATGCCAACGACGCAGAAAGCGAAAAAAAAAAAAAAAAGAAAAAAAAACGAATCGCCGCGACGCGTGAAGGATGCAGAGCAGGATGCAAAACGAACGTGCAATACCCAAGCGTCGATTCGGTTCCCAGCGACAATTCGTCACGGTCGTGCAAAAGCTCGTGATGAATTTATTCGTTTCTTCTTACTGGACAAAAACAATGGACAACGCTAGAAACGAATATAGAAATATCGAAATATCAATGTTAACACTTTACCGACCGGTAGCCTATTAATCGGCTAACTAACATATTTTAACACTTTACCGACCGGCAGCCTATTAATCGGCTAACATATTTTAACACTTTACCGACCGGTAGCCTATTAATCGGCTAACTATTCACCGCTAATACACGGTCGGTAAAGTGTTAGCACAAACCGTGTACCGAGTCCGGTTTCAAAATTTAATTAAAAAAAAACTGAATCTCAAAATTTAACTGTAAAATTGTACACTTTTTTTTGGTTCGTCTGACTTCATGTAAATTCTTAGGATTATTTTCTTTTTTCCTCAGTAAAAAAAGAAGTCGCCTAACTTGTTCACATTCGAACGAATTTTATATCTTTCTTTTCTAAATTTCTCTCTGTCTGGGATCTTAGCTCTTAGGACTCGAGTATGCTCAACGAGCTGCATACAGGCTGAATGCGATATGTGTTTAGCTTATCGCGAGCAGCCGAATAAAACAAAACGAACAACGTTAGTTGGAACTATACAGAGTAACAGAGGAGGATTGCAACTAAAAGTGGCGAAATCAACAAAAGACAAAAATGAAACGTTTCTCGGCAGTGATCTACAAATCAAATAATTTACTGTACTCTAATAATTTGCGAGCCGAAACCCAGGGGAAAAAGTTAGAACACCAAGTTCGACGCATAAATGTGTGTAAAAATCAATAACGATAGAATACGAATACCCGAGGACAGTATTTCATGATAAAAACCAAATTCAGCGTCAAATCCAAATCTTACAGATTTCGCCTGTGCAAGTTGCTTTTTTTCAACGTCCTTGATTTGGGACAGAATGCAATCAAGACAACAATTTCTACTACAATTAGCAGAAGAGCTTGCACGAAGATCTATCACGAATCTCTCCAAGAGAGAAAAGGAAAACGTACAAGGGACATCAAGTGTAATATTTCGCATTTGCCAGAAACGTGTACAGATACGATTTCGCAAAGATGATAAAACAATTAAATCTTGTGATGATTTTGTAAAAAAATATGTCTGCGGTAGATGTATGAAGGGGAAGCCTATCGCCTGCAAAGAAATGCAATTGAGAAAAGCAAAAATATCCTTCTCGTTTATTTCTAAATGAAGCTGCACCTGATGATCTTCTGTTCACGTTACGTTTATGATAAACATAAAAATGAAAATGTATGATTGGTTATCGTATTATTATATTGAAAGTTATGCCGTGCATTATTTCTTACAATAAATTGACAATTCCTTCCGGAAAGGAACATTTATTTCGTAACCGGAGAAATGGCCGGTTATTGTTAATCTCATTTAGTAATATATATATACATATAACAATATATATATTCTTAATATATATATAACAATATATATATTGTTATATATATTCAACAATGTTATATATATATAAGAATATATATATTGTTATATATATTCAACAATGTTATATATATAACAATATATATATATAAGAATATATATATTGTTATATATATTCAACAATGTTATATATATGACAATATATATATAACAATATATATATTGTTATATATATATATTAAAAATATATATATTGTTATATATATATATATTAAGAATATATATATTGTTATATATATATATATTAAGAATATATATATTGTTATATATATATATTAAGAATATATATATTGTTATATATATATTCAACAATGTTATATATATAACAATATATATATTGTTATATATATTAAGAATATATATTAAAAATATATATATTAAGAATATATATTGTTATATATATTAAGAATATATATTAAAAATATATATATTAAGAATATATATTGTTATATATATATATTAAAATATATATATTGTTATATATTTTTAATATTTATATAACAATATATATAACAATATATGTATAATATATATAACAATATATATAATATATATAACAATATATATAATATATATAACAATATATATGACAATATATATATAACAATATATATAACAATATATATAACAATATATATAACTATATATAATAATATATATAATAATATAACTATATATATATATATATATATATATATATATATATATATATATGTTCTTAATAATCGTTAATTCTTTGTTAATGTTCTTTTTACGTTTGGCAGAAAGCGGAGTAACGCAAACCGTGTCTTTCCACGATACTTTTCCACAAACTGGGAAATTTCATTTTACAACGCTGGGAGAGACGAGACGAGACGAGATCTCTCGTGCGTCAGAGGTAAGTCCTGCGAGTTTCTGATTTGCCGTTGGTCGTCGCCCTGGTAATAAATCTAGTAAGTTTCCTAATTCAATCCAGACCCCCCCCCCCCGCGCCCCCTCGGTTGATGATCAATTCTGCAAGTCCTTACGCCAAGATTTAACGCGGAACTGATGATTCCTGATTCGTCGTACGATCAAGGACCAGGCGATAATTGTCAAAAAATTATCGAGAACTAGCAATTTCAAACGTGAGAGTGAATCACTCGAATGTCGGAGTCCAACGACAAGTCAACAAGTCATTACACCTAGATTTCTAATTTTCTGAATTGCCTTTAGTCTCCGTGTCTCTCGATTCCATTGTTGTTCAATTAATTTTCAGATAAAGATAAAATTCTCCGTTTTTCCCTCTTTTTTTCTTTTCTTTTAAATTTCTAAATCCTTCCCGAAAGTAATCGACAGCGCGTCAGTCAATTTTTTACGCGAGTAAGCATTTAACCGTAGATGTTGGTATCCAGAGAGGTTTAAAACTATCAGATAATCCCTGTATTAACGCGGGCTCCTCCAATCGCGTGTCCAACGATTCCTTAATTAACGAGACGTCGGTCGGACAGAAAATGATTTTAACGAGCATACCGCATACCGAGGAAACATCTCGACGAGGAACTTCCTTTTCATGTCTCTACTTACGAGATATGGAAAGAAAAAAAAATCGATTGTTGAAAGTTCAAAGAAACTTTAGTTTGCTTAGAGCGAATTCGTCGAGGAAATTCACGCGCAACACGAGTTCAGCACGTTCGGGACGGCGTCAGTCCCTGCGGACCGACGCCTCGCCAATCGTTTGGCTGGCGTCGGTCCCGCTTGCGATGTTCGTTTCAGCTGGTGTCGGACACTTTATCGAGCCTGAGAGATACATTTGATTTTTATTAATATAAAAGAATACACGTTCGTCTGTTAATCTGTCTTCAGACGAAGGACATCTCGTCTTATTTTTCAAAGAAGAAAAATTTAATGCCACATGAGTCGTAGATATTCATCAGTAACGCTGCTCCTCTATATGGCCGAAGGTGCCTACACAACGTGCATAATTAATGCTTTCTGCATACGTCTCTGTATCTTTCCCGAAACGATAACGATAAATACGAGATGATATTTTCTTTTTAAATTTACGCGTCACCGCCTCGACGACAGCGTTTTATTTCGTTTTCATGCGATAACGTTGGCACAACGCGAGATCGATTAAACAGTATCTCACACGCGTATACACGCACGCGTCTGCCTATATACGTACGTGGTGGACATCGTACGTCATCGGGGCATGCAAAAGAGTGAAACTCAATCATTTCCATTAGGAAGAGACGGGCGATCAACCATCGAGCGCAACTTCGTCTAAAAATTTTCCCAAAAGACAACGCCCTTTTTCTTTTCTCATACACGAGAAGAAAAACCGACGAACATCAACCACTTTAAGGGACACAGCGCGTCTGATCGATGCCTATATCTCGTTCGTCCTTGATCTCATAACCTGCAAACATACTAATGGGTAACAGAGGCAGAAAGAAAAAAAAAAAAAAAAAACAACTTAATAATTCTGTTGCACCATCCTTTGCGCGGTCGATTCGAACGCCAGGACTGGCAGCGAATGAATTTACGACGAAGGAGAATCGAAATGAAAAAAAAAAATAGACAGAGGAAATATATTTTGTGTATTTTCGAACTTTACCTGTATCGCTGAAAAAATATTTGAGAAACGCAACGACGTAAGTTTGCAAGATTTTTCTACGAAAAATTGCGAGTCGATCATTTTTTTTCAATTGCTCTATTATTTTTGGTACGTGGTATTTGTTACACTTCGAAGAATGACGAACTGCTAAATGTCGAGCTGTATTTTTATCTCACCCTGACCAGCACCTTTTTAACAAAATTACAATGATAACGAGACCTGATCGATATGTCCAACGCAGAGCTAGAACAAAGAGAAGAAAAGCTTTCGCAAAAAAAAAAGTTCCGAGGACATTTCTGAAACAAGGAACGATCAGACGAGCAGACTGATCTACTACAATTTTCATCAACGACCATATATATACGATGAATTTAACCTCTCGATGTGACTGAATAAATTTACTGATAATTGAAATAATTACGTGCTTGAGACTAGAGGTTCCGATATTTTGGAAAAACAAGACACACGATATAGAAAAATAACATCAGATACTAATGCTCGCTAGTGTGAGAATAATTTACCTGATTGAATTCTATTAGCCGAGAGCAAAGAAATGAAAAGAAGAAGGAACGTCGAAGGAAGACCGTTAGATTACATTTAAGTTAATGATGAAAAGCCGCGGAGAATAATTAATACGCTGTCGAGTAACTTCCACGGTAGTATCTGACGAGAAGCATAACTGTCAAGCTTGAGTCACCAGTGCACTCGAAACGGAAAGAAAACGTTAAATTCTACGCAGACACACGAGATACCAATTTACATTTCACACGATAATAATTCTAACCGAAATCACTTGTAATCATTGATAATGGTTGGCTTCAATTCACGGATTCACCCCACCCAAAAACAATTGGTCAAACTGCATCGCGATGGCATTATAAACGAAACTGCATCTAGAATTTCAACGCGGTCGTTCGAACAAAAAATATCGCGATAGAAATTTCTTCAATTTTGTTTTCGATCGTTTTCGACAAATTTCCACCGAAAGTTTCTCAAATTATCGTACACGCGTACAAACATATTTGAGTGAATTTGTTACTCGAACCATTGCTACTGTATATTCCAGTGACGGAGGTTTCCCGAATGAGAAGCTTCAAAAGAGGTGAAGCACTGGTCGAGTAATCGAGTAAAAAAGTTTTTACGGACGAACTCGCTAATGAATCGATGGACCAACGACGGTCTCGAAACTCGATTAAATTCGCCTAAAGCGGCCTGTCGCCTAACGACCGGGGAATCAAACCGTCGTTTTCTTCTCCCTGCGAACGTATCCACGGTATCGTGTCAAACGATACGATTCTAACCTTGATTCGATGAACCTCCTCGATATTTGCCACGCGAGGCGGCAGCCGAGCATTTTTGCAAGGATACGCGCCAAATCTTTTCTAGGTCATTCCGCAGGGACAGGATGTGCACGGGGGGCCACAGCTGATTTTACCAGCCGAACCGACGAAAAATTTACGATGCCAATATGGTTACAGCGGCGACGAGCGGTAGAAACTAGGAATTTCAAAAGTGAAACCGGGAAATCTACTTACCGAGACCGATCGCTGACAATTCACCGCGCAACTGAGCGCGAACTCGTCACAGAAATCACAGCACCGACACCACGCCAAAACAGCCCCTGCGAACGACTGATTTTTATCGAACTGGCCGCGGCGAAATGCAGCTCGCAGCAGCCACATTGCCATCTTCCTGCGACTTTCGAAACCATTTCACGTCCATCGAGCAGCGCGACGCCACACGCGACGCCACGCGACGTCTCGGATTCCATTCAATTTCTTTTCTGCGCATGCCTCGATATTCTTAAAATTTAACCTGTTAGAAAATAAAATTCTCAATTCGTCATTTAAACTGCCAATTTTTTTTTTTTTTGGCATAACGGTTGATTCTACGTGATTCTTTCGTTTTTATTTTCGTAAAAAAACTAGACCCAACCATAGAACCAACAACATTGGATGAAAACAAATTTAACTCATGTATTTCAAAATATTAAATCAAAGATTTAAAAGGACAAATTAATTCCAACGAGACCTATAAATAAAGTAAAAAGAATTACTTCATTCTTTTCTTAGCTATGTGTGACAAATAATGCATTGGAAAATGATCGGTGTATGCACAAAGCGAGACACAAGCGTGTACAAAAGAACAAAAGAAGGAAATCTTATCACAATTGCAATGAAAAATTACCTTTTACAGATATATAAAATTTTATTCCTTTCTCGTTGAAAATTATTCAGTCACCCTTTAAATGTAACGCGGATAATTTCAGAACGTGGTCGTAGAAGGAACAAGTAGCTATTAAAAATGCGTTTTCCGTTTCTTTCTTGAGTATTTGCTCTGATATTTCGTTGCTATTCAAAAAACACCAATCGCAGCCGTATGCTATACTTTCGTGCTCGTTATATTCGTCAACAACCGACGGTGTTTCTGTCTTTTCGCAATCGACGATTCTAAATCCACTATACATGCAAGCTGCTAACAAATGTTTCCGTTCGAAGGGGTCCCATTTCAAACGCCAAACACCGCCACCGAGATTAATGTCTGAAATTGGCTGTTTCAACTTTCTCGTGTCCCATAATCTCAATATTTCGTCGTAACTGTAACGTTATGAGAATTTCATTGGAAATGAGTTCAGAGCGGAACTCAAACGCTCTTTTTGTTGTACTTGAATACAGCTGTACTTGATTACCTTCCAGATGATACTAAAAATTCTCTCGTCGCGTTACTATGAATACTGGTAACGCCTGCACCATGAACCTTATTCGAAGCACAAATTCCGATTCTCGTATCGATACATTGAAATTTACAGTCATCGCCACCTTAAACATACACGCAATAATCATTAACGTACTTTAAAATTAATTTCAATTTCACTTAAATCTCAATTTTATTTGCTCAATTTTTCGTACCGCTGTATATCATATTTGTGTCCCAATAGTCGAAAGCTGCGATCCACGCTTCGAATCCATGCGCAGACCACGAATCAATTTTATTAAGTTCATTTTCATTTAATTCAAACAATGATACGAAACCTTTCGAATCGCTAACCACTATTTTTAAATTGATTTCGTTGGCCAATCTTCCGGTGCACCAATCTAAGGATAATGCAAGTACTTCATCTTTATCAGCAATTCTCCTTTGGATTAATAAATCCAAGCTTTTGTTCTCGTCGTCATTCTTAAGTTGATAAATTTGTAAGTACCCTAAAGAGTTTGCAACACCGAGCAATATTTTATCTTGAAACGTAACATGCGCCCATTTCATATCCAACACAGCAGGTGCTTCTAATACTTGCAGCAACACTAAACGTCCGTTTTGTACGATTTCAAATAAATAAATTCTTCCTAAACGTTTCGACGAAACGTTTGACGTTAAATTTTCGTCTTTCATTAATTGATACGTTCCGCAAACAAATATATCTCTGGAGGAATCTATCGGGCACCATTCAACCGAATCGGCACAAAATTCTGTATCGAAAATATCCAAAGTATGGAACATACTTGACTTTGCGTAATCTGCAACACGAAATGAAAAATGAATTTTAAAGTTCTCAGGCGTTTTAAAGTTCTGGATTACAAAAGATTATTTTATGGGAGGCATTGTGGGTTTCACGTGAAAGAAAATCTTTATTGTTACAATTTGATGTTACAATTAATGAAAATCATACATAAATACGATATACAATGTATTTAAATTATTACAAATTCCGAATTTTTAAACTTGCACGCAATTACACTTGCATATTGCTATTTTCAATTAAATTTATTATTGTTACTTGTATTAAAGATAAGAACTGATCCGAAGACATTTGATATGACGTTAATTTCAGTTAAATATTAATAAAATATTAATAAACGCTTTTAATGAACATTTGTGAAAAACTCTATTGACTTATTCATATGTATTAAAAACTTCACATACGTATAACTTGTACTTTTTGATTTGAGTGTGTTACCATTGAGATCATATCATAATTAATTTTTAGGAACGAGATATGATCGTCATTTCTTATAGATAGTAAATTCATATACCTGTGAGCATTTACATGTATAGGAACTTTTCATTTTCTCACTTTAAACACATCCATAATATGTAGTCATTTAAGTATATCACGATATAATCATAGAAATCTTATCCTAAATATATACTGTTCAGATTTAATACTATATTGGTTCTTCGTAACTTGGTTTCATCAGTTCCTATTTACCGTCATTGTATTTGAGTATAATATATTTGTACTATCAATAATGAAATTTAAAATTTCACCATGAAATTATCATATGGAATTAATGGCACCTATTCCTTACTTTTAACTCTGATGAAAATGTGTTACTAGATATATTTTAATAATCAGTCGTTATCATCAGTAGTCGTATATAAAAGAATAATTTTTGTAGAATACTATGTATTCATTTATGTATTTAAAATTAACACCCCAACACTTGTAATTAATAAACTACTTTTATTGTACTCTCTTTGGCGGTGTAAAGACGAATAAATAATTTTTTACCATATAAAATAAATACATAATGAATATATTATTATGTATATATAGTATAAAAATGAATTTTTTAAAAAATCATTAAAATTATAGTCTACGCTAACGACTATTATATAATTTAATAATCCTTTTTTTGCAATTATAATTTAACGTTTGAGGTAGATAAATTGATTCTTTCGTTCTTTAACATGCGCACGTGGCATCATCTTTGGCAAAAAATATATAAGTTGTTTCGTGCTATAAGTTGGACACCTTAG
The DNA here is from genome assembly GCA_032399595.1 of Tetragonula carbonaria. NCBI lineage: Eukaryota > Metazoa > Arthropoda > Insecta > Hymenoptera > Apidae > Tetragonula > Tetragonula carbonaria. Next base: position 3,871,901 of record JAUCRC010000011.1, on the reverse strand, counting down.
TTGCACGTAAATCGTTACATGTAAAATTATTAAAAACTTCTGTTTCACTGACAAGCACTTCTCTCAGTTTCAACTAAACGTTTCATATAAGTTGTTTTGTGCTATAGTTAGATACCTTAGCTGCACAGCGTTACATGTAAAATTATTAAAAACTTCTGTTTCACTGACGAGCACTTTTCTCAGTTTCAACTAAACATTCCCTGACTAAGATACGTGCATGTACAATACCACGCTTAATCTTTTCTATAGAAGTACGACTGCCAGCATAGGTAGGTCTAACCTCGTGGCCAAGTTCTTCTATGACATTAAGCAGTTGTATATATTTTGATTGACCAGGTACAGAAGGAACAGTTTGTTGCAGGGCTCTTGGGTTTGGTACACTGAGTAATGGCTCTGTAACCTTTGTTGAAACTTCTACATTTCCTCGTTCTTCTTCCATCTTGTAGCTGTCTTTTTTTTTTTAAATAAATATCCTAACAAATAATTTATGACTTGTACACGCTAGTTATAACAAGCTGGATAGCACACACGACGACATTATAACGTATTAATCACACTTCGCAAAAAACGTTCATTTTTAATGATGAAATAGAAATAAATGCGTAAAAAAGTATATAATGTATGAAATTGAAGGAAATCATGCGAAAAGACTTTAGTGCAAAAGCAATAAGATAAAAATAAATATGCCTATAACCTTTAATTAAACATGTAATAATTGTATCTTGCATCTTATGTGAAACTCACCTTAGCGAACAGACTAGCAAAACTTTACGCGGCAAATAAATATATGGAAATTAAAAAATTAAGCGTAATGCTCGATAAATTCTTAAATCTATCGATTCCAATGTTCCACCGCTTTTCGTTCGCAGAACAATGTGCATGTGCTCGTATCCGAAATTTAAACAGCGCCTCACGGAGAAACTAAGAACTACAGCGATATGTGGCGCTAAATTCAAATGTCGAATCCAGTTACGAACATAGAAATTCGATTTAAGGGTATAAAATCAATACACAATATTGTACAAAACTGTGTTTTTTTTTTTATTTAGTTATTTAGTTATACCTTGTAGTCAATAATATTCAAGGATTATACTTTCCATAGGTACATTTTGTTTGATCAATTTCTTTCCCTTGCGTGTATACTGTAGGTAATCACTAGGTGGTTAGTTACCCATAGTTTTAACCAAAAAATGCAATAATAAACTTTTCTTAGAAAATATGAATGAAGGCTCTTCACAGTGTAAATTGTCCCTGCCTAACGTTACAGTTCCTAATCGCTATTCGAAAACTCAATAGGAAGGGATAATTCCTTCACAATTTGCGTAGAAAATGGTCATTTTTACATTTTTCTTAATAGAAAAAAATAATCAACTAAAACGAAGAACAAAATTTTTTCCATCGCGTTTAATTTATATCCCATATTATGCGCTATTGATTGATTAATCTTCTTTAGGCATCCACAAAAGTGCATATCTTAAGTCATTTTATTAGTTATTGAAAGTGATACTAAGGTGTACAGCTATTACTTTCTCAATCTTTCCATTGTTTAAAATAACTAGCTGCTTCCACTTTCTTCTTATTAAACGTACAAACTAGTAAAATCGTATAAAATATGAAATAATAACTGTTATCGTGTACATGCACATTTTTGCGGATGCTAAGACACTCCCTTTAAAATATACTGCTGTACTTCATACAACGTACATAGTATTACTTTTTGTAAAATAATCGACTAAAAATCTAATTGCTAAGTATATCGGCAGATCATTGCCGTGCGTTGTGTTCCGTTTCCAACAGACATTCTCTTACAAGAATTCTAGCATGCTGAATTCCCATCTTCAGGCGTTCAGCCGCGCTACGACTTCCAGCATAAGAAAGACGAATGTCTCTGCCAAGCTCTTCGATGATAACCAGTAACTGAGCATATTTACCCTGACCAGGCACAGTAGGGAAGTTTATCGTACTAGACGGGCTAGCCTGTGCTACTTGAACGGTTTGAACGTTTTGCAAATTTCTTGGATTTGGCACGGTGATCACAGGTTCAGGGATTCGCGGGATTTCTGGTACTTTTGGTGGTGGTGGTGGTGGTGGTGGATCGTTTAGTTTCGTTATTGTTATTTCATTTAATTTAGCCAATTCTGTTAATTTCGCCATCTCTGCCATTTTCGAATATTCAGGCATCTTGGTGATGTCATTCTGCATATTTGCCATTTTGATCATCTCGTTCATTTTCGTCTTTTCATTCATCTTTGCAATTTCCTTAGCCATCTCGTTGATTTGCGCGATTTCGTTTAATTTTGTTATGTCGTTATTGTATTTCGCCATTTCCGTCATTTTTACCATTTCGTTGAGTTTAGCTATTTCGTTCATTCTTTGAACCTCATTGATTTTCGCCATTTGCGACATTTTCATCATTTCGTTCATCTTCGCGATCTCGTTAATTTTCGTGATATCATTGTATTTGGCGATCTCCGACAGCTTCACCATTTCGTTCATCTTGGCAATCTCCGACATTTTCGCAATCTCTTGCATCTTTATGTACTCTGTCGTTTTGGCATATTCTGCCATCTTTTCCATCTCGTATCTCTTGGCCATGTCCTGAGACATTTTATTCAATTCAGTCATTTTGCTGAATTCAGCAAGCTGAGCCATTTGAACTATGTGCTCCGGTACTTTACCCCTTTCCATCATCTGTTTCAATTCAGCTGAAATCTTGTTCATATTCATCTCTGACATTTGGGCTATCGTAGCTGCGTCTGGTATCTTTGACAGTTCGGCAATCTTTGATATTTCCCTTGCTAAATTTTCGTCTAAGCAACGCTTCTTCTTAGCACGATGCCTGGCCATACGTTGGGCTTCTTGCATCCTTCTTATCGCTGCCTGCTCTTCAGTCTCTTTTGCTCTGGCGTTCTTCATTCTCTCAGCAGCCGTGTATAATCTAATGGCGCGTTCCTCGAACGTTTCTTCTCTCAACTTTTGCCGTCTATACTCGCGCATTTCTCTTACCTTTTTGAGGTAAGATTTCTTCTTGGCCTTAGGCATAACATGCAACTACGCATAGTATGGGTGCTATCATCTGCGTAGCCTGTCATTTTTATCAATTTCAAGTGCCAAACTTTTCAGAAAATACACTCTGTGCATGCGTTATTGGGTTAACCTTGATTAATTTTGCCCTCTTTCCAATGTTTACGCCAACTGTTTCTTCTTACATGTCATTTCTTCATATATAAAGGTAATCGTTTCCCCTTTCACTTTGGAAATTCACCTGCAATGAAACAAAGGAAACCACGTGAAATTGGTTAGAATATATCTCTGACTAGACGTCTATCTATGAAGAGAAAAATGCTCCATTTACATATTCTCAAGCGTAATAAGTATTCTTGTCACTTGTCCCTTTGCGTTTGAATACTACAATGTGTCGCGGCCTTTAACAAACGTTTGTAATATTTATAAACATTGCGCAGAAAACAGGTTCAAAAACGGCAAAAATTTTTTCGTCACTGGGAAATAAAAGGATATCAATTTGGACGATCTCTCTCTCTCTCTCGAGACACTCTTCGTTCGTTTACCGTGTAGAAAACGATCTATGCAAATATTAATCGGACTTAATCTAAAAAAGACGCGGGTCGTCGAGCTCGACAAAATATTTCACACAGCACGTGCGCAAAAATCAAACGGCCGGACACTGTTTTCGAAATACGTATGCATGTAGCTGTTCATCATGCGTGTGAGTGCTCTCGGCTACCTGTGCCCCTGCGCGTCGATTTTCTCTCTGTGTGTGTGTATGTGTGTGTGCGTGTGTGTGCGTGTGTGTGCGTGCGTGCGCGTGTCTCCCCAAAATTCGAAAGAAGAGCGTCGTCAAGTAGCGCGCGACGCGCATGCGCGCCAATCTAAGAACGCCGTCTTCTCTGGAACGTTCACCAATCACAACAATGGCGGATACAATTCGGTCAGTTCACTGAAACGCACGATTAACCCGGTGCTAGGCTAAACCACGTCTTAAACCGATCCCATTTCACAACGGTATCCTCCTCATGGTGAAACGCATACGCCGCTGTTGTTTCCAGGCGAATCGACACGGTTTTTCTTGAGATATATCACAGACAAACGCACAAAAGCAATATCGGCCGACATGTAAGATTTTCGTTCGGAGCCACTTTAAGGGGCCAAGCGGGGTCGCCGATAGGCTGCGTGTGACGTGGTTGCGTTTATTGACCATAACCCCTTCCTACTCCCGTCTGCAACTTCACGACGGACAGGTGTACGACCTGAGAGGCCGCGAAACAATTGACCGAAACCGACAGCGTCTTAAAATACTCGACATTGTCTTCGAAGAATTCGCAAGGATGATCGGAATCGCCCGGCCGTCCCTATTGTCTCTGCCAATAGCGATGCGACATGGCTCTTCTTTCTCCATCGATTAGCAAAAATACTACGATCGTGTTTTCTTAAATCAGCGATACGTTGTTCGACTTACGGTAAATCCTTTTCTCGCAATTCGAAAGACCGGTTTTTTCTTTTGAGAGACGAGAATATTTTGACGAGCTGTTTCTCTTTTTTTCGATTCTTCCAGACGAGACGAAGCCGAGACTCGGATTCGCCGAGAGAAGATACATACTTCATTTTTTTTAATGAACTTCGATCGCCAGACACTTTACAAATATTCCATGATAATTGAATGACCGAATGGCTCTTAAAGCTAATGGCGCTTTTGGATTCTATTATTTATCACGTACTCGTCAATATGAACTTAGGTAAATGAATTATGCTTTACTTTTCAACAGTTATTTTATTTAATTTTGAGCGACGAGGTTTTCACTTGTTTACATCTGAAATAAATTTTTCGATTTATCACTGTGAATTTATATATGCTTAGGTAATTTAACCGAGTGACGTGCTTTACTCTTAAAGAATTTTATTACATTTAATTTGAGTAACGAGATTTTTAGGTTTTTATCTCTGAAGCAAATTTTTATTTATTATTTATTATATGAAGTATTATTGTTACCATGTTGATGAATTTTTTTTATTGTTAATGATCATATATTTCACAGCATTTGTGTACTACTCAGCAGTGAATTTACTTTTTTTTGTTTTACCATTTATTGATAGAAGAAAAAGTCTATAAACATTACATTCACGACTGTTACAATTGTCCAAACAGTAATATTGTAACATTGATTTCTACTACAAAACTTCAATAAAATTTTAATAGGATATCTTTGTCTATTTAGTTTGTCATAGCAAGTTACGTTTACTTATATGTTTGCTGATTACTGTTGTAAATTAATTTCTGTCTCCATTAAGCATTCCTTTATCAGCATCCTAGCTTTTGTAATACCTAGTTTTAATCTCTCTACTGAAATTTTACTACCAGCGTACGTTAATTTAATGTCACTCCCTAGTTCTTTAATGACTTTCAATAATTGGGAATATTTACTTTGTTTACAAGCTGAATGTACAATTGATGAGCTTTGTATAGGGAAATATGTTTGAAATTGCTCCATTGTTGCCACGTAGACAATGGAGTCAATAGTTTTCAACGTAATATCTCTTCTGTTTAATTCTGTTTTAAATACCCTCACTTCCTCCAGAGCTTTCTTCTTTCTAGCTCGAAATCTTGCCATTCTTTGCGCATCGTGAAATCTCCGAATTATAGCTTCCTCTTCTGTTTCATGTGGCTTTATTAATGGTCTGCGCGCGTTCGTTTTTCCTCGTTTTATTGAGTTATTCTGTCTATTCGTTTTCAAAGTACTCTTCTTTCTGCTGCGTTTATAATTGTTCGTTTTGTTCATTTTATACACAATGCCCTCGTTTAATCATAATACATTTTTATAATAATAATAATAATAATAATAATTGTATACATCTAAAAAAAGAAATGTCACTTAAAAAAATTATTTAAATTTACCTCTTTTTTCCTTCAATATACACGCATGCGCGAATAATTTAGAAACCAATTATTATTAGAATGGCGAACTGTTGTGGAAAGTATCGTTAAACTTTCGAATTGTACACATCTCGATTATAAACTCATAATTTTGTATTGTATTTATATTAGTGTGCTGTTATTTTAATGCTTTTCACTCGTTTATTACGTTCAAATATTGGCGATTATTACGAGAATTTATGGAAGAAAATTGTTGCACGTAAGATCTGATTATAAGTAATCTTTGCACTGTATACAAAAAAATTTTAAAACTAGTATTATTGCAGATAAAAATAGTTTTCTTCTGCTTTATACGTATTATTATCTCAAGGCGATTCATTCCCAAAATAGGAATTAATTGGTAGCAATTCAATATATTGTTATATTAATTCTTATAGATATTGGTATTGTTTACCCGGGAAGTGTGCAAATTACATAACACATAATTACGTATAATTTTACCAATATCTGTTACTATTTAACAGTTTTTGCCAATTTTGTTTGTCTCATTGTTGATTTAACGATACATTCTTTGTAAAAAATTGAGTAATTTATTTTGTATATGAAGCATATGGTATAGAAACTGCTTTTCCAATATTCATTTGTTTTTAAAGTATATTTGAAGTTTTTGTATTTCGTTTATATCTTACAATATATAAATATTATATAAATTTGAACGTAACAAATATTAGATGTTGTATAATTTGTTTCAGATTTTAATTTTAATCTTAAAAAATTTAGTCATACTAATAAAAGAACTAATTGTAAATACTATATTGGGGTTGGTTTTTATAAAATATTTTTTCCTTGTTGCAGGTCGTAAATAGAGATCTTGAATATTTGGTCACATAATCTTTAGAGGTGATTGTAACAAAGAATATCCATTCCAATGTATATTTCAACCTATGAATATTATTTTTTTTTATCGTTAATTATTATACCGGTGTATTTATTTTTCAAATTATGGTCATGGTTAGGCTGGCAATTATTTATAAATAACTAACATGTATGTATTTTGTTTTTGATTAACTTTTTCTCTTCTTACAATATCCAGATTTCCTTTACTGAAAAGTCTAATATAAATAATTCTAGTCTATCTATAAATAAGTCTAATATAAAAAATTCTTTCATGCTTAATATTTATACATACAATAGATTACTCTTTCTCATAAAATAATATTAAATTTTGTGTCTAGAAAAGTTAAAATTAAATTTTATTAGTAATTAAAAGTTCATCTAAACCCATTCTTCCTCTATGTTTCCATATCCTAAATCTAGCAACATCTTTTCTTGTAATAATCCCAATTACCTACAAAAATTCAAAATTAGAGTTTTTTTTTACAGCAGAGTATTTTTACAAAATATATTAAATGTTAATACCTCGTTTGTATCATTGACTACTGGTAAATGTCTAAGACCTAATGCTCTAAAGAGCCTAAATGCTCTTGGCAGTGTTGCAGACTGAAAATTAAATGATTAATAAAAAAAAAAGTTCGTTTGATCTGTCATATTCTATAAATAAAACATTTGCAAAATACTAACATGTTGCAGTGTATAGGGAGAAGGATTCATAAAAGGTCTCAAATCTATCATATAAGTTTTTTCTTCCTCGCTTATGATCACTTGATCAATTGTCGGATATCTTGGGTATTCCTTTCTGAACAATTTAATACTTAATGATTTTTCCCAATATTCTGGGTTCTTGTTAAAAATTTTGTTTTGTAGTAACACTATTAATTGAGAACGTAAAATTAGCCCTCGAAATCTCCCATATGAATGTATTTCAGGCTAAAAGAAAAAAAGAATAGATTTAACAAAATGGTAAGCTTTTCAATATTTCATAATATAATGTTTAGTACCTCGTCACTATTAGGAGGATCAACTACAGGGAATCCATTAAATGTTACACATTTGAGAAGTTCTACTATATGTCCTACATTTTCTACAGTGTATAACGTTACTATTGGATGACTCATTATTTCACTGGCATATATATTGTTTGACAATGGTGGGGCTTCCCATGGTAATATGGGAATACCAGACATTTGTGTATGAATATCATAAATTCCCTATACAATAATAGAGAAATACTAAAAATTATTCGAGACATATACAAATGTATTAAAACATGAAAATACAAATTAATATATCTCCATGCCTCATTAAAAAAGTCTCCAACCCATTTAGCCACAATAAGAACTATTACAAGTGGCAAGCCAAAGGATATTCCTTGGGTAGCTTCTATGAGTATAGCAGTTAAACTTATTGTCATTCTAACTACTCCTCCCAATTGAGCAGCTGCACCTAGTAAAGCATATTTTCCAGGGTTTAAAACAACCTGCAATAATTCTTGGTAATTCATCTGTTCTCTAATACCTTGAGTTTATGTCTACATATTTTCTTACACAATTTGGAAAAAGTTTCGCAAGCCCTGATCCAATTAATCTACCCCACGCAGAGCCAATTAATAGAGATGGAATGAACAGTCCACTAGACATGGACAGACCAAAGGTAGCAACAGCCAGGAAAAAGTAGAGGACAACAAAAATAGCTAAAGTAATATCATTATGGGAACCTACAAACAAAAAATTGATTGAATATATTCTATGCTGTTTCTTGCGTATATTAGCATACCTTTAGGATCATGAAACAGGGATCGTACACTACTCTCTGGTGTTTGGAACCATAAAGCTGCAACTGCGCTGTACTCGCCTTCATTGCAGTACATCTGAATGGGAAATTTGGTTGGATCTTGCCCTAATGGTTTGCAATCATGTAGAAAATAGATCATTGTAAAACCCATAGTTGCACTTAGCGCAGCAATTACAAGAGCTTCTATTACTTTTAACCATTTCCGTTTTATATACTTCAAACGGAAACAGGTGATTTTATAGTTTAAATGATTCCAACAAGCGCCCAAAAGTCCGCCAATTGTTCCCATTATCACGAATAAAGGAATTTCGTAAATTTGGTACGGTATTGTCTCAAATTTTCCAAGGTTTAACAAGCCTGGATAAGAAAGATCACCGGGTCGTCCGTGATACGCGCTAAGGATGATGTTTAGTGTGAATGTTGTAATCATACTAGCAAAAAATGTCCTCCATGTGAGACTTTGATTAAAAAAACTGGTTCCTTCTTCAATACTGAACAATACTCCTCCTAAATTGTTGTTGATTAAACAGTCGATGTTTGTAGTACGTGAATTAGGTTTTCTAACAATAACTCACCAATTGGTGCACCAAATGCAGCGGACACACCAGAAGCTGCACCTCCTGACACAAAATCTCGTTTCTCATGATCCTCTCTAAAATATTGAAATATTTTAAAATCTTTCTTAAATGTAGTACTTTTCCCCTGTGATATTCCTGCTGCCACCACAGCCCCGGAGTGTATCATAGGTCCTTCCTAAAATATTATTTTTATTCTTCATCATTCAAAAACTTCGTGCCTTTATAGCAAATTATATTACAAAGATAATAATAAAAACAATATTTACTTTTCCACCAGCTAGACCTCCTACTACTGTACAAATTACTCCTATTGTTTTTACTGCTAGTGTTTTAATACGGACAACTCGAGGTATTTTAACTCCGTTTAAATAACACTTCACTTGTGGAATACCACTACCTGCTGCAACAGGTTCCACATAAGTTACTAAAATAGCACCTATTAAAACAGGTGCAAAATTTAGGGCCAACCATAGTAGATATGGCAGCCAAAGACAATGTTTTGTTACACACTGATCCACATCTGTTATCAATTATAAGGAACAATTGGATTTATATTTATGCTTTCTTTATTTGTATACAGTGACAAGAAAGGATACAAAATTTTAAACAACTATACTTTAAGTTTGTCAATTCTTCTATAGAGATGTCTACAAAGCCAGCTATAAGCGCAGTGCAAATGCCTATCAATAAGAAAATAAACCATCTGGCAAAGTTCTTCTTAACTACAAATTTGTAGCCTTTCTTTCTTTCTTCATCTTGCAGAAGATGATTCTCACAGGGATCATAATCTAAACTCTGAAGAAAAAAGACAAAATACAGACATGTATACATACTTGGCTACATGTTTACATACTTCTTTGAAATTTAATTGCTTTTGAGATATGATATTCACAATGATTGACGTAGAAAATTTATCAAAATGATGGATAAACGTAATTACAAGTATCAATAAAATTAAATATATAGGGTGTATCGGAAAGACAAACTACCTCGTAATTAGTTGATAGAAAATTAGTAGCACCAGGGGGGATTTCTTCGACGTTAATTCTCCTTAGATTACTGGAAAGTGTTTCCACAACACTCTGCGACGATACATTTTGCTAGAAATACAAAAATAAAACGTTAAATACAAAATTTCAAATTTATTCATGTGAAAGAATTCTATTATCAACATTATAAAGAATAAGAATTTATATTTATGCGTAAAAACAGAGAGGTGTCAACTAGGTTATTTCACAGTATCAAACAAAGATGAGAAATAGAAATTGATATCAAATTATTGAATATTTCATACCCGAAATCTAACGTTAATGTTTTCGTTTGAATACGATGCAAAATTATTTCTTGGTTTCAATAACTTTTCCGTGTCATTTTCATCGTTCACGCTACTGTCAACGCTATCATTGATGCTGCTGTTTATCATTACATTTACATCGGTTGATATATCTGTCATCATTTTCGCGACCACTGTCACTACAAGTACATTTTACGAAATACGAGAAAGAAAATCAAGTCATTATCCAAGTGCAGATGTAACTTCATTACACTGTTACTGCACGTGAGGTGACAACACAAAGGAAAGGAATATACACACTACCAACCACGTGATTGATACTATGATTCATATTTAATAAGAGCGGTTCTCAACTTGTGGTCACATTTCCATTATTGCAGAATTTGTTACAATTAATCGATCAAGTTATACATTTTCTTTAGCAGATATTGTATCTGCTAACCTCGACTAATTTAAAAAAAAATTGTATTCGTTTTCTATTTTTTGTAACATCGAAGAAAAAGTTCGTAAAAACGTAAAATAATTGGGAAATATATAAGAAAATGCACAAACGAGGAAAATCAAGACATTTGAAAGTGTGTAACATTGAAATCATTGGAAACAGAAACGAGAATGCACTTTGTAAGATAAAAAATATGATTGCATGGTAAATATAAGGGAAGCAGTAACAAGGAAAAAAATATGAAATATTACAGGATTTCCGGTGTTAAAAATAAGCAACAAGGAAAATTGAGATAAATTCTCATTTCCCTTTCACTTGTCGAGCAGTGTTGCAAGCATTTATTTTCAATCACAATGCAGTGTGTAACTGACATTGTTTAATACATTACAAATGACATTGTCACGATTGAAATGCCATAAGTCCATGTTCCCTGATTACACACTATATCTGAAACGGTTGTGTAATTCACACATTAATTTTTCCCATTGAATGGGAACGTGGATTGTATAAAAATAAACATCTATTACATTACTATCCCTTATAAAATGAAAATCAAACTTTCATTGATTTACATTTCATCATTATAAGTACCGCAGCATTATCAAATGGTTTATTCATAATAATCATTAATCCTCATTTCTTTCATCAGTAATGAGTAACTGTGATCAATCACATTATTCCTCCCGAATAATGAAAATAATAATTACAACTTCCCTATTTACATATATATATATATATATATATATATGCTCATTATCGTGAATCATCACTCAAGATTCTTCTTTACAATTAATATTTCTGCGCTTTAACATTCCGCACTTCCAGATAAAGCGTGAATAGCGTGTGTAACGCCTCTAATCTCGTGTCTCGTTCCGACGGTATGTCCAGGAGATTGCAAATAACATCGACGAGCTCTGGCAATTGACAGTCTAACATCGTGAAATCCAATTCGGCCTCGTTCAGCTTGTCCTCCACTTCCGGTGGCCATTGCTGAAGCAACGCGTCGATGTCCGGCATCGGTTTCGTTAAATTAACTGCCGGTGGATGTTTGCTTCTGTGAAGTTGATTTATGTCCTCGATCCACTTCTCAATCGACTTCCCGTTTTTTTCAGCGTCCTCGATCCTTTTGATCACCGTCTGTCTCGCTGCGCCCGCGCTTCGTAGATGATTACGAAGCTGAAGATGAAGAACGGCTGGATCGGACTGATTGGTGCATGGTTCGTCCAATACTGTTAGGCCGATTTTGTCTTCCACACCGTCTGGCCGTGGGATCTTTATGAAAGCGTCTATGTCACCCACTGCTGGAATATAGTCGGGAATAAACGGTATGAGCCTGTAGTTCAGCTCGATTTTCTGCGGAGTGTATCTGACAAAAGATAAGAAACACGATTATTAATTACGTTGAATTACATTGCGATAAATTGTAAAATTAAATTACATATTTTTAACATGTGATATCTTCACATAATTTTAACGTATACAATATCTTCACATAATTCTAATATAATATATAATATCTTCACATACTTTTAACGTATAATATCTTCACATAATTTTAACGTACAATATCTTCACATACTTTTAACGTATAATATCTTCACATAATTCTAACATATAATATCTTCACATTAGTTTAACGTATAATATCTTCACATACTTTTAACGTATAATATCTTGACATAATTCTAACGTATATAATATCTTCACATAATTCTAACATATAATATCTTGACATAATTCTAACGTATAATATCTTCACATAAGTTTAACGTATAATATCTTCACATAATTTTAACGTATAACATCTTCACCTAATTTTAACGTATAATATCTTCACATAATTCTAACGTATAATATCTTCACATAATTTTAACGTATAACATCTTCACATAATTTTAACGTATAACATCTTCACATAATTCTAACGTATAATATCTTCACATAAGTTTAATGTATAATATCTTCATATAATTTTAACGTATAACATCTTCACATAAGTTTAACGTATAATATCTTTACATAATTCTAACGTATAATATCTTGACATAATTCTAACGTATATAATATCTTCACATAATTCTAACGTATAATATCTTCACAAAAGTTTAATGTATAATATCTTCACATAATTTTAACGTATAACATCTTCACATAAGTTTAACGTATAATATCTTTACATAATTCTAACGTATAATATCTTGACATAATTCTAACGTATATAATATCTTCACATAATTCTAACGTATAATATCTTGACATAATTCTAACGTATAATATCTTCACATAAGTTTAATGTATAATATCTTCACATAATTTTAACGTATAATATCTTCACATAAGTTTAACGTATAATATCTTCACATAAGTTTAACGTATAATATCTTCACATAAGTTTAATGTAGTATATTTTCACATAATTTTAACACTTTACCGACCGATTAGTAATAGACGGTAAGTAATAGACGATTAATAGGCTACCGGTCGGTAAAGTCTTAATATCGTGTAATAATATATTTGCATATATCAATATACGATATTACCGGTCGGTAAAGTTTTAAAATATATAAATATATTATTATACGATATCTACACTTTACCGACCGGTAATCTATTAATCGTCGTAGTGGTAAATAGTAGCCGATTAATAGGCTACCGGTCGGTAAAGTGTTAACATATAATATTTTCACATAATTTTAACGTATAATATTTTCACATAATTTTAACGTATAATATTTTTACATAATTGTTAACATATAAATTGTACGTTAAAATTAATTTTCTCGACGTGTGTATTACAGTTTATCGAATCTCTGAGGGATTATTTATTTATTGAGATACTATTCAATTACAAAGGAGATAAGATGTATCAATGGATTAAAAAAAGAAGATACCTCATTATGTTTTGAAATAATTCCTTCATTTCAGTGGACACTTGTAAATCCTCGAAATCCTTGGGATTGTAAATTTCGATTGGCTGAGCGTTATTCGTTGCCTGGATGTCATCGTCGTCGCTCTCCTCGCTGTCCGATGGATCACTATGTATTCCCATGGATTTCCCAAAGTTATTATCACTGCCTGAATATCTGCAAACGATTTTCATTATTTTAACGTATAATATCTTCACATAATTTTAACGTATAATATTTATAATAACTACTTATTAATCTATATATAATAAATAGTATAATAACTACCTATTAATCATCAGTTGGTTAGTGTCAATCATAAATGTGTTACACACGCTGTTTCACAGCAGAAACTTGTACTTGATTATTTTGATCAGTTTTATCATTACGTTAATCTATTTATAATAAATAGTATAATAACTACTCATTAATCATCAGTTGGTTAGTGTCAATCATAAATGTGTTACACACGCTGTTTCACAGCAGAAACTTGTACTTGATTATTTTCATCAGTTTTATCATTACGTTATACGTTGAAACGTTTTCTGCGGAAATATTTTTTGCGTTATTATCCTTACCTTCGAAAATCGAATTTCTCACGTGGTGAATTAATCCCTATGGCGTTTCGACTCTCGTTCACCGGGTACTGTCTGGATCTTCTCGAACTGGTGGATGGCCTTCGATTCACCGGGCTCTGTATCTCCTCAGCGTTTCGTACATCGATACTCTCGTCGAATTTCGTGAACGCTGTAACGTTATGTATCTCTTCATCGTCGCTGCTGTCTTTGATGTCCATTTGATGTTCGAAAACGGGCGTCCGTTTCGTTGTAATATCGCAATTCGAACAATTTCCTCCCCCCCCCCCGAAGGGAACAGTTACGTGAAAAATTGTTGGCAGAAGAAACACAATGTGTCGTCAAACGACGATTGTTTTGGTTTCTGTTTCTATGGTTTCGTCGTCGATCGATGAGCGCGTGCTCGAGCATATTTCCACGAATATTCGTATTTTTGCAACTATACTCCTTTGCGCGACTAATTGTAGCACAATTACTGACTCACGCAATCTCGTAATTTTTCACGTGGCGATTCCTTGAAATCACTCGTAGATCATCGAAACGGATGCGTGATCAGTGTTTTTTTCTTCTTCAGGGGAAACACATCACAGTTTTCACGACCATAAAACGAGATAGAAGAAGCTTAATAAGCTAGTTGTATTTATTGACGTTATTTACGAGGTGGAAGAACTTCGATTTCTTCAAAACGATAACGCATGTGACAAATATCAACGGATAGACTTCTTATCACTGACGAAGTCAATCGACCGAAACGTGAAAAATCGAACGATGTTTTTTTATTTGTACGATAGTACACTGCGTGTACAAGCATCGCGATTACACGACGATAAACAAATAAAACGACGAAAGAAATAAAACCTCTTTAAAAAGCGACGAGTAAAATTTCGAATAAAATACGAAGCAAGGTGTAAATATTCATTTATATATATATATATAAAAAGAAAGCGGTCGTTACAGTTCTCCCTCGGGAAATCAGGTCATTTTTTGTAAAAACTTGCGTCCTTGGATGGTGTTGTTTTCGACCATCGACTGGAAAATAAAGCTTCGAAAAAACTCTTTGTAAAACGACTGTGCTAAAACTCGCGTTGCGAGAGAAATCAATCGATACGAAGCATTAAGTTAAAAGGCGGATGATAGTAAAAAAAGAAAAAAAGAAAAAAGAACAAAACTGCGACCATGCTTGGACCGTCAATCGCGTCGAAATTGCTGAAGAATGATTGCATTTGTTGCTAGTTTTTGTTCCGACTTAATCATACATCGTTCGTTAACTGTTTGGAATGTTAAACATCGTTGTTCGCCTGATGTTGTACGATCACAGTGTCTGCATTTGATGTACAAAATTCTCGCTTTCCCCAGTTAGTCACCCGCGCCATCATCAATGTACGAAGAGAAATTTCGATAATTTATTATTCCCGCTACGCGGGATATTTCCCGTAAATATGGCCGCTCCTCGTTCGCCTGATCAGCCATTTCTGGCTGTTCTTCTGGAATATCTTGCGAGCGGAGTTCCCGATGCATTGAGGATTTTCCGTTGGCTGGCACCTCGTGGTGAAGCCGAAGATCGATTTCTTCGGGATTCTCGCTGACCTCGTCTCGCTGCGCGAACGAGCCCTGGCTACGTCCTCGTCGGAGAAATTCCTCTTCGGCGCGATTCCTCCGTGACGTTGCCGTGGAAATATCGAATCGCCGCAAGCGTGGAAACAGTCGGCCGTGCCGGAGCTTGAGCTTGAAACGCAGAATGAGTCCTCCGGGAGATCTGTTGCGACGCTGCTCGTGAAATCGAAGAGAAAAAGAAAGAAACACACGTTACGAGCATTATTATAACATTGGGAAATTTCGAAATTCATTCCCGTTCAATTCGAGCTGACAATCTCGCCGTTGTTACCGTTATTTCCTTTTTCTTCTCCTTTTCTTTTCTTTTCTATTTACTTTCATTGCAATCGTTCGTTAAACTAACGTTTCTACTACCACAGGTGTGAAGAATTCGCCTTCGCCCTTTTCACATTTGACGGCGAGTATCACCAGGAGGAAAAGTACGACACAGATGACGAAGAAGAAGAAGACAAGTGGAAACGTACTAGAAGAACTTCCTCAAAGCATCCAGAAGTTATTTTCAATAAAATTCAATAAATTTTTTTATCGATAACATGTGACTTGCTGTTTAACAACAGCTTAAAACTGACCTAATTTGTTTTCATCGAAGAGAAAGGAAATTCCATCGAAGAAAAAACAAGAAAAAGAAGAAGAAGAAAAGATAAAAAGTACCAGAAGAATTTTCTCAAAGCATCCAGAAGTTATTCTCAATAAAATTCAATAAAATTCAATAAATTTTTTTATCGATAAAATGTGACTTGCTGTTTAACAACAGCTTTAAACTGACCTAATTTGTTTTCGTCCAAGAGAAAGGAAATTCCATCAAAGAAAAAAGAAGAAAAGATAAAAAGTACCAGAAGAATTTCCTCAAAGCATCCAGAAGTTATTCTCAATAAAATTCAATAAAATTCAATAACCTTTTTTATCAATAAAATGTGACTTGCTGTTTAACAACAGCTTTAAACTGACCTAATTTGTTTTCATCGAAGAGGAAAGAAATTCCATCGAAGAAAAAACAAGAAAAAGAAGAAGAAGAAAAGATAAAAAGTACCAGAAGAATTTTCTCAAAGCATCCAGAATTTATTCTCAATAAAATTCAATAAAATTCAATAAATTTTTTTATCGATAAAATGTGACTTGCTGTTTAACAACAGCTTTAAACTGACCTAATTTGTTTTCGTCGAAGAGAAAGAAAATTCCATCAAAGAAAAAAGAAGAAAAGATAAAAAGTACCAGAAGAATTTCCTCAAAGCATCCAGAAGTTATTCTCAATAAAATTCAATAAAATTCAATAAACTTTTTTATCAATAAAATGTGACTTGCTGTTTAACAACATCTTTAAACTGACCTAATTTGTTTTCGTCGAAGAGAAAGAAAATTCCATCAAAGAAGAAACAAGAAAAAGAAGAATAAGGAGAAGAAGAATAGAGGGAAAGTACCAGGAGAACTTCCTCAAAGCATCCAGAATTTATTCTCAATAAAATCATTCATTAAACTAACGTTTCCACTCCCACAGGTGTGAAGAATTCGCCTTCGCTCTTTTCACATTTGGACGCGAGCACCACCAGGAGGAAAAGGACGACACAGATGACGGAGAACGCGACGATGTCCGTCGTGACGTTCCTCAACGTGATCATGCCACGAAGTCTCGCGTCCGAGGCGTCGAAATTGTTGTCGTTGCCCGTCGCTAACCAGAAGACTTTGTACAGGATCAAGTCCTGAAAACAAGTTGAACAACAATGAACAAGTTGGTCTCACGTTTCCCTCGACAATCTCTCGCATATTTCATAATGAATTCCAACCGCAATTCACTTGCGACAATGAAATTGCCTTTTTTTTTTTAATCCGTGTAATCTTTCTATCAGGTCGATTGACAAACTGGTTGTTTCAGTGTCGTGACAACGCCGGAGGTTAATCACCGTCTTACCCGTATGTACATGGAAATTTGATGGATTATCAACCGCACGAGATAATAAATGTCGCTCAGGTTGTCCATCATTGTTTCCCACTGACTGATCATCACGAACTCGATTGCAGGTTTCATTCGCCGTCTCGTTGGACTCTCAGTGGAAATTTGTCAAGCCATCTCGTTTGCCCGAAAAAAAAAATCTCACGTTGCTCTGCCCACTGCCGAGAATTTGACAAAAAAGCTTCGCGATCCAAAGCGATTCGCTGTCATTTGTCATGGATGGATCGATGAAACAGTATTTCAAAGGAGTTTTCTTCATTCATTTACGTTGACGATATTAACACTTTACCGACCGTGTATTAGCGATGAATAGATAGTCGGTTAATAGGTTTAGCGGTCGGTAAAGTGTTAAAATATGTTAGCCGATTAATAGGCTACCGGTCGGTAAAGTGTTAATTTAACGTATATTGAAATCCCTTCTATCTGTGTCACTCCATCAGCTGCAATTGATACTTGTTATTAATGAAAATTGGAACACGTGATATAATGTATATAATGTACATTTGTATATGTGTCTTCTTTTGAACATGTTATATCTATATAACATGTTCAAAAAGTATCTTTACATTATATCTGTAATACATTTATATCTGTATCTTCTTGAACATGTTATATAGATATAGATTATATCTATATAACATGTTCAAAAAGTATATTCCAGCGATGTTCGGTAATAATTTTAAAATATAAACCATAAAATCTGCAATCTATTTATTACTACTTCTAGCCACTACTATTACATATATTCCATGATTATTCCAACTAATAGAATATATGATGAGTTTGAATTAAAAGATTGTACGCGTGTGACTTTAAATAGATAAGACAAAAGAAAAAAGTACATTTACATTATATCCGTAATACATTTATATCTGTATCTTCTGTATCATGTTATATCTATATAACATGTTCAAAAAGTATATTCCAGCGATGTTCGGTAATAATTTTAAAATATAAACCATAAAATCTGCAATCTATTTATTACTACTTCTAGCCACTACTATTACATATATTCCATGATTATTCCAACTAATAGAATATATGATGAGTTTGAATTAAAAGATTGTACGCGTGTGACTTTAAATAGATAAGACAAAAGAAAAAAGTACATTTACATTATATCCGTAATACATTTATATCTGTATCTTCTTGAACATGTTATATCTATATAACATGTTCAAAAAGTATATTCCAGTAATGTTCGGTAATAATTTTAAAATATAAACCATAAAATCTGCAATCTATTTATTACTACTTCTAGCCACTACTATTACATATACTCCATGATTATTCCAACTAATAGAATATATGATGAGTTTGAATTAAAAGATTGTACGCACGTGACTTTAAATAGATAAGACAAAAGAAAAAAGTACATTTACACTATATCTGTAATACATTTATATCTGTATCTTCTGTATCATGTTATATCTATATAACATGTTCAAAAAGTATATTCCAGCGATGTTCGGTAATAATTTTAAAATATAAACCATAAAATCTGCAATCTATTTATTACTACTTCTAGCCACTATTATTACATATATTCCATGATTATTCCAACTAATAGAATATATGATGAGTTTGAATTAAAAGATTGTACGCACGTGACTTTAAATAGATAAGACAAAAGAATTACATTTTGAGGGTTTTCTTAAGAGGGCCAGGGAAATTTACAAAGAGAAAAGCTCTCAGCTTTGCACTTGAAATTTGAGATCTGTAAAACAAGTTAATTAAAATTAATTTATGATTTGTTGATTGCAAGTGAAATTGGCGAATGAAATGCTGGAATTCCAAGCACGCGGATATCTCAAGCGTTTCTCGCTAATCTGAATTGTCAATTGCACGTTTATTGCATATCAGTGAACAGACAAGCGCGTGTCACGTGTCTGGTTTTGCATCTTTCACATAAGCGATTGGCCGTGTTATATTTAAGCACGATTTTTGCAACAAAGAACCTTCGTTTTTTATAACATGATCTTGCAATTCCTTGTCTTCCTTCATTTTCTCTCTTATCTTCTTCAGACACTCTTCTCATTTTTCTCTCTCTCTTTTTTTTTTCTTCTTGATGTTTGTACAAATTTGAAGAAAGATATAATAAAAAAAAAAGGAGAGAAAAAAAAGAAAAATTGACAGAAGAGATAATAATGCGTGCAGTTTTTATGATACTTTACTTATGGTTTTGACTTGTTCTTCACATGTTCTAGTCCACACGCTGATAAAGGAACGAGTTGATTACAATTCTTTATCATCGTAACGAAGCTTTGAGGCTTATGCGTTCTAGAAATGATCGCTGGATTACCTGGTTTTATTGTCCTGAATTCGTTATGAACTTCGGCCATATCAGATCAATAAAACTTTTTTTATCGATAAAATGTGACTTGCTGTTTAACAACAGCTTTAAACTGACCTAATTTGTTTTCGTCGAAGAGAAAGGAAATTCCATCAAAGAAAAAAGAAGAAAAGATAAAAAGTACCAGAAGAATTTCCTCAAAGCATTCAGAAGTTATTCTCAATAAAATTCAATAAAATTCAATAAACTTTTTTATCGATAAAATGTGACTTGCTGTTTAACAACAGCTTTAAACTGACCTAATTTGTTTTCGTCGAAGAGAAAGGAAATTCCATCGAAGAAAAAACAAGAAAAAGAAGAAGAAGAAAAGATAAAAAAGTACCAGAAGAATTTCCTCAAAGCACCCAAAAGTTATTCTCAATAAAATTCAATAAAATTCAATAAATTTTTTTATCGATAAAATGTGACTTGCTGTTTAACAACAGCTTTAAACTGACCTAATTTGTTTTCGTCGAAGAGAAAGGAAATTCCATCAAAGAAGAAACAAGAAAAAGAAGAAGAAGGAAAAAAGTAGAAAAGTACTAGAAGAACTTCCTCAAAGCATCCAGAAGTTATTCTCAATAAAATTCAATAAAATTCAATAACCTTTTTTATCAATAAAATGTGACTTGCTGTTTAACAACAGCTTTAAACTGACCTAATTTGTTTTCGTCGAAGAGAAAGAAAATTCCATCAAAGAAAAAAGAAGAAAAGATAAAAAGTACCAGAAGAATTTCCTCAAAGCATCCAGAATTTATTCTCAATAAAATTCAATAAAATTCAATAAACTTTTTTATCGATAAAATGTGACTTGCTGTTTAACAACAGCTTTAAACTGACCTAATTTGTTTTCGTCGAAGAGAAAGAAAATTCCATCAAAGAAAAAAGAAGAAAAGATAAAAAGTACCAGAAGAATTTCCTCAAAGCATCCAGAATTTATTCTCAATAAAATTCAATAAAATTCAATAAATTTTTTTATCGATAAAATGTGACTTGCTGTTTAACAACAGCTTTAAACTGACCTAATTTGTTTTCGTCGAAGAGAAAGGAAATTCCATCGAAGAAAAAACAAGAAAAAGAAGAAGAAGAAAAGATAAAAAAGTACCAGAAGAATTTCCTCAAAGCACCCAAAAGTTATTCTCAATAAAATTCAATAAAATTCAATAAATTTTTTTATCGATAAAATGTGACTTGCTGTTTAACAACAGCTTTAAACTGACCTAATTTGTTTTCGTCGAAGAGAAAGGAAATTCCATCGAAGAAAAAAGAAGAAAAGATAAAAAGTACCAGAAGAATTTCCTCAAAGCATCCAGAAGTTATACTCACCAGAAAAGAATTCATTTTTTTCGAGCGACAGAGGACGATATTTCTTTTTCTTTTTTCTTTCTTTCTTTATCTTTTTCTGAACGCGACGAATTCAGGCGACTTTTATGATACGTGAATATATCTCTACAACGTGCTGCATGTGGTATCGCGCATGAAACACCTTGACAGAGACCAAGATGAAGTTCGTGCTACGAAAGTGAACGTCTACTAAGCATAATGCTTAACGATCGTATCTAATCGACGTGCGCATTAAAACTCGGTTTTATTTTGCACGACCTGAGGATCAGTGATCAGTCGTGCAGCAGTTCATCAAACATCCTCCAACAACATTATATAAACTACTATCCTACCTGTTGCCAATTGAAAGAAATTATCCCTCCTTATCTGATATACATATTCTCTTTCCTTTTTTTAATCGGTGCAATTATATAAATTTTTCACGTGCCATTTTCCTCTATGCCATCTTCTCTGATCTTAGTTCCTTTCGCACGATGAAGTGCAGTGAATCCCTGGAAAATTCATCGAAGGTTTATCAAAAAATCGGTCGACATTGTTTGTTATTAATTATCAAACCAACAGTTTCGCGACGTTTCAAGTGTTCCTCCTCTTGGATCCATCAATCTCTTTCTTCAATGTGATTTCATTCCTGAATGTGAATTGTACAAGGACACAAATGGATATGTAATCTTGCTCCTTTGGAACGAAGAACGATCAAAGCCGATGAATTATTAAGAGTTATCAAGAGTTATTGAAGAGTATCATCAGAAGATTTCTATAAGTCTCGAAGTTTCTTCTTCAAGAAAGTGAGACAAAGTCGGCCACCATGGAGAAGATCGACAGTGGAGTTTACGTGAGAGATTTTCATGGCAGTCCCTCTAATCGAGAATTGGAGAAACTTTTCATTAACAAAGGGCGGTGTGTGTGTTTTTCAGAAGAAGAATGGCTACACGAACGAGGCGTTCCAGATGGAGAACGTGTACTTGGAGCAAAAACGCACCGACGAGAAACCAGGAAAGGAAGACATTGACGTGCAAGAGGAGAACACTGTGATCGCTGTATGTTTATTTGAAAATCTTTGAATCCTTCATGCCTCGGAATTTTTAAACATTACGAGTCTCACGATTCCTTTCTCGCTGTAAGCTTCTTTTGCAATGCTCGATCTAGAATGAGACGACAGAAAATTAGGCGAAAGCTTATAAAATGAAAACTCAAGCGATACAATTAAACTAGCTTATTTGAGGAAATTGGTAACATAAATAAAGCTATTAACTATTTAACTAGTTCATATGAATGAAAACTTGAATAAAACATTTGAACCAGTTTATTTAGATATGAATTCAAGATATTTAGTTGATCTATAATTTTACAATTATATTGAAATTAATTTCTACGATTTTTGAGATTTTATTGAGAGATATTTTTCAAAGCAGTCGCCAATGTGTAGTGATGGATTCACATTGGGACATGTTGAACAATATTTTCGTTTTCTATGGCATAAGTGTTAACACTTTACCGACCGGTAACCTATTAATCGGTCAATATATTTTAATACTTTACCGACCGGTAGCCTATTAATCGGCTAACTAACATATTTTAACACTTTACCGACCGGTAACCTATTAATCGGTCAATATATTTTAATACTTTACCGACCGGTAGCCTATTAATCGGCTAACTAACATATTTTAACACTTTACCGACCGGTAACCTATTAATCGGTCAATATATTTTAATACTTTACCGACCGGTAGCCTATTAATCGGCTAACTAACATATTTTAACACTTTACCGACCGGTAACCTATTAATCGGTCAATATATTTTAATACTTTACCGACCGGTAGCCTATTAATCGGCTAACTAACATATTTTAACACTTTACCGACCGGTAACCTATTAATCACCGCTAATACACGGTCGGTAAAGTGTTAAGCATTTCCACCGTTAAATACTCAGAAAGTGCTCGAGAAGACTTTGTGCTTATAGTGCTTATAGAAGACTTTCTCATAGAATAGTATAATAACAATAATAAGTGCTTATAGAACACTTTCTCATAGAATCATTCTCACTAGAATACTATCAACGCGTTTCTCTCTCGCTAGGAGATTCTTATTCAAGGTTCTCCTTCCGTGTTTATCGACGCTGCGAGCCGATTTATTCCAATATCGTGCAACAGCGACAGACAGAAATCAGCGAAATCAATTTGCATGTCATTTTCTATTTCCAATGCCAGCAACTTTCCACGTGTATTTCCCAGAGAGCAGAATGGGGAGGCGGTCTGGAATTCCTGATGGCCTGCATCGCCGCATCCGTTGGCCTAGGGAACGTATGGAGATTTCCGTTCACCGCTTACGAGAACGGGGGAGGTGCTTTCCTCATACCGTACCTCGTCGTCTTGTTCTTCGTCGGCAAGCCGTTTTATTACCTAGAAGGCCTCCTCGGTCAATTCACCAATAAATCATGCGCGAAAACCTGGGCCATGGCACCGGCCATGAAAGGTAACTAAACTTTATATAAATTTCAACTGATAATAATGACAAATGACACGGAAAAAGTATTAGGCATCAGGCGCAGAAGTTGGTCCTTTACGACTTTCACTTCTGGACTTCATCATTCGTTCATCGGTGAATTTATAGCAAAACTAATTAATTACTAGCTGGCTATTACATTGGTAGCCAGAAGTCTTTACCTGAAATTTAAAAAATACCTGTTAATAATATTGATAATATTACTATAATATTACTAATTTAATAGTAATTATATTAATAATTTTATATTATAATATTATGTATAATAACATATAATAATAATTTAAATACTATTATATATAATATAAATATAGTAATAATAAAAATGCTATTATATTATTACTATTATTTATATATTATATATATTATTTATATTATATATATTATTATATTATATTATTTATATTATATATATTATATTATATTAAATATTATTACATAAATTAATAATATTATATTATATATATATTAATATTATTATATTATATATATTATTACATATATATTATATTATGTATATTATATATATTATTATATTATATTATATGTATATATATTATATTATATTATATATATATATATTATATTATATTAAATATTATTACATAATATTAATAATATTATTATATTATATTACTATTATTTATATATTATATATATTATTATAATTTATGTATTATATATATATATATATATTACTATTATATTATTATTACTATTATTACTATTATTATATATATATATTACTATTATATTATTATTACTATTATTACTATTATTATAGTAATATAATTATTACTTAAGATATCTATTAATAATATTAATACTCGAGTTTACAAATTTACAATTAACTCAGTAATTTATAATTGATTCAATATTGCACAATAGAGCACATACTTACGTTCCTCTTCATTTTTTTAAATAACATAGTTGTACGTTAATTAACGATAGCACATCTTACGCAGTTTAGAGAACAAAATTCGATTTTTGATTCGTTTCCAAGGATAAATTCGTAGGCACATATTAGAATTGATTGAAGAGCGGACCTTAAGCAAATTTTACAAATGATTTTCGACACGTGTTCCTGCTTAATTAATTGGTTATTAACAATTGTCGCAACGAGCAACTTACCTAACAGAACTATTGCAAAACGTGTCTACAATTTTCAACGTCAGATTTCTGCAATACTATATAAATAGAGAAGTTTCTAGGGACTCTGTGCTTTGTATTACATAAAAAAAGAAAAATTAATTAAATATAGGTGTTTAAATTATACTTAGGCTTCATTGTATAGGATCAGTACATTACTTATATCACAGACAAGGTAAGTATATATATATCATATTATACATGTAGAAAAATAGTTTTTATATTTCCATACGTAAGGGAGAAAGATAAGGCTTCAAATAGACGGACGAAATCCCAAAAATTCGTAAACAGATCCCCTTGATTAAATGTTTTCTACAGTTGAAGTTGAAATCCGTCAATTTGGATGTGGCGCCATCTGTCGGTAACTCGGCTGATAAATTTTAAAAATACTTATTCTGCATTTTCGATTGTCGAAGATTTAATTAAGCAAATGCAAAAGTTCACAAACTTTAATCCTGTAAATCATGTATTTTTGCGAATGAAAGGTTATTCGATTTACGGATAGTGAAATGTTAGCGCCACGTAGCGGTGAAAGGGTGGAACTAACCGAGTACTGTCCTTATCACACTATTACTCTCTTTGTTTATTACCAGTTGTCTATCTGTCCTTGTTACATATTACTTCTTTTTCTGTCTCATACGCGATGTATATATCTGTCCTTGTCGCACGGTATTTCCTTGTCCGCCGCGCTAACATTTCAGTGTCCGTAAATCGAACAAACATTCATTCGCAAGAATACTCAATTTAGAGGATTAATTTGTGAAGTTTTGCAACTGGCGTTTGCTTAATCAGATCCTCGGCTTTAATTTTACGCCTCGTTACGACCCGGTAAATGCGGGGATAAATATTTTTCAAATTTATCAGAGCCCCTAAGTTACCGACAGATGGCGCCACCTTCTCCGAAACGAAAATTTGAAATTCATTTGTAAAAAAAAAAAAAAACAACTAATTAAGGGGACTAATTTGTGAACTTTTCGAATTGAATCTTCCGTTTTGGACCTTCATCTTTCTTCTTGCATCTTATTTAACCGCAAAATGTGCAAATAAAAATTCACAAATTTTCCTCCGGTAGATCGAAACATGTGCGGAGATAAAATTTAATCTCTCGCAAACTACGCACGAAATTTGGATCGAAAATTATACTTGGTGTTAACACAGTGACATGTGAAACAACTGTCGCTTACGATCTCGGACATGAATCATCATAATAATTGTTCAATTATGAACAATTTGTACATGCTCCATTACTATGCAAAAGTAATGCAATAAATTTATTAAACGTATTACATGTCCTGTCGAGTTAATTTATCAATTTTTATGCGAGCAAAATAAAGAACACTTCTGCAGTTTCGTAGAAATGTGAAATTAATTCTATCCCAGGGAAAAGAAGTCACCTAATTGACGAAAGTACCTATGATGGTTCCTCTTTATATTTCTTTAAATTTCTACTTCCTATAGTAGTTATCCTAATATCAGGACCAAACCAAATCTATTGCTCTGTCTGTTAGTTTTTTAAATAATAAGACTACTAACTACAGATGGATCAGAAATTAATAAATTTGATATGGAGTAGTTTGAGTAATCCATTTCTTAATCCAAAGATTGCAAAGTACCTAACCTTTTTTTTTTTTTTTTACGTGGAGGAAAATCTTCATAAGACACCTGAGTCTTTTAAGGAAAGACTCTCAGGTAGTGGGGATTTTTACCGACTGAAACCCCCTCCACACGGGACACCTTTTTATTATACACACAGAGCTCTCCCGTGCTGTTGTCCTAAAGGACAAATGGTGTCTTTTTTTCACCCGAACAGGGGCCTCGAACCCTGGACCCCCTCAGATTAAGAGTCTGATACTCTACCGACTGAGCTGTCCCCACCTCACAAAAAATTTGGTAAGTGCTGTCCAAAGGAGGACAAGTGCCTCACCAATTTATGTGTGTTTCATCCTTGCCTAGGAAAGTGCTAAACGTCTCTCCTTTCATACTACACACAAAGTACCTAACCTTAGCATCAACAATGGAAGATCAGGTATATTATAGTCCCCAATGTTTTTTAAATTTTAGGTTTGGGATACGGTCAAGCAGTCGCAGCATTTTGCGTTGTCACGTGCTACAGCGCCTTAATGGGTTTGACACTCTATTATCTGGTGGTCAGTTTCCAAGCTGAGCTACCCTGGTCCTATTGTCGAGAAGAGTGGCAGGATCAGTGCTTCGACACCCTCTCGAAATACGACAACGCAAACAAGTCTCGCAATGACAATACCATTCCTCGTCGCAGCTCTGCAGAATTGTATTTCAGGTGACACAGATTCTTTTTCTTTTTTCTTTCATGACTCTCCTTTTACATGACATTAATTCTCACTGCACCTCAAGCAGTGCTGAATTTCAATTCAAATTTTGCTCTGTAATTGATAGAATAGATTGATTTCGCAAAGTTAATTTAAATTTTGTTCTACGATTAATAAAATACTAGTGTTAATATTTAGTATTAATAATTATACATGCTACCAGTCCTCTCAATGATCTGAAATTGAGGAAATTTAGTTTGAAGATTCTGATTTCAAGGAAGGAAGAAACAAGGGCTTCGTTTTTCAATAATTTTTTTCAATTGAGCAGGCGGCATAATTTATAGCGAGACAACATATATGTAATGAAACTAGTTGGCTTGGTACATAGTTTTAACAACTGTACAATGTTGGCAAATTTTTAATACTAAAGTCATGAAATTATCTGTATTACGCGTGATTAATTTTTTGTCATTTTGAGGATTGGTAGATTTCTGCGTTATTTCGCTCAATTGAATATATATATATATATATATATATATATATATATATTATTATATATATGATAATATATATATATATATGTTATATATATGATAACTGATATATATATGTTATATATAACTTTATATATAAGATAACTGATATATATATGTTATATATAACTTTATATATATATGATAACTTATATATATATGTTATATAACTTTATATATATGATATATAAATATATATATAGTTATATAAATATATAAATATATAAGTATATAAGTACATAAATATATAAGTACATAAATATATAAATATATAAGTATATAAGTACATAAATATATAAGTACATAAATATATAAATATATAAGTACATAAATATATAAATACATAATATATAAGTATATAAGTACATAAGTACATAAATATATAAATATATAAATATATAAGTATATAAGTACATAATATATAATATATAAGTACATAAATATATAAATATATAAATATATAAATATATAAATATATAAATATATAAATATATAAATATATAAATATATAAATATATAAATATATAAATATATAAATATATAAATATATAAATATATAAATATATAAATATATAAATATATAAATATATAAATATATAAATATATAAATATATAAATATATAAATATATAAATATATAAATATATAAATATATAAATATATAAATATATAAATATATAAATATATAAATATATAAATATATAAATATATAAATATATAAATATATACGTATATAAATATATAAATATATAAATATATATATAATTATTAAATTAAGTTATATAAATAAATAGTTATCCGTATCTCCCTACATTTTTTTAAATTGTCAGGAATAAATTAATTTAATTATCTCTCAGGAAGATCGTTTTGAACGAGTACGATTCGATTGAAGACGGGATCGGAACACCCTCCTGGCAGCTTACTATTTGTCTCTTCGTCAGCTGGACAACGGTCTTCGGCGTATTGTGCCGTGGTGTGAAGAGCACAGGGAAAGCAGCGTACTTCCTTGCCATATTCCCCTACATCGTTATGATATGTCTGTTAATCAGAGCGGTGACCCTCGAGGGAGCTGGCAATGGGATCCTCTTCTTCATCACACCGGATTGGGACAGACTTTGGGATCCAACAGTTTGGTACGCTGCCATTACCCAATGCTTCTTCTCTCTCTCCGTCTGCTTCGGCCCGATTCTCACGTATTCTTCTTACAATAACTTCAGACACGGCGTCAGCAGGTGAGATTCTAACCCGACTGCGGATTTTTACGTGGATTCAGGTAGACATATCTGTAATGAAAAAAAGAAAGAAAATGAATGAATGAAAAAATTGGAAGTAATTCAACAGAGAACTACTGTTTTATATTTGCCTAGTATTCTAGACAATATAGCTTTGTGTACTTTATGCGTGCATTTATATGTATGTAATTCTACTTCTCACTGTTTTCTAATTCTATGAAGTCAAAGTGAATTGGTATGTCGCTATATTATATACCGAAGTTTTTGAACTACTTCTTGTTTTTCATTGTCACTAGGAATATTTGAAATATGAAGACTTTTACACACTTTTTCATCCATATTAAGCACACTGATATATCCAAATATGCTGCATTTCCTCTACTTGCAGTCCTCTACCGATCACTTTTATTCTTTGATTGTTCTATTGTTAATGTATTAACAATGAATCTATTGGTGTAATAGATTCCATTGTTAATGTACAATGTATACGTAGATTCTATTTAAGTGGAATGTTTTCCACATTATTCAGATTTCTTATTTTTATGCATAAAAATTCAGTCTATCTATAACATAATGTATAATATATATATATATATATGTATGTATAATGTATATAATATGTGTAATGTATATAATGTTTATAACATAATCTATTTACAATACAATATAATATACAGTATAATTAACTCACAATTGTTCCAGAGACGTAATGATAGTGACGACTTTGGACACTTTCACCAGCCTAATAGCAGGTTGCACGATTTTCGGTATTCTTGGAAATCTAGCCCACGAAAAGGGTACCACAGACGTGTCGACGGTGGTTCGCGGTGGTACAGGCCTCGCTTTCATTTCCTATCCCGAAGCATTGTCCCAGTTCGAGGTGGTCCCACAGCTTTTCGCTGTCCTGTTCTTCGTCATGATGTTCGTCCTCGGCGTCGGAAGCGCTGTAGCACTTTCCAGCGCCGTTTTCACTATACTCTGCGACCATTTCCCCAACGTGACACACTGGAAGTTAGTACTCGCCGTTTCCGTCTTCGGGTTCGTCGTCAGCCTCGTCTACATCACTCCCGTGAGCATGCTCTATTTACTCGAAATCACGCACAGAAAACTGAGTCGTTCTACGCCTTTTCTGTTTCTCTTTCTTTTTTTTTTTTTGTTTTTTTTGAAAAAGACTTTCAGACCACTTATGAAGTCTCCCGTCTTTCCTGAATGTCAAATTCTTTGCGAGATGTAATCTCCAAATTTCTTTGGAGAACATTTCTTTCGAGCAAAGTGAAGCGAAGTGAAATTATATTGCTATTGGAGGTTCAAACGACCCAGATTGCCTGCACAGAGTTTACAATAAAAAACAAAAAAATATCGTAAAACGTGAACAGGCTATCGTCGACGATAACACACGGCGAGCACATTATTCTTTAAGGGTGGCCAATGGTTCATAACGCTGGTGGATTACTACGGTGGCACATTCGTGGCGATTATCGTCGGCGTTTTCGAGATCATAACGATATTCTGGATCTACGGACTGACGAATTTCCTCAATGACGTCGAGTTCATGCTCGGTGGGAAACCGTCGTTTTATTGGCGGCTCTGTTGGGCTGTGATCACGCCGATATTGATGATCGTTATTCTACTGTGCACGATCGCTACCTACGAATCACCTACCTACGATGGCCTGCCGTTTCCAGCTTACGCTTACGGTCAGCAATATATATCCTACATCCTCGAATCTCGATAGATTTGAAGAAACGTGTAACTTGGTTTTTTCCTTATGAGAATAATAAATTTCTTCTCCTAGGAATCGGTTGGTTTCTACTGTCCTTAGGCGTCCTCGCGATCGTTGGTTGCATCGTACAGAAATTAGTGGAACTTAGGTCATCGTCGTTCATCGGAGTAAGCGTTCGAATCTGTCAATAATAAAATAATTGGCACACTTGTTAGAGATTCAAAGAGTTTTATTTTACTGTTACGATATATATATATATATATATATATATATATATATATATATATATTGATATTATATAGATATATCAAAATAATATATATATATCAATAATATATATATATATATATATCAATAATAATAATAAAATTATATATATATATCAATAATAATATATATATATATCAATAATAATAATAAAATTATATATATATATCAATAATAAAATAATTGGCCCACTTGTTAGAGATTCAAAGTTTTTGGTTTTATTTATCACGATATATATATATATATTATTATATATATATATATCGTATATATATATATTTGTATATATATACGATATATATACGATATATATATATATGATATATATACGATATATATATATACACGATATATATACGATATATATATATATATACACGATATATATACGATATATATATATATACACGATATATATACGATATATATATATACACGATATATACGATATATATATATAAACACACACACATACATATATACACACATTAACATATATATACACACATATATATATATACATATACATATATATATATATATACATATACACATATATTGATATATATATACATATACACATATATTGATATATATATATACATAGATACATATATTGATATATATATACATAGACACATATTGATATATATATATATACATAGACACATATATTGATATATATATATATATATATATATATATATATATATATATATATATATATATATATATATATATATATATATATATATATACACGATATATATACGATATATATATATATATATACATATATATATATATACGATATATATATATACACGATATATATATACGATATATATATATATATATATACATATATATATATATATATAAACACACACACACAGACATACATACACACATACATATATATATACATATATATCGTATATATATCGTGTATATATATATATATATATATATATATATATATATATATATATATATATATATCAATATATATATATATATATTATATATATATCAATATATGTGGCTATGTATATATATATATATCAATATATGTGTCTATGTATATATATATGTGTGTCTATGTATATATATGTATATATATATGTGTCAATGTGTGTGTGTGTGTGTGTGTGTGTGTTAATATATATATATATATTTATATATTTATATATATATATATATGAATAATAAAATAATTGGCCCACTTGTTAGAGATTCAAAGAGTTTTACTTGTCACGATATATATAAATATATATATCGTGTGTGTGTGTGTGTGTGTGTATGTGTGTGCGTACATATGTCAAAAAATGAATGCATCAAAGCGCTTGCTTTGAAATTACGTTGGATCGGAAACAGAGTGAAATTTCGTATTAAATCAGCTCCGATCGAACGAGAACTGCCGCAGCCTCTGTGAAATTCAATCAAATGAATATTTCCTTTTTTTCTTTTTTTTTTCTACAGACTGTGAAAGCAGCGTTCAGGCCCTGCGAAGAGAAATGGGGACCGAACGATCCTAAGACCCGACTCGAATGGAAGGAGTTCATAGCTGAAAAGAACTTCCAACATCGCGGTGGTTTCGTTGAAACTTTTTTAAAGTAACAATAATAAAACGATCAAATCGAAAGTCTGTGCCAAGCCTATCTTTCACCTTTCGTTTAGTTCCTTCGACGCGTATGTTCACTCACGTCCATTTCAATTGAACATTATCGAAATGCTTCGTAAACGGATTCCGGAATCGGAACGACATTTATTACGTACATAAGATAAGTTGACAAATAGTGCAATCTAACGTTTCACTGGAATTGATAGATCTGTTATTAATCTCCGCAGAGGTCAAAGCGTTCATAGTAATTAGCATTGGTAACGTGCAAAAAACAAGTTCAAATTTACTCGTGAACGTGGAAGATAAAAGTCAGCACGATTTTCCTTTGTCAATGATTGTTTTTTCCCCTTCTTTTTTTCTTTTTCGATAATTAAATCGCGCAATCGCACAGAGAAGAATTCCTTTCGAGACTACCAATGAAAGCCAGTCGATCGTGTCGTATGTAACAATAAAAAAAAAGTTTATACAACTGTCTGACCGTACGCGAGTTTATATTATGTATCGTTCGACACTTTCGATTAGCAAAATAGAATTTTTCCGTTCGAATACAATTCACGTGCGTAACGAGTAGTGTTGTTAATTGCAAATGTAAACTTTCGTACAGTTTCTGCCCAACAGAGGTGTTCAGTTCTGTTTTATTTACGAATGGGGGAGCCTGTATGACGTGTGATCCCCCCATTCGCAATTGTTAAATCGTTCTCCGATTTAATTGCACAACGTGCGATTTCTAATATTTTATCTACGAATAACAATTCAATCAAATTAATTCTTAGTTGATTTTCTAATGTTTCCTCTAATTTCTCCAGCTCCTCCTAGTCTGACGATCCGACTTTCATTTTCCGAATGAGATTTGAAAAACCCCGTCTAGAGCCGGCTAAATGTCAGTTTTAATGCAATTTCGCGCGATGAATCGTGTTGGAAAACGGGGGAGAGACAGGGAGAGACGGGGAGAGTTAAATTTATGAATCACGAATTGTCACAATTAAAACGGAAGAAAAGAAGAAGATTCTTTTCCAGTTGTATCCTATCTAGGAATTTTATTTAGAAAATCGTAGAATTCGAGGGGATTCGATAAGATAAAGGCAGGGGAGAGAAAGAGATGAAAATCCATGGACACGAAAGAAAGAAAAATGATAATATAGCGGTTGTATAGCTGTCATTTTCATGATTTCTCACGGCACACGTTGTCTGTGCGAGAAGACAAAGGTGTCGATCAGTCTTCGAAACGCTCTTGTGTAGCAAAGATCGCGCTTAGATTATTTCGCGGTACGATTTATGCAGTCTATCCGTGTGTGCAGGAGTGATTATGCGTTGCGCAAAGGTTCGTAATTCTCGTTTGATCTATTTACTTAATCACCTCTTCGAATTTGGTCGAGACTGAAGAGAAAAAGTTTACTCATAAAATTCACTGTTACTTGGTGATTATTTTGCAAAATTATTGCCGGAACAAAAATTACTTTTACAAATGTCGTTGCACGCGATAAGAGAAACAAATGCTCGTGTCAACTGTCGATTTTCCTGCGACGACGAAAGTTTCATTTTCACGTATTATTTCTACGTGATTGTTATTAAAATATTGTAACAGTAGGCACATAGAAAGATATGTATAACGTTTTGTAATTCGTTCTATGAAATATGGAACATCTCGCGGCAAACTTAATCTAAATTGCAGCTGTAAATTCTTTTATTGATGTCTTAGCGATTTTTTTATCTTAATGCCATGTTAGTCAACTCTTGAAGTCTCAGTGAAAGACAAAGACAGTATCAACACAAAAAATATTGCCTTTGTCTTTCATAGAACAGGTTTTACAAAATTAAGATTATCAAGGAAAAATAATAAGTTTTTCAACGTGCATAGATTAATACTTTCCTATAGGGAATATTGAGTTGCATCGATTAGAGCAGAAAGATATATAATTTTATTGGAACTATATAAGTGGAAATGAGCTTGAAACTCCTCCATCTAAAGAAAGAAATTGTCACTGCCATTTTTGTTTTTAAAGATTTGAATAATTTTTCGTCAAATTTACAAGTAAAAGATTGTACGTTCCATTATTGTATTATAAATTTCTCTATTTTCTTCTTCTTTTCTTGATTTGAATATTTCATGCTTTAATCATCACAGTTCTGGTGTTAATCATTTTATTGATAATGTGCTAGTATTATTAATATTAATGTGTGATCAATAATTTCTGTGGAAATCAATAATTTCACCATAAAAGAGATTTGTAATCTATGGCACACAAAGAGAAGTGGACTCTAGATCAAAAGATGGCCCACACTGTAACAAACCAATTTTTGTTAACAAAGCTTTTCTCACATGTTCAGAAACAACGAAGACATTCAAGACAAACAACATGGTTTATCCTGTATATTGGAACCGCATAAAAGTTTTGGAATTATATAAAACTTTTTTTCTTCACAAAATGAAACAAATCTTTTGATCTAGAGTCCACTTCTCTTCGTGTGCCATAGATTACAAATCTCTTTTATGGTGAAATTATTGATTTCCACAGAAATTATTGATCACACATTAATATTAATAATACTAGCACATTATCAATAAAATGATTAACACCAGAACTGTGATGATTAAAGCATGAAATTTTCATCAGAGATATTCAAATCAAGAAAAGAAGAAGAAAATAGAGAAATTTATAATACAATAATGGAACGTACAATCTTTTACTTGTAAATTTGACGAAAAATTATTCAAATCTTTAAAAACAAAAATTAATCAATAAATTGATCATTTTAACCACTTTGGTCAAGTGTTAATATTTGCCTGTATTTAAACAGAAAATACATTTAATATATTGAGATGAATAGATGGACAAGTAAATAGAGAAAAAAAAAAAATGGAAGAAAATCATTGTATATAGATCAAGATAGCAATTTCCGTTTGCCATTATTCGATGGAGTCGTAGATTAAAAGCACGACGTTTTGTTCTTCTTTGCTATCAGATTCATAATCTGGCAATAATTGTCGCACCACACGCGTATTGCACGAAAGCGCGAGAAAAACAGTTCGTTGCGCGATTACGTAAACGACTGGATCAACAAAGGCAATTTAATCGACATCGTTGGAAAACTCGGAAGAAGTTTTCGGAAGAAAGACGATCGAAAGCCTTTTCTTTTAATTTATAGAATAATTTCATCGACAGCAACGATAGCGTGGAAGGCTCGTACAGGCTTTCTATGATGTCAGGAACAACTGGAAAACCACTCGAGAATGGAGTAGTGAGTAGCCTTGCTCTTGCATTAACAAGTATTTCTGTGATACCCACTTCTTTTGTTTTATTTCAATTTTCACACGTTCACGAGGATTCTAAATTTTCAGGATTGCAAATCTGAAATTTACAGAAAAGCTACTCGTAATAAAAATAGTATTATCTTTGTCTTTGCTACTACTGTCTTAAAAAAAGAAGAAAAGCTATTAAGAAACGTTTAGAAAGAGATCTTATCTTTTCAGTCGCAGTCGACGACAGTCACAGTGGATGAGAAACCAACGAGGGCACAGTGGACTAACAAAATGGAATTTTTGATGTCCTGCGTTGCATTCTCGGTTGGCCTTGGAAATGTTTGGAGATTCCCATACACTGCCTATCAAAACGGTGGCGGCGCGTTCCTGGTGCCATACGTGATCGTCTTGTTCATTGTTGGCAAACCGATCTACTACATGGAGATGATACTGGGACAATTTAGCAGCAGATCTTGCATAAAAGTCTGGTCCGTCTCGCCGCTTTTCAGAGGTAACAGCATATCTCGTTGATCTTTCGTTTGAAAAAATATATCTGAGCTTCACTGGTTCATAGCTCTAACAATTTTCTCAACTTCTGATCTCTCTCTCTCTCTCTCTCTCTCTCTCTCAGGCATTGGCTATGGCTTGACGATCTCTGTTTTCTCAGTGGTCACGTACTATTGTTCTCTGATGGCACTGACGTTGTATTATTTGTCAGCTAGTTTCCAATCGGTTCTTCCTTGGGCCTACTGCTGGGAAGAGTGGAAGGACATCTGCTTCGACAGTGCTTCAACTACTAATAACGAGATAGTAGCAAATATTAGTAGTAAAAGTAGCTCTGCTGACTTGTACTTTCGGTAAACAATCAAACAATCTTATATATATATATATATCAGGATTGTCATCTTATCCTTAGTTAAAATAGTATCTATAAAATAGTATAAAGTATCTTAGTTAAAAATGATAATTTTACCAAAATTCTACTAATAATGCTTCTACTGATAACGAGACATATAGCAGTAGATATTAGTAGCAAAAGTAGCTCTGCTGACTTGTGATAAACAATCTCACAGTAAACATTACAAGACTATTGCCTTATCCAATTACAAATGATAATTTTGCCAAAATTGTACTAACAATGCTCCTACTAATAAAGAGATATATAGTAGTGAATATTAGTAGCAAAAGTAGCTCTGCTGACTTGTGATAAACAATCTCTCAATAAATATTGCAATATTGTTGCCTTACACAATTACAAATGATAATTTTGCCAAAATTGTACTAACAATGCTGCTACTAATAACGAGATATATAATAGTAGCAAAAGTAGTTCTGCTGACTTGTGATAAACGGTCAAACAATCTCACAATAAATATTGCAAGATTGTTGTCTTATCCATTTAAAACTGATAATTTTGCCAAAATTGTACTAACAATGCTCCTACTAATAACG
The DNA here is from genome assembly GCA_032399595.1 of Tetragonula carbonaria. Taxonomy (NCBI): domain Eukaryota; kingdom Metazoa; phylum Arthropoda; class Insecta; order Hymenoptera; family Apidae; genus Tetragonula; species Tetragonula carbonaria. The sequence continues at coordinate 3,834,273 of JAUCRC010000011.1, read as the reverse complement.
AGATATATAGTAGTGAATATTAGTAGCAAAAGTAGCTCTGCTGACTTGTGATAAACAGTTAAACAATCTCACAATAAACATTGCAAGACTATTGCCTTATCCAATTACAAATGATAATTTTGCCAAAATTGTACTAACAATGCTCCTACTAATAACGAGATATATAATAGTAGCAAAAGCAGTTCTGCTGACTTGTGATTAACAGTCAAACAATCTCACAATAAACATTGCAAGACTATTGCCTTATCCAATTACAAATGATAATTTTGCCAAAATTGTACTAACAATGCTCCTACTAATAAAGAGATATATAGTAGTGAATATTAGCAGCAAAAGTAGCTCTGCTGACTTGTGATAAACAGTCAAACAATCTCACAATAAACATTGCAAGATTGTTACCTTATCCATTTAAAACTGATAATTTTGCAAAAATTCTAATGATGCTTTTACGAATAACGAGATATAGTATATATGAGTAGCAAAAATATCTTTGCTGGCTTGTGCTTCTGGTAAACAGTCAAACAATCACACAATATTGCAATAAATATTATTGTCTTGTACAGTTGAAAAATGACAACTTTGCCAAAGTTTTCGAAAACTGTCGAAATCAATTCTATACTTTCGTTCGTCTAGCAAGGTAGTTCTTAACGAAACTGGAATACAGGAAGGTTTGGGACTTCCGTCGTGGCAATTGGTCCTCGCACTTTTCGTCAGCTGGACGTTCGTTTTCGCAGTGTTGAGCAACGGCGTGAAGAGCAGCGGAAAAGCAGCGTACTTCCTCGCTATATTTCCATACGTGATCATAATAACTCTTTTGATAAGGGCGGTCACGTTGGAAGGGGCGGTCGACGGAATAATATTCCTCTTCGAACCAACCTGGGAGAAGATTCTCGATCCGTCAGTATGGTATGCAGCCGTGACGCAATCCTTCTTCTCCCTCGGTGTCTGTTTCGGTGCTGTTGTCATGTACTCCTCCTACAATCGCTTCGACCATAACATATTGAGGTAATTATGATCCTGGATGATAACATCCGCCGTACGTATCTTCATTCGAAATTCTAAAATACTCCTTCTCGCACCATGATGAAGTCAATGGTGCAGGGTTTATTTTCAATCTTCATCAATCGCATCAGGAACTCAGGTACCTAAACAATGTAAAAATTTGAAACGAAATGAAAATTCGATGCTAAACACATTTACAGAAAAAAGTTGACAAGTTACAACATATAGAAACTCTGCAAACGTTTACCGTGTCGTAGTCGGCACAAGCAAATGAAATTTTCATACATTTATGAAGAAAATGTTTTTTTGAAGTGAAAATTTCTTTAGGCGCGTTGAGCGATTTTTCGTAGGGGAAAATCTTATGGGTTCGCGTCACCCGACATGCAATGACGTAATGCGCTTGGCCAACAGTGAAAGCACATATATATATATATATATATATATATATATATACACATATACATATATGCTTTATATATATATGTATATATATGCTTTATATATATATGTATATATATGTTTATATATATGTATATATATGCTTTATATATATATGTATATATATGCTTTATATATATATGTATATATATGCTTTATATATATGCTTTATATATATATGTATATATATATGCTTTATATATATATGTATATATATGCTTTATATATATGTATATATATGCTTGATATATATGTATATATATGCTTATATATATGTATATATATGCTTTATATATACGATATATATATGTTTATATATATGTTTATATATGCTTTATATATATATAAAAATTATATATGTATATAATTAATTATATATATATAAATATTTTATATATATATAAAAATTATATATATCATAATTAATTATATATATATAAAATATATATATAAAGTGTATGTATATATATATATATATATAAAGCATATATACCATTAATTGAATTTTTGAATGAAGCATTAGGTTTGACTATGTCCAATGATCGAAAACTCAGTACTGCAAAATATAAAACGACGATCGATGCGGTTTTTACACGATATTTACATAAATTCCAATCAAACATTTTTGTTTCTTACTTCAGTTAGCATAAGCCTATTGTATCCCTTTTAGAATATAATGAAATGAGTATTGTTGAAATTAATGATCACAACGATGCAAACAATGAAAATAATGTTGAAAATTAAGTTCATTGAAATTTATGTAAATACAAATACTATGTATGAATAATATAAGTGTATATTATTATTTAATTAAGTTGAGAATTATTATTTCAATTAAGTTGTATTTATATTTTGTACTGGGCTTGCGCAGCCCATCGTATGTTTTGACTAATAAATAAACCGTATAAAAATGTATATAATTGTTGCTCGGAGATAGATGTGAAAACCAGACTAATATGTTAATAATTTTAATTTACAAATTACGAAATTTTAATGTTTGATACTACAAATGATTTGAAAATTCAAAAAAAAAACACTGTTATTTCATAGTTTTAAGTTTTCACTTCTGTCGACAGTCCCCATGACTGTTTTTGTTTTTTTTTTTTTTTTTTTTTAGAGTTTGCACGATAGTGACAACCATGGACTTGGGCACGAGCCTGATAGCAGGGACAACTATTTTCGGTATTCTGGGCAATCTCGCTCACGAGTCTGACAAAGACATCAGCAACGTGGTTCGTGCCGGAACAGGTTTAGCTTTTGTCTCCTATCCGGAAGCCCTGGCGAAATTCACCGTGGTCCCACAATTGTTCGCCGTGCTCTTCTTCCTGATGCTGTTTATCTTGGGCATAGGTACCAGCGTGGCGTTCACCGCTGTCGTCGACAGCGTTATTAAGGACAAATTCCCTCATCTCCAAGACTGGAAGATTGCCGGTGGCGTTTGCTCCGCTGGCTTTCTCGTTGGAATCGTTTACTGCACGAAAGTAAGTGTGCACGTTTCTCATACAGTGAAACGTGTTTCCTTCTGACTTTTCCAGCAGATAATTGCAGAAGCATAATCCACAAATGAAAATAAAAAAAGAATGTTACAATGAACTTCGTTCGTTACAAAGCTTTGTCACAACGTTGTAGGCAAATTTTGAACATGACTGTGTCTACAAGATGATATAGCTAATTTGTAATTTGTATATCTGTGAAAGAAATTTACCAGTCGTTTGGTATTATCCTTAAAAAAATGTATTCTTCTCTAAACTAAAGCAAACTTTGTCACAAAGTTGTAGGCAAATTTTGAACATGTCTGTATCTACAAGATGATATAGCTAATTTGTAATTTGTATAGCTGTGAAAGAAATTTACCAGTCGTTTGGTATTATCCTTAAAAAAATGTATTCTTCTCTAAACTAAAGCAAACTTTGTCACAAAGTTGTAGGCAAATTTTGAACATGTCTGTATCTACAAGATGATATAGCTAATTTGTAATTTGTATAGCTGTGACAGAAATTTACCAGTCGTTTGGTATTATCCTTAAAAAAATGTATTCTTCTCTAAACTAAAGCAAACTTTGTCACAAAGTTGTAGGCAAATTTTGAACATGTCTGTATCTACAAGATGATATAGCTAATTTGTAATTTGTATAGCTGTGAAAGAAATTTACCAGTCGTTTGGTATTATCCTTGAAAAATGTATTCTTCTCTCAACTGTTGTAAAAAGTAGTTGGAAGTTTTATCTATATCAGCCTGTGCGTTCAATGTCAATTGAATTTGTTTTCAGGGCGGACAATACATCCTAAACTTGGTAGACTATTTCGGTGGCACGTTCATCATAGTATTCCTCGCTTCTTTCGAACTGGTCGCTATTTCCTGGATATACGGTGAATACCTTCGTTCTTGTTTATAATTCTCTTGCCTTTATAGAAGACATACGTTTTCCAACGAAAAATATTGAAGCTGGTTGTTTTATCTCTCTCTTTTCATTTTCACCGCAGGTGTCGACAATTTTCTAGACGATGCAGAATTTATGCTGGGCAACAGACCCTCGTTCTACTGGAGGTTCTGCTGGTATTTTCTAACACCGTTGACGCTCCTCTCGATTCTTATTTACTTCCTTTGCGAGCTGACGCCCATCACGTACAACGACGAGTATTATCCAACTTCCGCCTACGGTACAGCAAATTCTGTGGCTCCAGGGTCGGGCGAATAGTCAGCGAAAAGTTGCTTTATTGCTAAAATAATCAGAAGTAAAGTAAAACACTCTGGTGGTCGAAACATTTGAACGAAACAATTTTCGCAACTTAATGGAAAAAAAATCATGTTCAAACTTTTAATTCAATTTAAGATAGATAAACTAGTTTTTTCTTGTACTTGAAGAAAGAAAAGAAAAGAAGAATCTTCGCCCGATCTATCAATCGTCTCAATTGTACGACATCTCGTTTGTTTCTCTGGAAATTTCAATTTTCAAATGAATGTTTTCTTTTTTTCTCTCAGTGGCTGGCTGGTTGCTTTTGGGTCTGGGGGTGGTTCAACTTCCAATCTGGATGTTCGTCATTAAGATGAAAAACAAGGAGAAATCATACTTGGACGTAAGTAACGTGAAACATGTGGCCAACATAATTTCATAACAACGTGCGCTCATAGCGTGAAAAATAAAAATCCTCCTCGTAGTTGCTTAAACCGAGTCCCGATTGGGGACCAAAGGATCCGACGAAGTACAAAGAATGGAAGGAATTCAAAGAATCGAAGAGGATCGCGCGGATGAGCTTGGACAAGAAAAGATCGAGGATCGTTGCTCTATTGATCGGAGAGGATTGAGAAATGATCGTGCTATCGGGGAGAAGAAAAAAATATATATATATATATACGTATATATATCAGCGATTTTTTGATGCTCTTTGTCTCGATTGTTATCATCGAGCGCTATCAACGAGAACAGCGACATTTTATTGATTTAACGAAGACACTGTGTATCACAAATATTAACATCATTACACAAATAAATATTGATATTCGTATCTTGCTTCAGTGTGAGACGCACAGGCGACTTAACACTTTACCGACCGTGTATTAGCGGTGAATAGTTAGCCGATTAATAGGCTACCCGGTCGGTAAAGTTTTAAAATATGTTAGTTAGCCGATTAATAGGCTACCCGGTCGGTAAAGTTTTAAAATATGTTAGTTAGCCGATTAATAGGCTACCCGGTCGGTAAAGTGTTGAAATATGTTAGCCGATTAATAGGCTACCCGGTCGGTAAAGTTTTAAAATATGTTAGTTAGCCGATTAATAGGCTACCCGGTCGGTAAAGTGTTGAAATATGTTAGCCGATTAATAGGCTACCGGTCGGTAAAGTGTTGAAATATGTTAGCCAATTAATAGGCTACCCGGTCGGTAAAGTTTTAAAATATGTTAGTTAGCCGATTAATAGGCTACCCGGTCGGTAAAGTGTTGAAATATGTTAGCCGATTAATAGGCTACCGGTCGGTAAAGTGTTAAAATATGTTAGCCGATTAATAGGCTACCGGTTAAGAATCGAAGCAAGCCGAGAAACGTACCGATTAATACCGCGAGTGTTTGTGCAAATTTGTATTTCCACGACTGTGGGAAGTTTGTCCCACTTAAATATAAATATTATACTATTCGCGTGTCAGATACACGCTCCGTGCCATCTGTTTTACACGTTTTTCGAAAAAAATGTCCGAAAAATGCAGAAACACACACGGCAGTCTAAAATTCACCGCTCGCACGAGAAGACAACCTTCGTACGAGAGTCTCTCTAATTTTTCTTGTCGTTTCTACGAATTAGAGTGTACATCAACTGAAGCCACTTCGGTTCCGTCCGGGCGTTTCTCTGTTTCAGTTTCTCCTCTCTGAAGCGGAGCCAAGCTTTTCTGTGCTCGACTTCTCTGGGCCCCCATTGCGACGTTGGCAGAAAGGACTTCTTCAAATTCTACGAAACCAAGCGAAACAGTGACGATTTGTCGGATTAGAATCGAGCGAAATGATTTGTCGTTAATTTAAATTCCTTAAAATTCTTAATTTTTACCTGTGCCTCTCGAATGTGAAATTATTTATTGCAATAAATTCGAAGAAAGAAAAAAAATCGAGAAAGTTAAAACTAAGAATTGCGTGCGTGAATTGATTTTTTGATGCGATACCTGCAACAGTGGCAACTTCCTGTTCTTCAGCATTTCCACGATCATCCAGAATGGTATTTGAAAAACGCTGAAGCAAAGTATGACGGCACCAGCCGCGTGCGCCGTGGCCGGATAAGTTTTGTCACCGTACGTCAACGGTGAAAGGGTGGCGACAGTGTAAAGGAATATCGTTATCAAAATCAACGGCGTTATCAGGAACCAACAGATTCTCCAGTAGCTACTTGTTTTCTTGTCCAGCATGAATTCGATGTCGTCCAGGAAATTTTCTAAGCCTGTTTCGTTTTAAACAATACATTTATGACATTCGTACCGATAGAAATTCTTACATAGACAGATAGATTTTATATAGACAGATTTTAATAGATAGATAAATTTAAATAGATAAAATAGATATATAACAACAGATTTTAATTTGATGGATGTAGATAGATGGATTTTATAAGATTTTATATAGATAGATGATAGATAGATTCTAATTTCATAGATATAGATAGATAGATTTTATAAGATTTTTTCATAGATAGATAATAGATAGATTTTATATAGATAGATTTTAATATGTAGATAGTAGATAAATTTGGATAGATAAAATAGATAAAATAGATAGATAACAATCGATTTTAATTTGATGCATATAGATAGATGGATTTTATAAGATTTTATATAGATAGATAATAGATAGATTTTATATGATTTTATATAGATAGATTTTAATATGTAGATAGTAGATAAATTTAGATACATAAAATAGATAAAATAGATATATAACAATAAATTTTAATTTGATGGATATAGATAGATTAATTTGATGCATATAGATAGATGGATTTTATAAGATTTTATATATAGATATATAGATAGATTCTAATTTGATAGATATAGATAGATAGATTTTATAAGATTTTATATAGATAGATAATAGATAGATTTTATGAGATTTTTCATAGATAGATAATAGATAGATTTTATATGATTTTATATAGATAGATTTTAATATGTAGATAGTAAATAAATTTAGATACATAAAATAGATAAAATAGATAGATAACAATCGATTTTAATTTGATGCATGTATAGATGGATTTTATAAGATTTTATATAGATAGATAATAGATATATTCTAATTTGATAGATATAGATAGATAGATTTTATAAGATTTATATAGATAGATAATAGATAGATTTTATGAGATTTTTTCATAGATAGATATAGATAGATTTATATGATTTTATATAGATAGATTTTAATATGTAGATAGTAAATAAATTTAGATACATAAATAGATAAAATAGATAGATAACAATCGATTTTAATTTGATGCATGTATAGATGGATTTTATAAGATTTTATATAGATAGATAATAGATATATTCTAATTTGATATATATATATAGATAGATTTTATAAGATTTTATATAGATAGATAATAGATAGATTTTATGAGATTTTTTCATAGATAGATAATAGATAGATTTTATATGATTTTATATAGATAGATTTTAATATGTAGATTGTAGATAAATTTAGATGCATAAAATAAATATATAACAATAGATTTTAATTTGATGGATATAGATAGATGGATTTTATAAGATTTTATATAGATAGATAATAGATAGATTTTATGAGATTTTTTCATAGATAGATAATAGATAGATTTTATATGATTTTATATAGATAGATTTTAATATGTAGATTGTAGATAAATTTAGATAGATAAAATAAATAAAATAAATATATAACAATAGATTTCAATTTGATAGATATAGATAGATAGATTTTATAAGATTTTATATAGATAGATAATAGATAGACATTATGAGATTTTATATAGATAGATTTTAATATGTAGATTGTAGATAAATTTAGATGCATAAAATAGATAAAATAGATATATAACAATAGATTTTAATTTGATGGATATAGATAGATGGGATTTTATAAGATTTTATATAGATAGATAATAGATAGATTTTATGAGATTTTTTCATAGATAGATAATAGATAGATTTTATATGATTTTATATAGATAGATAATAGATATATTCTAATTTGATAGATATAGATAGATAGATTTTATATAAATAGAATTTAATAGATTTTATATAGATAGATTTCAATTCGATTTTAACATGACAGATGTAGATATATAAATAGATACAGATAGATTTTCATTTGAGAATTAATATTTGCATAAGAGTATATACAAACCGTATACCCAGGACACGGCAGTGATCTCGAAAGAAGCCAGAATGAACACGACGAACGACGTGCCATAGTAATCGACCAACGTCAACAAAAATTGTCCACCCTGTGTGATTAGAATTGATTAGTATCATCGATGAATTTCAAATGTGACTCTTCTTGAAGTCTTGAAGAATATCGATATTTTGTTTCCTTATCACTCTTCGTCGATAAATAACAGTTTTATTAGATATCGTATGAAACATGTACATATCTGTGAATGCATCTCTGATAAATGATAACTGATATCTTCGAATCATGCATTCCACATATTCCGTGCCACGTGTAGCAAATCTGGCTGCACATTTTCAATGTTTACATTGCTAATAGATATATTAGAAGAAAGTAAACGTTGGTATCACTGTTACAAGCAAAAAACGATGTTTAATGCGTTCTTCGAGTAGTGTGTTGAAAAATGATACACTCATGGCTCAGTTGATCAATGGTTCAATCGCTCAAGTTTGGCAATGCATGGATATATAATTTTTTACATACTTTCAAAATCTCCCGGCTGGTTATTACTGCAAACTATTACACTAGCTTGACACAAACAAAGTAACTTTGACTAACTGTCAAACAACAAAGTGCCCGGAGATTAATTCAGCATGTAAGTATTATCTTCAAATAAAGTGGAAGAAGCAAACACAGGTGGTGGGAGAGTGTTGTTTTGGGATTGAAGAGTTGAAAGATTTCTTGTAATTACGTACAGGAGTGACGTAAACGATGCTAACAGCGAATCCTATTGAACAGACGGATACAACAATCTGCCAGATTTTCACGTTCGGCAGCTTTTCCTTCAATGCGGTCACTATCCCGGAAACCATTCCTACGATGCTGCCTACGCCGAGGACGAACATCATGACGAAAAACAACACTGCGAACAACTACAATTAAATAAGAGGGTCATCCCATGAGAAAGTAGTACGTGCAATTGAAAAAGAATGAACAAAAGGTTCCTTATTTATCAATGATACAATTATATATGAGAAAAAAAAAATATATATAAAAAAAGAAAGAAATCCTAGACAGATGTAGATAGTTAGTGTTTGATAGATAATAAAAACTAACAGATGTAAATAGTTAGTTTTTAATAAGATAATAAAAACTAACAGATGTGGATAGTTTTTAATAGATTCGTTTCTTTACTTGGGACTAGAAAAGTGAATAAAATGGTCCTTATTTATCAATGATACAATTATATATGAGAAAAAAAAAAATAAAAAAAGAAAAAAATCCTAGACAGATATAGATAGTTAGTAGATAATAAAAACTAATAGATAATAAAAACTAACAAATGTAGATAGTTTTTAATAGATTTGTTTCTTTACTTGGGGCTAGAAAGATGAACAAAAGGTTTCCCATTTATCAGTGATACAATTATATATGAAAAAAAATAAAAATAAAAAAAGAAAGAAATCCTAGACAGATATAGATAGTTAGTTTTTAATAGATAATAAAAACTAACAAATGTAGATAGTTTTTAATAGATTTGTTTCTTTACTTGGGGCTAGAAAGATGAACAAAAGGTTTCCCATTTATCAGTGATACAATTATATATGAAAAAAAATAAAAATAAAAAAAGAAAGAAATCCTAGACAGATGTGGATAGTTAGTTTTTAATAGATTCGTTTAATTACTTGTGGTAGAAAGGTGAACTTCGCAATGGCGTCGGGGTAAGAGATAAACGCCAGGCTAGCACCGGACGTAACCACTTTGTCGATATCCGTCAAATCCATTTCGTGGGCTAGATTCCCCAGAATCCCAAAGATCGTGCAGCCGGCTATGAGACTCGTTACAGTGTCGAGGCTAGTTATAATCAGCGCGTCCCTGGAAAACACAAGAACAGTGTATCTTACATAAATAATACTCTCCACGTATTGAAAGTACAAACTGAGAACTGAGTCTGAATCTTTCAGAATTTTCACAAACAACATCCAATCGAACAACCAAGTCGATGAATATTCGTCTGTACGCGCGTATTTACCTGTATATGTTGTGCCTGAAGTCATTGTGCGACGAGTACGTGATGATGGAGCCGAAACACACAGAGAGCGAGAAGAAACACTGCGTGACAGCCGCGTACCAAACAGTTGGCTCCAAAAGCTTCGACCATTTCGGGGTAATGAAGAAAAAGATGCCAGTCGCAGCACCTTCCAGGGTCACTGCCCTGACGAGAAGTGCCACCAAGATGACGTACGGGAATATTGCCAGGAAATAGGAGAATTTCCCTGAACTCTTCACGCCCTGGAACGTTATCAGGATAACGGTGGACCAGCTAACAAGGAGGCACAGTGTTAACTTCCAGTCTGGCAGCCCAATCCCATCGTCGATGCTGTCTTTCTCTTGAAGCACCACTTTTCTGGATCGTCGTCGTCGTCGTCGTCGTGAAGAGAACAAAAATGAAAAAAGTTAGAAGTACTCAGGTAGGAATTTCTTTTTTTTCTTTCTTCTTTTGTAACTTGAACTACTTACAGAAAGTAGAGCTCCGCGGAACTCTTGCGTTCTTTCTTGTTGAACAATTCGAGGAACACGCTTGCGTTCAGCGTTTTATCACTGGCCGTTTGGCTGGAATCGATACAATAGTCGGACCATTCGTCTCTGCACTTTGCCCAAGGCAGCTCAGACGAGAAAGACGCGATCAGAAAGAAAAGTGTCAGGGACATCAGCGAACTGTAATACGTCATTAACGCCGCGTTCGAGCAGAACTGGGACCATCCAACACCTAAGTAAATAATTCTCGATATATACAGTGATTCTGGCTGTCGACGATAAAACATTCCCACAACTTAACATTGCTTCTAGAACAGCAATAAATTTTATATATTTATTTTACGATAATTGATTCACTTGAGATGTTATTTGTAAGAATTAGATACGTCAAGATAGATATGAAATTAATTGTCGCGATTTCTTTCTGTTGTTCATTGTAGGAATTATACTAATAAGAATATTATCAATAATAAAATTAAGACTATATGGTAGATATTATATAATAATCAGTCATGGATTTATGAACTTCTGGATTAATTAATTTATATTCAAACTAACAGATGAATTTATATTAATAAAGGAATAATTAATTCTATAATACTTCATTAATACTTATATGTTGTGTGATGTAGCTTCACCTCTTTGCCATTAAAATATAGTGTAGTATTGTATTAAATGATTTCTTTCTGTTGTTCATATAGGAATTATACTAATAAGAACATTATCAATAATAAAATTAAGACTATATGGTAGATATTATATAATAATCAGTCACGGATTTATGGACTTCTGGATTAATTAATTTATATTCAAACTAACAGATGAATTTATATTAATAAAGGAACAATTAATTCTATAATACTTCATTAATACTTATATGTTTGTGTGATGTAGCTTCACCTCTTTACCATTAAAATATAGTGTAGTATTGTATTAAATGATTTCTTTCTGTTGTTCATATAGGAATTATACTAATAAGAACATTATCAATAATAAAATTAAGACTATATGGTAGATATTATATAATAATCAGTCATGGATTTATGAACTTCTGGATTAATTAATTTATATTCAAACTAACAGATGAATTTATATTAATAAAGGAACAATTAATTCTATAATACTTCATTAATACTTATATGTTGTGTGATGTAGCTTCACCTCTTTGCCATTAAAATATAGTGTAGTATTGTATTAAATGATTTCTTTCTGTTGTTCATATAGGAATTATACTAATAAGAATATTATCAATAATAAAATTAAGATTATATGGTAGATATTGTATAATAATCAGTCATGGACTTCTGGATTAATTAATTTATATTCAAACTAACAGATGAATTTATATTAATAAAAGAACAATTAATTCTATAATACTTCATTAATACTTATATGTTGTGTGATGTAGCTTCATCTCTTTGCCATTAAAATATAGTGTAGTATTGTATTAAATGATTTCTTTCTGTTGTTCATATAGGAATTATACTAATAAGAAGATTATCAATAAAATTAAGATTATATAGTAGATATTGTATAATAATCAGTCGTGGATTTATGGACTTCTGGATTAATTAATTCAATTTATATTCAAACTAACAGATGAATTTATATCAACACTTTACCGACCGGTAGCCTATTAATCGGCTAACATATTTTAACACTTTACCGACCGGTAGCCTATTAATCAGCTAATTATTCACCGCTAATACACGGTCGGTAAAGTGTTTAATAAAGGAATAATTAATTCTATAACACTTCATTAATGCTTATATGTTTGTGTGATGTAGCTTCACCTCTTTGCCATTAAAATATAGTGTAGTATTGTATTAAATGATTTCTTTCTGATGTTCATATAGGAATTATACTAATAAGAACATTATCAATAATAAAATTAAGACTATATGGTAGATATTGTATAATAATCAGTCGTGGATTTATGGACTTCTGGATTAATTAATTCAATTTATATTCAAACTTTATATCAACTTATATTCAAACTTTTATATTCAAACTTTATATCAATTTATATTGAAACTTTATATCAATTATTAGCGGTGAATAGTTAGCTGATTAATAGGCTACCGGTCGGTGAAATGTTAAAATATGTTAGTTAGCCGATTAATAGACTACTTGTCGGTAAAGTGTTAAAATATGTTAGCCGATTAATAGACTACCGGTCGGTAAAGTGTTGATATAAATTCAAACAGATGAATTTATATCAACACTTTACCGACCGGTAGCCTATTAATCAGCTAACTATTCACCGCTAATACACGGTCGGTAAAGTGTTAAAGAGATGATTAATTTTATAATACTTATACGTTTATGTGACGTTTATGTGGCTTCACCTCTTTTTACCATTAAACTATAGTGTGGTATTTTATGTATGTAACGAAATGTACTCGATTTAATGATATATCGTTGCCATTGAAATTATCTAATTACCACTAAACGCAGGCGAAATGTTCCACACCTTGATCGACGAGGACGAAGAGAATTGGCCGATGATCATCTCCAGGTAGTAAAACGGTTTGCCCACCAGCAACAACACGGTGATGTACGGTATTAGAAATGCACCTCCGCCGTTTTCGTAGACAGTGAAGGGGAACCTCCAGATATTGCCGAAACCTATGGATATCGCGATGCAGGACATTAGGAACTCTATCTCGTTGTTCCACCCGCTTCTCACTTCTTCTTCCGTTCGTCTCGTGGTTTCCGAACATCTGGACGAGATCGACTCCCTCGGTCCATCGCGTGATCTCGCTTTGCCCGTTTCATCGTCGACGAACGCTGGATTTCGGTGGCCCTCGTCCTGTCGAATGATTCGCAAATTTCTTTCTTTTTTCTTTTTTTTTTTGGCAGTGAAGTCTTCCTGCTTCAGTGGAGATAGCCCGAGTATCATATTTTAATTCTTCCAGGATTTGGACGAGTCTCTCAAATTGTTACAAACAATTGAGAGACAGAGAGGTGTTTGTAAATTTAAGAACAACCTATGCAATATTAGGTGTTGGATTTTTAGGATTTATTGTTCGAGCTTATCGTATATTTACCGTTGGATTGGATATTGATACACGAGCTTGTTTTTTTTTTTACATCAGCAACTGTAATTACTGCAACTCCTACTGGAATTAATGTATTTAGATAATTAGCCACTTATCGTGGGTGAAAATTGAAATTCAACATCTCATTCGTGCGATCGATCGGTTTTATCCTGATACTTACAATCGGAGGATTAATCGGGCATTATACTTCGAAATTCGTCAAATTCGCTTTTCTCTCTCGAGACGAAAGTTTCTCAGATTTTTCGCGAACGAGAAGCGCGTCGTTTGTTAAAAAGAAAAACATTCGCGACAAAGTAAGAACCTACGTGTGTAATAAACTACGCTGCAGTAAAAACCGTCCCGTCGATAGATAGCGATAGAATTAGATTTTAAGCTCTTTTACGGTATTGCGGATAACGATCGTTATCGCGCCGTGAGTAAAATCTCGTTATCGCGAAATGAACGTTATGAATATCGGGCATATATATATATATATATACCTTTCCCTCCCCCACAGTGAAATTTTATTGAAGTTGAATCGACCGAAAAATTTCTCAAAATTACAAATCGACGATACACCTTTGCCGAAAGAAGCGACGAAAGAACGTTTAAAACTGAAGAGAGGAAACGTTTCGTCATTTATCATCGTCATGATACATTTATCATCGTCAAATTTTTCACCGTCTTCGTTCGTCAAACGTGACGATCCACGCGTGAAATATTGATTAATAGTGGAACTACCGACAGTGAAGACGAAGTTATTTCTACCAAAATTATTTCGATTATTTTAACAAATAAAAATAAAATGAAATTCATCGTATTATTTCTTTAGTTATCACTGTAAAAGTCATCGGATCGTTGCGGGGGGGGGGGGGGGAAATTGCAACGTGAAATAGAAAGTTTAAGATAAAATTGTAAAACCAGTCATTTTGACTGGCGTGGTAGTTCTAGATCTTAAACGAGAGATCGCTCGCTGTTTTACTATTTTCATTGTTCGTCGAAACTTAGGAAAATACTGTGCTGCTTGTCGTTACCGTGTTTTCCCGCGAATTATCGTCAATTTACCGTGACCATTTACTCCGTTCTCTCTTCATTTTTTTTTTTCTTCTTCCTTTTCCATCGCAGAGCAAATTTCGAAACGTCTCGACGAACGAGCTTTAATTGAAATTGCATCCGTTCACGATACACACACACACACACACACACACACACGTTGCACTTCCTCGAAGTATCGAAAACGAGACAGAGAGAAAGAGAGAGAGAGAGGAAAGAGTCACATCTCGATCGCACTCACCATTTTTGTTCACCTTGTTCACCTCGTTGTACAGACTATTGACGAAATATCGACGACCAAAGGGAAAAAAAGAAAGAGAAAGAAGAAAAGAAAGAGAGGAAGAGACGATGTTAAAAAGTTCTTCGTTCAAGAACGAAATATCGGGAATGTGAATTTCGTGTTGCGCCGCGATCTCGACATCGCCGAGGCTCCTCTTCTAATCGCGGTTTATTATACGTATGCCGATATATTATACCCCCGACGAATAACTCCGGGAAAACCTTGATTGATAAAACGATCGTGATGCCAACGCGCGGACTACATCGCTGCTTCGAGTATATAAGCCCGCGATAACGATTGATCCGCAAGGGTACGAAGCGGTGACGTCATACGTATAAAATTCTGACACCTCGTACCTTTTTGAGAAGTTCCTTCGCCTAACTTCACGTTTAAACAGCACGAAAACACACCGTGAATCGATCTTCAAGTTGATCAAGTGAAGTTGGCGTTGAAGAAATGAAACGAGCGCGCAAAAAATAAAAGCATGGTAAAAGGCTTGAGGCGAACGAAGATGATGATCGATCAAAACCGAACGACGTATTATTGATAAATATATATATATATATATACATATATATTAATCAATATATAATATATAATATATATATAATATATATATTATATATATATTATATATATAGTTACAAATTTGTTGATTATATATAATATATATATTATATATATATTATATATATAGTTATTGTTGATTATATATATAATATATATATTATATATATTATATTTGTTGATTATATATAATATATATATTATATATATATTGTTATAAATGATTATATATATATAATATATATATTATATATATTATATATATAATTATATTATATATATATTATATATATAATTATATTATATATATTATATATATAATTATATTATATATATTATATATATAATCATATATTATATATATTATATATATAATATATATTACATATATATATATATTATATATATATAATCATATATTATATATATAATCATATATTATATATATATAATCATATATATTATATATATAATGATATATATATGTATATATATATTATATATATAATCATATATATATTATATATAATATATATATGATTATTATATAATATATATATATATATATATATATATATATATATATATATATATATATATATATAAACTGCAGGTGAACGCAACTCGCAAATTGATTCTACTGTCTTTCAAAGAAGATGAAAAGTTCTTTATCTCTTTTTAAAAAAAAGAAAAATTCGCTCCGAAAAGCACGAGGAAGAGGCAGCTGCCTGAGTCGATGCAAAAATTGATGATGATGACGAAGAAGAAGAGGAGGAATTTCTCGATGACTGGAGCTTCATAAAGAATTGAAGCCCCGAGTTTCGGGTTTATCACGCAGGTATACGTGCATTAATAACAAGTTAAAAATCAAAAAAAGTATAGCTCAACGAAAGAGTAAATTCAGTTCCAGCCTTCGAGAACTGTAACAAATAATAATAATTATATAATTATTAAACGAGTTAGTCGTAAATTACATATGAAATACTATTGATTCGTCGTGATTGTTTCATCTCCACGAAAAAGAAATTGTCGATGATTTTACTTACTGTTGATGAGTTCATATACCAATACGAAAGTACAGTAAATCAGAGAGGTAAATTTCCACGTTTCGTAATTTACTTTAAATCTTTAATACTCGGCGGCTCGTGTACAAACATTCGATTGACGGCACTATATAATGCACATTGCAACGCGGAACGTGTTTATTAAATTCCAAAGATGTTCTCATTTTCACAGCATGGAAGAGAGCATGGATGATGCTTTAACCGGTCGTCTGAGGAATCCTTGACCGTTCATTCTACCCATGTGTATGGAATTCCCCTACTTATACGGCGAGGAAGACATTTCAATAGAAGAAGTCAACAACCAACGACACTCGAACGCAAATGTGTACAATCAATGGTAATAAATCGTTGTACCAGTTATATGTTATATCACGCCTACTCGTGAAATGTCTTTCATCGAGAATTTCGAATTTCGCTACTCGTTAAGCTTTCTCAGTCAACAACAATTCGCAACGAGAATACAAAAATCTTATTATTGGCTGAATTCTTAATCAGTAGAGGCTGAAATTTGGAAGATGTTGTCATATTTCCAGAAATTGTGAAATTTAGTGTTTGTTTCCCTTTACTCTGTCAATGAGTAATTGCAATATGATAAATAAAAGTTACTTTAATCAAATTTTAATGTAATATTTTAATATAATATTATATGATCCATTATATTAATATAATATATGATTCAATATTTTAATATAGTATTATATAATTCATTATTAGTATTATATGATTCATATAAGTACTATATGAATTATAATGATTCATATACTATTATATGATTCATTATAATTCAGTATTTTAACATAGTATTATATGATTCATTATAACACAGTATTTTAACACGGTATTATTTGACTCATTATAACACAATATTTTAACATGGTATTATTTGACTCATTATAACACAATATTTTAACACAGTATTATTTGACTCATTATAACACAATATTTTAACACGGTATTCTATGACTCATTATAACACAATATTTTAACACGGTATTATTTGACTCATTATAACACGGTATTCTATGACTCATTATAACACAGTATTTTAACACGGTATTCTATGACTCATTATAACACAATATTTTAACACGGTATTATTTGACTCATTATAACACAATATTTTAACACGGTATTATTTGACTCATTATAACACAATATTTTAACACAGTATTATATGATTCATTATTTATAATTCAACATTTTAATATAATATTATATCATTTATTATATTATAAGATATTTCAACATTGTATTTAAAGTACGTGAATAGCTGACAATAAAAGTGAACGTTTTATTTGAACAATGAAATGACAATTCGTCAGCTTAATAATAATAACAAACAATGGGTGAATACAAGAACGAGGGAATTCATTGACTGTAAATTAAATCATTGTAGTAAATTAACGTTCTGTGAAGATGCAAAAATAAAAGACATTGAATCAGACGAATTAGGTTTCCTTTTCTATTGTTATTATGGTTGAAAATGTAATTAGTTTTATACAGGATGTCCTGTAAATCATGGTACAAATTATTAATTAATAAATTAGCTAAACACAATTAAAAACTAAAGATATAATGTCTACTTGCCAGTTTCTTATCTAGATTATTTTAGTACCTTATTTTAGTTTGTTCTAACAACGTGTTGACAGACAAATAATAATAATAAACAAGTCTTAAAATCGTATCGAATGCAACAATATGCAGTGAGATTTATAAGACGATTGTCAATTCACATGTACTCGACTAATTTTCAAATGCATTCCTCTCGAAAACGGAACTCCCAACGCAATTTTGTCATTCTTGATTTTCATCTTATTTTGAGTGACAGGATAATTTGTACCACGTTGACTTATTACACTCTGTACAATGATGGTGATAAACTCGTTATTTTGTGACGAATTGAAAGTGAATCTTTCGATCACGATATCTGATAAAATTCATAGAACATTTATAGAAATATTTATGCTCTTGAGGTAGATGTATATGTCAATATACTATTTTCATTTGACTTCTTTCGAATCTTTACTCACATTTCATCTCTATTCCTCTTTTCTATTCGCGCGATTATATCAAAATTAGATTTTCAATATTAAATTTTACTTGACACACATACGGACAATACGAAAGAATACTTTTTGCAAGGTAATTGCAATCGGAGTTAACCAGTTTCCGGCAGATACAGCTGGTTCGCGGTTCACTTTCACCTGCACAGATGTTCTTATCCCTTAACTACCGTCGAAGGTCGTTCAAACGCACGAATTTCAAATTGCACGTTGCGCTGGTTTAAAATTTATCAAAATCCGCGTGTCGAATGCCTGAAATGCGACACAAAATTGTGTATATTTCATTCTTCAAAATGTTAAAGCCTTCAGCCTTCGAGTCTTTCGAAAATAATTTCACCTTTGTTTTTCTAAAATCACAATATCTCTCTCACCGAGGACAAAAATTTTCTTCCACATTTTCGACGCTCGTCTTTGACACACTGTAAAAGAATTTCCAAGAAACACTCGACAGGAGAAAGTGTAAGGTCTTTGAAACGTCGCGTCGCGACAATTAATCTGCGAAAAATGGTTAGAGAAACCGTTTCGTAGGAAATTCACTTATTTCGACTTACTCTCTCAGCGCTCTATCGTGTTCAACCATGAATGCGACAGTCCGTCCGCAATTTACATTTATCCTTGATGCGAGGAGAAGCTTGATGCAATCAAGCAGGATTCGTTAAGTGTTTTTCCTCAATTCGTGGACTTTATTTCTTTGTCTTATTATTTCTTTGTTCATGCTTGCGCCTCAAATTCTTCTTGAATCTTACTCTTACAAATGATACAGCAAAACACGTTATATATATGTATATTTATAACATATGTGTGTATATATACGTGTATATATATGTATGTATATATGTATATATGTGTATATTTATATTGTGTTAAAAGTTATATATATAATGACCGTGCAATATATTGCAGCGAACGAAACGAATAAAGTCTCTTAAACTTCGTTTTTTAAACCATTTTTAAATTGTAGAAATATATATATACATATATATACATATATATATATATACATACATATATATACATCTATATACATACATATATATACATATATATATACATATATATACATACATATATATACATATATATACATATATATACATACATATATATACATCTATATACATACATATATATATATATATACATATATATACATATATATACATATATATACATATATATACATATATATACATATATATACATATAATATATATATACATATATATACATATATACACACATATATACATATATAACACATATATACATATATACACATATATATACATATATACATATATGTACATATATATATATATATATATACATATATACATATATACATATATACATATATATACACACATATATATACACATATACACATATATACATATATATACACATATATACATATATATACACATATACACATATATACACATATATACACGTATATACACATATATACACGTATATACACATATATACACGTATATACACATATATACATATATATACATATATATATTTCTACCATTTAAAAATGGTTTAAAAAACGAAGTTTAAGAGACTTTATTCGTCTCGCTCGCTGCACTTTGTCCAATTTTTTGCGACGATGAAAAACTACTGTGAGTATAAATAACTACTCGCGATACTCGGAGAAAATACTCATTACAGAGAAGAAGAATGAGCAGTCGTGAAAACGACACGTGCTCTGTACACGAATATTATTCCAAAAGAAAAAAGTCCCAAAATGAATATATCTGTTAGAAATTGGAAAATCGCTCGAGAAGATACTACTAGCGAGTGACGAATATTAACGAGCAAGGAAGAACGAGAAAAGAAACGGGAAGAAGAGAAGAAATAGAAAAGGAACAGCCATTCTCTTCACCCTCCCCCCCCCCCTCCTCGTTCCGATCGAGTTTAGGTTTCGCGATCCCTACTTCGATTACCTTTCTGTCAGCGTGCACGCAGTTGTACGTGGGTCAGTAGGAGTTCGATGCACGTGAAGGTGACGTACCTGTCGCGATCGTTGCCATAGATGTCACAGTGTTACAAACTCGAGGTCCTCCGCGCGTTTCAGTTCGTCGAGAATCACTGTCAGCCACCTGGTGGATATCGGATATCCGGTGCTCCTGCGGGAGATGTCGCGTCACGATTTACCTGGTGAATCGACGATCAGCATGAAGAAGGTATCGTGTTCTTTTTTTTTCTTTTTTGTCTCCTTCTTCCTCGACGAAACAATGGAAACAAGGCGGTTCATAGAAAGAGAAGAAAACTCTGAAAGGAATTTACGTGCTTTGCCACTGAAAGTTAATAAAGTGGTTCGCTAATAAATGAAAACGAATCTTCCATTTCCATTTGCGTTTCGTTTCTTTCACTTCGTTAGCAAGGGTACACCTGAAATTTCTTCACTGCAAATGCAGAAGAAGAGCTTTTAGTACAATTCAATTAACATCCTGAATGTGAAAATTCTTCTTATGGGACAGTATTTACAACTGTTCCATTCTGTTAACGTATCAGACTAATCTGTTACAGTGGTATATATGTTTCATTCATCTTCGTCCCTAAAGCCTACTCGGTGATCTTTAAAAAAAAAGGAAAATTCACGCAAGACTCGCAGTGAGCAGGAATCAATTTTTTTGTCTCTTGGCTTTTTTGTCTCTTCACTTTTCTGTATATATTCTGTGGCGCGTGAAACGTTTCCGTGATTCCTTGGTTTGGAGGTGAACAGGTTGCAGTCGATGACGTAGTCATTCGCCGATCACCATTTTGATTGAAGACGTTTGAACAGCCAAGGTGAAATTCAATTGCCTTACTTTTTTTTCTTCTTCTTCTTCTTCTCGTCAGCCGCGAGAGCTCGTTAATTAAAGAATATACGCAGCTATGTGACTTGCGGCTACGAAACGAAATAACTTGGAAAAACATTAATTTACTCTGGGCACCAAGTGAATTACTTTTAGCCACGTCTCTCTTGAAGAACAGTAGATGAAAAATAATTATGATACCAGATCGAGGTTCTCTGCCATTTCGTCAGAGAACGAAACGTTATCTCTCTTACACCGTTGGAAACAGACGATAGGATCTAACAGGCGAGGAAATTGTGAAATCGAAGGTACACTTGGGCTTGAAATGTTTTTCAAACAGAGCCTTCGGTGCATCGATGCAGGTATCTGAATTAATACTGAAATTCATCCTTCGTCGCTCAGGTGGAAATATTTGCAAATATGCAAATATGCACTATACTTGCCTATTGTTATAACAGTCATAAGAATGATCATTTTGCTATATAAATAAACACCTTCCAAAAACCTTTCTATCAATTTTACGAGAGATACTGGAATAAATACGAGAGCAGGATATCACTTTCATGATTACGCAACGTCGCCAACGAAAAATATCTGAAACAGGCCCGTGAAAGTGTTCTTTGTGTTACTTTCTTCTTCTTTCTAACTATAAATTCCCTCCGTCCTTCCAAGAATCATCGTATGAAAACTCCAACTTGTTGCTCCTCTTCATCTTGTATAAATAATCTGTGTCTTAAACGCGACCGGTTGAAACTACCGGTTGAAGCATCCTTGCTTCTGAGACGAGAAGTTGCTTCACTGACGATCACGCGACCTGTGTGCCCGCATGTTACCGCAGACGTTTAATCGTTTAGAAATTCCACTAACGTATGTTAACAACTTCGACGTTTAAATGGCGATTATGTAAACTCATTCAGGACTGGTGCCTCGTTCCTGAGCAGCAAGAGAAAATAATAAGAGGGCTTCCTCTTGTGGGCTTGTTCAAAGATAAAACAATATGTGTACCTTCTCACTCACCTAGTAAAAAAAACTGATATTTTTATCCATGATATTTGATATTTTAGATTTCAGTGATGAAACTAGTAAATCAACCGATCAACCTAGTAAAAAACTGATATTTTCATCCATGATATTTGATATTTTATATTTCAGTGATGAAACTAGTAAAAAAACTGATCAACCGATCAACCTAGTAAAAAACTGATATTTTCATCCATGATATTTGATATTTTATATTTCAGTGATGAAACTAGTAAAAAAACTGATCAACTAATCAACGTAGTAAAAAACTGATATTTCTATCCATGATATTTGATATTTTATATTTCAGTGATGAAACTAGTAAAAAAACTGATCAACTAATCAACCTAGTAAAAAACTGATATTTTTATCCATGATATTTGATATTTTATATTTCAGTGATGAAACTAGTAAAAAAACTGATCAACCGATCAACCTAGTAAAAAACTGATATTTTCATCCATGATATTTGATATTTTATATTTCAGTGATGAAACTAGTAAAAAACTGATATTTCTATCCATGATATTTGATATTTTATATTTCAGTGATGAAACTAGTAAAAAAACTGATCAACCGATCAACCTAGTAAAAAACTGATATTTTCATCCATGATATTTGATATTTTATATTTCAGTGATAAAACTAGTAAAAAACTGATATTTTCATCCATGATATTTGATATTTTAGATTTCAGTGATGAAACTAGTAAAAAAACTGATCAACCGATCAACCTAGTAAAAAACTGATATTTTCATCCATGATATTTGATATTTTATATTTCAGTGATGAAACTAGTAAAAAACTGATATTTCTATCTATGATATTTGATATTTTATATTTCAGTGATGAAACTAGTAAAAAAACTGATCAACCGATCAACCTAGTAAAAAACTGATATTTTCATCCATGATATTTGATATTTTATATTTCAGTGATGAAACTAGTAAAAAAACTGATCAACTAATCAACGTAGTAAAAAACTGATATTTCTATCCATGATATTTGATATTTTATATTTCAGTGATGAAACTAGTAAAAAAACTGATCAACTGATCAACCTAGTAAAAAACTGATATTTTCATCCATGATATTTGATATTTTATATTTCAATGATTTCCAATGGTCAAGGAGTTTTTTCTTACTGCTCGCGGAACTGTGAAAAAAAAAAATTAAAATGAATACACATTAAAACGAATACACAAACATTATATATAATATAATATATAATATATAATATATATATTGTATAATATATATAGTATTATTATATTATATATTATATAATATATATATATATATAATATATATATAATATATATATAATATATATATTATATATATATTATATATTATAATATATAATATAATGTTGATAGTGAAGCGATATTAACCAAAAGTGAAAAAAAGAGTTTTCTGCCGATCATCATTCGCGTGAGTAATTCTCCCACTATATACCTTCCCAGGGACAGATGGTGAGGCAACCAACAGTTTAGAAACCGAATCCACGCCATGCTACGATTACGATACTTCGTTTCTCGTTTATTACGGATCATATAAGACACGATACGCAATCTACAATCGTAATTGCGTCATGTATTAATTGTATCGATCGTCTGGAACAATTGCTTGTTCCCGTATTCTCACGTTTTGAGAAACGTTTCGAAACATCGTATCGTACGACGATTCCATATTCTCTCGCATCGCACGAAAAAAAAAAAAAAAATACGTTGCGTATGTTTGATAGATAGATCGAGCGTCGCCAAGGTATGCAGCTACGACAATTAGTGTTGATCAGTATGTGATATCATGGTACCGCTTGCGTACCAATGTTTTATAATTGTTGCTCGAGAGTAGAATTTCACGATGTCATGCATCGCGATCGAGGCCATTTTCACTCTTCGGCCATGATTTCCTCGTGATCGGGCCGAGTTGAAAATGATAAAACGAGAAGCACTTTTTAACACTAGAAACAGAACTACCACACCAGTCGAAACGACTGCTTTCACAATTTTTTATTTTAAAATTTCTGTCTCACGTTATATTACATTTTCTTCCCCCCACAATGATGCAATGATAAAGAGATAACATAATGAATTTTATTTTACTTTTGAATTTTATTTACTCGTTAGAAGTCAAACTAATTTCTCATCGTGGCTACTTATACTCGCAATTAGTCAAAATGACTGATACTCAAAGTCAAAGCGTAAAAGAATCCTACAATCCTACAATTTATCGAACCCGAATTTAATCAGTTTCTGTACAACTTCTCGCACGTTCTTTTTTCAGGATTTATACTGAATTTATACCGCAATACGATGGTGCACAGAATTAGAGGCTTCTCGAGTTTTGGGTAAAGAATTTGGAATTTTTTATGCAACGATTTATGAAACAGAAAATGGGGACCAAACTACTTTTCCAACACATAAAATGATATTATCGAGATATTGAGATTCATTCGCTTTGATAAGAAAAAAGAGTGACAAAGTCAACGTTTACGAAGTGATAAGTTTGCTTCGATATCGGCTGTATGGGATATAAGTTTATTCAAAATAGTCAGAGAGTTGCTACAAACAAGGTGCAAACATCACAGCAGCTCTTCCCATCTAAAGCTAGATGCAAATTTATTCAACGTTTGCCAAATAAACCCGACAAATTTGGTATTAGCTGTACTAGATAACACGAGATTTCTTTTGCAAGAAAATGTAATAAATCAATAAATATAAAAATATTCTATCATTACGTTCTTTTTTTTTTTTTAAAGACCAGTCATTTTGACTGGTTTTGGTAGAAATAGCCTCGTCTTAACTATCGGTAGTTCTAGTGTTAAAGTTGACAATCTTGGCTTCCACGATCTTGGCCGTGCTAACGATAGAAAATTAAAGGCATTAAAGGCTGAAGAAATTTTTTTCTTTTTCTTTTTGGTACTCACATACAGCTTGAATAATTCCCTTGATTCTCTGTAAAACTCTGTTGCGCCAAATAAATTGAAGAATACGTACGATGTCTCTTCTATCCTGTGCTAACGATAGAAAATTAAAGGCATTAAAGGCTGAAGAAATTTTTTTCTTTTTCTTTTGGTACTCACATACAGCTTGAATAATTCCCTTGATTCTCTGTAAAACTCTGTTGCGCCAAATAAATTGAAGAATACGTACGTACGATGTCTCTTCTATCCTGTGCTAACGATAAAAAATTAAAGGCATTAAAGGCTGAAGAAATTTTTTTCTTTTTCTTTTTGTACTCACATACAGCTTGAATAATTCCCTTGATTCTCTGTAAAACTCTGTTGCGCCAAATAAATTGAAGAATACGTACGTACGATGTCTCTTCTATCCTGTGCTAACGATAGAAAATTAAAGGCATTAAAGGCTGAAGAAATTTTTTTCTTTTTCTTTTGGTACTCACATACAGCTTGAATAATTCCCTTGATTCTCTGTAAAACTCTGTTGCGCCAAATAAATTGAAGAATACGTACGATGTCTCTTCTATCCTGTGCTAACGATAAAATATTAAAGACATTAAAGGCTGAAGAAATTTTTCTTTTTCTTTTTGGTACTCACATAGAACTTAAATAATTTCCTTGATTCTCTGTAAAACTCTGTTGCGCCAAATAAATTGAAGAATACGTACGATGTCTCTTCTATCCTGTGCTAACGATAAAATATTAAAGACATTAAAGGCTGAAGAAATTTTTCTTTTTCTTTTTGGTACTCACATAGAACTTAAATAATTTCCTTGATTCTCTGTAAAACTCTGTTGCGCCAAATAAATTGAAGAATACGTACGATGTCTCTTCTATCCTGTGCTAACGATAAAATATTAAAGACATTAAAGGCTGAAGAAATTTTTCTTTTTCTTTTTGGTACTCACATAGAACTTAAATAATTTCCTTGATTCTCTGTAAAACTCTGTTGCGCCAAATAAATTGAAGAATACGTACGATGTCTCTTCTATCCTGTGCTAACGATAAAAAATTAAAGGCATTAAAAGCTGAAGAACTTTTTCTTTTTCTTTTTGTACTCACATACAGCTTGAATAATTCCCTTGATTCTCTGTAAAACTCTGTTGCGCCAAATAAATTGAAGAATACGTACGTATGACGTCTCTTCTATCCGAATCACTGTTTTTAATATCATAGTGTTCGAACGTTGCGTTAGCAGGCAAAAGAGTATCTGCTAGTAAAAATCATCGGTTACTATAGTATAGTGTAATGTGTCGGATATTCAAAGAATAAAGAAGACTCTGTCTATTAGAGGGAGAGATTTTTGTCAGACGACCCAGTGTCTTGAAGTGACTGCGAGATATGTGAAAGGTAATTTAGTTCACTCTGTACAGCAGCTAGAGATACCTGTGTAATCCGTAACTCAACGTGGTATTCCAAACTATGGAAAGTAATGTCCTTGTAAAGCAAATAGGAACGCCTGTGCAAAGAGATTATTATTAGTATTTCCTTCGTTTCCTCGCGATTCTTTTTCGAGCTACGTACTTACTTAATGACCACACGGTACGTTTTACAGTATAATCGTGCGCAATTTGTTTTGTTTGGGATAATAATCGAATGGAACGTTATGTAAACTCAATTTTTCTACTGACGTTAAAGAGCTGTTTTATATATATATATATATATATAGTTGTGTAATCATTTCTTCGTAGCAAGGACGACAAAATGCTGCTTTCGTTGGAGATGATGGCCAAGCGACGATTAATTTCCAACGTGCCGCAACGGGCGACGATGGAAAGGTAAACGAACATCAACATAATTAAGATTACGGTGTCTCTGCGCGTCTCTTGGAATCTCGAGGATGAAAATATTCCGATTTCAGTTTCCAGATAACAGCTCGTTCGACTTTCCACACCAAGATCGGAAATTCCCACTTTCCTTGTCGCTGTCGGAGGGTACGGTAAGTTTTGCGCGGAGGAATTCGTCGAAATTCATTCACCTGTCTCGTCAAACAACGAAGAAACACGAGCGTTGCCTTCTGAAATTTTTCTAGACCGTGGCGGAGAATCGAACGGAGAGAGACACGTGGGGCAACAGTTTGGAATTCCTGATGTCCTGCATAGCCATGTCCATTGGTCTTGGCAATGTTTGGCGATTTCCATTCACGGCCTACGAGAATGGCGGCGGTGTATTTCTAATACCTTACATCATCGTCCTGTTTCTCGTTGGCAAGCCGTTTTATTACTTGGAGATGATCATGGGGCAATTCTGCAGTAGATCCTCGGTGAAAATGTGGTCGGCAGGTGTGCCATGCTCCTTTTCTAAAAACATATATATAGTGTAGTAAAACAATAATAACATTTATATGTATGTATGATGTGCATGTATGATACAATTATAATATAACATACATATGTGTGTAAAATATGTATAATTGTTATAATTATATATGCATGTATAATATATACAATTATTATAACAACATATATATGTATGTATAATATACACAATTATTATAACAACATATATATGTATGTACGATATATACAATTATAACGATATATAATATATAATATATATAAATATATATGTATATATGTATATGTATATACGTATGTATATATACGTATGTTATACACATATGTATATATGTATATGTATATACGTATGTATATATACGTATGTCATACACATATGTATATATGTATATGTATATACGTATATATATATATATATATATATATATACGTATGTCATATACATATGTATATATGTATATGATATACGTATGTATATATACGTATGTCATATACATATGTATATATGTATTTGCATATATAAATATATATGTAGATATGTGTATATATACATATATATGTATATATAAATATACATGTATATATAAATATATATGTATATATAAATATATATGTATATATAAATATATATGTATATATATGTATATATAAAT
Organism: Tetragonula carbonaria; assembly: GCA_032399595.1. NCBI lineage: Eukaryota > Metazoa > Arthropoda > Insecta > Hymenoptera > Apidae > Tetragonula > Tetragonula carbonaria. Next base: position 3,805,639 of record JAUCRC010000011.1, on the reverse strand, counting down.
ATATATGTATATATAAATATATATGTATATATATGTATATATAAATATATATGTATATATATGTATATATAAATATATATGTATATATAAATATATATGTATATATATATGTATATATAAATATATATGTATATATATGTATATATATGTATATATAAATATATATATGTATAAATTGTATATAGTATAGTAAAACAATAAGTAGTAATAATATATATAGTGAAACAATCAGTACATATTTAATTAAAAACATTGGAATCCTGGAATGTGCAATATTGTTACGTTTGTTTGAAATGTACGCGTACATTTCAGTACATTGTACCTTCTTCAGGAAGGGAGAATACGTTTCTATTGATAATAATGGATATAGAACGAAAGTTCCCCCCCCCCCTCCGTATTCACCTGTGGGAAAGAATTCAATCCTGAAAGTACCTGCTCCGGTTTTACAATTGCGACACAATGTCGCGATGAGCGAAGAATGTCAAAGTTTGAGCAGGAAGTGGCGAGATTCTCGAGACCGGTTCTCGCAAGTTGAAGTCGTTTGCTATCTGAATCGTATATATACCGGTATATACATCGTGTACAACAGGTTTAAATCATGGCTTAAGTTATACATCGTAAATCATTGTTCCGATTCGAGCGCGCGCCGATCCGGAATTCCTCATACTTTTACGACACATCAATCGCTATCGATAAAGAAATCAGTTCTCCTTCCACAGTCCATTGATAAGCCACTTGTCTCTACTCAAAATTAGACTTGCTTTAGAGATTGATTCCGAGAGTAATTATACCAATTGTGACTGTTTGAAGCTATCCCATTTAATTCTAATTACGTTGATTTCGTAATCGATATAATAATTCTGAAACTTGTTGTTAGCGTTGATCTGTTTATCATTTTGACTGTTGAATTGCGCAGCGCCTGGATTTCGTGGAGTTGGCTGGGCACAAATGTTCTCCATGCTCTCAGTAGGGACATACTACTGTTTCCTGATGTCGATAACACTTTACTACCTGATTGCAAGTTTTCAATCGCCGCTCCCTTGGTCCACGTGTTTGCAAGAATGGGGAAACTCTTGCGTCGATTCAGGAGGCTCTTACAACATTAGCAAACAAAACAGCACCAGCACGAGTATGAGCTCCGCTGAGCTTTACTTCAGGTGAGACTTCTTCTTCGCTTAACACTTTACCGACCGTGTATTAGCGGTGAATAGTTAGCCGATCAATAGGCTGCCGGTCGGTAAAGTGTTAAAATATGTTAGCCGATTAATAGGCTACCGGTCGGTAAAGTGTTAACACAGTGCAAAACTGCAACATTCATCGTCATTATGATATAAATTCATCTGATATAAATTCATCTGTTAGTTTGAATATAAATTGAATTAATTAATCCAGAAGTCCATAAATCCACGACTGATTATTATACAATATCTACCATATAATCTTAATTTTATTGATAATGTTCTTATTAGTATAATTCCTACATGAACAACAGAAAGAAATCATTTCATTAATACAATACTACACTATATTTTAATGGTAAAGAGGTGTAGCTACATCACACAAACATATAAGTATTAATGAAGTGTTTGTAGAATTAATTATTCCTTTATTAAACACTTTACCGACCGTGTATTAGCGGTGAACAGTTAGCTGATTAATAGGCTACCGGTCGGTAAAGTGTTAACACAGTGGAAAACTGCAACATTCATCGTCATTATCAATAGTTGGATTTTCATATATTCATGAAATTTATATATATTTCAAATTAATTATCAATAGTTGAATCTTGATATATTTATGAGATTTATACATTTCAAATTAATCATTTAGGGATTAGCAATATGAAATATCTGAGCACTGGAACATATGGAAATTTAAATTAAACGTCAACAGTACTTGGAATATTTAGGAATTAAAATATTTGTGAATTTGACGTACAATCAGTGTCAATCTGGGATACGTTGAACTATTTTCAAACTATATTTAAATCCATATATATATATATATATATATATATATATATATATATATATATATATATATATATATATATATATATCTAATTGCAAATGTAATCTAACATATGAAGCCTTGGTGTTTCCAACTGCGAAATTACAGAATCATAAACTTAAAAAAAAAAAAAAAAAAAGAAAAGGAAAGGAAGGAGAAATGAAAGATAATAAATGTTCGTTCCTTCTCTTTGGCCAGAAAAATCGTGCTGAGAGAAAAGCAGAGTATCGACGACGGTATCGGGCTGCCCCACTGGAATCTGACGATTTGCCTGTTTGTCGCATGGGCCTGTATATTCGCTGTCTTGGCACGTGGCGTGAAGAGTTCAGGGAAAGCAGCCTATTTCCTCGCCATCTTTCCTTACATCATCATGATAAGCTTGCTGGTCAGAGCGGTTACTCTGGAAGGTGCCGTGAACGGGATCATTTTCTTCATAAAACCAAACTGGGAGAAGCTATTCGATGCACACGTCTGGTACGCGGCTGTTACACAGTGTTTCTTTTCACTGTCGGTCTGCTTCGGTGGTGTTGTCATGTACTCGTCGTACAATGACTTCAGACATAATATATACAGGTTACTTATTGACTTCTCTCTCTCTCTCTCTCTCTATCTCTCTCTATCTTTCTCTCTCTCTATTAATTTTTTTTTCTTTTTTATAAAATGATAGTCTGTTAGAAACAACTGGCAATGATTTCTATTCAGTTTCTTTGGTTTTCTCTTTTAGTTTTCAGTGTCACTTCATTGTTCTCATTTTCATCAGTTCTTCTCATCTGGAATTCAATGACGAGAGAAATTATAAATAAACGTATTAAAATAAAAAGCTACATGAAAGTTAAGAAACAAGATTGTGAAACGTCGTTCTACTTAAGTGGCTTGTCTACTTGAATCTACTTCGTTTCAATTGATTATTGAACATTGAAAAAACAAAAGAGTGTCTCCTACTCTTTTATCTACTCGTTATTGAATATGATAAATCGAGCATGATTATTGAATATTGAAAAATAAAAGAGTATCCTACTCTTTCATCTACTCGTTATTGAATAAGTATTGATAAATAAAAAAAAAAGAGCGTTCTACTTTCCACATCGATCGCTTCACTTTCTGCAGATTTCTGCACGTTTCAACTCCCCCTTGTACAATACACCAGGTGATAAATTGAAAAACATGAATTACAAGAACATTCTTCCATTAAAATGTCCACTTCTCTCAGGATATAGAATTCATCCTCTCTAGCTAGAATACCAACGCTAACCAAGCAATCAAGCGCTATTGTTTTATCATAATGACCGAATATAACCAGTAGAAAAGAATTCAGCGCAAAATTTACATTTCTCCGTTTTCTATCTGTGCTTTGCTTCAGAGATGTCATCGTTGTGACCACGCTGGACACGTTCACCAGTTTAATGGCTGGTTTCACCATTTTTGGTATACTTGGGAATTTAGCTCACGAACTGGGCACCGAGGATGTCAACAACGTCGTCCGCGGTGGAACCGGTCTTGCTTTCGTCTCATATCCCGATGCCATTGCGAAGTTTACTGTTCTGCCTCAGGTGAGGAATCTAGTGCACGTTCTATTGCTGTGCAGCCATAATTTTTGATATCAAAGCGAGTAGAGAGTTCTCTTCAGCCATTTCTGTTTTTTCTATTCATGTCTTCGTCGTGCAATGATTTACCAAGTGAAGTGAAACGTTAAATCATTTATCTTGAGTTTGTCTACTCAGATTCTGTTTATTTTATTTCATTATACTTCATTTCATTTTATTATAGATAAGCACGAGATTTGAAAATTCGAAGCTTATGTTATTATTTCTCTCTGCTTTTATCGTTAGATTGCAAGGATGCATTCCAGTTGTTTCCCCCGTTTATCGATAAACTCGATCACTCGATTAAAATTGAAAATTGAAAATGTAAATTAATCGAAGTCAGTTCAGTTTTCCTTTTCTTCTCTTCTTCTGATTTTCAGTTCTTCTCGGTGCTCTTCTTCTTAATGCTCTACGTCCTCGGGATCGGAAGTGCTATCGCGTTGGCCGGTGCTCTCATCACTATTATCAGCGACCAGTTTCCAAACTTGAGACACATATACATTGTGATCGGCACAGTTACCTTTGGATTTCTTGCTGGGATTGTTTACTGTACGCCAGTAAGTCCCGTTCACTCATGTTAATAATAAATTCGCAACCTAATCGATTTACCCTATTTTCTTTTTTTTTTCCAACGTTAGATATTTTAATCAATATATATCAATTTCTTCTTTAAATTATATACACTCAGTGTAATTCTTAACACTTTACCGACCGGTAGCCTATTAATCGGCTGCTATTTATCGCTATCGGTCGGTAAAGTATCGATATCGTATAATAATATATTTATATATTTTAACACTTTACCGACCGGTAATATCGTAATATTAATATATATTATTATACGATAAACACTTTACCGACCGGTAGCCTATTAATCGGCTGCTATTTATCGCTATCAGTCGGTAAAGTATCGATATCGTATAATAATATATTTATATATTTTAACACTTTACCGACCGGTAATATCGTAATATTAATATATATTATTATACGATAAACACTTTACCGACCGGTAGCCTATTAATCGGCTGCTATTTATCGCTATCAGTCGGTAAAGTATCGATATCGTATAATAATATATTTATATATTTTAACACTTTACCGACCGGTAATATCGTAATATTAATATATATTATTATACGATAAACACTTTACCGACCGGTAGCCTATTAATCGGCTGCTATTTATCGCTATCAGTCGGTAAAGTGTTAACGTGTCTCATTTTTCTTTTGAATTTCTCTCAGTTTGTAACCATTTTCTTGAATCATTTTATTCTTTGCGTTTACAGGGTGGTCAGTTCATGCTGGAATTAGTCGATTACTATGCTGGATCGTTCGTAGTGTTCATTTTAGCTACTCTCGAGATAACCGGGATCTTCTGGGTGTATGGTTTGGAGAACTTCTTGGACGACGTGGAGTACATGTTGAAGAAAAGGCCGTCGGCTTACTGGAGGATTTGCTGGGCAATCGTTGTCCCATTTCTACTGGCTGTGATCCTAATTTATACCATAATCACCCTGAGGCCACTGACTTACAGTAACATCTCGTATCCTGACAGTGCACACGGTTTGTATTATCCTTGTTATTGTTATCATTATCCTTGTATGCTTATATTCTTATTACGTTATTATCCTTGCATTGTATTTGTCATTCCTCTTCTTGATTTAGTTTTTTTTTTATATTTGTTATTCCTTTCCTTGATTTAGTTATTTAGTTATTTAGTTAAATAACAAATCCATGTTTTACATTTGATAGAAATGACAATGATCCGACTTCAGATTTCTCTTCTAATAGCTTAAAAAAAAAGTATTGCGAGTACTTTTGTCGAAATTTAACTATTGACGTTACGTTTCAAAACATAATTGTACGAATGTTCATTTTTATTATTCATTGTACATTGTGTGTAAAATGGAATACGTACTATACTATATTATATACTATATTACTATAATTATGGAACAAACTTTTTTCTACTAATCGCAGAAGAAAATACTTGCTGCACAATTACTGAAGCTTTGTAGAATCGTTTCCCAGCGATTCAATGATCTTCAGTTTAGAGATTATTGAACGAGAAGTAGAAGTTTACCAAGTGTATCATAATTTACAGCGGTTGGATGGACACTTTGCGCGTTTGGTATACTGCAAGTACCCTTTTGGATGATTTACACGATGATGTCGAAAAGAGATTTAACCCCTGTGGAGGTTCGTACGATTGTCTTTTTTTATATATATATATATATATATATATATATATATATATATATATATAATAAAAGAAAGTAATGTAATGAATGACAAGGAATAATAATAGTAGTAAAGAAAGTTTGAATCTCGATTCTTCGAGACTCTTACTAACAGAGGCCAACTGGCGGCCCTTGCCCCCACTTTCTTGACCGCTAGTGTTACCCCCTCCACTCAAATTTCAATGTGGTAGAGGGGATAGCGATCAGGAAAGTGGGGATAAGGGCTCCTACGCTGCGAGAGATTCGAATGCTAGATTCGAATTGAGATTTCAGTGAATTGCTCAACTTCACAGATGATCAAATCCGCCTTCGTACCTTCGCCGGACTGGGGGCCGAAGAATCCCAAAGAACTGGCCTCCTGGCGCGAGTTCAAAGAGACCAGAAGGAAATTGCGAGAGAAACGCGACTGCTCGAGGATCAAGCAATTCGTCTACGTGATGCTCTGCTGGGAAGACAAGCTCGTCTGAAACGAAGGAAATTCAGAAAGCACTGACTACAAATTCTCACGCGAGACCATTTCTTTAGAAATCCGATACAAATCATGGAAAACTTGCTTTTACCCCGCAGAGGATGAAACAGAGGTCGACGAGTCGTTAAACCCTTTCACTCTTCACATGCGAGAACAAACAGCAAAATTCAATATCTTCTGAAAATCTTTTTCTTTTGCGTTGTATTGCGAATTTTTCTTACTGTTGCAGCATGCATTGCAGTAAATTTCGTTTCCTCTCTCCATGGTGTTAGTACTGAATTGATTGATAAGCAATCCGAGTTGTTCGCGCCTCCCCCCGTGAATTTTCTTCGAAGCAAATTTTCATTCTTTCTGTGAAAGAAAAGTCGTGAAAATTTGAATGTAACAATTGATTGTATAACACAGTACCGCAAGGATTATACTAGACGTAGCAAAGCGTGAATTTCTCTCACGTTTTTCGACAGCAAAAAGATTCGAATTTTCTGCAAATAATACACAATTAATATCTGTGTCTGCCCGCGAGAGAATTAATCGATATTCATTCATACTGACAGCGTAACTGATCGAGTTTTACTGCGAATTTCTTTTTTCGTAAAACGTCGTCGAAGCTGAAAGGGTTAAAAACGACGATAATTTATAAATATTTAATGAATTAAATACGCACAAAGATAGAACACCGTTTTTGGTGTTATGAACACAGTATTAAACATATACGCGTATAACTGCATTTAGAAACTCTAATTTATAAGCGAACGTAATTTATTAACGTTTCTAACACGCCTAATAGCTAACATAAATTGTATTTCAACAAATAAATTGAAATTAGTAGAAACAGATTGATGCGTGATCAATGAAATATGTCAAGTGAAACGAAGTTTTAATTCGTTGAAAACTGATTTCACAAGTAATTACTATAACTGTGTATGTATCAAACTAAAATTGTTAATAACGCGATGAAGTAGCCTGATCTAATACATTTAAAAAAACCCGAAGAAAGTGTTACTACTCATGGATATCAAAAAAAAAAAAACATAATCCGCGGACACTATGCTCGTCAGAAATTCGTAATAATAAACGCCAAAAATATTATACTTTGTTGTCGAATTTGACAAAACTGAATAAATTGAAGTACAATGTATAAAACTGTTTCTCGATCTCGATCTCCTGTCCTCTTGAACACTGAAGAAAAAATACAAAAAGTAAATAAATAAATAAATAAAAGACTGTCAACGCGCGCGTTATATGTATATAATATATATAATATATATATAGTATATATTATATGTATAATACATAATATATATTATATATATTATATATATTATATATTATATATATTATATATATTATATATTATATATATATTATATGCTTTTATATACATATTTAGTTGTCGAATTTATTTTCATACTCGTGCACCTCTCTCTCTCTTATATATATATATACATATATATACATATATATATACATATATATATACATACATACATATATATATACATATATATATACATACATATATATATACATACATACATATATATATATATATATATATAGTTTGTATACGTATAACAATATATATATAATTGTTTGTATACGTATAACAATATATATAATTGTTTGTATACGTATATAACAATATATATATAATTGTTTGTATATGTATATAACTATATATATATATATATATATATATATACACGTATATAACAATGAGAAGATTACAATATTTGTATCTTGTACCTAATTGAAATTAAATTTTGGTATAAAATTATAAATAACGTTTAACACAGTATAATCTGTTTTAATGCATTATTTCTTTAATTGTCAAAAATTGTATGTAATAATTATTTGGTTAAATCTCACCTTGAGTTGGAGCGACAAATACACGTTTTTATCTCAAAAATTCACAACACAAACGCAAATCTAATAGCTACTGATTCGAATTTTTACTTGAGAACTTCTGAATGATACTTCTTTTCTGGATAATACTTTCTTCTTTACAAATGCTTCGTGTGCTTCGTTCCGCCATTTTAACCGCCACTTTCCAGTTGTAAATCGATCGTGAGAAATATCGATTATCGTTCGAGAATCGTAGGAAATGTATCGCGTGTTTCGCCGTTGGCGCTGTAATCTTTAAACCTAATTTGAATCCAGTGCGCGCGCATTTCGCACGAAACGTTCCACTCGGAATGTAAAATGGTAAAACTCTGGTCTAAATCGGACATCTTATTAATTTAACGAACACAAATTACGAAGTAACTAACAAATCTCACGTGATGAAATTATGCTTCTTCGTAACTAAATGTGACTTTATATATGATATTAATTTCCATTACGTTTAATAGAATTTCACCTTTATAGATAAAGCGAGGGGTGTAAAATGAAATCCCACTCTCCATCCTCCAGAACGAACATGTAGGCATGTAACGAAATTTGTTCAATTCGCGAACACTGATATGCTAGCGCCGCGTAACGGTGAAACGATGGAACTAACCGCTATTGCTATCCTTGTCGCACGTTGGTGTTCTCTTTGTCTCGGTGGAACTAACCGCTATTGCTATCCTTGTCGCACGTTGGTGTTCTCTTTGTCTCTCACGCGCGAAGTATATGTGTGCTTGTCGCGCTAAGAACGAGTGGAGTTTCTGCCGCCTGTTCGTAGTTTCAGATGCGGTACATAGGTGGCAGCACTGCCTGTAGATAAGGAACGCGCTACCGTGCGACAAGAACATATATAATATAGACAGACGATGTCTAGACTGCGATTACTGGATTGCGCGGACTATTTTTATACATTCATAGGAAATCCAAAGATCCGAAATCGCACGAGAAGCAATTAACACAAAGAAGCGATATAAAATATCCGAAGTATGATGCTTTTCATAATAACTGATATATATATATATATATATAAACAATTTCCCAGACGTTCTGTTTTATAGGAAATTTAAAAAAGCGCGCATTTTAAAGTCGCACAGAATGCAATTAACACGCAAAAAAAGTGTACAAAATATCCAAAGTACGATGCTTTTCCTGTTGTCTGACTGACGCGCGAAACAATGTCCTATTTTTTAAATTATTATTATCAGTACGCGTGTACTTGCGTAAAAGTCCGCAGTCTGGTAATTACCTAACGTCGATCGTTTCATTCATAAGTCCGTATTAAGCCACAAATCGACAATGTTCAACGTTATTTCGATACATACGTACCACGCAATCGTCGTTCGCGCACGCTATGCACACACGCAATTGTGATTAATTTATTAAATTGATCGGCCCACTGACCTATTGCAATTCGATTAGAATTTCGTTGAACCGACGCACGTGTATGAATCGGCATGTTCAACACGCTGCATTAAAATGGCAGAATGCGTGTAAATTATTGGTAAGGCTGTACGCTCGAATTATGAACGTTCGCGGTGCCTGGTATCAGAAGCTTGGCATCGATGGTTCTTAGTACTGGCACACAGTAAGTTTATCTTCATCGGACGAATAATTGCCGACGATGTCCAACAAGGACAGTATAAATGAGGACCTTCGCGATTAATGAACGGCCGTGGGATCGTTGTTTCTTAAAAGTGTTCTGGCTGTTGTTGTTGTCGTTGCGCTCGCCAGAACGCACATAACCTTTAACGAAATATGTTTCCGTCGAAGGACTTAGGAAAGTCGGATTACATCAGTCTAAATATCCAGGAGAGTGCTACGTTCGCGCGAGGATCGTCGTCGCGTAGCCTTTGGAGAGTAAGCCTTTATCTGGTCGAGATAATAAATAATAATAATAATAATCACTTGCCACTTGCGATTCTTGCCACTTCCGCGGAGAATTGCTGATAGAAATAAAATAATAAAAAAGAATTCTTTTGCCTCTTTTTTTTTTCAGCAATGGAATCAGTTGTCAAGGTTTCAAAGAAATATCCTTTATTTTTTAGTCATTACAATCATACTAATTATATTTTATCTGTTACCTGGTGATAATAAGAACGGAGTTTTAGATGAAAGTGACTACAATAACATAGAGGTAGTGCAAGATACTCTTAAGTACGAGAAGGTACGTGCGCCTCGATGTAAGTAACTTGCTATCGCTTAACGCGCTTTGTCCATCTTCTTAGGCGGCAGAAGATATCGTAGTAGACAATGTAAATCAGGAGCATAAGGGAGGTGGGGAGGTCATCGAAGAACCTGAATTTCAGCCAGAAATAAATCAGGTGGACGATGATCAAATTGGAGAGCCACCTCAACCTAAGCCAAATACACTTAAATTTAATGGTAAAAACTTCATAGCTCTGTAACGCGATTAAGTTAAGTTTTATCGTTGATAACGTAATTGTAATTACTTGCGTTCAGGACCACAAAATAACAGACAACAAGCTGTAGTTGCAGCATTTAAACATTCGTGGAATGGGTATAAAGAATATGCTTGGGGATATGATAATGTGAAACCAATATCAAGAAAGTACTACGAATGGTTTGGCTTGGGCCTTACTATAGTCGATTCTCTTGATACTATGTATATAATGGGCTTAAATAATGGTAATACCGATGATCTAAAACGTGATAATATATTATATTGTTTATAGAATAATATATTATAGTTTCGAGAAATAATGTTTACTCTTTGTCTGCAGAATTTTTAGAAGCTAAAATGTGGGTTGAGAAAAATTTAGTATTTACTTCAAATAGAGATGTTAATCTGTTTGAAGTTACAATTAGAGTGTTGGGAGGTCTATTATCAGCGTATCATCTTTCTGGTGATAAAGTTTTCTTAAATAAAGCTGTAAGTTGCCTGTTCTCTTTTTTCAAAAATATACATGATGATATTTAAAGAAATACTTTGTAATTTGATTACAAAGAATTACTTGTTATAAATCACAGACAGCGTTGGGGGAACGTATGATGCCAGCCTTTTCTACTTCGTCTGGTGTTCCTTATTCCGATGTAAATCTTGGTACTAAAACTGCACACGGTCCAAAATGGGGTCCTGATAGTAGTACAAGCGAAGTTACCTCCATCCAGTTGGAATTTCGCGATCTAAGTCGCAGTACAGGAGATCCTAAATTTGAGGTAACTGCGGATATGTTTTATCCATGAATACAATATTATTTGCATTATGTGTAGAAAAGTACGCAATTGTTATCCTTCAGGAAGCAGTAGCAAAAGTTTCGGAACATGTGCACCAGTTAGAAAAGTACGATGGTTTAGTGCCCATTTTCATTAATGCTAATACCGGACAATTTAGAGATCATGCAACAATTACGCTTGGCGCACGTGGCGATAGTTATTACGAGTATTTGTTGAAACAGTGGCTTCAAACTGGGAAGACAATTAATTAGTTAGTATCTCATCATCTTTGTTCGTTGGAAATGAACTTGTTCTTCCGCCCTTGAATATTTTTCATGAATTTATGATAATCATTTAAATTTATAAATGCTTTTAGCCTACGAGATGATTATCTGTTAGGTATTGCTGGAACTCAAAAACATTTAGTAAAACGTACAGCCATTAATAAGTATCTTTTCATAGCAGAACTAGTTGGAGCAAACAAAGAAATAACACCAAAAATGGTAAATTCCGAAATAGAAGCATTTATGATAACTTAATGTCACGTGTTATTGATAATTACTATATTTATAGGATCATCTTACGTGTTACTTGGGAGGTACATTAGCTTTAGGAGTACATCATGGGTTACCATCTGATCACATGAATTTAGCTAATGAAATTGTTAAGACATGTTATCAAACGTATGCAATTCAGCCTACGTTCCTCGCTCCAGAAATCACTTATTTCAATATTCAGGTAATTATCATGGTAATTGTCAACTTGAATAAAGATTATTACAAAAGGATACAGCGGTATTATTAATTTCAGAGTACAAATGGAGAGAAATCAATGGATATGTACGTGAAGATGAATGATGCTCATAATTTGCTCAGACCAGAGTTTATTGAAAGTCTTTTCTACATGTGGTATTTTACTGGAAATAAGACATTCCAAGACTGGGGATGGCAAATATTTCAAGTAATTATCTAAAAAAATTTTTCCATGGAACATGCATACTTTTATTTTATTGTATTTAAACATACATATATATATATATATACATATATATATATATACATATACATATATATATACATATATATAATTTAACAGGCCTTTGAAAACTATACAAAAGTGGAAAAGGGGTACACCAGCATTGGTAATGTGAGGATTGTTTATAATACACCACAAAAAGATATGACAGAAAGTTTTTGGTTTGCTGAAACTTTAAAATATTTGTACTTGTTGTTTGATGACACGAGACAATTAGTAGATCTGGACAGATGGGTATTCAATTCCGAGGGACATCCATTACCCATGTACGAATCATAATCATAATCAAATCTGATCACAAAATTTCATGTATAAATTTGCACTGTTAAAGAAATCGAACTACCTTTTGAGGCCAGTGAATAGATATCCTAATGTCATACGCAAATAAGAAATTAGTCAAATTAATGTACTTTGAAGTACGAAATAGATGTGCATTTTAGGCTAATAATCTTCCAGCAATAGTTCTCAAACATTACACTTTCGCAAAATCATTTTTCATGCGTTATTCTAGGAGGAAACAAGCACAGAAATTATGCATTTGCTAGCAATTAACAATTTATACTCAATTTTTTACTCATTTTCCAATCCAAATGTGTATTTTCGAATTAATTACTATAGTCTATTCCATAACAAGTAACTTAATAAAAATAATATAGAATATATTCCAAATCACACTTGTGAACAGTGTAGAAGAATTGTTGAGTACAATATTTAAAAAAAAAAGCTGAAAATTTTTCTCTTAGCCTAATATACCTCTTTTTTTTTTAAATAAGTTTTAAGACAAAACATACTTACAAAATCATTTAACTGCAACATAGTAATGCAAATTGCTTACACGATGTAATTGAAAAAAAAAAAAAAGGAAAAACAATGAAGATTTTATTACAATTGATGAAAAAAGAATTTTAAAATTGCAATTACAATCCTATAAGGAAAGTTACTTATATTTTATTCTTAAAAATCCTAGTCAAGTCAAATTCTTTCTTTCTCTTCTATTTTTCTTCTCTTTTATTTTCCTTTTTTTTTGTTGTTAACAAATGTGCAATATTCTATTCCTTATATGTTGTAATACTTAGTTTTTCTAATTCAAATTTATTCATAAATAAATATGATATTTGAAAACAGATTAATTTATTATCAATTGATACAACTTAATTGTTTGAGATATTCTTTCATTTAGAATTTATTGTAGAATTATGTCTATAATAAAACTGTCTGTACTGCATATATATATGTGTGTAGTATATATTGAAATTTGAATTGTTACTAAAAATTTATAATAATCTTAACTCATTCTTTTCATCATAATTTAAGGCTTATTTATTGCACATTTTTTTATATAAAATATTAACAAAAAGGTTTACATGACTATTAGAGATATTATTAGAATAAACAAGAGCAATCAATAAATTAAAATATTAAGAGATATATCATAGAAATATATCACAAATATAGCTGCTTCATTTGTAAACAATTTTTGAGATAGTTCTAAACTATCATTTAGTCAAGATAATATTGTAGATTTTACTATGTATTATCTCTCAAAACAATTACTTTATATTAAAGGTAATTTTACTTAAATTACAGAAATATAAAATATAAATTCATATGTATACTTGTGTAGTTTTCGAAATGTATTATGTAAACTAGATCAATTTTATTAATGAATCAGTTTTACTTGTACATAGAATGTTATGTAAACGTATAAAAATATAGTACTCTCAAGAAGAGGTTTTTTTAATAAAAATAAATTTTTCATTTTTCCATCTAAAAATTTGTTTTAACTATTAGAAATAATAGTTATGAACTTAACAAAAAATAATTTTTAAACATACATATCTGCTTATGCATTATAATAATTTAAATAACTTTAATGTTACTGTAATTTCTGCTTGATAAAATTATTGAAAAGTAGTGAATATAAGTTTTAACCTCGTTTTATATATGAATATCCGTTTGACGGCTTCATTTTCCAAGTGTACCATGAATTTTACATTTACATTTTGTGTTATATTGTACAATTTAACATTTGTTTAATATTTCAACAAGCGTAATTCATTAGGAAAAATATAAATAATAATAATAAAAATTAATTAAGTCAGTTAAATATGTTACACCATTATGAATTATCAGATTGCACTTTGTGTTACTTTTTATTATTTAAGTATACTCTACCTGCAAGACAATCGATGCTACGTATTCATATTTTTCGTAATATTTTATAAATTTTAATGTTACTAAAAAGTAAATTGTATGAGTGTACATTTCCTATATAAGATGCAATTATAATTTACCAAAAAATTTCGCGATTGCGGCGTAATTTCTATAATGTCTTTGTAATTCTTACGATGTATTAATGAAATATAATTTATTGTTATGAGAAGTAGAATTCAAAAATTTTACAATAATCAATTCTTTTACATATACATTTCTGCTTTTGTCAATTGTTTGTAAATACAACAAGTTTGTATAAATGTGAGTTTCATAAACTCTTATCAATTGACATGAATTGTAAGGTCATGGTAGTGCCTTTCATTTAATATCATTTTGATATGTATTTACAAAATATGTAATTTTTGTTAATTTATATCCAAAATAATCTGATCATATCGTTCTGACTTACACGAAGAGAGTAAGAATGTATTAAATTTTTTTATACTTATTTGTAATTTTTTATACTGTAACTTTTATGTACAATTTGCTTTTTATTTAATACCTTAAGACTTTACGGGTGAATGTAAAATATTATTTTATAGGATATTTCTTCAAGTAAATTCTTTCTTTTCTCTTTCTATAATGAAGTTTTAACATTTAAATAAATTTACGGCACTTAAGCAGTCTTTAAGGATAATTAGCATTGTGTCTTTTCATTCCTTTTAATTTCGTGATTATATAACATGTGTATATAAGTAACAGACTTGTACATACCAATATTATTTTTTTATATAGCCTATCTTTCTAGAAGAAACCACTACAAATTAAGAATCCATTTGACGAACTATTATCTTTTGATGCTTTGAAATAATATACTCAAGCACTTAAAAACTAATATATCACTATGTAAAAATAGGAATGCATGGATAGCCATCATGCAGAACTTTAAGAATAATTAAGTTCGTTACTTTCCATAGAAAATGATAACCAGACAATATCTCTTTAAGATTTACAGAATTAAATTTGATTAAAAGTGTAATGTTTACAAATTGGAATGAAACGTTAACAGTCTGTGAAATGTCAGTGATTAGAATCGTTACGATTGTGCGCAAAACATGCTATCACAAACTTTCCAGATTTAATATATATCTAAAATATAAGATTCAAGTTACTTTCATCTCCAAATTTCATACAATAAATAATTATAAAAATATCGTATTTTTCGAGTATCTTATCAAAAGTTTATCGTTTACGAAATATATATATATATTCCTAACATACATGTGTTTCAGATCTTTCATTCTTTCTCTTTAAAATATATATAGAAAATTCGAGATGAGCATAGAATATTTTAAACATAGTTGTAAACATTTAATCTTCTTTTTTCTCTCATGTAAATTGATCATTGGAACTGGACAGCCGAAATTATTGGAATTCCATTGATATTCAATAATTCGACGGAAACAGAATTCAAATTCTTCTCGTTAAATCGCGTTAAATCGTGGAAACGAATATAAATAATCCGTTTCCACATCGAGGATGAAATTCCGGCTGTTAAAATATTACACACTCACAGCACTGCTGCGTGAAGTATATACAATCTACAACGCAGGAGTCGGTTTCAGGCTGAGTGACTGGCTTAGTTGCCTCAATCCCATTCCTCTCGATTTTCGGCTGTGGTTCAGGCACTGGCAGCACCGTCTGCGTGATCGGCACCGCATTCTCAATCACCTCGGTATCGGTGTTAGCGTTCAACTTATTTGTCACCGGAGTAGTAGGTGTGGTCGGTGTGATTTTACCAGGACGCGCTTCATCTGGTATGTCGTAGTCTACCAAAGGTATAGAAGTCTGCAGCGGTGGGGGTGAATCGTTCGACATGATGACACTGTGAAACGAAACTTTCGTCAGATTCAGATTCTTTTCGATCTCCGTTTTTAACCTAGCTAACTTTCTCGCTTTCATCGCTGGAATAACAACACATTATATTTTCCTTTAACCTCTTAACTGGGTAGGACCGAAATATCTCGTCATACCAGGAAGATAACTGCAATGGTCGTGAAAATTTTAAAAGCCGCGTGTGATATAATGTTTCGTTTAATTTACGCATTTGCTAAACACGTCAAGATATTTTGTCAAAAATAAATAGTCAACGATTTTCTTTTCTCTTGTTAGACTTTAGACGTAATGATAAATGAAAAAATTCCCCATTGTGAAACAAGTTATTTTTGCGTGAATCAAAGTTAATTCCCCTGTTAAGAGGTTAATTACTACCACTACACACGCACTCAGGTGGGCCTTTTACAGATTCGTCGTGTGATTTTCGTGTGATCGAACTTCAAATACGTAAGAAAAAAATCTGGGAAATCTTTACTGAAATACGTGTAGTTTAAGATCCTCGAGTGCAAAATATGGAAAAGAACATTTTTCGTTTATAATTATTTTGCAACTCGGTGGCCAAAGTCAGGCTAAACATCTTCCTTAGGTTATGAGAAACACCAACAACGTGCAATTCCAACATTGCTTCGAATGAGATTCGTTCTAAAATTTGAAAGTGATTATTCTAGTGTAAGAAATTGTGTTGCATAAAATGCGAGATTTATGAGTTTTTGATGAACGAGTTTTGTTGGTTTTCGGAAAACGATGCTTGGCGTATAGGATTATAAAAGCTAGCAGGGCTAATGCTCGTAAAGAGCTGCACGGAAGAGAATACTCGAAAGGTATAATATATCATGGCATTAATGACTTTCATAAGTTAAATTCAAGTAATACATCGGTCCGTTGATCTGGTCAACTAGTGCCACCGTTATTCAAACTGCTCGTCACGCAGTTGACCCTGGTGGTCTTTTTACTATTCAGCTCAAGTTAGTCTTGCTCGTGCTTATCGCAATGCACCAAAAAAAATCTTAACTCGAACGTTGAATGCTTGCTTCCCTTGATGCATCGTATGGTATTTTTTGTTTCTTTTGTTTGTCCTTGTGATTTACTGTGACAAGACAGTTACTACTTATATACAAATCTTGACGTAATACATACACAAACCTAGCGCTGCGCGTGATTATTGGAATTTGCTCGTTCGGAACAGAAAAATGTTTACGAACGACGACAATACAGGCGAGTACATCTACGAAGGGGTACTACGAAGGGGTACTACGAAGGGGTACTACGAAAGGGTACTACGAAGGGGTACTACGAAGGGGTACTACGAAGGGGTACTACGAAGGGGTACTACGAAGGGGTACTACAAAGGAGTACTACAAAGGGGTACTACAAAGGGGTTTGCATTTTTTTCTCCCCTCTCCCCCTTCCATCTCTTCTTCTGTCTATTTAAGTATTTGATAGAAAGTGTAAAGAAGAAGACGTACCACCTAGCTCTCATACACGGATGCATTCTACTCTTTTCCTCGGACGTCAGAGTCGAATAAAAGGATATTTGCTTGGCCATTTTGCGGTTATTTTCGTGGATTTCGGCCGATTAGAATCATGCCATTTCACGTAAGAATTTCTCGCCGCCTCGGGGATCTGTTCTTTCCTTTTCCATCAACGTAGCGAGCAAAGCGTCGCGTCTCTCCTCCTGTTTTGTATACCATAGTTTTTCACATGTCACTGGATATCACACTTTTGGGTTATCGATCCGATCAAGGTCAAATGCAATTTTACATGCCGCGATTAAACGCGCGATATTCGAACGTCGCGACAAGAGGGACAAAACTGAATGAAAACAAGAAAATATAATATTGAAAGGGGTTCTCGGGCTTTATTTTTGTTATTTCTCATCTACAAAGTAAAATGAAATTATTTTTTCTCGTAAGGAAACTGCCACTTCGAGAAACAGACGGCGACAAATATTTGCAAATATTTGCAACCAATCGAGGTAATAGCGGTAACAACTTCTACCGATCAACTGCATGCATTGAAACGTATTTGGTTATAATATAATATAATACGGTTATAACGACCGAGCTTTGTACATGTACCAAACGCGATAATTTTTCACACACAAAAGAAGCACGAAATTGTAAGTTTCGTAAAATCGAAATTGTTAGACCCCGCTCGACAGTGAATTCTGTTTCTACATTGAACGAAAAATAATGAATTAAAAAAGAGATTACGTTCATGCACGCTTGAGAATTTACAAGGGCAAAGTACACTTCTACAAGAAGAAGGAAGAAGGAAGAAAAAAAGAAGAAGACAGACATAAAAAGACACGTTACATCACGAAATAAAAACACGTTGAAACACGGACAAACGACAGATACATAAATTCATTAGTATAGCCAAGGGACAATCTTGCTGTATCTCAGTTGATCGTTACATTCTCAGTTGCGTGTAGAAACAATCGGCAAAAATCCAGTTCTACTTACGATAGCTCGATAACATCGATAGTTATCTCGATACTCGAACCACTATTGTTCGTTAACCGGAACGGGAGTTCATTATTGGTTCATGATTTCTTTACGTAAGATTCTAAGAACGAAACTGAAAGGTGTGAGAAATAGAGGAATTATAAAAAAAAAAAAAAAAAAGAAACACTTCAGTTACAAACTAACAATAAGAAGTAAACTATTTTCAAGTTCTAACTGAACTGCTACAATATCGAGAATTACACAGCAAATTGTGAGCCTTCTTTTCTTCCCCTCTGTGTCACTAGCATCCTGTGCAAGAGATTGATGTAATCAAAGACAATAGAGATCAAAAGAGGAGAATTAGTTTTTCCTTGCACAAAAGAAGTCATTCACAAATAACACCAAATTCAAGATCAGTCAGTGACGCAAGCGACAAGTGCACCTACATTTGCATGGATAAAGTTACTAGAAAGTTTTATCAATACACTATATATATATATATATATATATATATATATATATTATATAATAATATATATAATATATAATATATTTGTATATATTATATATTTATAATAATATATTTGTATATATTAGTATATATTATTATCAATACACCATATATATATATATATGTGTGTATTTAAAAAATTATTTGTTATGAATAATAAAAATACACCGCTCGGGTACACGAACGTGTCACGTTTGAGAATCCACGTTGAACTGCTCGATCTTTCTCCTAATGCTATCCCATCCCGCGTGTATACAGTAGTACTGCGTTAAATGGTCGGAATTCTGCTTCGTTAAGCGGCCATTTTTATCCCCACTATTTCTCGAAGCATCTGGTGTTACACACGTATAGTACGCAAGTCCGATAAATAAACGTGTCAGGTATCGATAGATCAATGTTGTTCAATAAAAAAAAGAAAGAAAAAAGAGATACTCGATATTTCCTCGAGATATGCATCCCCTCGATCGAACCAGTTAAAATGCCAACTTGTGGCCAGTTAGCGAAGCAGTACGGGAGTTCATTATTGGTTCATGATTTCTTTACGTAAGATTCTAAGAACGAAACTGAAAGGCGTGAGAAATAGAGGAATTATAAAAAAAAAACACTTCAGTTACAAACTAACAATAAGAAGTAAACTATTTTCAAGTTCTAACCGAACTGCTACAATATCGAGAATTACACAGCAAATTGTGAGCCTTCTTTTCTTCCCCTCTGTGTCACTAGCGGATATAAAAGTTCGCATTGAACCTTTGTATCACGCTTGTTCGAAAGAAACAAGGAAACGTACTTTCTTTTGCAGAATTTCTGTTACACTCGCGGTGTTTAAGCAGTACGGTGAGAAAATTGTTGGATAAAACGAGATCTTTGTCGCGAGTGGTATTTCAAATTTAAAGAGTACTTTACGAGAACTTTTACGTCTGGCTGTACTTTTTTCGTGTGGACCGGCAGGACCGTATTCTCCGGACGAAAATCACCCGCACTTTCAACCTGGTTGTGAGAACGACCCACGTATAGAAATTCGAGGAAACAACGCGTTTAACAGAATGTATAATTCCTTTCCGATAATTAACAAATCGGATAATAACGTAGAGTATATCATAATCTTACAGAGTATATTACGTTCGAGTATTTTCAAATAAAATTCCCCGACACGTGATACGGCACGACAATATCTGTAAAGTAAAAGGATCTTATTGGGGACAACTCGAAAAGAATGTCCGCTGAACGAAAGTTTCACGAAACCGCAGGCGGCACTGGTATCACTTTTCAGAAATTACGCAAGCGAAAAACTTTATTGTTAGAATTGTGGAAATGTAAGGTAGAAACAACGAAATCATTTCAAGGATTGGTCACGCCAGTTCGAACTAATTATTTCTTGCGATACGTGTGTTTACGTACGAAGGCTACGCGATGCCCCCCCATCATGCGTGATAAAGAAAAAGAATTATTTCCAAGTCGAACTGCACTGACTATGAGTATATCATTGAATATTCAATATCATTAGGCTCGAAAGTTAATTAAACGCTTAATTAAACACTTCGTTATAATCCCCAGAACTTTCATCATTGCAATTGAAAGCCACTTATCTTATTGCTGTACGCGAAGGGCAATTCACTTACCGATTTCTCTATTAATTACCTACAAGTGGTACTGATCTTCTACTAAATGATAAACGCAAGACCGACCGAAGATCAACCCTCGAGAATATAGAATTCAGATTCTGGATTCTTTTCTCAGTGGAGGAAAACCGAGAAGAGCGAAAAGCAAATGAGAAATAAACGAGACAAACGCAGGGAGGCTTTCGAAAGTGAAATCGATCGAACGGTGAAGAAGCAAAGGAACGAGAGAAACAGAGAGTCGAGGATACGGTACGACAAAGGGTGAGAAAAGAAAACGCTTATAACCTCGAAATCTGGCGGATCGGCCTTTTGCTGAACTTACTCGTAAGAGCCACGCTGTGGCAACGGGTTCTTAAAACGCATAACTTCGCGATCAACGAGACGATGATCGGAAACGACGTATTTCGGCTTGATCACAGTTGTTTACGTTCACAATTGACGGCACGCGAGGCCGAAATTACGTAGCATCTCAATTTCGACGAACGACGAGCACGCAGCACACGAAAGACTGGCGAGAGAGACAAGCGAAGCACCATACGAGCTAAAGGGGGAGCAGGTAAGGTAGAGACGAAACTTGCCGGGTGAAAACCGGCGGCACAGTGGGGCACATTGCGCTGGAACACATCGAACGACATTATTTCACATTAATTATCGTTACGTCATTTTAACAGAGATCGAACGACGCAGCGTCGCGCATCGTTCCTAGCATCGTCGATTTATTTCGCGCGGCAGTTATGCGATGCAGCAACTGCTAACTTTCGAAAAAAAAACTGTCGCGTCACGTTGAAAAACTCGTCGACATGCACGACGATTTTTTGAAAAAAATTTCGCCGACGAGGCGAATTTGAAGAAGAATCAACTAGCAACAAATTACTATGAGTATATATATATATATATATATATATATATATATATATATATATCGCCAAGTGACTTTCGACTCTCTGCGAAAAATTTCTACGAATCCCCATTCGAGACGAACATTCTAGCATTTGTCGATAATTGCAAGAAAATTATTTATTTGTTTCATTAACATGGCACTGGGAAAGGTTTGCGAGATCGTTGCCTCGTGCGTCATGCACGATTGGACGAGTATCTAATTATCAAGGATAATATCCGATTATTACGCAATGGGAATACAATAATTTTATTAGAAGGTTATCTTCAACGCGAAACATTATGACATAGTAACGTGCGCAGCAAACGTTTCGACTATTATCTAACATATATTAGATTCTTTGTTCTATTTCTCAAAATATTTTCTTCGTTTCTTATACACTGTATCTTATGCAGTGTAAAATCTTTTTAAAGTGATATATCAATATAATTTAACGATTAAAAATATTATATTATACATTATAGACACGATTCAAAATGCAAACGTATATTGAACACGTATTGGTCGAAACTAATGTACCCTTGTCTCCCCTTGTCACTGTATTCCCACTGCTTAATATTATATCAAGGACCGGATGTATTTTTACCATCGTTAATTTTTTCTCTCGTGTGTCGTTATGAAGTTCCTTGTTAACACTTTACCGACCGGTAGCCTATTAATCGGCTATTAATATTCGGTATCTACTATTTACCGTTATCGGTCGGTAAAGTGTAGACATCGTACAATAATATATTTATTATTTTTACACTTTACCGACCGATAGCCTATTAATCGTCTATTACTTACCGCTATCGGTCGGTAAAATGTTAACGTTATACGGAACTTATTAGAAAAATATTAAAAGCTACTGAAAATAATTATTTACAGTATATAAACATCCTAACCTTTTTTTCTCATTCTATCTCTCTCCCCACAGAACACTGTTATATTTTAAAAAATAAAAAGTGAAGATAATTTTGGGTTTTTACATAAGCAGAGATAATAACATATCAATTTTATCGTACTTTGCAAATATTGTAACGTATATATAATATCGTTAACTTTTTTGCTGATAAATAATGAGATTTCGCCGAGGGACGTTCTCTTCAGTTAGTCTCATTATATCTTTTAATGTACGTATAAGCAAGCCTACGGTAAACCGGTTTTAAAGCAGAAAATGGACACAGAAAAAATGGAACCTCTCGTGTGTCAATAGTTTTCGAGAAAAATTTACTAGATGATAATTCCGATCTTGTACGATATAAATACGTACGATTAAATAATATAATTATTCAATATATATCGTATCGCCAAGAAGTTTTCAAGAAATATTTTTAAAAACTGTTTTTCAACGTACGTTTTTAAGGATGAACATAAAATGTATGTAGATACTTAAATATGTATTGATTTTTGACCCAATATATATCATAAAATCTGATTTTTCTTCATTTCAATGAAAAATAGATATTGCAGATGTTTATATCTGAAAACGAATGTTATGTTTGAAAGTGTAGTATTAACACGTGTTACTGACACACACACACACACACACATGCATGCTTGTTTCTTTCACCTTCAAAGATGACAGATTAAATTACATCTTTACCTTCGTGGAAGTTACTCGACACCACAAAGCGTTTGACACGAGATATTAAGATTCGACGAAAAGAGACAGAGTGTTAAACACTGATTCGTACGAATTTCTTCATGCACCTTATATCAATATTACTAACTATAAGAGCAATTCTAACATCAATAAATTAGAAGAGTCACCATTTTGGCTCGTGCGAACTAAAATTTTTACAATGCCATGTTACAATGCCACTTTACGTAATACCATACTTTGAATATTTTCCATATTATCCCGGTTTTTTGTACGTTAGATTAGATTAAATCTTGAGCAGTCTCACATTAGTAGATTAGAGATTAACGTATACAACTATGTACATGAATATTAGTTACAATTATTAGCTGCATTCACGTATAGATGCTAAAAAATTTGTTTCCCAGAGTCAGCATTAATCAGAATATTGATCGACAGAGCAAAGAAACATATTCGTCAGACGGAATGTCTTCAAATCCAACGTAGTGCGTTTTTTCATAATAATTCCAGATATTTCGTAAAATCACCGTGCAAGATAAACAGTAGTTACAGAAACGCTCCGAGTAAACGTGCAATTTTTGAAAGAAACACGGCAGCGGCCTATTTTTGACGACGATCGTGCAAGTGTTAACGACACGATGAAGTTCTTCCAGTATCGCAGTAAGGAAAATACAGAGATTACAGCGCTGTTCGAGTATTTGTTTTAAGAATGGAGAATTTTACCTGTCAGATGCGCAAGGGATCTCCTCCGCGTAAACATCAGCACGTGTGGTTATCGTCCCGTTTCTCATCGTATCGTAGTTGTCGCATGACAAGAAAGGAAGTCGACGTTTCAATCTTGAGAAGTCGATGGCTCAACGATTTCTCATCGAATAATTCATCTCATGATATCGTCTCGTCGCTTTCGGCTCGTTAAATCATTCGATTCTCCCTATACTCTCGCGTACGTTCGTCATCACCCTTGTCCTCGGTACTTTCTCATTGTCACGTCTTTCTCCCACTCGGAGTACGTCTCATTATAGATGTATTATTCCGCTGTTCAAACGTCAAGTCGTGTAAAATATAAATCGTTCGAGATTTGCGAATTGTGCTTTGACCAAGGGCCGATATATCTCAACACTTCGAACGAATTATATTTTTGTTACGAAGGCTACGAATAAAAATTACTTTGCGGCTACACGCTGTGAAGTACGTAGCTGCTACGCGATGACGATGCACGAAACGAACCTAACCTCTCCTTGCGTTTCGGTAGCTGAAGACCGACTGGTGAAACACCACGTTCCGTCTTGCCGAAGAGCCATCATGCACAATTGGTATAAAAGAGTAGAAACATGATTGACTATCTGGCTTCACGCGATAAGGTATTAATTAATGATATCTCCATTTTTTTTACCTTGCGAAACGAAATTTCGAAGAAAAAAGCTAAATGGTAAGATGTAGCGAGAGAATGACCAATTCTGGTTAATTGAGCGTGGAGATTTAAATATTGTAAATATGCTTAAAGAGGTCATTCTATCAGCAAGCAGATGTTCTCTACGAGTAAATGTTTTTCAACTCTGAAACAATGAACGTTTGTTACGAAGTTTATTTTGGAGTACGTTTAAAGTAACAAATTTATAATAGAATTTCACTTGAATCTACTTTAGTTCTAGAATCAGTATCTATATCAGTTTCTATATCATTTTTATTTCGACGCAATATAATTAACCTCTTGAGACTTGAGATTCAGAAATCAAGTCGGTCATTTAGTTAGATCCTCTTAACGCTTAAATTTCAGTTTCCTTCGTGAGATAATTCGCAAAAATTAGAATCGTCGAGAAAAAAGAGAGAAAAAAAAACTGATGCTACAACTACTACGCATGTGCGCAAAGCATTGCAACAGCGTGTTATCCCTTCTCGTGATTTGTATCGTTCGTGGTTAAGAAACCGCTTTCATTTACGTCTTTCGATTGGAATTAAATTTTATAACTTGCGCGATATCTCGCCTGTTTTTTTTTTGCGTTTCGATCATTATTACTAGCAATACAGCATCGCGGTAAAGAAGTGGGAAAGAACTAAGAAAAAGTTAAACATGGGACGTTATAGAAGGTAAGCCATATATATGTGTGTGTGTGTGTAGATAGATGAAAATATATATGTTATCAATATGTTCGATGTTTGGCGTTAATATCGCGTATTTGAAATGAATGCAGCTGAACTGCGACTATTTGTTCCGCGAAACAAAACAGAATTACGTTCAGGATGAAAAAGTGAGAAACAAAAAATAATTAACGAGAAATTCTATGGTATTTATGGTCGCGTATCTATGATACAATTATAACCTTCCGCGCGACTTTTCAGTACTTGGCTTGGGAAACATTTAGTAGCTCGTACGTACGCGAAATTTCAAGCAACTTGAATTTCAATGAAATGAACAGTAAGATTGAAAATTTTCGTCACAGATTTTTTTCTATACTATTTTGGAAATATAGCACGTAAGGTAAATGAGAATTAAAAATTAATAAAAAATTTTTGTACTTTTACTTATAAGCAAGTTAGTACAAATTTTGCTTGAAAGGTAAATGAGGACAGGGCAGTAAGATTTATATTTCAGTATTAATAACCTTTGTATGTTTCATTTTGTATTTTTCAGTCGTAGTCGTGACAGGGACAGGAGACGCAGATCACGCAGTAGGTCTCGTAGCAGATCACCTAGAGACAGAAGGAATTGGGGTGGCAGCGGAGGTAGAGACCGAGGTGGCGGCAGAAACAGTCGAGGCCAACCTGGCGCAAATTTAAGAAAACCTAGATGGGACTTAAGTCGATTAGAACCTTTCAAAAAAGATTTTTACGTACCAAACGAAGCAGTTCAGAATCGAGATCCACGTATAGTCGAACAATATAGAAGTGAAAAAGAAATCACTCTTAAAGGAAAAAATATACCTAATCCTGTATTCACATTCGAAGAGACAGGTTTTCCGGACTATGTCCTAAAGGAAATTAAGTAAGTGTCTCTCGGATGACAATTTTGTCTAAGATAAAAGCGCTCCAAGTATGTTAGTAGTTGAAATGCAATTATTTTACAATGGTGATGTTAGAATTTATTTCTTAAGTTTAGAACAAGTATCCGGTATGCGATGACATGTTGTTCATTGTCAAGAATACTATCAGAACTTAAAACTTGCTTAATCTGGAAACTTTGCTTTCATCAGATCAGAAGTAAGAACGCAGCTGAAATTGTTAGGATTTCAAGTTGATAAGAAAAAAAAGTAATAAAGAATTAAAATTGATTAAAATATCTCAAATTTTGCTGCTGAAAATTTTGAATTATGACGCTATATATTATTATATATACAGAATGCGATCTACATTGATATGATAGATTGTAATAAACATATTGCTATTTATAATTTTCAGGCGACAGGGTTTTACTGAACCAACATCGATACAAGCACAGGGATGGCCAATTGCTTTGAGCGGTAGGGACATGGTTGGAATTGCATCGACAGGTTCTGGAAAAACATTGTCTTACATACTCCCAGCAATCGTTCACATTAATAGCCAGCCTAAGTTAGGTCGAAAAGATGGACCTATTGCTTTAGTACTAGCGCCAACGCGAGAACTTGCGCAACAAATTCAGCAAGTTGCCGATGATTTTGGTCATTCCTCTGGTATTAGAAATACTTGTCTATATGGTGGAGCACCAAAAGGAGCACAGGCCAGAGATTTAGACGGTGGTGTGGAAATCGTTATAGCTACACCTGGTAGACTGTTGGATTTCCTTGAATCAGGACGTACAAATCTAAAAAGATGTACTTATTTAGTGTTGGATGAAGCAGATAGAATGTTAGACATGGGATTTGAGCCACAAATAAGAAAAATCATAGAGCAAATCAGACCGGATAGACAAACGTTAATGTGGTCCGCTACGTGGCCTAAAGAAGTAAAAAATTTAGCTGAAGATTTTCTGAAAGATTATGCTCAAATTAACGTTGGGTCTCTGCAATTAGCCGCAAATCATAATATTTTACAAATCATCGATGTTTGTCAAGATTACGAAAAAGAAAATAAGTAAGGGATTAAGTTTGTCGAGAAAGTTGTCGAAAAATTTGACAACATCTTATCGTCGATTTAATTTCCAATTATAGGTTAAGCACACTTTTGAAAGAAATAATGGCGGAAAGTGAAAACAAAACCATAGTATTTATTGAAACAAAACGCAGAGTGGATGAAATAACAAGAAAAATGAAGAGAGATGGCTGGCCAGCTGTTTGTATACACGGTGACAAGACACAACAAGAAAGGGATTGGGTTTTACAAGGTAAAAATTGTAAATTATGCATTGATAAATGTTTTAAAAAATAGTTGACACTGATTTTTCTGTTTCAATTTTTTAGATTTTAGATCAGGAAAAGCGCCAATACTTGTCGCAACAGATGTTGCTGCTCGAGGTCTTGGTAAGTAAACAATTGTTATTATAACGTAATAAAATATCAAATGTCATTGATCATTTTCCTTTGATATGGAGAATGAATCACATTTCTACCATGAGCTTGATTATTGCAGTATAGAGATATCTTGTTCTGATACAACGTTAAAATTATAGTTGCCAAATAAAGAATATGATAAATTTGTTAACTGGATCTAAAAAAGAATTATTCTACAAAAAGAAAAATGAATTTACTTTTTTAAATACTTTTCACTTGTCTCGTGATAATCAGAACAAGGTTTCATTTGATTTGTATTTGTACCACTTTATGATTGGAAACAAGATAACAATTTTTTTACTAAATTATTAACAACGTAAACTACATAAATTTTTCAAAATTTTAGATATCAAAAAATTTGATCATTGAATATAAATTAATAGATGTATATATATATATATAGTTCTAAATGCATAACGTGGTTCATTCAGCATTTCTAATCTTTGTGTTTATTTGCTTCCTCACTTTTTGCTAAAGGTAATAATTTTTAAATAATACATGAGAATGGTCGTAAAGATAAGTTGAAATTGATGTACTCGGCAAGCTCTTGATTTATTAAAGGTACAGAAAACAATTGATTTAGTTACAGAGAAAACATGAATTCTAAAAGTCAAAACCAAATAATTGCACAGTTGCCTAGTTGGAGACACAAAGGTGTTGCTTTTTCAAAGAATTGCATAACTTCATAAAGTGCTGATGCACCATTTTACGTTGCTACATTTACAATGTAATTACTATTTGAACTTAGGGTTAATCTGACCACATTATTCTACGCTTGCCGAAAGTCACAGATGAACAAATAGAAGTTTAGAGATATTCTTTCCCATAAAATATCGCCTTCATTGAGATTATCAAAGTTATTCTGTTGATGAGATAATTAATGACAAAAAGAAATAGAATAGAAAACAAAACAAAACAAAAAGAAATACTGTAATACAAAATTCATATTGAACACAGGAAAATAATGAGATAAACATGTACCTAACGCGGTTGGATCTTTGTTTGTATTGCAGAGGCACATTGCGCGCAGACCCACGCCGGGTAATGCAAAGCAAATTGGGGGTGCCCGCCGCGTGTTTGTTCGGTGGTGCACTGGTTTGCATTGTCTGCGCTGGCTGCGACGCGTGCCTCTATACGTCAATTCCGTGAAAGGCCAGTCCGGGCCAAATCGGGGTCTACTTTACCTCCTACATACTGGATATCAGTTCTACGCTACGCTGTACGCCATCTGGGCTGGCCAAGTCGTTGTTGCCAGAATAGAATCCCCTGCGCTGGCCGCTCAAGCTAATCAGACCCAACAACGGTCCATTGAGGCGGTGGCATGGTAGCTGATGCCAGAGCCTCTAAGTGTGCCCTGTAGCAACAGAATGGCGGAGGCTGTAGCTGGAGCGAGCGCAAACAGCCAGGCCCTGCCCGTACGTTGCTAGCGACACTCACCCACTGCCTAATTTTAGTATAACAGTAATCTTAAATTAATTGCTATATATATATAGCTGTATAAACCGCCCAGAAAAAAGGTAATTTGACTGTATAACATTCTCCTTCAATGAAATCGAAGATAATTTTTTATTAAAGGAAAATCTCGCTCGATACGAAAATGTTGTTCAATTGTTAATCTAGAAGGTAATCTAATTATGTATATAACTGAACTAAAAATTGTAACAGTACTTGAATTATTTACCTATCTGAGAATTGGTTATAAGTTTAAAAGTAATTCCAATATCTTCTTCGTTAAGAATTGCCCAACATTTCATTTAATCAAAAATGTCTTGATTTCCCGAAAAGGTGTAGTACAGTTCAAATATATTTTCCTGGGGGTCTGAATATGTACACTTTTTGCATATACATATGTAACAAAATGTTTTGTAAAATGCGACGTACTGGAGCATATGAGAAATTCTTGAATCAAAAGGAAGTTAATTCTTGATATTCTCTTTGTGATCATCATTTACCAACTTTATATACGGTACAATAAAACTTTCAGAAATTATTTTATACTTTAAATCATCTTTTATACATAATATATATATATATATATATATATATTACATACATATATATATTATGTAGAAATTTAGAAAGTTGTTGATTAATGGTCACACAATATTGCCAAGAACTGTCTTGTTCTTTTTTAATTCAAGAATTTTGAACATTTTATGAAACATTCTGTACGTGTATGTATATATTTACGTAAATCTCTATATACATACACACATGTATCACTCTTATGCCATTTGAATTTACATTTCCTTTATCCTTCTGAATCCTTTATGATAACTATGTCATTACATATTCACATTATACTAACTATCATATCAAATAAGATTTTATGTATATCAATTCTGGTTTTTATTTGAGTATTCATCATTATATATATATATATATATATTCATGAAATTGAAACAGTATTATTAATTTTTCCAAGAGAAATATGCATATTAGAAGAAATGACATTTTTGTCAGAAAAGGAAACCAGGATTGATTTTGCGCGGAAATTTATTTCAGCACTTTATACTTTAGTCAAAACGCTCTCTAAAGACATAGTATTCTTTCTTGTTTCATTAAATTTCGTTTCATGGTATTATTTGACAAATATTTATCCTCGAGAAACCTTTAAATGAAACGCTTTGTAAGTCTTTTTTCTTTGTATGTGTTTCTTCTTCTTCTTTTTCTTCTTCCTTTTTTTTTTTTTTTCTTTTTTCTTTCATGCACCTATCTATTAAAACTTGCTTACGATACATATATAGTCAAATAAATTTACAAGATACTCTTAGTTGAGGTGACGTAGGTGAACGATTGTAGTACTACCTTTTGGAGAGCGTATTTTAATCTAAACATTTCTTTGAAACAAGTGATTGAGATATTTAATATGACATTTTATATACGTTTTGCTATACTACTATCTTAACTGATGTCTGTCCGGGAGGCGGATGCCAATTTGGCGATTAACATCTAATACATATGCTTTATTTCAGACGTTGAAGACGTCAAGTTTGTCATCAATTTTGACTATCCTTCCTGTTCGGAGGATTACGTTCATCGAATCGGTCGAACAGGTCGTCGCCAGAAAACTGGTACAGCGTATACCTTTTTTACACCTAATAATTCAAATAAGGCTAACGACCTGATCCAGGTATTGAAAGAAGCGAATCAAGTGATCAATCCAAAGCTATTGGAACTTGCTGACAGTAAGAGCGGTGGCTATGGCAGACACAGAGGTACTTGTGTATTCTTCTGTCTCGTGGAAATCACATCTTGCAACTGTGCATCCTTCTATTTGACGCTTCTCAATCTTTTTGGTCTCGCGTGACACCTGGAAACTATATCAGCTAATTAATTGGATGTTTCTCTTTTAGGTGGGAGAAATAGATGGCGGTCTCGAGGTGGCCGAAACGGGAAAGATCGTAGCTATTCAAGAAGTAGAAGTCGAAGTCACAGCAGGGAACACAATGGTCGTAGTAATCGTCGCAGTTACAGTCGAAGTTACTCTCGAAGTCGTAGTCCTGTTAGCAATCGTACAGGTAAGTAACGGTATGTTCGCATTTTTGCTAAAGCATCTGTATATACCTGTACATTGGAACGGAACAGCTTGTCAAATTTTATATTGTGTAAAAAGATTTGTATGTTTATAGAAGTAATCGGTAAGAGCTATTGGAGCAGCGAGAGATGATCTTCCACGAACAGTTAAGGACCAAAATCAATTGCATATAATAATAATTCATGATTTTTCGTTTTTTTTCTCTCTCTCCTTTTTTTCCCCTCGTCTTCTTCTTTTTCTATGTCTCTTTTGAAAGTACACACTTGATACGTACACGTCGTGCAAAATTATAACATACGTGTTCCACTGACGTACGCGTCGCGCGACGTGCCACGTACGATGATACTTGTGCATTGCAAGTAGATACAGAGTTGAATGAAGTAGAAATGTAAGGCGAATGTTTTCAAATAAACGAGCACACATTCTTAAATTATGTAAACAGAAACGGACGAGTTGAACACGGCGTGACATGTACTAGAACATATTTTAAACGAAACTCTCGGAACAATCGATTAACGAGTCTACTGACATTGTGGCGGTTTTCGATGATTGTCGGATAATTGTCGAAATTAGCGTAGCAAGTGATTTCTCCGAATGTTTCTACGTTTATAGAGCGTTTCCTTACTTAGGTTTACGTCCTGAAAGTTTACGTTCGAAAACAGATCGAACATAGGGTAAGAATGTAGTTATGTTATCACACACATTGTGTATCGCGTACATGTTTTATAACGATTGTTGCAGCATTCGGTACAACATACAGGTTAGGTTAGGTTTACGTGCGAGTTCAATTAAGACGAAACCTAACCTAAAAGAAAAAGATCCAAACACGATTCCGCAGTTTCGTCACGAAAAACCTGGCGATCGATTGTACACGATTTAGCGCTCGCCGGCTATAAATTGCATGTATCCGCGCATTTAAAATCGACGAAGTGATGTACAGTATTTAATAACGATGTAATAAACGAATTTACTAACTATTTCAGAATTCGTTCGTTGGTCTTACTGCGAACAGTGACAAACTCTCCCTCCCTGAACGTTCCGTTCTCGATTCGTTGAGAGCATCGCAAGATGGAAAGCGGAGTAAAATAATCGCATGGAAATAGTTGGAAGGTAAAGCGAGATAAAATAAAACTCGTCTAAAATAAAACGGGAGGGCTCTCATGGGACTATAATCGTCTTCAAATATATCAAGAAATGTCGAAGCGAAGAGATCATCGATTCAGTGTCGTAGAACTCTCTTTTTCACTTTCCTTCTCTCTCTCTCTCTCTCTATCAATTTCAACGTTCGCAAAGCCAGAGGTGAGAAAAAGCGCGTGAAAATTGTCCCGGCACGCACGACGCTGTGTGTGTGCGTGCCAGATCGGACAGAGCGACAGAGAGAGGAGAAAGAGAGGGGAAGCAGCCAAAGATTTATGAATGAACTGTAATACAGGTGGATGGGTCGATAGAGCGGCCCCCCGCGAGATCGCACGGCAAGGGCGTATAGTAATCGATAGAGTGACAGAGGGGCAGGGGGAGAAGGGATGGATGCCGGCACCGTCGAAGCAGAACGAAGAACGGGCAGAGGCCGTGGAGGGCAGAGTCCATTCAGTAGAAGCGGCAAGGCTGCTATTGATTGCGTGGGTGGTTTTCGGAGAGGAGAGATGAGTTACCCCCACTTTCGGCCATTCAGCAGCCGCACTGCCGGTGACACTGCCGGGGTTAGGGCGGAGGGGAAGGGGCCTTGAAAGATCCGAGGGGAAGAGGCCAGAGCGAAGAAGAGGGAACGATTGCTGGAATGCCGTGGGTGGCTAACGAAAGAGAGAAAGAGAGAGAGAGGGGGTTCCACCCCTCTGTCTTCGATCATACACGAGGCGGAACATAGGCACAACCACTTTGCCCTAAAATTGACATTTACCTCCCTCTCCCTCTCCCTCTTCACTGAAAAGTTCATGCTTTACGTGTTTTTTATTTTGTTTTCTCTCTCTTTCTCTCTCTTTTCGCTCTCGCTTCTTCTCCCATTCGCTGTCGGAGGAAAGGTCGAAAAAAACGTCTAAATTTCGGCGACTTGACATATTTCGGGAATTATTATCTTATGTTCGCCGTTCATCGGTATTATTATCGGCGCGGCGTGTCGACGTCGTTGCAACGACTAAAACGCCATTGTTCGCGTTCGCGATTATTTCATTACGATAAGGCGAGGCTTCCGCGGGGGCACAATGGTGGCTGTTCGTATCGTGAAATATCGAAGAAATGCGAAACGCTTGGGAGAAACATCATTGTCGTCGCCGGTTTCTCAGATTGAATTTCAGAACTCTCTGCGATAGAAAAAAGCTCAGCGACTGAGAAATACTTTCTCGCCCCCCCTGAATAATGGCGAAACGCATACACGCGGCGTTTTCGTCTTCACCTAGTGGCACGTCCAAGGGGTTTGGTCTCGCACTAGTCAGCCACGAGCGTTCTCGAGCGTACACGGTACGTTAAAAATTCATTTTGCACGGGTGTTCGTCAAGTTTCTTTCACAAGCCTTAAACTGTCGAAGTGTCGATTTGCCTTGCCGATGAATCCATCATAGAACGATGAAATTCAACAAAATAAAGTGTTCGCAGTGAAAATATCGAGATATCTGTGAAAGCATCAAAATTAAGCGATATCTCACTTAGGCCAAAGGCTTTTTCACGAATCCTCCATAAAACGATGAAATTCAACGAAATAACGTGTTTCGCAGTGAAAGTAGCGAGACATCTATGAAAAAAACAAAATTAAGCTACATCTCACTTAGGCCAAAGGCTTGTTCACGAATCCTCCATAAAACGAAGAAATTCAACGAAATAACGTGTGTCGCAGTGAAATTAGCGAGACATCTATGAAAAAAACAAAATTAAGCTACATCTCACTTAGGCCAAAGGCTTGTTCACGAATCCTCCATAAAACGATGAAATTCAACGAAATAACGTGTGTCGCAGTGAAATTAGCGAGACATCTATGAAAAAAACAAAATTAAGCTACATCTCACTTAGGTCAAGGGCTTTTTCACGAATCCTCCATAAAACGAAGAAATTCAACGAAATAACGTGTTTCGCAGTGAAAGCAGCGAGACATCTATGAAAACATCAAAATTAAGCTACATCTCACTTAGGCCAAAGGCTTTTTCACGAATCCTCCATAAAACGATGAAATTCAACGAAATAACGTGTTTCGCAGTGAAATTAGCGAGACATCTATGAAAAAAACAAAATTAAGCTACATCTCACTTAGGCCAAAGGCTTTTTCACGAATCCTCCATAAAACGAAGAAATTAATAATAACGTGTTTCGCAGTGAAAGCAGCGAGACATCTATGAAAAAAACAAAATTAAGCTACATCTCACTTATGTCAAAGGCTATTTCACGAATCCTTTGTAATAAACTTCGAGATACATCGAAGGATAGCTAATTCGTCGAACAAAAGAAACACGATCGAGAACAAACAACAAATCTAAATCGATCTTCCATTTTTACAGTTTTCGTTCCAAGTGGCATCGAAACGGCGAAAGAGTTGAAACAATGTTACAATTCATCCGATTCACAAGCATCGCGACGTACGCGATTTAGGGTACCTAGGGTGCCTACAACGATTTTAAGTCCCAGGGAGATACTTGTTGCGCAGGCGGAAACCGGAAACTTAACGTAAGCTCAACGTTCGTGATCCGCTGCCCCTGCAACATTGTTCGACAATTGATCACCACGATAGTGATACGTTTCTTTCCTGCCCCCCCCTTTTTTTCAAACAATCCACTTGTCTCGTGAGATGCGACAATACTGATTTACGCAAGAAGAACAGAGTGACATGAGAAATTCAAAGGAATCACGAATGAAATTGATATTACGCCGGTATGTTATAATATAACATTATATGGATATGTTATAATATAACATTGTTACAAGGAAATGTTATAATATATATGGTATGTTATAATATAATGGTATGTTATAATATAACATTATATGGATATGTTATAATATAACATTGTTACAAGGAAAAAGAACGAGATATACATAGCATTTATTTGCATACCTACGAAGCTACTTTTTCAAATGATAAACAAACGATTATTACACAGATACCCTTGCAGCGCGACGTGACTGATGTTGAGGGAACAAAGTAGATGAGATGAGACTGAAAAACACTTCAAACCAGCAATTGACTCCGATCAATCAATTCGAAGGAAGTGCCAGCAAGACACCGTGCATCCTTCGTCCAGAGAAGGAGAGAAATCAAAAAGAGAAAACACGGTTAACACACCGTAGGAAATAGTAATTCGCGGGAGGTTCGCTTTCAGCGAAACAGCTAAATCTGTTCTGCCCGAGGAGAGAGAAGCTTCTTTCGCAGTGGCGAAGAGAGCAGAGAGAAGAAGCTCGACAGAGAGAGAGAGAGAGAGAGAGAGAGAGAGAGTGCCCGCGAGAGAGGGGTTTGAAACGAACGAAGGGGTGTAAGAGGGTCTGAAAGAGGGGGCAGCAAAAAGGGAAGGCGAATAGTCGCCGCGGTGATCACCACCTCTCTCAGTTGCTCCTCGGTTTCCGGACTGCGTGGACTGGCAGGTTAGTGAATCCAGCTCTCGTTCATTCACCAGTTTCTCTTCGTTCCACTCTTGACCTCCTTCCTTCCTTGGTTCTCTCTCTGTCTCTATCTCTGTGCTTCTCTCTCTTCTCACCCCCGTGTGTCCGCCAGCGGCTCCGCTCCATTCATGTGATTCGTTCTTTGCTCGAATTACTCTCGTTCGCTGCTCTCCTTGATTTATCGAGGCCGCCAAAAACGTTCTTCCTTCTTCGTCGCTTCGCTGTAATATCAGCGCCGACATCCTGTCAACGTGTATCAATCACACACACACACACATGTATATATCTCTGCTATATCTTCTATCTTGATTTCTTTTTCACATCGACGCCGGCGATGATATTGTACGCATGTATGTACACAGGTGAGATTACCTTACCCAACGAATCCCTCAGTGTCTCTCTCTCTCTCTCTCTCTCTGTAAATTCTTTGTCTCTTCTTGTGAAGTGAAAAATTCCCTTAAAGCCTGGAACCAGATTAAGGATCATTCTCTAGAGTTAATTACACGGATAGGCAGAGAGAGGGTGATTTTTCGCGTTTCGAGAGAGTGAGCTGGGAGGATATATTCGAGAAACAGCTGTTAGAGTTGGTAGTGAAAAGTGGATCCAGCAGCTCTCTCTCCCCTGCAAAGAGAAGAGGAGGAAAAAATAAAGATACACACAGTGTACGCGGTAAAGTGTCAGTAGTTTTTTTTTTCAAGAGGGAACGTGTCTTCTTTTCCTTACCTTTCTGTCTGTGTGTGTGTGTGTCTTTCTTTCAAAAGTCTCGCCAAGAGGAAAACAGCCACGTACACGTATGTACGTTGAAACTATGCATATGTGGAAATCGAATTATCGTCTCGTGTTCTTTCGTTGAACGCTTCTTCCAAACGTTTGTCACGTTTCACGCTGTGAATATAAAGAAACGAAGAAGAAGAAGAGAAGAAAAAGTGCGAAGAACGATTAGGAAGTAGCCTTTCTTGCGTCTTTCTTTCTTCTTAAACGTTTTAAGGGTTTTCGAGTTTCCTCCGACCGAGCCAATTATCCTAGATAGTAGCGATTTAGTATTTTCGTGGAAAATATATCTTTATATACGTGCGTGTCCTTTGTACTTTGTACCAACTGAAGCAGCCGAGAAACAGTGAGTATGAAAAGAAACAAAGGGACTCTGAATCATGGAATAATCGAACAATCATAGTTATTCAGATTGTTATCATTATTACTGTAGTGTGTGTATATATATATATATATATATATATATTGTAACTGTAGTGTAACTGAAATGATCAAAGGCACACTGTAATGTAAGATTTATGTCGAAGAAAGGGGAATGCAGTCACAATCAAATGACGTAAAAGAAGCCAATTTCATTGAACACACAGTCGTTGGCCGTATTATTAAATAACCGATAACCAATAACACTCGCGTAAAGAACAGATTAATAACAACATGCGATAGTTAAAACAAGAAGAAATTAGTTCAACTGTTGCCTTTAAGTTGAAAGTTTCTTCTTCAACTCATAAAGAGTTAACAACGTTGCATACGAAAAAATTATACAAAATTCCATGTGAATATAAAATATATATATATATATATATATATATATATATATATACATATTCCAAATTTTCTTTACCAATAATACTGATCCTGTATCATTCTTTTGCTCTTTGAAATCGGGATTCAGGGATCATTTTCATGAGAAAAGAATCGCAAAAGTTCTTAATTGTCAAGCGAAATTAAATTTAGAGAAACAAAGGCTGATGGATCTCCCTGCTGTATTTAATTAACAAAGTTAAAGCAAGGGCGGGACCATCCTTAATCGAAATTCCATAGCAGCGATGATACGAGTAATCTGTTTAGTTCTAGTAGGAAAGAAAGTTTAAATCATTCAGTCACTTGTGAGGGCTAAGTTAAATTTCGACCATTCTCCTCGATCAATATTCGACGAATGGATGCAATTTGATGAAGGTAAATCAATTGAGCAACGTATCGAAAATACAAAATTCGTTTCGAAATCTATCGACAGAACGACAACGAGTTTATACGTATGTTCTATTTGAAAAGAATTTTCTTCCGAATGAAAAGAAATTTGCTTGACGTTACGTTATGTAATCTCTCTGTTTCCATCAGTTTCCTCTCTCTGCACCATAAGTTCCAGCTACTGTTTTTCTTTTTTTTTTTTTTTTTTCAATTCAATCTACTCGTTCCTATTTAAAATACAGAATATTTTCGAGATGGAATATAAAACTCTGCTCGATTTGATATATTAAGTAAAATTCTAATATAACATAAATTCCTGAAATTTAATGTATTGCTGAATTTAACTTAAAAATGAAAAAGAACATCCTAGACTCAAGATTATTGGTCACAGCACCAGTGTGACAAGTATAAACTCTTTTATACTTGAACTAGTTTAATAACATAACTTCAGTTTATTACCTAACTTAGGTAATTACCTAAACTAAACTTAAACGAGTTTCCCGTATAAAGTGATATAAAGAGTCATCCCTTCTTTCACCGCTTGAATTTGAATTTGAATTTGAAATAGAATATTTCAGAGGTGGAATATAAAATTCTA
The DNA here is from genome assembly GCA_032399595.1 of Tetragonula carbonaria. Taxonomy (NCBI): domain Eukaryota; kingdom Metazoa; phylum Arthropoda; class Insecta; order Hymenoptera; family Apidae; genus Tetragonula; species Tetragonula carbonaria. Next base: position 3,766,994 of record JAUCRC010000011.1, on the reverse strand, counting down.
TGTAACATAAATTCTTGAAATTACTAAATTACTATCAACTTCAAAAAGGAAAGGAATATCCTAGTCTCAAGATTATTGGCCTCAGTGACAAGTATAAACTCTTTGATGCTTAAACTAGTTTAATAACATAACTTTAGTTTATTACCTAACTTAGGTAATTACCTAAGCTAAACTCAAACGAGTTTTCCTTATAGTACACAAATTTTGTATATTTTGTATATTTTGTATATTATATTTTGTGTATTTTGTATATTTGATATACAAAAAAAAAATCATCCCTTCTTTCACCTCTTGAATTTGAATTTGAAATAGAATATTTTAGAGATGAAATATAAAATTCTATGTAACATAAATTCTTGAAATTATTAAAATCAACTTCAAAAAGGAAAGGAATATCCTAGTCTCAAGATTATTGGCCTCAGTGACAAGTATAAACTCTTTGATACTTAAGTTAATAACATAACTTTCATTTATTACCTAACTTAGGTAATTACCTCAGCTAAACTCAAACGAGTTTCCCTTATAGTAAAATGATATACAAAAAAAGAATCATTCCTTCTTTCACCTCTTGAATTTGAACTTGAAATAGAATATTTTAGAGGTGGAATATAAAATTCTGTATAACGTAAATTCTTGAAATTACTAATATTAACTTAAAATATTACTATAAAATTAACTTAGAAAAGAAAAAGAATATCCAAGATTATTGGTCTCAGTACTAGTGACAAGTATAACTCTTTGATACTTAAACTAGTTTAATAACATAACTTTAGTTTATTACCTATAACTTAGGTAATTACCTCAGCTAAACTCAAACGAGTTTTTCCTTATAGTATACAAATTTTGTATATTTTGTATATTATATTTTGTGTATTTTGTATATTTGATATACAAAAAAAAAATCATCCCTTCTTTCACCTCTTGAATTTGAATTTGAAATCGAATATTTTAGAGATGAAATATAAAATTCTATGTAACATAAATTCTTGAAATTATTAAAATCAACTTCAAAAAGGAAAGGAATATCCTAGTCTCAAGATTATTGGCCTCAGTGACAAGTATAAACTCTTTGATGCTTAAACTAGTTTAATAACATAACTTTAGTTTATTACCTAACTTAGGTAATTACCTAAGCTAAACTCAAACGAGTTTTCCTTATAGTATACAAATTTTGTATATTTTGTATATTTTGTATATTATATTTTGTGTATTTTGTATATTTGATATACAAAAAAAAAATCATCCCTTCTTTCACCTCTTGAATTTGAATTTGAAATAGAATATTTTAGAGATGAAATATAAAATTCTATGTAACATAAATTCTTGAAATTATTAAAATCAACTTCAAAAAGGAAAGGAATATCCTAGTCTCAAGATTATTGGCCTCAGTGACAAGTATAAACTCTTTGATACTTAAGTTAATAACATAACTTTCATTTATTACCTAACTTAGGTAATTACCTCAGCTAAACTCAAACGAGTTTCCCTTATAGTAAAATGATATACAAAAAAAGAATCATTCCTTCTTTCACCTCTTGAATTTGAACTTGAAATAGAATATTTTAGAGGTGGAATATAAAATTCTGTATAACGTAAATTCTTGAAATTACTAATATTAACTTAAAATATTACTATAAAATTAACTTAGAAAAGAAAAAGAACATCCAAGATTATTGGTCTCAGTACTAGTGACAAGTATAACTCTTTGATACTTAAACTAGTTTAATAACATAACTTTAGTTTATTACCTATAACTTAGGTAATTACCTCAGCTAAACTCAAACGAGTTTTCCTTATAGTACACAAATTTTGTATATTTTGTATATTTTGTATATTATATTTTGTGTATTTTGTATATTTGATATACAAAAAAAAAATCATCCCTTCTTTCACCTCTTGAATTTGAATTTGAAATAGAATATTTTAGAGATGAAATATAAAATTCTATGTAACATAAATTCTTGAAATTATTAAAATCAACTTCAAAAAGGAAAAGAATATCCTAGTCTCAAGATTATTGGCCTCAGTGACAAGTATAAACTCTTTGATGCTTAAACTAGTTTAATAACATAACTTTAGTTTATTACCTATAACTTAGGTAATTACCTAAGCTAAACTCAAACGAGTTTCCCGTATAGTAAAATGATATAAAGAATCATCCCCTCTTTCACCCCTTGAATTTGAATTTGATATCTGAATCTGTGTGTGTCGTCTCGTTTCCTAGAATAATGCGTACCGTGGCCGTATGGACCGCTTTCGTGTTAGCGTACTCAAGCAGCCCGTTCGTGGCCGGTATACGATACATCGATCCGATCTCGCCGCAATCAGGGAACACCGGCGACATCGCCGAGAAGCGCGTTGACCTGACCGAGCCGACATGCGAAGAATTGAGGGCAATGTGGAGGAACACCAAACGGCAAAGCAGGGCTGCTAAAACCACCACCGGATACTCCCTCTATCCCGATCCATTTTCATTTCCGGTCTGGAAACCTTATTCCGAACGTTCCAAGCCGCCGCTCAACTATCTTGGTAAGACAATCTCGCACAATGATCTCGCGATTCATAATATGTTCGTGCAACGCTATTTCTTTAGATCACCTGAAAGGAAAGAAAGAAAAAGATATAGCAAAATCTTTGGCAACAGAAGAAAAGAATGGCAAGGCAAAGTATCGAACGGAGATGCAAATATCTTTGGATAAATGTCGATTGAATTGAATTTAATTAAGCTTCTGAAAAAAAACAGAATACCTTTTATGGGAGGGAGGGGATTTTATTTTAATTAAAACGGTGTGCAACGTGATGAATGGAACAGGGATTTCATACGTGCGAGTAGCTTTCTCTGTGCAAAATAAACAGAGTTGTAAAAAGCGCGAGTTTCACGGTACGTTGAATGAACAAAGTTGGGGATATCAATTTTATCGGTCGTTCTTCCTTTCTTTCTCGTCAAGCCATACACCGCCATGATGCTACATTTTCGTTTTGCTTCTCAATATATATATATTTATATATATATAAATTATATATATTATATATATTATTATATATATTAACTATATATATATATATTTTATTATTATATAATATATAATATATAATACGTATACATAATACATAATACATAATACATATACATATACATATATATACTATATAGTACATAGTATATATACATATACATATAATATATATATATATATATATATATATACATATATATATATAATATATAATATTAAATTATATATAATAATATATTATATTATTATATATATTAACGATATATATATATTTATATATATATAAATTATATATATTATATATATTATTATATATATTAACTATATATATATTAATTATTATTATATAATATATAATATATAATACGTAATACATAATACATATACATAGTACATAGTATATACTATATAGTACATAGTATATACTATATAGTACATATACATACTATATATACATATATATACTACATAGTACATATATATATATACAGTATATAGTATATAATATATAATATTAAATTATATATAATAATATATTATATTATTATATATATTAACGATATATATATTTATATATATATAAATTACATATATTATATATATTATTATATATATTATATATATTATTATATATATTAACTATATATATATTAATTATTATTATATATATATGTATATACATATATATACATAGTATATACTATATAGTACATATATATATACATAGTATATAGTATACAGATATATATATATGTAGTATATAGTATATAGTATATAATATATAATATTAAATTATATATAATATATATTATTATATATATTAATATATATATATTAACGATATATATATATATATATATATAATACATATTAACAGGAGTAAACCGTGCATTAATAAATTAACTGTGAAATTCAAAAAAATTCGACTTGCTCGTTCCAGAATAAATAAATAAATAAATATATATATACATATATATATATATATTTATTTATTTATACTGGAACGAGCGAGTCGAATTTTACACAGCTAATTTATTAATGCACGGTTTACTCCTGTTAATTAAACTGCGGGGCTGTGCGTAGTTCACAATAGAGGTTAAACATAAGCGAGGAGGTAAAATAATCAAATTGGTCGGTGCCTGTACGTTACCCTGAAAGCTCTTCGACTCGCAACTAAACTTGCCATAGAAAGTTCGTAAATGAACACGATGAAAGCATGAAGTTCTAACATTGCAATGGACTATTGCTAATAAAGTGATATTGCTCGTTCAAGATTAAATAACACAGTGGAACGATACATAAAATCATTGAGAAATTAGTTTTCAAACGTTTCGTTACCATTTAATTCAATCCAACAATCGTCGATCGAATGAACCAAATGTATCCAGTTACAATAATAATGGCGATACGGAATAGTGCCTGATTTGCTCTTTGCTCGAACCACTGAAATCCGATATGATTTCAGAAACGACGTGTACAACCATATTTGAAGCTAAGCTTCATATTTAAAATAAAAGCTTCCAATAATTTCACTGAAACAATGTTGAAATCTTGTATAAAGTTTGCATGCCTAGAACGAAAAGAAATTATCATCACTCTTTATTACCGTGTCCTTTCGTTGAATGGTTCTTTCATTAAATGTTGCACGTTTCACCTGGCCACGGCGTGCACGCAGAAAGGTACGCAGAAAGGTACGCAGGAAGGCCGCGTAACCGTGCAGGAGGTAGCGCCCCAATCTATGGAAGAATGGTGCACAAAGCGCCAGCAGGCAGCAGGCTGAGAAACGGGATGCGACACTCGCCACGGCCATTCGACAAAATTCCACCCTTTATCGGGACAATCAATTCTTACCCGACGTCGTCGGGGCGGCATAAGCCCCGGGGCGGTATAAGCATCTCCCGTGGTGGTTCGCCTCATTTGGCCCAGGTCCCGCAAGCCGGCAGCTTTCAGCATTTAAAGGAACTACTCCGTGCTGAGCGAGCTCGTGAACTACAGGTTAATACATTAAACGAAACGTTATACATCCAAATATAATTGTCGATCGTTACAAAATTAGTCGACACATTGCTACATTAGAGGAATTAATCTCGTGAAAAAGAAAAAAAAAAAAGGAAAAAATCAGAAAATTTTGTGCGAAAAAAAACGACATAACAAATTTGCTCATCTTCCAATGAACATCGGAATATTGTTTCTCCGTGATTTTTCCTTCCCCCCCCCCCCGCCGCCCTCACTTAATTGAAAATTCTAGGAACAACACAAAGCCGAGGAACTCGCAGAGAAGACATCCACCTTTAAGGGCACCGCTGACAACGAGCATTCCTTCAATGTCCAGCAATCTCGGAAGCAATTTCTGAAGCCGGCGCTGCGAATCCCGCCGAAAGCTAATTACGAATACGGCCAGAGACGATACACACCGAACGTGCAAAATATTGGTCAAGTCTGGACGGTGAGTACAACTGAAAACGAAATCTCTTTGTCTGTGGCCCCTTCTCTAAAATCAATCAAGACGATATATAATGACAGCACTTGTAATATATATTATATTAATGTATTGATATATTGGTATATAGCTGTAATATGTATTAATATATTAATATTTGTAATGTACATTATATTACAAATATATATCTACATATATCTAAATATATATCTAATATACATTAATATATTAACAACAGTACCAGTAGTACATTCTACATCATATTTTCTGATAATATCATTATAAACCTGTAATATATCACTGCAACGTATATTGATATATTAATAACAGTAATATATTCTACAGAACATGTTTTTAGCTCATAATATCATTACAAACCTGTAATATATTACTGTAATATATGTTGATATATTTTACAACAGTACCAGTATTCTACAGAACATGTTTTTAGCTCGTAATATCATTAGAAACTTGTTTCTTCATTCTTCACTACATGATCTCATAATATCATAAACCTGTAATATATCACTGCAACGTATATTAATATATTAATAACAGTAATATATTCTGCAGAACATGTTTTAGCTCATAATATCATTACAAATCTGTAATATATTGCTACATATATTAATATATTAATAACAGTACCAGTAATATATTCTACAGAACATGTTTTTAGCTCATAATATCATTACAAACCTGTAATATATATTAATATATTAACAACAGTACCAGTATTCTACAGAACATGTTCTTAGCTCGTAATATCATTAGAAACTTGTTTCTTCATTCTTCACTACATGATCTCATAATATCATTATAAACCTGTAATATATCACTGCAACGTATATTAATATATTAATAACAGTAATATATTCTGCAGAACATGTTTTAGCTCATATCATTACAAATCTGTAATATATTGCTACATATATTAATATATTAATAACAGTACCAGTAATATATTCTACAGAACATGTTCTTAGCTCGTAATATCATTAGAAACTTGTTTCTTCATTCTTCACTACATGATTTCATAATATCATTATAAACCTGTAATATATCACTGCAACGTATATTAATATATTAATAACAGTAATATATTCTACAGAACATGTTTTTAGCTCATAATATCATTACAAACCTGTAATATATATTAATATATTAACAACAGTACCAGTATTCTACAGAACATGTTCTTAGCTCGTAATATCATTACAAATCTTGTAATATATTACTGCAACATATATTAATATATTAATAACAGTACCAGTAATATATTCTACAGAACATGTGTTTAGCTCATAATATCATTACAAACCTGTAATATATATTAATATATTAACAACAGTACCAGTATTCTACAGAGCATGTTTTTAGCTCATAATATCATTACAAATCAGTAATATATTACTGTAATACATTACTGCGACATATATTAATGACAGTACCAGCAATACATTCTACAGAGCATGTTCTTAGCTCATAATACCATTATAAATCTTTTCATCAAGAGTGTCATTACTAGACTAGAATTTTCACGGAATTTCACATATTTTTACAAACGTTGCTAAAGAAACAGGCTCTGTATATCTACATTGGCACCATTGGCAATTAGAAATTCACAGTCCAGTTAAGCGTAAGCGAGAGTTTACAGCGACGTTCTCTTACAGAGGAGCGGTCCCCAGTCTCGTGAATACTTGTTGCGTTAGTATCTCAACGGACTGCCGATATCTCCAACCAAGAAGCTACCCCCAACGATCAATCGTAACGACTTCTCCTCCAATTGCGTTCGCGCACGCAACAAAATGAAAAAGTTTTTCGTTATTCCGCTTTCACGGCAATTCTCCGTCATCCTGAAATCCGCGTGAAATTGAGCGAAATCCTTGCAGCTGAGTAACAGCATCGGCGGAAGGGCTTTTTACTTTCGTTGTTTCTCCGTCTCCTCCTCCCCCCCAGTCGTCCTTTTAAGAAAAGAATTATTCTTAAGGCTTTTATTGTCTCTGGCGTTTGGAATTCTCTCGCAACCTCGGTCATGATGTGTGTGTGTATGTGTATGTGTGCGTGCGTGTGCGTGTGCGTGTGCGTGCGACACGCGGAGGACCTCACCTTCAACCGTGTGTTTTACCTATGCTCGAGGAAACAAGCTAAGTCAATAATAATAGAATGAATTCTGATGGAAAGTCGTGAAACCCACTGGGAGAAAAAAACGGCTTCGACAACACGCTACAGAATGTATATTTTCTTAAAATTCGTTTAAAAACTCGCACAGATTTAATTGGCGCGGCCGTGGCCGTGTTGCCTGTGTAGAATCTTCCAAAAATACATATATGTAAATTTAATAACTATCTCTGGAAATATATATATGGCTGCAGCGGCAACGTAATCGCACCTTTGTGTCGCTGAGCGGAGAAAACACGAGCAGAACGAGAATCTCTCTATATTCTATATTTGTCTGTCTTGTCGAATCTTGTGGGAACGTCCATTTTGTCAACAAAATGTTGCCAATGTTAGTTGCGTTGCAATCGGACGGCGCAGTTTCACGCATTTGCTGGGAGATCAGACGTTGGACAAAATGCACGAAGAAGCGACGTAATACGTGTAAAACATACAGAGATACAACAGATAGACAAAGTCGAATCTTTCATTTAGGTAAAAATTCACAAAACGTGTGAAAGACCGCAGTGTAATTGTAATACGTGAATGTATTATTTTTTCGTCGATTGACTGATTGAATTTGTCTGTTCACACGGTATTATGACAATAAGGAGACTGCTAGGCATAGACTCTCTCCGCTCCTCAATGAGAAAAGAAATCTGAAAAAAATACAATGTTCCTTCAGAAGTGAGAAAATGTTTGCTATTCTATCAACGAGAGATCATGCAGTATCGTTTATAATTATTTCAGCAAACATTAGAATTATAAGTCGTATTATAAATGATATTTTGCCTCTTGAAAACTATACTTAATTAATTCAAACTAAGTTGAACAATAACGAGCGATACCTGAGCCTGAACGTTCCTTTCAATTTGACACGTCTGATTTATTTCATCGTGTTATTTCTTTCATCAGGTGCGTTGTTTCTTTCTTCGAATACAAGTAGTACACCTGCAGATTAATAACAATGGTTACAACGATATGACAGAAACGATATAATTCAATCCAATGATAGAAGAGACAGTTGCTCTGGTTTTCTCCGCCTTATTTGAACTTGACAATAAAATAGAAAGACTAATATTTTGAAAATTTTAACAATATATATATATATATAAATATATAAATATATAAATAAAGTATAATCAACGGAACTGTACCGAAGACAATAATTATTGTTAAGAGATATTCTTGTAATCTGTACGTGCAATCGACATGCGGATGCGATTTCAATTTTTTTCGTCTTTTTTCACACACACACGAAAAATAAACTACCGATAATTGTGCACGAAGAAGTAAAATTCTTTTTGACGACCAAAAAAAAAAAAGAAAAAAAAATAAAATAAAAGATGAAAACGCACCGTTGACATCCTGTGTTCGATGTGCTTATATTCGAACTTTGTGTGTATCGATTGCACGTGCAATTGGTTTAACTTTCAACCCTTAAGCACTCGATCGAGCGGGCCGCAAAAACTTACGTTGTAACATTTTACTTTTTTCGTGCGTTCCACTTTTGTTAGACGAACATATCAAGGGTAACACAACTGTCGAACGAACAAAACGAAACGTTTACTTTATCGTTAGAACGCTAGAACCACCGAGGTGGTGGTCTGAAAATTTTCGTTGGACGTAATATGAACAAAAGCTCGCGTGTTCCATTGTATTTCACAGTTTCTCCGCTGTTTCTTTTCCTCGTTGGAACATCTCTGACGAAAATTCTTGTGCTTTTGGTCCTTGGTAGTTCTAGCGTTGATTCGCCGTAAGAAATACGAGCTTAAGGGTTCTAATTATATATATATATATAAAGACAATAAATATAAACGTTTCTTGTAATCGTGTAACAAAAATGACGAGGTAGGTTAAAAAAGAAAGAAAAACAGACATTCACACGGCTTAATCCACGCTCTCCACGTGCTGAGAATTAACCACTTTCAACTCTTGTAACAGCGTACAAAAACCTAAAAAAAGAAAAATGAGAGAGAGAGATAAAGAGAAAGGAAAAAGGAACTTCTGAACAATTATATAGAACAGTTTGATACCAATCGCGGTTCTAATATTTGACTATAAATACTTTATACTTGTATACATCTATTTGAATACGACACGTGCGTATACTGCACATAATAACACATAACAGAGAATACACGTATATATATATATATATATCAATGTTATGCATACACATAGAACCACGCGTACATTACATGCATATCAAGGTACACGCAAATATAATATAATATATATTTGTTATACTACCTATTGACTATTATTATGTTGACTGGTGTGTTAATTAAGTTTTAAAGAATGGATCTTTCCGGCTGAGATTCTTCAATAACGGAATCAGTGCCTGATATCCAAGCTGGAGACTGGTTGGAAATCTCTTTGGATACAGATTATCGTGCTATTTATTCATCTTCCTTTGGGCTGTATCAATGTAAGAAGTTCTGTTCTTCGATATGCGTACAGCGACATACCAAGCATCTATACATGTGTGGAAAAAAAAAAATCACTAAAAAAAAAAAACAAAAAGAAGAATTATATCCCGGATGATGTTAGAAATAGCGTATTTATGTAAACTCTACAGGTGAAATTAATTTAAGGCGCGGAAGGCATGTTTCGGGTCGGAGCATCAAATCTTTTCTCAAACGTAAATCAACAAGGGTCATATGCGTACCATAATAGTGTAATTTATTTTGCTTACCGTCTGGATTTTGACGCACGTGCTCTCTTAATTGCCGACAAGTTTGATGACTTGGACCCAGATTTGTCTCTCTGAAATTCCAAACTAAAATAAATTAGTAAGAACACGCTTCGAATCTCCTGCCCTGTAACTGTTCATTTCGCTCGACACTCTCCTTTTTATGTTTGAAATATAACCATGACAATATTAGCTATGGCAAATTGACTTTACGACTCTTTCTACCAACCATGCTGTCCCAGATTGTCGAATTCACTCGGTTCCATCGTTCGATCGTGCTGTAAACAAATGCCGACGAAAAAAAACATCGCGAGGAACGAACTTACATTTTCGCGGGAACATCTCGTTCGAATATTTCGCACGATTTGAATTTTTCGAACGGACGAATGTGCGAATTGTACGGACGAAGGTGATGGTTAACTCGTAACTCTGAAATTAATGAAACAACATACCGTCGTGTGGTATAGTAATTCACATGAATCGCGAATGACGCAGGCTAGTAATTATTCGGTGACCGTGACATTTGTAAGTTCCAAACGTGTCGCGACAAGTTCCACATCGATGTTTCATTGACCGGTGTCGACATCTGCTAGCATGAACTCTCATCGATGAGATTTCAATGAGCCTGATGCTGATGCACCCTAACCTCAACGTTATTGTTTTCAAGCTCCCTAAGTAGGAAATGTTGTTGAATTTACGACACGACATTCTGACACGAACGAATATTTCCATTGAAATATAAATAAAATGTTCAACGTTTCGCAGTGTCGTCGGTAAAGGTGATTTTTCAAGTGAAAGTTACAAGTTGTAAAAGCGAATACTTTCTTCGAAGCAGCGTGGGTAACGATGATATTTCTAAATATCGTACGTAACGCTGTTCGACCGACTCGACACGCGAGAGCATTGAACGCAGTGAATTCGTGCGTGACACGAACGTATGCAAGGTGGGTGAGTCGAAAACCGATCGCAATCGTTAACGAGGACGAGTTGTTCGACTGTGAGGATACTACTCGGCTGCCAGTTCGTCGAGAGAAAAGGACTTCCGCGAGAAAATCGAGGAAAAAGAAACCGCAGAAAGAGAAAAATGAAGAAACTGAGAACGCCAGGAAGAAGAATTTGTTCATGAAACTTAAAGAAAATGACAAAATTGTATCGTAAGTTGTTTATTTACTTTTCCTCTTTTCCTCAGATAGAGAAGGCAACGAAGTCGTGTACAAAGTGGGAAAGGATCATTTGAAAATTTTGATTCTTGTAGAGCCTTGATGACTAATCTAAAGTCGCGAAAGAGGAGAGACAAGAACGACCAGGTAATCTTGGAAGGACAAAGACTGATCAAAGATGCTTTAAAATCTGGTGCGATACCAAATGCCATGATCTTCAACGATTTGTCAGATCTAGCTACATTGGAGCTTCCGGAAGAAGTTAAATTGTACAAAGTTCCATATAACACGATACAGTTGTGGTCTACTTTAACCACATCTCCCGGTTTGTTAGGTAATTAATATCACATACTTTAAGTATACAAAGTATCCCAAACTTGATCTATTAATCTACACGTAAAAAGAAGAAACAATTCGCTTTGTTGTAGAATTATAAAGAAATTGTATATGCGAATTAAAGTATACGGACAGTTAAGTACATGTTAACACTTTACCGACCGATAGCGATAAATAGTAGCGGTAAGTGATAGACGATTAATAGGCTAACCGGTCGGTAAAGTGTTGAAATATATAAATATATTATTACACGATATCAATATTTTACCGACCGATAGCGATAAATAGTAGCCGATTAATAGGCTAACCGGTCGATAAAGTGTTAATATCGTGTAATAATATATTTGTATATATTAATATACAATATTACCGATCGGTAAAGTGTTGAAATATATAAATATATTATTACACGATATCAATACTTTACCGACCGATAGCGATAAATAGTAGCCGATTAATAGGCTACCGGTCGGTAAAGTGTTAAGTCTTTTCTCGTGTGTTAACAATTTCATATCATTAATTATAATAATACAATAAAAAATAACTTTTAATTCAATCAAGTTTAATATCAGTGAATAACGTAGAATTAATAACGCTATGTTGAGAATTTTGCCGAGTGATGTATGAAATTAGATGTTTAATTTTGTGCGCTAATTCTCCATGTGAAGTTACTTCTCTTGAATGAATCTTTTCTTTTTAAAGTTTCCCACAAATAAAAATCACATGGTACCTATTTCATACGTACAATATTTGTAACAAGGCGTTTTCTTACAAACCTTGTACTTCGTATTTTTTTTCTTCTTTTACACGTAGCAGTTTGGTTTTGAACGCTCTGTATAAGCCACTTGTTTCAACAAATTTAATATTTCAATGATATTACCTGTGATATTACCTTTGTTTCGCAATGTAGGAATTTTCAAAACTCCGGATGTGCAAAAGAATAAACCAATTGAAAATGCATTACCACTTACTGTTATCTGTGATAATATAAGAGAACCAGGGAATTTAGGATCTATTATGAGAGCTATTGCAGCAGTAGGCTGTGAAAAATTAATCCTAATGAAAGGTATTGTAATACTGAATTTATAATCATAAATTATAATAATGATTATGAACAATTTTTTAAACAAACGAATGATTGCTGAATTATGTTCAGGATGCGTAGATATATGGGATCCGAAAGTTCTCAGAAGTGCAGCTGGCACTCATTTTCAACTGCCTATTTATACGTTCCCAACGTGGGACGAGATTCCATCGTTAATTAGCGAAGATAGTCACATTTTCGTAGCGGACAGCAATTTTGGCGATGAATTTTTGCCCAGGTATTCACCTGAAATACTTAAGTCAAGTTTACAAATATTTGACATCGATCCGGATGATCTAAAGACGAAATTTACTCTGGATAGTAACCAATCAGAGGAAACGATACCAAGAAATAAACACCTGATGAGACAGTTCATGTTAAAACTACCTATCATCCCTTATTACTCCGTAGATTATACAAGGAAAGAATCTGTAATTGTCTTAAGCGGGGAAACCGAAGGTTTGAATTTTAGTTCTTCTAAATTCTTGAAAGAAAGGAAGAGTATTCGTATCAATATACCTCTAGCAAAAGGGGTGGATAGTTTAAACGCAGGGGTAGCACTTGGTATCGTTGTCTTTGAAATTAAGAGACAATTTTTGAAGAAGGGAAGTCTCCTTTGATGGGAATGTTTTCGACAAACGTTAAGTATCTGTACAAATAAATCCTCGACTTTCGTTCTTGAATGAATTTTGCGTTCATTATTTACAAGAGCTTATCCTATTTCGAGTTTGTAAGAGATAAATAAAATAGAAAAAGTATCAGGCTTCATAATTACGATTTACATTACACTTTAAGTTCCAGTGTTCCAGGGTTGAGCAGCAGCCGGTCGAACTGCAAAATTGAAATGTGCAACATGATGTAATATATATCTTGTCTGTTTTATATATCACTTGGTAAAAGAAATCTTACTTGCACAACTTTGTGGCTGGAACTTTATGTCGTCAATCGCAAAACCCCCGTTACTGGCGCTTCCTCTTAAGATGAGACGGTAAGGTACACGAGCATCGATCGTCACCTGTGCGGCAGTCCATACAGGTCTGGGATTGTTAAATCCCTTCGCTGTTAACGACCATAACTAAAACAAATGAAAATTAGTTTTAGAAAACCGCAGATCTCGGAGGATAACAAATATCTACGGGTTGTTGTTTCCCATTGTTCTCTTCGTCGTCGCCGGCTGCTTCCTCGTCGGTATTCATTTTGATAATTTGCAAGGTTGTAGATTCCTCGACACCGAAGGCAGCGAACCAGAAAGTGAAACAAACGGACTCCTCGTCGGGCGACGTCTGAATCACGGGCGATCGCAACTGTACGTCTGTCGATTGTTTATTCGTGGTGAAAATGTCAAAGAAAACAAAGTCTCCGGTTGCTCCGAAAGTTTTGTCTAACAGCTGAGCTGGACGATGAGCGAGGAACGCACGCTGCCAAGTGACTGCACGCTCGTTCTCGGTGGAAGTAATATTTTCCCAACCGCATAAACCTTTCTCAAAGCTGCAATCTTCTGGCCTCACAGATGCACTAGGTGGTTTCACTACGCATCGTTAACAACGTAATTAACTTGAAGAAGAAATATACATATGTTGCAACGCACAGTTGTCGTGAAGCTTACCGGAACAATTGCCAGTATAAAAAGCGATATCGTCAATGCCAATGCTGCCACTGGCACGATTAGGACCCCAAGTGCCCTCGAAAACTACGTTGAAGTTTTTCCTCTCGTTTATACTGATCTGTGCGTAGCTCCATGTGGGTCCTTGATTATTATACAGCTGCCAGACTGACCTTGATTCGGTTGGTGATTCCTCGGTCGTTTGTACAGACACACGGAGTACCCCTTTAAATTTCCATTGTTATTACAGGCACTAAGATGAGACGAGAGATGAGAAATAACGTAAGCCGATGCAAACCTAAACTTGGACCGGTGGAATCAATAAAAGATTCGAACATGAAATACCAGAAGGTGACACACAGTGGTTCCTCGCTGCCCTTCATCTCACGACTAACGAGTTGCGCTGTTCCGCCTCCGGATGATCGAGGCCCTCCTCTCGGGCGACCCAAACCGAGAAAATACTCGTTTCTTCGATTGACTGTATACCCATTGCTGTACGGTTTTCGTTGGTTTCTCGGATTCAACGCTTGCACGGACACTCTCTCCCATTCCACTCGATCAGGATCACGAGAATTGATCCAGTCGCATTCGTCGACCTCGAACGTACAGTCACGCGGTGTAGATACAGCAACCTGAGGCAGAGCTGTAAACATTCACGAGTGAATTTTCTAATAATCAACGTTTCGTCGTCTCCGCTTTGCTTTTAACAGCAGATCGATTCACGGTCGATTACGAAAACTTTCGAAATTCTTACCTGGACAAGCTCCCTGCGCGAAAGAAACGTCGTCGATGGCAATGTCTCCCATGCCGGTGTTACCCACAGACGCTTCGAAAAGAAGCTGAAAATCGTCCAACGAGCTGATGGTGATCTGAGCGACGAACCACGTGTTCCCCGCGTTTCCGTTCAGGCTCCAAATTTCTCGAAGCGGCGCGTCCAAACTACGAAAATGACGAACGAACAGCTTCAACGTACCGATTCCAGAGCCGAACATGTGGAACCAGAAGTGCATGCACATTGGTGCGTCGGCACTTGGCGCGGGAAAGCTGGTGCTAACGAGTCTAGCTCTGTCTCCCGGTCGACGAGGAAAGGAGGAATCTATATAGGCGTATCCACCGGCTGTTGATCGGTCTATCGAACTATCCATTGCTGGCCCTGTTGTAGGATTCCCACTTCCTCGGCTCTATACATTTGTACACGTTATACTATGTATCATATAGAATAATATTACACTATACTGATATTATACCGTGTACTAGTAGCAGTAGTACAAAGTATAATAATCGTTGACAAACTCACAATCGTCCAATCGAAATCATCCTCCGCGTCATTGGCCCAGTCGCAAAATCCGCCAGCAAAGTTGCAGAAACCAATGCACGAGGTGCCTGGTTGTAAATCCATGTCGTCGATGGCTATGTAGCCTCTGTACAGGCGAGCTGGGTCGGTAGAATCCACGGGGATCCCCTCGATGATCAACTAAAGGCGAAGAACTGCATTTCAGTATGACACGATCTCACGATACTTTTCACGTCAAAAACCATGGTGTTTCTCTGAAAAGGAAAACATTGTTCGTTGTTCAATTACCGAATGTAACTCGGGATAAGTGTATAGCAGCTGAGTTTGCTGCCAAACGCCCAGCGTGTAGTACTGCGCGTTCCAAATGGCACGTTCGTCAAAAACGTCCAGCGGCCTGCAAGACGGCACGGTCGCGTTTTCCGGCGCGATTTCCTCCGTCTGTTCTTTTTTCATCGAGTACTCGTCAGTGCCTGCGTGAAGGAGAACCCTCAGACCAGCGACGCTGAGACCATCTATGCTGTATTTGAACATGACACAGGTCCCGATAACTCCTGTGCTTCCCAGTTGTGGGCTGTGCAGCAATCCTCCCAGAGTTTTCGTTTTGCCATCTTTTCGTGGCAACTGCGACGTCTCCAAGAAGGCATACCTGATTCAAATCTGTGCGTTACAGTTGTGTAATGCGCGTAACGTTTTGGAAATTAATATACCGAAGGATCGTACCCTCCTTCCATGGTGCCAGTGGTGTAGTCGCTCGGGGGACCACCCATCCAATTGGTGCCCATACCAGTTCCTGCCAACCAGTCTATCGCGCTGTCACCATTTTGCCACTCGCAGAGTGTCTGCGCTGGGAATGATGCAAAGTCGCAGAAAACCTCGTCTATCGATGCTGTGGGTAGCGGCGGTGCGATCGGTGGATACCTTGAGACAAAAGAAATTTCTTTCAAACGGCACTTTGACGAATCTTTTTTTTTTTCTTTCTCTCTCTCTCTCTCTCTCTCTCTCTTTGATGTTTGTGAAAATTTGACTCAAGAGATATATATACCGCTGCGTCGACGAATTTCTTCGGGCAAACGTGGACGGATCGAGCGGCTTCCGTGGCAGTGGCTCCGTGGTCGAAGGCACAACCTTCGTACGCGTGTACAAAATATCGGGCCTGACTGGCCAATGCCTTGGTTCGATGTGCTCCACCTCGTCCATGAGATCGCGATCGCGATCGATGGAATTGAATGGGAACTGCGTCGAATTGAAAGCGTCGAACACGTCCTTCGTCTCGTCATTCTCCGCACTTTTCGCCCAACCGGGGGTGAAACTTTCGTTTCCGCCGCCGACGAGGTCTACTTGTTCGCCGAGTATCGGATTCACGAGGATCCACGAGGAGCCACACGTTAGCCAATAAAGGCAACTCCACGTCAGTAAGGTCAACCACATATTTTTTTTTTTCTTTTTTCAAATATTCTGAACAATTTTTGCGTTTGGAAGAAAGAAAACGAAACAGGTTTTTAATATCGAGATACAGAATGAATTTTAAACAGATGCTCAGGTTTCATCGTGGAGATTCCCTGTTATATATAAATATTCGTGGATCTCCGATGATTAACATTAAACGCGGAAACAAGAGATATTTTGTACTTCAAATCGCACGGCAAGCGCAATCGCGTCGACTTCTCAACAGCGGTTTCCCCACGATGTTTCCCCAGATGCGAGAAGTAGCAATTATAGCAACGTTTATACAGGCGGAGGAATGATAACTAAACTAAATACTGAACTGAACGGTTTTCAAAAGAGGTATGCACGTGATGAAATGAAACGAACATTCCGCAGTTCCGGCCTTTGCTTCCTGTCGTTACGCTTCTGATCCTGGTACAGAGAGGCCCCGAGTTCGATAACCGTTCTTCATAGAATTCCGTTAAACCTATTTAGCTACCTATAATAATTATTGGCAATTATTACAGAGACTAAGTATATACATATATATGTACATATGCATGTATGTATATATGTACATATGCATGTATGTATATATGTACGTATGCATGTATGTATATATGTACATATGCATGTATGTATATATGTACGTAGGTATATATGTACATATGCATGTATGTATATATGTACGTATGCATGTATGTATATATGTACATATGCATGTATGTATATATGTACATATGCATGTATGTATATATGTACGTATGTATATATGTACATATGTATGTATGTATATATGTACGTATGTATGTATGTATATATGTACGTATGTATCTATGTACATATGTACGTATGTATATATGTACGTATGTATCTATGTACGTATGTATATATGTACGTATGTATCTATGTACGTATGTATCTATGTACATATGTATATATGTACGTATGTATATATGTACGTATGTATCTATGTACATATGTATATATGTACGTATGTATCTATGTACGTATGTATCTATGTACATATGTATCTATGTACGTATGTATCTATGTACATATGTATATATGTACGTATGTACATATGTATATATGTACGTATGTACATATGTATATATGTACGTATGTATGTATGTATATATGTATGTATGTATATATGTACATATGTATATATATACATGTATATAAAATTATATGACAATTATTTGCATGCAAACGAAGAAAATAGTTGCCCACGGAAAAGAAACGTATATTCATAAATACTTGCGATTTTAGAAATCTCAAAAATATTTGCGAATCGTAGTTCCCGTTTCCCTTGTTGATAACGTTCGAAATTCGTCCCAAGTTCAAATATATTCTAATGATGAAAGGCACCAGGTACGGGCAAGTGACCAATTGATCTATCTTTGGCCGGTGAAACGGATCTTTTCTCAACATCTTTGATATCAGGCTAATAATGGTCGTTGACGTTCCCTCGGGAAGGGGTCGTGACCTTTCCTCGCAGATCATTCTTATGATATCCGTCAACGTCTGGAAGATCATGTTTACACACCGGTGAAGGAAAAATTGAAACACCGAAACGTGGGAAGTTAGAAATTACATTGATGAAAATTCGGATTCGGTGTGTGATGTGATTTTTACCGTAGCGGGGAAAGGGTGTCTCTTCGTGACCATCTCGTAGAGAATGACGCCCATGCTCCATATGTCGCATTTGAAATCGTAAAATTGGTCCCTCAGTATTTCCGGAGCCATGTAACGAAAAGATCCGGCGCGACATGCGATCGATGAGTTCGTCAATCTGTGTGTATGTAGATACGAGAGTAATAATGATAAATACGTAAAACTGTCTAACAGAAATTTGACAAAGCTTTTTTTCTTTTCTTTTCTTTTACAGTGAATGATACTCCGCGAAATTCTTCGAGACGCCGAAATCACCAATTTTCACGATGTCGCCGCGACTCCCAGTGAGCATGATATTTTCCGGCTTCAAGTCACGGTGAAGAATCTTTTTGAAATGAATGTGATGGACTCCTAGAACAACTTGGGAGAACAAGTACAGCGCATCCTAAATACACGCGCAATAATTAATACATGTTAACGTTACAACGAGTTGGAAATATCTTTAGGCTCTTACTTCCTCTTTCAGCGGTGTCTCGTTGTTTTCTAACAGATCTTTCAGAGTGCCACGCGTTGCATACTCCATAAGAATGTAACTGTGATTGTTCTCTATCCAAGCTCCATAATATGCCACTATATTCGTGTGTCTCAACGTGTGCAAACATTTCACTTCTTCTAGTATGTTCTAAGCATGGCCAATATGCACACGTATTTATTTAAGATTCAGAGACATAATTTTGTATGGAATATGTGTTACTTTCAATTAAGAGATTTTCCCACCTTGAAAGGCAATGCATTTACATCATCGAGAATTTGTTCCTTAACTACAAATGGTTTTAAATCTTTTCTCCGCCGTACTAAATAAACAGATCTAAGAAACAGTAGACGATGTAAGAAGACAGTAGGAAAATTTAATTTGACACGAATACGTACCCGAAGGAGCCTTGCCCTAACACTGTTTCAAATATATAATCGTCAATGTGCAGTGACATAGTTTTGGCAAAGTTTGGTAAACTCGCTGACAAGCTTGGACTATGAGACAACAGTAATTGATCTGTTGTGATAGATCAATGCGAACAATACTTGTAATGTAGTTTGAATTTTTTTCTAGTATGTCAGGATACCATCTGTTACACCAGTCAAGTATTTAAAACTGAACAATACAAATGTAATAATTAAATAATTGAACGTCATTCAGCTTTTCAGAGAAAAGCTTTGGAAAGATACGTACAACTTCAAAAATATATACGATTTTTTTGATTCGATTCAGTTTCGCAACTGAACGGGACAACATTGTGAATTAATAAATAAAATCACACGAAAATTGTAACGAATTCATTGTTCCTTCATTTATGCTTATAATTTGCAATGCACAAATGAAATTTAATTACATTTCGAGGACATGTGACGTGCATAGATTGTGGATTTATTATTATTCATAAAAAGTGTTTACAAAAAACGCATTCTTGTTTGCTCACAATTTATAAAGTATTTAGTTTTAATACTATTCAAGGAGATCTCTAAGGTTTGTGTTAGCAGACACTTTCTTTTTACATATTAACGAAAGAACATATGCGAAGATAGGGAAAATTCGGGCATTAAATTACATATAGTAGTTTTATTTGTCTTTTTTTACAAGTAACGCAATAAAGATTTCGTTTTTCTAAAGCGTTTAGATGTATCATATCATACCACAAAAAAAAAAAAAAAAAAAAAAAAAAAAAAAAAAAAAAAAAAAAAAAAAAATAAAGGATGTGACGACGCAATTGACCTGATTAAATTGCATAATCCATAATGATGAACGCTGCATTCAAGAACACGCAGAGACTTTAATATAGATGGACAACGACAGAAAAGGATTATTTTTTAAAGATCGACCGTAAAAAATTTCATAGTAATATGAAACACTGCTGATAAAACAATATGGCTACACTAATTTTTCAAAAAAAGTGTACACGTTAACGCGATTACGCACTCTTAGAGCACTCGTGCACACATAGTTAATTCTGAAGTGAAATTGAACGATGATTATGCTGACCAAACATTTACTTTCAATGAAAAAAAGCAAACCACCTTATACCCTAGTGCAATTAGATGATACTGCAATATGTACAGAGTATCCCATAAGATGCATTGTCAAACCCATTTGTCAAACCAAAAAACGTTTTAACTAAAGAGGACAATTCTTGATGCTTTTACGTGATCATTTCTTTGTTAATTATATTTAATGTTATTAGAGAAGGAAAGCAGATGCATCCTTAATAAACTTAAACACTTCTATATATTGTTTTATCAAGAAGAATATCGATTTGCTCGTACTGTTACTTCTGCTACTATAAAATACTCGACTTACATTCACGCATTTACCAAGATTCTAAATCTTATAAATATATTGTAATAGTATTGGATAAAATTACGATCCAACCATTTCTTTGGAAACTCGATATATCTTGCAATTCGAATCTAATTTGACAGTGATTTTAACAAAAATCGGTACGACATGGATTGTAGTCGGTAATTAAGTTTATTAGGTATGCATTCAACATAATCTTCAATGACTCAGTGACTAATGACCATGTGATAACACTAAGAATTGCTTCATTCTTTTTTTTCTTTTTTCTTCTTTTTTTTTGATTTAGAACTATCTTATTTTTCGGATATATCACATCCTATGAAAAACGCTGCATACAAATGCATATACTTTTGCTTCCATATTCGTTTAAACTTTATCGATAACGATTTTAAAAATTAACTATTACTGGAATCTAGTATATTGTTAGTATCATTTCCAGAGGAGGTAGAACTCCGTGATTGTTTCAAGCTGTCCAAGTATTCTTGCTGTGACGTAGCCAAAACTTGCGAAAGTATATCACTGTCTTCCCAATCAGTCAAACCTAGCAACATACAGATATAGTAAAAATTATCTTTCTTCGTCAAGATATTTAAAATTGATTTAACCATCAACACTTCAACTTACCAAACACTTCAGGAGGAAGACGATTAAATAACGAGATATCCGGTGAAGCGTGAGCCTCTTTACTGCTACCTGGTACAGGTTCCTGAGAGATTTTAGATTCAAAGTCTGAGGCAAGGTGAGACATAGTTGATCCTTGGGTTGACTGATGTTGCGGGGATCTTTTATTATATCTTACGGAATCGTTTACCTAAAATTATAAGTTAAAACATACAAAGCATAATGTGCAAGATAATATTGTATTGGTAACCTTAGTACAAAACAGACTTTTGGCGAATTACGCAAATTATCTTGGCTAGTTTGAGTCGTGGTCGGAGAAGAAGTGTGGCTACGTTGTTGGCCACGGCCTCCATGGGGATGAAAATGAGCGTGACTGTGTTGCGCACTTGTTACCGTACTTGTGCTGCTGCTACTGGCTGACCGCTTTATTAAATCAGGAATCAGTGACATTTCGTACTACTTATTTACAGTGATAGGTTCAAAAATTGCACGGAACTTACAGCTTTTCGCATTTCATTATCCCTTAACCATTGCAAATAACTTTCCCTGGCAACTTGTTCCTCTATGGCTTCGTTCGTTGCTTCCCAATCAGTTGCTTTTATTTTATCTTCTAGCATAGTCTGCGCACAAAAATTCTATTTTATTTTTTTTATTAAAAGTTTGAAGTCTAAAGTTTAAGATTTTAAATGTGACAACAATTGACTCTAGTAATTCTTCACCTGCTCAATATGTAATTCTTCGCTTTGACGAACTGCATCTGATATAAGCTGTCGATCTGCAGCTCCAGGGTTAAACGATGGTAAGCCAAGACCAACGCCAATTGTAGCTTTATACGGATCTACTATGCTATTATAATGGCTACCACGTTGGTAAGACAATCGTATTGGCTCGTTATCACTTTCAACCATCGTATGGAAAATATTGATAGGTTCTGCGTTACAATTATAAAAAGTGATATTGTTATTAAATGTAGAGAACAAAAATTGCTTTACCAAAGCAGATATTAATACGTACCAGTACTGTAGCAATACAATTGAATGCTACGATTATACATTTCAGACATTGCTTGCATCTCTATATGATTTCCATGTACATACTCTTGCCGTTTCCTATCTACATACGTACTAAAATCTTCCGCTACGAAGTGAGAGAAAAATTCTTGATTGGAAGCCTAAAAGGTCACACATTACAAATGTACACATTACAAATTTATTTTCATATAATCTTCGTTCTCAATACTCACAATATAATCCATGCAATGCTTCCGAACTACACCATGCATTTCTTGGTCACCATAAACTTGATCTGCAACAGCTCTAAACAAGCACGCTCCGTCTTCACCCATTTTCTTGACAATAAATCCCATTTTCCGCATTCGTTTCTCAAACCACCTATCCCGCTACGTATAAAAAATGCAATGCACTTTCGATAAACATTAAGTAATAATAAAACATTTAAATCAACATATGTTCGATTCATAACTAACCTCTTGCCATTCTGCTAGTGTAAGATTATTCCCAGTTCTGCCAGTGTATTCATCACCGCTGTTATATCCATTAGCTTCATGTTCATTTGCAGCAGCCCCAACAATAGCCATTCGGTTGTTAGCTACATCTGTAGCTAAGTAAGGTATATTATTCATTATTTTTATAAGGGATACTTTCTTACTTCGTACAAAAGATACTTTGACGTAAAAGAAAAATGATCTTTCTTAATATAATTTAAACCGATCTATACTTGCTCAAATATTACACGATAAACTTGATGTATCGATAAAGAAAGCATTACAAATATGAACCTTGTAAACCACTGCTGGATGCAGTGGGAGGTGTAGCTTGTCTTTCACGTTCTCTTTCTCTCTCCCTGTCCCTTTCTCGCCCTCTATCCCTTTCTCTCTCACGTTTGGAACGCGAATTTCTTCCGATACAACCACTGTAAAACAAAAACTCTAGATAAGACAAACGAGTGATACGACAGAACATGAATGATATAACGGATTAAGCCCCGCATGCGTATACAAGTATATATAAATAATAGAACATTATATATATATATGATATAAACGTTTACATTTTGTATGAAATGAAAGACAAATTTCAGAACTTTTTAGTCATACCTATGAGGACTTGCCCGTTGTCTATGACGCTTGCCATGACTGGGACCACTTCCTTCTTCAAAATGTTTGTCTTCTCGACGATCTACGCTTGACTTCAATGGAAAAACACATGAGATGCATGAAACGTGTGTTGAATATATTACAATACATTCTTATTGAACATAAAAGAATACCGTATTACATGTATTAAATCACAATTAATGATCTGTATCTCTAAACAAAAAAAAAAAAAGAAAGTAAAAAAAGGAATATTCTAAGAGATTTTCAAAAAATTAAGAACAGCTTATTGTTAGTAACAATGGGACTTTTGTTCTTTAATTATGCCTTGTGGCTGTTACCTTTTGTCTCTTTCAACGTGCCAAGCCACAATGACAGAACTTTCCGCTTATTTTCACCAATTTCTTCGAAAAAGAAACAAAAAAACAAGAAAGACATCCAACTCGGGAATTGGATGCAACGTTAACCACTAAAGCGACGAGACACGACGTCAACATCAACGAACCAAAGAGCGACGAGATGTGACAGCAGAAAATGCGTAGAGATAAAAAGAAAAAAAACACACAAGGAGAAAGAAGAAACGCGTACTCTCGAGAACGAGGGATAAACGAAATGTGTCCGAAAATCCAAAACCTTTCGTACGTAATGTGACTTACTATGAGAACAGCGCGACGATGGGGGGTCGGCGGAGGAGGAGGAAGAGGCGGCGGGAGGGGGGGAGGGGAGGGGAGGGCGGGACTTAGAAAAGAAGAAGAAAAAGGAATAATCGGTCCTTATGTATCTCCTACCTCGTACGAGCCTCCCGTAAGAACGATGGAACCGGATCCGTGATCGGTCTGTACCCCGTGTAGATCGACCGCGAAACCATTCGCTGCACGTACCTGTCACGTATCGGAAAACGGTTCGTTGAGAGGCTGGGCTGTCGCGACAACTAAATAGCAGCTATGTAGCAACTAGAAGAGAGGTGCTCGCGCGAGTGGCGCAGCTTCGACGAGGGTGACACGGAGGAGGGGGAGGAGGGGAGGGGAGGGGGGCGGCGGCGGCGGGGGGGAGAGAGGGGGTGGACATTACTACTCATTCACCTGATACGGGCTGTTCGGTAGCGCGATGGACCCGGGGTTGTGCTCGTTCTGCACGCCGTGGACGTCGACTTCGGACGTACTGCCACCTTCCCGTCTGTCCTTCGAGGCGTTCGTCTTCTTCTTCGACAGAATGGTCATCTTGCGTAATCGATCGTTGTCGGTGGTCGAAGTTGGTACACGACGCTCGTCGCAGCGAGGAACCCACGGAAGGGTGGTACGGAAGAGAGGCGTTCTCGCGCGAGATCGTCTTCGGTACGGCGACACAATTTCAATTTTTTTTCCCCCCCCCGGCGATCCACAGTTCGATCCACTTATTTATTATTATTCCCGACGGTGATCTATAGCGGTCGCACCGTGAAACGCATGCCAGGCGGCCACGAATCGATCCTCCGCTGGCGTGTCACTGGCCAACCGTTTGCAATCCGAGTCAGGACAGCGTTGCGCCTCGCGGGCAACACGACATCGCACCCTCGACAACCAACCGCCGCGTATAATTCTTGTTATTTCGAATGTTTTGTCAAACAGCCATGACTACACTTGCACACACTCTGCCAGGCTGCCTGTTGCCAATCCGTCGCACGGCATTTCCCCTATTCGTGGCTCGTCGATCGCCGAAAGTCCCTAGGCAGCGACACCTATCGGTTGTTCTGGGACAGACAGAGGGGAAAAAATCCCCACACTGTGGGCTGAAAAACCCTGCGTCGGTCGGTGCGTTGCTCCGCATCTTTTTCTTCCTTTTCTCTTTTGTCGGATTTTTCACGCCGACGAGAATTGACAAGGTCAGACCAGGTCAGGTTAGAAGTTTGAAAGATCGTCGTTCTACAGACGGGCACGACGAGAAACGTCGCCGACGACGGTCGTCGCTTTTAGGGAAGTGGGTGCACGAAATTGACCAGATTCTTTTTTGCCCTGTGAAGCACGCCTGTTGTTACTAAGCGTTAACTTTACGTATGTGTGTTACGTCGCATTAACGACACACTTCACGTATATTGTCACGCTTTCTCGCAGGTTTCGATATCATATAAAATAACATATGGGCAGTGTAGCGACTGAACTTCGATACCTGCGTGTGTACATGTACATATACGTACATATTTTGTCACTATGCTATCACAGTTCTGATAACGTGTGTAAGAAAATTATAGTCAAACTTGCGTAATGGGCTTTCTCATTTTTAAAATTAATCATCGCCGCTGACTGAAGTGGAGGTGTCTCGTGGTGGATATAACCTCAGTCGTTTGTTTACAGAGAGTTAAGGTGGACACTTTGAATCGCTACCCCCTAAGCTCGAAGGCTGATTTGACGAGAAGTTAAGGTGGACACTTTGAATCGCTACCCCCTAAGCTCGAAGTGTGATTTGACGAGAAGTTAAGGTGGACACTTTGAATCGCTACCCCCTAAGCTCGAAGGCTGATTTGACGAGAAGTTAAGGTGGACACTTTGAATCGGTACCCCCTAAGCTCGAAGGCTGATTTGACGAGAAGTTAAGGTGGACACTTTGAATCGGTACCCCCTAAGCTCGAAGGCTGATTTGACGAGAAGTTAAGGTGGACACTTTGAATCGGTACCCCCTAAGCTCGAAGGCTGATTTGACGAGAAGTTAAGGTGGACACTTTGAATCGGTACCCCCTAAGCTCGAAGGCTGATTTGACGAGAAGTTAAGGTGGACACTTTGAATCGGTACCCCCTAAGCTCGAAGGCTGATTTGACGAGAAGTTAAGGTGGACACTTTGAATCGGTACCCCTCGAAGCGATTTGACGAGAAGTTAAGGTGGACACTTTGAATCGCTACCCCCTAATCAGCTGATTACGAAGAGTACTGACCTAATGATTTGACGAGAAGTTAAGGTGGACACTTTGAATCGCTACCCCCTAAGCTCGAAGGCTGATTTGACGAGAAGTTAAGGTGGACACTTTGAATCGGTCCCCCTAAGCTCGAAGTCTGATTTGACGAGAAGTTAAGGTGGACACTTTGAATCGGTACCCCCTAAGCTCGAAGCGATTTGACGAGAAGTTAAGGTGGACACTTTGAATCGGTACCCCCTAAGCTCGAAGGCTGATTTGACGAGAAGTTAAGGTGGACAATTCGAATCGCTACCCCCTAAGCTCGAAGGCTGATTTGACGAAAAGTTACATTACGGCACATATGTTCGCCACTGTGGAAGAAAATCAGCGTCACTCGCTGCGAAAAGCGTAGCTTCCCCGTTACGCGTGAAGTGGAGAAAAAAATCGGCTCCGGATATATCTTTTCGTTTGATTATCACACGTTCGAGAACGACTATGGTAAATGAGTGCCTTAAAAGATCAAGATCCCGATTACGGGCCGTCCGACGCAAGTGACGAGAAACATCAACGAATTTTCGAAGAAAATGGTACATATAAAATTGTTCTCGTCCTGTATTGTACCTGTATTTAATTCCAACAACACTTTTTATATCGTAACATTGCCAAAAAAAAAAAAAAAAAAAAAAAAAAGAAAAAATGGAGTACCAAGTAACAAAATATACAAAGCGAATTGTACCTGTTTCGTTGTTATTTTTATTTTTATTTCGTTTTAGCACGGAGCAGCACAGCGAGAAAGATAACCGCCATCATCGAACGGGAATTTTGTCAGGAGATCGATGCAAAGGAGAAGGAGGTACTGGAGATACAAGAAAGATTGCACAGGGCATCGAAGATCATTCATCTGTTACGCTACGTTATCGTTGCTGACTGTTACAATCGCAAACAATGCCATAATTCACAGAACGGCGAGCCAAAGCAAGCGCAAATTCATCCGGCGATAAAACAATTGATCGGCAAGTCACCCAGGTTGACCAACAGTTCAACTGCGTCTGCGTCCAACGGTGATCCCGCTGCGTCGCAATCAGTCTCGACGTCCTCGTCTAGCATCACCGACGGTGGGACGAAACAAATTTCCAAGCAGTGTCGATCAGAGAAAAGGGACAACGAGGCGCACGATGAAGACTCACGGCCAAAAAAGATCCCTCGTTACATCCCGCCAAAAAGTGGAATACCCGAGTCCCAATGTCCGTCGAGAGGCACCAGGCACAAAACGAGGAAACGCATAATCATTGGAAACATCTCGAAGTGGATCGCTCCGGAGTGGAGGGAAGACGCAGCTAGTCACAAATGGACAATGTACGTCAGGGGGGACAAAGAGAATCCTGATGTCAGCGGTTTCGTCAGCAAGGTCAGATTCTTCTTACACCCGAGTTACAGGCCCAACGACGTTGTCGAGGTCACGTCAGCACCGTTCTGCCTCTCGAGACGAGGCTGGGGTGAATTCCCGTTGAGAGTGCAACTGCACTTTAAAAGCGGCCTCGACAAACCAATGGACATAATACATCATCTGAAGCTGGATCGCACTTACACCGGCTTGCAAACGTTAGGATCCGAGACACTCGTCGATATATGGATCTACGTGGATTCTCGGAATTCCAGGCGAAACGCGGGCAGAGCCGCGAGCCAAGATCTCAGCGAGAGCGGCCGTGATTGCAAGGTAAAGCTAGAAAACTACGATGATCCGAATCTCATGTCTGATTTCACGAGTAATGTAAGCGTAAACGAAATGTCAAGACCAGGACAAGACAAGAACGGTGAGGTGACGGTGAAGAAGGAATTTCCGGACGACGTGGAAATTGAAAGTTTGAAGAAACTGCTGTTCTGTATAGAACTTGATCACGATTACTGTGGCTCCAAGTATTTAAATGGCTCCGACAGAAATTTAACCATCGATCACTCGTCGATGGTAACATCGGCTGGTTCATCATCGCAGAAAGAATATACGGAGAAGCTTGCTGAACCTAACAACGTAGCAACAAATGAGCCTTTAATGAACGGATGTTTGACGAATGTAAAAGTAAAGGAGGAACTGGTAGACACTGACATACCTTTATCAAACGAAGTTCACCTGAACCCATCGAAGGTAGTTCCTCTAAGTTGTACCAGGATCCATTCGAATTTTCGCCCATTGGAAATCTCTATACCTCCGTTGTTCGAACCGTCTGCAAACAAACATGTTTTAGTCATCCAAAACAATAAAACGATACCTGTCGACATCACTGGCGCGGATTATGCTCGTTGTAACGAGCCGCCAACAAAGTCGAAGACAAATTTAGCCGGGTCTCGCGGTGTTAGTTTGTTGAAAAAGCCGCCAGCCGCAGAAGCGAAAATCCAAGTGAGAAATCTCAACGGCGCAAAGATGCAACAAGGCGCGAAGCTTCAAATCCCCAAAGCTGTTCTCCTCAATGTAAATTCCAACGTGCCGGTGCTGAAAATAGCCGAGAAGAGAAACTTGTCAAGCGAGGTCCCCTCCAATATTGAGAGAGAATCAGTCACCGAGCAAACGTCGTCGAAAGCGAACAACCAAGAGTCGAAAGAGTGTAAGTCGTCGCGTCAGAAGATCACATTAGGCAAAGACAAGTACAAGCTTCAGAGTAAGAAGGAGCTGTACGATCAAGTCTTCCGGGAGATCGAGGTGGCAAATATTGGAAATGTTCAGGGCCTGCTGCGATTCGTTATCAGAAGAATGCCCATGATAACATGGGACGCAATTGACTCCGATTACAGATATCTCCATCCCTATGCATGCGTGAGCAAGGAGGAATATTTTAGCTACAGTGTAGCGAAGCGCAATGCCTGCGAGTGGAGCCGTGCAAAAATGATACATCGTCTTCTGAGGAGAAGGTCATTCGCAGAGGAGGAATTATGGAGCACCAGGGAAATAATGATCTGGGCAAGACTGCACGGTTACACGCCCCTCTGTTCAAGTTTTAACGTTCGGTCGATGAAACAGCAGAAAAGCTTACCTGACTCCACGAACGCGAAAAGCATTTCCACGTGCACGCAGCCCAGTGCTTTTCACAAGTGGCTTGAAATTCATTCGATTCAATCGAACGACAATTTATTCGACTGTGATTCGCGTTACTCCAATGAGCTGGACATTGACGTTGACGTGGTAAATACTGATAATACACTAGAAAACAAAAACAGACTAAAAGAAAAGAGAGAGAGCGAGGAATTTACAAACGCAACAATTACAGTATTGGAACTCGAGAAGAGATTGGTGCCGTTTCACGATTTTGTTTGCGAAACTGCCAGGGAAATTGGCATCAAGCTAATGTCCGAGGAAATTTTGCCCACTGTTGTACACTGCGCAGCTGGACGAATGATAATGCGAGTATGTATTTCTATTTGTACTTCTGCTTCGTTTAAAAACCAAAACGAGAAATTCCTTCAAACGTCATGTACATGTTTTGTATTTTGCTAGGCTGTCGAATGTCTTGCAGAAGATTTAGTTAGAATGTCTTTGGCAAAAGCTTGGGAGAGATGCAGCGACAATGGGTAAATATATTTTCTTTCAACTGGATTATTTGAACATATATACATATATTTTGTATAAAATTCACAAGTTTTCTTTTTGTAATGCAAATATCAAATATATAATGATAATTTGTATGAATATATCATAAATATATATTTATATAAATTATTATTACATATTCATATAAATATTTGTGCGTGCGTGTGTGTGTGTGTGTGTGTGTGCGTGCGTGCGTGTGTGTGTGTGTGTATTATCACGAAATTATGACAGTCTTTTTTTTTTTCTTTTATTTGTAGATATCCGAAGGTGATCGTTTTGGACGATGTACGTGGAGCTCTTTTAAACCGCGAAGAATTTGATATTTTTACAAATCATGGATTAGCCTCGAAGCATCGATTAACAGCTGCAGATAATCTATCTAGAATCTAGAATCTATAAATATATAAAATCTAGAAAATTTAATTATGACTGGAGAATTAATTGATACTAAGGAAATGTTTTAAATTCATTTAAGCAATATGGATCTGCTGCGACAATGCGCTCCAATACAGTTCCGAAAACGGAAACCTCGCACATGTACAAATTTATAATTTTGAATAAAGTATATGAAATTTTGTACAAATCGGTAGGTTCTCGACAATGCTTAAAATTGTTGGTATTTGACCTCTTCTTGTCTCTGCATGTAATTGAATTGACATCAACCATGCTTCGTCTTTTGTATCTTCCTTCAAACGTGTACATATGTACATTTAAAAAATGTAGTTCAGAAGAAAGAGCTCAAGCATTAGACAGCAAGATCTCTTACTAAGATCTCTCACAGAAATTCATTCACTGTACCGCAGCTTACGTTCCTACGTCTATCGCATGAAAACGTAATCATTTTCTTGTAGAGCTGCTTGCATTTCTACTAACGTGACATCTTTTAATCGTGGTGACATGGGAACATAACTAGACTCGTCCGTTATTCTTTGAAATTCTGAATTATTTCTTTCAATCTGTACAGAGTTTCCATGAGATATTGTCAGAGGTAAGCTACTAGGTCCAGAGGATTGAATATCTTGCAGTCTGCATCTTAAAAAAGAAAAAGATATATATTAAAATAAACGTAATACCAAATAAGTATAATTCTGCCATGTAACAAGGAAAACCAAATAGATACAAACCTGCTTCCTTTCATGGACTCTGAGGCGCACCTTTGTCGTGGTGGCAAAGGTGGTGGTTCTTCCGACGATCGATCACGAAGGAAACGCTCCGTGCAGAAACTTGAAACAGCTACTGCATTCTTTTCCAACTGATCTGGAATTTCTTCATAAATCCCAGACGTTACAGAAATATCCGAGTGACTTCTAGCATGATGACGACTGTATGGTTCTGGTTGATAAACATGCTCATTCGTTTTGTTAAACGTCTCACAACCTATCTCTTCGTATTTTTCATTTGGTTCTCTTCCTTTAGGCGATACTTTTAGCTTCACCTTTTCAGTTGTTACTGAAAACCAACGTGGACGCTCGTCACGGCATATCCTAATATCGCCTTCGCTCAAGCTGTAAGGCCTCGCTTTGGTTTGTTTCTGCCTCGGACCACGGCCCTGAGTTACCAAGTCTTGCAACAATTTGCCAGCTTCTAAACAAAACAAATGCAGTTCACC
This sequence comes from Tetragonula carbonaria, assembly GCA_032399595.1. Taxonomy (NCBI): domain Eukaryota; kingdom Metazoa; phylum Arthropoda; class Insecta; order Hymenoptera; family Apidae; genus Tetragonula; species Tetragonula carbonaria. The sequence goes on along the minus strand of JAUCRC010000011.1, from coordinate 3,735,023 downwards.
GATCCCGGCGCGAAATTCTTCCGTTGTATGAACGACGCAAATACATTTAACGTCGTCTGGTCGTCCCGCCGTTACCAAATGGAACTGATTCAGCTCGTTCCACTTGAAATTCTCTAGTATCTCTCCTGAATGAACATCTTTTATCACGACTCCTGATGCGTTGGTCGTCAAGTCGCCGTACAGTCCTGGAAAATACTTCAAGCAATTAAATTTCAAGAAGCACGAATCCCTTCCACGAGCAATGATACCTTTAAATACCTGTCAATCCCGACGCCTTGGAGTGCGGATTATCAACCATGGATACTTTGTAAGATCCCGGTGAAAATTCAAGTTTCCTAGGCTTCAGCAGCTGTCTGATGTCCGCCATCCACCGTTGTGACTCCATTTCTGAATTACCAGCCAAGTAGAGCAGTGGCTTTCTCTCTTTGACGGAAAATATGCCGAAAGCGAATTGCTTGGACCTGGACTGGGCACGGCAAACAATGGCGTTCAATGGTATTACTACGAAATTCTCCTTGTCATTCGACGAGCAACTATTGTCGTTGCTAATGCAGTAATCGAGATTCATTCTGACACTTTCTTCAGAGCTCGATCTTTCGAAGGAACACCAATGTCTCTTCCATGTTTTCCAAGGGCCCAATGTTCTTTTCTTAACTCTGTGAACTTTGGACTTACTGCTGCAAAACTTGACATCCAGAAATCCACAGATCTCCGCCTCAGCCATTTCACTCTGCTTTCCTGCAAAGATATTTTATCGTTTAATACTTGCAAAACGGTGCTTTCCTTACCTCGCATGAAGAAAAGATATTTACACAATCTGGAAGCAATTTATTGCCGCAACGGGGAACAAGAAACAACATGTAAATTTATTTTATTCGTGTAATTATCCTCGGGTTTACTATCAAAAGTACAACGGGGAAAATATTTTTTCTCACAAAACAAAGTAAAGTACAACGAAAGGTGTTTTAAATTCTCTGTGAAAATACCACGTCAGATACAATTGATGAGTACCTAATTTGAAATACCAACGATAAAGTATCGTAAATACGAAAGAACGCAAGCAGATATTTATAAAAATATAAAACGCCCGGGCAATCTAACGAACAGTTTACCATTTCGTATTGTTTACTAACTTGTCATCACTCCCTGATCTTAAACTCAGTATTACCAACAGCGCGAGAATATTAATTGATCAATTGCGATAAAAATCAAATTCCCTAAATAATGTCCTTGCTATCTACTCAAATATATGTAACTACACATTATTGATAACGTGTACATGAATTTACGTACGTGTAATTTAATACGATCAAAGATTATATTGTCAACGGAGAAAAGTTATAATACAACAAGGATTAAAAGAGAGTACAAGTTTAGAAATACAAGAATTCGCAAACGTTATGTCTCTCTTCTTTCTTTGCAACACTCCACAACATTTGTACACAGTGTTAAAAATCCTGATCGAATTTTCTGAACGTCGGGAAATTCTGAAATTCGTTCAACTTACAAATATAAATTGTGTTATAATAATTTAATATAATATTATTACAACAATACCCTTGACGTTACGTCTCTCTTGATCATTTCACAAAAATAGAAATAGGAAATTCCTGTTCGAGTATGAAATTTCAAATTTTCAAATTAACTTAACGTGCAAATGTTTGTATCGTAGATACGTAGAAAAAGATATGTCCACATATATATATCTTCGGTACGGTTAGGCTGCGTATTGGAATAAAAATGCGGAAGGGGTTCTGATTGGAATTAATTTTCGGTCACCGTACGGATCGGTGACCACGTAGTAACTTCTTCCATTGATAAGTTGTTGGTTTCGTTGCATCAAAACGTTGCCAGGATACTGATAAATCGCTGGTGGACTTTTCTTTAACATCAGACAATTATTCGCTGGGAAGTTGTTCTTCGAAGAGCTTCGCGCCTTTGCTTTCGCAGCGCAACAGGACGAACGACCTCTGCTTTTACTATTTTGCATTCGGTACGATATGAACGCGTATATCAATTCGAATGTAAAGATAATCGCAGCGACAGTATATCCAGCCACGACAACTTTGTACGTTAAAAGGAGATCGGTGTTTCGCAATTGTCTCTCGCTCGAACGAAGATCAACCGGACAAATTTCAGCTAATGGTAGATCCTCTTTCTTCCTCTGGTTTATAATACCGGTTTCTAGTAACTTTAACAGCCTGCAATCAAAACCAAAAAAAAAAAAAAGAAACTATACAATATCTTCGTCGCTACGAAGAGTTTCTATCCTGAAGAGAAAAGAAATGCAGATGGTAATCACTCGTCCTATTCATCTATCTTTTAGCAGACGATGAATTGGATTGGACTGAATTGTAAATCTTGCAAAGAACTGCAATCATTGTAAATCTTACATTAAATTGATATCTTTCCCAAGCGTTGAATCAAGTGGAAAACCAAAGGCACGGCTGGTTGTTAAGATGCTACCAGGCATTATAACATACGTACAACGCGAGTTATGCTCCAAATGTTGACGAGTCTTATTCACGTAGTCCTCGAATATTAAAGTTTGCAAGTAATGTGTTTCTGCCAGGAAGAGTTTCTCTGAAAGAGGAAAGAGAATCAGATGAATGAAAAACTAGTGAAATGAGTTTACGCTGTGTCTCTTTGTATATTGTACATACTCGTGCTAACTAATTGTAAAATATCTTTCGAACGCTCGGGATATTTAAAATTTACACGCGTTTTGCTTGCGTTCAACAAACTCAGTTCGTTTTCCTGGTTCTGGAAAAATTGACGAGTTGCACGTCGAAGTTTTTTAATATTATTAAAAAAGACAATTCAATAAACGCTTGAAAAGATCTCCCTTACTTGAGAAAGAAGAAACTCAATCGTGCGTCCTTCATAGGCAATCCAACTGTACCCTTTCTGAACAATATCTTGCAGAGAACTAATGGACAGCGTAAACTGAGGCTTTGTAAGAAACGCAGTGAGATTCGCCGTGTAGAAGGACGTTAGAATCAATATAAAAATCCACCACGTAGCGAAAAGCATTCGCGTGGAATCTGTAAATCCAATTCTGGTATTAAAAAATTAAGTAATAATACTGAATAGATTGTAAAATGTAATAACATTGAATTGACCGCGGATATTTAAGCAGATGTATATTTTATGCGCAGATGTGCAATGTACAAATAATAATATCTATGATTTGCTGCATATTTTTATCAAAAAGCATATGTAGTTACGTATGAGTTACATATTTATTTTACTATGTTTGGCTGCAATCGTAGACCAATAAAATTGTCAAACGATTATGTGACACTAGTGATACATCGTATAATATAAGCATACAATAATAATGTACATATTTCTTATGCGTGAAGATTTCTTTCATGTTTCGCGTGCATAAACATCCGTGGTGTAGTAACGAGTATTTAAAGTTAGTCGATATGTTTTACCCGTTGTAGCAACGATATTTGTCCCTTGCTTCAACAGAGAACTGTAAACGAACCAAAAACAGGAGGGCAAACTGAAGTTCTCAGAACTTCTCAGATCGTGCCACAATTTTGCTCTACGTGTTAAACAATTAAATTAAAATTCTTACAATTACCGGCCACCAATAGTCGTGAAAGTTATTAAAAATTTGTCAGAAACCTTATGTTGGCGAAAAGGTAAATAATCGGCCCTACAAAGATCAGCGAAGCTAAAACCAATAGCCAGACAGTTCTTTCAAAAGGTGCCAGAAGACCTGAACCTGTAGCTGAGTCCTGAGGCCTCTTCATCACAGCAGTTAGCTTCATTTCATCTAACGGAGTGCTAAACGTACAATATCGACTCATTTCTGGCAATACAGGAAGAAATGCAACAGCTACGTCTACTTTCTGCGAAATGAAATAAATACTTTTTAACGAGCAGATCATTGGCCTACTGTCATCATTGTATCGTAGTACAAATTCTCCTTGCGATACCTTATTGTAGAGTAAACTGAGAACGCCGCTATTTTTATCTCCCAAAATATGTTCTTTCGGTGGGACAATGGTATAGGTGAAGTTCAGTTTTAAACTGAGCAAATCAAAAATGTAAAACGCATATCCTTTGCCAACCCATTTTCCATTTTCCTGTGCAATTCCTGAGAAAGGCATGTCCTGTAAAATAGATATATTCTCAATGTAAAAACGGAAAATATATCGGAGATATATCGAAGAATATATCGAAATGTTTCCGATCAGACTTACATTCCACGATGTTACTGTCAATTGCGACGGTATTTCCTCGTAATTTGCATCGCTTATCGTGCTATCTAAGAGTACAAAATGACACGAAAAATAATTACGGAATTTACAAAGATCTTACACTTATGTTAAAGTTTTGTATTTCACGAACGTGATAACGTTTTCGATCGATTCATTCGCATTTCTAGAGTTGAGCACTAAAGAAAAGTTACTAAGTCGATGTACATTTTTGAATTAACAGAATTAATCGGAGAATAACACCAAAGAAAATAGAAATAAAAATATCGAAAATATCGAAAAATGTACAAATATAATTTAAATGTCATGTATAATAATGTGATTTATGTAATTCACTGTATCATTAAGAAATGAATTTAGAAATCGATCGTGCATTTATATAGATACGTACCTTCACCATGGACGCATTGCGTACGTTCTTGAATAAGAAATAATGCTGCGAAAAGTAACGAGCAAAGGACGCGCATCCTTTAATCGAAACTAAAGTTACATCGATCTGAATCGACTGATCGTATATTGATAGATTCTGCGTTTCACAACGAAACTGGCACATGTATAAATCGATACCAACGTGCAGGTGACGTTCTAGTTGATAGTGACCTGACCAATGTTTACATAGTGACTGACATACGCATTAACACCTTCGAGTACTATAGCATGAAAATCGATCCATTTCATAACAAAATATATATATATATATATATATATGTATGTATACCGTAGTAAGTAATAATATATATTATTGAAGAAAAGAAACAGCTGTAGGAACATAATTATTTTAAATTGTTCGATTATTACAATAAAAACATCCGTGGCGCAGATTTTTAAACAACAGCTTAGAATCGGAAAGAGAGAGAGAAAAAAACGAGTAATTCGATTAGAAAAGAAAAAAAAACAAAAGATGTAAATCTTGCTTGTGCAAAGAAGACAAAAAAAAAGAAACATACCGTATTATGTACAAATTGCGCTGAATCAATTTGTGAAAGTTCTTTCGAGCTATGTTATTAACACTTTACCGACCGGTAGCCTATTAATCGTCTATTACTTACCGCTATCGGTCGGTAAAGTATTGATATCGTGTAATAATATATTTATATATTTCAACACTTGCCGACCGGTAATATCGTATATATTAATATATACAAATATATTATTATACGATATTAACACTTTACCGACCGATAGCCTATTAATCGGCTACTATTTACCGCTATCGGTCGGTAAAGTGTGGATATCGTGTAATAATATATTTATATATTTTAACGACCGGTAATATCGTATATTAATATATACAAATATATTATTATACGATATTAACACTTTACCGACCGGTAGCCTATTAATCGTCTATTACTTACCGCTATCGGTCGGTAAAGTATTGATATCGTGTAATAATATATTTATATATTTCAACACTTTGCCGACCGGTAATATCGTATATATTAATATATACAAATATATTATACGATATTAACACTTTACCGACCGATAGCCTATTAATCGTCTATTACTTACCGCTATCGGTCGGTAAAGTGTTAAGATCGTTGCAATATAATCAAATATAATTAAACGATATTAATAAAATTAAATTACTAGCGGAGAAAGTATATACAATGATTGAACGAATTTTCTCTTTACAACTTGATTATATTCGAGTGTATCGTCATTTGATCAGCGCGCCATTTAACGGTCCAAAGAAAGAAAGACGAGCCACTGAAAGAAATATCTCGAGATTTTTTTCTTCGAACGGACCTCTCTTCAAATTCTTTTCCTCGGCAACGTTTCGCTCGTACATATTCGTAATATATCGAGAAGAGGTATAGTTACGTATTCCGCCAAGAGTCACATTTCAAAAATCGATGAACGCGATGAACGTTGACACTCGAGAGACGCCGCGGATCGACGCGACTTATCGATACACGTTAATCTCGACGCGACGTGAAGATAGGCGCGGAAAGAGTTGAAGGATAGGCAGAGAGACGACTGTGCTGTGAACAGCAGCCTGGATATATTGAAATGACAACAAACGATTGATACACCGCTGCGAACGTTGTAATATGAGGTGAAAGAAGGAGAGGCATCGCGGCGCGAACGGGGGCACACTTCGTTGGTAAGTAGCCCCGCAAAGCGTCCGGTTTCGGGCCTTTGGGCAAAAACGCTCGCTTCTCCGTTTCACCTCGTCGGTGAATTCAGGTTATGTGAGCGCATCGAAACGCGTCGTCATTCGCCCGTTCTCCACGCATATTGGCCGCAGGATGGGCCAGGGTACCGACACATGCACCGACAGACCCGCCGAAGTGAGCGTCATCAGATTCGTCTCGAGGAATCGTACCATCGAGGAGATAGCCCCGAAGAAGGTACAGTCGCCGGAGGCACTCGCTGGGTTCAATGACCCCCAACTCAAAACAAATCGCCTGTCGTTCGCCCGTGTTCGTCAGTTTCTTACGTTACACGGTGAAACTCGCTCTTTCGTGTTCGTCAGAGTTGACGCTGCGATACGAGAGAGCGAAATTAACCAAACGATCGAGTCTTCTGTTGTAAATTTGCATCGTAAAGCGATCGTTGTTGATCCGTCAGCATTTGGAAAGTTCTCTACGTGAAAGTGTTATGTGTTTTTTGAGTCAAACGGATGAAATCAGAGCGTGGTATATATTTCAGATATTTAACCTGTAATGAAAATGAAAAAAATTGCACGACAAAGAAGATAGTCACACTGTCGTCAGAAACGGCAACCATTTTTCATGTTTTTTCCATTCTTTTTACAAATGATAAACAGTATATGATAATTGAACGATATCTTAATCTAATCGAAGGGATTACTTTGTAAATATGAAACTCTTCTTTTCCTTTACGGCGTGCTATAAACCATTTTTCATGTACTCTTTTTACAAATGATAAACAGTATATGATAATTAAACGATATCTTAATCTAATCGAAGGGATTACTTTGTAAATATGAAACTCTTCTTTTCCTTTACGGCGTGCTATAAACCATTTTTCATGTACTCTTTTTACAAATGATAAACAGTATATGATAATTAAACGATATCTTAATCTAATCGAAGGGATTACTTTGTAAATATGAAACTCTTCTTTTCCTTTACGGCGTGCTATAAACCATTTTTCATGTACTCTTTTTACAAATGATAAACAGTATATGATAATTAAACGATATCTTAATCTAATCGAAGGGATTACTTTGTAAATATGAAACTCTTCTTTTCCTTTATGCTATAATGGCTGTACGCTTAAAAACGTATTTTGCAAACGAGTTGGAAAAGTTTACATCTGTTAATTCTACAGCCACAAAATATGAGTTTTGTAAAATTCAACACCATCGAGGAACGTTACGTTCCTTTTACCATCGCAAGATGTTGCAAAATTGCTTCTACCGTTACAAAGTTACAAAATTGTACCTTGCAATGGTGAAAGAAATGTAACGTTCCTTGACCTATACCATTATATTGTATAATGGTACATATTTCAGTATAATATACATTATATTGTACATAAAATTGCTTCTACCGTTACAAAGTTACAAAATTGTACTTTGCAATGGTGAAAAGAAATGTAACGTTCCTTGACGGTGTACGTTGTATACCATTATATTGTATAATGGTACATATTTCAGTATAATATACATTATATTGTACATAAAATTGCTTCTACCGTTACAAAGTTACAAAATTGTACTTTGCAATGGTAAAAGAAATGTAACGTTCCTTGTATTGTATACCATTATATTGTATAATGGTACATATTTCAGTATAATATACATTATATTGTACATAAAATTGCTTCTACCGTTACAAAGTTACAAAATTGTACTTTGCAACGGTAAAAGAAATGTAACGTTCCTTGTTATACCATTATATTGTATAATGGTACATATTTCAGTATAATATACATTATATTGTACATAAAATTGCTTCTACCGTTACAAAGTTACAAAATTGTACTTTGCAACAGTAAAAGAAATGCAATGTTCCTTGACGGTGTACGTTGTATACCATTATATTGTATAATGGTACATATTTCAGTATAATATACATTATATTGTACATAAAATTGCTTCTACCGTTACAAAGTTACAAAATTGTACCTTGCAATGGTAAAAGAAATGTAACGTTCCTTGTACGTTGTATACCATTATATTGTATAATGGTACATATTTCAGTATAATATACATTATATTGTACATAAAATTGCTTCTACCGTTACAAAGTTACAAAATTGTACTTTGCAACGGTGAAAGAAATGCAACGTTCCTTGACGGTGTACGTTGTATACCATTATATTGTATAATGGTACATGTTTCAGTATAATATACATTATATTGTACATTATATTGTATAATAGTCATGTACATTATATTGTATAATAGTCATGTTTCAGTAGTAACGTATAGAAACATAAATCAGGCCGAGATTTAATCACATTGAATTCAGACGTACAATAATATGGTTTTAGGAAATATACACTTGCAAACAACGAGGCTGTGGCAAAACGTTTACCAACCAAGATGAATACAAAACGCACGAAGCTCTCGAGGCTTTGAAGATCAGGTTCATGTATGTCGTTATTCGTTCGCTATAAAAAAAGGAAACTTGGTTTTGAAATTTTCTTTCAAGCTAGCAATTAAATTTCCAGCTGTCGAGAACCGGGATGTGGAGAGGAACTGTCCGACCCTGGAAGCATGTGGCGCCATTATCAAGAATGGCACAATAACGAGACAAATGTATTTATATGCCCGTATACAAATTGCGGCTCCTTGCATACGACCAGTATTAATCTAGAGGAACATATCGAAAACTGCCATAGACAACCGCCGGCATTGCCAACGGAGCCGGAAGTAATATGCTTCGAAGATCCTGAGAATGCAATGGACGAGGATGTTGTACAAAGCGCAGATGAATGTTACGAGAAGAGAGCGAACGAGTCTCTCGCGATAAAAGTATGCCAATACGATGATAATAACGAGCAAAATCATCTGAGAAACGATAATGCGCAACAGAAGAACGAGGTGGTCCACGATCAGGGTAACGCGAACGATAGCCCGAAAGAAGATTACTCTTCCGTTGGCGAATCTTTGAACGAGGCCGGCACATTTTCCATAAACGAAAGTTTAATTCTAAATACAGAGAACTTCCTGTCCAAGTACGAGAGCAACACCGGCAAATGTTCAGAACTGCAAAATGAACATTCCCAGGAAAAGACCAACGTGGTTTACGTGAACGGTGATATCACCATTACTAAGAATATGAAAAATGAAATGTGCGGCATGAACGCGAGAAATCAGGAGCACAGACTCGAGCTGGATAATCTGGAGAAAATTTTTAGAAACGAGCTCGACCGCGATGTCTCGAAAACTGACGAAAATACAATGGAGACGAACAGCAATTGTTCAGACGACGAGGAGTATACCCCGAAGAAACAACGTATGTCTAGGTACAAGCAGGAAATTTACAAATGCGCGGTTAACGGCTGTGGGAGAAAATACAAGTACATATCCCATTATCGTCATCACCAGGATAGTCACAAACTAGCAGCCAATACGATTAGTTCGAATTCTAACAAATCGATACTGAAGTTAAAACAAGGGAAAGCTTCGACCGTCAGTTTCTTCTTGTAAGTTTAAAACTACCGATACCTCGTCAGCAGAAAACGGTATTTTTGTTTTTAATTTCTCACGCGTAAAGAGAGAAGATACGCGTTACTCACGAGTTTAGAAGCTTAGTAAATTTTATCAAACGCAATTTAAATATTCTAGCTTCTGTTGTATCTTTTCTCGTCTCGGGTAATTACTCTTGCTGCAGATATCATGAAAGAATTGATCTCTTTATTTCAATTGTTCGTTAATCTCAATTGTTTCGCATTAATTAGATGCAAGATTCCTGGTTGTGGAGCTCAGGTGAGCAATGTGACCGGTCTGTGGAAACATTACCAGGACAATCATGCTAATTCAAAACTGCCGCTGGTGCAAGGGACTAAAAATAGTGAGGTGTTTCGGTAAGTCGTGCTGTCGATTATAAAAGTAATTGTATTCGCGAACGTATTCCTGAATTTCTTACCTAATTTCAAGCCAAAATATGTTTCAGTTGCAAAATTCCTGGATGTGAAACAGAGTTTAGTACAACGGTAATGCTCTACAAGCACTTTACCGAAGTGCATTCAAACACTGGCACTGGTAATAATGCTAGCACAAATACAAAGACTGGGAATGGGAGTAGTTTTCATTATACTGAGATATTTAAAGATGATACTACTAACCCGCAAGCAAATTTTAAGACTGACTTTAAAGCAAAGAACAATATTAATGTAAATGACTGTACAATAAGTACTGATGATCAAAGATCGTCGTCGGTTGTTAAGAAGGAAGCGCGGGATTGATTCCAAACAAACACAGGTTGGCATCGTAAACGTGAGAATAATTAATTATAACGGTGAATCAGAGTACTTTACCGGGGCCGCGACCAGTTGAATTATTGTTCCTCCTTCTTTACAAATAGAGACGTGTTTATCCTTCATTCTTTATCTTCTTGACTAGTCACTTTTTAATTACGCTTTTATTCGTTTTACGAGGGACGGCCCTCGTTAACTACTCAAATCTTTGTGACTATAACTCTGAATCATAGAAATGTAAAATAGAGAGATAACTCTAGGATTATCAGAGTTGTTTTTCTATAAATATCAATTGTTTCAGTGCAAACGTACGATACAAATTTCATAGTTTGTAATGTTTAGATTAAATTTTTATTCGAAAGTTAAAATGAATAAAATTCAGAAGAAGAAAAAACATTTTCAATGTTTTCAAGTATATTTTGTTGTTGAAATTTGTTCGAAATTTGGTGAAAAATGTTATTACGAACGTCATATACAGAATAAATATTAATATTTATGTACGGCTTATTTGTAATGTGTACACTTAAAGAAAGAGATATGAAAAACAACTCGAACAAATTTAAAATGTTAAAACTCAATATTCAATCAACAGTAAACGCAAAGTAAAAATACAATTTCGTAGATTGATATACCTAGTGTGGCAGGTATAAGAATAAAGTTTTTGAAAACCAAGAGAAAAACTGTTCGCTGCAGTAATTTGTGCGCATGTTGATATAAAACTCTTGACTTTCCATACTAATTTTTACTATTTTATATTATTCTATCGTTTTAATGTAATTTATGTTAGATCATGTCGTAGTTGTATTGTAATAGATATTGTAGGTAAATAAGCATTACATAGCATTTTCATTTATATGTCTGTACATTGAAAAATAAAGTGCAATAGTAAGTTGAAAAACAGGTTCCACTATGGGATACTTCGTTATTTCTCTACTGAGAAAACATATAGACATAATTACTCTCGTTATTTAATTTTACAAGTACTGTTAGTTGAAATGCTTTATTTCTTGCACACACACACACACACACACACACATACACAAAAAAAAAAATCTGTATCATAGCACACGTATTGTCGTACATCATAATCATTAGCGTAATTCATCATGTTCATTACGTTGTGTTTCGTCAGTTTCATCGTTTGGTGTACAGCTGAGAGACAAAATTTTCTTTTAATAATCGTTGATGATTTAAGAACTACTTTAGGATGTTACGGTGATGTTAAAGCTTATACACCGAGCATAGATCGTTTGGCAGCAGAAGCTGCCATTTTTTCCCAAGCATTTGCTCAGGTTAGTATTAAATTAAGAAATTAATGATGAAGCTCATAGATCTATTGCAAAATAGATATAGACATGTACGTGTAATGAAATTTGTTCTTAGCAAGCTTTGTGCGCGCCAAGTAGAAATTCATTTTTAACAAGCCGGAGACCAGATACACTTCAGCTTTATGATTTCTATAGTTATTGGCGAAAAGATATTGGTAACTTTACAACATTGCCCCAACATCTTAAGAGTAATGGATATGTTACTAAATCAATAGGAAAAGTGTTTCATCCAGGTTTCTACTTTAAGATACAATATGCGGATATAAATTGTCTTATATCACGCTAGTTATGATGTTTTGCAGGAATTAGTTCAAACAATTCGGATGATAGCCCTTATTCATGGTCGGAAACTCCATTTCATCCATTTACAGAAAGATATAAAGATGCTCCAATATGCCAAACAAACGAGCAGCTATTACCTGCGCAAAATCTTGTAATATTTGTGAAGCAATGAATTATTATTTGAAAGAAAAACTAAATACTTGGATTTTGCTTATTGTTTGTTTTTAGCTATGTCCGGTCAAAGTTTCATCAATGCCAAATAAAACATTACCAGATATAGAAATATTAAGGGAAGCTAAAAAATTTCTATCTAATCAAGCAGGAAATAGCCCTTTCTTTTTGGCAGTTGGATTTCAAAAACCACATATACCATTCAAGTATCCTAAGAAATACATAAGTATTTAATCATTATTATTATTGGTTATAGCAGTCGTAAAGAGCACTCGCAACTAACAAGAGAAATAATTTTTGTTAAAAAATATCTTGCAGAATATCATCCTTTGCAAAAATTTGAAGTACCTAAACCTTATAAATGGTCGGATAATGTTAGTAGCATTGCCTATAATCCCTGGAATGACTTAAGGAAAAGAAAAGATGTTGCTGCCTTAAATCTTAAATTTCCATGGGAAAGAATACCAAGTAGAGTTAAAGTGATACATGAAAATTTATTTTCTTACATATGTTGCACGAAGATATTATTTATGTTTGTTTCTTCTTAATTTTCAGAAAGTTTTGCTCTACTAATTATTCAATCATACTATGCATCTGTAACATACATTGACGACTTAATTGGTAAATTAATAAATCATCTGAAAAAATTGCCAATTCAAGAAAATACTGTTATCATGTTAATGTCTGACCATGGTTAGTTAAAGAATCTTTAATTTTTGTATCTTTTAAATTGTTGATTTTTTACAATTAATTTGTACAGGATGGTCATTAGGAGAGCGTGCGGTATGGGCAAAATATAGCAATTATGATGTTACTCTAAAAGTACCATTAATAGTATCAATACCTGGGCTCACGGGTAAAAAATCGAAACCAAACACAAATGTAAAAGATTCGTCAGGAAGAACTCAGACGTTTATTAATTCAATAGTAGAATTAGTTGACATTTTTCCAACGATTGCAGACTTAGCAAACATTTCAATACCTATTTGTTCGAATGAAACTACGCAAATTACTTGCAGCGAAGGGATTACTTTTGTACCACTTATAAGAGCTGCCTTGAAAAATGAGGTAAATCAACGTTAAATTACAAATTTATATTTCATAGTTTTAATAATACATAATTGTTAAATCTAACGTTTATCTTAAAACGTTTATGTTTATTAATTTATAGACAATATCATGGAAAAAGGCGGCGTTTGGGCAATATCCAAGGCCAAGCATTGAACCGTCGATACATCCAAATAGCGATGAACCACGTTTAAAAGAAATTAAAGCAATGGGATATACCCTAAGAACAAATGAATATCGTTACACAGCTTGGCTCTCATTTGATTCTAAAAGTAGATTATCAAATTGGAGTAACATCATTGCGGAGGAATTGTATGATCACAATAGTGACGAAAGTGAAAATCGAAATGTAGCATTTCTTGAAGAGTATATGAAATTAAAGGAGAAATTAAAGATTTTATTGCAACATGGTTGGAGAAATGTTTTATCGGATGAGCTTAATTTATAAATTATGATTATATTTATTTAATGAATTTTATTAACACTTTAAATATATTTGCAATCTTGAATCAAACGAACTTCATATTTTTATGTGTAATATGAAATTGATCGATTTCCTTAATCGTTTAATATAAGCTTACCACTAAGCTAATTTGGAAAACTATACATTCTATTAATATTCTACTCAAGCAATCTAAATCGATATAAAAACTTCTTGCAATTAATACGGATATATAACTTATATAAACACGTGTATGTGTATAATTGATAAACTAATAAAACTTATTAAATAAAAATGATTATCAATTAATTCTTATAACTACATATATATATATATATATATATATGTGTGTATATATATAATTCTATTATATCAATACTGATACTAGGTAATAATAATGCAATACAAAATACAATAGAAAAAATTAAAATAATAAGATGTTAAACCATATAAAGTAATATCATTATATAATATGTAATAATTTTATGTTAAATTATATAAAAATTAAGTTTTTAGTAATTGTTTATCGCACCTTTCTTATCTCATTTATTCCTCTTGATTTTTATTTTTGTCATTTACTGTAGTTGAAGTGACCTGAAATTTTTAGATTGAAGTGACCTGAATTTTTAGAATTATAGAATTAATAAGTTTTACATTCTAATAAAGATTTATATAATGTTAATTCTATGTACATCACCTCTATAACATCATCGTCGATATTTTCCGTTCTAATGTCGTTAGTCCTATAATCGTTTGATTCACTGGCTAAATTCCTATTTGTATTTGGTACTGGATATACTCGACCCAAACTGGGCAATGGGGTCCTTATCTGTACTGGATTCACATTTGGATTCTAACGTGTATAAATGTTCAGTTAAATTTCAAACCAAAACATGATGTTTCGTGTCTAAATCAACAGAAAAATTGTAAGAGATTATCGAAATACCTGATTGATCATTTGACTTGCATTGTTATATAAAGAATATTGTTCCATGTAGTTGTACATATTTTTCAATACATTAGCAGTCAATAGTTTTTGGGTCTCCGGTGTTGTATTAGGATACTGTAAAATGTGAATTGTCATAAAAGATACTGACTTGAGATTGATGAAAAAGAAAAGAATCTTACGTATTCTATTCTTACATCTTTTCGATGAAGTTCTTGGAGTTTTTTGATGTCCATGCCAACGGTAAACGCTGCTGGTGATACTGATGCCATAAACTGATTGAACGTTATATTTGGGTACGGTATCATATTATTTGCTGAATACGATGGCATTACTGGCGGTTTTCCTTTCTTTTCCTCTTCATATTCTAGCCAAGCTTGCTTTCTTTCTTCTTCGTTCAGTTCTTCCTCTGCCTGTTTTCAAAACAGATTTATCAGGAAAATTTATTTCAAAAAACGAGTAAAAAGTTATCGTTTACTACTGTAGCTGTAGATTACTTTATTTTCCAGAAGAGAGTCATGTTCGTGATTCTTTTCCACGAAATTTTTATATTTTAAAAATATCTCTGCCAATAAAATGTCTTTGGGTAAATTTAGAGTTGGCTTCTCTCCGTTGTTCCGTTCAAACGTGTACAATTCGCTCAAATCGTGATTGCTATAATGACGTTCGATTTGTTGTTCATCGATCACTCTACAGGAAAGCGACAGTTTCGTTACTTGTCGATTATAAATCTTCTCTTCCATCGTTCCAGCCGCCAGAAACCGATAGACGTAACATGGTTTCTTCTGGCCAAATCTGTAAATCATACGTGATGATTGTAAAATCTTACGATCGTGTACGACGAGTCAGAAGACGCATACCTATATATACGAAATATACTTTGAACATCATGGGAAGGATTCCAGCTTGCGTCGAAGATAATAACGCGATTGGCAGCGGTTAGATTAATTCCCAGTCCACCGGCTCGAGTCGAAATTAGGAACAGTCTTGCCCTTGTGTTTGTCGATTCGTTAAATATTTTGCACCATACGTTTCGATTTTCAGCGGACGTTTGACCATCCAATCGAAAATAGTCTGTCCCCAATGACCAACTTCCAACATGCCCGTCAATATATTCGGAAACTTCATCGTTCTGCGTTGCGGTGTCGATTTTCTCCAGAAAATGCTCGATCAGACTCAACGAATACAACGATTGCGAAAATACCAAGCTGAAATGATTGTGATTTTTGACGAATGAAACAAGTGCAAAATTATTGCTCAATTTCGTTCGCGAATGATACGAGAAAAACATACACTTTGTCTCCAATTTGTTCGCATTCTTTCAAAATTGCAAAAAGTAGTATCAATTTAGAGGAGATCCTCATGTCTTCGAAGTGTTCAGGCTTGACAAACTGTGACCACCATTCCTCTTCTTTTTTCTCGGGTTCCTCGTCGATAGCTTGGACATCGTCGTTGTCTTCGATAACGCTGCTTGTGCTGGAGCTGAGAGTAGAGTCTGAATCGCCATCATTGATGAAATCTTTCAAAGAACCCTCAGAATCATCGGTGAATCTCTTCTCGTTCATCTTTTCTATTTTCTCTGCATTTTTTCGCAAAACCCAAGGATGTGTCCATATTCTTTGTAACGCCTGGAAATCTGCGAAGAGAGATCCATTGGCGTTGCGTATTCGTCTGAAAAACGAAAGTTTGACAGACGTCAAATTTTGAAACTGAGACTCTCGTTGAAAAACTGTTTCGCGTACCTTGCGAAATTATCCAAATAATGTTGATATATATTAACTTGCACCTCTGATAAAGTGACGAAGATCACGTATTCTTGTTTCGGAGGTAAGAAAGGTGTTAGTACAGAATAATCGAATCTTTGCACACAGCCTTTTAACATTTTGTGCAAAACGTATGCACGTTTTTTCATTAATTTTACGTCGTACTCGGTAGAATCATCGAACTGGCCGTTAGTTATCGGATTTGCAAACCTATTTAAAAATTCTTTTTTCGTTCCTAAAAGACTTGGTTTTACAAACTGTACCATACAGTGATCTACAACGTGTCAATTATATAACATTTAATTAGATGAATTATTAAATCACTTGGACGAAATACTCGTTACTCGATATTGACGTTGATCATATTCTTACATTCTATCAAATTATTTTGAAGCGGCGTTCCTGTAAGTACAATTCTCCGTAGTGTCCTAATGCGATTCATAGATTTGCTAAGAGCAGTATCCTCGTTTTTTAGCAAATGCCCCTCGTCGCAAACTATCACGTCCGGGCCAGGATCTATCAAGTATTGTAGAACTGCTTCTTTCATGTTCTTTCTCATTTTTTTATTTGGGCCGCTAAGATTCCTAAACATTTCGTAGCCGATAATGAACACGCCTCCACTTTTCTGCCAGGTTTCCAATTGAAATCTTCGTTCAATGTTCTTCTTCAATCTTTTAAAAAAAATTCACCGATAAATGTTGCATTACCATTCGATTATCAACGATTCTAAATTCATTTGTTCGAAGTTAACACTCGTAAATTTAACTCTGTTAATATCTAGATTTCTTAAACTTCTAAGTACACACGTGTAATTTTGGCTTACTTGGTCATTTCGTAAATTTCAATATCATCATCTATATCCTTCAACCAAGTGGCAAATTCGTTTACCCAATTGAGTACCGTGCTTAAAGGGCAAACGATCATGACTGTTTTGACACCGGATTCGTACGTCAAAAGTGTATGCACCAAGGCAATTACTTGAAGACTTTTGCCTAATCCCATACAATGTGCAAGTATACATCCAGACCCACTGGAAGACTTTATTCTTTCCAACGATTCAAAACACGAATCCCACATGAATTTTATTCCCTTAGCTTGGTGAGGTTTCAAATTCTTCACCAAATTTTTATGAACAGTCACCAATTCTTCTTTCGTTTCAGGATCGAAATCTAATACCAACTTGTCTACTTTTTCTTCTCCGGCCAGTCTTGTTTCGTACATCTCGTTGTACTATATTTCATCAACCAAATTGAAAAAAAATTAAATTAAAATTAAAATAGAAAAAAACTTTTCATTTACTCTTACAAAATAAAAAAACGAATTAAGAATTAATCAATTAATTAATTAATTAAACATGTACCAATTTTTGTCTTTCAGAAATACGTTTAAGCCTTTCTTCCTCTTCTTTTGCAGCTTGCTTAGTATCATGTGTAACTTGCTTATCTTTCATTACTTTCCGTATATTTTTTCGTCCCTTTTTTCCAGGTGTTCCTTGAGAATTCGTGATCTGGTCCTTATCGATACTTTCGTCACTGTCGCTAGCCATATTTTTAATGCGTTTTCTCTTCCGCTTGGTTCTAAAAATATATAAATCAGTATAGAAAGCCGTCACAAATTTGTTTATACGATTGACTGTCTATTGATAAAATTGATGGTTCACTACAAAAGAGAAGAATGAAATTTTAAAGAATTTCTAGATTTCCAAGTAATAAATAATACATTGTAACCAAATTCATTCTTGTATAAACATCTAAGAATGATTTTTACACGTATTTTACACTGATGATCCAAAGTATTCTGATGATTTCAAAGTATCATATATTTTTATTGAAAATAATCATTATAAAAAAAGGTACCTTTTTTCTGCGAAGGAAGAATCCGTATCAGATGATCTACGTGACTTACGTTTACGCATGTTTTTTAGCTTCCCCACTGAAAAGTCACTATCTGACTTATTATCTGAACTACTTGATTCTGTATCAGAATTTAACAGCTGTACATCTGAATCAGAATCTATAATCTTTCTACACTTTCTTCTTTTACGTTTCACAACTTTATTCTTGATAGTTGGAACTTCACTATTGAAAAAAATGCTGATGATAATTTATTTAATATATCACCGATACGTTCATCAATCATGTTTAAGTAACTCACGTATTATTTTCTGTTTCCTTTTGTTTCTTGTTCCATTTTTCTCTCGCTACATCAGAATCTGTATCAGAAGATAATTTCATTTTTAATAGTTTATCTTGTCTCCATTTATTTTTCTTCCGGTTTTCATCGTTCATTTCCTAAGTAGAGTTGAGTTAATTAATATCTTAATCTACAAAAAGAAAATTGGTTAATTCACTTCAATTGTTACCTCGTCGTTACTCTCTTTTTTTATTTTCTGAGCCGACTGTTTTGAACAATCC
Source organism: Tetragonula carbonaria (assembly GCA_032399595.1). Lineage (NCBI taxonomy): Eukaryota > Metazoa > Arthropoda > Insecta > Hymenoptera > Apidae > Tetragonula > Tetragonula carbonaria. The sequence continues at coordinate 3,715,975 of JAUCRC010000011.1, read as the reverse complement.
TTTAATTTGGATTTATTTTTGTCGTCATCGCTATTACCGCTTTCAGAAGCAGATTCTTTTTGTTCGCCTGAATTAAAAGAAATATACATAAAATTTAACCTTACAATGTTACTAAATAAGAAATAATATTTAACTTAAAAGAATCTAATTTAATACCAAAATCTGAATCAGAAGAATATAAAAGTGATTTCTTAGTAGCTGCATCTGCTTCTAGCATTAATTCTCTGTTAGTTTGAAAATTAGTTTGCACTTTTGTGATTGAGCTATTACTTTCTATGTTAGTATCTTCCTCTGTATTCTCTGCAAGTTCCTTATCATCCACATTTTTTAAATGGTCCAACAGAGAATCTTCAACTTCCTGCACTTTGCTAGTCTTTTTCATTATTTTAGGCAAAGGATTTTGTATTGAATCAATAGTACTTCTACGATTTCTTTGTAATTTGTCCAAGTCGATTAGACTGTAAAAATAAAATATATAAGTTTCATTGCGAGTATTTTAATACGAAAAACAATATATTTATTTTATTATATATACCTTTTAAACTCTTTATTCTCCAAATACTGTCGAGATTTCTCTAACGCATTTTCATGCTTCTTAAGAATATCCTCCGGTAATCTTTCAATAATAATTTTAGCAAACATTTTTAATTTTTTATCTGGCCCGGTATAGTTTAAGCATGCTGATCTCTTAGAGTCCAATATTTTCTTATTTTTTGCGACATCTTTTTCTTGATCTTTAGTTTTCTTTGTTGTCGGAGTTTTCAATGTAATATCATCATTGTCAGAACTTGAATTTTCACTGTTGTCACTGGTCTCACGTTTTTTATTAGTAGTTTTCTCATTATTTATTTTCTTATTATCACAAGGACTCGTAGAATCATCCGAATTTGATTCAAGAAGTACTTGTTTGGCATAAGTTTCTTCATCGAGTTCGTCCGGTGAATTTTCAGGAATCTTATTTTGAATCTTATTTTTTCTTCCTTTTTTAACACATTTTTTATCTTCTGATTGCGATACATCTTTTTCTTCGGAACTCTCACTTATGCTAAAACTTTTAGCAGGCTTTGAATCAGCCAATGATTCATCATTTGTTTGCGTGTCTGAGTCTGATTCTAATAAAGCTACTTTAGCTTGTTTTTCGACGTCAATATCATCTGAAACGTCGTCTTCCTTTATTTCAGTTGATTTTATGTTCTTCTCAAAGGAAACTAATTCAGATTTTGCATTTTCAGAACATGAATTTTTATCTTCAAGTTCTGCATTCAGTTTTTCACATCTCGAAAAGTTTTTATCTTTATTATCATTATTTTTCTCGACTTCCTTCAGTTTTAAAATATCCTCGTTATTCTTACGTTCATCTTTGACTTCATTCAAATTATTGATGCCATTTATATTTTCACTTGTATTTTCTTCAAATATATCATCTATGGATTCGTTCAAAACATGTTCACTCGTTGATATCTGACATTTTTTAGACGTTTTCTCGTTTTCATCAGCTTTTGAATTATCTTTCATGCAAGTTTTATTTTCTTTTTCGTTAACCAAAATAGAAGAAATAGCTTGATCATCGCTTTCACCGTTGTCTATTGACTGTTCTGAAACTTTAGCTGTTGTATCTTCATTTGTTCTGTTTTTATCAGCATTTATTTTCACGACGTTTGTCCCTTCGTCTGAAAATATTTCATCATTATCACATTCGGAAACTATACTCTCCGCATTAGAATTATTTCTTGATTTATCTAATTCTTCTTTAGCCTCTGTTTCTTTTGCTATTTCATTTTCACTTAAAGAACTATCTTCATGATCAGTCCTTTGTATTTTATGTTTATTCCACTCTTCGTAGAAATTGATTAATTCTTCCTCCTGTGCATTGAGCTCCGTTACAAGATTGTTAATCACGTTTTTTGATTTTTTTATAACATTATATGCCGATTCTCGATACACCAATTCTTTCTTGAAATATTTCCATTTTACACGTTCCATTTGTAATTCATATTCCGAGCAAACAGTTTTAAATTTATTAAAAATTTTGAGGACGTGAGACTTGAACTGTAAGCTTTGTTCTTTATTGATTGTAACTTTTTTTGTTAACTGTGATGTGGAATCTAAATTTGAATCACTAGATACCGCTAGATTCTTTCTAGCTTTTCTCTTAGGATTCAAACCGGTATAAGAAATTTTTGATTTCTGGAATTCTTTGTCAGAACTAGAATCTGATTTTTCATTATGTAAGTCGGTGAAATCTTTATGGTTTGACTTTGATAATGAATGTGTCTCTTTAGCAAGCTTCTCGCACGTTGCACTGTCTGAATGGCTAAAAACTGAATCTCTACCGTCATTTTCTTTCCTTGCATTATTACAATCAGCTTTCTTATTTCTCATATTATTTTTATGTTTGTCAGTTTTTGAATGTGCTTCTTTGCTTTTTTCTTGTTTACGAAGATGACTTTCATTTTCTTTTGTAGCAACTGCACATGACGTAGAACTTTTGCTTTGTTTCAGTCTACTGACGATATCTTCGCCCGATGATGTATCATCAGAATTATTACCTAAAAATTATTTCAAGGCAATTTGATTACTGCGATCGACACTCCTAATTTTTTTTACAAGAAATTATTTATCTTACGGCCAGATTTAAAAATGAAAGATCGTATGCTCTCTGGGGAACTGGAATCATTGTCACATAATGACTCCATTGATTTTTGCATTTCTTTCACTTTTGCGACCCTTTGTTTCACATAAATAGGAGAACGTTTATGATTTGTGTTTCTTCTGAAATCAAATGTGTAGGCTATTAAATTATCAATATACTTTGAACAAGAATATACAACAAACAAGAATAATCGCTTAAATAATCAAACATAATTTTTTCTTAGTATTTGTGAGTATCAAGGAACAATAAATATAATAATCGTTTCTATTATACATACTCACCTGTGTGACATAATTAATGAGATAAATAATTCTCTATATTTCAAGCAATCAAGTACATTTTCATTTTCTAACGAACGATACTTTATTGCAACGACTGATAGAAAAACTACCGTCTGCCTTTTAATTGCTTCTTTTCAAAGAAGAATATTTGTATTATATCTGTAAAAAGTAATCATATAATCGAAGTGATGAAAACATATTCCTTTTTTATCTACTTAATAATTCCTGTTCTAAATTTCTAACCAATATTTCTTTCTATTTAATAAAGTATTCAATAACTTAACATTATCAATTAAAATCATTATGTTCGACATATCATTTATAAACACTATTAAACATTCCTTATGACTAAAAGAATAATTAATAGAAATTGCAAATCTGATGTTACATGAATATTTTCTCTTACATATAAATGTGAGTTTCTCTACATATACCGCATGTTGCATTGATTTGCCTAATTGTTAAAATCTTATTTTTCATAACATTTTACATCGAATATAGGACCTCGACAAGCACGATAATAAGACTTGTTTGTTCTACGAATGCATAATTGCCATTGTCGCTTTCGCACGTTAATTGTTCGAGAATAAAATAAAGTTCAAAATACGCTGAAAGATTCAATAGAATATTTGATAAATATCTCGTTTCTACGATATATTCGTGCACGCAGATAAATTTAAATCGTATTGTACTTTAGCATCATAACAAACCGATTAAACAACAAACATGCTTGAAAGCTTCACGGAGTAGAAAGTTTTACGTCTGACATTTTCTTATAAATCGTTATAGATCATCCCGAGATTGTTACGCTCTAAATTAACTGGATACGTGACAATCGAATGGAAAAAATTATACACGTATAAAAATATAATAATTACTTGAAACATTACTATTTTGTCTCGCTGAGATAAATACGGTTATCTTCTACCGCCCTCTGACAATGGAGGGGGTAGAACTATTTTTAAATTATACTTAGATATATCAAATTAGTTACTTTTACGCACGTTGAAATTTTTCGTAATAGATACGAGAAAGTTCTCTACTTATTTATAACGCATAACTGAAACACAGCGAATATGGAAATATCCAACGACGAGTACGAACGTATAAAAACCACGTGTACGAAAAAAAAATCCAAGAAATTCTTTATTATTATGAAAATACATCGTTTAACAATAAATAAATACATAAAATTATGCAAAAATAATAATATGTAAGTGTAAACAATTACATACATGTTAATAGTTAAATATAAATACATGTTGTAACACATCTGTTGTAAACATCTGAGAATTAATATTTCCACCGATGAAAGTTTCAATTTTCTGACTGTCTCTCAGGAAATTATTATTTTAACAAATCCTGAACGTGTTACTCGTTACGATGTCACGTTGTTTATTTTTAATTTATACATTTTAAAATTCATCAGCTGTCTCCGTTTCTTGGTTTTCCGACGCTCCTGGATTCTGACTTTGCAATCTGGACAAATTCTTTTCCTTTGGAATGCGATACTTTGCATCGTGCACCCGGTATTCCTCGAGCGTAGGAATATCACAGAAAAGACACCTCGTTTCTTCAAACTCTTGGTCCAAACACGGATGAAAAATTAAACCGCATATCGGGCATATTCTGTACTGAACGGTAGTTATTTGCAAGAGGGTGATAGCGCATCTAGGTAATACATGACCTTCCGCGCATTTGGTGACTTTCCAGGAAAGTTCGTTCATAACTTTGCCGCATAAATTGCAAACTTCGTTATTATCCAAATGATCGAATGCAGACGTTCTTTGAAGAACATCTTCAACACGCTTGGAGAACAGAGTTATTTTTTCTCCTCGTTTCTCCTCTCCAGCCATATAGATTTCTAAATACGTCCTCAACAAGCGCATAGAAAGTTTCTGTTGTTCCGATAAGAATGATTTGCCTTCAAGATGCATGAGGTAATTGCACGCAGTATGGATAAAAATCAAGGGTTGAGCTTCCGATATTTCTCCAGTGATATTACCTATTCCATGAATTTTCCTCTTTTCACAAATTTTCATTATTACAGATGACCACATTGCTACTCGTAATTCGTGCAAAGACAACGATTCTAAGTTGGATGGAATTTTTGGCAAAACAGTCGACGGATTTGACGCTTTTACTGCTTTCATTCTAATGGCTTCTAAACAATCCCAGAATTGCTCCAGCCTCTCCTGTTTTCTTTCATTTAAAACAATCGATGGATCCCAGTTTCTGTTTTTTAAACAAAACATATGTATTCTCGTTGGTTCTTTCTGTACTAAATGATCGTATATAGTATCCGGGCTAGTTACTTTTACGAAAATTACACAACTTGGAGAATGTGCGAGACCTAGGTACCGGACATGATTTTGCGATAACTTGTTATTTACTTTCGTTTTTAAAAATTGACCTTCTTCCGTGTTAACTGGGAACATTAAGCCATTTTCTGTAGTGACTAACGCATAATTTTCACTTATACAAATTATTCCTAAAAACGATTAATGTATTTATATTAGTGTTGTACATATGTTATATTTATGTATCAGTATTCCTGCAAATTGTATGATAATGTTTATTTACCCGAAATCGTGAAACCTTCTAACTGCAAATGTTCCATAAACTTTAATGTACCATTTTTCGCAATGCATAACAGAAACAAAAAGTTGCCTTTTGCAACCAAAATCTTTATGTCCAAATCATTCTGAGGGAATATTCTTAAAGCGTTAATAGAAACACGATCTTTATAATCATAGTACTTCTCAATGAATTTTAGTTCCAAATTTCCATCATGATCTTCAACATTAAGGCAATAAATACGTCCATCGATATATCCAATAATAATTAAATGCTTTTTTTCATCAATTGTAACCCAGTTTAAAGCATTTATTTTTATATATTCATTTAATCTTATTGTTCCTACAATCTTAAGATTTGGCATTTCATTATAATTGAATATCTTTGGAACTTTATAAATAATTACATCTCCGTTAAAATATGTAACAGTGAAATATGAGAAGTTTACGAAAAATTTGCTCCAAGTAAAACAAGAAGCTTCTAACGCTTTCAAGCAATTCTTAAATGTTTCAAAAGTTGAATTACTTTTAGCCTCCTTTAGTTTTGCATTAATTTCTTGTTCCATAAAGTTATAGCGAATAGGAGACAAATCGTACGCAGAATACCAATCTTTAGAAATTTTGTATGCAATCGTAATAGCACCTGCTGAAGTTAAAATTGCAATGAGACACTTACTGGGATGTATTAAATTTTGCGGTGACCATGCTAAGTTAATTATTTTTGGTACTATTTCTTTTACGTTAGATAATTTTGGAGTTATGCTCTCTTCCATCATAAAGGAATAAAGCGCTTCACGTTGCATATCCCAAATTTTAGATTCTATTCTCTTAGATATACTGTCTGTTGGTAATGTTGTAGGTGCATAAATAAAAGTTCTAATAAACTTTATAGTTGAACAAGGAGACATTGGAGAAGGTATTAACTCCTATATAAGATAACATTATTAAGTACGCTGTATTAATTCTAGATGTAATATTAACATTGTTAAATTAAACTTACAAATATGTGAACTCCTCCCTCAGTAAGGATTGATATATGATTATCTGTAGACCATTGAACTGAAAATTTGGATAGAACTGGTGGAAAAATTGTAAGATTATAAATTTCTTCTGTCTCCATTCCTCGTCAAATATTTATGCACATAATATGAAGATTTTCAAAAAATTTTTCACCTGCAGAAATGTTATATTTAATATCTGGACTCCTTTCAGTGTTTGCACAATTATACGCATAAATTTAGTTTTCCTGTTTTTTTCCTTTTTTATTTTTTTACACATATGTACATGCACATATAACCTAATTACAAAGCGTGTGTAAAGTACATAAATGATATCAATTCAATATTTAACGCTTAAATTTTAATTAAATTTGCAGGTATTCATCCTTTATTTTTACATACAAGTACAGTAAATAATTTATGCGTATTTACCTTCTAAAAAATTAAATCTTTATAAATCTTACAAAAACTAACCTACTGATTGTCATCATCCTTTCTTTTTGAATTGTACATCTTTAAAGAAAGACACATTTGTACGTGAAGACATATTTAATGATTGCCATTGGTCTCGCGCAATGTAGAGTTAAGTACACTAAATGAGATCAAATTTTTTCAATAAATTTTATAACGTTTCAGTCGTTCGAGCCAACGCGACTATTAGCAAATTTCCATCACGTACATAAGTACTTGCTTATTTAGTATTATTTCTTAACTTTAAAAAAAAAAAAAAAACGACCGTACAATAATTACAATCTGAAAATTAAGGTAAAAAGGAGACAAATAACATTTTAGTTTTATGTTTTAAATTTAAAAAAACAGAAAAAAGATTCTCTCATCAACGGGCACCGCAGTAGGAGCGCAGCTCCTCGGTCGTGCAAGATTTTAAACAACATTCTTCGTGAACTCCCCGCGTGTTCCTACGAAATTTTATCATTTCGACTGCATCTTTATAGGATTTCAGATAAGAATGCGGATCGTAACTGTAACCCATATAATTGTCCATTTCCATTTCTGAAAAAGAAAGGGGAAAAAAAAATTCCTATAGTTTTCCTTAACTCTAGTATTTTTTTCTCCTTTTAACTTCTAGTATTTTTCTTTTTTAACGAACGACTCGGACGCAGTGGCTTACCTACCTTGATTGCTTTTCTTAAATCGGGGATTGTAAACACTGCCGCACATTATCTCCAGGGTACTTGACAACATGCGGCCGCAATATTGGTGCATTTCTGACATAGATTGCTCCTTCTGGCCATACTGAAACATATCCGACTGTGCATCTCCCGCTATTGGCATTAGGATCACTGTCAGTAGTATTAAACTCATGAGCGTGTATAACCGATTCGTGTACATCTAGAAGCAACGAAAATATTGAAAAAAATTTTTTTACACTTAGCAAAATATCCAAGCTCGGTATTGCGCTAGTCTACTCTCGTCAAGAAAAAAAAAATTATTAATCTTATCTATCGCATAACTGCGAATGTTTATGCAAAATTCTTCACTGATATAAACGCCTAAATGAAAGTATATCTCGCATGTTTTTTTATAATTTTATATCTACTCGGGCTCTTTGTAAATTCATAAACATCAGCAGGTTATTCGTCGTCGCAATGTTTAGCATGTAACAGTATAATACTATATATATAGTATATATACTATATATAACAGTATATACTACTATATATATATACTATATATAACAGTATATACTACTACTATATATATACTATATATAACAGTATATACTACTACTATATATATACTATATATAACAGTATATACTACTATATATATATATATACCATATATAACAGCATATACTACTATATGTATACTATATATAACAGTATATACTACTATATATACTATATATAACAGTATATATACTATATATATACCATATATAACAGTATATACTACTATATATATATATATACCATATATAACAGCATATACTACTATATATATACCATATATAACAGCATATACTACTATATATACTATATATAACAATATATATATATACTATATAACAGATATATATATATACTATATAACTATATATATATATATACTATATAACTATATATATATATATACTATATATACAGTATAGCATACTAGTACTATAGCATATGCAATACAATATTCAATTATCGATAAATTAAAAGAACCGCGGCATCTGTTGAGTAATGAAAAGAATACGTTCTGGTTATGCGCGAGGTGTAATCCTCGTGTGCAATAAACTCGAACTTAAGCCAAACTTAAACATTTGCAACTCGAAATTCAAGTATCGCGAGCGGTATCCTCTCGAGTGTGTCTATTTAAATTGCTTTTATTAACATTTATCAGGACTTATCAACAACGATGTTGCTGTTGCGTACCAGCCGTCGAGTAACGACCTATTTTTAGATATCATTCGTGCAAATGTGAATATCTTGCATTTGCAAATATCTTTCCGTGTCGGGGACCTCGGATGCCCGAATGATTTTCAAATTTCTGTTGCCATCGTTGCTCGTCCACGCGCGAAACGTTTGGAAAGGGATGAATTGTCAGGAAAAGAAAAAAAAAAAAAAAAAAAAAAAAAAAGGAAGAAACCCGCGCGAAAGAATTACGATTGCGTAAACGCAGCTTTATTGTTTTGGCTTTTCCCTTGTCATCGACCTTGAGTGTTCGTTCCTCGGCAAACGAACTGGAAAACAACAATTTTAAAGAGGAGCAAGCTATCGTTGAATTTCACAAAAGAAAAGAAAAAAGGAAAAAAAAGGAGAACGCAAACTGGCTGAATTTCTCGAACGAAACGAACGGAAGTTTGACGCCATTTACGCAGAATATACATTTCCAGGGACGAATCCGAAGATACTCATTGTTATGAGAGTTGACTCTTCTTTTCTTTTTTTTCCTCTCTCTCCCTGCTCCGATATAATAATTTCAAGTTGTACCGCAAGTGTGATTGTAAACAAACGCAGATAACACTGTCGCCTAAATACGCGCCATAAATAAATCAGTGGTGCGTCTAAATTTAAAGAAAGAAACGAAGAAGACACGTCCGACAAAGAACTGTTAGAACTACTAGAAGATTGCCAACAATCGTACGATAAATATTACGCAACTATAAAAATAGTTTTTTCACGGCGAAATACTCACACACACACACGCACACACGCACACACATATTTACGAGTTAGCGATACACCACGTATCGAATCGATCGACATCGAACGAATTGCCAACCACTGGCCTGAATCAAAGTTGGCTGAATCCAGTTTGAAATTTATTAGCCCCATGCTGTTACGTGCGTAAATTAGTTTGCGTTTGCCTTTATGGCAAAGGAGTTACCTTCCGATTTCTTTAACCCTCTATCGAGTATATTTCCTATACGGCGGGTGTTTTATTCATATTCTCTTTCACTTTTTCGAATGTTCCCTGCTCGTCGCGAATTTTCCGGGCGTTGAAGCGGCGAGATTCAGGTTTACTGGTTTCTAACGATCGCTTATTATCGATAACGAACGGCCAATTGTGTGTCGTTCGATCGATCGATCGATCGACCTGTCAACAGCCACCTCGAAAAAGATCGAATCTCTCTCTCTCTCGTCGTGATAGTTTGCTGCGTGAAATTAGGAGCGACAGGGAGGGGAGGGTAGAGGATCCTAATCCACTATCGATTCTTTCGCAATCAATTCTTTCTAATTTCAGGCTTCTCCTGTCTCCGTGGAAATGTTTCTACGACATATATACGAGCACAAATATCCTTCGAGCAGATATATCCACGGCACTTAAAACGAGCAAAAACCGCCAGCACGAAAGACCGACTCGCAACAACGCATCGTTCTTTTTTTCCGTTTGTTTGTCTTCATTTCATTTGGCTCGCCGAAACAATTGAACACCACGCCGGCCCATTTCCGTTCGACGATAATCTTGTCTCTTTTTCTTTCTTCTTTTTTTCCTTTTTTTTTTTTTTTGTGAATTCGAGTAGCAAGCAATCAACGTACAACTAACACCGGCGTGTTTCCACTTTTTCAGGGAACATCCTCGGAACTACACTGAACCGAAGCCGAAGACGTCTGTTGCGCGTGTTATCTTCTTTTCTTTCTCTTCGTTTTTAATTTAGAAAGGAGGAAGATTTAGAAAAGAGGAAGGAGCAAGGGAGGAGAGGAGAATGTAAAGAAGGAAAGGAGATGAGCCACACGTTCGACGTCTCCTGCTCGTGTATTGTAAAATTTGCAATCCTCGCGATATGCAATACAAGCCTCGATCTCTCTGCGAACCGTACGCGATCAGCCTGGCGTTTCCATTTTCTGTTTCTTTTTTTTTTTCTTTCTTTCTTTTTCTCGCTTACGCGGCGTCGTAGTCGTATTCCTGGCTAATTATCGTGTTTCTGTGTTATCTGTCGTTATTGCTTATTATTACCGTACCATTGAATAACGAAATAAATTTTGCACGCAAATTCTTTATCGTTTTAACGCCGAAACGTGAAACGTGTATTTTCAATTTCTGCATTAACGATCTCTGCGAAAAGAAAGGGCAAATAAAATAATTGATCGCGACTCCTTTGTTTTGGATTTTACAAGATTTTCAGTATATTATCCGTTGGATTATTATCTGTTAACGATGCGTGCATCAAAATTATGCACGTCTAACATTCATTTCACGTAATGCTCTTTCCAATGATGTTTAACATCATACTTCTGACTCAGAGAGAGAGTACCGAAAAGATCAAAGTGGTTGAAAAAGCGGATATTAACGTTTAGATTGAAAATTCGTTTTCCTTTTTAATAAACAAAAGATTCAAGCGTGACGCTAGAGAATCTAGTACAAGTACCTAGAAAATAGAAGAAGGGATTACTTGTGAATAGAGACAGAGACTCTATCCGCGTAGAATCGCAAAGACAAGACCAAGGGGTTGCACATTTTTTAAATATATTTTTACAAAACGTCCTATTCGTACAGCATATAAAACAATACTCTGTATTTATTTTATATTCACACATTAGCTCTATACGACTGTACCACCATTATTCTTTCGTTATATGTAGAATATAACTTTATACAGTATTCGGCGCAATTTTCAAATGTCAGTACTATGAAAGTGCGGTGCCCTTTTGACGTGCGGTTGCGGCATGCTTCTCGTTACCAGTTGAGAACGCCGGTGTAGCCCTATCGAACTTCTCCGAGCTGATTATTTTAGTCGCACGTTCTCGATCGATTGTCAATTCCGTTGCATCTGAGCTGACGCCTTTGCCAAAAGCGCTTCTAGGCGAGAACTGCTGCTGCTGCTGCTGCTGCTCGTTCGAACTCTTCGTCGACGACGACCTGTCGCGGCTGGCGTGCGTGTCCTTCGCTTCCGGTTTCATCTCGCTCAACGGAAGCCTCGCGGACTTCGACGAACTCTTTAGATGCGCAATGTGATTATTGATCGAGTTCGTGCTTTTCTTATGGCCTATGTGATTATGGTGATTGGAAAATACAGAATCCGTTTTGCCTAAGAACTGGCTACCGCTATTCTCCATATTGCCGAGACCACTCGCGCCGCTAGTGCTACCAACGCTGCTACTGCTGCTGGAAATATCGCCCATGAAGCTCCTCTCCTTGGCGCTGGCTTGCCAAAAGAGATCGTCGAACATCTCTGTGTCGCGTTGCTCCGGAGGTAGCCTGCTGATACGGGCCTTCACGATAGCCAAGTGCCTGTGCACGTAGTCCTGATGGGGCGCCAGAGCTGCCGCTCGTTCCAAACATTGAGCGGCTAAGCCTAACTTACCGCGCTCCACCATCACGACGCACAAGTTGTGCAGGCCTTGGATATTCGTTGGATCTAGCTGCAGTATTCTCCGATAACACTGCGAATCGTTTGAAAGGAATATATATATATATACTTGTCAATACGGGCACGGTACATTCACGATGTACGAAACGCGTGGCTACTGATTAATGAATTTGATCGACTTCTCTTCTTTACTTACATTTTCAGCAGCGTCCAAATCTTTTATGTTATTTATATAAATATCACCTAGGAGGATCAATCCTTTAACGTGGTCCGGGTGGAATCTGACTAATTGGTTTAAAAATGGAGCAGCCTCGAGGGGACGTTGCTCGTCCGCTAGCAACAGGGCCAAATTAAATAATGCAGAACGGAAATCCTCTTTGAGAGCAACGGCATTGCGAAACCATCGTTCCGCGCTACCGCTGTCGTGATCGTCCATAGCCAGCATTCCAAGATTGAAGTGAACCCGTTCGTTGTTAGAGTCCTAAAAGCAAGCGCCGATATGTTTACGATACGAAGTATTATCGATTGAAATATTATCTGCCCGTTCGATTGAGAACGAGACGTTCGAGACGGAGCGGAATTTCACGTGCCTTCCGTTTCGGCCAGCGGAGAGTACTCTTCGTTATTTGACTGCCAGATAACGCTATAGAAATTCTATTTCACTTTATTACCACGTTCACGCGCGAGATTGAATCTAGATCGATCGCCTATAAATGTATATGACAAATCAGCTGAATTTAGATCTCCGACGATTTATCGCGTTTCGATTCGTTGTGAGCTGACACGCGCAGATCGAGAACTCGATCCTGCATACAAACGTACGTAGTTTAACACGCTTAGACTATGGAGAGATTTCTTTATCATTTCTCCGATGAGTTGACTGAGACACGGTCAGTTTAGATAAAACCACGAAATAGTGGGAACGGCACTCTGTCTCGAACGTGTTAACGTAAGAAAAAAGAGAAATACTTTTCGCAAAAGTTTCAGCAGTCTTTCCCTGGCCACTTTCCGCAATTCGGCACGACCTAGCTCTTGAAGCAAAATTGCCGAATTGAGTAATGCTTGTTCGTGTTCTGGATCAAATTCCAGAGCCTTGTCAAGATACGCCAGAGCTTGCGATGCTTTTCCTTGTTCGAGAAACACGACTCCGAGCTTTAAAAATCCAAAAGTATATCACCATCGTTATAATACCTCATCGCTGCAAAGCATTGGTAACGCATATCCTATGATTTTAATCTCGATATTTACGTTGTAATAAATGTCTGGATTGTTACTGTCGTAGAAAAGTGCCCGTTCGTAAACTTCCTGCGCTTCTTTGGTACGGTTAAGTTTAATCAAAACATCGCCCCGATTAATATACGCTTGCGTGTAATCGGCGCGCATACTAATGGCTTGCCTATAAAGCAGATCAGCTTCTTCTAACCTAGTTGCGTTCTTTGCTATTAGGTTTGCTAAATTCACAAAAACGTTCAAATGATTCGGAGCTATTCGCGCTTGGTAAGATTCTCCCGGTTTCGCTTTCGGTAGTAAAGATTTCGCCTGAAAGAAAGAAAGGTTGTTAGACAAGTGATTTTTAAGTGCATCCACACCTCAACGATGCGCGTTCGTTTACCTTCAAATACGCGTCCTCGGCTTCTTTAAACATTTTCAAATGGTTGTAAGTCCTACCCACGTTGATGTGCGCGCCAATGTCGTCGCCTTGGACTTGCACAGCCATGTTAAAAAAATTTAACGCTTCCTTAAATTTCCCCTGACTTTCCAAAGCGTGTCCAACGTTGTTGAATAACTTGGCATTGCGGTCGTTCACTTTTAATCCCGACATGAATATGGAATATTCGTCCAGCCAATCGTAATTCCTGATGAAAGTCTTCGTTGTGTGCGCAGCCAAAAGAGTTATTAATAAAAATAGTGTTAATTTCTTAAATCTGTAAAGTGCAAAAAAGTGAGAATTAGAGATACCGAGTTTCGAAAGCATTTTGAATACCCAACGGGTATTTACTTTTTATCGCATAGAATGCTCCACCCATATCCGACAAGCATACAAAATCCCATAGATGGGGCGTACAATACTCTTTCGGCAATGACGAATCCAACTGGGAAGAAGAGATTTGAGGCAGGTAAAAATGGGAGTATCATCATAGCCAAGCTCTATATAAACATTCAATAATATCATTTTCTTTCGTTTTTTTTTTTCAGAAATAATACTTTTAGTTTACGTCAGTAGAACAATGATTATACCAACCATTATAAGAATAATGGAAGTTTGTCTATTAGGTGTTAAAATTGCTGTTATCAACAATCCTAATATGGTCGTATGAGTCGCTATAGTAGCCAGATTGCGAGGATCCGTAAAACTTTCTATCAATGGTATCGTTCCCATAGTCCAATCACAGCATAAATCGCTTGGAAGAAATAGCAGCCTCAGATTAACTGCTGCGAGGTAATTATAGGTAAGCTGCCTTATTGGCGTTGGGGCCACAGATGCAGGATTGTCAAATCTAAAATACCATTAGAACGTTAGAATACCATAGAATTATTTTCTGCTTGTCGTCGAAATCTGGCATATTATTCTATAGATGTACCTGGTAAATACAGGTAACTTTGAGCCCATTACATGTAGCCGAAGGATAAGTAAACTAAATGTGACGAGCGTAAGGACTGTCAGTCGTTTTGTACCTTCGCTGGACCAAGTGAGCGATATCTTTTTCCCACCAAAAGCTGCCTTTAACGTCAAGAAGATATCCATTGCTCTTACCTAGCCAGGTGGATAAAACATACAAGTTGAAGTAATTGTTTAATATCAACAACTACAATTTCACATGTGAATTCACCTTTTGCACAACAAAAATCTCATAGAATACACAAACTGCAGTGGCTGTTATTCCTTGTTCTTTGCACAACATGGCAGTGAAAACAAAAGACATAGACAATATCAAAGATTTCCATCCTAGAACAAAGATTTGATATAACTTAGTTAGTACTTACTTGAACGGATGGTAAATTATAGTAACAGACATTACGAGCGATAGGAAAAAGGTGGTAAACATTTTTTTACCTGTAGACCTTCTACTTCTGCAGCATTTAGTATACATGATTAAAGCCGCTAAGTAAAACAAAGAGGACAATGTTTCTGCTCTTCCGACCACTCCTGTAACCTTAATACACGATTATCCACTGACAATGCATCTAAACACGAACTAGGAACTACGACGCGATCGATCGCTCGACGTCGACCCTTTGAATCTGGACACACAGTATCGATACATTGTCGCCGAAGGGAAGAACAAGGACTAGAAATAATTCATCAAATAATATTCTCATGTAATCTCAAGGTAACGTCGATCGATTCGATCGATATGGAAAAGCAGAGTCTAAACAACTTACTGCCTCTGTATGTATAGGGTGAACCGCAAACAGAAGCGAAGATACAAAAGTTGCAGAATCAGATAGAAACATCAAGCAGGTCCTGCAACGGTGATGAAGACATATATTTATATTAATATCTCATTGCTTTATAAAGTGCACAAAAATTTCAATGATATACATACATACATATACATACATATACATACATACATATACATACATACATATACATACATATACATACATACATATACATACATATATATATATATACATATACATACATACATATACATACATATATATATATATACATATACATACATATATATATACATATACAGACATACATATACATATATATATATATACATATACATACATACATATACATACATATATATATATACATATACATACATATATATATATACATATACAGACATACATATACATACATATATATATACATATACAGACATACATATACATACATATATATATATACATATACATACATACATATACATACATATATATATACATATACATATATATATACATATACATATACATATATATATATTTAATTGAAAATTAAATACCAAAGAAATGTAACATGTGACATTAATAATTTAGAATTGTTTGTATATATATATATAAACAATTCTAAATTATCAATGTCACACGTTACATTTCTTTGGCATTTAATTTTCAATTCGTTAAATGGCACGTACTGGTTAAATCAATCATAGCGTTTAATTAAGGAACGAATGCTCGTCTAAAAAGGCACACCTGAAATATAATAAGCATACTCCAACATGTAGAATAACATTAAGCAAGTGATATCCCATAGGATCCAACTGGTGAATCAGGTAATTCCATCGAAATGTGAGAACGCACAAAGGCCTGTACGATTTGTGCGACTGCTCCTATTTGGAAAAAAAAAAAAAGAAAAGAAATGCAATTCTCTTTTCAATGATTTTGTTCGTACAAGTTAATCTTACACAACTACGTAAATGTGCAACAGGGTATTTCAATCGTTGATTGATTTCACAGGATCGTACAGTGAAGTGAAAAAAAAAAAAAAGAAAAAGAACTTATCTTCCGCGTTTGTGAAATAAGAATTTAAAAGAAGGAAAAAGAAGGGAAAACGTCGTTTCTTCGTTGAGACAATTACGACAAACAACAAAGGAAGAAAGTCATCTACGATGAGCGAGTGAAATCAATCGAAGGAGAAAAAGAGAGGACATATCTGTCCATATATGTAAGAAACAGAAAGAATTCAGAGTCAGAAGCTAAAAATTGATTCGAATCGAACGGAATCGAAAGGGAAGGAAAAGGAGGCGAAGAGTTGAACGGATCAATACGCAAGAAGGTACGTACAAGAGCCGAACGGGACGGGGACGGGGGGGGAGGGGAGGGGGGATTGAAAGCACCTCTCTGATATTCACCCACCTTGTGCATAGGAGTGCCCCAGAAATCATTGTAAAAAACGTTTTTCAACGGTGTGTGAGGCCTCAAGTCGCGATTATCTTTTATCGCTGAAATGTCATCGAAAACGAAGCCGCAATTAAGGCTGTTCAGATAGACGGCGAACGCGCTTATGGCGACAATCGCCGCGAGTGCTCCCCGCGCAGGCACTCCCATCACAAATAAGACATTGATCGGCCGTATTTTTTCCCCTCGCGATCCCCGACGACTTGGAAAAGCCTAAAAAAAATCCAGAGCCTTCGTTCTTCGATCTTTCCGACGGCTCGTTGGGTTTGCCTCCCTCTGGGCTACACCTTTCGCCCCAAGTTTCTCTGAACTATTTACGCTATCTATCTAAGACTAGCTACGCTGTCTGTCGAGCCGAGAGGTTTAACCCCGCGATGTCCAGAGGAGACGCAGGAGAATTCTCGTCTCTAGGCACGTGAACGTCGATACATTCCTCTTCGGACACATTATGGACGCTTTACGTATCCAGTGTGGCGAGATACGAGCGGGCTTTCTCACAAACCGGTCCTCCAAGTTCGATGAGAGGCATGTCAATGGCAAGCGAGCCTCGAACGTTCCCGAAGCGAAGGAAAGGTTAACACCGTGGCGGACAGGATCCCGTCGGTATCGGGATCGTGGATTACAGATGCGCGCGTTAAAATTCAACTGTCAAACGAGAGATGTGTATACGCTTTGTACAGCTACGATGCACGCTACGTCGCGAAACGAGTGTACAACGCAAGTACGATGTCACGACGGCGGCGACGCGGATTTACTTTAGGAGGAGCGCGCATGCGCAGTACACGACGAAGCGCGAACTCACCACCGTGCACGACTTTGCCGGTGTGCGATTCGAAATATTCTCACTCGATTCTCGAATATCCTTTCCTCTCCTTGTTCATGGTGATTCTACCGTTTTTACTCTCTCTTTTACGGCGAACAACCGGCTTTCCACAAGTCCACAGGTTCTCTCAACTAGCATTCTTCGTTGAATTCTCGTCAGAGAAAATCGTACGTTTGGTTAACCTAACTTACGTGCCGGCACACGATTCAGATCACCGTGCTATATATAATCGTCGAACAACTGGAGGACTTCGGCGAAGTACGGTATTTATGAAAATATCTACTTTACAACGTTTGGTTGTAAAAAAATAACACGTAAGACCTAGATGGAAGTAAAAGCACCAGTGATAAGAATAACGGGGAGATTCTCGTTAGTTTCGCTTCATAATTGCAGGACAAATTTAAGAGAGAGTTTCACAACGGAAATTCATCCGGAGGAAATGAAACGTTGATTCTTGCTAGGTGAATTTACTTTATCTATGTTGCACGAGTAATTGTGTCGTTTGTTTGTTCTACTTTTGTTTACTTTACAGAAGCGAGCAGAGCTGTTAGATCGTGCAACGATCTGTTGTTGTAACGGAACAGATAGAAATAGAGAGAAAGAAAAAAAAAAAGAAGGAGCAGGTAATGCGAGCTGTTTGAAACAAAGCGATCGCGCACAGTTGAAATCGACCAATCGTAGCGTCGCGTCGCGTCAAAATCGCGGCGATAGGGGGGAACGCATCGCGAACGACTCGAGGAGGACGACAGTCGAGAGAGGCATGCCTTAAGCTTCGTTTGTCGTGACGTTTCAGCTGCGTTTGAAAAAAACTGTTTCCTCGCAAGGTGCCGGGATCAAATTCAAATATCGTCGGACGATCGATGAAGTGATCGTTGCCGGTAGGATCAACGCGATCAGCTTGACATTGGCCGGCCAGTCGGCGACTTTTCAACACGGTGAAATAGCAACGTTCCCGCAAAATTCGTGTAGCGTCCCTCTGCCTGGCAAGAGTGAGTATTTCAAATCTCTCTGGTTCCTCTGTTGCCTGCGACGTTGCAGAAATGCAATTCACACGATTCGTACAGTGAGAGATACGTCGAACTGAGTCGTGCATAGAGTCAATTAAATTCTCTTCGATAAGAAAAGAAAAGAAAAGAAAAGAAAAGAAGAGACTGAAGTTATTCTTGCACAGTAGTAGTTACGAATCAGAGGTGACCGTCGCGTTTACGTTCGCGTGGCAGTAAATAAGTAAACGAGGGAAAACGTTCAGTAAGAATATAATTGAAGCATCTTCGTGGAAGTTTTTAGACACATTTCTGCAGGAATGATTTATTCCTGTTAAAACGGAGAGCAGCGTGATATTATTACAAGGGAGATGAAGCTAACCGGAATCGTATCCACGAAAGAGAAAGTTCAACGTATTTGTTTCGGAACTGCGCGACAGTGGCGATGCATGAAACATAATATAAAGGGGCAGTAGCTAGGGGAGAAGAGGCACAAAGAAAGAAAATAATCGCTTTGCGTTTCGACTGGCAAAATTTATTCGATCGAACTTATGCCTTCGCCTGCTGCATTTACATTTCTTTTTTTTTCTTTTTTTTTTTTTTTTTTTGGGCGATAAAATCAATTGTACACGTTTTTGTAGCAAGACTAATAATCGTTATATTATTATCTAAAAACTAACAAGATTTATTGTTATTTACTTATTTATTATCGTTACTACAGCGAGTCTCTTAATTGTTATTTAAAAATGACAAGCAATAAGCGATAATAATTATTATCTATCTATCACTTGATTGACTTTATAATAACAACTACGATTCACGCTATTGTTACTTTTTATGTTTCGCATTTTCATTTTTTAGTAGCCTCTCTCAAATTTCAGTTTCTCAGATCTGACAGATTTTCCAGTTGATCGGACACCAACTGCTTTGGTCGGTGGAATTGCCAAATTATCGAAAACGCTACTGTCATTCCCATGTTTTTGGTTGCAAATTTCTGCAAATCTCAAATTTCGTTTTCACGCGTGCGCGCGTCGCAACATTGGAATGTTGATAATTATTAAAGAAAAAATTGTGGAACGCCAATTCGAAACGAACGCGTGTAACGTAGGTATATATATATATATATATATATATATATATATATATAAAAAGTTCTCGCTATCGGGGAAAAGTAGAAGGCTAGGTAACTATGTATTGCTAGACTCGTCGAGGCAATAGGCTCGGAAGAGAGCAATGCCATCCGATCGATCGGTTTACGTCTGGGCGTCCCGACGCCAGCTGCAACGCTTACACGTATACAGAGTGTTCAATTCAACACGGCGCACGATTTCTCAGCCAATTTCGCCGTCAATATTACAATATTACGAAATTGTTTGATTTCGTTTAATTAATTAATATTTTACGATATTACAAAAACAATGTTACGAACGTGGTCGATCGAAATTGATCTCGATCGGCAATTTCCTGACGGATTTCGGTGGACGAATTCGTCGTAACGTAATAATTGTAACAATTGCACTTTTAACCCTTTGCGATCGTGTGTCTACTCTCAGCCACCACAAAAGAATATTGTACGCCATATTGATCTTACATTATATCATATCAAGTCGACAAGCCTCGGAGATATACGTGGAATACGACAATAATATTTTACAAATTGTGTGTTAACGCTTTACCGACCGGTAGCCTATTACTCGGCTAACATATTTTAATACTTTACCGACAAGTAGCCTATTAATCGGCTAACATATTTTAACACTTTACCGACAAGTAGCCTATTAATCGACTAACTAACATATTTCAACACTTTACCGACCGGTAGCCTATTAATCGGCTAGCGTATTTTAACATTTTACCGACAAGTAGCCTATTAATCGGCTAATATATTTCAACACTTTACCGACCGGTAGCCTATTATTCGGCTAACATATTTTAACATTTTACCGACCGGTAGCCTACCAATCGGCTAGCATATTTTAACACTTTACCGACCGGTAGCCTATTAATCGGCTAATTAACATATTTTAATACTTTACCGACCGGTAACCTATTAATCGGCTAACTATTCACCGATAATACACGGTCGGTAAAATGTTAAGTGTAACTAGGCAATTTCGCTTCGTGAAATATTTTAAATATTCGTTGTGGCCATTTATGCCACACTGCGGAATGTAAAGTTGCGAAAAAATGCACAATAATTATTATGCACTAATCCAATGCATGTTGCAGTACCGTGAAGATGTAAAGAGTAAAGATTGTTCTGTATGTTCAAACAGAAAAATCAAGGGCGGAAGACGCCAAACTTAGTTATTCATACCGCTTTGAAAAATACACGACACGATGTAGAACCATAAAATATAATTTTTACGTATAATTAGATCGTATTATTGCGTCACGTATATCTAAAGGTTTAAAGGAAATCAATAAATTTCGTTTCTCCTTCGTAATATTGCAACATTATGTATCGCTATGTTCGTTCAACGAAAATTAATTCCGACCGGCATGACGCCTACATAAGTATATAAACTTAATATACGACCGCAAAGGGTTAAACAGGAAGTAAACGAATAGATCGCGCGATCGAAATAAGTATCAACTCGATTTCGAAAATCCAATTTCCATTCGATCGATTTACAGATCGTTTGAAATTATCGCGTGATAAATCGCTGGCTCGAAATCATTTCGATTCGAATTTTTTGGCAGTCAATCGTATCGCAATTGCATTCTAATCATCCGAAGAAGAATTATTAGAGAGAGTAAACAAATTTCAGAGAAGACAGAAGAAACGCAGTTTCAATTGGAATGAACACCCTGTATGCCAGGGGGCACGAATACGCGTGTTTTTCCCTTTGATTGCATAAACTGCCACATGGGAATCATGTTTCTTTCTTTTCTTTTTTTTCTTTTTCTTTCTCTCTCTGTCTCTAATCGTGATATTTCTCAAATGCTGCGTGTGTGTGTTTGTTTCTTTTTTTTTTTTTTTCTTTATTCTTTCAAATCGTTTTATTAAGGATTGAGTCATGAGCCAGGAGGATCAAGAAAAGAGTATGGATAAGAAAGAGATCGCGGAGGAGGAGGAGAGAGAGAAAATGTTGAACGCTGAGAACACAAAACACACGGTGGCATCGACCGCACCAGACGCAGAGCCCGAAGACCAGAAACCTAAAAAGAAAATTCCAATTGGCGGTATTAAGATGCCCGGCTTCTGTCGTACAAAGAGCAAAGAACTTTGCAAAGTAATGAACAAGTGAATTCTTTCCCTTTTTTAATTTCACTTCTTTGAAAATGCTGCTTCTCGTGTTTGTCCCATTTCTTTTTTTTTTTTTTTCTTTTTTAATAGTACAATTATTTGTTGTATCTTGTTATTACATTACAAAATAGCGCAGAAATTTGTTTTCTTAAACAGCTTCCTCTACACGTACACACACACACACACACACACACACACATATATATATAGAATTTTATTAGAACCAGCATGCTGTGAGCCTTATCATCCTATTCCTTATTCCATACAACTATTGTTGTATCTCCTCAGAGAAATGTAAAATTGTTAGCCAGACTGCTGGCGAATTTTGTGAAAATTTTTAGATTACAAAAAAAATCGTCTAACGATAAATACAGATTTGTTTCATCCTCTTAATTTGGATGTATCTTTGTATATCCTTGCGTTTGTTTCTGTTAATGATAATTCTACGCCATTTTAGATCTGCTGCACAAATGCATACATAGTCTGACCGATGACATTTTTATATTTCTCCGCATACTGCAAAAAACGAAAATTTCTCTTTCATTCGTCGAATTCGTCAGTTATCAATATATTTCGTTTCAGTGATCAGAAAATCGTTGCAAAAAAATTCTTGTGAATTCCGCGTGAATAATGGCACTTTGCACCGATGTCGGCGTAGTTTCATGTATTCTATATTAACACTAGCCTATTAATCGGCTACTATTTACCGCTATCGGTCGGTAAAGTATTGATATCGTGTAATAATATATTTATATATTTCAACACTTTACCGACCGGTAATATCGTATATTAATATATACAAATATATTATTATACGATATTAACACTTTACCGACCGGTAGCCTATTAATCGTGTATTACTTACCGCTATTGGTCGGTAAAGTGTTAAATAACGAGCACGCGAAAATGTTCACCGGCGGCCATTTGAATGATAAATCCCCCGGCGAGGGATACACGCGTATCACTTGGCTGTACGTAACAATTGCACTGAAAGTTTTCCATTTAAACGAATTATAATTAAGCGAGTGACAACGCTGTTAACACTAGAACTACCACACCAGTCAAAACTGACGACTGGTTTTATACAATTTTATTTCAAAATTTCTATTTCGCGTTACAAATCCTCCCCCCGCAACGATGCAATGACCTCTACAGTGACAACTAAAGAAACAATACAACGAATTTTATTTTATCTTTATTTATTGGAAATCAAAATAATTTCGATGGAAATAACTTTCGCCTTAACTGTGTCGGTAGTTCTGGTGTTAATATAACTTTTTTCTTTTTTCTCTCTCTTTGCTCGATTAACATCGGTTTACGACGAAACGACGTCATTGAAAAAGAGAGGCACAAGTTTCCTGGTGCACCATGGCATGTTTCACGAGGGGTGGTCACAGCCCCGTAACGATTTCTTTCTCCAACATTAAACCAATGGATGACGTCAGACGCACAGCACACCTGGCATTATTGATCATACCTTTTAAATAACAAATGATCGCCGCAATAAATGGCAACACGATGACGATCATTGAATTAAATGAATATCGACGGAGGAGCATGTGCACACAAACAGAGAGAGAGAGAGAGAGAGAGAGACAAACGTACTCCAAATGATTTGTCTATTATTAGGAAGACGATGGTAAACCCGCCGAAGCTGGAGGAGACCACGCTGATACCACGACGGAGAAACCTGTTAAAGAAAGTGACGAATGCGCCTCGTCGGAGAAAACAGGCACGCCGAATAAAGACGCGAAGGAGAAAGAAGGCCGCAAGGGGATCCTCGGCGCCATAAAGTTGCCCTTAGTTTCCGTTTTCTCTAGAAAGAAGAACAAGGTAGTTGAAATTTTCACTGATATATTTCGTTATTTCGTTATTTAACACTTTACCGACCAACAGCGGTAAGTAATACACGATTAATAGGCTACCGGTCGGTAAAGTGTTAATATCGTATAATAATATATTTTTTTCATCGTAACGAGATGATCTGTCTTTGGAACGCATTGAAGCAACAAACCCTCCGGGTAAAAAGTACGATAAGAATGAAATTTACAGCGATGAAAACCCCTGTAGAGTTTCTTGAGTCAACGTAAGTGTAACTCGCTACATGCTTCGAACGCTTTGTTTTCTTTTCAGTCGATAATACTTATCGACGTACACGCGAATATTGTAGCGATCAATCCTTGACGAATGCGTTTTTACGCAAAAGCGTAACGTTGCGTAAATGATTCTAGGAAGGCGAGGTGGAATTAAGAACAACCGGGGCTGCTGGATTGGCGAGTGTCGAAACGCTCGACGATGTTGAGAAGAACCCAATCGGCAACGAAGACGGTATGGAGACGGTGCGACTTGACGGCGATGCTGCAGACGGTATCGAGTCGCCTAAGCAGCATTTCCTTGTCGCTTGTATATCCGCATCCAGGCGATATTTATTCGCTCTAGGTACTACAAAGCTGACTCGTTCGCTTTAGAAAACGCTAATAGAAATGAAAAGAAAGTGATAATTTTAATATATTTTTATCATCTGCTTTATTATTGCTTTGTCCAGGTTACGAAGGTGGCGGATAACATAATAATAACACTTACATCTATAAAATACAAATTCTCACATGCCAATTGAAACTAGTGCATTGACGCCAGAACTACCGACACAGTGTTAAGACGAAGTTAAATTTCTACCAGAATTATCTTGATTTCTAACAAATAAAGATAAAATAGAATTCGTTAGTTATCTATAAAATGTAAAAGTCACGTTGCATCGTTGCAATGCGTTGGCAGAAAAATGTGAAAAACACGAGATAGAAATTTTAAAATAAAATTGTATAAAACCAGTCGTTTTGACTTGGTGTGGTAGTTCTAGTGTTAACCATTTGCGGACGAGAGGTATTGTTGCGCGCAGTAGAGAAATTATACACGTCGAACGTTTGCGTTATAAAAGCTAGATCTTCATTTAAATACAACAGAAATTATAAAGACTAAATCTTTATTTAAGTAACGACGAAAATTTTTTGACAGAATCCAACAAAAACGCATTTGGTTATGGTATATTTATGTATGACTCGTTTTGTATTTGTGCATGGTGTAGTATCGTTCGAAACAGTCCTTTGATTTGCCGATTGGAACATGTCACACAGTTCTTAATTCTGTATCATCCAGCCGAATAATATGTAAATAAGGTTCAGCCTGTCCTGCTGTTCCAAAGGATCAAGGATTTTTGGAACCTGTGAAGGATTCATGAAAATCTCCAGCTAATTGATCCACCAAGCGACGTACAAATTGCAAATCCGTTAACTTTTTTTTTTTTTTTTTTTTTTTTTTTGGTATTATGTTCCTTCTGATTTTCTTTTATATGATAGATGAGAATTTATGTTTGAGATTTTGATCGTTTTGTCAAATACTTTCCCTTATATCTTATCTATTTGCATAACGATTAGTCTCGTCAACTATCTTCTTGGTCAGTTCATCGGTGAAGAATGAATTGAAATAATCTATAGGTTCTGTATAATTTGGATTTGAGAAGCTGAGAACCAGGGTTTCGTGATATCATCCCGATCTGAATTGTATTCTTTCTGGAATGACATCCTGATTTGTCACCATTTCCTTCATTCATGTCGCGGCTTGTATTCTTTTTCATCAGCATTCATCTCATCATCACTGCTACTATCGCTGGAAATATTGAAACGGCTGAACGAATTCCTTGATGAACAGATTTCACTTTCACTGTCTGAGACAATGTCGTGGTCTTCCATCTTGTCAGATTCAAGATAATATTCGTCGTCACTACTATCGCTATCGAACGTATCCTCACTGGATCTTTTAGACGTCGCGTATAAGATGTTATAATATAAAATATATATAAAAAAAAAACCTCTTGCTGCTTCGTCTGGTAGTGACACTGAGATACTGATTCGAGAGACTGAAATTCATTCTGAAACGGCCATCGTCCCACATTATCGTGAGTTTACATCATACATAAAACACTTGTTTCAACTTTGGTGTCACACGAAGAACTGAAGAATCAGTAGAGTGGAGGCAAGCTGATTCTGAAACATCATCTGATGTTTCATGAAACCTAGGAGTTGATGCATGCATCATTGGGGGTCTTTAAGGCCCCCATAAACGTTGAAACATGCTGCGATGCATGCATCAATTCATGGTGCATGAAACTAGGTTTCATGAAACATCAGACGATGTTTCAGAATCAGCTTGCCTCCACTCTACCAATTCTTCAGTTCTTCGTGTGACGCCAAAGTTGAAACAAGTGTTTTAAAATGTCGGATCAACGTCTTTCAGCTCCAATATTAGCGATAGTAATGTTAGGTTTATCATCACTTTCTTTGTCCAACTAGTGCTAGAAGTCTATTCCCTGCATCAGTGATTCCTTGCTTCTCAGTGGTGCTTGTATAAGTGATGCATGCATCAATGGGGGTCTTTAAGGCCCCCATAGACGTTGAAACATGCTGCGGTGTATGCATCAATTCCTAGGTTTCATGAAACATCAGACGGTGTTTCAGAATCAGCTTGCCTCTCTACTCTACCGATTCTTTAGTTCTTCGTGTGACGTCAAAGTTGAAACAAGTGTTTTAAAATGTCGGATCAACGTCTTTCAGCTCCAATATTAGCGATAGTAATGTTAGGTTTATCATCACTTTCTTTGTCCAACTAGTGCTAGAAGTCTATTCCTTGCATCAGTGATTCCTTGCACCTCAGTGGTGCTTGTATCAGTGATGCATGCATCAATGGGGGTCTTTAAGGCCCCCTTAAGACTTCATTGCTAAGAGTGTCTAACGTCTTTCAAATCTTTCAAAGGATTGTTTGATTAGTCTGCTATAACCATGCGTATCTTATTTAGAAAAATATCATTGGGCGGCTGTATGCCGACGCTCGACCGCAAACGGTAACTTTTTAAGTTTCACACGTTGAACAATTTACATTACGAAAAAGTGAACACGGAAAATTGAAACACGATGTATGCTTGTGTGTTAACAACAGTGACAATACTATGTATCTTGGTGTCAGTCGTGATCATCATCTCCATCATTTGCATCAGCCCGAGGAAGAATGTCTCGCAGCTGGTGAAGGATGGCAGCTTCGTCAAGGCGGTAACATCCTGCGGGCCGGTGCAAGGCGTGTCGGAAGATGGCGCGTTCGCGTTCCGCGGCATCCCGTATGCAGTGCCGCCGATAGAAAATCGTCGCTGGCAGGCTGCGGAACCGCTTAGGAAGATCGAGTACTGTTGGACGAACACGTATCAGGCTCACAACTCGTCGAAAGTCTGTTGGCAACGTGAAACCTCCGGCAAGATCATCGGTAGCGAAGACTGCTTGTATCTAGACGTTTTCACACCTGAGGTCAGATATGATTCGCCTTTGCCGGTAGTCGTGATGATCGGCGCTGAAACACTTAATGGCGGCTCACCGGGTGTGATGCAGCCTTCAGCGAAGCTCGCACGTGTCCGTGACATGGTATTCGTTAGGCCCAACTTTCGGTTAGTATTCACAGAGTTTTCATAGTTTCACCAATGACCACGTTGTGCGTTTCATCCGCGTGAAAGAGGCTCTACGACGATATGATGATAAATTACATCGTCATTTTCATTGCAGGCTAGGAATTTTCGGTTTCTTGGCTGCGGAGCCGCTGTCGAGAGCGGCGCATCCGCTCACGTCTGGAAATTACGGGCTGTCGGACATTATAGCGGCACTTCAGTGGATTCATCTGAACATCGAGAACTTCGGCGGGAATAAATCGGCCGTAACGCTGTGGGGCCATCGGGCAGGAGGGACACTCGTCACAACGTTGGTCGGCATCCGGCGAACGAAAGACCTGTTCCAAAGGGTATGGATCTCCAGCGGTAGCGCGATATTCCCCGGAAGAGAGCTGGAAGTCTCCGAGACGCTCAGCGAGCTGTTCCTGAATTCCACGCGATGCAACGACGCCGCTTGTTTGCGAAGCAAGAGCGCCGAGGAGGTCATGGACTCGGTGCCTGAGACCTGGCACTTGGGCAATGTCGGCCTGCCCGAAACCAGGGAAGCAACGACCAGAGATAGAAGGCACGAGTGGCTGGTGCTCGATCGTGCCATCCTTCAGGAGCCTGTGGGCCAAATTTGGGCGAGGGATGAGTTTCAGGTGAAGATCGTGATGGGCACGACCGCCCATGCTGGAGCCCCTGTCAAGTATCTCACTTCTAACGCTACATTCAACTCCACGCAAGTGGAGAAAATCGCGAAGGAGTCCTTGTTAGGTACATCGGGTTTAGCAGACGAAGCTCTCAAGTGAGAAAATTTTTTTGCTTTTGCATTTCATCGTTGCAACCGGAAGATTGCAATTGCTCTGGAAATCGTGTAAGATTACATTCGTAATTTCTTTCAGACGTTACAACACAACGTTGAAAGGCTTGCTCAGCATGATCTCCGACATTCGTGTGATATGTCCATTATTGACAGTGGCCAGAATGAAGACCAATATACCATTTTACGTAGCGACGCAACCACGTGGCCAGTTCGCGGACCCCGATTCCGATGCCGCAGCCATACTTGGATCGTATGCAGCTCGTACGCCTGCCGAGAAGAGACACGTGTCTGCAATGCAGCAACTGTTCAATCACTATGTCTGGCACGGCGAGGTAGCTCAGGCAGATCCCCACGGTGTGAAACGAGTGTTGATCGTTGGTCAAGACACGCTTCCTGACCGTGATTATCCAAACTGCGACTTTTGGATAAGAGAAGATATAGTCCCGTCTTACGGTCGAGTCGATTGAATCTTTCTTCGGCTTTCTACTTTCTTTCTACTTTTTTCCCTTTTTTTTTCTTTTTCTTTTTTTTTTTTTTTGTTTTTCCTATCTGTTTTTGATAGCCATTCGAGATCTCCATCATACTCGGGTTGTATTGTGTCGTACTTCGAAATGATTCTGCTTTGCGAGCGTTCGATTTTGAAAGCAGAAACAACGAAACTTTCTTTAGGTTGATACTTTTTTTTTTTTTCTCTTTCATCGATCTATTTTTCGTAGCCTAATTTCTTCACGATAGGAAGCGTTGCCGCGTATCTTTCGAGGAATTAAAAACGAAAGATTATCGTCGTCGAGATGATTTCGTTGCAATTTACTGGTTTATATAATAATGTTCAAAATACTCATCGCCCAATGCATACCCATATCATAATTTTATAACGTAACTGATAGGAACGCGAACGAAATGCACGTTGCTTATTTTTTATCAGATTGTAGGAGAAAGGGAACGAAGAACGAATCGTTATCCAGAAGTCTATATTCAAGTCAGAAAGATATTGAATTCACAATTATTCTTCTACGGTCTTCTACCTTTTTTTCTTTTCTATCGCGAATAGCTTCGAGAACTTATGAACGTTGTACTTAACCACAGATACACGATATACGAGGGTAAAACGATATTTATATTTATTACCATGATTTCACAATTTTACAATCAAAATTGTTGATATCGTTCTTCTTTTGAGAATCGTTTCCTTCTCTTTACAGAATGCGAAAATCTCCATCACGTTTGAGCTTTTTCCTAGAGATTTTCTTTTTTTTAAGCATTTTATTGCAACGCACCTCGCTTATATTGGTTTATAATCAAAATTGTTGATATCGTTCTTCTTTTGAGAATCGTTTCCTTCTCTTTACAGAATGCGAAAATCTCCATCACGTTTGAGCTTTTTCCTAGAGATTTTCTTTTTTTTTAAGCATTTTATTGCAACGCACCTCGCTTATATTGGTCTATATTGTTTTACACACACGTGTAGAAGTGTATCGTCTATACGTATGAAAAACAAAAAATTCACGAATTTCCACAAATAGGTATTCGGTAGTTCTCTTCATTGTACATATATTGCTGTTGCTGTTTTCACTTTTCATTTCAGTTTGTACTCGAGATATTTCTATCTGCGTAACGAATATAGAAAAACTATATAACATGTATATACATATACATATACATATATATATATATATATATTATACATATATAATATATATATATATCGCAAATTTGATTTTTAAACTGTAAGACTGATTTTACAAGTCGGCATTTCATTCCCGTATGAATGTCCCTTTATGTTATAGTTTTTAACGAAAGATCAATCTCATCGTGTAAAAGGGTTCTCTGTTCTCCATAAATAAGAATTCTTACTCGCGTTTACAAGTGCGACGAGATGTGCGATGGATTTTCTTTGGATAATGTACGGTGCGTTCATCTGTGTGTACTTATGTAATATTCACGTTTTCTCGTAATGCGAGGCCGCGCGTGCTTGTTCCCTCGAAATTCGCGTCGAGATTTAGGAATATCACGTTCGTTTCGATGACAATTCAAACTAGAAGTATTATTATTTGCCGAATTAACGGGACAATTGATAAATGTGTTTCGGGTGTTTGGGGAAAAGAAAGATGGCGAGAATATTTCTCGATATTCCTAAATCCCGTGTCGCTGCTTTGATATTTTAATTAACGTTTTTCTCCATTGCTGTGCGTATTATTATTTGCCGAATTAACGGGACAATTGATAAATGTGTTTCGGGTGTTTGGGGAAAAGAAAGATGGCGAGAATATTTCTCGATATTCCTAAATCCCGTGTCGCTGCTTTGATATTTTAATTAACGTTTTTCTCCATTGCTGTGCGCCCGGATGTTTTTTGTCCGATGATTTCGGACGAAGTAAAATAAGAATTATTTATTGATGAAGATTCCGCGGATTGTCGTAATGATAATAATAATTTGATCGTCGTGATTGTTCGCTTCGTTAGCCGTAAGTTCAATTCGACTCGAGAATCAGGAAAGCGCGTGTTTAATTTAATTCGCCATTGTCGATTGATTTAACCGTGATGATGGATGTTTGACCAAACTCGACAAGTTCAATGACCTTAGGAAAGTGGCCTTTTTTAGAGAGAGGATAATTTTTTAAGAAAAATTCGTCAGATTCGCGTACGCGCGCGAAAAAGTACGAAACTGTAACGAGCGGAGGGGATCCCTTTTTTTTTTCTTTTTTTTTTTACTCTCATATTTCCGATCAATCCTCAAGAGCCGCCGGAATTTCCAACCTCGCGGGGGAAAAACGATCTATTTATACGAAGATCCACCGCGACTGCTTGAAATGCAAATAATGATAAATCTTCGAACTTACGAGAATAGTAGTCACATTCCTTGACAAATAAGTACTTAAAGAACGAAGAAAAAAGAAAAATAAACACGTATTTATGAAAGATGCTCGTGTTTCTAAATATTTCTAAATATCCCTCCCGCCCCGTGGCACGCGATTTCGATTTTTACACGAACTTGCCAAAATTGGCAAATGCGTCGTTCTCTTTCTTTTCTCTTCCTTTTTTTTTTTTTTTTAATGCCGAGAAAATATGGCAACGACGTGAGAACCGCTGGCGAAGAATGCGAGAAAATTGATTAATCATTCTTAAATTTAAACGGCTGGCCGGTGAGAACCACTGTCTGGAATTCCCGGGACTACCTGGGTCGGCAATCTTGCGTTTCAGAGTTAGTGGAGCAACGATAACTGCGGCGCGTTGCCCGTGGCCGTGTTCTGCAGTTGCCAGTTTCGCGAATCAACAGGTCGGCCGAGATCGGCGTCGTTTGAAAAGCCGAGCAGAATCGCCTTTGAACGCGAATCGCCAGAAAATGCACCGGTACGATCGAATGGCAACCCGGAACACGGACAGCCGGTGAGAGAGAGAGAGAGAGAGAGAGAGAGAGAGAGAGAGTTTTATCTTCGAGAGCGTCTGCGAGGTGTAGGAATAAATTCCTCGCATTCCAACGCTGGCGCAAGCTGCCGCGGGGCCAGCATCTAGATGAGAATGTTACTTTTGTGATTACTCATTCGGTGACATCCGAGGAATGCGGTAAGGAAATTCGCGTCCTCCTCCTACGCTTCGTGATACCGTTTCCTTTTCTTTCGTTCTCTTCTCTTCTTTGCCCTCTGGTTCAGATACGATGTGATACTGTAACAATATCAGCCATTGGGATCGTTACTTTCTACAGGCCCTGAAAAGTCAGTTTTTCAGTTCCCAACTTCTTTTTTCTAACGTTTTGACTCAACGTTGTGTTTGTAGTTTGTCGGTCACGTATGAACGATCGGCAGTGTTATCAGCGGTAATTAACGTAAGCTGATTGTTAAGTTAAGTATTTGTTAAGTTAAGCTGCGAAAATTGTTCTTCTTAAAGAGAAAATGAAATGGTACAAAGTAATTTTTGTATTTTTGAGTACAAATTAGAAAAATATATATTTGGTAATTAATGTGGGATATGTTGATTATGTTGAACATACGTGTTAACATTAATTGAATATGTTGAACGTACAATTTAAACAAGATAACGTATATTTCAGCTAGAACAAGGTTTTCCTTCTTGTATCGCACTTGACGACTCCTACATTGTGGAATGTGTGGTATAGGTTGACGAAAAGAAAAGGTGCTGGATAATCCAAATGGATAACGAAAGCCCATTATGGCCCAGCATCTGCAAACGCAACATCAACACGAATTTCTACCACTATGCGATGTATTGTTCAACATAATCTCTCTTGCGTCGTATTTCTGCGACGTTGTCTTCGACTTTGCAATGGTATACGCTCTTGCTCAACATTCTATAGCACCTCCGGTTCTATTCCCTCTAAGCATTTTTCTTATAGCAACTTCGTTGATCATTTCCCAGGTTAGTATCAGGATAAAGTATACGTATATATATTCAAAAGTCTCAATTTTTTGTAGCCAATGTGCCGTTCGATTAATTTCAGATTATTAGCGTAAGATGGTATTTATGGGGAGCCAGGGGCAAACTAACGGGTAACTCTATAACAGACTGCAATATTAATGAAAAGAAAGAAAATGGAAATTGGACGATATGGTGTGTTTTGTTGCTTCATTCGACTCAAGTCGGAGTGTTGTGGAGATACTTCAAATTGTTCATCCCAGTTAATTTAACTTATGTTAAACACGAGGTGAGAAGTAAGAGAAAAAGATTCATTTGTACGTTCATCTGACATATAATTTATATGTTAAACTTGTGATTCGGTGATGATTTCATCAGGTGAGAGAACTTTGCGTACTACGCCTTATTCATGCATTCTGCGAAGCTGCGCCAATGTTACTTCTACAGTTGTATCTATTGTCGATTGGAGTCAATAGCGATTCAAACACCTACGTTGGAAAAACGAAGGAAACCGACAGTAGAGACGGTGATAAGTTAGCAAAATTAACCGCAGTGTCTGCTGGTCTATCTTTGTGGAGCGTGTGCTGGGCAGTGGCTAGTTTTAGCAAAGGTGCAGCGCGTCTTCGTAATTTAGAACGTTTGGTATTGACATGGCTAGGTGTGCTGGCACAACTAGCATGGCGTTTAGGAACTGTAAGCGCTAGAGTAGGAGTATTGGTAGCTTATGCTTCACTCTACGGTGGACAGTGGTTATTAATTGTCATGGCTCTCCATTGGTTGTCAATGTTGATGTGGCTGTTACTCACTCCAGATGGTCTTTTTCACGGTGGAGAGCATTTACCTATTTTAAGAAAAACGTCCTTAGCTTCTCTCCTTGCGTTTGTTTACATATTTGCATACGTAAATTTACACGAAACGAATCATCGCCAGAAGATGGTGAGTTGTTGATGTATATTATTCCCTTTAACGCTGATGTTTAAAATTAATGAAATCCATTAGTGTATGCTCGGTATATTTATATTGGCTGTCTTTTTCCAGGTAATTTTTTACACGGTAATGTTTTTAGAAAATAGTTTGCTCATTGGTGTTTGGATAGTTGGTGTCAACAGAACAGATCTTCTCCCGCACCAGCATCATCCAAACCCTGTAACTTTAGTACTTACATTGTTAGCCTTATTTTTCGGTGGTATGTTTTTCATGGGACTTTATTACAGGTAATAATTACAAGTTTGATCCTGCTAAATAATTTTTATATATTAGTAAATATATATCATTTAACGATAATAGTAATTTATCTTTATCGACTTTGCTTCTTTATGGACTCTCAGGTTTTTTCATGTACGGAGGTTGAGGTACGAATCTGGCGGCAGAATGACAGCCTCAAATCTCACAGCATTGTCAAATCAGGTATCTCAAATTAAAATCAGATGTTTAAAAGCGATACAACGAATGTTTCTTACAAAGGAAGGAATCACGTTTGCAGGACAATCTAGAAGAAAAACAAATCGAATACACGGAAGATAAGAAGTTAAATATGAACGTAGGGATGAGAAGAGTCAAATTGAGTAATGGTGGAATACCGGGAGTATTTAATTGCCGTTTTGCCAATCCGGCTGTAGTAAATCCGAATCGCAAGAAGAAAAAACCGACAACGTTCGTACCTCCGCCGCCGCCGCAGTCTCAAACTGGTGGCACTGTCACAACCCCAATGAATACAGTGACTGAGTCGAAACAGTGGCTCGGTGTAAATAGTAATTCACGTCAATTAATACCGTTTTGGAAGAAATCTCTAAATTCCGGCATACTACAGAATGATCATTCGAACGAAGAAAAGAGTAGAACAGACGCTGCGACCACTGGCTCTCTGAGCGTGAATTTAATAAGAGAGAAACTCCAAGAGAAGAAACAACAGCAATTAAGAGAATTAAGAGCAATTCAGGAAGAGATAAAAGAAGGGAAATTATTTCCTCCGCCGTCAGCTTCAGCGTCCTCATTCTCATCGTCACCTGCATCTAATCAACAGCCACCGCCTAACACGAAGTTACATACTTCTCCTAGTTCTCCCTTATTCACATCTGAACCATCGTTGGGCGATCAGAGTGGAGGAGTAACCTTATCTTCGTGGCCACCGGTGAAAATGCACTGTCTTTTGCCTCCGCCGCCGTCGTCCTCGTATTATCCAAACGTTCATCCTTCGAATTCATGGAGGACAACGCAAAGAGAAAGAGCGGATACTCCGGAAATTTTGCTTGCACCACGCTGTCTTCCTCATCATTATTCTCACTGGACACCGTCTTCTCACGTCAATTATCGGTAATTAAAACTAAGACGAAACTAAGATTTCGCAAAAATTTTGTTCGTCAAAGTCCAGAGATTATTGAAAAATCAATGAGCAAATTAAGAAATGTGTATTGATTGTCAAAACTATGTTTCAGTCAAAACGGCGGAGAGGAAAGTTCTAAAGGCGAGGGAGACGTAGAAGGAGAACTTAGCGATATGGAAGGCAGTCAGGTATCACTGCCTCGAAGCTATACTCTGCCGCGTGAATTTAAGTATCATCATCCAAATAACACTGGCAGAGAGCGACGTGTAGGAAATAATAAAGTTTCAGCTTCACGTTTTTATTTACCTTCTACCAACAGTTCTGACGGTGTGTCCTGCTTAAATTTGTTGGGATTCAATCTTATGAAAAACGCACTTACACGCTTATTTAACATCTTTCCAGGAGATGTAGATAGTGCGGACAATGAAGAAGAAACAGACTCTGAGGTACATTATCGTATGAAAAATAATCACGGGTGCAACAATCACAACGAAACGCAGCAACAGCAGCAACAACGGTTTGCATTCGAAGATAATAACAAAAACGAATTCCTAAATTCAGATTCTGCAGCGACCGTTATCATGTGTGGAAATTATTTAAATAATTCTCAAGGGCTACTTCGACCAAGTCAATTATTTCGAAACAGGGTTAAACACGAAACGAAGCTTTGAAGCTTCTGTCAATATCGATGTAGTCATTTTAGAAATTGTATAATAGCTAATTGAAGATTTGAAACAAGAAGACTGTACATGAGATCTATTTTTATAAAATTACTCATTTCTTACACGCGAATTTTCTAATATTTTTCTACGATGTTTATTGTTTTACGATGTTAACATTCCTAAATACTAACCGTAATATTTGTACATAAAACAGGGATGACGCAGACTTATTTTGATAATACTATTGAACTTGTAAATAATGATACAACTAATGAATTTAAAGCACATTGAACAATTAGGTATTTATTTTTACGATCCAACTATACACGACTTGAAAAATTTTAATATTTTAATATTTTAATGCAACATACAAATTCTTTTCATACAAATAAATTAATTAATTCTCTTATTTGTATTTTGAATGAAAATACATATGTAATTTAAAATCCATATAGTATTAATTACTTTACGTATACATTACTTTGGAGGGATGAATTATGTAAACAAATAAAATATTTGAACCCATTATATTTATTTTATACTAAAAAAATATATATTTAAATTTTACAATTGTAAAACGGTGATTAAATTATTTCAGCCTCTTTTCTTAGTAAATAACGTATTAACAAATGATACTATTCATTAATTATTATTAACTTATTAAAGCTTGAGATATTGAATTTACAAATAATTAGAGAAATATATAAATATCGAAAATGATGTTTTTTGTACTATACATGGTATAAACAACTGTCTGTAACAAAATCATCAGAAAATACTTCACGTAAACATCTTACGAACTTGTATATTGTGCATCAATGTCAGTTTCTCAGAATCACTGCATAAATTGACAATTTCAAATTGTACAATAAAAACGAAGAATTGTACACATACAATTAGTTAACAAATTACTTAACAAAAATATATTATTTCAAATATTTCATGTTGCATTGTACATATCCAGTTTAAAGAATGATTTCGTTTTTAAAATTCCTAGTTAGTTCTTTGTGCGGTAATACAATCGAATTTAATACGATTTTCTCTGCTGCCAAACGTACGCTGGTGCCTGAAATATAAATAATAAAAGTACACGCTCATTTTTTTTTTGTTTAAATAACTATTACGAATGAACTATTTACCAAGGATTGTTATAGAAGGATTCAATTTGCCGTTAGTGTTAAACAAAGGTAAATTTTCCATTTTGGCAAATGGTTTGTCAGGATTGGGATCACACGGTGTTCCTTCTATTCTTGCCCACTCTCCCACATAACTGCTTTTCCCAACTATACTGTGTAATACAATAGAGTGTGCTTGAATATGAGCATTGGCTAATATAATCGATTCCCTTATTCTAACACCACGGGCAATGATAGCATTCGGACCTATGCTGACATTTGGACCTAGCTGCAAGTCAAGTATTGTTTTATGAAGTTTGTGTTTAAATAGTGTTCCATTATTCTCTAAGAATACAAAACAAATGTTTCTTCACCACTGCTGTTTCATGAACTGTAGCAGAAGGATGAATATAAATATCACCAATGATCTGACAAGGTCCATTAACTGCAGAAGCAAGGCGGTCTGGATGTTTTGCTTTGTATAAATTCAAATAGTGACGATTGGCGTATATAGCAGAACCTGCAGTCTTAACTTGTGACCACCACTTTAGAACAGGTAAAGCAAATAAACGACCAGTTCCAGCTAGACGCATTAATATATCTTGCTCCAGTGATATATGAGCTGGGTCTTTACTGTTACCATTGAATTGCCTACAAAGCAATGTTTCGTTAAGACTCTTGTGTACGCGTAATATTTCAAGAAAACATCTTCTGGAACATCTTACATGAAATTCTCCTGACTTTGACCCGCGTAAAAGGCATCAGCCATAGTTTGAAAAATATCTAAGGAAGCAAGATAGATGCCACAATTGATCAAAGTTGAAACAAACGTCGATGGCTTCTCTACGTAGTGAGCAACTTTTCCTTCTTTATCAAGAACCATGCATCCAAAATTCAAAGATTGTTGTCTGGTTGCCTCGGTGGCCATGATAGTAAGCAATGCTTGTTTCTCCTTATGATACTCCACTATTTCTTGCAAAGAGAAGTCAGCGCATACGTCACCATTCATCACAAAAAAGTACGTAGGTCCACCAGAACGTATTTGATCGCGAAAATGATACAAGCCACCAGCTGTTCCCAATGGAGTAAACTCTTGAAGATATCTAATGGTTATTTTATATATGCTTATCATTTCCTGTATAAATTGAGACAAATCGCTTGCGAGGTATGATCCAATTATTAATATTTCACTAAGATTGTCCACTTTAGAACATGCTTCGATATGGTGTTGTATTACTGGTAATCCAGCAACTGGAAACAATGGTTTTGGTATATCTAATGAAAGAGGCCTAAATCTAGTACCTAAAAAAATATATTAGAGATATATTTAATTTACATATTGCGATAGTCTATGTTATCAGAGATATATAAAATTACATTTAAGGTTATATTTCTATGCTGCTTGTAACAAGCATGTTAGAAACATTCATTTTACGCAAGGTACAAACCTTTTGATGGACCTCCGATTAATATAACAGATTTTAATATCATCCTTGAAAGTAAT
This sequence comes from Tetragonula carbonaria, assembly GCA_032399595.1. NCBI lineage: Eukaryota > Metazoa > Arthropoda > Insecta > Hymenoptera > Apidae > Tetragonula > Tetragonula carbonaria. Next base: position 3,677,522 of record JAUCRC010000011.1, on the reverse strand, counting down.
AGAAAATTTCACAATTTTATAACTTAAATTTAAAGCAATCCTGTTGCTACAGTGATAAAGTTGATGTGCTGATAGGTTTAGGAACCCTTGAAAATTTTCAGTTTATAAATTCCGCTTTGTAACAAGCAGGATAAGATAAGAGTTAGAACGTTTCTGACAAACGATATAGACGAATAAAATTTATATGATTATGAAATAAGCGCAAGCGATCGTTTCACACTCTTGTCTAAAAATAAGAAACTAAATATGTGTTAAAAATTTTTGACGTATTTATAAAATGAAATTATAACATGAAAATATTACATTTGCAAGATATAAGTAAATAAAAAGAAAGTTATCATGACGAAAAATGCTTCAAACTTGTTTTTTATTTACCTTTATAAAAAAATATATTACAAGTTATAAAATAGAAATTCAACAATGTAAAAAAAGATTATTACATTGCGTACAAACTATGAAAACAACTTACATATTGTATACATTCTGTACTTAAAGAAATATACTTATACAAGACCATCACTGACAAGAATAAGATTGGATAACAGTTCGTTGAAAATTCATTATAAAACCACCAACATGAGTGCAATTATACAAAAATATATTATCACTTGTATCTTTAATTAAGATAGGAGATACTTCTTGGATATACTATCAATCCAGCATGTAACTGTCTCTTATCTGTAGGTCTCTTATGTACAACTTTACATTACATTACATTACATATTAGGCAATATCCAATTCAAGAACTTTATAGCAGCTTCAAATCCAAGAAAGCATGCTGCGTTTGCTGGAAATGCGCGAAGCATCACTGGTACACATCCTTTGTACAATGCCCTTGGCCCCTCTTCTTTCATCAGAATCACAAAGACGTCACGAATCCCATTTTTGTACGTGCCATCTGGAGCTAAATAAGGCAAATAAAATTTTAACATTTGACATTTGCAATAACTTGTCAAGTCAATGAGACTCATGAACATAATAAATTGTAATAACACGTACCACTTTGTAAACGACTTTTCAATACGTCAGGTGGCATTCCAACAATCCAATTTGCTATACCAGCGAAACCACCAGCAACAATTGTTTGTAATATTCCTGCTTTGTTACCGTCGGGGGACATCCACTTTTTCAGACATTCGTACGTCATAAAATACATCCCACTAGCAGGAACATCTGAATATCAGATACAAAAAATGACTAACAAGATATAGAAGTATATCTGTGTGTGTGAGAGTTAAAAAATTCAAACGGTATTTACAGGGACATGTACGAAAGCTGAGAAATGATGAAATTTCTACCTGAATGTACATGATTGAAACATCGTGTGGAAACGTTATTTATAATTATAAAACGAAAATAGTGTGTGTAGGTTGCTAGATAGGAAGCATCCTGTCTGATAGGGCGCATCAAGGCAGATAGATAACAATTAACAAAATTCAGTTTCCTTCAAACCAGCGTACCAACATCGGTTTTAAGATCTGCCTTTCCTCAATACCAATTATGACGATTATTCTAATACTTGTTTTCACTCTACTGGTACATAATTATTCTCTTTGTTTAAAACAAAACTGTGTAAGAGAAAAGGTTCATTCCTCGAATAATATTCTCTTTGAATTTGATAATTTCTTACTCTGCGACACAGAGATTGTTCGGGCCATTGGTTTACCGTGTAAATTCAATAAATTAACAAACAAACGTATGTTTAGAACGAGTGCTTTGGACAAATAGTCGATATCGGCTACGTTTGGGAAGTAAAATGTCCACCGGGCTGTTCGTGCGAAGTACAGAAATTTGCTGATCTGCCTTTACATCGATGGATCAAAACTAGCCAAGATCAGGTATGAGAACCAACTGTCTTTCTTCTCTGAAATTCAATAATCTGTTTTTTTTTTTTCCTCGACAGAACTTGACTAACGATGCCAATTACGAGCTTGAATCGAGCGCAGATCACTCTGTAATACCCGAGTTTTTGAACGTGGCAATCTGCGTTATCGCTGAAGATTATGAAGAACTTTTGGACAAACTTCCGTCGGACATTCAGGTTGACGTTACGGAAAAACACTGAACGGCGCAATTCTTCGCTTTGCTCGAAAATAATATATATACATCCTTGTGTCTTAGGTGTTTACAATTCTTGAATCTGGCATGGGAAACTTTGAGATCCTCCTGCAATCTACAACATTCCAACGTTTTACAGATTTAATATCGTTAGACATTCAGGGCATCGATTACGAATCTGTGAAGAAAAACTCGAACAACGAACAAAGGAAACAAGGTGGAATCATTTTATCTGTCGATTCGTTGTATCCATTGGGATTGAACCTCCTCTATTTAAACCTGGAACGAGTCAGATTAACGAGCCTGAGTCCAATGAGAAAGAACAAAGTGAATCTTGTGATTAAACCGATGAATACGATTGCTGATGACGGAAACAGTAATAAACAACTGCTGAATAACATCACTCAGAGTACAGGGCATAGATTGATATTTCTAAGCCAACAAAATAATGGACAAAGCGATGACAAAGAAATACTTCCTTACGACGTGTACAAACAGGAGATGGAGGGTTACAGAGAAACTGTTGGACTTTTCACTGGTCTAGGAGCTTTAACTCACTTGAGAGTTTATGACTGTGATTTAAAAGACATATCGTGGCATATGTTTGATGGCTTGAATAATCTTGTTCACCTTTCGTTGGAGAAGAACAGTTTGAAATTCATTCCAGAATTTTGCTTTTACGGTACCCCAAGTCTAAAAATATTGTCACTAGCGAGTAACCAGTTATTAACACTCAAGAGTGTTGATCTAGCTGGCTTGTTGATGCTAGAAGATCTTGATTTGAGGGGAAACAATCTAACTTTCTTGTCAGAATTATCTTTCCCTCCTTTCCCAATGCTGAAGACTGCGGACTTTCGGGAAAATCCTTTGGATTCCATATTTCCAAGGTACTCTACATGCACGTATACATATTTCCAGCATTATTGTGTAACAAGTTACAATTACAAGATGTGAAATTAACATGAATGTGATGATCCTCTGATTTTCAGTACCTTTGAAATCATGAATACAACATTAAAGCTTTACCTGGGAGGCGAAGGCTCAAAATTATATTTACAAAAGAATTCTTTTCTGGGACTGTGTCGACTTCAAACCTTGCGTCTGTATAATCTAGAAATACCGGTGTTGGAACGTTTTGTATTTCAAGGAATGCCCGAGCTGTTAAAATTAACAGCTCGGGGAAATATTTCGAGCATCGATTTCGATGCGTTTGTAGACTTGAACAAGCTGGTAGATCTTGATTTAAGTTGCTGTCACATTCGTAAAATATCCATGGACGCGTTCTACGGTCTGGAAAATGTTAAACGCATAGATTTATCAAACAACGAGTTAGAATTCATTCCACCTGGCTTGTTTGGGGTGCAACAACAGACACAGCTTAAAGAAATTATTCTTTCGAAGAACAAGCTAACATCGCTGCCTACAGACTTTTTCAAAATGCTTCGGATGCCAAATAAACTACCAGAACTTCCAATTGTAAGATTAGATGGTAATCCATGGGATTGTACTTGTGCAATGATTACATGGAATCCTCATTTGGTAAGTACAAAGATCACTTGAAGCTATCGTTTGAAGCTATTTTTAAATAATGAAAAATAATTGCAACATAATTGGAAAAACCAGGTGAACAGATTAAGAGAAACAGCACCACGATGCACAACCCCTGCAAAACTAAGGAACTGGGGAGTTTTTCACGCATTGCGCAAAGGTTTGCAGTGTAAAACTTTAAAGAGAAGGTACTTGAAGAAGTCTACGATGGAAAGAAACAATTATGAAGAGAATATCATTAGTTAGCCAACGCATGTTCTTGTTCTTAATTTGCAATTAACGCACGTGTATAGAGACAAGAAACAAAATTAGACAGTTTAATTTTCAATCTCTGTAAGGTAAACATTTGACTTTCAAACGTATCATTTTGAATTGTATGGGTAAATAGTAGAGTAACAGTTGACAATTCTACAGTGTCTATGTTCGAATTATAAAAAGTAAAATAAAAGAACGAATAATATCACATACCTCTGAGAAGGGTAGCACAGGTACCTTTATAAATATTTCTAATCCCTCCATTTTTATACAGTTGCTTCGCGCAATCGATGGGGCCATTATATTTGGGCTTCGCGTCGCCCTGTTGTATTTGCAGAAGACACTTTATTCTTTCACCGGGAGTCATTATAATAGTTGTAAAGATGCCGCTAAATGCACCAGCGTAAAATAGTCGCAAAAAGGATAGTTCCTCATTGTCAGACGTTCTTACTAACTGCTTGCCAAGTCCAAATCCATAAAAGCTTATGGCAAATATTGGAGCTACGCCGCATAAAGGTGCACCCATACCTGAAAAAAGAAAAAAAGGAAAAAGAGAAATATCGTGGATAATCTATGAGATGATGTTCTAACAAGAAAAAAGAGTCTACGACAGATATTTATGTATTTATGTTTAAAGTACGTACTATCTACCAACCCTTATATAATCCACGTACTCCTTCCTTTGTGATTGTTTTCCTAGCACAATCAATCGTTCCATTATACAACGCTGTTCCATTCGGACCTGGTACAGGCATGGTTTGAAGACGGACCTATCAAAGACAATGCATTCTTCAAACATTTGTTTTCACACAGGATATTACGAGCAATTTAAAAGGAAACAAAGTTAAGTTAACAAAAATTTCCGACAAATGGAAAGGAAGTATTGAAACTTCGTCGATCACTTATTCTATATCACTTGTTACAACATATTTGAACTATACGCGTGTCATTTTACTTTAATTATCAATCATCGCAATAAAGAAAAATTACAATTTAATATTCTTGTTAGTTCTTACGAGAACATAGGTAAATATGAAAATACTCTAAACTAACAAAATACTCTAAAGTAACAAAAACACAATGAATTATAAGCAATGATATAAAAGTTTCAAAGAACAAAAATGCAAGAGACGAAAGAGGACAACGAAAGATACAAGCTTTCGAAACAAAAAGTTGTGGACAAAATCTAATCTGCACGCACGGCGCAACATTATTTCTTTTACCTAACATTGTCCATCAACAGGGCCAGTCCTCTTCGCAGAGAAAAACAGCAGGACTTCATAATCCTACTTACAATTAGATAAGGTACAGCTGAAAAATTGGGCGATTATCTTTTACACACATTCAATCGTACAGAAGCGTTTATTCTACCCCAGTTTATTTTTATTTCCTTCTCTCTCATTGTATGAAAAACTGCGTTCTCTTCAAACTTGTCACGTTTAAAAAAGAAAACTAAATTAGCAGATAAAGGAAAAGTAGTTAGCAATTGAAAGTGTACATATAATAGTTGAATCTATCAAATGGTGAAACTGCTACACTTCAACAAATGGAAACAGATTTTTGTCAATCTTACTTGCAAATGTACTTCAGTACATGTTGTACTGTTCATCTTCATTACTTCGTGAAGAACCACGATGCGTTAATCCAATTAGCAAAGTGTCTTTAACGAATTTCGAATCTCGTCGATTAGCAAAATATGTGATTTCACGTTAATTTCTCTAGCAATCGGTGTAACCTTACTTTTATCGTGTCTAGGGGGTGACCCACCACGATGGTGCATATCCCTCCAAATCCTCCGCTCAGGAAGTATTTGACAAGGCTTATTTCCTTCTCAGACATTTCAATTAGACGAAAAATTAGCTTTGCTTAAGCGTGGAGGCCAGTCTTCTAAAACGACCTAAAACTATCTAAACGATCAGGTTTAAATCGATCGGGAATTTTTCGGTGCAAAGTGAGAACGCATTAACTTATCGCACGCTGGCCACGAACGTTCGTCGATTACCACTCGACGATTATTTATATCTATAGCAATACACTCGTTAAAGCGAATGAAAGTTAACTTTTACCTTCGACGAATTAGCGAGCTTCCTTTTTTCTACGTAATAACTCACTTTTGCGTAGTTGAACGGCAACTTTTTGAGACAGTACAGCTCAGTTTGCGCGTGTTTTGAGAATAAATTTCAAATATGCCGCCAGTGGTGCGTACCGAACGCGAGACGTTTCGACCATCTGAAATGCCAATTTTTCCATGAATCAAGTACGTGCACAGTGTAAGATTTTCCATTTGTTTTCCATTCAGTCTTTGGATCTTGTAACAAATGGTTATACCCATGTAGTGCCTTTGAAGTAAATAAGTGTCAGAGCCACGTGTAAATAATATCGGGTGATCGAGACTCGGGATCAGAATTCGTCTGGTTTATCATATTTAAGATACAATTTCTTCCCCCCTCCCCTTTTTCTTTGTAATTACTTTACGTACCATGTTGATGCCTCTCAATATAGTCACTTTATTTTTATGACATCTTGACGATGGTGATTCAATTTTGTGCGTCCCATTTTGACCTTGTATCAAATGTTAAAAAAAAACTGTTTCTTGGACTTCTGTAACTGAATAAGCAATTCTAACAAAGCATCAGTAACATACGTTAATTCTGTAGAAATTTAGGCATCGTTGAGAAGTTCTTGTCCTTGTAAGAATTTACATTTAATTTCATTCGATGGTCGCATCCACTTTGTACTTGATCAATGATATTTATTAGGTATCGTAGAAGTGAGAATCATGTCTGAGAAAGCTTCATCGAATCAGCCACAGCCAATTGTTAAAATTGGCCATTATACGCTGGGACAGACATTAGGCGTCGGTACATTTGGTAAAGTGAAAAGTATGTAGATCTTCTTTCTTACTTTTTTTATAATAAAATCATACCGCGACATATTTGTTGCGTGTGATTGTTTTGTATAAATTATTAATCGTCTTTCTCACAGTTGGAGAACATGTTCTGACGAAGCATAAGGTCGCTGTGAAAATTTTGAACCGCCAGAAAATTAAAAGTTTGGACGTGGTTGGGAAGATTAGAAGGGAAATACAAAATCTGAAACTTTTCAGGCATCCTCATATCATCAAATTGTAAGTAACGGCAATGTACTTTGCGAGACATTGGTTAACAAAGAATGTAAATGTTCTTTCTTAATATTTTGTAAATTGTTGCTTTGATTCAGATATCAGGTTATAAGCTCGCCCACCGATATATTTATGATAATGGAATATGTATCTGGCGGAGAATTGTTCGACTATATTGTGAAACACGGCAAACTAAAAGAATACGAGGCTCGGAGATTCTTCCAACAGATTATTTCTGGCGTCGATTATTGTCACAGGCATATGATAGTTCATCGCGACTTGAAACCAGAAAATCTATTGCTAGATCACAATCTACATGTAAAAATAGCAGATTTTGGTATTTGGATATAATTGGAATTTTATCGACAAAATCTGTTGTCTGTTTCATTGAATTATTGAAATAATTTGATAATCTGATAGGCTTGTCGAACATGATGATGGATGGAGAATTCTTACGTACTTCTTGCGGCTCCCCTAATTACGCGGCGCCAGAAGTAATCTCTGGTAAATTATATGCTGGCCCTGAAGTTGATATCTGGTCGTGCGGGATAATATTATACGCTTTACTTTGTGGTACTTTGCCATTCGACGATGAACACGTACCGACACTTTTTCGTAAAATTAAATGTAAGTAATAACAACCTATATCCGTTGGCCTTTAATAGTTGAATAAAAAATTTCAAATATATATTGTTTCAGCTGGAGTTTTCCCTATTCCAGAATACCTGAATAAAACTGTCGTAAGTCTTTTATGTCACATGTTGCAAGTGGATCCTATGAAAAGGACAACGATCGAAGATATTAAGTACATTCATTTCTTTTTATTAGACGCACTTTGTTTCCCATTTTATGCACAACATAAAAGTTAGATATCCAAAAGTTGGAAATAGATGGAAAAAATTTTTGATTCAGGAAACACGAATGGTTCCAAAAGGATTTACCTTCGTATTTGTTCCCTTCGCCTGTCGAGCAAGACGCCTCTGTAATCGATATAGACGCAGTAAACGAAGTTTGCGAGAAATTCAATGTAAAAGAAGCAGAAGTTCATTCTGCACTGTTAGGTGGAGATCCTCACGATCAGCTGGCGATTGCTTATCACTTGATAATAGACAATAAGAGAATCGCAGACGAGGCTGCTAAGGCAGAGTTAAAAGATTTCTACGTGGCTTCTAGTCCACCGCCTGTTGCTTTTAGTCCTAATGATACCAGCAGCAGCAGCAGCCCTTTAAGGCCACATCCGGAAAGAATAGCACGTAAGAAGATAAGCCAGCACTTTATCTCTGGAACTTAAAAAAAAAAAAAAAAACTCGTTATTCCCGTTATGTGAAATTTACGAAAACGACGTTTGATACGTTCTTTGTGCGTTTCAGCATTACGAGAAAGACAAAGCTCTCAAGGAAGCACGTCGTCCTCGATACAAGGAGCTCGTGGCACGCCAGTAAAACGGGCCAAGTGGCATCTAGGTATTCGTTCGCAATCCAAACCGAACGACATTATGAACGAGGTCTATCGGGCTATGAAAGCTCTCAATTTCGTAAGATCTTTCTCCTAGATCGACGTGCAAAATAATAAGTTCAATGTACAGAAACTTGAACTAAGTTGGTATTTTTAGGAATGGAAAATCATAAACGCTTACAGCGTCAGAGTACGTCAAAGGAACAAGCTGACAGACAGATACAGCAAGATGTCGCTGCAACTTTATCAAGTCGATTACAAAAGTTATTTGTTAGATTTCAAATCTCTGTCGAACGAAGAGGAAGACATTGGGCGAGGTAAACAACCTGCCGTCGCTGTCGATGGCTGTCGATCGATAATGCAAGCGTTATTATTTCAGATCCCACACTTCCGCCACCTCAGGCAACAGGTCATCACACTATGGAATTCTTTGAAATGTGCGCAGCATTGATCACGCAATTGGCACGATAAATCTGCTGGAATGTCAGAACGTCAGAGTCGTCATTTTTTTTTGCAAATCTACGTTAACAATGCGTTCTATTCTCTCCCATCGTGTACCGATGCAAATTCATAGGATAAAGGGAACTTCCTTAGAAGGGAAGAAAATAATATCAGTTTTGCAAAATGATTGAGTGCACGCAAGGGAGGAGTACAATAAATCCGTAGAAAATCAAGTGATCTTTCTTTAAACCTAGCCTGTTTTAAATTAATATTTCAATCAAAATGTAGAAAATCAAGTGATCTTTCTTTAAACCTAGCCTGTTTTAAATTAATATTTTACCAGAAGGAAATCAAAGAAACGTATCAAATCAAGTGATCTTTCTTTAAACCTAGCGTGTTTTAAATTAATATTTCAATCAAAATGTAGAAAATCAAGTGATCTTTCTTTAAACCTAGCCTGTTTTAAATTAATATTTTACCAGAAGGAAATCAAAGAAACGTATCAAATCAAGTGATCTTTCTTTAAACCTAGCGTGTTTTAAATTAATATTTCAATCAAAATGTAGAAAATCAAGTGATCTTTCTTTAAACCTAGCCTGTTTTAAATTAATATTTTACCAGAAGGAAATCAAAGAAACGTATCAAATCAAGTGATCTTTCTTTAAACCTAGCCTTTCTTTAAATTAATATTTCAATCAAAATGTAGAAAATCAAGTGATCTTTCTTTAAACCTAGCCTGTTTTAAATTAATATTTTACCAATCAAAGAAACGTATCAAATCAAGTGATCTTTCTTTAAACCTAGCCTGTTTTAAATTAATATTTCAATCAAAATGTAGAAAATCAAGTGATCTTTCTTTAAACCTAGCCTGTTTTAAATTAATATTTTACCAGAAGGAAATCAAAGAAACGTATCAAATCAAGTGATCTTTCTTTAAACCTAGCCTTTCTTTAAATTAATATTTCAATCAAAATGTAGAAAATCAAGTGATCTTTCTTTAAACCTAGCCTGTTTTAAATTAATATTTTACCAGAAGGAAATCAAAGAAACGTATCAAATCAAGTGATCTTTCTTTAAACCTAGCCTGTTTTAAATTAATATTTCAATCAAAATGTAGAAAATCAAGTGATCTTTCTTTAAACCTAGCCTGTTTTAAATTAATATTTTACCAGAAGGAAATCAAAGAAATGTATCAAATCAAGTGATCTTTCTTTAAACCTAGCCTTTCTTTAAATTAATATTTCAATCAAAATGTAAAAAATCAAGTGATCTTTCTTTAAACCTAGCCTGTTTTAAATTAATATTTTACCAGAAGGAAATCAAAGAAACGTATCAATGCCTGTACATATGTTGATAAATTGAAAGAACTAAAATATATATACACACACACATATATATATATATATTTCAGATTTTTAGTTCCTCGATCGAGGCGACAGGTAGCGCTAGAAACGGATCTCGCAAGATTCTCGAAAGTTTCCTCTCTTTTGCCCGTCTTCGCACGTATGCAAAATCCAAGAAACTTGGATTAATCATTATCGCCTCTGTTTTTATGTCACGGATTTAAGTGGAGCAATGCTATCGGCCGCATCGACGACAGTGAAAATTCGAACGAATATTTCATCGAATTAGAGATATCATCGGCAGTACGTCTCGCGAGCATTCGCGCAGTCTCGATAGAACAAATCAGGCGAGAAAGTGCCACCGAGAGACACGATATCCGACGTGTGTGAAGCCTAACAGCACGAAACCCAAAGGGGAGAACCCAAAGGAGTTATTACTTCGAACATGCTTGTCGAGATAGATACGCAGCTTCGCGCGAGACTCCTCGACGAGTGAATTTCCCATTTCTCAGAGTCGATTCACGGCGATCGAGAACGAAAGGTTCTTAAACGTATTATCACGTATATATCGTTTAACATCCTTAGTTGGTATATTTTATATACGCATTGGGAGAATCTGAGAGGATGTTTCTCCCGATACGGAGAGCCTACGTTTGTACATTAATCAAGCGGATGACGTTCGAAACACACTGAGAACGGTGATCTTATATCGCAGGACTCTCGGAGCAAGGGCGAGAGCGAGGACTTGGGCACTTGTGCTTCGGGGGACTCGCGTAGTCCGAGGAGCCTCCTCCTGCGTCTCGCTGCGCCATCGCGAGCTCCTCTTGCTGCAATTAATCCCGACTGCTTTCGCTGAAACAATGGCCGCTACTTTCGATCAATATGACAAGTCCAGGTAAACAGTTTTACAACAGGCAAGCAATTTCAGTCGCGTTACGTCCGAAATACGCCACGAGACCAATTATCGTTGTCCAACGAAGCAACGAGCGTGACGATGTCACTTCGACGTTTCGTCTCGCTATAACGCCGATAAGGCTCGCGTTTAACCTCGTTGATTATTATAAATTACGTTGCAAACTGTATTTGAAACTAAACGGGCGAAATAAAAGTAAAAGAAAGTAACGTTCTTGTCTTTGCTCAGAGTCTTAAGCTTGAACTTCTTCTTCTTTTTTTTTTTTTTTTTTTGGGATTAGCTGTCTCATTGTTGTTGTGTGTTTTTCTGCCTCCTTAGTTGGTATTTTGGTGCAATGTCACGACAAGATGCCTCGGATTTACTCATGGGTGAGAAAGAAGGCGGTGTGTTCTTAGTACGTGACAGCACGTCGATACACGGGGATTTTGTTCTATGCGTGCGAGAGGACAGCAAGGTTAGCCATTATATTATAAATAAAATTCAGCAGGGCGATCAAATACGCTATCGGATTGGAGATCAAACGTTTCCTGATATTCCCAACCTTTTGGCTTTTTACAAATTACATTATTTGGACACGACGCCACTGATCAGGCCCGCACCCAAAAAGACACAGAGGGTAATAGCAAAGTATGATTTCGAAGGCAATGATCCTGATGACTTACCGTTTAGGAAAGGTTCGTGCTCCTTGATTTTTTTTATCTCAGTTTATCAAATTTGTCTAACGATACAGCGTCCCTCGTGTTTCAGTCGACTAAAACTATACCGATAATTGATAATTCAGCAGCGTTTAAGTTCTGCAAGCTTTCATATTTTGTATATAAACGTGACATTTCCAGGAGAAATCCTTACAATTATATCGAAAGACGAAGAACAATGGTGGACTGCTAAAAACAGCCTTGGTCAAACTGGCTCGGTTCCAGTCCCATACGTTCAGAAGTACGAAGAAGACAGCCAGTCAGTGATCGAGAATAACTCGCGACTGGAAAGCGGAGGATGTTCAAATTCTACAAATTCTAATTCGATTTCTGCTTCCCAAATGTCTTATCCAGAAAGTGGACAGGGCACTGCCCGCAGATCGAACATCCAACGAACATTGCCAGCCTTCGCGAAAGTGAAACAAGCAAGGGTACCGAATGCATATGATAAAACTGCTTTGAAACTGGAGGTTGGAGATGTAATAAAAGTAACAAAGACTAATATAAACGGTCAGTGGGAAGGTGAATTGCACGGCAAGGTTGGCCACTTTCCATTCACGCATGTTGAGTTTGTAGATAACGAGACCGGAGAAGACAATCAGGAGATTTAATGTTTTATATAAGTCTTCCAAATGTGATGAGTAAAAAGTTGATTTAAAGTTGATTCTATGTTGGCAATTTAATTTAAGTTTATATCAGCAGCTGTGTCTGTGTACCGGTACATTAAAATCAGTGTATTTTAAAATTTTCCATACATTCTTTAATCTTCCAATGTCAGACGTTTTTATTAATAGCTGATCGTACAATATTTTAATGCAAAATTCATACGAATGTTCTTTTGTGAATCGTTTAACTTTTCTAGTCATAAGGTAACAAATAATCGTACATGCATAGTCATATGTGTACGATGTGAGTTACAAAAAGACTCATTTTCTGGTTTAAGTTTTGTACCGGTACATGTTGCGCTGCTTAGCCATAAGTTGTGCCACAGATGGAGCAACATTTTCTACTAGAATATTCTATTTAATGATGGAGCTGTTAACCATATTATTACAATTGTAATTATACATAAATTACACTAATTATATATTACTATGTAATTATATAAGTTCCGATTGCTAAGTAACTCTTTTTAAGAGAGCAGAAACTGTGAATTTATGTTTATAAGTGAATGGTATTATATCGTCATGATTGTAAGTTACGCAGTTTACTTGTTAATATGTAATTATACAAATTGCAAGAACATTTAATTTTGTAAAAATCGTCGCAACTTTGAAGTTCCGCTCTGTGCTATACATATTAGTTTTATCGTAACTACAGTCATGCATGAGTTATTGTAAATTATATATTATCAATATATGTGTGTGTGTGTGTGTATGTATGTATGTATATATATATATATATATATATTTCGTGAATTTTTCTGAGAATAATAATTTGGAAGATTTTTTTCGAAAGAATTCTGTTCAACTTTGGAAACTAGCGTAGAAATATAGTTACGTATGTATAAATATATTTTAATATATATATTACATATAATTACATTTGTAAAAACTGTAATTTTATCGTAAACTTCAAACAATCGTTTTCTAATATTTTTATATGAGAAAAAAAGAAACTGGCAACTTTGGAGTTCTGCTCACTATGGATGCGTATTGATCATGTTTCGATATAATTACATGTAAGCTGTATGTACGTTATGTATAGTTGCGTAGAGAACAGAATTGTAATTTTTTGCATTTCCGGAGAAACAGTTGTAATTGTTTCGTTTCTATGATTCCAAAAAGTTACTTCCATTTTGAATGTTTACTACGAAAGATATTACGCAAATTGTATAATTTGTACGCAACTTTGTCTCTATGATTATATCGTATTTCCAAAAAAAAAGAAAAGAAAAAAAAAACAGTTCTAAAACAACTCTGAAAACCGAGTTAGAAATTTCATTTACGTACAAAATGCTTGATGTTAACATACAGTTAAATTCAATTTCCTTTGTAAAACATTTTTAGCAAGTCGATTGCGATTGTGCGTGAATCGTGCAAGTGATTTCTACGGTATATATTTACAAAATTAGTTCCAGAGTTTGAAGTGTGATCGATTTATCAGTTCCTAAAATAATTACAATTAACTTTCAAATTGATCCTACCTTTGTTTCTTGTAAGCATGTATAATTCACTAAAAGAATAGTTCGCATAAAGATATTATTTCAAATTGTCAGTAATTTACTACAAAAGGGAAAAGTATACATTTCAACTAACATCGTCAATAGATTTGAACAACAAAGCGGAATTAAAGTTGCAAAAGCAAACTTGTTCATATAATTGCGTGCATGTTAATAAAGTATTAAGACAGTGCAAATTTTTATATATAAATTTGTAACACTTTTATATAATTTATATCTTAATTTTTAAAACATGTAGAAACTAAGAGTACAATAAATGGAAAATTAAAATAAATGTTTTTATAAACGTAACAAATAAATAAATAAATATATATATATATATATATATACTATTAGACGATTTAGTTAATTTATTTTTATAATTCTATTACAACGTACATTTTAAATTTAAATATATACCTTTTCAATTCGATACTATTTAAAGTTAAGAATTTACAGAACAGAATCTAAATAGAAATAATCATCGTTCTTTTTAATTTAACGATAAATTTTAGAACGGTGAACTTTCTGATTGGTTCATTTGTCAGTGGGAATTATATTCATCGATGAAAATGCATCTAGCTTATATATAGAGTGTCCCAGATATCAATCGTCAAACTTTGGCAGATTGTTTCGACCACAAAAATGTTACATGCATACCATGTAGCAGCTCGATGTGTCCTCGTCTTAGCTATACAAGTAATTAGATATACTGAAACTACTTAACTTCCGATGATTGTCATTTACTTCAAATTATTTTAACATAGAATCTGTTTTACCGGGGGTGTTCGTTCAAAAAATGTAACGAAACGTGCAACGAAAATGCTCTCGATCAGGAGCTTGGTGGAGGGGGGTGTCACGTGACTAAGGAGAGAGATAAGTTCACGATGCTGTAAAGGAGCGAGGTGTTAACCCATTGACTGTCAAGTTTAAAGCGTCTTAAAGAAAACATGAAATTTTCCAAAATAGAATAATACCAAGTCACGGATTCAGTATTGAAATGGCATTTGCATTTAATTTTTATTGAAAGAAGAAAAAAAAAAAAAAAAAAAACACTACGAGATAACTCGTAGCTGGCGCCACTGAATAAGATTTTTTTCTCTCTCTCTCTCTCTCTCTCTCTCGATAAAAATTGCAACAAACAAAGACATTTTCTTTTCCTTTCGTTTGATTTGACAAGCTCGTCTCCTAATTTCATCTGGCGACAGTCGATAATACAGTATGCGATGATGCTCACTGGGAAAAACCGTGTGAAGCAACGGTATCTACAGAGTTGTAAAGTAATAAAAGAGAGTGAGTATTTTCGTCCAGTGTGCGCCTGAACAAGCCAGCTCTCTGCGTTGATGCTCGCTTCGAAGCTTATCGCACACAGCCGCGACAATAGAAATATTTTAATTTCAGTAATATGTCGCGAATAGTCTAAGTTATTATTTTTACAATAAAAAGTATTAAACATGTTTTACACGCTATGTTAAATTTTTACTCATCCTTTCTAATAACTCCTAACTCAACCGGCAATAAAATCAACGTAAACTTGTAGCGCAAACTACGAGATGTCCCGTAGTCGGCAGCCAATAGGTTTAGGTTGCCGAGACACGGATAATGTCGCAAGCGGGATTGCGAGGAAAATAAAAAAGTGTCCCGAGTTCTATTTACAACAGAAATGAAGTCAGACATTCATTCTACGTGACAGGCTTTAAAGGGCGTTAAAGGCCGCTCTTTCCTTTTTTTACAGTGATTGCTACTGGTTTCTACGAATTATTCAAAATGGCGACTTTCCATTTTGTAGTATACACGGAAATAGTAAACGTGCCGCCATGCATCTACCGCGTACCAGCGAAGTTATTAATGATAACCAACAGCCTCTGATTTTTTTTTTTTTCTGTCAGCTTATCGCGAGTGTTAAGTTTCCCAATGAAATCGTCGACGATCGTTAAAAGTTAAGTATGCCTGACCAATTTCAATGTCTGAGTAATTTATATCACTTCTTTTTTCATGAGAAAGGAAACGTACGAAGACGTACGTGCTGTACGTAACGGTTTTCATTTCCAAACACGCAAGCTGGTAAAGTTCAACCGTCCGCGATACATCCTGTATAGTTTGCTTCGAGTACCATCTGTCCCTCCGTCATGTGCGTATATCTGTGAGTTGTTCCCGCCAAATTTCTCAGTCCAACAACTGCCAAGGTAGGGATGACAGTTGTTGCTGATGCGATTTAGCAACACTTCTGTTAAAACACAGATAACAGAGATAAATTATATTTCTTGACCGCGTACTCGTTGACTGACGTATGGATCCGTGTGGACGCAAGATAAATACGTGTGTGTCTCTGGAAATTTTCAATTCAACAAAACATACTGGAAAATGTACGTTAAAGTAAGAACGATAGATGGTAAACAGCAGATGTTATTCACTGTGTCAAGAACAATGAAAGTGCAAAATTTCAAGGTAACGAACGTGGCACGTAAAATGCTATTTTCAAACGAATAAGCAATTTTCCAATATTTTCCTCTTCTCATGAGATTTGTAATTCTGTCTGTAATGTCTCTCTCTCTCTCTCTGCCGCGTTTCATGGCAGAGCTTTTGAAACAGAAGCTTCTCTGAGTTTATTGTTGAAGATATTCGTTTGAACGTAGCTATATTTTCGTCTGCTTAAATAGATTTTATCCTGAGATAAAACATTTGCAGTGTTTAGACTATAATTTACGTAAATATGAATGTAACAATGTTTCATAAAAATATTGCTTTTACAGCGTCTGATTGAAAAGGAGATGAATGTAAAAATGGAGTTACAACGATTGCTCTATCGTGGAAAACAATTAGAGGATGACTATACATTATATGATTATAATATTCATATAAACGATGTTATTCAATTAATGATAAAAATTAACGATTTAGAAAGTAGTAACGCTCCTACTACCAGCAATGTTACTACTATTTCTAGTTTTAATTCTGAAAAAGAAATTGTAGATATTTCTAGTAATGGAGAGAAATCATTTGAATTACTTACCGAAAGCCTGTATTATAAAACCGGAGATGTAGTAGATTGCCTCAATCTAGTTTATGGAGCTTGGTTCGAGGCAGTGATATTAAAGATCTTTAAAAAAGATGATAAAATTATTTACAATATGCAGTGGGAAAGTGATGATAAAGCTCCACCGTTTAATGTATTTGAGTCACTAGTAAGACCGCGTGCAAGACGTTTGTTACAATTTGACAATTTACAAGTAGATCAAAAAGTGATGATTAATTACAATGTTGATAATTCTAAAGAAATTGGTTTCTGGTACGATTTTACAATATTGAATATAATTAAAAAGAGAACGGTGCAAGAACTTGCTGGGATATTGCATATTGGAAAGTAAGTATTGCAGGTACTTCGTTCAAATTAGCGCATTGTACATTTGAAATGTGTAATATGTAATTTGACAGAGATCAATCAATTGACGATCTGAAAGTGAAAGCTACGGGTGATATTTTTGCCATAGAAGAACCAAAATTTCTTAGAGACAGAACTGAAGACGAACAATACATGGTCGGTAAACGAAGACGTGTACAAGCTAATTGTGACGAATGTTCCGACAATCCTAACGAGAAATGCAGAGAATGTGGTTGTAGAATTTGTGCTGGAAAAGATAATGAACATAATCTTCTCTTGTGCGATGAATGTGACTACGCGTATCATATAGGCTGTTTGAATCCCCCGTTAACATCCATACCTGAAGAAGATTGGTATTGCTCGGAATGTAAAAATGATGAAAATGAAATTGTGAAGGTTAATTATCATGTGATAAAATTTTATTTTCATTATAATTTATAAGCATTTGTAAAATTTATAAATTATAATTTTTCAAAGGCAGGTGATAAACTCAAACAAACGAAAAAGAAAACAAATAAAAATAGTAATAATAAAAAAAGAAATTGGGACAGAGGAATGGCATGTGTAGGAAAAACAAAAGAGTGCACTATAGTTTCAAACCGTCATATCGGACCTATTCCAGGAATAGAAGTTGGAACTAGCTGGTTGTATAGACTTCAGGTAATTGAAATTCTTTAGTAACATCGATTATACTAGCTTTGCATATTTGTAAAAATTAAATTCATACGTAAATGGTAGGTAAGTGAATCTGGAGTACATAGACCGCATGTAGCTGGAATTCATGGAAGATCATCACAGTGTGCATATTCTATTGTATTGTCTGGAGGGTATGAGGATGATGTTGACAATGGCGATGAGTTTATTTATACTGGCTCCGGAGGCAGAGATTTATCAGGTAGAATATTTGATTATATAGAAATTTATATCTCAATTAATACGTTGTATTTATAAAGGAAACAAAAGAACAGCACGACAAACTTGTGATCAGGTATTGACTAAAATGAACAAAGCATTGGCTATGAATTGCAATGCAAAATTCAATCCGAAAAGCGGCGCCACAGCGAAACATTGGGAAGATGGTGTACCTGTCAGAGTTGTGAGAAACTACAAGCTTGCTAAATTCAGTAAATATGCACCAAAAGAAGGCAACAGGTATAACGATCATATTTTTTATTTTTATATTTACTATAACAAGTATATAGTTTTGATATTTTTTTGAATTTTAGATATGACGGTATATATAAGGTGGTAAAGTATTATCCAGATATAGGTAAAAGCGGATTTCGTATATGGAAATTTTTATTAAGAAGAGATGATCCAGAACCTGCACCATGGACTAAAAAGGGTAAAGCACGAATAAAGGCACTCGATTTGAAATTAATATATCCAGATGGATATTTGGAAGCAAGGGCAAAAGATACAGCAAATAAAGTAAGCAAAAAACGAAATTCATTTATGAAAGAATCTACTTCGAATGAAGAGGAACAACAGAGACTCGAGGGTTATAAATTAGAAAGTGAAGTAGTAAAATATATCGAGCAAGATCGGGCAAACGTAAAATTATGGGACGAGTGTCGTAAAGCTTTACAAAATGGTAAATCTGCATTTTTGAATTATGTTTCAGAAAGGTACGTTATGATTTATCAAATTAATGGATATTACATTTTCAAATTTTAATAAATTTTCAATTACAGATTCACATGTCCTTGTTGTTTGGAACTTGTTTACAATCCTATCACGACTCCATGCGCACATAATATTTGTCATAATTGTTTGAAACGTAGTTTTTTAATGGGTGTGCGATGTTGCCCGTCATGTCGTTATTTATTTAATAGAAATTATAAAGTGATAATTAATGCATTTTTATCATCTGCTTTATTATTGCTTTATCCAGGTTACGAAGGTGGCAGATAACATTAATTTTTGATAAAATAATACTTATATCTCTAAAATGCAAATTCTCACATGCCAATTCAAACTGCATTAACACTAGAACTACCGACACAGTTAAGACGAAGTTATTTCTACCAAAATTATTTTGGTTTCTAATAAATAAAAATAAAATAAAATTCATTATATTATTTCTTTAGTTATCACTGTAAAAGTCATTGCATCGTTGTGGGGAAGAAATTGTAACATGAAATAAAAATTTTAAAATAAAATTGTAAAACCAGTCATTTTGACTGGTGTGGTAGTTCTAGTGTTAAATAATATGTTTAGATACGACTTGTGTTTTAATAATGAAAGTATGGTTTTTGGTATAATACATGGTTATATAAGACGAGCAACATTTTTATTTATATTTTGCTCATTTTTATTTATATAAAAAATTTGTGAATACGAATAACAACACTACAGTAATAATTTTATTATTAATAATATATTTTTGTCACAAAATGACTGATAATATTAATTAAATAATAATAATTATCATTGTTGTAATACTTATTATTATTACGTTGATTTTTGGTTTATGTAATTTCAAATATTATATCTACAGAGTAGATCATTTAAATATGATTATTTTTTTTGATTGTTATTTTTAGAGACATGGACTTTGTTAATAATTCAATACGGGACTATGGCAGTAATGACTTTTTTTGTAGGTGGAGAGGTTTCAAGTATTTCACGATCACCCCTCAGATCATTCTTTCTTTACGAAAAAGATTACCCTACATATATCAAAAGACTATTAGTTCTAGGAGGTATTTTAATCTTAATTTTAAGAGCATATCCGTTGAATGAAAAACAAAGGATGGTATGAGTGCAAGAATACTGCCTTTGCTCTTCCTCGGTTTTTATACAAATCAAAATCTTACAACAAAACCATTACTGCCATATTATGGTCTGTTTAATATTGAATAACTTTTACTTTTTTTTTTACAAAATTTATTCATGTTTTTAAGAACAACGGAGTTACTTAAGTGGATCCATTTTAGGAGTTTTATTTAGGTAAATCCCATTTAACTAATCTACCTTGTACATGTAATGTAAGGTTTATACATTGATTACAAACTATATATATGTTTGATCATTTATTTGTATATGTATTGTATACGTGTGACGTGCTTTAATTTAAATCAATTGTACATGGTTTTGCCATGCATTTTGCGTTTTAATTAATCGTATTGCTCTTTTCTAGTTAGCACAATTTTCCACAACAAATGTTCTGAATCATGTTATCTTACAGTGAGATAAATAAATGTTTTTTATTACAATTGATGTGATGTTATTAATTACACATCGAAAGGAAAGTTATTTTATCGATCTCTTTGATCAATAGACGGAACTATTTCACTTATCCATTGGAGATATTTGTCACTTCCATTTTGGATCTAAAATAAAATATTGTTCGACATTTGCCACGCATTAAATTAGAATGTAGCGTACCTTGTACGTTAAAATAGAATTGAGTAATATTTACAGGTAGTGAAATCACCTCGCAGACTTCGTAAGGATGATTCTCTCTGTTTAAAGTGCAGTGGAAAATTAATTTTGAACATACGCATATAATTGAAAAACATCGGAATTTGTTACTTACATTACGTATTTCGTTAATGCGTCCACAGTATCAGTTCTAGTTTTTATCATCTAGAAAATAAATAATACAAAATGCGTATCAATAATTTAGACTTACTACCATTATTTTACCATACATATCTTACCAACAGAAGTTCGCTATCTTCGTTGATTTCATTTTTCCACTCGTACCTGTAATGTACAAATAAATGTTACTCCACTTTCAGATATATGCTCCATAGCGCGTATATGTATATATTATACTCACACTGATGTAAGTCCCGGTATAATATTAACGCAAGCGGCTAATTTATTTTTCACCAAACCACTGTAAATCAAATGGAACAGTCTGTAATTATTTCTCAGCGAGTTAATTAATTTCCAACATATCACGGTAATATACTTACTGAGCCAATTTTTTAGCAACTTCCCGCGTCGGAACCGTTACGTATGCAACGGAATGAACTCCTGCGAAGCTGCTCATGTTTCTATAGGTAGCAGCAGTAACACTTCTGGATAAACAAAAAAGCGTAATAATCCCCAAAATCGGTTTGCAGAACATAAGTGACATTTGCTTTATTCAGTGTTTTGGTACCGGTATTTCCCTTACCGACTTGAAGGCTGCTTCAGAAGCAGCAACTTCACGTATATACACGTTCAAGTCGAAGCACTTTCGACAAAATCGATTAGTCGAAGACGGATATCCAAGGTAGAGTTATTTTGAAAAAGCAAATGGCGGTCTTTGAACGAAAGAATTTACACCTTTGCTCCGAGAGGGATCAACGTTGAAGATTCACGCGAATTAGAAAAGCTGAAATATTTAAAAAGTCCATACACCATTTTGTTACTTACAGGTTTAACATTAAAAGACAAATATACGTGTAAAGAGATGCGTAATTTTAACGAAGATACGCTGTACGGACGTAAGTTTATCTAGCTTGAGGTGCTGCCATTCTCGACACAAGAATTTCGTCAATCGTGTGAATTTGACGAGTTCAAAAAGTACGTAATATTTTATTAACCGGCAATCGAGTATTCAAACGAGTGCTGTTCTTGGTTGAATTAAGAGAAACAGATTTCATTTTTTCAGCGAAATTCAGGAAATTTTGAAGCTAACTCTCGTTATTTTTCCCAATTTTCCCGACAGTGTAACACACAGACACACATATAGAACATAAAAGGTATTCAAAGCTTTTTATGAGAACATATTCTCAATCTTTTAAAACTGATAGAATGATGTATCAGTGCACATTGATGTAATGATAAAAAATTCACATGACAATGTTTGTACATCTTATATTTAAATATATTGATAATACATAGTAAGCAGATTTACATAAATTATTGGAAGACACGGATTTTTATCTTACTTCGTAGAATCACATAAACATTAAGCGTTAGTTAATGTTTTTTTTTTCCTTTTTTCAAGAGAGACAGTTCTTAATTACGCTTAATGTAATTCACTTAATACACGCAACTGTAACACTTACATATAGATATATATATATATGCATTAATATTACTTAATTTCAAACACATATGACATTACGTTCTTAAATGTATTTTGCACTCGATAGTTTTACTCA
Source organism: Tetragonula carbonaria (assembly GCA_032399595.1). Lineage (NCBI taxonomy): Eukaryota > Metazoa > Arthropoda > Insecta > Hymenoptera > Apidae > Tetragonula > Tetragonula carbonaria. Next base: position 3,655,045 of record JAUCRC010000011.1, on the reverse strand, counting down.
TACGATGATAATGTTGCATCGATGTTTATCGACGTTTCACTTGTCGATAAACTGGAAATCTTTGTTGGCAATTTTTAGAAGTATTCAGATATGAGCAAGTTGCTCGAATTATTTACATAATTATCTTCTTCTGGGGTCCAATATACATAGATAAAAGGGGGAAATCAATGGTACTTTGAACTTGACGCCCGTTATTTAATTAAAAATCTTTTTTATAACTCAACAATTAAACGATAATCTATCTACCGGTATCTTTCTCCTTTCTTGCATTATTAGCCTTTCAAATATATTCAATAAATTAAAGTATCAAAAAAAAAAAGGAAAAAAGAAAAGTGTTTGGACGAATGAAGATCATCTTTTTAAAGTCGCCATCGTTATTGTTTTCTTACTAATATGTAAGATTATCATTCAAATGCATGTATTTGAACCCATTTGATTCAATATTTTTCCAGATTTATCCATCGGGATGGATCTTGATTGACTTCGATCAACTTTTCAACCTGTTTAGTATGTTTTCTTATACATGTCAGAAATTCAATATTCATTCAAGGTAATACCATTTCTAAAAAATAGTGGAACACTGAAATTATCATTAGGAAACGCTTGACCAAACACTTTTCCGCTCTCGATCTCCGAGTGTGAATGTTTCAAAATTTCTTCTTTTCTCTTTCTTTTTCCCTTTTTCTCTTTTTAAGGTTTTTAATTTGGCAAGTAGTATTCCCTCGGAATGTATTCTGGCTTTGGACTACTCGGTTCGATTCCAAGCAGTTCTCCCATGAACGCAATGTAAGTGATGGCCAAACGCAACGTTTCGATCCTTGAAAGTCGTTTCTCGTAAGCGAATGTTGGCACCTACGAAGTAGAAGATTGCACGACAACCTTTATCAAGAATATCAATGCAATCAGCGGACATTAAATATTCATGCATTCGTACGAGAAATTTAAAAGCGCCAAGGTACTCGTACTTCTTTAGCTTAGTGTTTACAAAAAAAAAAATATATATATATTAGTAAATATATAATGGTAAATATATATATATTGGTAAATATATATATATTGGTAAATATATATATATTGGTAAATATATATATTGGTAAATATATATATATATTGGTAAATATATATATTGGTAAATATATATTGGTAAATATATATTGGTAAATATATATTGGTAAATATATATTGGTAAATATATATGGTAAATATATATTGGTAAATATATATTGGTAAATATATATATTGGTAAATATATATTGGTAAATATATATATTGGTAAATATATATATTGGTAAATATATATATTGGTAAATATATATATTGGTAATATATATTGGTAAATATATATATATTGGTAAATATATATATATTGGTAAATATATATATATTGGTAAATATATATATTGGTAAATATATATATTGGTATATATATATTGGTAAATATATATATTGGTATATATATATTGGTAAATATATATATTGGTATATATATTGGTAAATATATATATTGGTATATATATTGGTAAATATATATAGTAAATTATATTGGTAAATATATATATTGGTAAATATATATATTGGTAAATATATATATATGGTAAATATATATTGGTAAATATATATATTAGTAATATATATTGGTAAATATATATATATGGTAATATATTATATATATAGTTAATATATATATATTAGTAAATATATAATGGTAAATATATATATTGGTAAATATATATTGGTAAATATATATATATATAATGGTAAATATATATATATAATGGTATATATATATTGGTAAATATATAATGGTAAATATATATATATATAATGGTATATATATATATTGGTAAATATATAATGGTAATTATATATATATATTGGTATGTATATATATATTGGTATATATATATATATATATATATACGGATGAAGATTAACGTAGCGTAATAAATAACAAAAGATAATCCCTCTTACACAAAATCAACAATACAATTATAGGGGGCGAAGATATGGCAACAACAATCTACGCAATATTCAACTCACTTTTCTGCGTAATTTGTCGAACGCTTCGTTCAAATTGAACATTCGACGCCTCTCGCGGATATTCGCTGCCCTCCTTTGTGAAACGGTGGCCACGCGACGCCTTGGTTTCTTCGTGGTGGACGACGGGAGATTCGGTGATCTGCCATTAGGTGTGTAACGACTGAAATTATTTTCTCGTCAAATTGGCAACTGTTAACGAAATATCTACCGTACATCTCGTTCTTGTTTTTCACTCGCAATTCGAAGATTAGAAGAAACAAATGTTCAACGTCTGAAATTTCACCGTCTTCGATTGGTCGCCGCGTAAATGAAAATTACGAGCAAGAAGAATATCTATTGCCATGGAAATACCGGGAGAATACCGGGTGTACCTTTACTTACCTTTGATGCAACAACGCGCAAGGTTGCCTGTATAATCCGTGTTCGTTCATATGCGAATGCGAGGGAGGTGGTGCTTGGTACAATACGGAACTGTCCCACATCGGATAGCTTCCGAGTTCGCCGCTGACGTATTGCGACATATCCGCTGTAATCACCTGTTTCATTTACTTACGTTTGCTTTTATTTGGCACGCTGTTTCTTAGTCATATGAAAGAAAAATCACTGTCGACCGTGATGTTCTAATTTTATTGCCATTAAACTGGACATAATCAGACAGAATCGGGAGAATCAAGCGTTTAACACACAGCGTGTCAAACGCTGAGAAAAGAAAAAAACAGAAGTTGATTCAAAATCAACTTTTCTTCCTTCTTGTATTGCAAATCATCAGGATTCACTCGTTCCGTTTCAAATCAGTAAATAACATTGTGCGGTAAAGAATGCTATAACGTGGTACAAAGTTAAGCTTATTTCCACACTGTGTAACACTGTATAATCATGCAAGATTTTCTGAGTTCCGCCTGTAGTTGTGTACTCACTGGTGCTTGATTTCCATTGATCTCCCACAGCGGTTCGGTGTAACTCATATCCCGGGGTTCTGTCCAGCGGTGAACGAACTCACGAGGATCACGTCGTCTCGTGTTTGAATTTAAAAAAAAAAAATAATGAAAAAGAACGAGCGTCGACGCGCAAGTGTTTCAAACGCGAAACGTTTTCGTTTACCGAAACCGAGTGTCACCTTCAATCTGAGGATGCTGAAGGTATCCCTCATCCAGGGGATGAAACTGTAGTGCTTGCTAAAGTCTCTAGCCCGCCCCCTTTTTCAAAGCAATCCTCTGCAACCAGTGTTGTTTCGCCATTCTCCAACGCTTGCGTGGACGGTCTCTGTTCCCATTGGAGACGCTCACCCTTAACCAGGTTGAGTGAAACACGATCGTTGGACAGGTGGTTGCGAAGGGGTGGAGCTTACGAACAACCCCCATGGGTTTGCGTTGTTTCGCAGGCATTGAGAGTTGAACAGTATCGGAATTATCGACCGTTAAAGATGGACCAACTATTTGTTAGAAATAACTTTTCTCTCTCTCTCTCTCTCTCTCTCTCTCTCTAATGTCTCTACAGCTCTTCTTTTGTTCCTTACAATTTACTTTTTCCGTTGATGTAAAAGGTATCTATACTTGACACTCTGAAAAACATGATTTTTGTTTTCTCTCTCTCTTGAATTGAAAATCAGCATGAATGGCCGACGAATGGATCTGTTCTTTTCATTATTGTTTTTGCAACGAATTCACGTTTTGTTACGGCGAGCAAATTCACTTGTCAACTTTGAGCGAATGAAATTGTATATTTTAGGATATATGGTTGATAGGTTCTTTTGTTTCCTTTCAGGAGTCACAGTATGGCCACGCGTATGGCAAATGGAGGTGTAGTCGTTTGGTAAAATTCTATTATCAACGTATCAAATAACGTAGCCAATGATACAAAGATTCCTATTAAATTTTACATGCTGCTATACACCATCGAGTAACACGTATGTTCTTCTTTTTCAGGAACGGTATAAAAATACTTCGCCTCGCCACATCTGAATTGTGTAAGGAAAATACAAATCATCCTACGACGACGATTTATTTACGGTGAAAATCACGAAACATGAAATTTTCTGCAATTTTTTGGGATATCACGATACTGCTGCGTGTCCATTCCGAGGAAAATTGCTCGCATAAATTGAGCCCGTAATAGGATCACTCGAAAGACCATGACAAAGTCTCCTCAGAAGGGTAACATATTGTCAAACCGAGGGTGTGCTTCCCCCGAATTAATTAAATAGATATTAGCCGATTCACTTGACGCTTAAGTTTCTCCCTCTTTGGACACGTATAAACATCCAGCATGCTATCTGCGTGTCAAATCGCATTGTGTTTGCTTCGAGAGAGTTCAAGGGTGCATAAAGTTATTAATATTCAGCCACGAGCAAGCAGTTCCCCTTATTAAGATCATTTTCTCTGTTCTTTTCATTCTCTTGCTATCATAACAGTGTCATTTTGTTATTGTTGCATTTTGGCGCATATATACCTTGTAATCCTGTTTTGTTTCATTTTCTTTAAACGATAATTCAGTTCCATTTTTTTTTTTATCTTTTGCACTTGAGAACTCATTAGAGTCATTATCAAGCACGTTTATTAACTTTCTAGCTTTTTCTTAATAAATTCCTCGAATTGTTCGAAGAATTATAAATATATTCAGGAAATATATTTCTTAAAAGTAAAGACAATGGCGAGCGAGAGTAAGAGAAATTGTTTCATCTTTGTTGTCTAAACGGAGAAGAAATATTTCTAAAACAAAAGAAACTGAAGCTAAATATCCCATTTTCTTATTTCATTTCAGACTTATACGTACATCAAATACTCGAAAGATGCCTCTTAATAAATGCGATATGTATTAATTTACCTAACATATGATATATATATATATATATATCTTGTAGATTTGTATCCATTAACTGTGTGTGTCGGTGGATCTTTAATTCGAGTCTGGTAATATGCGCTATATCCATAACTGCAAGCTGACGCTTTGGATCGATGCTCCGAGCGTCGGCGCTGAAATGCTTCATGGCTAAATTTCGAAGCTTTTCCTAGAATGAAGGATATTCGATATAATGCCAAATCGACGAGCAATTCTTCTCGCCGTTCTCGCACGCATCCTGATCAAATCAGTTAAGTCAGTAAATTCCATTAAATATCACTTCGTAGACACGCGCGCTAAACACTTCTTGCTCTTCCTTGAAATTCATGTAAATCTATAAATAATAATATTTTCTGAAATATTCGTAAATAATACTCTCAAATGATTAATTGAGTAATAATTATTAAGGGAGTCGCAATAAATTGAACAATTCCTTGTCATCGTTCAATAATCTGCAAACGTTTTTTGCATCATCATGATTTACAGCACAATTTGTAATATGAGATGAATGCAGTAAATCGTACCAAATTTTCTCTTACGCTCCGATTTGGTCGAAAATAAACTGTACAAACACGTTGGATGACGTAAAGGGTGTCAAAAATCAGATTTCAGGGTTCATCCCCTTGTGGTGCACGTGTTCGTCTGTGATCTAATTCTGATGCGATTCTAACAATGGGATACGCCTTCCACAACAGGGTCCACACCATTGACAGCAATTACGTGATTTCGTTACGGAGATACCCACCTTCGTAAATTCTTCGATAGAAACGTTGCATATAATACGGATTTATCACACGGTTTTCGCAAGAATAGGGGAAAATTCGAGCAAAATCTGTCTGCTCGCGACATGTTATATGGCTCAGATTTCTAATGGACGTATATACACGTATTTACAAAAAAAGAAAACTGTCAACGCAGATATAAATTAACAGATTATGTATTATAATATTTTATATATATATTATATATATACAAAATTATATATATTATATATATACAAAATTATATATAATATTATATATATATATATATATACAAAAAAGAAAACTATCAATGTAGATATAAATGAACAGATTATGTATTATAATATTTTATATATATATATATATATACAAAATTATATATATTATATATATACAAAATTATATATATTATATATATAAAATTATATATATTATATATATACAAAATTATATATATTATATATATATATATATATACAAAAAAGAAAACTATCAATGTAGATATAAATGAACAGATTATGTATTATAATATTTTATATATATATTATATATATACAAAATTATATATATTATATATATACAAAATTATATATATTATATATATACAAAATTATATATATTATATATATATATATATATATATACAAAAAAGAAATAGATATAAATGAACAGATTATGTATTATAATATTTTATATATATATTATATATATAAAATTATATATATTGTATATATACAAAATTATATATAATATTATATATATACAAAATTATATATAATATTATATATATACAAAATTATATATAATATTATATATATATATATATATATATATACAAAAAAGAAAACTATCAATGTAGATATAAATGAACAGATTATGTATTATAATATTTTATATATATATATATATATATATATATATATATAATATACACGAAATTATAAATAAATTCGAGTTACTGATTTGAAGAAACGATCAGATAAATAGGTATATAAGTAATACTCAGGATAGAAAGCATTTCAAAATTTTAGCTCATTGGCGTGAAGCAAGCTAGAATAAAAGTATAAAATAAAGGTATGATAAGCTGTTTGTTACAAAAACGTGTCGTTTTTACGGATGAAACTTCGTATTAAATTATATCATTGAGTTATTTGGTTGAAATATAGAGTGTAAATATAAAATGTAAATAGGCGCCATTTTTTTTTGAATTCTTAAAAATATTAGCACACGTGACCTCTTCGTGGGCCAATCACAGCCTCTGATTGATCTCGTTAACGATCATCTTTGAACTTTCCTTCAGTTTTCCACGGTCGTGACTGAATGGCACTGTAAATCAAGAAAATATCGCTCATTCGTGTGGCTTATATTACAGAACAAGTGTGAAAAAGTGCTCGTAGATTTAAAAAACATCTACGAATAGATCTATTTATCTAACTGAAGAAAATAATAAATCTATCTGTCTAACTAAAATTCGTCAATTCTTCGGGAAAAGACGTAAGTTGAATGTGTCCTCGCGATTTCGCAAAAAATACAGTTGATTGAAAGAACAGTATATATATATATATATATATATATATATATATATATACTATGCTTTCAATATGTAATATATAATATATATATATATACACATAATATATAATATATATATAATTTGTGTACAAAGCAAGAAGAAAATTTTATGGGAGAAATATATATATATGTATGTATACTTTTATGGGAGATATATATATATACACATAATATATAATATATATATAATTTGTGTACAAAGCAAGAAAATTTTATGGGAGAAATATATATATATATGTATATATACTTTTATGGGAGATATATATATATATATATATACACATAATATATAATATATATATAATTTGTGTACAAACAAGAAGAAAATTTTATGGGAGAAATATATATATATATATGTATGTATACTTTTATGGGAGATATATATATATATACATAATATATATATATATAATTTGTGTACAAAGCAAGAAGAAAATTTTATGGGAGAAATATATATATATATGTATATATACTTTTATGGGAGATATATATATATATACACATAATATATAATATATATATAATTTGTGTCAAAGCAAGAAGAAAATTTTATGGGAGAAATATATATATATATATATATATGTATATATATTTTTATGGGAGATATACATATATATATATATATATATATTTCTCCCATAAAATTTTCTGCTTGCTTTGCACACAAATTTGCAAAGATTCGGGCATAAATAAAAATTAAGAGATCAAAAATTTTACAGTTTCAATAATAATAATTTGAAATCCAGCCAATCGTATTCGAGCTTGTATTCCATCGACTTCGAACGTTTCCCCCCGTTTCTGTGCTTTTAACTTGAAAACATCTTCGAAGAAAAAAAGTTGGGTCAAACGTTGGGACGTTTAAATAAATCGCTAGTAACTATATAAACAACAAACTATATTCATTATACCGATTATATCCATTATTTTCATTTACAGAGACAATTTAAGCAAGAATGCGTCTTCTTCTTCCTGCCCACATGGTATCTCGAAAATTCTCGATTTTCTTCAACATTCGAGTTTCGATTAACGGACGGTAAGAAAACCCGTTAAATTGTGATAAAAATTTGCCAGTGAATTTACTTACCAACCTGTAGCAAGTTTCTAGCGTTTGCATCATTTTTAATTTTCAAACGTGGAATACCTTTCTAATTCGATGTATACGATCGAACAATTTATTATATCGTCGCAATTGTAAGTAATTATGAATAACGATACTATGAACAATTGATAGAGAGACAACGATCAGATAACATTGTAAATAAGATTAGATAAAGTTAATTTTTAACCTTTTTTTTTTTTTATTGTACAGATATTTTATACATACATATGCATTTGCCTTACACGTTTCTTTTTTGTAGCTCTGTCGGTGAATGCTAACAATTGCATCATTACACTGGCATCAGCGATGGAAAGCTACGTATTCAGAGAGTAAAATACCTTTTAGATTGACTTCCGGTAACAAATGCTTTATTTTAAAACATAAATCGTATCACGTGGAATATGCCAAGCGGGGATAATGTTTCAAACATCGTAAAATGCGACGGTTTCTTTGCGACACGTTACAAAATCTCTGCAAATGATCGAACGCTCGATGCTATGATTATTCGTTTGCTCGACACATAGAAAATTCGCCAGCTTCGCTAAAATACATTTTACAAAATATTGCTTCCGAGACAACATTTAGAATATCAGGTAACTCGCGAGATACAAGCTATTTAACTTTATTACGGGGCAAACAATGTTATTCGAAGCACATGTGTACGCGAAAATATTGAACGTGACTTCGTTACACTGTTCATCTGATCGCAGTATCAACGATATTAATCAGCAGATTCTCAAATTAATTGACGAAAGTATTGCTTCTCTGTGAAAGGTAGAAAAGATTGGCGAAGAATAAATTTCCTAACCTTTTCCCGTACGTAATAAAGCTAAACGGCTGATGACTTTGACTGCTAACGACACAATTACAAAATTATAATCAGAAGCATGATAAGTTTAATTAAAAGCAGCACATTTGAGACTAATATAAAACCACAGTTATATCTATATAATTTTCAACTTGTTAATAGCTTCAACGAGAGACACTCTAAAACCATTCATAAGAAAAATAGCGTGTATATCATCTGTTTCAACAGATTATTCTGCAAGGTATATTTACATACGTAATGAGAAACGTGTTATTATTTAATGTTTCATAATCCATAGCATTTACATTTGTTCGTGGGTATTCATCGGGGAGGTAATAATGTTACGTTACATCCTTGCGAAACAAAACAAAAAAAAAATTAACATTAAAATTTAATAGCAGTACTTTTGAACGAACCTATAAGATACTTGCTTTCGTAAGTTAAAAAAATAATTTCTTGAGAAGTATATGTCACGTTAGTGTTAATAAAACTATGTTTATAAAATTAAAAAAAAAACAGGGACTTTTAAAGGAACTTTTAAACTTCTTTACTCTCGCGCATTTAGTATTTTTGCAAATGAGGTATATATCTTGAACTTGATCGAGTCGAGTATCGTGAGAGATTCATGTTTCATATATATCTGATTAATGAAAATCTTGTAATATATATATATATATATATATATATATCAAACTTTTTTGAGGTAGGTCTTTAATAGATTTCTCTTCCTGACTCAAACACATTTTGCCTTAGCCCTAACGTATCATTAACATTGCACATATATTATCTACAAAAATACTATTACACCATTACGTACAAGCATCAATTAAAAAATAATTTAATGTACATCACAATCTGATAAGTACACTATATTGAACATGAAGGAATGTTATTAACGTTGCTTTGAATTCTAATAATACTCCCTTTTTAATAAACTGTTTATAACAGGCATTTCTTTTTTTTTTTTTTAAACAATTCGCACGTTCGTATGTTCACGTTAAAGAAATTTTTGTCACGCTATGTGCGCTTTTAAGTATTGCTAACGATCTCAACGAGTGTGAAAAAGTAAAGTACTAAATAACGTATGCGATATCGTGTTGAAAGCTAAAAGGCAAAAAATTTCATGAAATTTCATCAATACATATCTTGTGAATATCTAACACAAATAACAAAACCTTGATTTACTCGCAATGTCAAACGGTCCAATAATTTCATGTGAAATATCTTATTCGTCGTGTTAAGGAGATGGATCTAACAAATAAACTTGGGTAACATTTCAACTTTCAAAACGAACTTTTAAAAAATACTTTCAAAGATCGGGTTCCTCTTTCTTCTCGCCTTGAACGTTAAAACCTATTGTCACGCTGGAGTTACCTGTCATACTGCTCGCTACCGTCAAGATTGGCTCTTTCGGTTTCATTTCTGAGCAAGGATCTTTCGATTCCATCATGCTCTGCTTCCAATTCTCCAAGTCCTCTCCCGACATATTTGAAAGTGAGCTCAACTTTGACGTGCACTTGTAACTGTAATTTGTTTCAAGCTTTTGCGTTGGGGTTTTTGGCATAGAAACGCTCTGAGATCGAGAGAAACTCTTCTTTTTACAACTGCTGGATAAATGAAGCTTCTTCTGCTCTTGCGCAATCTCTTGTGTGCCATCTTTGTTCTTCTGCATTCTTTCTGCATTGAAAGATTCAGTTTTCTGGAGGGCAGATGACTTTGTCTTGTCCACGTTATCCGTTTCTTTAATCCTGACATCTTCGTCTGATATTTCCATGCTTTCGACGAGGAATCTAGAAGAGAAAATGCAAAATAAAATGATCAATCACAATTTTGAATACCGATCAGAGCACAATGTTCTTCTTAACTTAGATTAGATTCACCTTCCAATTTTTTTGTAACTACCGCTAGATTTTGTGCTTGGGTTTTCCTTCTGCTCGAATATTTGTTTCACATCCTGCTTCCTCTGCTCTTCAGTCTGTTTTAACGTTATAGTATGATCCTCGTCGTCGTCCATGTTATCAACAGGAAGATCTTCATTGGTGCGCATTATCTTTTGTATATTGGAATTAAAACCAGCTCCGAAACCACAGTTTCGTATTTGGCCATCTTCGTTGCTATAGTAATCTGTATAGGATACGCTGCCGCGACCCTCTCTGTGTTCTTGGTCAATATTTATACAGAACTCGTTGAAGTCCACATCCAAACAGGGTGTCGTAGGGAACTTGGGACCCACGTTAAAGGACTGCGTTCTACAAAAGATAAAAACAAGAAGATGTACCTTTTAAACACAGTCACAATCACTTTTATGCTCTCTTTTATGGACCAGTTAGACATTATACATTACCCATCATTGCTGATTAGGCTTATAGACATGCTGCACTCTCCTGTTGAAGTTGGCGCGGGGGATGAGGGTTCAGAAGAAAGAAATGACTGCGGTTCACTGCTCCATCCAGTACCTGAATTGTGCATTAGTACATTCGTACATTAACAATATACATATCTGTCGTCGTCAATGTATGCAATTACATACATGATACCAAAGTTAGAGTAATGATAATAACTAAGCAACACTTACTATTAGGACTGGTTGGCGATAGCTGATTCCTTATATCACAAGGCTCTCCGTCATTCGAAGGTTTATACTGTATGGGGGTTGGCGTGATGTACCTAAGAAGAGGAAGGGGAAAGGGGATCACTTTACAGAAAGTACCTCTATCAGAAAGTGCAATCATTGGAAAAATGCAAATCGTTCCAGCTCAAAAGGAGACATGAAGGAGAAATGAAGTTCATGCTTTTGGCGAAAAACGCTAAATGGTAAATGAGAGAAAAGGAAAGAAGAAAAGAGAAGAGAAGAGAAAAAAGAAAAGAAAAGAAGAAAAGAAAAGAACTTAATACTCACAAGGATGGTTTACTTAATTTCTTACGGTACCTGACAGCTTCCAGGTCGGAAGAGTGGTACTCGCGACTGATTCCTCCGATACTGAGATTCTGATTAACCGATTCGTGGGTCGATCCAGCGGGAGACGGGTACTTCGGCGGCGATGAGGCGGGTGTTCGGAACAGAGGGGCGCTGGTCATCATTTCCAAGAAGCAATCCAACTGACGTAACGACAACGCGTTGTGAAGAGTTTCCAACGGCCTTATCGGCGGCACACCACCAAAACCTTCTATCGCTGATGACGAGCATAACGTTTTTCAATTAGTTTTTCAGTTGCACGTGGCGAAGAAAGAATCGAAAGAGACTGACAGACCATTGTCATTCTACGAAACGAAGGAGGGGGAGGGGGAAAAAGAAAGAAAGAAAGAAAGAAAAATCAAAAGAAGAGGAAGAAGGAGAGTCACTCACCAGCAACAGCAGAAGCGTGCGGAGGTATCATGTCCTTGAGATTCGGCGCGCTGGAAGATCCACTGATAACAGCCGTGCTGAACAAACTATTCGCTGATCCGGTCAGCTTCTTGTTGATATTGTAGCCCAACAGCTTGAAATAACTCATCTGTCCGGAGATACTGTGACGGTGGCGCCTTGCTGTGCAGGTAGGGTCAGGTTGAATGATCGAAGGTCGTGTGTCTGGAGATGAGAAGGATCGTTGAGGCTGGAGTCGGGACAACGTGGGTTCACGTGGACACATGGAACGATGGTAACACTTGTTGTTGCGGGGGTTATCGTGATCATCGTGAACATCATTATCGTGCGCAGGGAGCATATGAGAAAGCGTACTACTACGATCTGGCGCGTGTACCAGGCTACCACCGTGCCACTGGAGATTCATCACATTGGGGCAAGACCATCGTCTGTACGTCACTGAACAACAATCGACGGTTTCGCCGTTTTCGTTCGACGAAACGGGTCGATCCACGCGAGGAAAGAAGCTGCCGGATCCCATCAAGTTCGGGCACGACAAGTTTCTGAATGGCACACGTGTATCACCTCTATCAACACTCTTATCGAACGATGTCCGCCGGTTCTCTTTCTCCTTGCTTTCATCGTGATCCGACCACCTTGGCTGATGCATAACGATACAACGATCGAACCTCGATCCTAAACACGGAACAACGACACACTGCCTCTCGGGATGGAACGTGCGGAATCTACCGTTTGGGCGAACGACGAAGGACGAGGAGCCACCATCGGGCTGTTCTGATCCGGCGACTCCTCCTCCGCGGCCGCCACGGTTATCGTTAAAAAACGATCGACAACAAACACGGTTGGATCTGTCCGGCTGCAACTGCAGGCTGTCCGGCCAGTAACAGGAACAATTGGACACAAACTTATGCGAGAGCGAGCGTGCGAAGTAGACGTCGAAGTTGAAACGCTCGACAGGCGGTAACTGTCTGCTCGTCATGATCAACTCCGACACGTTACAATTATAACAAAGGCATTTGGGCACGTCGTAAGGTGACGACGAACGAGAACGTTCTCTCAGCTCGGTCTGTTCAACGATTGTCATTACCTCCGGTGTACTTTCGCACAGGGTTAAGAATGAGAATGGGGATCGACTTGGCCACGGCAGTTCGGCCGAGGAATCGGTCAACTCACCGCTCCGCTCGATTCCAGGTAGTATCATCTCCGAACGAGAACGTCCGTATTTCTTACTATGAACGAAAATCAGTGGATCGTAATCATCGTCGGGCTGGCTTTCAGGCTCGTTAACGAGATCTACGTTAAAGAACGATGAGCGAATCGTGGGGACCGGGTACACGACACTCGACGTCGTCGGCGAGATCAGAGGAGACGTGTGCAAGGTCACCAAAGGTTGCGTGTTCGTCGAACACAAGACGGATGTTTCTGGCGAAGGGACCGGGAACTCCGGCGAACTGTAAGAGTGCGGCAGGCCCAATTTTTCCGTTGGCACGTTCAGCGAAACCTGATGGCCAGATCTCTCTAAGTGGCGTTGCTCTGTTACATGCTTCTCTGCGTGTCGGGGGGGGAGGGTGCGTGTTGTACGCGTCGCATGCGAGTCATTTCGTGAAAACGACAGACAGAGAGAGAAGAAAGAAGAGAGAGAGAGAGAGAGAGAAAATAGGTGCAGAGTTAAAATGAACGTGTGGATAACGATGTAAACGTTTCAGGGATTCAGAGGGTGCAGAGGAGGGAAAAGAAAAGAAAAGAAACAGACGATTAAACGAACCCATCACCGAGAAAAGAAATTAAAAAAAGAACACTGGCAAGAACCTTTTCGGTCACGTCGTCGACGCTCGAGAGAAATCTAAAACTTTACCGACCGGTAGCCTATCAATCGGCTAACATATTTTAACACTTTACCGACAAGTAGCCTATTAATCGGCTAACGTATTTTAACACTTTACCGACTAGTAGCCTATTAATCGGCTAACGTATTTTAATACTTTACCGACCGGTAGCCTATTAATCGACTAACTAACATATTTCAACACTTTACCGACCGGTAGCCTATTAATCGGCTAACGTATTTTAATACTTTACCGACCGGTAGCCTATTAATCGACTAACTAACATATTTCAACACTTTACCGACCGGTAGCCTATTAATCGGCTAACGTATTTTAATACTTTACCGACCGGTAGCCTATTAATCGACTAACTAACATATTTCAACACTTTACCGACCGGTAGCCTATTAATCGGCTAACGTATTTTAATACTTTACCGACCGGTAGCCTATTAATCGACTAACTAACATATTTCAACACTTTACCGACCGGTAGCCTATTAATCGGCTAACGTATTTTAACATTTTACCGACAAGTAGCCTATTAATCGGCTAACGTATTTTAACACTTTACCGACTAGTAGCCTATTAATCGGTTAACTAACATATTTCAACACTTTACCGACCGGTAGCCTATTAATCGGCTAACTATTCACCGCTAATACACGGTCGGTAAAGTGTTAAAACTTGTTGAGAAATCGTCTTTTATTGTCACTATAGCAATGTTTGGATCTCATTGGAATAACTTGTGCATGAAATTGGCAAAAAAATAACTGTATGACTGAGCCATGTAAAGTGGCAATGGCAAAGAAATTTTAAAAATGTCAATGAAACTGACATGGAATCTTTTAGATCGCTTCTTACTGTGATACAAGTCTGTGGACTTGTATCACAGTATGTAATGCAAATAGAAATGCTAGACATAGTAGTTGGAGTTGAAGACGACGTTTTAAAGGAAAGATTCGTTACCAATGAAGGAACAAAGTAACTGAAATACATTGGAAAAAAAAAAAAAAGACATACAGTTCAATTTACTTTATGCGTTTAGAAGACACAATTTTGGTTAATGTTATACACACCCATGGCACACGATAGCCATGCAACCAGTAAGCCAACCAAACAACAACAATTTAAGTTTATGAACATTTTGTTGGACATTTGCCTGATGTGATCATGATCTTATGCAACAATGACAATCGAAGATTTTAGTATTAGTTGCTATGTTTCATACCATGAAATTGGCAGTATGCGAAACGATGTGATTATGAAATTTTTCATTGCCATCAGAAGTTAATTTGCTCGAGTAGGGAACGTATGAATGTTGAATTTCATCTGTGCTTAGAATTTCTAACATCAATGAGGCGATATAAAAACAATATTTTAAAACAACGACAAAGAAGAAAGAAGAAGATAATAAAAATTTTGAAGAATCAAAATCAAATCAGAGATTTACTTCCTTGTAGTAAAAAAAAAATTTCTACCTTTGTACGAGAGAAAATATTATGTATGTTCCACGTTCATTCATATAGAAATAATGAATCTATAATATGTAATGTAATGTAATGTACAAACAGCAAACGAAATATAAAAGTGGATAATGAAAAATTAAAATGTTATGCAATTGCATGTTGACAGATGTTTATATTTATATATATATATATATATAAACAAGAAAACATGATTTTAGAAAATAACTAAGCACTAATTGATTGCGAATCTTAATGAAACGATGATACAGGAATGAAGGAATTAGGATGACGGCTGAATAAGCTACACTATTTGTCAATGTGTAACTCAAACAGTCGTTCATAAAAATTAGTTGGCTTCCACGGGCACAACTATCGCTGAGCAAAGAGTTATTTCAACTGAACTTCCCTACTCCCATCTAACATCATGTCCTTTTGTTAAATTCCATAGTTAAGCTTCCACTTGTACAATATAATGTGATTTTTAATTATATATACCTGTCCAACATCTATCACTGAGTTGTCAAGATTTAGACTTTAGCAAGTAATTTTACAGTGTTGTATAATACTTGGAACAAAAACTGAACTTCGCTTGTACGGTCTATCACACATAGAACTTAATATAATACAAAAGAAAATACACAACAGAAAATAATGCAAACATCAAGGATTAGGCATGATACTGAAGACTATCTACAGAAAATTATATACGTGTACGTTCACTATTGATAGTAACTATGAGATAGTAACTATGCTCCTTATGGGAGAAAAAAAAAGAAAAAAGAAAAAAAAAAAGGTATCGCAGTATCAGTACAAATACAAGGGATGCTGTATATTTCATAGAAGAATCAATCAAAAGATGCAAATCACAGTGATCAGCAGCTACGAAAATTACCATCTCAAAAGCGAAGAGTAAATGAAACAGTCAACTGAGAATAGCCAATTTTCCTAGAAATGTAACTAAATAAACAGAAGAAAAGAAAAATATTGTACAATCTTTGTATCAGGATGATACGGTATATCGAAACTTTAAATGCTTTGAAAAATCCTGCAACAATCACCTATGATCAGACAATGCATTATAACCTGCATGAAGTTATTATACAGCGACTGACATACCTTCTTTGTTGACCGCGTCCAAGCTCTGATACTGCAGCTTGTCCGCAGCTATAAAAAGAAAGACACGAAAAACACCAGATTTTCTGGTTAAATCTGGAATGTTAGCTATAAGTTACCCAAGAAGAAAAATTCTCGTTAATGAGATATTAAGTGTATGCTACTCTTACGATACGCTACTAGATTTTTAGCAGTGTATTGCTAAGTTTACCCAAGTTCATCGGTATTTACAAATGTTTCTCGCTGACACTGTTAGAATTCACTTCCATGCAGAATTACAGAATATAACGGCGAACTTATTGTTATATATATATATATATATCTACATCTCAATGTCAACGATATTAACTCACCTTTTTCGGATTTGTCCTGTCTCTGATAATCATAGCTGCGTGCTCGTGGTTCAACAATTGTACTTCTCTCCGCGTCACGTCGTTGACGTTGGCTCGCAGCCAACTGGCTACCTAATCTCGCCGCTTCGTGGCCAGCCACAGTTCTAGCACTAAATGTTGCGGTCATATCTCACATAAAAGACTACCGGTGGTTGAACTATGAAAAAAGAGGGCCCGTGTAAAATTCAAAACTGTGTACCTTATTGGAATAGGCGCGGAACTTTGCAAGAAACCACTATCAAACGGTTCATCCATCATGTTAGGATGTAGATCCATCATATCAACTGCTCTGCTGGTTGTTGGACTATCCATTGCATCAACAGTATCTGACTCTATCGTTGGCGGTGGTGTTTCCTGAATGTTAAATAAAAAATGCTGACTTATTTGCACTCACTTTTGAAATATAAATACGTTTATACATACAGATTGCAGTGGAGGATTCATGAAATCATCCTCCAGAATTCCCAACTCTACATCCTCTTCCTCTATTCGAGTGCTGCACTGTGAAATGGTATCTTGAGCAGAACCACCACTTTCACCCTGAAAATATAAATGTACGTGTACTTCTGAACAACGCTGTTACGATCATGGGATAAAAGAAATTAGTCGCAGAATTTACTTACTACGTTGTGGCTGCTCTCGTTGCGCGAATGGGGCCTAAAACCTGGCCCTGGGGGCAAGTTCTTTTGCACGCAACAGTTTACACCAGGGCTAAAGTGCAATTCAACGTGAAAACGTTCCTCGCTGCTAGGATCTTTCGTTGGATCTTCGTATAACATAACTACAATTTGAGACATGTAGTTTAACTCAGAAACCATGCTAACGTATTCCATAGCCCGGCGCCATTGCTCGTCTTTCACTACCTGGTGGTGTAATTGATACGTTAAAATTCAAATACACGTTACATGAAATACATACATGTAAGATGCATACATCAAGTAAACCACCGTAACGTAAAACAGTTAGCAAAGAGTGCACATGACTTTCGCTTGTGAAATAAAGTCTTGTGCGCACATGTCGACCAGGACTTGACACTCCGTGGGAATATCTGAAATTTTTTTATAATATTAACGATCATTGCATTTACATCATACGCACAGACCTTGATAGACACACTATTTACCTCGGGTTAAGTCTATTGACTGTTTCTTCTCCAGATTCTTCAATATTTCTCTGCAAATCTGCTCTTATCTTTTTCAAAAGAGGAGTGCAAATACCTTGGCCTATGGTGAGCTTCTCCTGCACCGTTAATCCGTACTCCTGCAGAAAAATGCGAGATTAAATTTTTTCCCTAAACAGATAAATTATATTCACCGGTGGTGTTATACTGTCTCACCTGCGGTATCACTATATCTGCCAGGTACTTGGAATAAATGTACAATTCTTCCGCGTGTTCGAATTGCAACGTGTGGTTATTATGTTGCAAATCATACTTTATACAATCGTAAATATCCGGGATTTTCGATATGTCGAATCTTTTGTTTTTAGTACAGAAGTCTTTCTCTATCTTTCCCCATCGTCGACCCATCAATTCCCACGTTTCACCGTGATAAAGAATTGCGTCTAAATACAAATAGACAAATAAGCACGCAATATATATGAAATTTTATGTATATAAAATCATACCTTTGGTTTTGGGATCGTCTTTTTTAATACGGACAATGTCCATTAATTTCTGAATCAAAGTATGAACATGTTGACAGCAACGAACAGGGTTTTTAACGAAATCCATTGCCGCGTTGATGCTCAGTGCGTTTCCAGGATTTATCTGTTCTCTGTCTTCGCGTGTAAACTCACGGTCTTGTTGTAATAACTCATGCAGTCGTGTTTTCACCCTGTGAAAAATATATCGTTAAAATGCACTTGAAATGTAGAACAACGATACTTGCATAGATTGCCTTACGCACATGTTTTGGTATTTACTGCTATCGCAATCGTTGTCTAACAGACCATTAGTGTTAGCGCTTTTCACCATCTGGACCAATATAGGCGTCAATTCACCTTCCAATGCGAGTAAACCTTTTGCAAAAGCCGCAGCGGTCATTTGAACTCTTCCTTCGTCACTGGCATAAATCTTCAAGTCATGTCGAAATGTCGAATGAAGTCTAAGTAGCCCTAAACCTTGTGCACCGGCATAGTCACCTACATATACACAAAAATACTTTAGAAGAACGTAGATAAAATATGTATCTTCCATTTTTAATGGACATAAAATAAGTACGTATGAGATTTCACTGGATGATCTATGTTCTGATGAAAAAAGATCATAAAAGATTCCTCGTATCATCAATTTAGTCATCTAATATGCATCAATATCTAGACAAGTCTAATCAAATGTATATACTTCAAGCATATCTGATGTTTATGTTCATTTCCTTATTAATAATCTGAATATAATACCGTAGAAGTTATTTCATTTATTTTCTTAAGATGAAAATGCTTACGACAGACTGTTTATATGATATAGAAAATAGAATGATTTACAATACATGTGTGTGTACATGTGTATGTATATGTCCTTTAGGCATGATATTACATGAATGACGAGATATATGAAACCTACTGAAAAAAGAAGATAAAACATATAAACATTTAAGGCCACAAAATAGATAGAGAGCAACTACTATTGAACTATTGCAATAAAGTGGAATACACATTGAACTAGAAATAGCATAGAAATAGCATTTTTCCTTTTACGTTTTAACAGCTTTCAAGCCATTCTAACAGATTAAATCTGTAAGTAATGATGATTTTCTAACAAAGACTTGATTATCACTTTTTGGCTTACTATTTCTATGCGTGTATAGCACAATCTACGTATAACTACAAAAAAGCGTTGATTCAGAATAAAAAGTTACCGTGGTTTGGTAACATCTCTGAGTCTTCCTCTGAAATATTTGAAATTATCTATGAATCAAAGATCCTTGTAACATTTGAGAGATTTTCGTAAAATTTTCGATATTTTTACCTACTCTTTAATCAAATATAACGATCATCAATAATCTAATTAAAAGCTTGAAATTTACCATCCATTTGCTTTCGCACTTTTATTTTTAAATAAAGGACGAATTAACATATCCAATACCTAATACATACACACGGGTCTTACTTCGGTTAAATTATATTGTGCAAGATAAATAGCAAGATGTATTTATGCATACGCTCGATTGAGCAGTCCAGACAAATAATAAGTCCAGCCGGAGTTCAGCCAACATATGAAACTCATTAATAAATAATATCATTATGAAAATTAAATTAAGAATGAGCATGATAAGCGTATGAACATAAGATACGAACCACTAAGGTGTCTACCTTGACCACCAGGGTACATGCAGCGAAATATTCTTCCCAATTCCTCTGCCTGAATACGGCCGGCTGGTGTTAATTCTCCACCCCATTTCAATATCAAAACAAGGGAAGGTTCTCCAAGTCGATCTGATAAAAATATATATTATTTATAAATAATATACATCCATTTCATATAAATATATTATCCTGTATTTTGTACCATCATCTGACGAGCTTCCTCTGGGTCGTCCCCTTGGTTGATACTTCATTTGCACCTTGCGATTTATCCCTGAAAAATGGCCATACCTGCAAAATATAACGTTATACATAACGTGATCGAAGATTAGATTAGCTAAAATGAAAATTATTCATTAAAAAGTAGCGTTCACATTTCTAAGACGCTTTTCAATTGTTCTAATTTTCCCTGTTTCTCTTCCAATTCAGGTCCAGCAGCACGATGTTGTATTTCAGCTAATAAACTGCGTGCAGTATCCAATATTTCTTGCAATTGCTTAGGCCTCTTCAATTTAATGTGGCCGTGTTTATAGCCGTCGTATTTTGCAAATATCTCGAAAAATCTGTATGGGATAAGATGAACAAAATATGTTATTCTTTAATCGCATCATATATATCTGCTTAAAAAAAAAGATACACCTACTTCGGATGACGGACTTCCACTTTCATTTTCTGTTTTGGTGTTCGATCACCGTGTCTTATAACAGCAACTACGCATCGTAATTCCATCCTGAGATAAATAAATAGTCATGAAATCAAAAGATAGTGGGATTAAAGATATTAACATAAACGTAAACTCTATTTACATCTTCCCAAATGTAGTAGGCACAATAGGTGGATCGTCTAATTGAAAAGGAACGCTCCATGGTATGTGCAAAGTAGGTGCCAATTCCCTTAAAATCATATTTCCCAAGATCTTCGCACAATCATCATAATATTTGTTAGAATTCTTTACAAAGCTAAAACCATTTACATCGCACACAAATGACTGGCCATTTGCCCTAAAATATTATGATAGATCAGTATAGTAAAAAATTATTACTTCTTTCACTTCAAATTTCAAGTGAATCAATACCTAAGTAAATCAAAACCGCAAACTGTTTGCTTGAAGGCTAAGCAGACTTTTCTACTAATTAGCTTCTCAGCGTTACTTAGTATAACCGGATAGCGAATTTCTTTTCCCTCCGAGTCTCTTTCGACTTTACCATCCAGTGCAGGGCTTTTTCTTGCTTCTGCGTGAGCATAATCTGGACCCACGGTATAAACCTTAACATCTGTACCATCTGTTGGCATAAAATCTTCGTAGATGTAAGAACCAGTCTTACGAACTCGAGATTCTGGTGAATACACGCTGCTACGACTTCCAATCTGTAATATTATAAATAGAAATTTAACGATTCAGAATGAAAGAAATTCAATTTCATTCAATTTACTGCGTACCTTCCTAAATAATCTTTGGCTGCCTCCGCCTGCAGATGTAGGATAATAAATATAAATATTATGATCCTCTGCAGATACAGGTTTCTCCACGAATGGTTTATTAAATGTAACACCATTGACTTCCACATGATCTTCTGATTCTACCAGTTCGTGATCTGAAATGAATTTTTTGTTACAAATCTCCAACAACATAAAACTGAATGAATATAATATATAACGTTTTGTACGTTTTGGATCAGATGAATCTCTATCCAGGACAGCATATCTTGGGATTTCAATACCTTCACTCTCTAAGATAGCATATACTCTTCTACGATCCTATTGAACATATTGATGTCATATAAAAGAATTATATTTGATGAAAACATTTGTTACAAATTACATACCTGAATGTCATATTGCATTGGTAAGTTATTGATGATAAAAGGATTTCTAAGATTAGCATAATTTATAGCTTTATCAAGGGGGAAGCCTTTACTATGGAAACTTATTAAACAATCAACAACTGGCCAATCTTCTACAGACTCCTGTAAATATATATGCTTGAGAATTCATACTCTAGAATTAAAAAATTTTTTATCTTCTAGCAATATTACCTTCAAAATAACTTCTTCAGGAAATACTACAATCTTAATGTATTCAAATTCTTCTAATCTTGTTAAAATCTCTTTCATTGGTTTACTCTGCGATTTTTTTGCCATCGCACAGATTCCAACCAAAACTTGCTTCCCTTCTCCTTCCAAATCACTTCCACCCATGCATCCATCATCATTGCTACACCCGTCCGACAGTTCGGCCTAAACGAAAATTTAATTATAAAGAGTCTGTGATATATTCCAATTTTGTATACTCACCTTATATCACATGAAAAAAAAGAACTAATAATAGTAAGGAAAATAAAATTCTAAAAGTGTGTGAAATTTTCACTTATGTGGCGCAAGAAATTAATAAAATGTTCATTAATAATTGTGTTAAATATTGCTCACCCAGTACATTTTTAAACTGGACAAAAAGCCAAGTCTATCTCTCAAGAGATTGTTTAGAATAGTTTTCATACAATCTTGATTTATTATTCATTCCTAGATAATTACAATTAAATGTAAAAAAGACGAACCACGTGCATTATTTGCTTACATAAAAAAGGAAATATAAATTCAATACTAAATACATTATTTTTATAAAAAGTATTGTATGTCTGAGTGATAAAAAAAAATAAAAAAAAAAGTTATCTGTCATGTCATATTGTTTATCATTTTATATTTTTTAATGACTTCAACTATTAACAATAAAAAATTACATTCAATAATATTTATAGAATTGCCAACAGCTTTATAATGTGTTAAAAAAAGTATATATTACATACAAAACAATCATCACAGTAGCACTCCATATCCAGATTTATGTCTTCAATATTAAAAACAAATAGAAAATTACTTTTACTATTACAACAGAAGCCAATAATCTTTTATACAACTATATTCCTTTTATACAACAGTAGTTTTCTCACTTTGGAAATATACACTCACAGTACTATTATTTAAATGATAAATTTAATTTTTGTTATATTTTTTAAATTAAATTCTAGATTTATATTATACTCCAGATTTTAAATCCAAAATAAAGAAGTAATTAATTAAAAAGTATTTTAACAATAAAATATAAAATATTTATATTTCACTTATTAAAAATATCATGAACATTGTGAATAGAAGCTTCTAACTACTCAGATTATGTACTGAACTGAAATTAAATAAAAGCAGACTAATAATAATAAAGTACTCCAACTACTTTGTTTAAAGATAAGAAAGAACTATATCTCTAGAAAAAATATGATTTATATAGTTTATCTTGAAACAAGGAAGTTTTCCTGCATAAAAAGTAAGTGTCATAATGATTGTATATACGCTTAAATAAATAGAAATGTTATGCATATTTTTTTAATCTTTTGCATTAAATGTTATGAATCTATTAATAGGCCACAATTAAAAATTGAATAGTAAGAAACTCTACCATCATTTGCCAATATGGTTCTGCTTCATTATCACAATCAAAGATATAAACATCAGAAATTATGGCAGATGATAAAGAATTTGCATTTTCCATTACGAATTTAATTTCAAAATACTATAAACTAATTGCATAATTATATACAATGATAGCCTTATGATGGCTTGATATCATTAATATTAATATTTTTTAAAATAATTTCAATTCACTTCAACAATTGATCTTTTCACAATATGTCTAATTCAGATTTATAATCATTAAACATTAATTGATTAAACTGATATATCGATCATTAACACATAACATAACATAACATAAAATTTATATGTTACACATGCAACTACACAGTCAAGTGCAAAATGTATTTAACAAGTTTCATAGCTATTTATTTTTAGACTACTACAGTATTAAAGTCTTCATGAGTCATCAAGTTATTTAAAAGTAGTTTGTAGCACTGATACCTAAATAATGAATTCATTAATTTACACTTAGTGAAATACATTATTAGAAATAAACAAAGTCATTGAAAATCACAATTTTCATTTCAAGTATGTGTCACAAAAAGGAAGAAATATATATGACAAATACAGGTACTGTATAGTATTGTATAAAACAATAATTTTGTAAAATAAAACAGTTTCCTAACCTTTGTCATATGTTTATTAATTTAAAATAGACTGAAATTAGTTTTCATCGTAATACTTGTTTTTATTTATTTCCATATCTTATTCTTTTCATTATCTAGCTCAATCGTATCATTTACAGCAATTAACTCAATTTTAAAAAATTTTGATAGTATACGAACAAATTAAGATACAAATGAAAATTAAAATATAAATTTGTATTTTATGTTATTGATAAATTTACAATTTACTAACAAAAATATTAAATTTAAGACTATCATTTTGGTATTTACTTGTTCATTACATATTGTGGGAAGAACAAAACTTACTCTTTTCGATGAACGATATATAGAAGAAGCAACAGGACCCACGAGGGTTGGTTGTACAGAACTTAAGTCCCCTACATAGAAAATTGGTCGACTGGCACTCCGTAGACCCTATTGATTAGTTATTATCGGTTGAAAATTCATGTTTTTTGTATCTGATTAGTATAAAGAACTTAATAGCATACTTAGACTCTTTAACAAGATTATCGTGTATTGATTACCACGTAAAGTTGAGAATTAAATAAAAGAAACCTTATATTAAATTTCTTCTATGAAAGGATCTATTTTGGAATTGAAGAACCAAAAGAACCAATGACTAAATTATTAAAAATAACGTTAGGCGTTCCACAGAAAGAAAGAATATCTCTGTTTACCTGATAACCATGTTCCAATTCAGTGTAAGACATGACAGAACGGGTTTCATTGAGGAAACAAAAACAGTTTCAACTGGAATTCAGAGAGTTCGCTGTGCCCTGAAATGGTTGTTGCTAAATGTAAACAAAACATTTAAACAGTAATCATTGCTGAAAAATTTGAACCGAAGTTATTCTTATGTGACATTTAAGAACCTTTCGATAGACGATGATAATTGTTATAATTACATTTTCGGTAATTCTCGAATTCAGGAAAAATAAATGTTATCATACACTAACGGCCGATTCGTTTAAATTTATATATATATATATATATATATATATTCGTTACTTACATTCAATGGAAATATGGCCAAAAGCGTAAGATAACCTCGACGGCGATATTTTCTATATCCTTTCGAACAGCAATTCGAATTTAATCGATCTACAATAAAATTACATCGACACAATCGTCGTTTGAAATAAACAATGCTAAACTAAGTTAGATGAATTCTAGACGATGTTGCGACTTGTTTCGCTTCCTCTTCTCACTGATATAACGTTCGCAACTTTAATTAAACTCGCCAATCCTAACCTCGAATTAGCTTAAGGACTCGATGCTAAGGACGACAGTGCATAACCGACAAACAATATCGTGTCTCTAGTTAGTTAAGTATCTTTCGCTCTTTAACATCCTTCAATTTTCGGACATCTTGTCAAACTTGAGTCTCGATCTCTCGTATCGTTCGAAAATCGCGTTCTTTCGGCTAAAACGCGAGTAAATCGATATTGCATCATTGAGTGTAAACAAAATTAAGAGAAAAAAAAAAAAGGAAAAAAAAACCGATGTATTGCAGAAGACCGTAGCTCGAAGTTGTTAAAAAGAGAGATATATAAGAAAACACAAGGATATCCCATACCGTGCATCAATTTTATTTAAAGTTTCAATTATAAAATGTTATTGCGTATTTACATCGTAGTAGGTCCGTATTGATCTAAGAATTGCAAATCTTTACTCAGTTTTTCAGTACTGAATTTTGTATTTTTTTTTTTTTTTGTTTTTCTTTTTGCAATGTAACATTTAATCATTGAGCAACATAATGATGATGTAATTCTAATATTTTCTTTTTATATATATATATATATATATATGTATGTATGTATACTAAGTATATATATATATATGTATATTAAGTATATATATATATATGTATATTAAGTATATATATATGTATATTAAGTATATATATATATGTATATTAAGTATATATATATATGTATATTATGTATATATATATATATGTATGTATATATATATATATATGTATATATATATATATATATGTATGTATGTATATTAAGTATAAAGCAAAATAAACATACATATCATGTACAAGCGTAATTTATCTTTTTTTTTCGAGAAACTACTTCGGTTAAACAGTGAAGGCCATAACTGTACCAACAATGAAAAATTGTCGAAAATTTAAATTAATATAATACTTTGGAGAGAAAAAAAGATCGTTTAACGATCCACTTAGTCTCATTTTGAAGCATGAAGCTTCTACCTCGATAATTCTGAATTTGTTCGTGATTTGAAGATGATTTTATATCGTCTAATCAGTATAAAAGCTTATTTTTTCCTAGAAAATTGTAAAACCCTAAAAACGTGTAAGAAAATTTTCATGATCAAATGCAATGAGATTTTGAAGGCTGAAATTTTCTCTTTGCAACAAACCCTTAAAACTCACTGTGCGATCTTCTTTTCATTATTTTATTGAAGCTTGGAGCATCAGGGATGAAATATTAAGATTTTTTGAATTTTTGTCCTTTAACTTTAATACGGAAAGTTCAATAAAGTGGTGAAAAGAAATTGTACAAGTTTTTAAGGGGAGACTTTTATCTTCAAAATGATGGTGAATCTAGTTACGAGAAAAAATGTTTCAACATTCTTACACACGTTTGAATTTTTACGATCTTCAAGAAGAAAGTATGCTCACTTTTTCACCCTCGATGTGACGTAAAATCATCCTCGGGGGGGAAAAAAAAAAAAAAAAAAAAAAATGAACAGCGGTTAAATAAAGGTTTCACGCTTCAAAATGAGATCAAGTGGGATCACTGTATGATTTTTTTCTACAAAGTTGTATCAGTTTAAATTATCAATAATTATCGTTGGTACAGTTATGTTCTTCGCTATAAATGAACATTTGAAATGATTACTGTCTCAAGCTTTTGATTTTACGCAATTTAATTTAAGTGTTAATCTTTCAATCCAACTGCTTGCTAATTACTTATCTTATGTCTTTTCATTTGCAATTTCTTTTTAACGCCGGAACAAATACATAGATTCTAACATTATGTACTTAAACATACTGCAGTAAAAAAAGGAACAGTATACAATACTCGGAACCATAAAAATCATACAAAAGTTAGGAAAAGCGGTACTTGAATATACATTATAAAAATGAATAATAAAACAAGAGTCATAATATTAACAATATAACAACCTTGGATAAATGCAAGATACAATAATTCTCTAAAGGCGTTCAATTCGCCTTTCTTCTAGAAATAAAATATAGATCTACTTCACTGTAATCGGTGATGGAGCTACATATTTTACTACATCATTGCACTAGATTTATCTTTCGTTTGAATTAAATACAGCTTGATTAGCAAAGTCAAAATAACAGTTCGTTTTTATGGAATAGGACACAAATGTAAAAAGTTTGTAACAATGTCCTTTATCAAACACGTATTATAAATGTAATACGCATATAATAGTAATACGCATTATAAATAATTAACAAAAAAACTAAGAAACTTGAAACTAAATTGAAAAATCGCACTCGTCCTAATATACAGTATGAATATGAAAATTTATCTGCAAAATTTGTACTAACATCTTATATACTTAAACATTTTCACTGAAAAAATTCAACGCTATTGATTGTTGATGGTTAGTCTTTCAAGCCAAATGAATCATTAATTTTCGTTATTTCTTTTGGTCGAAATTGTTCATTTGTTAAACGTTTGTGTTAAATGTTCACTTGTTAAGTTTTCTTTAATATTTTCTTTTCTATAACATTTATATCCTATTTGGTGTCAGCCCATTGGCCAGACATTAGGCGTCATTGCGATTTCATTGACACCAACTTTCTTGAACGTGCTCGTGCCTCCGTACGAATATTTGTATATTCAAACCAAAGGATATTTGGAATTAACGTTGTATCACGTAATAATAGATATTCTGATATCCGCCTGGAAATAACGTTCGATGGTAATTTTCAATGATAATTTTAAAAAGTTTTTTTAACGACACTGACTTACCATGACACAATTATAGGGAAAATTGGTGTAAGAACTACATGTGTAATTGCAAACCATACTGCCCCTAACATAAGACCTATGAATGTACCCCACAGAACTTGAGAGTTAGTGTGATACAATAAATAAACTCTGCTGTATGTGATTAAAATAGCAACAATTATACAAGCAGCTATGACAGTAATCCTCCAGAATTTTTCTGAGATGTTGCTATTATTAGCGTGATGTAACCTACAAATATACACGTATATTTATAAATATATATAAAACATGTAACATAATACGGAATTTGGAAGATTAGGTTACCTAATGCATATGAAAAGCGTAGTATACATGGCAAAAAACCAAATGAATTGTGCATGCATCGATGGCATACCATATTCAACGTAAACAGCGTTGCGTTTCATTGGTCTTGCTTCGCAGATTGTATGTTTTAATATAAAATTTATACTCTCGTTAAATATAACACCGCTAAAAAAACTAATCTGAAAAAGATTGATCTGAAATATTGAAGTTACAAGCACGTTGAATTACACTTACACTTACTGTGTGCAAATCTCTTCTGAACAGGATCAATGTTATAAAACCAGCTATAATAACAAATGGTACTAAACTTGTCAGGGCTAAGAATTTTCCGAACAAATCACCTGCAAATTAAAAGCAATTTAAATAAACATAACTTTCAGGGAAATTAGATTTTAACACGGATACATAATATCTAGAAGCTTGAAGTCTCAAAACATTGTTTTTGAATGAAACGTGTCATTGGTATAGATGCTTTTGACGAACATACGTATGCAAAAGATTCAAGTAAACAAAAATCACTCAATACACGGGAAAAAGTGAATCGATCGAAAACAAACAAAATTTTGATTGGAAAAGTATATGCGACTTCGAAAATTTACATCAAAGGTACGGTATTTCCTAAAAAAAAAAGGAAAAAGAAAGAAGAGAAAAACATTAAGCGTTACGAAGAATTTTTACATAATCACGCGAGCAAAAGACAATGAAATTATATCGAAAAACCTTTAAAATATTTACCTTCGGGATATTCGATTAAAGTAAGGGATAAAGGGACCCATTCGATTTTTTGGACAGTATCAGCAAGGCGTGATTTAATTTCATAAAACGACTCGTCGTCTAACGATGCCATGTTATCGAAATATTTGAAGTGACCATAACTTGGACAACTCACCGCGCAGCAACAATCATGGAATCTAAAGAACGATAGTAGAGACCCGAGTAGAATAATTTCAACGTGCACACAGTTTAACAGATATCCGAAACAGATAACGAAAAAATGATTTTCTTTGCATCTTCCAGCATATAATCATAATCCTACGTTATCGCATCTTTGTTATAAATTTAGATTACATCGCGTGATATTTATTCAATGTCGTATAAATGTTGATAAAAATAACGAAAAAAAAAAAAAGGATTTAAGCACCAACGAATAATAATTCGCGAGAATCAAAATAATTGAAAAATACGGTCTATAATCCGCTATATAATATTACGTTACTATTTAATCTCGAATCGTACCGCGTGCAACAAGCGTGCAAATTTTTAATTACATCAACAGTGAGAACGCGTACGTACGCGTATAAACGTGAAATTTTTCAACAGTTTCGCGTTCTTCTTTGATATCTCGTAGCGCTCGAACGCCAGATAAATGCGTGCAGAATATGAAATTGAATCGTGCAGGCTCGACTAGTTAACTTGAAAACGCGAAGTTACTATCCCGGGTCTGCGAGATGCATTGTGCACTGCGTAAGAAGCGGGAGAGGTAGCGAATTGGATAGTTGCATGCTGCTTTGATCGATGTTTGCTTCCTGTTTGTGGTATTAATTTCACTCGAGAGTCGTGCACAATGTGCGCGTCGTTTGTGACATTGATTTGCCGATCATTTTGTAATTCTTCTAGAACTTTTTAAGAAATTTCGTTCGTCTCACGTTTGACCACGATCTGTACGCCTGTGCAGCCGACAGAAATTTTTCAAACTATGTGATGAATTAATGTTTTAGGTAATGTACGTATATACTTCGTATATTGTATCATTATTGTTATTACCGACTGTGATATCGCGAATATCGTTTATATCATTCAATGACGATGATATTAATCGGTTACCAACGGATAACAAAGTGTAACAATAACGTTTGCAAATTTCGTATTGATATTTTATTTGCATCTTCGTTTATTCTTTCATCGCGGAGCTTCACTTTTCTGCATATCGCGTATAATTATGCGTTAATGAAATATTTCCTATTTCACTCGTTTCTATCGAGTGTATATCTTTTTTATCATATGTATGTTGTTTTGATCATAGCTTTTGTATTGGAATGTTACATGACATTCCTTGAACCACATGGCAGACCAAAGTATTGCAAATTACTATGCACTTTGTGCGAATAACCAACATGTGATAGAAGGTTTAAACGAAAGGCTGATAGGAAGTAGCATATCTCAATCATTATACGACCTAAACAGTAGCAATAA
Source organism: Tetragonula carbonaria (assembly GCA_032399595.1). NCBI lineage: Eukaryota > Metazoa > Arthropoda > Insecta > Hymenoptera > Apidae > Tetragonula > Tetragonula carbonaria. The sequence goes on along the minus strand of JAUCRC010000011.1, from coordinate 3,623,910 downwards.
TAGTGTTACAGTTGAAAATGCAGCAACTGTTTCTCCGCTATTAAGTCACTATAAATATCATTGTTTCTCGCATCATGATAGCCCAGTCAATTTCTCGTCTTTACCAACGTATCTTCCACCCATTGGTGTATTTTGGGATATAGAAAATTGCCAAGTTAGTATCAAAGTTATTCTATTATAGTTATGTATCACTGAAACGTTTATTATATAATGTTACGTGATATTCGAATGTAACGCTTCTCGTGATTTTATTCGCAGGTGCCGAAAGGAAGGTCTGCCATAGCTATAACACAGATAATTAGAGAAAAGTTTTTCAGTGGTTATAGAGAAGCAGAATTTATTGTAGTGTGTGATGTGCTAAGAGAAAATAGTCGCGTCATGAAAGAATTAAACAACGCTCAGGTAAGCTAATCGACAGTTTTTTTTTTGAAACTATTAATGGTAATCAATGCTGTAACATTGTATTTATAAATTTGTGTCTCAGGTTAATTTAATACATGTTGCTAGAGAATGTAAAAATGCTGCTGACGAAAAACTGAAACAATCGATCAGAAGGTTTGCCGATATTCATGGAAGCCCAGCAGCTGTGATTTTAATATCTGGTGATATTAATTTTGCTCCTGACCTCAGTGATTTACGTTATAGGAAGAAAATTCATGTGATACTTTTACATATGAAAAATGCATCTGAAGCATTAATACTATGTGCCAATGAGCATTATGATTTCTCAGAACTTATAGAATCACTACCACCTAGAAATGTACAGGTAAATACTTATGCAATAATTTTCTAAACTTTACTTTAACAAAAGTGAAACATTCAGTTGATTTTTAATTCTGTAACTATAACTTTATACAATAAACTGTTTCAATATAATTGCTTTTTTATTTTTACTTGTATATTTATCATAAATTTGTGTGTACTAATCTGTGTTGATATATTTTTAAATTTGTAGTACACCTAGTATGTAAAGTAGATTTAAATATGTACTATTTTCATAAATGTAAAACTTTTAATATAATTAATAACTAATTAATATGATATAATTAATATACCAATTATCTCCATATATTTATACATATTTTAGTATCTTGTAAAGTTATAAATTTTTCAGAAGACTACATATGATCTCCTAGTTACTAACCTCCCTGAATATCAGGATGGGTCCATTAGGTTTTATCTTAAACAAATGTTCGAAAGTTATGGCGGTCAAGTGATAGAAATTCAGTCAAGTACTGCAGTTGTACAGTTTACTTCAAAAGCTTTCGCAGAAAGGTATTACATATTTGTTATATTCTCATCTTTGTTTAACTTTGTGCGTATGAAAGTGCATGGATAAGATAATAATAATATGCTAAAATATTGCATTTATAATTTCATCACAATAGAAATGAATATATCAGAGATATTTTTATGTTTGAATAACCCGCCTGTTAAGCAACCAATGAATTATTCTTGTTTACAAACATTCTATTGGCCTATTTAATGTTAACGAAAAAGATCAGTATTTGAAATAGTAGGGATAAATACATAAATAAGATAGAATTCAAACAGTATGTAGCAATGTAACGAATCTAGTGGCACTGTAAGGAGATCATAATTTTGATTTGTATAACATATTTAATTCATTTATGTATGTAATAATAATTAGTGTTAAAAAATTATTTTTTGATATATTGTTATTATTTATCTTTTTTTATCCTATTATTTATCTATATTACAATGTTGACATGAACTGATAATTTTATTTGTACATAAGAGGTAAGCTAATTAATAATGAATTGTTAATAAAAAAGAAATTATTATTTTGAAACGAGTAAAGGCATTTGGCAAATTAATTAAAATGCATTGAATTTCTTTGAATGATCAATCGGCATTACAAGTTCGTATTATAAATGTGTTTATTAAAATCTTCAAGGTCATTTATAGATACGACTGATTATCTTGTTTTGTTGGCACTTTGTAATTACGGTTAACTGACTTTGCTTAATAACAATGTGACTTTCTTTTTTTTTTATAGGGCTCAGAAACGTATAGATGGGAAGATTGTCTTTGGTTCGAAAATTTCTGTAAAATTTCAAAAAAAGAAAGCAAGTCACTTTCAGAAAATTCGAAGTAATCTTCTTATTTGTATAATAAAATATATATGTATGTATCATTATTTATTAATAATGTATTCTTATACTTTTAGCAAATTATATAAATAGAAACGGTACTGTAAGTGAGTCAGAAATTGTTACTAGTTCTCCAAAACAAATGTATAGTGCAAGTGCTGCATTAACGGGTGGAAGACCCTTTCAATTTTCACACTACCAGTCATCGTCGCCGGTTATTGGAACGTATGGATGGAACGCTCATTGTGCTTCTACCTCGGCACCAGTAGGGTAATTGTAAACTATAGCTTAATCACAATTGTATTGACAGCTATAAAAATGATGCGAATCCGAGAGAGAGTCTTGCAATCGCAAGTAGATATTGTCCTCGTTTTATTCAGATTTTCGAATCGCGAGTAGACATTGTCCTTGCTTGATTTGGACGATGAAGTTATAAGAGCTTTGATCTTATCTGACAGAATATCTAGCGGATTAACGAGAATTGCTATAAATATTTAAAGAGTTAAAATCGTTATACTTGTTTCCTTACAGGCTAGTTCAACCATCGTCCGTTTTTGTTGGGAGATCGTATGCAAATAATAATAATAACAACAATGTAACTTTTAATAGAACTTATAACGAACTTGCAAGAGCTCAATCTCCGTTATTTTGGCAAATTTCTGGTTCCCAACAATTCGGCCATGTATGGGAAGAACAATATAAGGTATATAATTTCATTGGAATTTCATTGAAGTTTCATGAACTATGTTACAATTGTAATTACATGTAATTTTTATTTATTATTTATGTTAATTTAAGGTGGAGAAAACGAAAGTACTTAGTAGGAGAATTCATATTCCGCAGGCTCGGGATAATGTAAATAATAATATAGCTTCTCGAAATTCTGAAGGTTTAAGACGTATGAGAGGTACGCATACTTCACATGTTCAGCCAGAATGGATTGGTACAAGGCAACAACATCCTCCATTGAATGTTTCTGCAAACTTGAATGGAATTGGTATGTGCCAGTCACTTCCTCTTTTTTCTCTAAAAAAATCTTCAATAATAGTTGACAAATTTTTAATATATATATATATATATAGGCCAATCAAATTTTAAACGTCGAAGTTCATCTCCTATGTACGACTTGCAATCACGAGAGCGAAATCAGTGGAATGGGCAGGTACAAATTAATTAATTGATTTAAGATCAAAATTAACAAAATTGAAATAGATTTTAATATCTGTTTTTTTTTTTTTTTTCTGGAAATCAGCAGAATTCGTCTGTACGTAGCACTAGAACGCCGTCGCCTTACGAAAATACAGTACAAATGATAAGCCAACAAAGTAATCATACTTCACCTTATCATCCGAGTGATACGGAAAACGAAGAAGTTGAGGTACTTTTATTTTCTTCATATTTTTCGTTGGCTCTTCTTATTCTCTTTTAACCGATCCTTTTAACTAGTAATTTTTTTTCTCATATATTGTTAGAAATTTTTCAATCCAATAAATAATCATAATGGAACATCAACGAATAATGAAACATCTACGCCTATAGAACTTCAAGTAACTAACTTAGACCAAAGTATTAATCCAAAAAAGATGAGACATATGCTCGTCTCTATTTTTATGGAACACGTGATGGTAAATATTTAGTATTAGAATTAGTATTATCGTAACTAACATTAAATTTCTTTGCTTATTGTTTAATACATGTTTCAGGTGTTAAATGTTTCTATTTTTACACAGTCTGATGGTAATTTTGCGGCAAGTGTCAAAGTACCTTCATTATCAGACGCACAATACGCAATTTCTCAGTTACATCGTCGTAAAGTAGGATATAAACGTATTTTAATATCGTACGCTCATAGTGGTCGAGCAAGTCCTCAGGTTGTACGAGCGCAAATTGTGATGCTATTGCAAGAAGTACCTGGTCATAAACTTCCCCTTTTTAAGTTTCGAGAAATGTATGAGAGCCGTTTCATGATTTCTATCAGCGTTTCCGAATTGTATAAAATGAAAGATGTTTGTATCGTTACGGAGGATCCTGGTGGTAGAATGGTTTCTCTTAATCCGGATCATAGAAACACGCCATCGCCTTGTTTCAATAATACAACGCAGGTACTTTAAATCTTATTTGATATACTGTCATGTACGAAATTCAAATAGGTTCACAATGATGTATATCTAGCCGAGTTTAAGCTTTTCCGATAAGAGTAGAGTAATGTTATTCCTCTTATCGTTGAGAAGTGATGACGATAATCTAAAAGCGTTGAAAATTATTCTGAAATATTCTGAAATAATATTTAACGTGTAAATGTGTAAATTACGAAGCATAAATGTTTATATATAATTTTTTAGGAGGATCAAGTAGAATTACCATATTGTACTGTCCATACGTTAAAGCCATGGTCTGATAAAGGATGGGCAGAACAAAAAGTAGCATCACTTCCTAATGTGAAAATTTCTTTAAAAGTTCTCGATCCACGTATACATCAATTACTAACGACGCATAATGGAAGTTTGCCATTGCCTAGGTACGTTATTGCATTGTAACTTTTAAACAGGGCTCAATTACTCTCGCTTTCGTTCGATAATTTTCTTTATGATAAATTAACTTTAGTTTACCAAATTGTTACGAGGCTGAATTTAAAGAAAAATTACAAGTAGTCGACAACGGAGTACCCTTAGAACATCTAGTATCTTGTCTATCCTGTGTTGAGTTAAAACAAGGTATTGGTAGCGTAAAGTATCTTATATGGACAGGAAATAAAACTCATGAAAATAATCATGAAGGTAAGACCATCGGCGATGGTTAAATTAATCAATGATTGATTAACATTCCTTTTTTTTTTTTTTTAGAGAATAAATGTGTGAGTTCTCCGCTTGCAAATCAATTAGCACTTTTCAGTCGTGAATTAGTCGATCTTCTGAAAACTGCTCCACACTGCCAGTTACCATTTAACCGATTTATACCCGCATATCATCATCATTTTGGAAGACAATGTAGGGTTGCTGATTACGGATTCACCAAATTAATTGATTTGTTAGAAGCGCTCACTCATACCGTACAAGTACGTAAAAGAATTAAATTCATTTAAGATAAACTATTTAACTGATAAGGTCTTAATTATTTAATTCAGGTAATGGGTGAAGGAAACAATCGTGTGGTTACGTTATCTCATCGTGCTCAAGTACGTCGTTTCACGTCTGATCTTCTGAGAGTTTTAAAGTCTAAAGCTAGTAAACAAGTAGCACTTTCAGAATTTCCAAACGTTTATGCTAGAGTAATAGGTAAAGATTTTTAGCGGTATTAAATAATTACAACGCAATGGACGAACGTATAAAAAAAAATACTTTACTTTTTTTTTTTGTTTCAGCTAAACCATGGGATATTGTAGATTATGGAGTATGTGAAATCGAGGATATCCTCAGTGAAGTATCAGAAAATACTGTGGCCGTTACTACAATCAATGGAGGAGATAAAATGATAGCTATTCCTAAGCGAGAACAAACTGCAGAAGAGATAGAACGAACAAAACAATTTGCTACAGAAGTACGTGATGCAAAACGAAATTAAAAATATAAAAAATATAATTATGTATTTATGTTGAATGTATTTATATTTTATTTAGGTTATTGAGTTGTTACGACACGCACCTCAATGCAGAATGCAATTTAACAAATTCGTGCCATCGTATCACCATCATTTTGGTCATCAGTGTCGAGTGTCAGATTACGGGTTTACAAAATTAATTGAATTGTTTGAAGCGATACCGGAGATAGTTAAAATAGAAGATGACAGTTCTGGAGAAAGGCAAATTTCTCTGACAGAGAGGGAAGGTGTCCGTGTACTTTCCGAGCAAATATCCAAATTAATTACCCGATCGAGAGGTTGTCTTAGCATTTCTAATATTGCACAAAATTTCCTACATCTATTTGGTTATGCGTTAAAACCGGAATTATTCGGTTGTGCCTCTATGTTGCAACTTATGCAAAAACTTGGAGATACTGTGAAGGTATTTAAGACAAAGCATTAAAATTATTATCATACGTGTTCAATGTTTTAATTTATTAATTTTCCAGATTGTATATTTGCCAAGTAGACCTGTAGTTATGATGATAGATAAATCTCACGTACAACAGTTAACTTTGCAATCCCGTCGATTGTTAATGGATAAACCTCAGTATAGAATGGCGCTTCGTGAATTCCAACATTTATACGCTCAATATTATTTGAAATCGTGTAATATAGATGAGCTAAAGCAAAATTTGTCTAACGTAGTTCAAGTAAGTTCTCGTTCAATTTTATTCAAGTGAATTTAGCTTTGTAAAAGTTTGCGAAACTATAGATATAATTTCAGTTTACAATGGTGAATGACGAGGAGTTCATAGAACTTACCCCGTTGCATTCTTTCGCTTGTAATTTATATCGTGTAATGATGAACTACGGTGGAGTATTGAAACTTTCGCAGTTCGAGACAGCATATCTGTCCACTATAGGTTCTGTTTGCAAACCTTCAGATTACGGATTTCCAACAATTTTTGCACTTCTACAAGCATTACCTTGCACGGTAACGATAAAATTGTCACGGCGCAAGAAAAACATCATATATTTAAGTAAAAAAATCGCTGGTATGTGTGAAAATAGTTGTTTACAGCTTGTTTCAAAAATATCCGTAATTTTATTACTTTACCGCTACTATATATTTTTTATAAATAGCCGTAGGTATGATATTACCGCCAACGTATACATCAGCATCGTCGTACCGCGATACAGATTCTAGTAACGAGTCGTTTGAAAGTGATTCGTCCTCTCACGTTAATGTTTCAAACAATTCGACTACTACGCTAGAACGAACAAATTGGTCAGAGCAAGTTACTAAAAATCAGGATTCTTGGAAACAGACAAATAAGGATAATCTGTGGCCGGAAGAATCGAATAAATCTTGGAAGATTTCGAATTCGGAAGATAGATTGATCAATTGGTCGTTGCAAGAAAACGGAAGTGAAAGTTTTCTGAAAAGCCTGATGCAAACACCGATTATACCTCGTGGTTTTCCACCTGCACCTCCTAAGCCAGATTCTCCACCTGAGGTACTTTCTTAATAATCATGCTTTTTATTTAATAAGCTGTGTGACAATAATATTCTACTTTTTAAATTACAGGAAGATGTAAATAAAAATCAGTGGGAATCATCAGTTTGGATAACACCAACGAAATTTACATATCCACAAGATGAACATACTACGAATGTACAGGTAAATATTACGTATCTACAAATAAATTCAATTGTTTTTTTTTTTTTATACTTATTGATTTTCTTTGTGTCAGGTTCCTCCATTAACTTTACCTCCTTCTTGGAATCAAATCACATCCAACGATAGTAACTTACTATCACCAACAAAGAATTTGTTACCTGCTGCAGCTAATCCTTTAAATCCACGTACTTCGCCATTTTTCTCTTCCAAGCGTAGCTTGGTCATTGCTCCTCATCCTTCTGAATTGCCTCTTCCATCGTTATCACTAACTCCCAAAAAGATTGTCACTTCAGAGGATATTGATGTGATTGCTGAGCAAGAAAAGATCTACAATAATTTCACGGAAGATGTAAATCTTAAAAGTAACGGAAATGATAGTGGCAAGATGGAAGGCAGTGGCAATAAAGAAAAACATAATATTTCTATAAAACAATGTAAGTAATTTTCTTCTTTAACGATTGATCGTCATTTAAATTTTAGGGTACTATATATTGAATAATAATGGTTTTTTTTTTTCAAGTATTTCCAAGTAAACGTCGTTTAGCTGCTCAATTTAATCGACCTATTGAGTCATGAATTCAGTGTGGGAACTAAGAACGTATTTATGTACACTGCGGAAGCAAAGATGCTGATACCTAAGCACATTTCGTAGCCATACGATGTGTTAACGGAGTTAATAAGAAAAGGAAATGTATTAGTATCTCGGTAGGCTGTCACACAGTGGGTTCAAATACCTATATGCCATTTTTTAAATGATGGTAGGTACCCTCCCCCCATTTATATATAAAATAATTACACTAATAATATATCGATTTGATACATATGGGATAGAAAACAGAATTTATTTTCAAGAGGTATGAAAATATACACGTACGTAAAATACCTATATACTAAGTACCTATAATTTTTGATTTGAAAATTGTGAATAAGTGTGCAGCGTTTATACCGAATGATCTATACTGATTGCGTGTCAAATTTATGTAATATTTTTCATACTGTGATATAGAATAGAAAAAGAAGGAAATTAATGCAAATGATAATGCATAAGAATGAATAAAACGTGGGCAATAATTGTACAAATTTTATAGGATTGGGCCAAAAATCTTAAATTAAAAGTTACTATTTGTGTCATAATGATAAAGTTATATCTAAGTAAAATTTTATGTAAAGTGAGAAAATTAAAATCGAATATTTTGTTCGTTCATATTGTAAATGTCAAGTGTACTTTTTTTTAGCTTCATTAAATGAACGGATTTTTCGTGATCGAGATTTCATTGGCTCAATCCTATTGTTGTAGATTATTCTCATAAAAAATGAATTGTATTAAGAAGATCAATGTATAAACCGTCAAATTGTTGTTGCTCAACAATAATCGTACTATCAATCATAAAGTCCAAGACAATTCATTTTTATAACTTAACGTTAACTTTAACTTCTATTCGTACAATTGCTTTTTTCATTCGTGTCAAAGGATTCCTTTTATTATTGTCTGTTCATTTTTTTTTATTTTTTTTTTTATTTTTTTTTTTTTTTTTATTGATAATACTTTGTCATTCTATTACGAATGAATGCGTTTTGAAAATTCTAATGATAATTGAAGTGCAATGTATGATATTTTGAACTGTCGTATTACTTCTTTTTGTATAAATGAAAAGTTTTTAATTTAAGGAATCATTTAATAAGTTTAATATTAGTAAGTCAAACTCACGAAAATGGATAAAAAACAAAAGCATAATATACGAAATGAAATTTTACGAATTCTATTTAAATTCTTCGAAGGGTTGTTGAATATAGTGATAGGCAATAAATATTTTATCAAAACGAAGACAAAAACACCTTCGTATCCGTCAAAGTTTCAATATTTAACGTTACTTTTAGTAATGACAATATTATTCTAAGATATTTTGTTTTCAGTGTCAAGTGAAAACAGAGGGGGAATAAAGATATATTGATCATAACATTCATTGCAAGAAGTATATGATTGATAGATTTAATATATGATACGAATGAATGGCAAGACATTGCTCTCTTTCAAATATGTATAAATGATCTTGTTGATCTCATATTTTACTTTATTATTAAGAGGTATTTTATATTAAAAATAAAGTACGTATACAATTTCGTGAACAAAAGGGAGCCCAGATCAAAAATATTATTGCGACTTGTTAAATGTATTAGTTGCCACTGAAAAGATTGCAAAGCAGAGGTTCGCTACATTGTTTGAGATATTATTAAATAAAAGAATCACGAATCGACTTAATCGTATTAAAATTTGTGATTCGTTATAGGACAGTCATATGTATTAATATTTTTATCATGTTTTCCAAATCCAATTTGTATTAATTTATTCAGATCAAATGAGATAGCTTTGTTATATGTTGTATATTTATTATGTAGGAATGTGGGTTCTATTGTATTTTATATTTATGTGAAAAGAGTGATAAAATTTTTACTTTATTTTTTAAATTGTACGAATTCGTCAATTTTGATTTTCTATTAGTCACAATAAGATTTCTTTTTATATTTTAAAAAGCTTTTATTATTTGTGAATTTGAAATATTTAATATTAACGATATATATTTTTCGTAAATTGTTTAAAAACATTATTTGTAGTAAATTTTATTTAAAATAGTTCTTATCAATGCTCTGACTAATAGAAAATTTAATTGGCCTTTATGCAAAAAGAAAAAAAAAAAAAAATGTCAAAAATGCGTAAGATATTGTAATAATTGCATAAAAAAGTTTTATTGTAATAACAAATACGAAAAAAAATTATGAAAATTATAAATAATCAATGGAATCTTCCAAACAAGTATTGAATAAAATAATTTGTTATACAATAGATGGACAAATCTTTGGTGTACACTATTGTTACAAGTGGCAGAACGAGAGTATAAAACGTAAAGATTAAATTTCCGAGAGGTGCAAATTTTAAGTATTAGTTATACATAAATAACACGTAAGAATGAAAAATAGTACGGTCTATAGTACAATACGTTAATTTATTTTACCTCTTTTTTTTACAGAGTAACTATCTACACAACGATGCAAATTCAGCATTAGTCTCGAATCAAGATGTAGCGTGTACATTAATTTAATGATTTATACGTCATATTTTTTATTAGTCATGCCACTACCAACTGGACCATGACGTCGTTCCCAAATCATACGATGTTTCTGTTTCATATATGCATCGAGTACGCTAAGTGGTATACCGATGTCTCCATCTGTATTTCATCGAAACGTACAGATTAAAATTAAAATTTTTACACAGAGAATTTTATATATATGTATATATATATATATATCATACATTTTGTAAACCAAGCACCAGCTGCGTCCTGATAAGCTGTGTATAAGTCAGAGCAAAATTTGTCTTTGTCTTCTATCCCGTAGTACCAACCACAATCTTCGTATCGTTGCCTCAATATAGCAAGAATCTCGTCATCGACCAGCCTAATTTCAACCAAATATTTAGCGCATTTAATTAACAACGATAAAAGATGCATGGTTTCACACAGATATTTAACAAGAGATGTACTTATCACGTTCAAATTGGTGTTGTGCTTCCACACGACAGACCATGTCCTGCTCGCGACACTCGTCGATCGTTGGAACCCGGCGAAATTTTTGATGATACCATGGATAGCTCTTCTGATTCGGCACGACAATGTTCTCTATTAAAATAAATTACATACGTACTGTCATCGGCCCTTTTGATAACATAACCAAACGACATGATTAGGTAATACCTCGGAAATACACGACTGGCGTGTCGATTATATAAATTAGTTTATTCACTATTCGACTGATAATATTTTCTTCCGCGTCCATTTTCCAACGAATTAACGTTCGAAGTATACGTAAACTAAAAGTTACTTGATTCGTTGAGAATTTATATTCGAAATTGTAACATCGCCCATGTAAGAGGATCACGAAAGAACTAGACGTATAGAACGAACTCTAACATCTAGTATAATTGCACGAATAACGCACGATAGATCCTGATAATTCGAATGTTTGAACGATGTATGATAATTAATTTGTTAATTTACTTTTTTCAATTCGTTATATCTTTTAATAAAACATGTTTCTTACATTTGTTTGTAGAATAAAATTCTATTTCAGTGTTTTCATTTCTTTCGTCAGAAATGTTATCACTAATTTATTATATATCTAAAGTAAAGTCTAATCACAGATATTATAAAATATAAAAAAGTAATTTAATTTTAATTACTTTACAAGCAGGTTCATTTGATATTTCTCGTTTCTTGAAATATTTCTAGAGCTAGTGACTTTTCTTGTGAAAATGGTGGTAGATCGTCCTATAAAAGAGATGTTTCGGAAAGTAGATCCTCCATTTTTGCTGTTGCAACCAAGATGGTAAGTTCGTGTTTTATTGTTTCCATTTGTACGGTGTAATTGGTGTTAATTTCTTTAAAAAAGTCATTATCTTCTTTATAAAACATCTTCGTGATGGTCTTGTATCTTTTTGCAATGAAAATTGCTCGAAACGTTCTGTAGAACGATCGAAACAAATTTCTTACCAACGGCCACGTGTTCCACTTTCGTCACGTTTCATGATGATCAACCTTTCAAGAGTTTATGGTTTTTCCCTACTGAATAACTTTGAAGATAAACTAGGGCGGACTGATATATAAATAAATTGTATCTTTTTTTTTTTTTGTTAATTTCCATGTATCGTTCGATTAATACTGTCCGTTTATAGTCGCACAGGAAATTCAGCGCACCACGCCATGGGTCCATGGGATTCTATCCCAAAAAGAGATCTCAGCGACATCGTGGTAAAGTCAAGGCCTTTCCCAAGGATGATCCGACCAAACCTATACATTTAACGGCTTTTGTTGGCTACAAAGCTGGCATGACACACGTAGTTAGGGAAGCGGATCGTCCAGGATCAAGTAAGTATTATTTTTCAACGTACGTTTATTTATTCCTTTAAACATGATAAACCATAATTTCATAAGTACAGTACTACTTTGTTAAACCTTTTGCTGTCTAATCTAATAAAACTGTGAAAAATGATAAAAAAATGAATTACTTTTTTTTAATGGTTGTGCATAGTTGGTTCTACTTATGAAAAAGCTATATTCAACCTGCATTTTCTTTGCGTATGATAAATTTTAAAACACAATGCAGAGACTAACGTTAACTTTATTATGAAATGATCAAAGACGGACAGCATTAATAAAATGATCTGTTTGCTCGTTATGTCCTACGTATGAACTAACAACGGTGAGAATATTCTTTGCTTTGCCTGTATGTTGTGCAAATGAAACAGCAAAAAAAGATGAATTAGAGCATACGAATAAAAATCATTGTATGACAATTGGCTATATCCTTATGTATTGCATATAGATACACGCGTACATACAGGATCATCGCATAGGTATCACTATTTAAATATTGTCCAATAATGCAGCAATAGCATGTGAAATAAAGTATTTATCTATATGTAGAAAGTATCATTGCGCAGTGAAAATTAATATCTGTTAAATATCTGTTATTTATTAGTAGACTTCATAACTCTTGTGGCAAGTATAGTATTGTATATCCGACATGATGACCTTAGTTTGATAAATGCAGTAATGCATTGGTCAGCTTTGGTCGCGGTGCAAGAGCTGCTTGATATTGTGCAGTATGGTCTGAACCGCAGTGTCGAAGAACAACTCTATGCCCTGTGAATACAGAGAGCAAGGAGACAAGGCATATTCCATAATCTCTTTGGAATCCATTGGATGATGATCATTGAGACAAACCATGCCTGGCACAGTTCCATTATGTTATAATGCGGTTTTTTCCTGGTTTCCGTACAAATGCAAATGTTACTTTATGTTCATTTTCTTCATTTAGAGGTAAATAAGAAGGAAATCGTGGAAGCAGTTACCATTTTGGAAACACCGCCTATGATCGTTGTCGGTGTAGTTGGGTATATTGAAACTCCACATGGTCTGCGCGCTTTGACCACAGTATGGGCGGAACACTTGTCAGAAGATTGTCGCAGAAGATTCTATAAGAACTGGTAATTAAACTCACAATTTTATATTTATATATATAATATGCATTATGTATTGTGAATCATACTAAAATCAACCTTGAATCAGCTCTCCGCTCATTTCGATGAGAGCATATACTTGGATTTAACCTCAAAATGAAAAGCTTTTTTTGAGAGGTTAATCTGAAGTGTGCATAGTCTCCGCTCACTATGACGAGACTGGCACGTTACAGATACAGATTGCTGTAGATTATTAGCAAAAAAAAAAAAAAGACAGCCGTTACGGTTCATTTTCTACAGGTATAAGAGCAAAAAGAAGGCATTTACTAAGGCTTCCAAAAAATGGCAAGACGATCTTGGTCGTAAGTCCATTGAAAGCGATTTCAAAAAGATCATCAAATACTGTAAAGTTGTACGAATTATCGCTCACACTCAGGTAATTCTGTCAATGATATGTTTGTCTATGTCTTCATTTATTGTTTGTTAAAATATGATGTCGGTTATTATAGATGAAATTGTTGAGGCAACGTCAAAAGAAAGCCCATATAATGGAAATTCAATTAAATGGTGGAACCATTGAAGAGAAAGTTCAGTGGGCTCGTGAACACTTGGAAAAGCCAGTTCCTGTTGGTAATGTTTTTGCTCCGGATGAAATGATAGACGTGATTGGCGTCACAAAAGGAAAAGGATACAAAGGTATGCTTAACAATTGTTCTTTGCTTTCCAAGAATTTTACAAAAAACATATTGGACTAAATGATGATAGAAGCATGATGTAGATTTATCTGAGTATTTTGAAGATATCTCGTGCTGCCTTCCTACTGAAGTCCTTTTTAATAATGTAAAAGTTATCCCTGTTTGTTGTAAAGCTAATCTACCTGTTTTCAATGAACATAAATATACATGAACAGCAATTTTGCAGGTGTTACGTCACGTTGGCACACGAAGAAACTACCACGTAAGACGCACAAGGGTTTAAGAAAAGTTGCTTGCATTGGAGCGTGGCATCCCAGTCGTGTATCTTTCACTGTTGCTCGTGCTGGTCAAAAGGGTTACCATCATCGTACAGAAATGAACAAAAAGATCTATAGAATTGGACAAGGAATTCACACCAAGGATGGCAAGGTATTTCTCTATTTTCTATAGAAAAGAAACATTGCCTCTTTTCCCTACGGTTACTTTTCTTTCTTTTATAAGAGTAACTTTATAAAGAGGCGTATATGGAATAACTTGTAGTCATAGTATCTAAAGACGTTGATTGCGACACTTTAGATCTCCCAAGCAAGTAACATTAATTACATCCTTTTTTTTATAAAAGAAATTGTAAGTAAATTCTTAATAACTTTTTTAGATTGTGAAGAACAATGCTTCTACGGAGTACGATCTTACTGAAAAGACTATCACTCCAATGGGAGGTTTCCCTCACTATGGTGAAGTGAACAACGACTTCATTATGATCAAAGGTTGCTGTATGGGGCCAAAGAAACGTGTGATCACATTGCGCAAAGTAAGTTATCACGATGATCAGTTTTTTTGTTAGTAATTTTCTTCGCCAAAAATTTCATGATGAGATAAAGAGCCGAAGTGTAATTCCTATGAAATTGAAGTGATATTTAATGATAGGACTGATACGTAGAAGAATGGTAACTCTTTTCTCTTTTTTTCATAATATAATTAATAAAAACGTGTGATTCCTTTGTAGTCCTTGTTGGTGCACACCAAACGCTCGGCATTGGAGAAGATCAATCTTAAGTTCATCGATACTAGTTCCAAATTTGGACACGGTCGATTCCAAACTGCCGCCGATAAGGCGTCGTTCATGGGTCAGCTTAAAAAGGACCGTGTACGAGAGGAACAGGCTCAAGCCACTACCTCTGCACCATCGGCTACAAATGCTTAGTAAACATGCTCGAAGCAGTGTGCGATGGAAAATAAAAAAAAATAAAATTCACGAGAAACTTTATCAACTGTCTTTTTTTATAATTCGAATTAATTATAATTTATAATTAATCACTTTTTCTTTAAAGTGAATAAGTATCTCTTGTTCGATGTGTGCATATATATATATATATCTGTCCTTGTCTGATACTATCGTTCTCCTTGTCCTATGAAAGTGTTGCCATCTATTGGACTGAATTGTAACTACAGATAAAGAGCGATAACGTGCGACAAGGAGTGTCGTTAAAAACCTGAAGACTACTAAATAATTCCGAGTGAAGCCAATAGATGGCAGCACTTTCGTAGACAAGGATAGCGATAATGTAGAACAAGGACAGCTACAATTCCTCGTGTCAGGCAAGGAACGCGATACTGCGCGATAAGGACAGATGTATTCACTTTAAAGAAGGAGCGCAATAGCGTGTAACAAAGACAACAACAGCGGTCAGTTTCACCGGTTCACCGCTACGCGACGCTAGTATTTCTGTGCCCGTAAATCGCGAACGGAATGAAAATTAATTAGGAAAATTGAACGATACTTGCATCGTTCTTATCTTTTCAGCGTGACGATGTGTGAAATAAATAAATGAGAAAGATCTTCAGTCTTTCTATCATCCATAAGAACAATCACTTTTCACTCTTAGTCATTAGATTGCAAGAATTCAACTGCACGTCCATTCAACTGTTTCAATCGATGCACAAGTTACGAACGGCTAGACGCTTTACAATATTTCACAATTACTCATAATTCGTAACATTTTCATGTACTCGCTTGTACAGTTCATCTCCACGATAAAAATTACAGAAACTAACGATCGATCAAGTTAAGCCACTTACGAACCACTCGTGTACGTATCTATGTTCAATAAACTCCAATTTATTCCAATCCGACGTAACTCAACCGAATATAATTCCCGCGATGTCTGGTCGTAGTGAATAAGATTCTCCTATAAGAGACTCTTGTTTCCTTCGAAATCATGTACATGACATGTTACAACGTGAGAATATGAAATTTTTCCAACACACACAGATGCTGAGTCTATGGCGTACATGCTCGATGGCAAGACCGAGAAATGCACGTGCACTATATGCCCTCTCCGGATAGGCTTGGACAAAACCTACGGCCACCATGTCTAGTCAACAAACATAAACGTAACGGAAAATTTCTCTCCGAATCTAATCCTCGATCTAATGCACGTTTAATAACCTGTTAACCTGTTTCCCCATTAGTCTGGACGTGGTCGCGCGCCAGTTAAAAGCGGCTGTATCAATCGACGGAATCGTAGAAGAAGCAGTTCACAAAGAAGTCGCGTCGAACGAGGAATGTAGCGTTTTTGGGTCGATACATGTGGTTCGATACTGGATTTGTCCAGTGCAGATTTCTCGTCACCGTATGTCGAGTAAGATGCTAAGATTTCTGTCACGGCGCAGGGCCCGTAGCGTGAGCGGGCAGACCACGTCAGGATAAAGTCAACGATTTGTCGGCAATGAGAGCGTAAGCGTGAGTCGTTCTGCTCGATGGGACGGATCTGCCGATCGAGTTGTCGGTAAGTGGGACAATCTGCCGAATCTTTGATCATTTCACTAGAAATGATCATTTCCCAGCGAGTGACGTGCAACGTTCTCAGTTTTCAGTCACGCAGGCACAATGGTAATCAGTGTAAATGAAAAGAAATGTAATCTTCTTTTACAATTCTGGAATTAAGGAAACACTGGTTAACTGACTTAGAAACCCAAATAAGAAAACAATATTTTTGTTACTTGTTGGCTACTCTGTAGAACATTTGTAATTTTTCAGTCACTAAGGACAATGTAGTAAGTGTAATGAAAAGAAATGTAATCTTTCTTTAGACCTAGAATTCAGGAAAACACTAGTTAACTAAACTTCATAGAACTAAATGAGAGACAATCTTTGTTACTTGTGGCTCTAAACTTCTGTGATTTTTCAGTCACTCAGGGACAATGTAATAGGTGTAAATGAAGGAAATGTAATCTTCTTTTACAATTTAGAATTAAGAAAACACAGGTGACTAAACTTCATAGAACTAGATAAGGAGCAATATTTTTGTTACTTGTACGCTTCTCTGTAGAACATTTGTAATTTTTCAGTCACTCAGGGACAATGTGATCAGTGTAAAAATGAAAAAGAAATGTAATCTTCTTTTACAATTCTCAACTTAAGAAAAATAATGAGCTAAACTTCAGTAAAACTAGATAAGAAAAACAATCTTGTTATTCATTCTGCTACAAAACATTTATGATATTTAGATTCCTTGGGCGATTATTAATCAGTGTAAATGAAAAGAAATGTAATCTTTTTTTTCAATTCTGGAATTAAGAGACGCTGATTAGCTAAACTTGGTAAAACTCAATAAGAAAACAAGTCTTTGTTTTACTTGTTCATTATTCTCAGAACATTTGTAGTTTTTAGTCACTCAGGACAATCTAATAGGTATAAATGAAAAGAAATGCTAATCTTCTTTTACAATTTCTGAAGTAAGGAAACACGGGTTAACTGAACTTGGGACTAAATGAGAAAACAATATTTTGTTACTTGTGCAGCTCTCTGTTAGAACATTGTAATTTTTCAGTCACTCAGGACAAGTCTTAGTAATTATAAATAAAAGAGATGTAATCTTCTTTTCAATTCCTGAAATTGAGGAAACACAGGTTAACTAAACTTCATAAAACTAAATAAGGAAAACAATCTTTGTTACTTGTTCACTATATAAAGTAATTCCTATAATTTTTCAGTCACCAGGACAATGTAATAGTGTAAATAAAAAGAAATGTAATTTTATTTCAGTCTGAAATTGTAAGAAACATGGGTTTAATCAAATTAGAAATTAAATAAGAAAACAATCTTATTCATTCCTGTAGAACATTTGTAATTTTTCAGTCACTCAGGACAATAATAAGTGTGATGAAAAGAAATGTAATCTTTTTTTACAATTCTAGAATTAAGGAAACACAGGTTAACTAAACTTCATAAAACTAAATGAGAAAACAATCTTTGTTACTTGTACGCTCTCTGTAGAACATTTGTAATTTTTCAGTCACTCAGGACAATGTAATCAGTGTAAATAAAAAGAAATGTAATCTTCTTTCAATTCTGGAATTAAGAGACGCTGATTAGCTAAACTTGGTAAAACTCAATAAGAAAACAAGTCTTTGTTTTACTTGTTCATTATTCTCAGAACATTTGTAGTTTTTAGTCACTCAGGACAATCTAATAGGTATAAATGAAAAGAAATGCTAATCTTCTTTTACAATTTCTGAAGTAAGGAAACACGGGTTAACTGAACTTGGGACTAAATGAGAAAACAATATTTTGTTACTTGTGCAGCTCTCTGTTAGAACATTGTAATTTTTCAGTCACTCAGGACAAGTCTTAGTAATTATAAATAAAAGAGATGTAATCTTCTTTTCAATTCCTGAAATTGAGGAAACACAGGTTAACTAAACTTCATAAAACTAAATAAGGAAAACAATCTTTGTTACTTGTTCACTATATAAAGTAATTCCTATAATTTTTCAGTCACCAGGACAATGTAATAGTGTAAATAAAAAGAAATGTAATTTTATTTCAGTCTGAAATTGTAAGAAACATGGGTTTAATCAAATTAGAAATTAAATAAGAAAACAATCTTATTCATTCCTGTAGAACATTTGTAATTTTTCAGTCACTCAGGACAATAATAAGTGTGATGAAAAGAAATGTAATCTTTTTTTACAATTCTGGAATTAAGGAAACACGGGTTAACTAAACTTCATAAAACTAAATAAGAAAACAATCTTTGTTACTTGTACGCTCTCTGTAGAACATTTGTAATTTTTCAGTCACTCAGGGACAATGTAATCAGTGTAAATGAAAAGAAATGTAATCTTCTTTCAATTCTGGAATTAAGAAACACTGGTTAACTAAACTTCATAGAACTAAATAAGAAAACAATCTTTGTTACTTCTCAACTTCTCTGTAGAACATTTCTAATTTTTCAGTCACTCAGGCACAATGTAATCAGTGTAAATGAAAAGAAATGTAATCTTCTTTTACAATTCTGGAATTAAGGAAACACTGGTTAACTAAACTTCATAAAACTAAATAAGAAAACAATCTTTGTTACGCTCTCTGTAGAACATTTGTAATTTTTCAGTCACTCAGGGACAATGTAATCAGTGTAAATGAAAAGAAATGTAATCTTCTTTTACAATTCTGGAATTAAGGAAACACGGGTTAACTAAACTTCATAGAACTAAATAGAAAAACAATCTTTGTTACTTGTCACTCTCTGTAGAACATTTGTAATTTTTCAGTCACTCAGGGACAATGTAATCAGTGTAAATGAAAAGAAATGTAATCTTCTTTTACAATTCTGGAATTAAGGAAACACGGGTTAACTAAACTTCATAAAAAACTAAATAAGAAAACAATCTTTGTTACTTGTACGCTCTCTGTAGAACATTTGTAATTTTTCAGTCACTCAGGGACAATGTAATCAGTGTAAATGAAAAGAAATGTAATCTTCTTTTACAATTCTGGAATTAAGGAAACACGGGTTAACTAAACTTCATAAAACTAAATAAGAAAACAATCTTTGTTACTTATTGCCTCTGTAGAACATTTGTAATTTGACTTTTTTCTCTCTGGCCATCTGTCTGTCCTACTTCTGTAAATAACAATCTTGTATTTTCCTCTTATCTCTTTGCTGATCTTTTGATTTTCATGTTTTTGTGTTGCAGAAAAAAGCATTGGCTAGTGATCTGTACGAACAAGTATTTTATAGCTTAGACTTAATAGAGAAAGATTATTTTGGACTGCAATATACAGATAGCAATAATGTTCAGCACTTGTGGATTTATTAGCTTGATAAAGAAACAAGTGAAAAGTATGTTTTTCTTTTTTGTATTGCTTTTGAGCAAATTTCCTTTGCTCTCGCTTCATTGCTTCCTCCTTCATTACGTTGTTGTTGACGAGCAATGTTTTATACAGTTGGACCACCGTATACTTTAAGGCTCAAGGTAAAATTCTACTCGTCAGAACCGAACACGTTGCGCGAGGAATTAACAAGATACCAGTTCTTCCTGCAATTGAAGCAAGATGTTTTAGAAGGAAAACTTCACTGCCCTCATCAAGTTGCTGTACAATTGGCTGCTCTGGCTCTTCAGTGTAATGACAGAATAATCAACAAGTAACAAGATAACGCAAATCTCAACGTTATCCTTTCTTTTCTAACGTAAATTTATTTCTACTTTCAGCCGAACTTGGTGATTATGACCCGGCTGCGCACAGTGCAGCGACAGTCTATGAATTTAGATTCGTGCCAGGCCAGACAGAGCAAATGGAGCTTGAAATACTCGAGGAATATGCCAAGTGTTCTGGCCTTAGTCCAGCACAGGCTGAGTCGGCATACCTCGGCAAAGCGAAATGGCTAGACATGTACGGCGTAGATATGCACACTGTTCTTGGTAAAGATGCGTGCGAGTATTCCCTGGGATTGACGCCAACGGGGATTCTGGTCTTCGAAGGCACGCAGAAAATAGGTTTATTCTTTTGGCCCAAGATCGGTCGGTTAGATTTTAAAAAGAAGAAACTGACATTGGTTGTTGTAGAAGAAGATGACGAAGGAAGAGGCGAGCAGGAACATACGTTTGTGTTCAGGCTTGTTAATGAAAAAGCTTGCAAACACTTGTGGAAATGTGCCGTAGAGCATCACGCTTTCTTTCGGTTACGCGCCCCTGTCAAGGGTGCCAGCGGACGTCAGAATTTCTTTCGCATGGGTTCGCGTTTCCGTTACAGCGGCAAAACCGAATTTCAGACTACGCAGCTGAATCGTGCACGTAGAACGGTGCAGTTTGAAAGGCGGCCGAGTCAAAGATACGCCCGTCGTCAAAGCCACGTTTTGAGAGAACGTCAACGTCAACAAGTCGAGCAACCGCAGCCACCTGTTCTGGTTAATAGTCAGTATACGAAAGAAAAAAGAGAAGAATATATCATTCTTTGTAATCGCGATAAAATTTTCCTTTCAATTTTCTAGACGAAGAGGAGTCTCTGCAACGTCAACCGAGTCAATGTAGCACGAAATCGTCGGACTCCAGCGTACGCGCTACGTCCTCGCCATTGGTCGATTCATTGTTAAAATCACTGGCCAAGGATCAACAACCGCTAGAGCCTAGAAACCAGACGGCAGTCGCCAACACCGAGAAGGAAACAGAACCGGTGAAAACGAGTTTAATCATCGAAAATATGACCAGTCAAACGTCGTTAGTGCCAAATAACCAAGTTGGCGGTACTTCCTCGCTGCCACCTCGCACGCCTATACCCCCGGAATCGTTGAAGTGCAATATACTGAAAGCTAAGTCCCTGGAACAGGGGAAGAACTCAAATTTGGTTTCCATCACCTCTATGGATGCATCGTCGATTATCGCTAAGAACAATCAGCCTTCCGATGCGGCAACAATCGTATCAGTGGTAAGAAAACTGAGATAAATACATGTATAAACAATCTTCGGGTAATTCATATCGTTGAAAGTTGTCCTTCCGTTCTTTAGATTGCTATTCGTTGATCAGTCTGATGTTTGCGTTTCTTGAAACAAATGCTTCGAGAGAAATAGTATGTTTTGGCCATTTAAATTAGTACATCTGTAGCAGTCGAACATTTTATGCAAACATTATGAACAAACTTTGTTTAAAACAGACTTCAGAGACTTGTGTATATATAAAAACTTTCACCTTATGGACTTTGACTTATGTTTTTTTTCACAAACTTTTTATTTCTCTGTGTTGCGTTTTATCGTTCTCCGGTATTTGTTCCTGTTTTCGTTTTGCGCTTTTGAGCTTTAGACGTGACTTGTTTGCTTTCTTGCTTGTTATTTCTCATCTAGGGTGGAGACAAGTTGACACTGTCAGTGAGCGGTGCCATGATGATGAACCCATCTGCAGAGGACAACGTCACCGTGACGCACTTTTCCTTGGACAGCTGGGGACAAATCGAGCAAAAGACGACGCAACTAAACCCCAAAGTTTCAAATCAGTCACAGAACCCGTTCAACCCGTTTACCAGCGACAATAACAACGAGGTCACCGCCGTTTCTGAGAATATCGAGGATGACACGAAAACGGAGGAGGAAAAGAAAGCGAATACAAACCCGTTTATAGATTCGAATCCGTTCCTGGGCTTGCTGAATCCCTTCAAAGAGATACAACCAGTTGTCGAAAAGAAAGCTGAAGCGGAAACGGAGAAAAACGGAGCGAGAGTCGTGAAAACCGAGGAGATACAAACAACTACTACGACACTCACTCATAAGGTGTGAGGCTCATTCTTAAATGGGGCGCTGGGTCACAATAGCTATTGTAACATGTCCTTATATTTGTTCGAGTATGCTTTAGTTTGGGCTTGTATTCTCGCTTTGATATCAGTAAAATTTAATATCGACAAATCGTTAAAAATCGGATAAAATTGGCGTTGTAATGTATATTTCTTAAAATATATCTTCTCTTTGTTATATTCCCTGTATATCGTGATGAATGATGACTTTTCTTTTGTTTTAGGATGACAATTCGGCCGTTTCCGATATCAGCCCTTGGTTAGTAGCCGATCCATCACAAACAACAACGACAGATCAAACCCCAATTAAACACACAGTGATTACGAGGAAGACTGTAATTACGACGCAACTTTAAAGTATTAATTCATCGAAACATTCGAAAGTAAAATAATGATTCCTAAACGGAAAAGGAAAACATTGATTAAATTTGGTCTTCCTTGCGATATGTATTGACTTACTTAAAGTGCCTATAGGAGTACAATATTGTCTTAAGTAGGAAAAGAAGTTATACAGCAAAATGAAAGTATAATTTTTTAAATATTATATATACATATACACACACACAAATATATATATATATATATATATATATATATTTGTGTCAATGGGACCAATTAACAATTATAATTTGCAATTTATACGAATTATAATTTGCACTTATGTAAGTAATAAATTTTATTTAAATTTAATTCATTTTGATCGTGGATTCTTCACGCGACGAAGATATATATAAATTGTATAAAAATAATTTCTAATTGAAAATGATCACTTCTTTAAATTATGCATTAATACAGTAGAAACAATACAGTCAAATCGTGCATAGAAATTACTTATAAGTGCAGTACTTATGAAAAATGTTACTCTATGTTTTTATGCCTGCTTTTTTATCAGTAATTACTTTAATTTAACGTATTATCAATTCAGTTCTGCCATTCAAATATTCGTATTATGTGTGTTCTATATTTATTGCTATATAATATAGTCAATTTTAACAGAGTTAAGTGTCCTTGTATCTTATCGTATAATAAGAATACACACACGTACATTAGAAGAAAATAATGTATGGTGCTCTTCCTAAAAATTAAATTTATCGAACTGACTTATTTGTCATCTAATTGTACATTTATGTCTAATTGGAGGCATTTCGTTGCTTGGAGTTTGCAAATGAAATTCAGGTGCCCAGATGTTTTAACTACAGACGTATTTAAACATCTGTTAGACATTTTCTACTTGTCACAGTGCCTTTGATAATAATGAAAAAAGGAAGACGTCTTTATTGAAATTTTATGCTCATTCCTATCGACGTTTCATTGTTGAAAATACCTTTATTCACGAACATATGTACATTGTTATAGCCACAATTATTTCATAAGAGATGATCTACTTTTTTTTTTTTTATCATCCTATAATTTTATAAAAAATTACGAGCAAACATTAACGCATTTCACTCTCCATAGAAAAGATTTACAATTTGTATCAATGTATTTATATTCTATTTTTTATCATGTCATATAAATATATTGAACCGCCAAAATATTTCTTTCCTCTTATAGTTTTATTGTATTTGTAATTGTAATATGTGTAACTAACATATCAGTATTTCATGAGAACTGCTTTTTTTAAATATGTAATACAATGAACTAAAAATATTGTAATTCCGAAGAAAGGAGGAAAATCTGTAGTGTAAAAATTTGTCTGGAGCAAGAAAAATCACCTGTACGGATCAGGTTACTAGTAGATATTATTTCATACGTACTGAGATCTGATAGTTTATTGTATTACAATGGAATTGTTATGTGCAACGTGTTTAAATGTGAGACGTTACGTTTGTGAGAACAAAAGTTACGAAAAAAATAGGATTTATTTTGAATTACTCAAAAGGCTGTTAAAGTACTTATTGTATTCCACATGTGAGCATTTATAAAAGGATAAGGCGTTGTTCGATGTTCTATGTATCTAAATATACTAAATATATTTAATAGTAATAAGCAAAGTACATATAATACTATTATTTGAAAATTTAATAAATATATATAAATATATATATAAATAAATATATATATATATATATATATTGTGTTTACAATGCTGCTATCACCAATACCCTAATGTATTCCGTCCTAAAGTATTATATATATATATATACATACACTGTTATATTATACATATGTATAATTTTTTGCTTTGTAATAAAAAAGTATTATTAAAAAGTCGTGTTGAAAATTCTTCGAAGATATATTTATTCATTCTTCTATATATTTTATAAACTTGACAAGAAATAATGTTAAAATAAGTTAAAATAGTACCTTCTTTGAGAATAAAATTTCGTTAGAACTGTAGTAGCATATATAACAGCTAATATAAACATTATAATTGTAAATATATTATATAAACATTATAATTTATAAAAAATTTTCAGTAAATATTTAAGCACCCAAATGATAAAACTTAAAATTATCATAAATTCTTTTTTGAAATACATATATACTACATATGTATATATATATATATATATATTTTTTTTTTTTTTTTCAATGGCCTTTGAAGAATGAAATTGAAAGATGATTTTCTGTTACCTAGATTCCGAGACGAAAGCAGTGCGAAAACAAATATTTTATTAACACAATATTCGTCATAAAATATCATAAAATGTTTTGTTGACTCGTGATATCAATCACGTCACATAAATCAGTAATATTTATTTAATCGTTACACCATATTTGACAATTAACACTGATACTCAAGATCAATATCACTTGGTGCAAGACGAGTGGAATTTTTTGAACGTAATTTGTCCCTCTATACATGCAATATGTCAAAATATTCAAAATTTATCTATCTGTGTCGAATTTCATTACTGCCTCCGCTTTGAAATCGATTTAACTTAATCATTCAACCTATGTTTCTGCCTTCAGTGTCAGTTTCTTTAAAAAAAGAAAAAGAAAGAAGAAGAAGAAGAAGAAGATGCCGATGGCGTCTTGTTAAATGCATCAAGATTGGTCACCAAGGAATGTCAGACCTAGGTAATGGTATTTAAAAACAATGAACTCAAACATACCATACCGTATTAATAGCACAAAAAGGCTGTTCTTCGACTCTACATCATAATATACATTCCCTCAGTCGAGCTTTGTCTAAAAAGTCCCGACATCTTCTTATTTACAAAGTGATAACTTCTAAAACGCTATCCTCCTCTCTGAGAATATATATCACAAGCCTCTTGGTTGACTCAAGTGTACCGTTATACTTAAAATTGTTCGTACAATACATCGTTATTGCATACGAAGGATTAGATACGATTAGATTAGGAGCTAACAGGTGTGTGGCAGATGGTATCAAACGGGTGTCTCGGGATTGTCCCATTCCTCGGCGTCTTGACGCGACAGGAATCGCACGTGCGAGGAGGACTCGCGCACCATTAGGCTAACAGTGTCGGAATAATCGACGACGTCGACGGATCGTTCCCCGTCGCGGGGCAAACTTTTGTTCGACGAGATCGAGCTGCTGTTCTCCTCGCTGCAGTCGTGCTTGAACACGCTGTCCGACTGCGAGTGAGTTGGCGTGGACAACTCGGAGACCAAAGGCGTCGACTCGTCCTCGCTTTCGCCCGGGGCTGGCGAAGCCGGTAACGTGCCCATCAGACGATCTCTCAGCTTGCTCAGCTTCTCCAAGCTGGAATTCGGCACAGGAACCGACAGCACGATCTCGTCGTTTAACGTCGACGTCGAGCGACGTTTCTTCATAGGCGTGGAGGAGACGGCCGATTTCATGGGTATATTGTTAGCCACGTAATTCTCGTCGGTCGACTTGGATCTGAAGGCAGGCCTGGGAGAAGGCGGTGGCGAGACGAAGAGCGACGCTGGCCTGCTACTCGTTGAACTGCCGCTCTTCTTCACCTCTTTGCGCCCGAACGAGCACGCCGATCTGATGCTCAGCTGAGACGTGATGCTGCGCTGCGAGTTTGTACGCTGAAGATGAACCGTCGACTCGAACGAACTGTCGTCCGATGTTTCTGGCTCGTCGTTCACCGGTACCCAGTGCAGCAGAGGATTAGGTTGCAGGATCACGTAATCGGTATCCGGAGGAGCCGTCGAGATGGATCCTAAAAGCAAATTGTTCGTGTTATCCAGCTTTTCTTTCATTTTTTTCTTTTTTTTTTTTTTAATCGCGCAGAATGCATTGGAAAAGTAAGTTAGAAAGTTGATCGAGCGAGTTAAGAATGCATCAAGCAATTGCAGAAGAGGAGGATTCCTAAGTGAAACATGATTGGTTATTAAATTGGTTTTTTTTTTTTTTTTTTTTTTTTTTTTTTTTTTTTTTTTTTTTTTTTTTTTTTTTTTTTTTAATGAGATGATTTAATTGCTCGTGATATCAAGTTGTGATTCCGAATAGTGAATATAAAATGAAAGCACTGGCAAGCTTATAGATCTAGTCTAAGAAAGATAATAATATCGTTTGAAGTTTCCAACAAAGTTTTATTGCCATTCGCATTTGTAATATAATTGTCCAACAATTCATTCGTTTCAGGGTAATTGTAAATACAATACCAAAGGATACACGGATATAGAAGAAGAAAATATAATCATAGCCTTTTCACTTTGGTATATAAAATGTTCTCATATAGAAGCTTATCTTTCTAAATATACAAGATCTATCAGCATAAACATCCCAAAAAGAAGTATATTCGCCCAACATTCAATGACAGTAACAACTAATTATCACAGTCTGTTTTTACAAAATGTGTTCATTATGAAAAATACAGTATTTCTAATGTACGATGAATCTACAATTAATCGTTAGCATCAAATCATTTGAGACAGGAATACGAAGAGTATTCATAATTTTACGAATACAAAATGATCGTTTTTTTTTTTTTTTAAATAAAACATATCATTAATGTACTAGATTACTACACGAAAATGATATTTCTTACTATGTCTATGATAACGCACACATTCCAATCACTATCCTAGTAATATTACGTATTACAATGAATGACATTTTTTTTAACATTCATTTTATATCATTTATCTATAATAACGCCTCAATCTCTCGTAAGTCGCGTTGGCACATTTTCAAAAGTTTGATACATGCAGAGTCAAGATTAGAATGAAAGTGTGATAATTTCCTTTAATCTCTACCATGTATGTTATACTTAAAATATATATATGTATATAAATAAATTAGATTTTTATTGACTATCCGTTGCATGTAGGTACACTTATCTATTCGTAATACTGCTACGATTTTATCTATATATATATATATATATATATATATATATATATATGTATGTATGATATGAAACATTTAAACAGTTATATTGACCAAATTTCCCTGGGAAATTGTAACACTGTGGATGATGAGTTTTATATAACCATCTTCGAATACGATGAGTTATCGATGCTGTACACACATGACACGTGATCGAGTTACACAACTGTGTTTGTTTTAAATTCATTAAAAATTTGTACTGTATTCTAGTACGGTGTCACGCTTTTGGTCTGGTTGCGGTGGTTCTTGAACTATAACCAGAGGCAGTGAAAGTGGTAGGGAAGAGGGCTCACCTGCGAGCGAGTCTGATGGTACCACTGCAGAAGATGGTACATCTAATACATCCTCGCACGCTTCTTCATTTAAAGTTTGTAACGCGCCACATATCATCTGTTCTTCCAAAGTTACCTAAAATATTTCATCAATTATTTCTAACAGTGCTCGATGTTTTCACATTGGATTAATAATATTTGCTCGTTTTTTTTTTTTTTTTTTTCACTGAAGAATTAACACGAAATATTAAATTACAATTTCGCTTACCTGGAACTAAAAACCGAGCAGAATTGTAATGGGGAACAATTACTTTGTTAATCAATTAATCGTCGAGATACAAACATGATTCATTTACATAGTATCGTACGATTGTTTCTACGATTTAATTCATACGGAATAAAGAAACCTACTTGCTTTTCCATGATCGATTGCTTTGTTTGGTCTCGCCTGGAGGGGCCATCAGTTCTCGATGTTCCCTTGTCTTTTTCAACAAGCGTTGGCACACGTATCGAAGTACTTTGCAAAGCATGATCTACAATTAAATAATAAGAGACACAACTTTATACTATATTGTACATTTGATATTTGTTATTTTGACATTTTCACGATGTATCGGCGCCATTTATTCAAATCATTTCTATATGCACCTTTTCGTTGAATTTGTTCCGATCCTACGGTGAATCGAACACTTCGCGGGCCTTCTTCGTGCGTGCTAAATGACGAAACTTCTAATTCTCTGAGCGACACGATCACCATACGAAATAACTCCCAATCTCCGAAAGCCATTTTAAGAACCTGTAAATAAAGGGCAAATATTATTATCCGGGGGGCTGCACGATACCTGTAATCTACGACGATTAGAAGCGAATTTCACCTTTTTCAACTCCTGTAAATCACAGTGTAATAAAACTCTACCGTTAATGTTATTCTCCTTAATAACTTGTTTGTACTGCGGTGCTTGATTGAGATTTATATTTTCGATCCTATCGATCAGATCGCAAATTCCATTTACTGTCAAAGACGAAAGCCTTATCTCCAAAATCTCGGACTAAGGAGAAAAAAAGGAATAAAAAAAAAAAAAAAAAAAGGAAAAATTATATGACAATATTACGGTAGCAATGGTATCGTTATAACCATGTATCATTTTACACGTGTAATATACCGGTAACATCGTAGTTGCAGAAAGTGGTTTAATTGTCGGTTCCATGGGGGGCATTGGTACCCACGCTGAGGTCTGCCAATCGAACGTTGGCTGTATACAAGGCTGCACCCCCCACGATGGTGTTGACGGCACTGGTACGTGCCCTTGTAAACTTGGCGTTTTAACAAGTTTCATTGTCCGGCTTGGTAATCCACTTTTATTTGCACTCCATGGTTCATGGCCATTGTTATGCAAAGTCCAAGGCGTGTATGCGTGTTTGTATGTACCAAGCGCTGCTTCTTCTTCCATACTCTGTTGCTCCTCTTTTATTTTCTTCTTGATGTAAGGATCGAGATTGATCGTGAACGGCAAGAATATCTTCATGTCGCTGACGAGCAAACTGGAACGATGAAACGTCAGAAAAATATCCAGCTTCCGCTCGTCCCGATCCATTTCCAACAGGGGCTGAACTTCCTTAAGTACCGGGATTTGGGGTCGTATTCTATATGGTTTTGAAAGAGACATTGAACGTGAAGCAACTCTGCTGTCGAGAGATTGCAAAATGCTTATTCGGTAAAAAGAAAAAAAAGAAAAAAAAGAAAAAGAGATAGAAGAAAACGTACTTATCGTAAAGACTTTTCAACGACATGGAATCGTCTAAACTATCCTCGTACATATCGTAGTGAAGAATCAACCAAGACGTTCGAAACGGCCATTGCTCGGTGATGTTGATCCAACTAGCTAAATGATACCAGTTGAAATCGATTTGGAATGCTTTTAACAACCTCCCTGGAAAGAAAAAGACACGTAATATATATCGGAGATATATAAGCCTCAGAAAGTCTCAGAAAGTCTTCTCTCTTACCAGTGACATAAACGACGTTCATTAATCTTCTCATACTACGAGGATTCACGTCGCTGAAATAATCGTCGGTGAGAAGCATTTTATTAAGATCCTGTGCGCCGCCTAGTCGATTCAAATTGCTACCGATACTGCTCGCGATTGACTCGCTTAGCCTCAATTTTCTACTGCCTTTTCGACTTTGTGGCTTCAATTTTTCATTGCTGTTCATTATGCCGGACTCTGTGCTGAGCCTTCGGTTAGAAACAGAATGATGCATCGTGCTGGTAGCGGTGTAATTAACACTCTCCTCGGCTTCGGTCCACGCAGTTTTTTTACTATGTTGGGCAGTTTGTTGAGCAACTTTCACCTTACGCAAGCCACTGTTTTGCAAATAAAACGGAAGGTGCACCATGTTGCGTAAATAATCGTGCCCTCCGATATTAGACTCTGTGAATAATCTTCTACTATTGACTTCCACTGCCTGAACAGTGAGAAACAACGAGATTTTAATCATTGTCTAAATAACTAATTTATACGTATTGTTTGCCATAGAAGAAATAATGAAATAACGAGAAACGATACGATACCTTGGCGATAATGTGCGGATCGATCGCTAATATAACAACAAACGGATAACCATTATCACTGAACAGTGCTTGTATAGCATCTAAAACTAACAACACTTTATCTTGTTCGCAACTATCCAGACCATCCACAATTATAACTAATCTGCTTTGTTGCGCCATAAAACTATCTAGGCATTTAACCTGTTTCATTTTTTACAAAAATTTTCGTTAAGTATATAAAGGATAAGCGTGTGAAAATACATTATTCAATTAATATATATATATATATATATATATATATATATAGTATTACCATCTCTGTCATTAAATTGACCTCGCTTCTCAGCGTTTGTATAAAACCTTCGCTTTTCAAAGTCTCTAACTTAGAAATGCTGCGCTGCAGATGCCGCCTTTGAGAAAAAACAAGCGCCTGCAACGTACGACTCCATGTGTATAAGTTTGCTATTATACTAACAGCCAGTATTAAGGCAACGGTTATCATGATAATGTGTGCCGTGACTCTTTCTATTGTTGGTCTGCTGCATCAAAAGAAAAGAAAAATTGTAACAAAACGAACGAGTAAAATATATATAATTAATCTCTCTCTTTGCCTCTTTTGCCTTGAGAGACTGTGTGTACTTACTCGCTGCTAGAAATATCGATGAGGTAGACCGTAAGTACAGATATGCCAACAAGTAAACTGCAAAAGCAGAATTCGAATATAACGATATACGGTAAACAACAAAGATGCCTCCATTTCCACGTTGTCGTCGATTTATCCGGCTTCGGTCTAAACGCTCTGTACAGCCGCGTAGGCAGAGAGCCAAAGTCATTCTCGATGGAGTCGTAAAGTGATCCCACCATTTGCACCACTGCGTTTTCACCGGCAGCGGTTGTACCGACTCGGGTCTGATCGGTAAAATAGAACTTTATTGGCTGAACAGTGACACCGTCGTGAACTCGGCCGCCAGGAGGATGACAGAATATCACTTGTAACAGCAGTTTCAACGAGTTCAATTTCGTGGTCAGAGCTACGGTGAAGCTGTACGGCCAGTACCAACCATATCTGAAATAATATTTCAATATTATGGAATTAAACACACGCACGAGCATGCATGTTGTGCTTTTAGATTGTGCAATTTTTCACATACCTTTTGTTGGCATACCAGACGAGTATCAAGAAAGCATACGTAATAAAAATAAGACTTATACCACACGCAAGGCCAACGATCCACGACTGGAGGGCAAGACCTATCGTAATACCCACTAACAAAGACACGTGAGTTACTATCACGAACAATAAGAAAGAAAATTGAAATACCGGGTCCATCCACTGACGGGCAAAATTTTTCATTTCCTCTGGAAAGAAATTCGTATAAGTATCTTCAAAATTTCATAATTTCATTTGCGAACATTAAACACAAGTTCGTACCTCTCAATTTATTCAACAGAAATGACTTTCCCGAGCCCCATTTCGCGTAAAGGCCAACCGTTATAGGAGTTGAAAGAGACGGTTCACTCAGAATATCTGCCAGTGCACTACTGTACAAGTCGTAGCCAAGCATATTTTCATTATCCTCGTTGGTATTGAGACGACCTGAAATACAGTTGAAAATACAGTTACCATCATGTCCAGTCAACAGAGACGAACGAGGAACTGAACTGTTGGTTTCGTTTTAATGATCACTGATCCATTAGTAACTTACGTGCACCAAATATTTGTCCAAGAATGGTCTTTTGATGATTAATGTCAATGTTATAAGGAGTTTCTCCTTGTCTATTTGGACGGTAAAGTAGCTGACTGTTTTTTGGATTTCTCAATAATATCTCGACGATGGCTTTCGATCTTGCCCTCATAGCTATGTGCAGCACAGTGTCACCCTTCTTATCGGTAGCTGATACTTTCGCTTTCTTGTCTAGCAACAATTGAACGACCTCGGCGTTTCGCGACCGAACTGCGCGTAGTAACGGAGTATCGCCGTCTTTTGTTGCAATCTCCAAGTCCGGATTGGCATTTAACAACAGTTTCAGTATTGATATATTGCCTTTCTCCACTGCTATGTAGGTTGCAGTTTTTTTATCCTAAAATCAATTATATCTTTATTCATATAATATTCATATAATCTAATAACAGTTGCTTAACACTTTACCGACCGGTAGCCTATTAATCGGCTAACATATTTCAACACTTTACCGACCGGTAGCCTATTAATCGGCTAACATATTTCAACAGTTTACCGACCGGTAGCCTATTAATCGGCTAACATATTTTAATACTTTACCGACAAGTAGCCTATCAATCGGTTAACTATTCACCGCTAATACACGGTCGGTAAAGTGTTAAGATACATTGTTAAGAGCAATGACACAAGCACAAACATAAGTGATAAATTTTTTACACAAATGTTATTCACGTAGAAATTAAATACACTTGCGATCGATTATACCTTGCCGGCGATGTCGACGTCGGCGTATTTCTTTAAAAGAGATTCAACCACTCCTCTATGGCCACCTTTCACAGCATGAATTAAATTCGTATCACCGGCCCTGTCTTGAATGTTCACATAAGCGCCGGCATTCAAAAGGGCATTCGCTATTTCGTGATGGCCCTCTCGGCAAGCTATCGCCAGGGCAGTACATCCATCTTTATCAAGCGCGTTTACGTTCGGCTTATGATCCAAAAGGTGTGTCACCACGTCCACGTGGTTCCCGAGAGTGGCTACTAGAAGTGCTGTCCACGAATACTGCAGTAGTACAAAGTTTTTTATTAATTATCTAAAAAAATGCATCGATTAACTATATTAGGTGTTATTTATTTGTAATTTCATTCCTACAGCATATGTATGTTCTCTCAATTCTAGGATGATGATGATGATGATAATAATTGTCAATTTGAAATTGAAGCCATCTTACCATGCCAGCAGTATCGACATTAGCACCAGCTTTTAATAGAGTATCTACAATTTCTACGTGGCCTTTACGCGACGCCCACACCAACGCTGTAGTACCGTACTAAAAATCAAAGGGACACATTAACACTTTACCGACCGGTAGCCTATTAATCGGCTAACTAACATATTTTAACACTTTACCGACAAGTAGCGTATTAATCGGCTAACATATTTTAACACTTTACCGACCGGTAGCCTATTAATCGGCTAACTAACATATTTTAACATTTTACCGACAAGTAGCCTATTAATCGATTAACATGTTCCAACACTTTACCGACCGGTAGTCTATTAATCGGATAACTAACATATTTCAACACTTTACGGACAAGTAGCCTATTAATCGACTAACATGTTTCAACACTTTACCGACAAGTAGCCTATTAATCGGCTAACATGTTTCAACACTTTACCGACCGGTAGTCTATTAATCGGTTAACTAACATATTTTAACACTTTACCGACAAGTAGCCTATTAATCGATTAACATGTTCCAACACTTTACCGACAAGTAGCCTATTAATCGGTTAACTAACATATTTCAACACTTTACCGACCGGTAGCCTATTAATCGGCTAACTAACATATTTTAACACTTTACCGACAAGTAGCGTATTAATCGGCTAACATATTTTAACACTTTACCGACCGGTAGCCTATTAATCGGCTAACTATTCACCACTAATACACGGTCGGTAAAGTGTTAATAAACATGTCTCCGATCGTGTAAGCCATGGAATCGATTCTCTTTCCTTTGCCTTTGATCAATTCTCTCTACACAAGGCGCACGGTATGTACGTAGGAGAGGTATGTGAACTTGAGGAAAGGGCAAATATATAATAGATTATACCTTGTCGCCGACATTGACTTTAGCACCATGAGCAATAAGATCCTTAACAATGTCAGGGTAACCTCTGCCCGCAGCCCACAACAACGAGGATATATGAAAATTTCCATGAGCATTGACATCAGCTCCTCGTGCCAGCAGCATCATCACCGTCGGCGACCTACCCTTATACGTCGCCCACATAAGTGCAGTCCACCCTCCCTGAAAATAGAATATTCCCCCTGCATGTTACTAACTGTGTGCATATTTCCATGCGGTTGTATAAGTATATAAGTCATTCATAAAATCGAGCAAAACGCTTTTTATATCAAATACATAACAGTGGTGCCTTCCTCATGAGTGACCATACTTTTTGGACTCCTAAATTTGGCGTCCAAAATTTGCTTTCGCATTGATTTTTACTATCTCCGCTACTGTCACCACTCTTTTTCTTTCGATGCCAACTCACAGAACACACCACTCCTTTGAATGGTCCATTTTCGGTCCCGACTGTGGACACTTATGAGGGCACTGCTGCGTTAAGGAAGATCATCTCACCATGTCTCTGTGTTCCAGATCGGCACCGTGTTCGAGCAATTCGACGCATACTTCCGTATGGCCTTCCTTGGCCGCGCAAAGCAACGCTGTCCAATTATCCTGAAAGTATTTAGCATAAAGTCAAAGTTGATAGGAAATTGACAAAAAGAATTCTGCACGTGTGAAAGCGTGATACTAACCCCGTCCTCTGCATTAACGTCCGCTCCATGATTGATAAGCTCTCGCACAAAGTGTATCTTCCCCTTAGTTGCTGCAAGGATGAGGGCTGTGCTACCATTCTATCGTAGGAACAACGAAATATCAACTATCTAAAATCTGACGAACGACTGTTTGTCAGTCTTGAGGCGGAATTTATTTCAGAAAATATTCAGCTGACGATTATTAACACTTTACCGACCGATAGCGGTAAGTAATAGCCGATTAATAGGCTACCGGTCGGTAAAGTGTTAAAATGTATAAATATATTATTATACGATATCAACACTTTACCGACCGATAGCGTCGGTAAATAGTAGCCGATTAATAGGCTACCGGTCGGTAAAGTGTTAATAGAGGCGACTTTGATACTTGATGAAAAATAATATTCTAGTCTAAAAGATCGATTGAATCTTGAATGATAGAGAGATCGATCTCAAGAATTGACTTCTTCTCTCGAGACTCTCGAATTCTCATAGACGTTTAAAAAAAAAGAAAATACAATTTGGAACAAGGTGAAATTGGAATTCGGCACGGATAACTTGGTTTTCGTCAACAAGACGTTTCATCATTTAATTCATCGATATATCGTTACTATTATTTTCATTGATTAACTTTCCAATTAAATTTCCTTAATTCCATTAATTCCAAAATTATTACACACATTTTGCGGTAATTATTGAATTAATTAGATTCTCAATTCGACCGTAAACAATTATCAATTCGTTTAGATTTAATTCCCGGACGAATTTCAATTTCAATTTTATTGAGAGACTTCATGATAAATTGATCATCAATTTCACCATATTATTAGCTATACTCGAATTGAAAGAATGAACGTAGAATTTGAAATGGCGTTACCTCGTCACGGTCATCGATCTGTACACGTTTGTTTTCCAGAAAGTTTTCGAGACCAGCGAGATTATCATCCGTGATATAGCTGGCGAGAGTTCGGTAGCAGAGTGATACCATCGAGTCAGTCCGATGCAAGGTCTGTGAAAAATTGCGATCGCAACTGGTTAAAAAAATTGGCAAGAGATTACGTTTTGTGACGAAACCTCTCTAGAACTAGCGAATTTTAATTGCTGCGTAAGTACGACACGATAGTGAGTTAGAGGGGCACAGTCTGCGAAAATCGACACTCGGATGACTCGTGATGCGTATTAACATTTGTAACGTCACAGTTTAAGTATTAATATATAAATATTATAATATATTTAATATATATATATATATATTTATATTTATATATATATTTTTAATATATATAAGTATTATATATATATTTATATTTATATATATATTTTTAATATACATAAGTATTACATGAATATATTTATATTTATATATATATTTTTAATATATATAAGTATTACATGTATATGTTTATATTTATATATATATTTTTAATATATATAAGTATTATATATATATTTTTAATATATATAAGTATTATATATGTATATATATATATGTTTATATATATATAAGTATTATATATATTTAAGTATTAGTATATTCACTCCTTCCCTCCGTTGGAGGAAAATTTATATTTCAGTTACATTTCGTTGTTTTTCGATTTTCTGTTTCACCAAAACCGAACTCGATGTTAGAGAAAATATTTAGTTTCATTAACTAAATGTATTCATTATCTCATTGCATGCGAAAAGCTCGTACTTTTAGGGATTCGTACTCTAGAAACATCGGCTCGGAGATTTCTTTCCGCCCTCGAGATTTTCATTCTCACTTTCCCTCGAACAAAAAAAAAAAAAAGAGAAAAAAATTGGACAGCAATTGGACTTGAAATCAAAATTGCTAAATAATAGTTCACGTTTATTTGCTGCTGCTAGAAATAACATTTATTATATTAACGTAACGTAACACGTGTAATTCAACACATTCTGGACAATGTAAATTATATCATTTAACAAATTCTCGACAATTGAAATTGTTATTTCAATTTGCCGATTCTTCGATTCTCCCAACTTTTTCCAGTTTTTATCGAGAAACGTAATCCTTGCCGATCGTTTTGCCAATGAGGACAAAACACGACAAGAGGGAGAGAAATCCTTTCGGAAATTTTCGGAGAAATAAACGTTCCGTTGTTCCGATTAGCGAAAACACGCGAATAGCGGCTATAAATAATTTCCACGGTTCCCTGGAACACGAGGCAAATGTATATAGAGAGAGAGGTTGTACATGTATATTTCAAAGGGGTACCACAATGGAATGTGGGTCAACGATAAAGAACGAATCGGCACCGGCGGAAATGTTCGATCGAAAAGCAGACCAGAAAGAGAGCGAAGAGAGTTACAAAAAAAAAGGAATCACGAATCGCGGTTGTTGCGGAATTTTTCTACAACAGAAAAGCCTTCCTTATTATTCATCGGATCGATGAAAGTATATCTTTGCAAGGGCAGAGAAAAGAAAGAAAGCAAAACATTCAAATCTGAAATATTTAGCCTGGCGATTAAAAGTTTCGAAAGAACAAAGCGCGCGGATCGTTCTTTTTCTTCTTTTTTTTGCAAACAATTAGTAATCTTCAACGTGTGACGGATCAAACTTGAAGCTTGTTTGCAAGACAATTAGCTGCGTTGTTAAATATACATACATCGTAAAAAAACGAATTGACGATTTTTCAAGCTCTGATACACCATTAACACTTTACCGACCGATAGCGGTAAGTAATAGACGATTAATAGGCTACCGGTCGGTAAAGTGTTCATATCGTATAACAATATATTTATATATATTAATATACGATATTACCGGTTGGTAAAGTGTTGAAATATATAAATATATTATTATACGATATCAACACTTTACCGACCGATAGCAGTAAGTAGTAGACGATTAATAGGCTACCGGTCGGTAAAGTGTTCATATCGTATAATAATATACTTATATATATATTAATATACGATATTACCGGTTGGTAAAGTGTTGAAATATATAAATATATTATTACACGATATCGACACTTTACCGACCGATAGCGGTAAGTAGTAGACGATTAATAGGCTACCGGTCGGTAAAGTGTTCATATCGTATAATAATATACTTATATATATATTAATATACGATATTACCGGTTGGTAAAGTGTTGAAATATATAAATATATTATTATACGATATCAACACTTTACCGACCGATAGCGGTAAGTAGTAGACGATTAATAGGCTACCGGTCGGTAAAGTGTTAACACGCAATTAAAGATCGGATAAACTGTTTGTTGGCCAAGGTTGACAAAAGAAAAGACGCAGCAGAGAAATCGTTTGCACATCCTATGGAAGAACACTGGTACAAGCTAACAAGCTGTTAATGCTGTACACGTAAATTTCCATTCGCACATTATAGGTTTAATCGACTTCATGCGAATCACCTCGAATCGTTGACTACTGACACGCCATCCACCTGACGCGTGTTTCATCATATCATGTTCTCAATGTAATTCCGTTTTTATTCACGGAACGAGAAACTGATCGATTTGAACACCGAGCCTTATCGACGAAATCCGTATTCTAGAAAGCGTTTCATAATTCCCGCG
Organism: Tetragonula carbonaria; assembly: GCA_032399595.1. Lineage (NCBI taxonomy): Eukaryota > Metazoa > Arthropoda > Insecta > Hymenoptera > Apidae > Tetragonula > Tetragonula carbonaria. Next base: position 3,585,098 of record JAUCRC010000011.1, on the reverse strand, counting down.
AATTCACTGAATTAAATATCTTTCTTTCTTCGGTCGTTGGAGGAAAGAAGAGAAAATTTAAAAAAGATTTTTCAGGTTTTTCCTCTTTATCGTTTAAAAATTTGAAAAGTTCGTGAGTAATGTGTGTGTGTGTGTGTGTGTGTGTGTATGTGTGGCTACAATAAAACTTTATGACAGTGTTAAACCTTGGCTTGCGTTTTATCTAAATCAGCTATAATAAATTAGGCAATGAAACCTCATGAACGTGTACATATATAAAAATTTGTGTCAACACTGAATCTACTCGAAACTCATATACCATATACAACAACGTACTCATCTATTCGGTAGTAACAATATTCTCGTTAATATTAAATTTACAAGAGAATTGCCCTAAGAAATTCCCTTAGATTCTACACATATATATGAAGTGAGACATTTAGCAAGTTGCAAAGTTTTCAATCGAATGCTTTCAAAATAAATAAGATATCTCGGTGATTAAATTGCAACGAGAATTGCTTTATAAAAAGCGTAAAAATAAAAAAAAAAAAAAATGAATCACGATAGTCAATAGTTATCACTTCGGTGAAGACTTGTGAAGAAATTTAGAGCAACACAGCGATGATATTGAAGCTTGCAACGAAATTACAAAACTATTTTAAAGGTAATCCAAAAACTCATCACCCAGGAACGATGATTAATGACCATTAACACTTTACCGACCGGTAGCCTATTAATCGGCTAACATATTTTAACACTTTACCGACCGGTAGCCTATCAATCGGCTAACTAACATATTTTAATATTTTACCGACCGGTAACCTATTAATCGGCTAACTATTCACCGCTAATACACGGTCGGTAAAGTGTTAATACCCCTGGTATATTCATGATCTTAGATGAATATTTTGCTAAAAATGAATATCGACGGAATGCCGTTCTGCCATCTTCTACGCTTGAACTCGGACAATGCGTAAACGTCAGTTCATTCAGTTCAAGAAACCTCAGAATGTGCCTGTGCAACAGTTTCTTTGCACCAGTTGCGTCGCGATGGCACCACATACCCATCGCCGTCGCCGATTCTCTAAAAGGAAGTAACTTTAGAATTCAGAGATACATCAAACTCGGTAGGAAGCGGTAAAAAGCAAGCAAGTAAAAAAAAGGAGAGTTAGAACACACCAAGGATGATCCGTTGAAAGCCTGCACTTCACTCGACAATTCCACCATTCCAACGAAAAATGCAACTTCTTCCACGATGAGGAAGAAACAAAGAAAGAAAATCCACCCAAATCATATATCGGACTAACCATCAGCGAGTGTCTGCGAATCCCGAAGCTGAACTTCCGGCCATGTTCACCGTCGCTGGTTGACGGTGTGAACGTGAACGTGGGTACGTGAAAATGCGGGAGCACTTGGTGATGATGATGATGATGATGATGATGATGATGATGAAGATGGTGAGAATTACGGCTGGGATGATCCTCCTTCTCCTCCTCGCCCTTGTCCTTGTCCACCCAGCTCGAAATTGGCTGCTGAACAGGCAGTTGAAGCCGAAGAAACGGCAACTTCAGCTTCAACAGGCCGCTTCTATCTGACGCTTGCTCGTTGATAGTCGTCAAACTACTATCGTTCGGTGACGATTCGGCGGCACCGTTCCTCCAATTGTTTGCGGGCAGCAAACAATTCGGAATGCCTGGATAAGCACTGACCAGGCTCGGTGCTAAGCTCGAGCAAATCGCCACGCTTGTTATGCTGGATCTTCTGATCGGATTCACGCTCGTCCCTGATAGAACATTCTCATAGCTGGGTGTCTTCGGCGTGTCATCGGTTGAGTCCACCACGTTGACCACGTTGGGCAACGTCGATCTCCTTTGCGCTTTCGCTTGGCTTTCCTCGTCATCTGGACCTCGAGGGAGGATGGCGTTCTTCTTATTATCATCGTCAGCTCTGACGGAATGCTGCCGCGTTCGACGAGGATCGTTCACTGTGTGCTTCCTCGTCGACTGTGTGAACACGTCATCCAAACTGGAGGAACACTTCAGGAACGTGGACACGAGCCTGCAACGTCGCCTGATCAGAAGAGGAGAGGCAGATACTCCAGCTGCTCCTGGAGGAGCAACCGTACGAATTGAATCTATACACGGATCGATGATCCTGGCTTCTTCTTCTTCTTCCACTTCTGCAGCAGCTATCGTCGACTGTCGTGTTCTGTCGTTTTGCAATTGCTCGCCTGGAATGTTGTCGACGATGTCGAAGCCGCGGCAGGTGGTTTCGTTCGACGACAAAGCTTCAAAAGCAAGGGGACTCGCGCCGTGATTCATATTCCTCGTGGAATACGACGCATTCTCGCGAGAAGAACTGATCGACGGTGGCAAAACTGAATAACTTCCGCCATTTTCTTTCGATGTTTCGCTTTCTAAACATTCCGAATTGTCGAAGAAATTTTCATCGTTGCTCTTCTTCTTCTTCTTCTTCTTCTTCTTCTGGCCAATCGGTCCTTTCGGATCTGCTTCTTCGACCGATCGACTGTCCGACTGCGAGTCGTCAGAGCTTTTAGACGAGTTTTTCTTCGACTCGAAGCTTCGTACCTTCGTTTCCTGCTCGATCCAAGCTGTTTGAAGCCTCGCCGACGTGGCTGCGGCAGTTTCTTCAGTCTCGTTTCTGCAAGGTGGAAGACTCTGCATTCTTGCATCTTGCGACGCGATCACTATACCGGAGTCAGCAGCCTCGATCGTGATGGAGATCCTTCGGTCGGGTTTCGCCGATGAAATTTCCACTTCGGGGTTTTCTTCGTCCGTTTCTTCCTCGATGCTGATTCGAAAATGATGCGTCGTGATCTTGACACGATCGTCTTTGGCCTTCCGCATTTGGCATTATTTCGTCGACTTTTGAAACGACCTCAACGATGCGCCGACGATAAAGCTCGCTACAGAATGAAAATGACAACAGAAGAATTTCTTTTCTCTAGAATTTCTGTCCCAGCCGAACGCACCCTGCCCTTTCATTTGTATCTCTTCTTTCCTTTGAACCGAGTAATGGATTTTTGACAAGCCTGGATATTTTTTTCTTTTTTTTTTTTTTTTTTTTTTCAAAATGTTCGCAACAGCGATGGAAATTCAGTCGAAACTTCCTGGTTACGACGACTATCGAGCGATCAATGTACCGAGCTTTCGAATTCAAAATTCAAATTATCTGCACTCGGAAAACATGCTGACGCGTTCTCGAGATTAAGAGAATCGTTGCGATTTAATTATCGTCAAAGTCGGACGAGTTCTTGTGAAACCGACGAAGAAAGAAGGGAAATAATTCCGGATTAAAATCCGGATAAAAATGAGACTATTTCGACAGAAAAAAAAAAAAAAAATATCAACATCATAAGAATTCGAAACGAAATCGAAATAAAATGCCTGCAGTATACTAGACTAAAATGTCTAATATAGAAATCACTAGAATTAAAAGAGTAAAACGACGAAAAATATTCCGCGTGTTACTTAAAATCGGACGTTCTCCATAATTTATAAAATAAATTCATCCTTCGTCTCGTCAACATTAAAAGCCACGTGTTCAAAATAATATAAGCAGATTATCTTCAGTAAACTTGAATTTCACACATTTTAAAATACGATCAAAACTCCGTTTTTCATAATCCATGAAATAAATTCATCCTTCGGAAACATTAAAAGCCACGTGTTCAAAATAATATAAGCAGATTATCTTCAGTGAACTTGAATTTTACACATTTTAAAATACGATCGAAACTTCATTTTCATAATCCGTAAAATAAATTCATCCTTCGGGAACATTAAAAGCCACGTGCTGTTCCGAAAATAAGTACAACGAATTATCTTCAGTGAACTTGAATTTTATACATTTTAAAATACAATCAAAACTCCGTTTTTCATAATCCATGAAATGATGGGCCTCCGGGAACGTTAAAAGCCACGTATTCAAAATAATATAAGCAGATTATCTTCCGGTGAACTTGAATTTTACACATTTTAAAATACAATCAAAGCTTTGTTCTCCAGTAATCCATAAAATAAATTCATCCTTCGTCTCGTCAACATTAAAAGCCACGTGTTCAAACTAATATAAGCAGATTATCTTCAGTAAACTTGAATTTTACACATTTTAAAATACGATCAAAACTCCATTTTCATAATCCACAAAATAAATTCATCCCTCGTCTCGTCAACATTAAAAGCCACGTGTTCAAACTAATATAAGCAGATTATCTTCAGTGAACTTGAATTTTACACATTTTAAAATACCAATTCAAAACTCCGTTTTTCATAATCCACGAAAAAACGAATTCATCCTTCGTCTCGTCAACGTTAAAAGCCACGTGTTCAAACTAATATAAGCAGATTATCTTCAGTAAACTTGAATTTTACACATTTTAAAATACGATCAAAACTTTTTTCATAATCCATAAAATAAATTCATCCTTCGTCTCGTCAACATTAAAAGCCACGTGTTCAAACTAATATAAGCAGATTATCTTCAGTGAACTTGAATTTTACACATTTTAAAATACGATCGAAACTCCATTTTCATAATCCATAAAATAAATTCATCCTTCGTCTCGTCAACATTAAAAGCCACGTGTTCAAACTAATATAAGCAGATTATCTTCAGTGAACTTGAATTTTACACATTTTAAAATACGATCAAAACTCCGTTTTTCATAATCCATAAAATAAATTCATCCTTCGGAACATTAAAAGCCACGTGTTCAAACTAATATAAGCAGATTATCTTCAGTGAACTTGAATTTTACACATTTTAAAATACGATCAAAACTCCGTTTTTCATAATCCATAAAATAAATTCATCCTTCGTCTCGTCAACATTAAAAGCCACGTGTTCAAACTAATATAAGCAGATTATCTTCAGTGAACTTGAATTTTACACATTTTAAAATACGATCAAAACTCCGTTTTTCATAATCCATAAAATAAATTCATCCTTCGGGAACATTAAAAGCCACGTGCTGTTCAAAATAATACAACGAATTATCTTCAGTGAACTTGAATTTTATACATTTTAAAATACGATCAAAACTCCGTTTTTCATAATCCATGAAATAAATTCATCCTTCGTGAACATTAAAAGCCACGTGTTCAAAATAATATAAGCAGATTATCTTCAGTGAACTTGAATTTTACACATTTTAAAATACGATCAAAGCTTTGTTCTCCATAATCCATAAAATAAATTCATCCTTCGTCTCGTCAACATTAAAAGCCACGTGTTCAAACTAATATAAGCAGATTATCTTCAGTGAACTTGAATTTTACACATTTTAAAATACGATCAAAACTCCGTTTTTCATAATCCACAAAATAAATTCATCCTTCGTCTCGTCAACATTAAAAGCCACGTGTTCAAAATAATATAAGCAGATTATCTTCAGTAAACTTGAATTTTACACATTTTAAAATACGATCAAAACTCCGTTTTTCATAATCCATAAAATAAATTCATCCTTCGTCAACGTTAAAAGCTACGTTCCATTCAAAATAGTACAACGAATTATCTTCAGTGAGCTCGAAACAATTTTATGTTTAAGTTTGCGACTGAGATACGATCGGAAGCTCGATCGGCTTAAAACCAATATCCAATATACCGTAAAAGACCGACCCTCGACAAGGTAGTGAGCCTGAGCATCTTTTCCAAATTTCTGGTCGTCATTTCTTCCTTTTCCTCTGCTTTTCCCCCACTTCTCGTGCGTGGAAATTGGCCGCGAAAGGAATCAACTTCCGAAAACAACAAGAAAAAAAAAAAAAAAAAAAAAAGAAAAAAGAGGAAGAAAAAAAACGCGTGCCCTTCTGTCTTGGACTTCTTCTTTATACGATTATCTCTGATAATGCACACTGACGATCTACTGTAACGCGTGTGCGATCTGCGACGCCAGCGGATCGCTTGAGAACAATCGTCTGGGCAAATCGTGCGACATTTATATATCCGACATGGGATCTTTAATGTCGTGTGTTCACACAATCGTGCCGGGGCGTGTGACACAGATCTCGGGGGCTCCCTTCTCGCCAATATTTCGTTCGCAGAGATGATTATTGTCCCTAATGCTGCGGTGACTGCTCTGTTTGCGAGAGAAACGAGAAATGGCCACAGCCGTTCTGGACGGATTTTCTTTTCAAAACCGACGGAGTGACGTGGGTGTTTTTTAAATGAATAATCAACAGATCTGGACGCGCGTCACCGCGACGCAAATATTTATCGGAACGATATATAGTTATCGTGGAACGTGGCGAGGGAGGATCCCCACCACGGGCGATTGAGGAAGAATCAACAAGCCAAGGGGGAAGAAGAGATCGCGCGGAAGAGATCGGCGGAGAAACGTGACGCCACACGATCGTGAGCTAAGACTTTGCCATGACGTAATCGGTAAATTGATTTATGCGACTTACGTCGTTCGTTTCATGATCTGATTACAAATCGGTTGGACGATATTATAAATCGGTCGCGGCTGATCGTTTAAGTTGATTGCGGAGATTTCTTGGTTCCTGATTATTAGCAGATTCTGTCTCCTAAACACACTTTTTTAAATTTTTCCTGACTAATTTCGATTTTTCGAGATAACCTCCGATTGTAAGACGGTGGACGTCTAATTAAACTGAAGTTAGTTTTCGAGATCAGTCTGTTAACACTTTACCGACCGGTAGCCTATTAATCGGCTACTATTTGCCGCTATCGGTCGGTAAAGTGTCGATATCGTGTAATAATATATTTATATATTTTAACGCTTTACCGACCGGTAATATCGTATGTTAATATATACAAATATATTGTTATACGATATTAACACTTTACCGACCGGTAGCCTATTAATCGGCTACTATTTGCCGCTATCGGTCGGTAAAGTGTCGATATCGTGTAATAATATATTTATATATTTTAACGCTTTATCGACCGGTAATATCGTATGTTAATATATACAAATATATTCTTATACGATATTAACACTTTACCGATCGTGTATTAGCGGTGAATAGTTAGTGAATAGTGAATGTTAATATATACAAATATATTCTTATACGATATTAACACTTTACCGATCGTGTATTAGCGGTGAATAGTTAGCCGATTAATAGGCTACCGGTCGGTAAAGTGTTAAAATACCGTGAACATCCTTGAGCACAGAAACAAAGAGAAAATGATAATGAATTTAACAAATGAAATTTTATAGATTGTCATTATTGGAGAGAGAGATAGAATTTTCGGAAGGAGAAGTTGATAATTTAATCGATCGAATCGGAGGCAAAGAAAGCAATTAGGATTTTTTTTTTTTCTCTTTGTTATTAAATGCACGAAGTTGCCATTCAGTAATTGTAATATTTGCATTTCTCAACACTCTGCCGAAATGATGATTCACGAATTATCTTATCTGGACGGTATTTTTTACTTTTTATTATGTTGTTACTGTGTTTTATTTTATCCACTTTTATCTTTATTGATTAATTAATTTGCTCGCTGCAGATGTAAATAGCCCGACAGCAAAAATGTTAATACAAAGGAAACAAAACGTGTGTTCGTATTATCAAGGTATCAAGTCCTATCACACTTGGAACGTTTATTGCAAGGTCACTTATCGCTTTAAAAATTATACCAAACGATCCACGAGTTGAGCACTCTAATTTATTATTACGTAAAAAAAAAAATCAGGTCAGATTTTTTCTTTCGAACAACATTCTCACGATCTCTCGCGAACGAATGAACTTGGAAACATCCAGAACACAGGAAAGCGAATTAAATTCTCGAGAGTAATCACGATTACAATAACTGACGACTTTCAAAGAACCGATGTCTCTAACGGGAAAAAGAAAAAAAAAAAGAAATTATTCCATGTAATCTCAATCGTCGTCACGAACGAAAGAGAAACAAATTTAGAAATAGTATTCGCAGAAACGAAGGAAAAGAAAGAAAAAAAAGAAAAATATGCGAATCAATGAATGAATTGCAGAAAAATTGAATAACAATGCGAATCTCATCGGTCTGTAATTTAACGATAAGGAAAAACTCGGTGCGTTTAAGCAATGACGATGCACGATGAACGGTCATAAATTCGCCAAACAGTGATTTCTTTCATTTCTTTCGTTTGGATTCCGCGATAAGTGACCTTGCAATACCGTGAAACCGCTCCTTTGATGTTCTTTCATCGTGCAACCAACGACGACCATTGCTTAGAGAAGAGAGAAAAAAAAAAAAAAAATTACACCCGCTAAGTTTCAAATGATTCAAACGACGATCTCTGCGCAAAAGGCTAGAGCAATATTTTCTCTAGATAAGAGAGCTGCACGAGGAGGAGAGGCGTCCTTGCGCTACTCGCAACACTTGGGGCCAATTAAAGCACTCGACGCGGGCTAATCAATTGTGTGCGAAACACAAGTCGTTTGCAAAGGCTCGTGAAAAGAGAAAGAAATACTGCTGGAATGAAACGAGTACACGATCCACTTATCGACTATCTTCTTCTTCCCCCCGAGTCTGTTACTTGATCTTCAGTAATTTGTGAAAATTATTCACAATGACCAGACTCGGTCGAATTGGTATTCACTTCTTCTTTCTTCTGCAGATAGAATTGCACATACACACGTTATAGAGAAGCTATTGTAAAGTTCAATTGTACATATGAATTTCTATGGTGAATTTTGCTTTACCTTTTTTCTTCTTTTTTTTTTTCAACGAAGATACAGTAACGCTGAAAGTATGGCGCGTGTTACATAGCAGATCGAGAAGTGATATCAGACAGTAGTTAATCAGACAACGCCCTGGTCAATATACGTACTACTGACTACTTGCTACGAACACTCGATTCAATTACACGTGGGTAAATTACGTACAAAGGAATGTTCGTGAGTGATACTGAAGATACGTATCTGATGATAGACGTCGTAAGCCAATTATTTTTTCCACGCATTTCCTCCGGTTGATTGCGAGGAATTGAACATGTTCCAACGTCATTCACTGACGCGAGCAACGAAGATTAGCGACTGGTTGCATTTATCGTACAGCTGCAAGCATTAGAAAAAAACGCGAGCGTAACGTGATCGTTGGAAGTATTTTAATAGATATAAGGCGATAATAGTTTCGGGAGAAAGAATTTCAGAAGAGAAATGATTAAATCACGAAAGATTAAATTGTAATTTAATGTAGCTCTGATTACTTATTTTCATCGATAAACCTTCCTTCAACATGAAACTAATTGCAAATGAAAAAAATAGCCGCACGTGCCTGAATTGTTTCGCGCACGTTGTTAACGTTAGAACTATCGACAGTTGAGACGAAGTTATTTCTACCAAGATTATTTTGATTTCTAATAAATAAAAATAAAATAAAATCCATTATATTGTTTCTTTAGTTATCACTGTGAAAGTCACACTGCATCATCATTGCGTGGAGAAAAATTGTAACATGAAATAGAAATTTTTAAAATAAAATTGTAAAACCAGTCGTTTTGATCGGTGTGGTAGTGTTAAAATCCGCGGAGCTATAATTTTAACACTTTACCGACCGTGTATTAGCGGTGAATAGTTAGCCGATTAATAAGCTACTTGTCGGTAAAGTGTTGAAATATGTTAGTTAACCGATTAATAGGCTACCGGTCGGTAACATGTTAAAATATGTTAGTTAACCGATTAATAGACTACCGGTCGGTAAAGTGTTGAAACATGTTAGCCGATTAATAGGCTACTTGTCGGTAAAGTGTTGAAACATGTTAGTCGATTAATAGGCTACTTGTCGGTAAAGTGTTGAAATATGTTAGTTATCCGATTAATAGACTACCGGTCGGTAAAGTGTTGGAACATGTTAATCGATTAATAGGCTACTTGTCGGTAAAGTGTTAAAATATGTTAGTTAGCCGATTAATAGGCTACTTGTCGGTAAAGTGTTGAAACATGTTAGTCGATTAATAGGCTACTTGTCGGTAAAGTGTTGAAATATGTTAGTTATCCGATTAATAGACTACCGGTCGGTAAAGTGTTGGAACATGTTAATCGATTAATAGGCTACTTGTCGGTAAAGTGTTAAAATATGTTAGTTACCGATTAATAGCTCGTCGGTAAATGTTGTTGCCGATTAATAGGCTACTTGTCGGTAAAGTGTTGAAACATGTTAGTCGATTAATAGGCTACTTGTCGGTAAAGTGTTGAAATATGTTAGTTATCCGATTAATAGGCTACCGGTCGGTAACATGTTAAAATATGTTAGTTAACCGATTAATAGGCTACCGGTCGGTAAAGGTGTTAACGGGACTTCGAATAAATGGTCTCGCAATTAGTCGTTCTAAATTCATCGGCGGTTAAATCCCGATCAATTGAACCGATCAAACCCGGTCCAACGTGTGTAAATGAAACATATCTTCGAAGAGACACACTGTTGAGCATCTGTCATTTATTCTCGCGAGTCACGTTGAAAAATGTTGGTACGTTGTCGCAGGCCAAAGAAACAAAACGACAAAGTGCTTTCGTTCAATTCAATTTGATCCACCTGTGCTTCCTCTCTCTCTCTCTCTCTCTCTCTTTCTCTGTCTGTGGTTATGAGGCAAATATAGCGATTCAATCTATAAAGCGAATACAGATAAAGAGCGTGCAAATGCAATTATTCGCCTCTTCTTCTCAGAAGTTTGGCTAAGATCGTCAATATCTCCCCAATTAGAATTGGTTGAAGACTATTTTCCGTTTCCATTGAAAATCAACAAAATCCGATGCAACTTTCTCCTTTAGGTTTCAATGAAAAAAAAAAAAAAAAAAGGAAGGAAATTAACGACGACTTTGTTCATCGTTGATAAACATGAGAATTAAGTTACACTTTTATTTGATTGTTTCCTCTGTACCTGTTTGCTTCTGCTCCAGATCGTTTGCAGCATCTGTTGGCAAGATGAAAAAGACCCGTAACCGCGAGCCAATCCCTGCGAGAACAGTGACGGAAACGACGCTGCATTTCGTTTGTTATAATTTAATAAGTTGCTCCTCTCATTTGCGTATTGCATGGTAACCAGATCGATATCGGAAAATACTCTCATATTCAGGTTCATTGGAGCCTCATCGTTGAAACACTGAATACTCACTTATCTATATTCAAGATTTATTCCATCCCCGCTTTCGACAAATTTTGTTTTTCCGTTTCCTCCTTTGTTTCAGATAATTTTACCCAATTAACTCTGTTTTGATTCTCTCTGTAACATCATAAATGGCAATGCCCTTCTTTTTTTTCTTTCTATTGAAAATGTCCTTCGGTTCCAAGTTCCTCCTCAGATAAATCAATTGAACACTAAATTGTTTCCTTTTGCGCCACTACTTGGACCACGCGTATCCATTCAATGAAATCACACGAACCTCGCACACTTGCAACAAAATGACTCGCACGTGTTGCGAATTGCACAATCCAAGCAATTTGTTTCTCGTTACAGCACGATTTACCACACGGTTTTCCACCAGTTGCAAGCTGATTGCATTTGCACGTTGAAACTAGCTTCTCTCTTCGCGATCTCGCTCAGTTTTTCTTTTTTTTCAGAAAGTCAATCTTTTCATTCTGAGGATTAAGAGTATCTGAAATCTTCACGGTGAGAACTTTCTTGTTAGAATGTTAGTAAGAATCCCTAATCCTCGCCGCAATGTTCTTATGACAATGAATCTGATACACAAGTAACACGTAAGCTGATTGCATTTGCACGTTGAAACTAGCTTCTCTCTTCGCGATCTCGCTCAGTTTTTCTTTTTTTTCAGAAAGTCAATCTTTTCATTCTGAGGATTAAGAGTATCTGAAATCTTCACGGTGAGAACTTTCTTGTTAGAATGTTAATAAGAATCCCTAATCCTCGCCACAATGTTCTTTATGACAATGAATCTGATACACAAGTAACACGTAAGCTGATTGCATTTGCACGTTGAAATTAGCTTCTCTCTTCGCGATCTCGCTCAGTTTTTCTTTTTTTTAGAAAGTCAATCTTTTCATTCTGAGGATTAAGAGTATCTGAAATCTTCACGGTGAGAACTTTCTTGTTAGAATGTTAATAAGAATCCCTAATCCTCGCCACAATGTTCTTTATGACAATGAATCTGATACACGTAAGCTGATTGCATTTGCACGTTGAAACTAGCTTCTCTCTTCGCGATCTCGCTCAGTTTTTCTTTTTTTTCAGAAAGTCAATCTTTTCATTCTGAGGATTAAGAGTATCTGAAATCTTCACGGTGAGAACTTTCTTGTTAGAATGTTAGTAAGAATCCCTAATCCCCGCCACAATGTTCTTATGACAATGAATCTGATACACAAGTAACACGTAAGCTGATTGCATTTGCACGTTGAAACTAGCTTCTCTCTTCGCGATCTCGCTCAGTTTTTCTTTTTTTTAGAAAGTCAATCTTTTCATTCTGAGGATTAAGAGTATCTGAAATCTTCACGGTGAGAACTTTCTTGTTAGAATGTTAATAAGAATCCCTAATCCTCGCCACAATGTTCTTTATGACAATGAATCTGATACACGTAAGCTGATTGCATTTGCACGTTGAAACTAGCTTCTCTCTTCGCGATCTCGCTCAGTTTTTCTTTTTTTTCAGAAAGTCAATCTTTTCATTCTGAGGATTAAGAGTATCTCAAATCTTCACGGTGAGAACTTTCTTGTTAGAATGTTAGTAAGAATCCCTAATCCCCGCCGCAATGTTCTTATGACAATGAATCTGATACACAAGTAACACGTAAGCTGATTGCATTTGCACGTTGAAACTAGCTTCTCTCTTCGCGATCTCGCTCAGTTTTTCTTTTTTTTAGAAAGTCAATCTTTTCATTCTGAGGATTAAGAGTATCTGAAATCTTCACGGTAAGAACTTTCTTGTTAGAATGTTAATAAGAATCCCTAATCCCCGCCACAATGTTCTTATGACAATGAATCTGATACACAAGTAACACGTAAGCTGATTGCATTTGCACGTTGAAACTAGCTTCTCTCTTCGCGATCTCGCTCAGTTTTTTTTTTTTTTTTAGAAAGTCAATCTTTTCATTCTGAGGATTAAGAGTATCTCAAATCTTCACGGTGAGAACTTTCTTGTTAGAATGTTAATAAGAATCCCTAATCCCCGCCACAATGTTCTTATGACAATGAATCTGATACACAAGTAACACGTAAGCTGATTGCATTTGCACGTTGAAACTAGCTTCTCTCTTCGCGATCTCGCTCAGTTTTTTTTTAGAAAGTCAATCTTTTCATTCTGAGGATTAAGAGTATCTCAAATCTTCACGGTAAGAACTTTCTTGTTAGAATGTTATACCTAATCCCCGCCACAATGTTCTTTATGACAGTGGATCTGGTACACACATTGGAAACACGTAAAGTCAGTCCAGCCAGTTTGCAATATCGATTCGAACTTTGTCGAACTTTGAAATTGTTAGTGGAACTTCGGCCGATTTCCAGACGACCTCGTCGAGGCAGCTCCAACGAATGCATATCCGGCAAAAAGCAATGGAACACGAATGGAAACGAAGAGTTTTCACACGAGTAAACGTCTCGACTGCCCCCTCGCCATTTTATTCTTCGTATCTGCGGAGTAAGCGCCGGAGGAGAAAATAAAATAAACAACCGCGGAGATACAGAAGAACGAATCGAATCATCGAAGGGGGATTCGAACTGTGTTTTAAAAGCGCGTTTAATTGTTCAAGATAATCGGTCTTCCATATTTTCCGTAGAATTCGTATCGTCATTCCTCTGTGAGAATTATCTTCTGTTCTTTCAGTCGCAAGTATTTCTCTCATTGGACGTTTCAAACAATCTATCGTTCCACTTGTGATTCACTTCGCTTTCCTTCTTCTCGCGAGGAACTCGTGCCTTTTATTTAACACAGAATTTCATTTTTCTCGTATTTTCCATAAAAATCGTTCCCTCGCAGACGTTCAATGTCTGATGGAACACACGTCACGTTGGAAGACTGCGAAGAAGAATTTGTCGTCCTATTTGACTCGCTTCTATTTTCTCCAGCTATTACCAGCGAGAGTCGACGTTTTATTTCGTGGAAGACGTTCGTTCCTCTGAGTTTCACTCTCCGTGGAAAACTTTTGCCTTACCTTCTTTCTCCTTATCTTTCGAAAGGAAGATTACACCTCGTAATTGCTCTGCAACGAATCAATCGACAAAGTGAAATATTTCACAGTCACGATGGATCATTTTGCAATTTTACAATTGTCTTTCGAGTTTTAATATCTTTCGTTTTTATGGTTCTTTTCAATTGATCGACACGATATTTCCCTCGTGATGTAAAATGTGTATATCGTTGATGCATCTTCGTCATCCACACGTTGTTGTGCACCAGTTACGTTCAACTTGCACCAGGTCTCGTTTGATCGATCGTTGTGTACAAGCTGTTGGATCATTGCCTCCCATCATTTCCGTGTTCTCCGGCAGAAAATCGAAGTTAACACGTAGTTTGTCCTCGTTGACACTGGGTAAATTCCTCGACTCCACTGGCTTTGATCGGTCGTCACTCGTTTCTTCTTCTTTTCTTTTTCTTTTTTTTTCTTTCGATGTTTCTTCGACTACCGTGATCGCGTTGAAAGCGAGAGGTACACCGATCGAAACGACGATCACCGATTAAACCACCGATCGAATCTGACCATTTGATGTTGTTCTCATCGAGCACGACAATATTTCATACCTTGTCCACTCTGTGCGATACTTATCGACTGTTCTGCCCGTATAAATAGAAGGAAATATTGATCATATCTTATCGGCAACGTGTTGCACAATCGAAAGTATTTCGAAACTTGAAGCAGACACCATGCTGTTTGATACTTTTTTCTTCCAATACAATGAATCTTTACGTATCATCGTGCTGATCACTGCTTTCATTTTAAAGCAGTAAAATTTGCTTCGCTATATTTTCGCACAACGTTCTCCCTTTTCTTTTCCAATGTAATTTCTCTTCTCACGATATCACGTAGTGAGTATCGTAGAATCGTTGCCTGTGATAAAAATGATGATTACTCTCGGTGCTACCGATTTAATTGATATTTGAAGAAATATAACAAACATTCCGCGTCGTTTATATTCCAGGTTTATATTGAGTTGATTTTAAAAAAAAAAAACTTATGTTTCGAGAGTGAAACACGCGGATCAGTTATTTTATAAAGCCCATGGGGAACTTAAATTTGTTTCTTGGGGAAGTTGAGATTTGTTTCACCCGAAAAATATTGTAATTGGTCTTCGGATACCAGATATTTTGCATCGTTTAAATTTCACATCACAAATCATCAGTGTCCACCTATAACGAATGACATTTAATATTATTTAATACCGTGCACGAGCATCGGATCTCCGATTGCAAAGTAATTCAAAGTATTAAACCGATTCGAATGAATGGTCAATTAGTCGTCACCACTGATAATTCTGCGATAACAACGTGGTAGCTCATGACAGATATGATATCAAGTAAGAAACAACAGCGTATATTCGAAATAACGAGAGCAACGATGATATGATTTTTTCACCGCAAAATCATCGCGAAATTTTATACCGTTTGCAATGAAAACTGGTCCATTCGTTTTTGCAGAGACGTATCGTTAAAATTACTTGAACAGATTTTGAGAAGTCGAGTTTCAGCAAAAACACTTCATATCTGGCCGCATGTTGTTATGGGTTTCTTCTCAACACTAGAACAACACCTAGGCGATTAAACCAAATTAAAATTTCCATTAATATAGAATAACTTTATAATACAAATGTACACAAGCTTTTGTTTATACAATTTATGAAAAATGATTTAAATCACTGTTGTTATGGTTTCTTCTCAACACTAAAACAACACCTAGGCGATTAAACCAAATTAAAATTTCCATTAATATAGAATAACTTCATAATACAAATGTACACAAGCTTTTGTTTATACATTTTACGAAAAATGATTTAAATCACTGTTGTTATGGTTTCTTCTCAACACTAGAACAACACCTAGGCGATTAAATCAAATTAAAATTTCCATCAGAGATATTGAAACAAAAGAAATAGAATAACTTCATAATACAAATGTACACAAGCTTTTATTTATACAATTTATGAAAAATGATTTAAATCACTGTTGTTATGGTTTCTTCTCAACACTAGAACAACACCTAGGCGATTAAACCAAATTAAAATTTCCATCAGAGATGTTGAAACAAAAGAAATAGAATAACTTCATGATACAAATGTACACAAGCTTTTGTTTATACAATTTGTGAAAAATGATTTAAATCACTGTTGTTATGGTTTCTTCTCAACACTAGAACAAGACCTAGGCGATTAAACCAAATTAAAATTTCCATCAGAGATATTGAAACAAAAGAAATAGAATAACTTCATGATACAAATGTACACAAGCTTTTATTTATACAATTTATGAAAAATGATTTAAATCACTGTTGTTATGGTTTCTTCTCAACACTAGAACAACACCTAAGCGATTAAACCAAATTAAAATTTCCATCAGAGATGTTGAAACAAAAGAAATAGAATAACTTCATGATACAAATGTACACAAGCTTTTGTTTATACAATTTACGAAAAATGATTTAAATCACTGTTGTTATGGTTTCTTCTCAACACTAGAACAACACCTAGGCGATTAAATCAAATTAAAATTTCCATCAGAGATATTGAAACAAAAGAAATAGAATAACTTCATAATACAAATGTACACAAGCTTTTATTTATACAATTTATGAAAAATGATTTAAATCACTGTTGTTATGGTTTCTTCTCAACACTAGAACAACACCTAGGCGATTAAACCAAATTAAAATTTCCATCAGAGATGTTGAAACAAAAGAAATAGAATAACTTCATGATACAAATGTACACAAGCTTTTGTTTATACAATTTGTGAAAAATGATTTAAATCACTGTTGTTATGGTTTCTTCTCAACACTAGAACAAGACCTAGGCGATTAAACCAAATTAAAATTTCCATCAGAGATATTGAAACAAAAGAAATAGAATAACTTCATGATACAAATGTACACAAGCTTTTATTTATACAATTTATGAAAAATGATTTAAATCACTGTTGTTATGGTTTCTTCTCAACACTAGAACAACACCTAAGCGATTAAACCAAATTAAAATTTCCATCAGAGATGTTGAAACAAAAGAAATAGAATAACTTCATGATACAAATGTACACAAGCTTTTATTTACGAAAAATTATTTAAATCACTGAAAGTGCAGTCAGTTTTATTTCTAGCCAAAATCATGAATCGATCATTTCTACTAGTTAATCAAGATAATAATCATCAATTTTCATTGGATCGCACAATCTTAAAATAGGTATCCAATTTCAATTCTCCTTGTAGTTCTATATTGAAGTTTAAAATTAAACGATCTAATTTCACTCAACTTCGCACGACTGATTGCAATCTGATGTGAAAAATCGTTTGTCGAATATTTGTCTGAAAATTGTCCAAGTTGTTTCAAAAGGCGTAATGTTATAAGACGAGTAATGTTATAATAATTCGTATTAGTTAGGAAAATAGTCAATTGAAATCAGGTTGGATGAAATAGTTCGGCCTGACACCCAATGACATTCACGCTCGATCTGCTATCGCGTTAAATGCATTTTTGGCATCACGTTGCTATGCTATGATCACAATCGTCTCGCTATCGTTCAAACGATTACCATTAATGACTCACGTCGGTGACATGACGTTCGTGGGTTCGTAACAATTAATTTCAAGTTCTGAGGAACCTGATCGACGAACTCTGAAACATTCGAACAATTGAAATTCACGTTCGACATTGAGACACTGAGACACTATATTTTATAATCGTACGAGACACGATCAGGATCTTACACCATTTTTCGAACAGACTGCACATAAAATTAAACTGAACCCCTTGGCCTGAACTAAAGTACCAATAATCATCGTTCTTTCTCGAGTTGACAAAAAGATCACACGTACGATGGTTAAATAAATATCACTAGAAACTGTCCTATGAAAGTACGAATGCAAGTGACACCTACTCAGTAAAATAAAGTAATTATGACAAATAAAGTAATTATGTTACTGGGTTAATAAAGTAATTCCAAGTACGTTCTCTCCGAGTACGTAACTTCTCAAAACGTTGAAATTTGATTCGCGTCGTGTGATAAAATTACACGAACAGAGGGGAGGGCCCTTAGAGAGTCTTAACACTTTACCGTCCGGTAGCCTATTAATCGGCTACTATTTACCGCTATCGGTCGGTAAAGTGTCGATATCGTGTAATAATATATTTATATATTTTAACGACCGGTAATATCGTATATTAATATATACAAATATATTATTATACGATATTAACACTTTACCGACCGGTAGCCTATTAATCGGCTACTATTTATCGTTATCGGTCGGTAAAGTATTGATATCGTGTGTGTAATAATATATTTATATATTTCAACACTTTACCGACCGGTAATATCGTATATTAATATATACAAATATATTATTATACGATATTAACACTACCGACCGATAACGATAAATAGTAGCCGATTACTTACCGCTATCGGTCGGTAAAGTGTGGATATCGTATAATAATATATTTATATATTTCAACACTTTACCGACCGGTAGCCTATTAATCGGCTACTATTTACCGCTATCGGTCGGTAAAGTGTTGATATCGTATAATAATATATTTATACACTTTAACACTTTACCGACCGGTAATATCGTATATTAATGTATACAAATATATTATTATACGATATTAACACTTTACCGACCGGTAGCCTATTAATCGTCTAAGCCTCTTTACCGCCATCGGTCGGTAAAGTGTTAACACGTCAGTGCGAAGAGACATTTGTGCGTCCAGATTAATCCAACATGATGATCAACGAGCACATGGATCGTGAATCTTCATCCTGGCAGCGACACTTCACACCACCCCCCCTTCGTGCCACAAACAGAAAATGCTTGAAGTTTCGATTCCTCTTCTGGCACGCGTTGCGCACAGATTTCGAGGGAACGGAGAGACGCGGATAAATCACTGTTGCACCCAATGTGAGATGTTTGCCGTGCATTGGCACACCGTCGAAGGTAAATGAAAATAATCGTGGTCCCTCTAACGTGTAAAACCTCTGGCACACGTTGGAGAGAATGATCAACGAGAGTGCCGAATCGTTGTTCAAGAAAGGGAACGACGACCGCTGGTTGGAAAAGTATGATCTGAAGATGTGCGATCAAAGGCATTGGAACATTTGTGGACACGCTTTATGAACATGTACATCGTCCGACTAACACACACACACACACACACACACACCGATGATTCTATCGGCAACATGGTTTGAAACATTGAACCTGCAAATACAACGTGTATAGAGATTAGAGAAGCTTCGATTTGAAACAGTCAATTGTTAACTATGCTATAATGAACTAACACTCGCATATTATGATGTTCTGGGTGTAAAGCTTCAAAGTAGCTCTCACGAGCCAACTGAAGTACCTAGGCACGCGAATTAACTGCAAATTCTTGGAAGTGTGAAATGTTAGAACATTGGCCCGCAGTTGGAATTAGACATAGTTGAATAATTGTGCAGACAGGCGTGCAGAGGAGTGAGAGCGTAAGGAAGTGGCCTCTGATTAAATCTATATGGTGGTGTCTATATACTGAGTGGTTATTTGGGATCGTCAGGATTACGTGGAACGTGAGATACCACGTAGAGATACTCCATTGGTAGAGAATAAATGGTAGAGCTCGATGATACGTGGCTGAGCTTATTGCGATATGTTACGATACGTGTGGCTAAGCTTCAGAAACATTCGAATCTCTAAAAACGTACCATCATGCATAAATCTACAGAGTTTCTGTGAAATTGCTTCGTTGGCCATTTTGACCACTCTGATTATAATAGAAACACGGAGACAATACGCAAGAGAGTGTTTGAAATGTGATTCAGGCACGATCACCAGATCAAGAATTTGGAACGCAAGCTGGATTTCACAACGACTTGTTATGAAAAAAAAAAAAAATTACCGTTCTAGGTCACGAAATGTCCGCAGTATCGAGTATTGATCGAATTCTACTCAACTTGACAAGCACATGACACAAGCGTGTCGTATTGAAAATCCAAGTTCAGTGGTAGACTCTCGATTGTTTCGAGTAACGTTAGACACATCAATAGTTTGCAGCTATTGGATATTATTCGTACATATATATATATATATACGCAGGATATTCAAACGGAAATGTGACTGAGCTAAATATCTGTGTAACGAAGTGTAACCTCGGGGGATCGATTGCCAGGTATCTTCACATCATTGAAGTTGTTTGCACAGTTGCAAACGAAATCGTGACGACTGTCGTGAATGAAGTGAGCTTTCGACGCTGAGAAGATCCTTTGAAATTCATTGGAACTTGATTGGAGCAACGAAGAGAGAAGAGAAAAGAAGAAGACAGGCGAAAAAACGGCCAAATGTATTTCCATACATTGACGCATGCAGAAGAAAATCACGACGTCTCTCTTCGCGGCTGGCTCGTTTCATAATGTTTCATTTGGCAAGAGGTACCAAATTCAATATCCATCGTCAAGAAAGAAGTTTGTCGAAAGAAAAGAGAGACAAGAACCGAAAGATCCCAGGCGTTTCATTCTGCAATAGTAAAATGTACTAAAGGCACACGGCACTCGATAATTTACATCTCAGATATATATTGTCATAGATATTATCATTGGAATTTCTTTCGTTTGATTTCGTTACCTCGAAGAAACGGTGCTCCAAATGACCCTTCAACAAGGTGAACTGAATCCTCCGATACTCTCCGTGGGCTGAGACCGGCTTCGAGCTCTTATTCGTCGGCGATTCACTCGAACTTTTCCGACTTTTCAATCGAAGGTGCGACATTTTTTTCACTTTCCTTCGGTTGAACTCGTTGAAGTCAATTCAATTGTTATTATCGGCCGATCGTCACCATTGAATCACTCACGAATTTTTGATCACGCGTGCCTTGTACACGTTTTCAACAATTGTTCGAAACACGTTCAAAATAAGAAGAGAAATCACTGTTAATAACTTTTCACTTTCGTTTAAACTGTTAATTGGAAAAAATATTGATACGTATGTATTGATATGTATGTATGTATGTATGTATGCATGTATGTATGCATGTATGTATGTATGTATGTATGTATGTATGTATGTATGTATGTATGTATGTATGTATGTATGTATGTATGTATGTATGTATGTATGTATGTATGTATACACATACATATTGTAATTAATATATATATATATACATACATACATATTGTAGTATATATATATATTGTTATATATATATTGTTATATATATATATACATACACACACACATACATACATACATGTTGTAATTAATATATATATATATATTATTTATATATATACATACTTTATATATATATTATATACATACATTGCATATATATATATATACATTATATATATTATATACATACATACATACATATTGCAATTAATATATATATATATATATATATATATATATAAATTACAAAACATTTTTGTGGGAAATTAGTTGTCGTATCAGAGACACTGCAAGTAAAATACAAGACTTACACTTTAGAAACGATCCAGAGAAGTGTCTCATCGTTGGATAACATGTTTCGCATTTGTTACATAATAGCCTCACATGCGATAAGCACTTAAATACAAATATATGCAAAAAATTCCAACTCGACGGCCAAATCAGAAATTCAAATACGTTCTCATCTTCTCAAGGATCGAAACATGTTTCCTCGACGTAATAGTTCATTCTTTCAGGGATTCTTTCTTGCCCTTTGTCGCATCGTTATAACATTCAATACAATTTTTAGTATTGTGTCAGGAGGGATTGATTTATTAAAAAAAAGTGACTCGGTCAACTGGTAATCCAGAGAAAAAGGATCTTCGATTATGAGAAATTTCTGCCTTTTAGCGCGTTGGTCATAATGATTAAAAATTATCACTACCAGTACAGCTTTGGTTCACATATTCTGCTTCACGAAAGCAACTCTGGACATTATCTTTCATTCTATTCTATAGGCTTGCTCTTCGAACAAGATAACAAAATTAAAACGATTACACTTATTATACTTTCAATGTTTATCGCGCACATTTATCGAAAGACGAGATTGCAACATCGAATGGCGTTATAATAAAAAACGTAGAAAAACGCTCGTGAGAAGAAATCAATGGATCAGCTGATCGAGCTGACGCGAGCCAAGCTCCTATTATACTTTCACTGAAATATCTTCTTGCAGAACAGAGAAGAAAGTGCACGTGATCTCATCGATAATCCAATCTACCGTTATCGGGCAATTTTTGTCAATTATCTCGCGATTATACTGTTCTTCAGTTCGAGCAGATCGATAAAATGAAGATATAGAAAGATGTTACATACACTGTTGTTACTCAATCTTTCAGCTCGTTTCGATTTTCTGTATTATTCGTACGTGTACCGAAATGAGAATTTCATTGAACGAATTCGAAGTACATAATCTGACTTCAAATGAATTAGCATTCACTTATCAGTCAGTATCAAGTGTCAGTATCATGCGTGGATTCTCTTTGTTAAATTGTTAAACTTCATTCTTTTCCGAATAGAATGAAGTTATTATTTGACACGTGTATCTAACATTAAAGTGTTCCTTCACTTTTGCACGTGCAACAGCTTGCTATCGTTAAATATGCCATTATACACGTTTGAAAAGACATTGCAAAGGAAACACTCGCTATCGTAAAAATGGCCACTATCGTTTCCTATTGACTGTATATCTCTGAATCATCGGTCGTTTCGAACAATGAATTACGATTCGAGCCAAGGTAACAAGCATTCCACAGTCTTCGAAAACGTGTTAATAAACGAGTCCTATCATCTTCTATATAACAATTTGAACCGAGTCCCAAGGACAATTATCTATACTTAGTATTATTTCTTCTTTCGCATCGAAGTTCGACTCGGAACAAAACCGATGAACCACTCCACCGTGAAACTTCCGTTTCCAAGTGAATAATCAAGATACACTAAATGATATTTCTTACATACATTTACGTTGCGACGAGAATTGCAACGTTTATGTCTCGATACTCGTGTACCTCGTTTTAATATTTTCTTGCGAGAAATATTTTCGAAGAGGAGAGCTCCCTTCCGATGGGACTGTAGTTTCCATCTATTTTCTGAACAATTTTCTTCTCGATTCTTTTATCCTCGGCAGTCTATTTCAATTGTTGCAAAGATTTTCCACATCGATCCGATTTTTCAACAATTGATCCTCCAGCAACGATAACACAATCAATAACAATGTGTTTCTTCACTTCGTGAACGATACTCCAGTTTTGCGAGATATGTCATTGCAAAATGAAAGAGAGATGAAATGATTTGACACGAACGATTTCCAAGAAGAAAAAAAAAAAAAAAAAAAAGAAGAAGAAGAAGAAGAAACCTTTAGAACATTTGCGTTTCAAGTGACAACAGTCGAATGCACACTGAATTTATTAACATTAACAAGAAGAGAAGTTAGAGTACAAGGTGAACAGCCATGGCGCGCTACTTAAAAAATTTTAAAAATCGAAATCTATCAGACACAGATGCTACGGTACTAATATTATAGGTACAGCTCCTATTATTATTATAACTCACAAAACTGAAGATCACAGGAAATAATACGAGTCTATATTTGAGCCAATTTCGTTCAAAATATTGGAAATCCAAACAACAGTGGAGTGAATTAAAAGAAATTCGGAAACAATATATTTCTATAGTGTTACAATTCAAAAGAATCCTCTTGTAAAATCCTACATTGATGTAATGGACTGCGTTGAAATATTAACGATTAGATCAAAACGAAAGAGATATTATGTAGCATAATTTACCTTCTAATAGGAACGAAACGATGCATTTCAAGGGCAGAACCTCCAAAAATAAATAAATTATTACACCCAATTCAGACGATTAACCGGACGAATCTTTTCCAATTAACGGTGCAACGAATAATCCACTCGACGCAGCTGGCGTCTACTCTTATCAAATAATTTCACCAAAAACACAATGCACAAGCCCAAGTTTACAACGCGCATGATATAAGGTCACTGTCACGTAATCACTGAAAAATTCAGAATAGATCGATAAGATATAATGAAAGCCAGATCGGCGATCGTGATAGGGGATTACACGGAAGTGCCATTTTCACCGAGTGTGCAAACGAAATATTACATGTCAGATACACTCGATATACTTAGAAATTGTAATTCGAGTCATTTTTTCATGATCAACGCGTTATATCACGCGAAAACTCGGGCACTGTCACTTTTCGGTGATGTTTCGAACTGGAGCGGAAAAAAAACAAAAAGGGAAAAGAAACGCAGCGGAGGAAACGCAGCGATAGAGTAAGCGGTGGGAAAAAAAAGTAGGTTCCGAGGGGCAAAGTGAGCCGACGACACTGCTGACGCAGAACTCGATCGTGCTAACATCCTTCGCGTACTGAGACACGACGAGAACAATTAACCACGATACCTGGCTCATGTAGGCGATCCACGTGGATGGATCATCCTCTTACTATCGTTTGCTGGCCGTGCTCGAGGAAACATAAAGAGTGGGATGACTGGAGTGGATTTATGCGCTCGTCTAAAATTGGAAGAGCCTTCTCTCTTTCTCTTCGATGATGCACGATCATCGTCCCTACGTCTGACTATGATCGTTGAACGGTAACCTTGCTGGATCAGCTAACTCAACTGAGACTAATGTCATAATTTTCTACGCTTTGATAGATTATTCTTAGGGTAATCTATTGAATAGATTACCGAGAAATGTATACAGGAAACTCGCTTGTTTCTGAAATGTTAGTTAGTTAGTTAGAATAATGTAAATGAGAAGTCGTTTTTCTTTTTTATCTCTTTATCTAGTAATCCATTGAGCTTCTTTTTTTGTAATCAATTTATTTTTCGAATCAAAATTTCTGTAAAATATCTATCATGTTGATACGTGTCTTTTTTTTTTTAATGGGTTTACTTTTTGTACATGTTTCTTGTTTGATTATCAATGGATTACCATTACAAAGGAAAAACCTTTTCTCTTGACCAATGAATACATATGAAGTACCATTACAAAGTATGAACGCTTATGCTTGCTGAAGTTTGTAATCATTTTCTTTCAGCAAAAGTGTGCTAATCACCTTTGACCTCTGCGAACTTCTACTACAAAGCTTTTCATGAATATATGTTACAACTACTTTGCAAACTAGATCACAAATATCTTTCAGCAATCATTCTGTGGAAAATAATCTGTACAGAAAGTTGTAAGATAAAATATATAATAATAGAATTAAAGAAAATCTTATAACAGCTGTTATCTATAATTATCAATGAAATGTTACGGAATGTTTCTTTTTTATCCTAATACTGTTCAGTTCCTGAGGTGATTGAATAAATTGCAACATTCGATTCCACCCTTGACCTTTGTGTAAAATTTTCCCTAAGAAGTATATTTTAATTTATAATTACATAACAGATCTTGCGTAATACATGGTGTAAAATTCAATGTCATTGCAAGCTGGATGCTCTCCAAAGAAAATTCCACGATTTTAGGGGCTCTAAATACACTGTGTTTCAAGTATCCTTGAAATTTTTATAACTTTCAATGATATAAACAATAATACAACAATAAAGTCGATCTATTTGAATTACCTAAATTTCAGCACTTTAACAGAGGAGAAGAATGTGATAGGTACACTGTATATGTACTATCATATTATCAATGTTATTTCTAAAAGAACAAATCTATAGACATTGCTGGCAATGTGAAAGCAATTGTTCAAGAAAGATCTGATAAGACGAGTGGGCAATTCAATAGATTCGCCCTATTTACTCCTCTTAATGGCAATAGAAAGCGAGCATTGGAGAAACAGAAATACACAGGGAAAAATACTATTAGCTTCGTGAATTATTAAACGAATTGATTAAAATGAATTAAAATTATTTATTAGACAAAATTCCAATTCTTAATTTCGTCAGAATTGAGATCATTTCCTGTAATTGTATAGTGCTACATTCTTCTCGCTACAAATTCGTGCTTTATCAATGAATGAAGAAAGAAGATAAGGACAGATTCATACTTGCTTGAAAGTAAGGTTTTATCGAGCAACTGTCTTTTATTTATTTACTCGATCTGCTTAGAAAAAGGTTTTTAAAATTTCCTGCCTCACCACACAATGGATTTCCAATTCTTAACAAGTGATTCTCGCGAAGTGAATCTTCTTTGTTTTTAATATGTCGCAATTTAATGGGTTTTCATAAATAATTTCTTCAACGACGAAACCTAAGTAAACATCTTCTTTTCAATGCAAATATATATCAAAATCATTTAAACGTGACCTATTGAGATATAATTTTAATTTTTCTTACCTTACCGTGAGTCCATTAAAAAAGAAAATGTTTAACATTCTCAACAGAGAGAAATTCCTCAAAAAAGATATTCCATACTCTCAGAATTTCTCTTTTCAATATTCTGGTACGTTCAGTATTTCACATTCTTTGCATTCAACGATTCCTTGCATTTCATTTGCACGAATCGCAAAGAAACTCACACTCATTTCTTGCCGATGTTGGCGAAACACGAGTGTACTATTTATTAAAACGAGTAAAATGAACAATTTAGCTAATTACAAATTACCAGGTGCAGATATGAGAAGAAACAAGATGAGAATATTCCCAGTAAAAATATACTTTCACCTCAAAACGCTTCGACTTTCATTTCATTGCTGAAAGAATTCCCAGAAAGTCTTTTGCATTTGTCTTCAAAGATTATCCACAAACTTTCTGCTCGTTAGTTACTCATCGAATATCACGTCTCTCGACGATTTTCCAGAAGGATAAAAAAAAGCAAAAACAAAGACAAAAACGAACAAGGTGTGAGGAGAGTAACAAGATCACCGGGGATGAATTTCTGGGAATTCGAAGGCGAAATTCGATCGTGCTGCCCGATTCGCTTGGGTCGCCGTTTCAAATACATAAATATCAATAAGTAGGGCACGGAGAATTTTCAGATAACAGCAGATGAATCGAAACCGTACGTACTACGGCGTTCAGTGCCAAGTCGCCGCTGCACTCTCGCATTCTTCGCTGCTTTGTGAATCGACCGAGTACACAAATTTCAAGGGATCGTCTTACGACATATGTACTGTATATATATATATATATATATATACACACACACATATATATATATATATACACGTATGTATCCTAAGTTATTTTCTCATATGTATACATATGTATTTCTCATATATATATATATATCTCATATATATATATATTCTATATATGTATGTATATATATATATTCTATATATGTATATATATATATGTATATGTATATCGCTGCTTTGTGAATCGACCGAGTACACAAATTTCAAGGGATCGTCTTACGACATATGTACTGTATATATATATATATATATATATACACACACACACACATATATATATATACACGTATGTATCCTAAGTTATTTTCTCATATGTATACATATGTATTTCTCATATATATATATCTCATATATATATATATTCTATATATGTATATATATATGTATATGTATATATATATATATATATATACACGTATGTATCCTAAGTTATTTTCTCATATGTATACATATGTATTTCTCATATATATATATATCTCATATATATATATATTCTATATATGTATATATATATATGTATATGTATATATATATATACACGTTGTATCCTAAGTTATTTTCTCACGACTTCGGAAGATTAATCTGCGTCGACAAAACGTTATTCCGATGATGTTCATATAATTTTCCATCAACGTGGTGTATACCTTGTCTAATGGTAATACTAGTTTCCATCTAATTGCATCGAAGAATCTGAATTAGAAGAATCACAATTATAATCTAAATTCAAAGAATCAATAGAAAAAGAATTAGTATCGCAGTTTCGATAATTTCGATCAGGAAGAAACATATTTTTCGGTTACCGACGACCGGATGTTATACGACGGAAATTGCTTTCTGTTACGAACAAGCGCGATCAACGCCACAATCTCATTTTTCTATAACCTGTAATTGTAGAAATAAATCGAATCACTTTGCCACGTGTCACTTTACCGGAATTCAATCGAGCCGATTTCGTGAAAACTGAATTATATACGTACAAACTGGCCAATACATTTCCTCCTCCAGTTAACTCTTTGGGGTTAGGTGGGTTAAAAAATGTCTCGCCTTTTGCTTATCTTTTTATTCGTGGTGGAACCCAGCTCGAAAAGTTGAAGTTACTCATAGTCGTACAGTTCGTATTTATTTTCTTTAAAATCGTGTGCCTCAAAGGGTTAAACGGTAACCTTCCGTTACCGTCCCTACAATGCAAAATCTCGGAAAACTTCAAGTTATCGACGGAGATACGTCAAATTTCACGCGGGTTCTGTCCAAATTTCTCTCCAACAAAGCCAGTGTAACGCTAATGAAAAATTCAGTTATATTTCGGTTATTACGTTACACGCAGTAACGTCGACTGCGCACGCGCACGTTTGAAATCAGTTACGAGTATCGTGCGTGTGATTTACCCAGCTCAAATCCGAATCGAATGATAACCACGTCCATGGATCTAACAGCCACGCGGTCATATTGTTTAATGACACGCTGACTTCAATGTTGAAACGTACGTTAACACCAACATCGAAACTTATTGACACCAAACGATTGACATTCACGGCGACGCCGCGCCGTTTCGCGTTATAAAAGCGTGCCTTCGCATTCAGACGGGGCACATTCGATCATGCCTACACGAGAAAGCGGACTAACTTGATCACACCTACCAAGAGATTTAACCCCCCCCATTGGGAAATAAGTAGCAAAATTTTACGTTCGCGTTCAACGATTTCGTTGTTCCATGAATATACGATACAATGGCCATTATATGTCGGTTCCTCATACTACGTATGCTTCCGACGATTAACGCCAGAGGGTTTATGTTTTTCAAACGCAACGTACAATCTGATCTTGTAAATATATAAAAGTCAAAGAACGTATCTGAAGTGGTATAAGTGCGAAAGAAAGCTGCGGAGAATAGCAGAATTTATTAACACGTTGAATGGCCACTGGTGATCTATTTTTACACGTGTTTTAAAATAATTGAAATAAGATATCATTTACAAAGAGTTTAAAGTAACTAGAATAAGTAACTAGAACGAAAAGTACGCTTTCGTTGTACTTCGTTGCAACGTAATATCTCATGGAAATTATATATTAATATTAAATATTAATTAATATCTAATTTCCAATTAAATATCCTGTCTCATAGAAGTTAAATATTCTGTTCCATAGACAGAGCGTGTAAATTTCGCGTCAACGTGTTCATAAAGATTAACGTACAATTTGTTCCATTGTCATTTAATGAAACAAGAAGCCATGAAGTTTAATAGTCTTTCATGATACAAGCATCGTATAAATAGATCAATTAAGAACGTTTGAAAACAATATTCCCATATAAAATTACAGACGAGAGTACATTTGCATCTATATAGATACATGTTATGTCATGTACGAATGACATGATAGTTTTGTTTCACGTGAATATCGATCTTGAGGTACATTTTGAGAGCGTACGATAAACGGGAATAAACGTGGAAATGTAATATGAACGAATGCAATGTACAAATAAATTTCGTACATGTTAATATTATATGTTTAAGAAACAAAATTATAGTCGTATTAAATCTCTATCTAGTAGCTTAAATGATTTAATAGCAGTATTTATTAACACGTTGAATGGCCACTAGTGATCTATTTTTATACGTGTTTTAAAATAATTGAAATAAGATATCATTTACAAAGAGTTTAAAGTAACTAGAATAAGTAACTAGAACGAAAAGTACGCTTAAATGATCTAGTAGCTTAAATCAGTAGCTCTTTTCATGTTATTGCAACTTTATATATACTTACACGAACATTTACTTTTAATTAAAAAATTGTCGGTATCGTACTAAACAATATTTTATCTAATAATTGAAAAAAAAAGAAAGTTTAATCTACAAATAACTATAGTTTCAAAAATCATTGTACAAATTGATACATACTGATGTATACTGATTGATATTTTTAACTATCTGTAGGAAATGCAAGATTGTAGAAATACATACGAATTATATGCAGAATGTGCGAATATTGTAGAATATTTAGTCGTCTTCAAGAGAATATGAATTTGTATGAATAATTATTAATAATTATTTATAATCATTTATAAATAATTAGAATTTCGCACGATGGAAAAATTGAAAATGAACAACTACAGCAATAACATGAAACGATACACTAACACATTAGCAGTATACTAATAACATCGATCATCAATCGATGATTTTAAAGTATCGATCCAACTCACCAATTA
This sequence comes from Tetragonula carbonaria, assembly GCA_032399595.1. NCBI lineage: Eukaryota > Metazoa > Arthropoda > Insecta > Hymenoptera > Apidae > Tetragonula > Tetragonula carbonaria. The sequence goes on along the minus strand of JAUCRC010000011.1, from coordinate 3,554,706 downwards.
AACAAAAGATCGATTCCCCCGGATATTCGTCGTCGTCATGTATGATGTAAAACCGTAGTTACTCAATCTAAAAGCAATTGCACAAAAGATCGATCATTTTGAACATATCGATAAAAATCGAATTTAGAATTAAAAGATACGAAAACAATTTTAATTTGTTTTAGATACCAATCGATACATGAAAATTGCTTATTATACAAAATGTGATGTAATGTAAAACAAAGAATAAAGAGATACTTTTAATTTAATCATGCTACGACTTTCGAATCCTTACATCCTGTTTCGTTCGTTTCAACGAAAGAAAAAGATCTCAATCTTTGAATTCACTTTCAAGAATAACTAATGTATAAATCTTAAAATCAAATCATACGTATTGACAACGATTTTCTTTATATTCTAAAACTTAAGAAATGTTAAAAAGATTGACGATCCGGTCGGATGCGATTTGAAGATCGTAACAGGCTTAAATCTTTCCAAAAAAAGCGCAGAAGAAAGTACACAATAGCATGAAAGTACATTAAATAAAAAAAAAAGTGATCACACTTCTTTGTCACTTTCTAACGTGTTTTTGCGAAGCGATTTCAGACTACACGGGAGTAGTGAAAAGCTTTTTTGTCGAGAGGATTCTAACCTCACCTGAGAGTGCACGATGTATTTCCAACCGAATGTACAGCCGAATTCCGTTACTCGTCAATGTGGACAGTCAATTAGAAACGACATTCTATATCAAATCGTCGCTCACATCTCGTCTCGTCGATTAAACGACTCAGCGAATTCGTTTGGTCACACGGTAAAATCGTGAACACGAAAATATTACTCCGCCGTCTTTCGTTTAACATACATAGCGTCACCCACCAGATGGCGCTACAAACATCGAACAGCTGATTTCTCATGCACGTGCGCCATGACTAGGACCAAAACTATGGTTACAGGAGATGCACGTATATATTATGTATCTATTTTGGTCGATTATGGAAATATTTGAAAATTAAAATACATATTCTTATGAGAATATATGTATAGATTATATAGTTTTGTTGCATCAAGTTTGTCACACATCCGCTATAACCATAACCTAACGCAAACCTGTACAATGCTAATTAATTGCTCAATCCAAAATTTAATTCATTAAAGATCAAAATTCTATTATTTCACACGTTTTAGTCAACTTACATTATTGAATTTTACTGAATCTAGATTTCAATTATAGAAAGTACATCAGAAATTTCAATCATGCATTTACAAACTTTCATGAGTACTTGTATATACGTAACGAAGTTAAGAAATTAACAAAAAATTCATTAACTTGGCTTCTGAGATATTCGTCTAATGCTGCTATTGATACTAAAGTAAAAGTAATAGGAGCAGACTTAATTATAACTTAAAGTTAGTAACTCATATATCATATTTTTCCTCATTTTCATTCTTTATCTTAATACCTTTACCATCATTCTATATTCCTGTTATTATTAGAATAAACGTACCATTAGAAAAAACATATTGAAATGAAATAAAGATAGTGGCATTGTTTTTATCTTTGTTTCACAATCCTAGCTACTTGTAAACAATTTATGGTATTATTCTATATTCTTGTTAAAATTATACCAAAAACATTAGAAACAAATTCAACTATAAAAAGAAGTTAATGTAACTTACAATATTCTCGTTTATACAGAAAGCTCCATACTTATTGTGCTAGCCTATTAGAAGAGGATAGTCTTGACTAAAAATATTCAAACAAATCTGTCTTGCATCATATCTAACGTCCCAGTATTTCTTGGAATCATCTTCATGAAAATGGTCCTACCTTGAGATATGCAACAGGCAAGAGGCAGCTATTTAAAGGTTTTATGAAAGGTCATCGGTAGTGAACTTTGTTCACAAGAAATGACAGCATACAGATTTTTTGATGCAAGTCATAACTAATCTATATATACATACATATGTACTTAAATTTGCTTATTCTATCTAAACTGTAAAATATAAAGCAACTATGTATATAAATACAATTTTGTACATGTATTTATAATAAACATTTCATTTTTTTATAAATAAAGAAATAAATATATATTAAATATAATAAATATATATATTATCTTTCCTCCAATTGTTTATATTATTATACATAAATTAATTTATTAAAAATAAAAGATTTAATATTAATTTAATATACATTTTTAATTATAACAATATATTGTATAATATATAATGATACTTGATTATTATTAATATTATAATTATATTGTCACACATAACATTGTTACAGATGTTAACTTGAAATTTTGTAGGCTTACTGTCTATTAAGATTTAGATTAGGTTAGGTTTCATATGTTATTGTGTTATCCACGTGCACTGCTTCTTGACAACTATCATGTCAGAACCACTACCATTGCCACAAAAAAAATATTACAGACAACGTGCACACTCGAATCCCATAGCGGATCATTGCTTAGAATAGTATGTATTTGTTTTCTATAAAAAAAAATATAACATTCAAAAACTTTAATTCTATCTACAAACTCATTCTTTGCTTGAATATAATTTCAGTCCTATTAAACCAGATTTAATGAATTGGAGTTCATTATATCCATTTTATTTCCCAACTAACAAAGAAGAATCCAAAGAACAAAATATTTCACAGAAACACGTTGAATTTGTAGATATTGGTTGTGGCTATGGAGGTTTATTAGGTATAAAATTATCTTAATTTTATATTATATTATTTTTTATGGTATTAATAGAATCTTTTTGCAATAGTTACACTATCATCAATGTTTCCTGATAAGTTAATTCTTGGAATGGAAATTAGAGTAAAAGTTTCTGATTATGTTATGGACCGTATAGCTGCATTAAGATCACAAAATCCTGGACAATATCAAAATATTGCCTGCTTGAGGACTAATGCAATGAAGTATTTACCAAATTACTTTTACAAAGGCCAGGTATAACATACACAAGGTATAATCATATTTTTAAACTTACAATTTTTATTTTTATATATGATTTATACATTTGTAGTTGAAGAAGATGTTCTTCTTATATCCAGATCCGCATTTTAAGAAGTCCAAACACAAATGGAGAATTATAAATAAAACACTTCTGGCAGAATATGCTTATGTATTAGCTGAAGGAGTAATGTATTTTGTAAAATATTATTATTAAATGCTCCTTTTTTATATCAATAAATAACAATGAATATCATTTAAAGGCCATTGTATATACGGTGACAGATGTTAAAGACTTACATGAATGGATAGTGGAACATTTTCACGAACATCCATTATTTGATGATGTATCTAAAGAAGAATTGGTAAGACTTTGCTATATATTAGTTATATATAAAATTAAAATTGAACATTACCTTATAAAATATATTTTTTATAAAGGATAAAGATCCTATTGTTGAAAAGTTATATGAAAGTACAGAAGAAGGTCAAAAAGTAACAAGAAATAAGGGATGTAAATTTTTGGCTGTATTTAAACGTGTTCCAGACCCATTTGAGAAAAAAATTAATTGACGTTATATCTATGTTTATATATTTGTATATAAATGAAGTCATTTTTTAAAATCATTCTTTTCATCTTCTTTAATCATCTTTTTAATCACACAAAGGACACTCTAAATCTTGTTCTTAAATCTATGTCGTCATCATTATCAGCAGCAACAGCATCACCACTACCATTATCGTCATCATCATTATCATTATCATTATCAAACTTATAATGTTTATTATAATCTAAAAAGGAGTCATTTAAATAAATGATTTTATTTTAACAGAGATTAATAAAAAATTAATCTACAAAAAATTGAAAGATTACTACCTTTGTCTAACTCATTTTCGAGATCGGTTCTTTTTTGTTTAGGTAACATTTTAAGATAATTATAATGCCGTATGTCTTCATTGGGAATTAAATGTGTAGTTTTTAGGGAAAATTCATCGTGTATTATCGTAAATAACATCTGAAAGGATATAACTATAAAATTTATATTTTCATATTAATTTTGTCATGTGAATTTTCTCGACAGAAAATTAACATGACAAGTAAAAATTATTTTTTTTACTTGTTCTAGTATTGAATCAATAAGAGATAATGGCGGAGATATGTACGATCTTCGTATTAATCTCTTTCGTTCCCAAATATTCATCATAAATTGCGTATAATACAAATTTCTTTCAGGAATTAATGCGTTTTCAATTAGTTTCTTAAATCTTTCACTGTTGACAATATCCCTAAAAATTAACTCTAATGACGTATTAATAATCACAATAATAATTATTTATAAAAATAAAATATAGAAAGGTAATAGTTACCATAACAAGCCTTCTAAAATAAATTTTACTATACAAAACTCTTTGTCGCCTAAAACAGTGTAATTTTTATTAGCATCAAAATAAACTATATTTGATGGAGAAGCTTTTAATTCTTTTAATAAGTCAATTTTTATGTATTCATCTTCCACAGGATATATACTGCAACGTAAACTTAATGTTCTATAGTATAGATCAGGTGGGTCAAGTATTTCTATCCATGATTTCTATGTAAAATTAACATAACATAATTTGTTTGCTGCAGAATATTAATTAATTAGTTACCGTCATATAAGTTTCTTTTTCTGTAATGGTGAATTGTTCTTTTAGTTCTTGGTTTAAAATGGCATGTTTGATAATACTTCTTTGATATTCTCGCCTTTTACTAGCGTTAAAAAATACACATGGTACATAAATATCGATTCGACAAGGATGTCCTTTAGTGGAAATTTTTATTTTAAAACTTTGCACTGCTTTTGGATGTAATATGCCCTTTCGAGGAAATATGTCGACGTACAGTATTTCCGATATGTCTTGACTAAAGACATTTAACAATTTAGACATTTAAAAATGTTAAAATCTACAAATTTAGAAGTTGAAAAAGTACCATTTCCATTCATAGGCGAGTGCATCAAAATTTGAATTGTTATATAGTAAAAGCATTTTAACGATGGAATTATGTGTAGACAGAAACCATACATTGATGCAATCAATACTAAAATACGCAGGAAATAGTGGAGTTTTACAAGCACATTGAGACGGTATTGTTTTTGAAATACTGACTAATCTGAAATCAGAAGTTGACTCCCCTTCTAGTGTCAATTCTTCTGTTTTATCACCCATAATTATTGGAACTGTTATCTAAAAGATATAACATTAATTTTTTAATTTCAGAATTGTTCAGTTTATAATACCTTATATACACCAAACATTCTTGGTTCAAACTTTAAAAGAAGAGGTACAGCTGTTCCACCTTTTATAGTACCATATTGTGTTAAACATGAAAAAATCTGACAGTGATAATTTTCATTCATTTTGCAGATATTACTAATATCTACAGAATATGGCAAATCATTATTTGTAATATTGAATATCCAATTTACCTATAATTTCATTACATTTTTTTTTTATACTGATATAAAGTACTATTCAAATATAAAATGAAAATAATATAAAAATTATATTATATAAATAAAATTATACCCTATACATTGCCGCCTTGTTTCCAAGATAAATTTTTCCGAAATTTACGAGTGTAGTGCTTAAGAAATTATTTTGAGACTGAGACTCGGTTAAACAATTAATTATTACATTTAACATAATATGACGATCATGTCCAATATTCAATTCCCAACATATTATTGTTCTTCCGACTAATGCGTGATGAATTTTCATATCAATCACGGTTTCTTCATTTGGCTGTAAAACATCATTAATTAGTATTACTCTTCTATATGTATTTAATATGTTGTAATAATAATTTGATGTTTTGCAAACTTAAAAATAAAAAGGTCATACTTGTAATATTTCCGAGTCTATGTACATTACACAAAGATCCGTATGTACACAATCAGTTTCCGTATGTTGAGGTAAATAATAACGAACTGTTTTTACCATAGGTTTACAAGAACATGTTTTGATTCTTTTTAAAGCCAATTTAATAGGGAATGATGAGAGATTGATCATTATCCATTCTACCAACGTAGTTCCTTTATTTATGAGCATCGGGAAGAGATCGATATTTATAGTTCTTGTTTCTCCTGGCAATATGTTTTCTAGTACTTCGTTTAATCTAAAAAAAAAACAAAAAAATTAATCATGACGTACATCATATCAATTTGTACAAGACAGATAAAACAAGGAATTCACCTATTTATTTGTAGTCTTTTCCATAAAAATTGTTTGCTTATATGTATTGAACAATGCTGATTATATGCAAAAGCACATATATTTTGTACCTAATGCAAATCATATATATAAACATTATTTTATAATTTCAATTTTTTATACTTATACTAATAAATTTTAATTTTACTTTCATTGTTGGCAAGATACACATGCAGCACACATTACAAATATGTACTGGATCTTGTTTATCTATTAATATATCTGATCGAAAGTTAATTCTTATCAAATATTGAATTGCAAATTCATAATATACTGCTGTACGCGGAGTAATGGAAACCATAATTCTTTTACGTGATCCTGAGAAAATCGTTTCCGATGCTGGATGTAATTTAACATCTTCTTCAATATTTTCAAATGGCCAATTACGATGAACGCAAATTAGTTTATAATAAATATTTACTGAACTAGAATTAATAAGATCGAAATGCAACGTTTTGGTATCGTTATATTCCAGCTCTCCGAAATGTAATTCGTTTGGAATTGCCTAAAAAGAAAAAAAAACAGACGAATAAAAGTAAAATTTCCCATTTTTACTTTATATTGAATAGAAAATTATCTTGTACAAATTTTACTTTTAATGAGCCTATTTTGCTGTTTCCACGAACACGTAAAATTACGCAGCATTTCGACCCGACAGTTATTCCATTTTTTACGACAATTAAAATGCATTGTACCTCAAAATCATAGTTTACATCTGGCATAATTGGAAAAAAGGTACATTCTTGAGTTAAAGTATCATTTGCATCAATTTCTCCATCTATAGATTGCATATTAAATTCAGGTGGCAACTGATAAAATTGATATCTATAAATAAGTAAGTTAATGTTAAAATATATCTTACGCATTTACTTTTTTAAATAAATAAATTGGCTTACTTTATTTTATGACGAGTCACATTTCTCATTGCAAGTTCTAAAAACTGTTGGCAACCTGACATAACTGGTGGAAAACTTAATGTATTGTTATTGCTGAAAACAATATTTGCATACTCTGCGTATCCTTTAAAATCTATATAATGTTCATTTTTCATATTTCCATTAAAATATACTGTCCATCTTTCTATATAAATCTGTTCATTCTGGGGCTTAGGTGTCATTTCAACCATAATTATTTGATAATCGCTGCAATTAAATAGTTCAGCTATTAATAATTTTTAGTCAATAATAAATTCATAGATGCATTTAGAAATTATATGTCATACTGATAAATTACACCAATCATTGGTTTAACAAGAAAATAAGTTGTTAATGGTGAAACAAATTGAAACATGAGAGGTAAATGTCCAAATCTTTTAACGAGGAAAGTAGTATAAACTGGATATGGTGGTACACATGGAGGCATTATTACAGTTTGAGGTATTTCATACTGTGGAATCCATCCATTTGATGTAACAGGAAAAGAGTGACCTAAGAGATGTTTAAATTCTTTATAAAGCTTTCAGTTTTAAATATTTCAACACATCAAATTTTAATAAGTTTTAACATTAAGCTTTTGCGTATAGCATTATACCTATCATTGTTGCAGATGTAACAAATGGAAAAGTAGAGAGCTCTTTATTTTCCAAAAAGACAGAACAAATAATCTGTCTTCCGTAAAGATTACATTTTATATCAGGATTAAACGTAAGTTCAAATAAAGCAGATTGATATGCATGGACTAACAACTCAGAAGGTGTTATATTAAAAACTTTATCAGCATCTACGATGCAACAAATGAATTAAAAAATAATATTACAGGAATGAACTGTATATGTGTGTAAATTACCTTTCTCCCAAATAATTAGCAAATTTGAATAATTATGATTTGTGAGACATATCGAATGAGATATTCTTGGATTGATATTTTCTATATCTACATCAGCTTGGCCAAGATTAAAATAATGCTTTGATAATGATATTGGTGGGATGTCCCTTAATCTATCAATAACATCTTTCATATATCCTTTAAAACCATCTTTTTCTTTCAGAGGATAAGTAACAGCATCTACGGTATCTTTCTTAAAATTTAGTAAGCTACAGCAGCCATATAATTCTATAATAATTGGTTCCTATAGATGAGATAAATCCTTCAATAAAGTCGACAAAGATTATATATCAATGTTGATACATTCAATTGTTTAATTTACTTGATATAAAATCAAAGCAACCAAATAATAAGTATATCTCCCCTCTTTTGAAGATGTGAACGTAATTGTAATATACTTATGAGACCAAGGATTGATAATACCGTGTCTTGTGTCTAATTGAAAAGGCTTGTGTTTCCCGTCTATATTAAACATAAAGGTTGCGGCAACATTAGAGTTATTCGTTAATTTAATTCGCCTCTTAATCTCTGGATTCTCCATTGTACAACTCATGAAAATCTTTCTTACTGAACAGGTTACTTCCGGACCTATTCGAGTACACATATGCGCATGAAAGTTGTACATACAAATCGCACATACAAAATGTATAAGAAGAGGCGTGAGATAAAAATTTCACGATGCGTCAATAAAGTACGTATATTTACGACAAGTACCGACACTAGATCCGTAAGTGATAATTTTCGTACATTCTGCGCTGTTATCTATAATTATAAAATAGTCAACGTTCTTTGAAAACGCAACGTGTGGCCGATAGCGTATCTCGCATGAATATTTCTCGTCGGGTGCTAGAGTCCAAGTATAAGAACGTAAGTGAAATACGTGATCCAAAGGATTCGTGACCGGATCCCTTTGAACTTGGTATATCTGTTCCTTCTGCAACGAATTAACAAATCAAATCAAATTCGTCGTAAAAAAAAAAAAAATTTAATTTTTCTTTCCAACATTTTCTTGTCAACGAAACAATTTGCAGGATGTATCTAAGAAGGGGGAATCAATACAAAAGTAATCGCAATAATTATTTATTTATATTTTTCGTCAAGATCATAACCGTATATTTTACATATACATATATACATATGTTTATAAAGTATTCAGATTGAATTTAAATTAGTTTATCCGTTAAACTTATCCCAGATTCAAAAATTGCACATCTCGAACACTTGAAACGTACATATTTCAAAAATAATTAGAAAATAATGTACGTGCATGTGTGTGTATGAAATCAAGGGCGACCTTGGCAAGCCACAATGACCTGAAGGTCATTGGAATTTATGACGTGGACAACCTTTTAACTTAAGTCGTCAAAATCGTCTCCTCCGTAATTAACACTAGAACTACCACACCAGTCAAAATGACTGGTTTATACAATTTTATTTTAAAATTTCTATTTCACGTTACAATTTCTTCCCCGCAACGATTTTTACCGATGCAATGATTTTTACAGTGATAACTAAAGAAATAATACAATGAATTTTATTTTATTTTTATTTATTAGACATCAAAATAATTTTCGTAGAAATAACTTTGTTTGTTCAACTGTCGGTAGTTCTAGTGTTAATGAAAACATGAATTTTTAACTAAGTAAGTTTCAATCTTTGTGAACATAGTTAAAAAAAAAATAGAGAGAGAGAGAGAGAGAGAGAGAGAGAATTCGAAGTTTTATTTATTACGTGTCATCGAAAAATTGTAACAAGTACCCTAGTTTTTCAGATAGTTTCGTATATTAAGTACATCTTACGAAATTTATGCGTCTTCAAGTTTCACAGAAAAAAATTCGCTTTAGATTTCGGCAATTAGATACTGAACGCACACTTACGTAAGACTCGTTCCATATATCTATCATTTTTACCGCTGTTTTGCCAATTTCTACCTCACCGAAATCCAGCTTAATTACTTTCATTTTGCGCACGTATTTTCGCAATAAACGTTATCTCCGTCCTCCGAGAGTCTTCGACAGCTTGTTCTCCTCGATCGCGGAACAGAACGACGATATCCTCCTTCCAACGATGTTTTCATTTGAAATCCGTCGAGTCGAGATTGTCGATCTCGATCTCGATCCTGATCTCGCGTCTCTCTTCGTTTTTCTCGAACGCACGGGGACACATTCGTTTTGTTTTGATAGACGAAGAATGACGTATCCGTGTGGACAGTGAATCGCCGAGCAATTTCGCGGAAAAAACGTGGTTACGGTCGGCAATTACTGCGATTCCCGTCGTCGTTTTTCTTACGGATATTCCTCGAAGGATTAGTCATAGACACCATTGACTAATAATCGATGGTGACCCGTGTCCTTTATGGATTTTTGACAGCCCTTGGAAAAAATGGCCCGACGGAATGTATTGCTTCTGTGCTTGCTGTATTTCGTGAACAATTGCGTGAATTACAGTTTCTGCACGTTGCACGATAATTCTTACGACGAATGTGAGTCTTCTTTTCAATAAATTCATTCGTTTTCTCTCTCTCTTTTTTTGCTATTATCGGGAAGGATGTCTAACGTAAGTTTTCTTTTTTTTCTTTTTTTTTTTTTTCTTTTTTTTTAGATGGATTAGAATCGGAGAAGCTGTGCAATATACTTGGAAAAGTGTCAACTATAAACATCAACACCAGTGCTGCAATCGTCCGGGCGAAGCACATGCTGGACCGATGGAATGTTCGCACGAATGTCCATTGCAAGTTCAAAGTTACAACTGCTAAAGGTTATGGACTGTTCGGTGTCGTTCAAAAGATGTCTTTCAGGAAGAACGGGACACAATGTCTGGATTATGTACAAGTAAGTACGTTTAACGAACGTCAGTGCTGTTACGTTAGATATTAGATGAATAAAGAGCATTATCAGATCCCTTCGGTCGTTGAATCTAATTAAACAACTGGTTTCCAATCTGTTTCAGTTCAAAAGGAAAGATGGTCACAAGACAAAAAGATTCTGTGGTTTTCTTGATCGTAGTAAACTGCCGTATTCGGTACCTGAATCAGAAAATAGCGCCGAGTCAGAGATTTATGCCGAATATGATCCAAGCCATGATAAATCTAGCGCAGAATTAGAAACTGAAATATTTATTTCGAAAGAGAAATTGGAAGAGGGGGAATTTCTTGCTCTTCGTATTGCTTACACGTCTTTTGGAAGTAAGTTCTAACTTGATCTCAAGAGTTTGACGGTGAATTATCATTTTAATATAACGCTCAATATCTTAGACTGCAGTGATGTGGACTCCAAGAGGTATAAATCAATTGGTCTCAACACCTGTATGCTAAATGAATACTTTTGCGACGAGGTTTACAATTGTGTACCAGGTATTTGTTCTGACGAGGCTAATTGTACTCGTGAGATTAGTAGCTCCGGCACCGGCACAAAAGTAACAGTGGGTGCAGTGACTACCATGATCTTATGCTTCATCATATTTGTTATGTGTTTGTGGATATGTAAAAGGTCGCAAAAATTATGTTGGGCTATCGAATATGTTGATTCAACAAACGTGTGTTCAAGACCAGGTCGACTACCACATGAGACCGAGGGACATGTTAATCCACCAGTTCCCTCAGCACCAATGTTGGAAGTCGCGGTTCCTTCGTCGGTTGCTGATAAAGATTTACCACCTAGTTACGATTCCCTATTTCCAGAACAAAACAATCCTGTTAGATTATAATCGTAAGTGTAAGTTATTGTATGTAATTGATACGTACTGACAGCTTATTATCTAATGTTTTAATTAGATATTGCTGTATACAATGCAGTCCTCAGATATATATGGTATGAATGAGTGCCTTTTTTGAGTGAATCAGATATAGTCACAAACAAGTGCTCGATAAAAATACTGAATTTTTATACCAACTTTTTTGTCAATATTGTATACACTAGCTTTGTAATACTAAATATTTTTATATTTTATATAACTCATTCTGCAAAACTGTACTGAGATACAAATGTAGTAGAGCCTGTAAGAACTATAAATATAAAATACTACGGACAGTCAATTATTCAGCAACGAAAAAATACTATTTTAGGATAAACGATATTTCGGTTGTAATTTATAAGCCGCTTTTAATGTTGGAAAAATACAGTATTTAATAAATATATTTATACAAGATTATTTTTCAATTATTGTTAAAAATATTCATTAGTTAATTAATCGTGTATTAAGTTACAAAATTATTATGTTCGTTTATAGTCCAATATGTTCGTGTAACCATAAACAAGCGTTGATAATGTTATCAATTTCAGCAGTTCCCGATGCTAAAGGATGATTATCTTCGTAAAGTAACATTCTGCAAAAATACATACCTATTAAAGGAACTGTACGAGTAGATTTTGAATTTATCATTTATGATTTGTACTTATAGAAACTACTTACTTTGTTTTAACGTTATTTGCCTTAAGACGTTGATACCACAGTTTTCCTTGAGACGAAGGTACCCGCAAATCGTTCGAACCGATACATAATAAAGTTGGAGCTTTCACATTATTAACGTGCATAATCGGGGAACACTTCAACATTTTCACAAACATTTCAACTCGATCCGATTCCGAGAGTGGTGCACTTTCATCGAAAGGATAATTGATTTCAGCAGCACACCTGAAATTAAATGCATTACAATGACAATAATTGAAAGAAAATTTTCTATATGATACCTAATCTTTGTATTATTGTTTCTTTTATTTTTTACAATATTTCATTCTACAATTGAGCTTACTTAATTCTTTCTTCCTTACTCAGAGCATTGCGACTGCAATATAATTGAAATAATTCAGAACTATGAAAAATCTTTAATAATACAATAATGTTTTACCAATCTGGAATGTCTGATATCGAGTACATAGCGGCAATGTCGATTACAGGGTTTCTTGCAACAACAGCTTTATATAAATCCTACAAAAATAAATTGCATTTTACGGAATGTTGTTATTATTATTGCTAAGTATATGAATATACGAATAGTTTATGAATTTACTGGATATTGAGCACTTAAGTGAGTAACTAAAAATCCCCCATGCGAGCCACCCGTAATTCCTATTTTGTCTGGATTTAACCATGGATATTTTCGCAGAGCTTCGTTTGTAGCAGTCACACAGTCTTTTACATCAACGTTTCCAACTTTCCCTTGAAGGTATTCAACGTTCTTTGATCCCATTCCAGTGGAGCCACGATAGTTAACTTGTACTATTGCGAAACCTTAAATAAAACTAAATTTTTTAGAAAAAAGTTAAGGTGGATTGTGAAATATAAATCAAATAAAATATGTTGTAAATCGAATATTTACCTGATAAAACAAACAAAAAGTAATCCAGTATAAACGAATTTGCATAGTTAACATGAGGTCCACCATGTGGTACGATTATTAGAGGTACAGATTTATCATTTCCACTTTTTGGCCCAAAATAGATGAAGTTAAAATGTTCTACAAAAAAATCATAAGATTTTCTTATATTTTTCAATTCTTGAAATTTTTACCTACTAATTTTTCAATTACTTACTAATTTCTTCGTCGTTGTCGTAATCGTATTCGGAAGTCTCGTACATTAAATTTTCTGTACCGGGGATCGTTTCAGGAACAGAAACTTTATATCTTTTAATGTGACCAGTAGTGATTGTTCTAGAATCAAATCTTCCTACTGTAAGCGTAGGTGGTTCCAGAAGAGACATCTCCGAAAATGCAACAACATCATTTTTTACATCCAATATAGTAAGACTACTTTTATCATTTTGAATCTCAGTTATAGTTTTCGTTTCTGCAAATCATATTTTTGTTACCAATGACTCAAACAAACGGAAAATTGAATAAAAAATGAAACATATCACGAATTTTTACTTCTATCAACGATGTAAGAACGTGTGTTATTCTGTTGAGCTGTACTTAAAAATATATACTGTGAATTCATACTCCAGCATCGGCGTGGTAACCGACCATATAAGCCATAAAACTTTTCAGCGTTTTGGATAGGTATACTCGAATGTACAATGTCTATAAGTACATCAGCCTGTATAAAAACATTATAATATAAATTTAAATAAAATTAACATTAAGCTAAGTATATCCTAATGTATAAATACCTTCTTAGAATTTTTACAAGTGAATTCAAGCTGCATAAGTCTATGAGCATTATGATGTGCACCACCCGCTTCTCTTTCTAACCAAATTAAACATGTTTTATCAGGGCTAAGTCTTGGACTATGGACTGCGCATCCATTTTTTGAGAGCTTTTCTAAAAAAAAAAAAAAATATATATATATATATATGTACATAAGTATAATAATTTACAAACTAAAAAGTGACATTGATTATTTCTTACTATATTGTCCTTTTGCTAGCAAAAATATCCAAGAAAGTCTATTAGTACAGGCAATTAGACCTAAATGTCTTGGCTCATGTTTCCATGCTACACCAATGATACTTTCACTATCCGCAGCCCATAGTACTTGAGCAGGTGATAGTTCATCTGGTATACCCGTGAGAGCTGAAATTGTGTCTGTTGTCGTATCAAGGATAGCAACAACTGGATGGTGTTTACCTACCAATTGTTCTCCCCAATGAGGCTTGTAAATATATTCGTTACCCTATATACCAAGTATTTCACCAGTTAAAGCTGAAGTTTCTTACAATAGATTTACATTAAAAACAAAACAAAAAAAAAAAAAAAGTAATTTACCACTGTTACATTATTTTCTTCCTTTTTATCTTTATCTTCTTTATTTATAGGTTTCTGCTTATAGAATGGTTCTGATTTTGGTTGCTTTTTCTCAGCGATATATAATACTTTTGTTTTGTCCGGAGACCATTGGAAAGAAGCAAATTCAGCTGAAAACGGAAGAAACAAAATTTTTCAAAGAATTCTTGTTAAATGTTACATGTGTATTGAATATACAGGATGGACAAGCGAAATGGGATCACCTAAATATACATAAATATTTTTTGTCGTACAAGAAAAGTTGTACCCCGAGGACAAAGTTGCATTATTTTAAGAGACAAACGTAATTCTGAAAATATCTTTTTTTCAATAATCATTTATTTACGAGATCTCAAGATCATTGTCATCTTTTCTGTAATTAATCTACAATTATTTTTGGATATTTTTCCGATTTATAGATTGTTGAATTTGTCCCTTCATACTGTACGAGAACATTCAAAAGGTAAATACGGGTCAATCGCACAGAAAAACAATAACGACCTCCAGATTTTGTAAACAAACCGTCACGAAAAAAAGATCTTGCAAACGAGTGGCTCACAAATTATCAGTGAAAAAAAAAAAAATTTCCCAACCAAGTTACATTTGCTTTCTCTTAAAACGGTGCCCAATTTTGTCTTCAGAAGCTTTATTTCATACAACAGCTGAGAAACGGTCCCATTTAACCGGTCTGACTTTGCATGCAACTTTGGGTTTAATAATTACGATCCGTGTAGACATCTCCGTGCACGTCTAAAGCACTTAAATCATAATTCTTCACGAGCCTCTGTTTATCCCAGACTTCGATAAACTGTTTATTGGTATTTTCAATTACGGCCTGTCTCAATACGGCTCTGCGTTGCTTATCTTCGGTGTAATCAGACAAAGACCTGCGATAAAAATGAATTTCTTTTCAGTAACGTGTAACGTGAGAGAAAGCTCGCAATATACGACAAATTGCATGGTCACAAGCACGCGACAACGTACTCCACTGTGGTATCCATGGGAAAGCTGTCGGATTGCACTTGTAAATTTGGATGCAGAATGTGAGTCTGGCAAAATTTTTGGTTCGTTCTCCTTTCCAAATTCCTTTGGGACCAACCGCTCAGAATCGTTAGCCCGCTCTCGCTAACGTCGAGGATCCTCGCGCTGCTCAGAGACGGATTTCGTGCCAACGTTTTATACAAGTGGACGGTGTTCTCGATCTGCGAGACAGTCGTTTTCCGGTAATTTCGTTTGTTATTCCAACGAATGAATTTATCCGCGAAAATATCGTCGTATCTCCTCGAATATTTGGTAACTCTAGCATACCTGATTCGTTGCCATCGTGCAGACAGGTATTTACTCCACGACTCGTTATCAAATTCTTGTTCTCAATTTCTGACAAATATGCTATGTAAAAGGCGCGAAAGTCAGATAAGAAAGTCAGGCACGGATAACGGTTTGAACAAACAATTGAACGTGTGCAGAAGAGATTCTTGAATTCATGTCACGAGATGATTACTACTGCGAGATACAACTCGAACGACTGAATAAAACGTATGGAAACTTCACCGATTAATGCTGACCGGCTTTCTGTTTGAAAAAATTTCGAATTCTTGTTCGTTCGTTTCATAAATCGAATGGAATACACACCAGAGGCAAGTGGAGCGCCCGAGTGAGAAAACTCGATTGCGAAAGGTTCAAAAAGTTCCCAATAATTTATTCCGATAGAAATTGAATCGCTTTGTGGACACTGAAGCACTGGCGCCGCGTAGCGGTGAAACGGCGCGAATAACCTCTTCACGATCGCATCAGAAACGATTAATTTGCCCGTTTCCACGCGGTTAATTTCATTCTACGAGTATACGACGCGTGAAGTTGAAATCTTCGATCACGTTCACGAACAAATTCGAATGTAATTTACGAGAAATTGCATATCGCTTGAGGAAAGGTTTCGATCTATTAAACAAAATTGAAACCTTTTGTTCGTGCGTTTTGTCAAATTAAAAAAACTGAATTAAGCTAAAAAAAAAGCTAAAGAAAATAAAAGAAAAGCTAAAGGTCTAAAATCGAGAATGCAATTTTAAGAGTTCGCAATTTAATTTTCAAAGTGCTTCGTTTAGGGCACTGTGGTGCCATCTATCGGTAAACGTGTGTTATCGGTTCTGAAGTTACCGACGTTTACCAGCAGGTGGCGCCGCAATATTCAAATCAGGACGTTAATTACAAAAAGACCGGTTAAGGGGATTGATCTGTAAATTTTTGGAATGGTATCATCGAAACAGAGTGGTTTTAGGCCTTTGGCTTCTTTTCGAGTTATCTATGTATAATTAGTAATAATTAGATTATCGATCGCAGTTACCTTTACAATAACATTAATAATATAGCTAATTAGTTGCGGCCACAAGTATCCTCTTGTATAGTAATTCAATTGAACATAGGCGTAAGTTGTTGAAGCTTTATTCAAAATAGTCTGAGATACTGATAATGTATTTAATATTATGTAATACTACATAATATATTAAATATATCATATATATATATATATATATATATATATTATAATTATATTATAATCCCAGATATATTACTTGAACAAAGAAGAGAAATCAGTGTTACTGCAATACAATTTTCCAGTACAGATTTCGGGTAAATTATAATTTTTATTTTACAATACAACGTATCGCAAACTCAGTGCAACGTGTTGCACATTATCGAGATACAACCCTACAACAATTATAGCGAGTAATCAAAGCATATAGAAAAGATTTATTAGAACAAAAAAAGTTTTATTTACAATCTATAACTTTACAAACTTGTTTGCGCTATATACCTCGTATGTACAGTTCGCAACAATCATATAAATGATCGTAGTAACTTTCTTTCCCCGAAACGCATCTATAAAAATCGTATAAAAATAACTTTCGACCGCTTTATGTTTTTGATCAATTCGAAACGGAAACATTATAAAAGTGCACGCTTTTATCGTTAAGGCCACTCTCGATACCACGGTCGATAAAAAAGAAAATATCGCCACGTCGATATGTTCTCGCTGTTCTAAATATTTGAAAACTGTCCGGGGAAAGAATTTGAAAAGATTTCTCACGAAATTTGACAAGATCAACGATTTGTAGAGAAAAATTGAAAGAAACTCGATCGTGACGCAATGTTGCGAAATGTTTTCTTCTCATCTTCACAGGCAAAATCAAATTATCATATAAATTAATGTACATACATATACATGAAATATTTCGATATATCGATGTCAGTCAGTGCATTCGTTAAAAAAATCGCTCGCAATCCCGCTTTATTCAAAAGTAAACTCTCCTTTTCTCAATAAAAATATTTCCATCTGTCTTTCTCAACATTCTCAAACAGTTTCAGGTGCGTGGAGTATTCGCTTACAATCCGGAGAATTAAAAAGTAAATAAAAGTCGCCTCGAGTATCAAGTGTAAATCACAGCTGCGACAAGTGCTGTCGATTTTTGCAGTTAATTATCTCTCACGCATGGTAATACAATTGAATGAAGAAAAAAAAGATGATTCTCGAGAATTAAAATAAATTTAACACATTGCCAAATCCTTCTCAAATACTCGACTAAAGATTCGTTTTTTTGCAACATCGTTGGACGTATTTGAAATTTTGCGTTTAATTGTTTACAATGCAGAATACACAAATTGTTTGGAGATCCTTTTTCTCTATCTCTCTCTCTCGATTCGACAATGCGCAGGTGTTAAAATTAACCTAAAAAAACACGCCGCTACGTGGACTCGTCAAGGCTACTCCCAATTTACTTAAAACAAACACTGTAAAATTTCCTGACCTTTACGATTCAAACGAGATATCTTCTAAACAAACGATTACTCGTCGACGTTCTCTATAAGAAATAACTAATTCGTAATGGGGTAGCCAGCTTAATTAACATCCTTAATTAATCTCGAAAGAGAAAGCAAACGGCGGTGAATTTAAAGAAAAAATTGCTCCTCTATAAAGATCAGAGAACACGACGATTTATCATACCTTTTCCCCCTCCCCCTCCATTGGAACGAGGATCGGAGGATAATAGAGAAACCTGTTTGCTGATTTCAGCGTTACGCAAAATTGCAAATACTACGGTCGATCAACGCAATTTGCGTCGGTCAGGAAATTTCTTGGTCGGTAACCGGCGTGAACTGAATTATCAAGTGCGTCGTTCGTAATTCTGCCGAAGCACGGACGAGGAGCTGTAAAAATTTCCCTTTCAATTGCCAAACAGCGCCGCCTTTTGCCTGAACTGCGCTCGCCTCGCCGCCTTCTCCTCCTCCTCGCGCTTTCGCTCCTCCTGCTCCATGCGGATCTCGTCCTCGAATTTGCTCGACTTCCGCAGCTGCTCGATCTGGAAATTGAGACGGTGGTACATCATTAACACCACACGTCTAACGCTAATCAACGAATCCAATTTTCCCAATCCTTAATTTCATCGCTTTGGTTCGTTCCATCATTGCTGTTAAAGACAATGCGTATCAACTTATGACACGAACTTGAGAGCAAACTTGAGAAACAAGAAAAGGTTAGGTTAGAGATGTTTACACATTCGTCGTTACGTTTGGATAACTTACAACTGTCTGTAACTTTCTTACAAATTTCAGTTGATTTCGAGTGCAATGAGCGATTAGCCACAAATCATGCCACAATTAGCAAGAATAATTTGTACATTGTGATGACAATCAACTGGATATCAAAAATATTGCGCAGGGAACGATATGATCTTCAGAAGGTGATGGAAACCTTCCTCGTAAACTTCCCTTAAAAAGTCTTCAAAGTCCTTTGTGCCCTGCTGGGAAGAAAGCTCTGAGAAGAAGAGCTCAGTTATCAGAAATTCTTAATCAGAATCAGAGTCAATTGCCAGTTGTTATTTTTTTTCTCGGTTAGTTTAGTTCACAGTTGTTGGTAGATCTTAACTCTTTGTCTTACAATTTCCTCTTCAATTCTTCTTCTTGCAATTGTAACTGATATTTTGCATCTCGGATATGAGACGTTTCAGATTGAAACGTCATTTATAATTTACACTTGCTAACGTTCAATTTCAAGAAATTAAATTCAAACTACGAAGTGGAATTTCGCATTGAATTGCATTTGCTTTTTCAGAAAGCATTGAAATTATAATTTACACCACTTTATATTGTGAGACTTGATATAGATAAGATAAGAGGTTAATCACAATAATAATAGATTAATCACAATTAATCACAGGAGATTAATCACAATTATTAATTAGTCATCGGAGTTCAGTAGTAATCTTTCAGAGTCAGTTAATTAGCAATCAGAATGAGTTAGCAATCCAATCTTAGTCGCCTCTAAAAATCAGAAGCAATCAGGCTTCCCAAGTAAATCAATCAAGTATAACCGTCCAACGAGCAGGTAGTCCTTCGTTAGGACTCGGTAGGCGAATCAGCTCGCAAGGTGCTGAACAATTGTTCCACTGCCATTGGCGAGGTTTGGAGAGGAATCAAGTTCATTAGGTTTATTAGAAAAATCAGGTACTTCGTTAACTTCTCTTCTAACTTCAGTTTCATTCGAAGAAAAATAATGAAAAGTCAATCATTCGGTTATGATCATTGAATTATTAGAAAAGGCATCACGTTGGATTTGTCAAAATATTTAGCATTTCACGGCAGTTCGTTGACTCTTCTTCTCATAGAGTTCTCTACGCGCTAACTCCTACATTTTAACACACTTGCAAGACTAATTAATTTAAGTGATATATTATGCTAACTAATCAATTCAAGCAATATATTATCTAATTAATTAGTTAAAGTAATGTATTATATTTACAGTGGGAAGCATAGCTGAATCAACAACGATGAAAAACATTTTACTTCAATAAAAATAATGGAAGCATTTGTACCTTGGCCTCGAAAAAGTGTTTAGCCCCTGTCACTCCTACTTCGTCCACGTCGACCTCGGTAAGACGTGCGAGCTGACCCAGCCCAGAATCCTGTTCCAATTCGCCAGCACGTGCCTTGCGGTAGATCAGTAGAAACTGTAACAAGTTATAAATAACTGCGTTAGATAAAAATCAGGCTAACATTACAGCCGTATCGTCAATCATTTTCCTAATGTGTTTCAATGAAACATGACAGAATGTAACGAACCTAAGCGCCTGATAGTCTGAGGTAACTACTTCCATAGAGTTTCTACGCGCTGACCCCTACATTTTTACAAAACTAAATAATTTCAAGCAATATAGTATCTAGTTAATTTAAGTAACATATTATATTTACAGTGGGAAGCATAATTGGATTTTATCAACAACTTGATATAAAAAAGAAAAAATAAGAAAAAATCATGGACAATTATGGACAGAAGTCTCCTGATAAAATAAAATCAGCTTTCGAAGAGTTTTTTCGAAATCATTCAAAAAATTAAAATGTTTCGTAAACTCGTCTCTACTATGCTGTGTTATCATCCGACCGGAAGGTACTATCGTTGAGACAGCCCAGGCACAGTGCTTGTCGTTTCGGTATATAAAACGATCAGCACCGAGGAAACGATGAGTAAGAAAGGAAGGTGGAAGATTATCCGCGAGAGTTCAGTGACGCTGGGTGATTCACGATGATCTATGAAACCGATCGCGTGTACGCGGATCGACGAACAAAGCTCTGTCCGTTTGCACGCCACGCGAAGTCACGTAGGAACGTACGTTTGTGCGCGTGCATTTGCATCGGACAACAGGCACTTCCTACGGGAGGCAACGCGTGCCCCAGCATTCGCGATTTATCCTTCCCCCGCTGCGACAACCTGGCGAAAGTTCCCTTTAACGACACGCAAACTTATATTTACTTCGCACGCTCCGACTCTTCTTCCTCTTTTTCTTTTTTTTCAGCCGTTACGAGAATCTAAGAAGAAATCTCATCCGACCGAAGCTTTATAATCTGCAATATTTTTGCCACGGTTGATAAAATAGGAGACGACATCTAGAAGAGGTGATTTCCTTTTAACACTTTACCGACCGGTAGCCTATTAATCGGCTAACATATTTTCACACTTTAC
The DNA here is from genome assembly GCA_032399595.1 of Tetragonula carbonaria. NCBI lineage: Eukaryota > Metazoa > Arthropoda > Insecta > Hymenoptera > Apidae > Tetragonula > Tetragonula carbonaria. Next base: position 3,532,951 of record JAUCRC010000011.1, on the reverse strand, counting down.
CGACCGGTAGCCTATTAATCGGCTAACTATTCACCGCTAATACACGGTCGGTAAAGTGTTAAATGTGAATTTTCTAAAATCCAAAGAAGAATTGAACAATCTTATCTTGTATAATGTTTTACAGCTGACGATTTGAACACCGAAAGGAGAATAAAATAAAGAGGAGAAGAGAAAAGCCAGTTTATTACAGAAGAATTTTCTTCTTCGGTGATTTTCAGTAAAGAAAGAAAGAAAAGCAGCGTTCCACTGAAATGAAACGAACTTGGCTCGGCACCCACAAATGTGCCACGCGTGAAGAGCAAACACTCAGATGACTGTGGCCACAGTGCAAAGAGCAACATGTCATACACCCCATGGGGCGAGACTATTTTTATGGAGCGTGCCATGGGTGAGTGTGCGACGACTGTCCGAGTCAAACTGGAAACGTAACAATTTCCACACTGTTGTAACAGAGTTTCGTTGTAGGAATCAAATTTGAAACGAGGCGAATATTTTATTCGAAGGATAATAAATTAAAGACTGAAATTCCGAGGTTCATATGTTACGATAGTAAGTACAATAACAGCGAGATCTGCGTTCGCAATTTATTCGAAAGTTATTCGCGAGCGCGCCGAACTTCCGGGAAAAACGAACCTGTTACGTAAACAGAGTCGCTTCCGACTGCTTTTTATTTACATATTTTATTATACTACAGTGAGGAGGGAGTGCATTGCCAAGTACTCGCAAAATGATCGCGATCGAAATGGGTGAAATGGCAAACCTCGCGGAAGGAGATCCGTCCGTCGCCGTCCTCGTCCACTTCCTGTATCATTGACTTCAAACCGAGGTGAGTTTGAGGCGCTCCTAAAACCTCCATCATGCGTTTCAGCTCCGGCAAATCCAAGAATCCATCGTGGCCCGCGTCAAACCTGAATAAAAGAAAGAAATCATCCAATTATAATCAGTTGGGAGAGTTATAATATGTCGTGTCCTTGGAAATATTCTATTGTTGGAGATGACATGTTGGACACGTTGTTATCGGCTCATCGACTCGTTTGTCAATGCTTGCATCGAGTCAAGATATATTACTTTTCTGTTAAAGTTTCCTCTAACAATAATGACTTCACTGTCGCCACAGCTTAACACTAGAACTACCACCACACCAGTCAAAACGACTGGTTTTACAATTTTATTTTAAAATTTCTATTTCATGTTACAATTTTCCCCCCCGCAACGATACAATGACTTTTACGGTAATAACTAAAGAAATAATATAATTAATTTTATTTTATTTTTATTTATTAAAATAATCAAAATAATAATTTTGGTAGAAATAATAACTTCGTCTTAACTGTCGGTAGTTCTAGTGTTAAAAATCTTCAAAAATCTAATACATCACAATCTCTCGTGTCTTTTTCTCTGGAGAATTAAGGAAACGTGCGACAATGAATCAGAATCAAACGCAAATTGTGCAAAATAATGCACCTAATGACGCTAATGTTCCACGTGACACTCTTGTTTGTAATTCACCAAATATTCATTTACAGAGTGCTGATAGATCAATTAATACTCCAAATAAAGATTGTAAATCTCCAGTACCACGTTTACCAATATTACCACGTCCAATATTACCTAAACGAAGAACTAGTTTGGATCGATTAATTGATTATCTTGTTGGAGATGGCCCATCAAATCGATTAATTTGTCAAAGTTGTGAATCGCACAATGGAATGGCTCTTGAAGAAGAATATGAATATTTTGGATCCAAAAAATGTAGTTACTGCAACTTTTTGAATCATGCGAGAAAACAGAGACCGTCTGCTCCGAAACTAATATATATGATGTTAAGCGTAATTCATCTTTAAATACTTCTGAATGCTTCTTGTCACCTGATGAAAATATGGAACATTTGAAAGACGAACAAACAGAATCAATAAGTGCATCCGATTTAGGTTTGAATATGAAGAAAAATAATAAATAAACTTTGGAATTAAAGAAAATTGAAAATCAATGAAAAATAATTATCTTTCATCAGAAGATGAAACACCTTATTCACTAAGGGTAATTATCATCCTCGACCTCCCCTTCTCTCTTTCTCTTTCTCATTGAAGATTAGATAAGAGATGGTGAAATAGTAGCTGACTCTTGAGTTACAAAGTGTTGTTACCAAGTGTATATACTTAGAATTATCGAATTCGACGTTCGTATTCTAATAATACGAGGAAGGAAAGAACAAAAAAAGAAAAAAAAAAAAAATGGCCCGTTCTAGTGCCCCTCATCTAAACAAGCTACATTCATTTCATTTATATCATGAGAATACTATTTATTTAAGTATACCGATCAAAAGAAAGGTGATGGTGAAATTGAAAGATCAATTAAATATTACTGAACTGTTTAAAAGAAAAGAAACGAACGAAAAATAATTTAATCCGGTTACCACGATTTTCAAATCGTAAAATCGGAGTCGGCTTCTTTAAGTTTAAGACTGAATTTAAATTGTGATAACAGTTTATCAGATATCCACGCACTATTTCTTTTTTATTCTCCTTCTTCGTTCGATCAACGGGCTAGAATAATTGGACGTATGAAATCTCATAATCAGATAAAACGAACTGGAAATAAGATTAAGCCAGCTTTTTATCGTGAACAACTATTCTTCTGTTGGGGGGGGGGGGGACAAATGGAATTTGAATCACGTTGCGCAATCACTGTTCTATACGCACATCCATTGATTAAATTCTCGATGATTCACGGTTTCCGACTCCTCTTACACCCTTCTTTTCCCCCGCATTTTTCGACTCACTTTGATTGATAACAGGAACGGCTGGTAATTGCATGTGATTAACATTTAACTTCCAGTGCGGACGATATCTGGGGAAAACAATTTCCAGCGGCTCGTGTACAAACGATAACCTAGACCTCGTTGGCCAGAATAATTCAGAGAAGACCATGAAACAGCAGAATTCTACGAAAGAGAATCCTATGAACAGAATTCTATGAAAAGTGTAGGGTAGACAAAACATTGAAAATCAGAATTCTAAGAGCAGAATTCTGTGAATTTTATGAAAAGAGCACAGTAGACAAAAGATTAAAAATCAGAATTCTAAGAGCAGAATTCTATGAAAAGAGCACAGTAGACAAAAAGTTAGAAATCAGAATTGGCAGAACAGATTTCTATGAAAAGTGAAGAGTAGACAAAAGATTAAAAATCAGAATTGTAAGAGCAGAATTCTGTGAAAAGAGCACAGTAGACAAAAGATTAAAAATCAGAATTCTAAGAGCAGAATTCTGTGAAAAGAGCACAGTAGACAAAAGATTAAAAATCAGAATTCTAAGAGCAGAATTCTGTGAAAAGAGCACAGTAGACAAAATGTTAGAAATCAGAATTGGCAGAACAGATTTCTATGAAATGTGAAGAGTAGACAAAAGATTAAAAATCAGAATTGTAAGAGCAGAATTCTGTGAAAAGAGCACAATAGACAAAAGATTAAAAATCAGAATTTTATGAAAAGAGCACAGTAGACAAAAAATTAGAAATCAGAATTGGAAGAACAGATTTCTATGAAAAGAGCACAGTAGACAAAAGATTAAAAATCAGAATTCTACGAGAAGAGCAGAATAAACAAAAAAAATTAGAAAATTCGATCGGCGAAAAGTCTCTGATAACGATGAAAAAAGAAGAAAAAAAAAAGAATTGTAATTTGCAATTTTCATTTTCTCAAGAAACATTACCTTGGAGCATATACGGCACGATCTATTTCTGAACAATCTGAATTAATGAACGAGTAATCGAATCGTTGGCATATAAGGCTAAAGAAGCTCTTTTCGGTCCGAGCTGGAGAGCAAGAATCGTTCGAAGGTCGAGGTTACGCGTTTGCAAGCACGGTCAAACAGCGCTGATCAATATGAGTGAAAGAGAACTGCAGACACATTTGCCCGAACTCGGGGCTATCTCCGTTTGTACGTCTGATTTGTTCGCAGATCTCACAGCTAATTTGAATAAAATCGACTGAATAAAAGCCTGTTTAATCCACGCTTGTTGACGTATCTGTGTCGAACTCCTCACGATTGAATACAATTAAATCTCTTTCTTCTTTTTTTTTTTTTAACGATACAATATTTGGTTAATAGAATTATCTATAGTTATACTTAAACGACAATGGACGCTAACTTCAGATTAATAATTTTTAATACTTTTTCCTAGTCAATGCTTCTCAATATTCTTATATTCTTTATGCAACAATTTTTATATACATTCTTAATAATTTATGTATATTTATATATATATATATATATATATATATTTATACTATAAAGAAGTATTAAGAATATTAAGGATATAATATGAATACATAATATAATGTAATATGAATATATTATATTCTTATATCTTCAAAACTATAGTGCAGTGTTATGAAGAAGTATGAAGACTATATATATCTTAGAATATCAGGAAGATATTAAGGATATAATATGAATACATAATATAATGTAATATGAATATATTATATTCTTATATCTTCAAAACTATAGTGTAGTGTTATGAAGAAGTATCAAGACTATATATATCTTAGAATATTAGGAATATTAGGAAGAATATTAAGGATATAATATGAATACATAATATAATGTAATATGAATATATTATATTCTTATATCTCCAAAACTATAGTGTAGTGTTATGAAGAAGTATCAAGACTATATATATCTTAGAATATTAGGAATATTAGGAAGAATATTAAGGATATAATATGAATACATAATATAATGTAATATGAATATATTATATTCTTATATCTCCAAAACTATAGTGTAGTGTTATGAAGAAGTATCAAGACTATATATATCTTAGAATATCAGGAATATTAGGAAGAATATTAAGGATATAATATGAATACATAATATAATGTAATATGAATATATTATATTCTTATATCTCCAAAACTATAGTGTAGTGTTATGAAGAAGTATCAAGACTATATATATCTTAGAATATCAGGAATATTAGGAAGAATATTAAGGATATAATATGAATACATAATATAATGTAATATGAATATATTATATTCTTATATCTCCAAAACTATAGTGTAGTGTTATGAAGAAGTATCAAGACTATATATATCTTAGAATATCAGGAATATTAGGAAGAATATTAAGGATATAATATGAATACATAATATAATGTAATATGAATATATTATATTCTTATATCTTCAAAACTATAGTGCAGTGTTATAAAGAAGTATCAAGACTATATATATCTTAGAATATTAGGAATATAGGAAGAATATTAAGGATATAATATGAATACATAATATAATGTAATATGAATATATTATATTCTTATATCTCCAAAACTATAGTGTAGTGTTATGAAGAAGTATCAAGACTATATATATCTTAGAATATCAGGAATATTAGGAAGAATATTAAGGATATAATATGAATACATAATATAATGTAATATGAATATATTATATTCTTATATCTTCAAAACTATAGTGTAGTGTTATGAAGAAGTATCAAGACTATATATATCTTAGAATATCAGGAATATTAGGAGGAATATTAAGGATATAATATGAATACATAATATAATGTAATATAATGTATATTATATTCTTATATCTTCAAAACTATAGTGTAGTGTTATGAAGAAGTATCAAGACTATACGTATCTTAATACTTCTTAATAACACTACATTACAGTTTTCAAGCATCGTTATGTAACTATAAAGCTCCATTGCAACGTAATTTCTCTCCAAGTCTTCTATCAAACTCCGTGAAATCTTATTACATTAACGCCATTCTGTTTTAATAAAATTTCCATCTATAATAATTTGCCAAACTATTAACTTTGAATTGAACTTCTCCAATTCTTTCCGAGTGAATCCAGAAAGTCCGTTAGATTCTGCAACCTAGGAGAGACGGCCTCCAACTTCTGACTTTTATTCCACGTTTGACCTTTCGATCCGTTTTATCTCTCTCTCTCTCTCTCTCTCTCTCTCTCTCTCATTGACACTCCATTTATCTCTTACTTACAACGAAAGATTTCCTCCACAAAGCGAAGCAACAACGAAGCAGCAAAAGAAAAAGAAAGAATTCCTGCGAAAGAAGGAATTTCATTTTCTACACAGAATTTTACATAATTTTTCACAATATTTGTTGCACCTTTCGCAGATTGTAGAAAACGATCGTTCGAAAAACGAGGCCAGCCAAGTTATTACACAACTTACGTGCACCGAGCATGCACCAGGTATTGTTATCGCAAAAATCGATTTCTTGCACTATTGGCCGTGCTCGATTCGTTTCCCAAGAACTGTCCAGAGGGAACCGGGTCAAGGTGACTTGGCTTGGTACTTCGCCCGATACGTTCCTCGTCTCACCCTTCTACTACTACCATTATTTCCGAGATCGATGCAGCGGAGATCCTTCGTTTGCGTTCGCGAAGACGTCATCGTGGTGTTGCGACCTCTGTCTTCTCGATCGATCGGCGATCACTGATCCATCTCCGACAACTGCCACTCGAATTTCAATCTTTTTTTTCTTTCCAGTTCTTAAACGTTCAGACGGGATAAATATTTGCAAACGCAAAATAATACAGTGATGTATAACATAAATAATGTTTCAGACGATTTGGAAGAAACTGAAAAAATGGTCAAAAGTGTAGGAAAAAAAAAAAAAGAAAACCAAAGATTTCAGACGAGATAAATATTTGCAAAATAATACAATGATGTATAATATAAATAATGTTTCAGACGATTTGAAAGAAATTGACAAAATGGTCAAAAGAGTACCAAAAAAAAAAAAAAAGAAAACCAAAGATTTCAGACGAGATAAATATTTGCAAAATAATACAATGATGTATAATATAAATAATGTTTCAGACGATTTGGAAGAAACTGAAAAAATGGTCAAAAGTGTAGGAAAAAAAAAGAAAACCAAAGATTTCAGACGAGATAAATATTTGCAAACGCAAAATAATACAATAATATATAATATAAATAATGTTTCAGACGATTTGGAAGAAACTGAAAAAATGGTCAAAAGTGTAGGAAAAAAAAAAAAGAAAACCAAAGATTTCAGACGAGATAAATATTTGCAAACGCAAAATAATATAATGATATGTAATATAAATAATGTTTCAGACGATTTGGAAGAAATTGACAAAATGGTCAAAAGTGTACGAAAAAAAAACCCAAAGATCTCAGACGGGATTTTAATTTCAACTGCACTTATCCTAAATTCGTGGTTTTCATAAATCCAGATTATAAATCCACGATTCCTGATTTTGTCCGCTCGAGTTCCAAAAAAAAATTGGAAACTTTTTACTCGATGTTTCGAGTAGCGAAATCGACTCGACACGGCAGTGTAACAAAAGAGGAACGGCGTTGAAGAAAAGTGCAATCGAGCGTGAACTGCTGAATAGGAACAAGGAGGGGAGAGAAAGAAAAAAGAAAAAAACAGAGAGAAAAAAAAAAAGGTCGACGAAATGGCTTTATTATGCACGATTCTTAATATACGATGGATAGATGGCACGTTTCTCGTGTGTTGGAGATGTGCACTCGATTTCCGCTGAATCGCGGAAAACCTTTAAGCCCCGGATGAACCGAACGATAATGACCACGTATTCAATGAACACGGGTGCAGGTTTCAAAGCCACGCGAAGACAATGCGGAAACAACGTACGTCCGCAACAACTTTCAACTTATAATCGATCGTTTGAAGCAAAGTTGAAACAGAGTAGAATAAATAAATGTAATTAAATACACACGTCGAGTGTAAATTCGAAACGAACCGACAGAAGAATGAGATTGAAGTAGCTGACTTGAAAATGAAATTGGAGCTACTAAATTGGAAACAAATGACGAAGCCAGGAGAAAGCTGAAAGCTTCGAAATTGCAGCTAGTAAATTGTAAAAACTAAAGAAGCTGACTTGAAAACGAAACATCGAAATTAGAGCTGATAAATTGGAAACGAATGACAAAGTCAGGAGAACTGGATTAAAGAAGCTGATTCGAAACTGAAGCTTCGAAATTCAGCTATAAATTGTAAAAACTAAAGAAGCTGACTTGAAACTGAAGCTTCGAAATTAGAGCTGATAAATTGGAAACGAATGACAAAATCAGGAGAATTGGATTAAAGAAGCTGATTCGAAACTGAAGCTTCGAAATTGCAGCTAATAAATTGTAAAAACTAAAGAAGCTGACTTGAAAACGAAACATCGAAATTAGAGCTGATAAATTGGAAACGAATGACAAAGTCAGGAGAACTGGATTAAAGAAGCTGATTCGAAACTGAAGCTTCGAAATTAGAGCTGATAAATTGGAAACGAATGACAAAATCAGGAGAATTGGATTAAAGAAGCTGATTCGAAACTGAAGCTTCGAAATTGCAGCTAATAAATTGTAAAAACTAAAGAAGCTGACTTGAAAACGAAACATCGAAATTAGAGCTGATAAATTGGAAACGAATGACAAAATCAGGAGAACCTGATTAAAGAACCTGATTCGAAACTGAAGCTAGTAAATTGTAAAAACTAAAGAAGCTGACTTGAAAACGAATCATCGAAATTAGAGCTGATAAATTGGAAACGAATGACAAAGTCAGGAGAACTGGATTAAAGAAGCTGATTCGAAACTGAAGCTTCGAAATTAGAGCTGATAAATTGGAAACGAATGACAAAATCAGGAGAATTGGATTAAAGAAGCTGATTCGAAACTGAAGCTTCGAAATTGCAGCTAATAAATTGTAAAAACTAAAGAAGCTGACTTGAAAACGAAACATCGAAATTAGAGCTGATAAATTGGAAACGAATGACAAAGTCAGGAGAACTGGATTAAAGAAGCTGATTCGAAACTGAAGCTTCGAAATTAGAGCTGATAAATTGGAAACGAATGACAAAATCAGGAGAATTGGATTAAAGAAGCTGATTCGAAACTGAAGCTTCGAAATTGCAGCTAATAAATTGTAAAAACTAAAGAAGCTGACTTGAAAACGAAACATCGAAATTAGAGCTGATAAATTGGAAACGAATGACAAAGTCAGGAGAACTGGATTAAAGAAGCTGATTCGAAACTGAAGCTAGTAAATTGTAAAAACTAAAGAAGCTGACTTGAAAACGAAACATCGAAATTAGAGCTGATAAATTGGAAACGAATGACAAAGTCAGGAGAACTGGATTAAAGAAGCTGATTCGAAACTGAAGCTTCGAAATTAGAGCTGATAAATTGGAAACGAATGACAAAGTCAGGAGAACTGGATTAAAGAAGCTGATTCGAAACTGAAGCTTCGAAATTGCAGCTAATAAATTGAAAACAAACGACGAAGTGAGGAGAATTGAGTTAAAGAACAACTCGACCGTCGACAACCAGGGGGTCGTCCCAGACACTGCTTTCGCCCGTTGAAAGCATCGTGCCCGATCTATATGAAATATCTTCACGGCACCAGGTCTGCACCAGGTCTGCACCGGGTCGAATAAATTTGAACACCTTGCCTTTACGTATTCAGAACGCGTGACTTCTGCGAATGGTTTTGAAGTAACGGTTTCGCCTGTCGTTGTACATACAACAAGTTGTCGCCAAACTTGGGACCGCATTCCGCGATAGTGAACCTATTTCTTCTTAATAAATCGCCTGGATCCCGGATCCAGCAGTGACTTCTGCATCCTCGCGGTTCGAGAAACCAAGGAAACTCCGATCGATTGTGCATTCGGCGAGAAAGTGAAGCGACACGCGATTATATAATTAAGCTTTCGTTCGTTTCATCCGTAACGAACAATGCGTTCAGGCCCCCCCCCCCGTTTTCAGGTGGAAAGTTCTATCGGTTTCCATCGCGTGGCTTCTTTCATAATATCGTACACCTCACGTACGAGTTGCTGCCTCATGTATAGTTTGTCACGCCGAATAACTTAACTACGCACATGTCCGAGGAAAGGAAAGATTGAGAATTATCTTTTGAAGTTTGAACGCTAGGTTCATGTCTCATTCGTTGAACGACCGATTAGGCAGATTAGGTGTTGTAACACAGTGTTGACAACGAGTCAATAATAGTCTTCCTAAAGTGAACCTACGAATGTGTTATTCACAGAGCAAATTCCAGCAGCTCTTCTCCCCTTTTGATTTATTATAGATGAAAATAGAAAAAGACCTGCTGAGAGGAGAAGAGAAGAGCACTCTTTTACATCAAGCAGATCCTGCAACATCATCGTCATTGAACACGGTTGCAGCGTAGAATAAAACCCTCTTAAAATCGCAAGTGTTGCTCCTTGATCCAACACAATGTCAGTCGTGCCATAAAGACCCCCATAGACGTTGAAATATGCTGCGATGCATGCATCACTTATACAAGCACCACTGAGAAGCAAGGAATCACTGATGCAGGAATAGACTTCTAGCATTAGTTGGACAAAGAAAGTGATGATAAACCTAACATTACTATCGCTAATATTGGAGCTGAAAGACGTTGATCCGACATTTTAAAACACTTGTTTCAACTTTGACGTCACACGAAGAACTAAAGAATTGGTAGAGTGGAGGCAAGCTGATTCTGAAACATCATCTGATGTTTCATGAAACCTAGAAGTTGATGCATGCATCGCAGCATGTTTCAACGTCTATGGGGGCCTTAAAGACCCCCATTGATGCATGCATCACTGATACAAGCACCACTGAGAAGCAAGGAATCACTGATGCAGGAATAGACTTCTAGCATTAGTTGGACAAAGTGATGATAAACCTAACATTACTATCGCTAATATTGGAGCTGAAAGACGTTGATCCGACATTTTAAAACACTTGTTTCAACTTTGACGTCACACGAAGAACTAAAGAATCGGTAGAGTGGAGGCAAGCTGATTCTGAAACATCGTCTGATGTTTCATGAAACCTAGAAGTTGATGCATGCATCGCAGCATGTTTCAACGTCTATGGGGGCCTTAAAGACCCCCATTGATGCATGCATCACTTATACAAGCACCACTGAGAAGCAAGGAATCACTGATGCAGGAATAGACTTCTAGCATTAGTTGGACAAAGAAAGTGATGATAAATCTAACATTACTATCGCTATTGGAGCTGAAAGACGTTGATCCGACATTTTAAAACACTTGTTTCAACTTTGACGTCACACGAAGAACTAAAGAATTGGTAGAGTGGAGGCAAGCTGATTCTGAAACATCATCTGATGTTTCATGAAACCTAGAAGTTGATGCATGCATCGCAGCATGTTTCAACGTCTATGGAGGCCTTAAGAGTCTTCAAAATGCAAGTAGCAATGAATTACCAATGACTAATTCGTAGAACAAAACGAGAAAGTCTGTCAAGACTGATTGTGTGGCTCGCTAGCAGTTGTCTCGCCATTCGATCACCGCACGTTGCGATTCAATCACGCGTCTCATTTGAAAATTTCATCGACGGGATTGCTCATACGAGCAAACGTGTGACGAGTGAATCACGTACTTTTCATAGTGTACGTACGTACTTAGACGCGTGTGAATCAAAGCGTTACGCGTGCTTACGGTTAGTCACGGTCAGAACGAATTCATCGCGCGCATGGTCTCACGACTTCCGGTACCGCGCAACCGACCCTCCTCCCCACCCCTTCCAATTCGCGCGTAGAATTTGGAAACCTTTGGCCAGCCTTTTCGAACGTGCCCGCCATGAAAAATAATTTCTACGTGCACGCACATATATTCATGGCACACGAAGGCTGGGAACAATGTAAACGCAGGCACGTTGCGTGTACCGGTTTTCAATATTACAGCTGGTACGCACGACGATCGTGTCATATCGTGTAAGCGACGCACACACATACACACACAGACCTGGAATTTCTACCTCCGACGCGTGTAATTTAGTGGCAACGAGAGGGAGAGAGAAAACGTGCGACAGACTTTCTGCATGTGTTGTGTACCTCTCTCTCCTGAGCTGAGCTCTCCAACGCGAGTTGTTTGGTCGGCTGTAATTTATTGCAAACAGCTTCGAGTTTCGTTGCTTCGGCAGGCCGCTCGCTCGTCGGATCGTTTATCGATTTATTAGCCTCTCCGCATGGAAAATCGTCGTTGAACGTAGACAAACACCGTGGCTTTTCTTGGAAAACCAGCGTGATCTTAAATCTCGCTGCCTGGGACTTTTTGCTGGAAAATTTTCTTTACATTTAATGGCCAATAATGATTTTTATCGTTTAGGTAGCTGAGAGGAAGTATGTTAATCTTCTGAGAAACAGACGAACTGAGACTGAAGAATGAACAACTGCAGTGTAGCTAACCGATTATTATAAATGACAAATAATGGGATATTAGCGATACGACATTAACCAACTGCCGCACAACCAGCACGATCATAATGTAAAAGCGGAAGTAATTTGTTCTAATATGTTGTATTATTGTTTCATGAAGTTAATGTACGATAATATCATGCGCCATGTATACCCAGTGAACGCTATTGGAATTTATATATCTTTCACGTGGGAATTATACACAGAGCGATTGCTATATTGATCTCATTTCATTTCTTTTTTTGGTATTTTGATTGTATTTGTTTGAATACATTAAGGGACTTTCCTTGGATCATGAATCGCCAGAGTATGTATGTTTTACATGTAGATCTTATCTTGAATACTCGGACAGATATTATTGGAGCATATTAACAGACCTTTATGTTCAAGTACTCTTCTATCTTAATAATTTTAAAGAGCAGCTCGCTTCCACAGAAAAAGAGAGCCAATGTTCTGATAACAGTAACTAAATATTCATCACGCTCGATTATACGCAACTATAAATACATATCGCTGTTTTGTAAAGTGCTGCGATATACAGGTTCGCTGACATTTGATAAAACGTAGATGTTCGTCACTTGCTGGTGGATGCGACCATGTAGGCTGTGTCTATCTGCTCACCACTTCCGCTTTCAATAACCATCTCACCCCACTTTGTCTTGAAATTAGCACCGGCCACGGGATCAGATCAGAAGTAATAATTTTTCTTGGTTAAAAAGGACACATTTTGGACAAACACAGTGGAGTATTTTTTTTCCCGGCCAAGAGGTTAATCATTCTAGGATTGAAAAATGATTGAAATTCATTGAAATTTATTATTTACTCTCCAATTATTTACTCAGGTTACTTCTGCTTTCAATAATTCATGTCATCTCGAGACTTTGTCTTGAAATTGACACTGGCCACGGGATCAAATCAGAAGTAACAATTTTTCTAGGTTAAAAAGGACACATTTCCTACACAGTGGAGTATTTTTTTTCCCGGCCAGGAGATTATTAATTATTCTGGGATTAAAAAATGATTGAAATTCATCGAAACTTACTTGTTATTTATTCTCCAATTATTTACTCAGGTTACTTCTGCTTTCAATAATTCATGTCATCTCGAGACTTTGTCTTGAAATTGACACTGGCCACGGGATCAAATCAGAAGTAATAATTTTTCTTGGTTAAAAAGGACACATTTCCTACACAGTGGAGTATTTTTTTTCCCGGCCAAGAGGTTAATCATTCTAGGATTGAAAAATGATTGAAATTCATCGAAATTTATTCTTTACTCTCCAATTATTTACTCAGGTTACTTCTGCTTTCAATAATTCATGTCATCTCGAGACTTTGTCTTGAAATTGACACTGGCCACGGGATCAAATCAGAAGTAACAATTTTTCTACGTTAAAAAGGACACATTTCCTACACAGTGGAGTATTTTTTTTCCCGGCCAGGAGATTATTAATTATTCTAGGATTAAAAAATGATTGAAATTCATCGAAACTTACTTGTTATTTATTCTCCAATTATTTACTCAGGTTACTTCTGCTTTCAATAATTCATGTCATCTCGAGACTTTGTCTTGAAATTGACACTGGCCGCGAGATCAAATCAGAAGTGATAACATTTCTAGGTTAGAAAGAATATTTTCTACATTGTTATTTTTTTCACGGCCAGAAAGTTAATTATTCTGTGATTAAAATGATTGAAATTAATCGAAACTTACTTATTATTTACTCAGGTTTACTTCTGCTTTCAATAATTGTCTCACCGCGCATTGTCTTGAAATTAGCACGAGATCAAATCAAAAGTAATAACTTTTTTAGGTTATAAAGGATACACTTTCTACAGTGTTATTTCTTTTTTTTTTTTTTTCACGGCCAGAGAAGGTTAATCATTCTGTGATTAAAAGATTGAAATCCATCAAATCTTACTTAACGCCCTTGCAAGGAAATGAGTTTCACATTAGGCTACGATTTAAAATCGCTTAATTCCTACTTTCAACGCAGGTTAGAACCGCCATTAAGAAATTAGAGTTATCGCGAGTACGTATCTCGGAGATTGGATGGATTTTTGTGAAGTTTCCATCGTTAAGAATAGTTCGTTAGCATGTAACTGTATCCAAACAAACGGAACACTGGTTTTGTGTAACGCTATCTGTGAAACACAGCTAGAAATCGCGTTGTGAAATTCGCGGGATACCGAACGACCTTTTACTTTTACGCGACAAAGAAACCACCGGTGCGCTGCCTGTTATCCGGCTCGATTGCGGTTCGAACCGTGCTCGTTTCGGTGTTTCCATCGAGTAAAAGTCTCTTTTTAAAATGCTTTGGCTGCGGTCGGCTCCGAAAATGAAATCGATCGCACGTGAATTAATGTCCCCGACCAAATTGAATATCTAAACGAAAACTGGACAAAATCCCTCCCTCGAGGATTGTAGACCGAGGGCAAAATTGTTGGAATTCAAAGAAAGCGCGTTTCGCGAAAATTTCGAAAATAATTAGAGAAATCTTTTCGCGACTGAGTGTTTCTGCTGTCATCTTGAAGATTTGGAATTTTCTCTTGGCAAAAATTTTCTCCTCTTTTCGTAAAATGATAAAATGGCGAGAAAAGAAAAATCGTACAACAGTTTCAAGGTTTAGAGGGGAAAACGAAATTCCACGCGCGCGCAATTTGGATTTTTGCAATTTTCGAGAAGAAAAATGTATCCTCACTTTCCCTCTCGTTGCAACGAGAAAAAATGTCACAGATAGTGATTCAGATTCACGCTTTAAGATAAAAGACCAACACTGTCGTACGTGATTTCGTTTTTTTTTTTTTTTTCTTTTGTACGAGGTTGTATCTGTTGAAATTATCGACGATTCAGTCATCGATACAGTTACGTACTCTTCGCTGCAATAAAATAAAAGCTTCGAAGAGCTATTGTACAGTACACCCTCACGGCGGAGTGTACAAACACTTTCATGATTCACACAACTAGTAGATCTATCGCATAGCAGCCTTACTCTTCGTCAACAACGTCGCCCGAAAACCAAAATTGTCATCTGAATTCCTTTAACGAATCAGACATTCAACAAACACCTGGCTGTCATTGACACTTGACGATGAATCATAAACTCGTTTGTAGCCAAGTGATTTTTTTTTTTTAATCACTTTGTTCCTACGATCTAATTTCAAGCTCAAAACAGAGGAGGGAAGAGGGGAGAGACGTTCATCGATGTCTCTGCGCAACATGGCTTGACGTCATCGAGTCTAACTAAAGACGAAAAAATTGCCGCAACAAGCGGTTTCTAAGTCCTCTTGGAGCGTTTACGATTACTATGGCTACTTTTTAACGAGTATTTACAACCGCGGGATTAAATTGCATCCGCGTGTGGGATGGTAAGGTGAGCAGTGCTTACGTGAGCCGCTCGGCTCGACTCGAATTCTTCTAAACAGACTGAGAGCACGATTGGAGCAAGGACGAGCGTTCTTCAAGAAGTACACGAAGATGTCGATGAATTTATTAACACTTTACCGACCGGTAGCCTACTAATCTGCTAACTAACATATTTTAACACTTTACCGACCGGTAGCCTACTAATCGGCTAACTTACATATTTTAACACTTTACCGACCGGTAGCCTACTAATCGGCTAACTAACATATTTTAACACTTTACCGACCGGTAGCCTACTAATCGGCTAACTAACATATTTTAACACTTTACCGACCGGTAGCCTATTAATCGGCTAACTATTCACCGCTAACTATACACAGTCGGTAAAGTGTTAATCACTTTCGTGATCACGGAAAGGGAGTTGTCGACGAGTTGAACCATTGCATTGGATCGTAAACTGATCTCAGCACGATTGACCGAAAAAACAGAATGGAAAAGAAAGAAAGAAAGAAAGAAAGAAAGAAAGAGAGAAATAAAGAAAGAAAAGACACGAGTGATCTCTCTCTCGTATAGCAAGCACACTTCTTTCACTTTGTACTTGGGATATCTTGAAGATTGAGAGATTTCAACTCACTTTTGCGAGTGGTAAGACCACGACAGAGCCAAGAACGCGAGGAAAAGTGGGTTTCTCCGACCCCTTGGACAAAAGTATCAAACGTCTTTCCATTTCTTTTGAAATTCATCTTGGCCGAGGTACCATCCATCGCGCGCGACATTTTGTCGCACGTGCTTTGCGAAGAACTCGCGGTGGAAACTTTCGTATGTATCGGATTTATCGCCTCCCGATACGTGCACTCGAGTGAATAATTGAAATCCAGCGGATTTCCCGAAGAGAAACGTGCCTCTTTCCGATCCACGGGGTCCATTTTGCTTGATTCAATGCACTTTCTCGGTAATTGATTAACCTCGTTGGACACCGGCACACTTGGCAAGGCAAAAATCTTACGAACGTGTTATGAACAATTGGAAGATCGCGTGTTTTTAACACTGCTCGAATAATAGGCGTTTGAACAATTTCGTTAACGCTTAAATATCGCGGTTTTCTACGGACTTACTCAGAAAAAAGAAAAAGAGAGGAATCTTCTGTTAAAATAACGCTAGAACTACCAAAGTCGTCAAGACGACCAACTTATAGTTTTCTACGTTTATAACAGTGTGCTTTTAGATGCTCTCTACTTGGTAAAATATATTGATAGAAGCTTCTTTATCGTAGTCGAAGAAATCGTTTGTAACATCGAGGCATATTAATGTCTTGACTCCTGTTTAACAGGACTTTTTCTCCACGAGTACTATCTACTCTTCTCTCTGTTTTCTTTTTATTCGTTACGTTTGTACATTTGTTTGGTGTACAGACAGGTGACGAAACAAGCGTGCACGTTTCGGGGTACAGTTTAGAAGATGCAGCCGCGAGTGGTCCGGCCACATCCACCCAGTTTCTGTGCCTTGTCAAACCTGCTGACTCCCCCCCCCCCCCGGTTGGCTCTCCCCGAAATACCTGCAAGAAGAACGAGAGAGAGAGAGAGAGACGAAGGAGAGACCTCGAGAGCCAAGTTTGCTCCGCGTCCTGACTCCTTCAAACACACCTTTGCTCTGCGTACGGGAGAACTCTCTCTCTCTTTGTCTTCCTCTGGCCTGCCACGAAATAACTACGTCATCAATTCTACCATCTGCGGTTTCGTAACGACGCTCGCGTGACTCGCGTGTTCGTTCTCTTCCTTTTTCCACGTTCGCGAAAATCCGAGGCTCTGGGAACACACTCTGTGAGCACACGATCGCGCGTGCTTCCAGTTCTATTCCCGGACGAGCGCAATCGTTTTCGGATGTTTTTTTTCTTTTCTCTTTCTCGGGGAGGACGGGCGATCGCCAACAGCGTTCGATCGTGAATGGTAGAACTCGACACACTCGGCGCGCAGCACGCAACTCGATGATATTTGGGATTCTATGATATTTTCGAAAAATTCTCGCGAAACTCGCGAGAGCAACTGACGCGGGAATTTTCACTTTCGTATTTCTTTCCATACGCTTGATCACGGAGGAAGTATAGTTTGACAATTACGAATCGAGCAGCAGAAGAGACACGTTGTTTACGTCTTAGGATCGCGAGATTTACTCCGAATTACTTCGCGTATCTCGGCCAGAAAAACTGTGATCCATTTGCAGGGAAAGAAACGTAAACGAGTAAAACAGAGAAGTCGCGATTCACTGTCGATTTCCCTTGCGTTTTATCTTCGACGATGAACGAACCTCCGATAACGAGTTTAAATGAACTTACGACTATATTGTTCATTCGATAACAAGTTCTTACTTCCATGGTAATTTACTCGATCGGTATGGCCATCGATTGTTATTTCAAAGACAACGTCTTTGAATATCATCAACGGTCTAGTTACGTAAATACAAGAAAAGTGAATCGTAAATGTTCAATTCAGTCTCAAATTTTCCGGCGGGACATTTGAAATTATGACAGTTGCCCCCCCCCCTAATAATAAATATGTATTATTTATTAAAGAGGTGCAGTTTTACTATTTTAACACTGCAACGATATGGCTCGTTTCACATTTTTAATTCCTTTTTTTCAAAAGATACGAGATTAATTCTCGTCAAAATTAATATCAATTTTTATTTGGACAGTAAACAGAGTAATTGTATAAGTCTATTTATTTCAATTGTTATTCAAATTATAGTGATTTATATGTAAAATGATAATATTTTGATATTCTAACGTTGATATTAATTGATTGTTTTTATATTAATATCTTTGTCAACTAACCAAATATATATATATATATATATATTTATGTATATATATTATGTATGTATGTATATATTTATGTATATATATTATGTATGTATATATATATTACATATATATATTATGTATGTATATATATATTTATGTATATATATTATGTATGTATATATATATATATTTGATTGGTTGACAAAGATATTAATATAAAAAATATATATATATATATATTATATATTATAGTATATATATATATATATTTATATGTATATAAATAATATATTATATTATATTTATATTATATGTATGTATATATATATTATATATATATATTATGTATATATATATATTTACGTATATATATTATGTATGTATATATATATTTATGTATATATATTATGTATGTATATATATATTTACGTATATATATTATGTATGTATATATATATATTTGATTGGTTAAAGATATTAATATAAAAAAAAATATATATATATATATATTATAGTATATATATATTATATTATATGTATATAAAATAATATATTATATTATATATATGTATGTATATATATATATATATATATATTATGTATATATATATATTTATATATATATTATGTATGTATATATATATTATGTATATATATTATGTATGTATATATATATATATATTTTGATTGGTTGACAAAGATATTAATATAAAAAAAAATATATATATATATTATATATTATAGTATATATATATATATTATATTTATATGTATATAAAATAATATATTATATTATATTATTATATTTATATTATATATATATATATATATATATAAGCGTGACGCCCGCTTTATCTTTGATAAAAATAAATCTTTGATAAAACTGCATTGCAATTCGAGCAACATAAATAAAAATAACAAAATAAAAACAGTGATATAAACGAAAATAAAAATAAAATTGAAACGTAGGAGAACGAAATTATATATATATATATATATGCACACACCACCAGACTGTAAGTTTCGAACAATGCTGTGTTCAAGCTTTTCTACGCACAAAGAAATACCATGGAAAAATAGAGAGGAGAGGTTGGCTGAAGGGAAAGATATGGGTCCACGGTTGTTCTCGTTCCAAGAACCCCCACAGTCGAACAGCGTGGGACAATAAAAACACGACGACAAGAATTTTCACTACTTACGGACTCGTCTGTAAAAATCACAAGCGGGGAAGGGAGAGGGAAGAAAAAAAAAAAAACTAAGAGAAGAACGACGAAGGCCTGGGCTCACCTGTTGAAGGTCTGCTCGTACTGTTTGATCTCGCGACGCGACAGCTCGTGGAACTCCGTGTAAACGTTGACGAATTTGTACTGCTTTTTCACTTCCTTCCCCTCCTCGAGCTCGTCGTTGATCCTCTGCCTCCTGCTAAGCAGATTACTGAGCTCAGCGTCTGCCGGCATCCTGACTGCTCTCTTCCCACTATTCGAATCTCTCTCGCTGTTAACCTGCGCGATTTCGATCCTCCCCGATGTATAGATCTTGTGCTCGTATCGATCGATTCGAAGACGTGCAGACAGACAACGGTGATTAGACGAGTATCAGCGCCGAGGGAAAATCGGGAGGGATGCGAAAATGACTGTACAGCTGTCAAACTGGAAACGAACGCAAGAGAAAGGGAACGATCTTACCGGCGCGACGAGCCAGCGTGCACTGACGGTGTGCTGGGTGGCTCGGCTGGTAGGTACCTTTGGAAACCAGGGCCGTAGCAACGCGCGCAAGGTGTCGCGTATCTACGTACTGGAACATTTATCATCGGGGCAGAGTGAAATTTCGTTTTGCTCGAATTTTTCTTTGACGAATATCATCTCGCCAAACTTCGTTCTATTATTCGTCGATTATTTTGTTCTGTTATTTGTTTGAATTTTTCTTTGACGAATATATCATCTGATCAAATTCTTGTCCTATTGTTTGTTTGAATTTTTGTTTGACGAATATCATCCGATGAAATTTCGTTCTATATTGTCGATTGTTAACGAGAAGAAAGCCCTTTTCGTATCGATAGTGGATATTTCGAGGTAGAAACATTAACATTGACGTTAATCATTTTTAGAAAATTGACGTTAATCATCGACAATAATGATTATGCTGAATGATATTGCTTCCTTTGAACTTCGTGTTTCTATTGAAATTTTGTAGTGAAACTTCCAACAGCACATCAACATTAATTTTAACTTTAATCATTAACAATAATGATTGCATGCTATTCTTTGCTCAAGTGTATTTCTTCCTTCCGTATTTTGTATTTTTTATCGAAAGCTTTGTAGCAGAAACTTCGAACAGCACGTTCTTTTTCTTTTTCTTTTTTTTTTTTTCATTTAATTACAAAATTTGGTTATTAAGCCTCGAGAGACATGGCTTACGTTCGTTCGTAATCATTCATATGCTCCAAATTATTTTTCCTAAGCGACGTGAGCACTTTTGCGTCTTCAGAACGATGGTAGACGTAACGTTAAAAACGTCACTTTCATTTCTCATTTTCGGCGTTTCAATCGTCATTCCTTTCCACGGAAGTTGAACCGTATCAGTTTCGATGCATCGATCGGATTAACCTTTCGAGGAATTTTTCACGGATAATCTTCCGTGACTTTGTTTTCCGCGAGATTCCGTCGTTCTACGTGTCGCGAAAATACAAACGTCGTCCCTTGATACCTACCTAAGTGCGAAAAGTATCGAAGAATTTTATTCCCCCCCTCCCCCTCCCCGAGTCTATTGACCTTAACTGTACGAAAACAGTTTCTTATATACGTATACGTATTTATTCCGGTTTATTCGATTTGAAAGACTCCGGACTGGTAATAATAATCTCCCAGTCGTTCGCCGATATTTACGTTGGAAACACTTACCGCAAGCGACTCTAAAGAGAAACATGAACGTTTGAAATTTTGGCAAATTCGCCGTGGCCATGGATGCCCGAGTTTTGGAAATCTTCCAAAAGCTGTATGGAAGACTGATTGAAACGCGAGCACGCTGAATCGTGGAAATTTTGAATAAAGCGGCAATTCGATCGCCGTGAAAATTCGGACAATCGGTGGTTCCCGAGTGGCGAAGATTTGCAAAATACGATACCGAATTGATCGAGGATGTACGATCGTAAATCGATTGCAAAGAATTAAATCAAGTTGTTAAATTATTAAATTTCGAACGGTGGCGAAGTCGTCGAATTCGAAAATCTTCAAATACGAGCCATCAGTGAGTATACCTGCATTGATTTCGATCGTCGTGAAGATTTACAAAATACGACTTAGTATTTCTCGAGATCTGCAACAATTGCTAGAATTATCGTTAAATTTCGAACAGCGAAAAAAAAAAAAAAAAAATTCGGAATTGTCGAAGTATACAAGCTTTGAATCGATCGCGAAGAGATTCATTGAACCTCGAATTTGCGAACCTGTGTTCGCAGGATTGTAAAATACATAGCAAACTTCGAAAAGAAATTCAAGCAAAATTACCTAATATTTAATCTGGATCCAAGACAGAGTATCGGTTTACGCTCTTCAAAGAGTATGACGATACCAGTTCGTAAACGGGGGGGAGAGAAACTCGAAGAAACCCCTTCGAAGGTGAATCACCTTCCTTTAGAACTCTGACTTCCGGATGATATCGGCAGTTATCGACGAGCTGTTCAAACAAGATCAATGACACGCTCGTGAATCACACGCTGTTGGACGTGTGATCATCTTGCGCAAAAAAAAAAAAAAAAAAAAAAAGAAAGAAAAACGCAAGAATGTCGTCTTCTTTCGAGAAGCAGCAAAAGAGGCAGACTATAGCCGGGTACAAGAGAAGTTCGCATTTTTGCAGCACGCCGGTGATAAGCGAGGCGAAGAAGCTGAGCAGCCTAAGTTTGTCCGCGATCGATTCCAACTCCTCGTCGGCGAGGGAACAAAATCGGAGGGAGATCCTGCTGGGAGATCTCGCGAGGAAGCAGAAGAGGAAGAAGAAATTAGAGCAGAAGACGCAACCCAAAAAGAAGTCGGAACCCAAAAACAAGTCGAAACCCAAAAAGAAGTCGAAACGAATTAAGAGGGGCGATGACGAGAAACCGGATACAGATTGGGAAACCTGCGACGAGGAATCGAGGCGTCAGCTTTTAGTCAGAAAAGCTGCGACTTCTTCTTCCGCTTCCGGATCCAGGACTCCCGATGCCTTATTTCGAAATACGAGCGTATTTTCGGGATCGCCGGAGAAGGTTCGAAGAACTTCTCAGTTTGTCGAAAATCGTTTGGATTCGCCACCTTTGAGGTCGCGCACGTACCAGATCGAAAGTCCAGAGAAAGTCGATTTTCATTTCGAAGAGGACGAAGGGAAAATACTTCCCTTGAAGGATTTGCCTTCTTCTCGCATATCCCTCGATGACTCTGACGACAACAAGAGTAGACATATAAGTAATTATCCTGCATTTCCTTTTTTTTTTTTTTTTTCAATCGAATAACATAGTCAAAAATCCTACTAAAATAAATCCATAACTCTAAATTTAATTTAGAATTAATAAAATTAGATTTTTTTTCTTATATTTTGATGCTTTATTTCAAAAAAAAAAAAAAAAAAGAAAAAAAATAGGTGAGAAGAAACTTTTGGCCCACTTTGGCTATATTAGAATTTAGCAACATTAAAATTGAGGAACTTTCTGGGAAGGAGAAACTCAGGTTCGAGGGCTTGATTCCAGTCAAATTTTAGTTCCGGCGATTTTGGATTTTAGTATTGTTTAAGGAATTAGTATTAATACTAGATGTTACATATAGTATCGTTAGCATTATTTAAGGATCTTTTATCTAACGATATTTAGAATTTGGCAATATTAAAATTGAGAAAAGCTTCTTGGAAAAAAGGAGCTCAGCTTGGATGAGAGCTTGATTCTAATCGAGTTTCGAGAGTCGATTTAGTATTACTTAAGGATCTTTCATCTAATAATAATATTCCGATTTTTTTAAATTAATAATACTCAGAATTTTGCAATATTAAAATTGAGAAGCTCTCTGGAAAAGAGGAGCTCAGCTTGCATGAGAGCTTGATTCTAATCGAGTTTCGAGAGTCGATTATAGTATTATTTAAGGATCTCTCGTCTAATAATAATATTCCGATTTTTTTAAATTAATAATACTCAGAATTTTGCAATATTAAAATTGAGAAGCTCTCTGGAAAAGAGGAGCTCAGCTTGCATGAGAGCTTGATTCTAATCGAGTTTCGAGAGTCGATTATAGTATTACTTAAGGATCTTTCATCTAATAATAATATTCCGATTTTTTTGAATTAATAATACTCAGAATTTTGCAATATTAAAATTGAGAAGCTCTCTGGAAAAGAGGAGCTCAGCTTGCATGAGAGCTTGATTCTAATCGAGTTTCGAGAGTCGATTTAGTATTACTTAAGGATCTTTCGTCTAATAATAATATTCCGATTTTTTTGAATTAATAATACTCAGAATTTTGCAATATTAAAATTGAGAAGCTCTCTGGAAAAGAGGAGCTCAGCTTGCATGAGAGCTTGATTCTAATCGAGTTTCGAGAGTCGATTTAGTATTACTTAAGGATCTTTCATCTAATAATAATATTCCGATTTTTTTAAATTAATAATACTCAGAATTTTGCAATATTAAAATTGAGAAGCTCTCTGGAAAAGAGGAGCTCAGCTTGCATGAGAGCTTGATTCTAATCGAGTTTCGAGAGTCGATTTAGTATTACTTAAGGATCTTTCGTCTAATAATAATATTCCGATTTTTTTGAATTAATAATACTCAGAATTTTGCAATATTAAAATTGAGAAGCTCTCTGGAAAAGAGGAGCTCAGCTTGCATGAGAGCTTGATTCTAATCGAGTTTCGAGAGTCGATTTAGTATTATTTAAGGATCTTTCGTCTAATAATAATATTCCGATTTTTTTAAATTAATAATACTTAGAATTTTGCAATATTAAAATTGAGAAGCTCTCTGGAAAAGAGGAGCTCAGCTTGCATGAGAGCTTGATTCTAATCGAGTTTCGAGAGTCGATTTAGTATTACTTAAGGATCTTTCGTCTAATAATAATATTCCGATTTTTTTGAATTAATAATACTCAGAATTTTGCAATATTAAAATTGAGAAGCTCTCTGGAAAAGAGGAGCTCAGCTTGCATGAGAGCTTGATTCTAATCGAGTTTCGAGAGTCGATTTAGTATTACTTAAGGATCTTTCGTCTAATAATAATATTCCGATTTTTTTGAATTAATAATACTCAGAATTTTGCAATATTAAAATTGAGAAGCTCTCTGGAAAAGAGGAGCTCAGCTTGCATGAGAGCTTGATTCTAATCGAGTTTCGAGAGTCGATTTAGTATTACTTAAGGATCTCTCGTCTAATAATAATATTCCGATTTTTTTAAATTAATAATACTCAGAATTTTGCAATATTAAAATTGAGAAGCTCTCTGGAAAAGTGGAGCTCAGCTTGCATGAGAGCATGATTCTAATCGAGTTTCGAGAGTCGATTTAGTATTATTTAAGGATCTCTCGTCTAATAATAATATTCCGATTTTTTAAAATTAATAATACTCAGAATTTTGCAATATTAAAATTCCCTCTCAAATTCGCGAGTTTTGATTCTAGTCGACTTTAGATTTCATCTAAGCAAGCAACCGATTCTCTCGAGATGTCTACAGGGTGTCATAATGTTTTTTAGAATCAGAACGCGTGGTTAAGAATTATGTACGCGACAAGGACAAGAGAACCGGCCAAAATCAATGGACGACCAAATTAACGACAATCGAGAAATGCAAGGAATGGTTGGTGGACGTATCGATTCCAACAGCGTCGAGCGATTATCTTTGGGATGATTTCATTAGAAACAATCGCAAGGATATCGGGAGATACCTTGCACCAGCCGGCAACGAGCAGAAATCACCATCGAAGAAGCGTACGAGCAGCGAAGATGAAGAAGGTATTGAAATATATCGATATCTCTAAATTTCGCCTAAATATCACCGTACGTTAACTAAAACTTACTAACAGCAGGTGAACATTCGACGATCCAAAGCAGTCCCGAGGAAAGCTTTCATTTCGATGAGGTTAAGCAAGCAAAGTTGCGCAAGGAAATGGGCATCGTGCGTGGATGTTGGGACAAATCGTCGCAGAAATGGGTCCGACTTTACGACGTGTACGACTTCCCCGCGGCAGAAGACAAGTTCAAAAAGCGAATCACTTTGAATCAGTTCCTTGAAAAATGCAGAGACAAGAGAAGACGTTTGCAGCAGGCGGAATCTAAATGTTCAGAAAATGTCAAGGAAAACATCGGAGCAAGTGGCACGAAGAATTCGTGCTCGAACAACAGGGAGAAAAGGAGAAGAAAACACGCCGATGACGTTCAATTTGTACCGAAGAAATCTAGAGGAACGATGACAGACATATCGGACTCGGAATTCCAAAGGATAAATCGTGTTCGTCAATTTGCATCGCGATTGAACGCGAGGAGAAAGACGATGCTTGAAACGAGTTTGGCCTCGACTTCGAAAAATACTGAATCTCGTCGTGATATGTCCGCGTTAAAAAAGATAAACGAGAACGACACGGATGACGAGGATGATGAAAGAGTAGTGAAACTAAGAAGCAAACCTACGATCAAATCGATCGAAATACTGACAAAAGGAACGTTTATAAGACAGAAACGATAATAGAAAAAGTCTTACAGATAGTATTAGAAATGCGTTTATTTATAAAATTGTTTACTTACAATTGAAGAGCATTCAGTATCGTGGTATACCCAAATAAGCTTATAATTTTCAAGATTGTGAAAATTCTGAAGATTGCAATTTTTTTTTTTTTTTTTTTGTAAATTGTATACCATCTTTCTGATTACACGAAAAACGTTGAATTTCTGTTGCGTAAATATATTCTGTGTACTTACACGTATGTATTGCTCGATTCGGGGAGAAATACAACACACAACGTTTACACTCATGTGCATTAAAGTTTTTTCTTCATTTCTTCCGAAATGGCGAATGCAAAAGTAGCTGAGATGTACCGCATTAAAGTTAAACACAATGCGAAACGTATGCACAATATAAAAATAATCGGGTATCGCCGAAGAGGTTAAGACGCAATAAGCGGTGCGTGCGTGCGACGCGCTCCGGAAGTTTTTCAGAATTTTGATGGCTGAATTCCCTAGAATTTCTTAATTATCCGCAACAACGAAGATGTCGCGGAAGAGAATTTACCCCATCGTCGTTTCGTTTTTAACGTATTTTCGGAACGTGTTGTAAATTACTAATAACTTGGTTATCTCGCAAGAAAAATAATCACGTGTTTCTCAAGTTTGTCCGTCCTTTTTCCTCTTAGAAAAACGTCAAAATAAACGACGTCTGCATCGTCGGTATGAGTTTGTTTTTTGGCTTTATACGCAACATGTTTCTCGCGATACTGGAGTTGGTTTGGTTCGGCAAACGGAAACTAACAAATTCATTGAGTATATACGTGAAGACCAACACTGGCAATACGTTCCCCGTTGACTTGGACCCAAAATGGGACATAAAGAACGTGAAAGAGATAGTGGCATCTCAAATGGGGATATTACCTGAGGACATAAAAATCATATTTGCAGGGAAAGAGCTGCACAATTCGACGATAATAGAGGTGAGTTTGCACATATTTTCACAGATAACCCGTTGACAATGTGTATTTTTAAAGTACGGAACAGTTACAAGTGTCATAACCTCACTTTATCAAAGTCTTTGTTGTAGGAATGTGACCTGGGTCAGCAGAGTATATTGCACGCAGTTCGTACACCGTCGCAGAGATCAAATAAAAGCAAGGATACCGACATCATTGACGAGTCTCTAGAAATATCTGAATCGAATGACAGCGGTGGAAAACCGATGAACGAAACTCTTACCGATCTACCTTTGGATGAATCAGAGCCGCAAGAGAATTCATCCGTGGAAGGTAGAATAATTGTTGCCTTTTAAAGGATGAAAGATACAAGTGATGAAAGTGAATACTAAATAAACGTGACCAACTAGCTGTAGCTTTATGTCAATAACATAGGATTGACGTTTGCAGAGAAACATGAGAATCGAGCACATTTCTTTGTGTATTGTTCAACACCATGCAAAGCTGTAACAGTTGGAAAATTAAGAGTAAGATGCGCAACCTGTAACAGTGGGGCAGTTACGGTAGATAGAGATCCTCAGTGTTGGCCAGATGTATTACAGCCAAGGAGAATAACGGTTCATTGTGAAAATGATTTTTGTCCAGCACCCACGCACATATCCAATGATACTGAATCCCAAGTATTGTATGCGCGTTTTTATTTCAAATGTGGGAAACATGTTAGTTTGGGAGAGGGGGATGAAGCTGTTCCTTTGTACCTTATAAAACCAAACTTAAGAAGGATACCTTGTCTTGCCTGTACAGATGTTAGGTAAATTATTTGTTGATCTTCTTTATCAGCAAAAGCATATAATAACATTTTCAAACATAGGTCGTTTATAGGGATATGGTCTTGGTTTTCCCCTGCGAAGCTGGTCACGTAACCTGTCTTGATTGTTTTAAAGACTATTGTTCAGTTCGTTTAAGGGAACGCCAATTTCAGTTTGATGAAATTAAAGGATATTATACGCTTCCATGTCCAGCCGGATGTCCAAACTCCTTTATTCCAGAAGTACATCATTTTCATTTGCTTACACCTGAACAGGTACCTTATAACGAGTACATAAATATCAAAAAATTTTTAAAT
Organism: Tetragonula carbonaria; assembly: GCA_032399595.1. NCBI lineage: Eukaryota > Metazoa > Arthropoda > Insecta > Hymenoptera > Apidae > Tetragonula > Tetragonula carbonaria. The sequence continues at coordinate 3,504,774 of JAUCRC010000011.1, read as the reverse complement.
GTTAATCGTACATACATGTATGATATAGTATGAACAGTATCAAAGATTTAGTACAGAAGAATATGTTCTACGTGCTGGTGGAATTTTATGTCCAAGACCAGATTGTGGTATGGGTATTATACCAGAATCTTCAGACAATGGTAGTGAAGAATGCAGAAGAATTCAGTGTATTGGTGGTTGTGGGGTAATTATGTGTAAATAAAGCATTCTGAAAATACAACATTTTTAATTAATTGAAATATTAATAATATACTTTTTTATGTCTAGTATGTTTTTTGTAGACGATGTTTACAAGGCTTCCATTTAGGAGAATGTGAATTGCAACGTTCCGAGTCTTCCAGTACAACGCACAAATCTGGATATTTAGTCGATCCACAGAGAGCTAACGATGTATGTGATATTACTGTTATATTATATATATGTATATATATATTATCAGAAATATTATTTTATGATTTTCTTGTTTAGGCAAAATGGGATGAAGCCAGTAACAAAACTATCAGAATTTCAACGAAACCCTGTCCAAAATGTAGGACACCAACTGAAAGAGATGGTATTTTAAAATGTTAAAAAGTAATATTAGAATGTTTAATCAGCTTTTAAAACACGTATATTATTTTCCAGGAGGATGCATGCACATGGTTTGCACCAGAGCAGGCTGTGGTTATCATTGGTGTTGGGTATGTCAGACAGAATGGACAAGAAACTGCATGGGCAATCATTGGTTTGGATAATTTTGTAACTATTTATATCATAGAAGAATATAGTATATTATTTTGTATAAATATAAATAAAATAGGAGAATTAAAAATACAGTCATAATTACTATCATGAATTATACTAGTCGATTGTACTAGTCGATTCAAGATAGTAGATGGAAATAAATTCTATAATGTTTTGAATATATTTTGAAATAAGGAATGACATTTTAATCTTTCTTTTCATAGTATGTACCATTTTCTAATCAGATGTGTAAATCATTAATTTATTAAAACTTTTTCATTTAGTTTGTAAAAAGTTCGCCATGTACGAGCGTCATTAATAGTCATTGTATATGTATATATGAATGTATATAACAATTGCGTGTTTAAATTTATATATAAATTTTTGAACGAAATTTAAAAGCCTTCTCTTCGTTCTATTTAGAAAATATATATATATATATATATATACACATGAGCATTTATTTGTGAATAAATTATCGTACATCACGATACAACAAATCACCTTGTGACTTAACTCTTTGTATTATAGAGGAAAATATGTAGAATGATATGTACATACGTTTACTGTATTTTATTATAACAATCACGTTATCTTTAGTACACATATGACTTAAAAAGCATTTAAGACACGACTTTAGGACGGATTCACTTTTCAGTTTTCAATTGACATTGGATCTGATATGATAATTACAAAATACGTAACGTAATTTAACAATCTGTCAGATTAATCAACATCGTTGTTTTTATATTTTCCATTCGCGTTTCCGCGAACATTTATCTCTATTTCTAACATCTATATACCTATCTCAGTAAATCTTCAGTATACTTTTATATATACCTAAATACATATACGTGTGCGTGCGTCGTTCGCGTATTCGCAATCCTCGCCCAAGAGGATCCTGATTCGATGCCGACTTTCATCGTACTTGGTCATCTAATGATTGTTAAAACGAATGTAGTAGAAGTTGTCGAGTAGCAGCTGCATACTTTAAACGAAATTATCTGTATCACATACGGAAATCAAATCGCCGTAGTCTGCGGTGCAGGCGGTGGTGTCAACGGAGTCCAACCGGTCGCTTGATGATCGTTGCTCGGGATGTCCGAGCCTTGTCGGTGATGTCTGTCAATTACCGTTGTCAGATATCTCCTGTTCTCATCCGTCTGCACGTCGTTCAACGTGTCTGCATTTTGTTCAGAATAACTGACCGGTATGTGATGCTCCTTCGAAGGGGTGGTGTCGTACTCGACGCTAACGGGAGACACTGTTCCAGGTTGTTGTATCGGTTGCATGTGCAACATCTGGGAATGATGCTGCTGCTGCTGCTGCTGCTGCTGCGAGTGACGATCAGGTGTCGTCGATTGAACGGGAGAGGCGTGATGATACTCGTGAACATACTCGTCGACAGCCGGTGGTACAGCGTCGGTTCCGTTCGAGTGGAGAGAATGGTGCAAGCCTGTATGAGGAACCGAGGCGTACGATGACATCTGATGATGCAAATGTAAGTTCAGATTCAAGTAAGACTGTTGCTGCTGTTGCTGTTGCTGTTGCTGCTGCTGCTGCTGTTGCTCCGACAATGTTGCAGGATGAATCCAAGCCGAGGTGTCGGCGCAATGGCCGTGCTCTTGGGGCAGGGCTGAGGAGGACAAGTTTGACGACGGCACGTACAACGTGCATCCTGTGGCAGTTGTTGGCGACGCAGTGCCAACGACTCCTCTGCTGAACACCGCGTGCGAGGACGAGGTTGGCGACGGTGAGGGGGACGTGGGCCATTCCTGCGCCGGTGGTAGACAAGCTGGATTTAAGTTCTGCAGGCTTTCCGGACTGCGTGGCGACCAGCCTGGCGCCGCTACGTACGCTGTGGAATGTAACAGTTGCACCGAACCGTACGGGTCTGCCCGTTGCTCTGCAAACGATTCGTTCATAACGTGATTTATACGTTTGAGTAAATTAGTGTTGTAATTGATGAACAGTGATATATTGCGAGCGGAGCTGAGAAGGCTCACCATCTTGAATGTATTTGTGTCTGAGAGTGTAAGGCGTTGATCTGCAAGTAGTCCTGTGGCCAGCTGTAGAAACGGTACAAGAATTAGAGAGATGATTATTGACCGTCACTGACGCTTGATTTTGTGCGGCCGCGATGGCCGTAGCTGTGTTATATTCGTATCCCATGGTAGGCTGTGGCAAAAACCAAGCGCCGGTGTCTGTAAATCCATAATTCGACATTCACTCGATAAATATTTTATACATCGATAGTCGCTAGTGAGATATTCTAGTTCGATCGTTCGATGAGAAATTTCAGGATATGCAATGAAAACGGGCGTAAATTCGTAGTTCGATTAACTCACACTGCGGATAGGTTTGCGGATCGGCCGGCCTTTCCTTAGCGTCGAGGAACGCCTTCGCGAAAGGATTGTATTTAATCTTCAAATTTGTAACCTCTTCGTTCTGGTAGGCCGTCACCGCTATGAATTGTGTCTCGGGATAACGGTAAGTCAATACCTAAGTGAATATCATTTCCATATTACAAATACTCTCCAAACACACACACACACACACACACACACACACACATACGGCACAAATTAAAATTACAATTTTCCTTTCCTTCGTTTCCTACGTTTATAAATATTATCAGTAGGTCGCGGCGAAATATTATAAACGGCGGAGGAGAATTTAGGAGAAATGTCGTACCGTTCGTTCTTCCACCGCGTCCACGCGAACTAGATGTACTCGAGGTTCGTATTTGTGCAGGGAGTTTAGCATAATTTGCCCGTTCCCGTTGGATTTGTTCGTCAGCTTCACTTTGGCGAACGACACCGCCTCTTTCATCCAGTGAGAACCGAAATTCGGACTCTCCGGATGGATGTAAATTGGATTTGGCGGGGCGACCTCCGCTTTACCGCCTGGCACCCATTCTCCATTCACGTATTTCCATCTGTCAGTAAAATATCGAACAATGTTGAAACCATTACCGTGTTCTCTTTCTTCCGTGCAACAAAATTCTAAAACAGACAATTTCTATTTCTAGGGCAGTAAAGAAATGCTTCGAAAGACAATGAGAGTAGACGCGTGGAAGAAACTGATGAAACGAAACGGGTTGTAAAGACGTGAAAATGATTAGAAAGAAAAAAAGGGGAGGGGAAAGAGAAAAAACAGAAACGTAGCAGAATTAAATTCTATCCAAGTGTCATTCCTACCTGTGCGGATCTACTTGGACGAATTCAAGAAGAAGAGTGTACATAGCTTTCGGCTCCAAGCCCCTTGCAACCACTTTGACCACGGGGAACATGCGCCTGGAAGTGAAATCGTAGATACAGTAGATGAAGACTTGACTATAATGGCCCTTCACGTTTCAGGGATTTTTTTATTAGCTGTCTCTCCCTTTGTCTTTGTCTGAGTTTGATCCTTTACGGTACCAGCTACCACAGGGACGTTTTGTAAAGCGATAACGAAAGAAGAAAAAGAAGAAGAAGAAGAAGAAGAAGATGTCTCTAAGAGAGGAGCAGGGATTTTATAAACACTAATGAAAGTAACACTGAAGGCGGCGGGCAGCAGAAGAGAAGCCGAGCCGCCGGGCAATAAAATTTTACGATAGAGCCACGGATTCTGCGTAAAACATTCTCTCTTTCTCTGGTTTCTGGTGTGGCCCACGGATACTGATGCACGACGAAAACCCGGTCGACAAACTGTAATCGTTTTCAATAATACACGGAATCGTAAAAGCTAGTTGTGGCGAGTATCTTTTGATCTGCCGGTCACGAAGGAATATATCGAAGCCACAACACACACTTTACTCGTATTTCTGCTCGCCTCGACGAGTTTTCCCCCATTGTCACGGATTTTTTTGACGATCGATCTCGAACTTTTTTTCATACCAACGAACATCGGATCTGAAATGAAAGATAGAAATCTCCGATCGATCCAATTTGCGAGTTTGTGTTCTGCGATCGATGTTAATCGAGCCCTAGAAGATCGGTTAAGGAACAGAAGAGGGACAAAACGAAACGAGATCCTTTAATCGAAGAAAAAAGAAATATTTGTCATCGATCAAGTTTCTCTCGTCAATTTGCAGTCGAGATGCAAAAGAGACTGCAAATACAAATAGTCGGTTGAATCCGCCAGATTAATACCACTTCTCTGCGTGTTTTTTTTCTTCTTTTTTTTTTTTTTTTTTTTTTTTTCTTTGTCGAAGCGAGCGTGGAATATTCATTTGCATGAATCATCTACATCCTCGTAACGTTTTGCAATGTTCTTTTTTATTTTTTTCTTTTTCTTTTCCATTCTACGAACAATATTCTTCTCTCTCTCTCTCTCTCTCTCTCTCTCTTTTCCTCCCCATGGTATATGAACTATTATTTTTACCTTCTGGCTTGTTCGCACCGACGTTCTAATTAATACATTTTTACGCGCAACGCGGAGAGCCATCTTTGCCACTCGGACCATTTTAACCAGCTTCGATTCTTCCTTCGAGCTTCTTGAAACGCGAAACCCACGACATATATATATATATATATATATATATACACCTGTTTCGAACGTGCAAATGACTCGTCCCGTCTGTAAATCGTTCGTAACTCGAGAAAAACGCGTTTCGATGTTTCCAGTTGGCGATTGCCACGGTTTTGCCCTGAAATACTCGGTAAGAGAAAATCGTCGCAGGGATCGTCTTCTGATGAAAGGAAAACAGTCTTCGGTATTTTATAAATATCTCAAAGAGTACGATCGTACGATCGTACCACTCACCTTCCGTTCTTCGTGACGATCATTTCGTTGGTCAAGCACTGGAACTTCGTCCAGAGATCTCTGTCCTCGAGGGACAAGGACAGAGGAAGCCCCTGATTCCCGCTGACGGTCATGGTACCGAGATTCTGGCCGGATATCACCGTCCTCTCGTTGCTCCTCTCCTCGCGATCGTCCTCGGGAGTGGCGCGACTTTGCCTCCCGACGCTGTTCCGCTCCCTTCCGCGGTCCTCGTGCGCTTCTCTCTCGCTTCGATCTCGTTCGCAACAGGAGGACCGTGCCGGAGAGGAGCCAGGTGTAGCCGGTGCTGGCTGCATCTTCCCTTCGGGAATTCTCCTCCGTCGAACCGTGCACGCACTGGTGTCCTCGCCTCGCAATTTCAATCTCGCCGAAAAAAGAGAGAGAGAGAGAGAGAGAGAAGAAAAGAACGAAAAAAGCTGCTCTGCTCTTAGTTAGATCAAGTCGCTCAGATTCTCAGTTTCTCAGTGACTCGGCGCAGAGAGAAGAAGAAGAAAGAAGACGAATGAAGATATCGAACGGGAATGAAGGCCTCCGACGAATGAAAACGATTAATTAACCACTCGATGAAGCGAACAATCGCACAGAGGAAGAGGAAGACGAAGAAGAAGAAGAGGAAGAGGAAGAGGAAGAGGAGAAGCTTTCCGGCAGCGGGAAAAAAGGGGGAACGTGTATAGTAACGTAGGAAGAAGGAAGACGGTGAATCTATTTCGACGAGAACAGTATCCCGGTCCCGCGGCCGCGTGGCCGTGCACTCGTAACACTTGGGCGCGATATTTCACACTAGTCGGCGAAGAACGGAGCCGAGGACTGACTGCTGACATATCTATCGTCGTCTCTGTTCGACGTCTCTGTTTCTTCTTTCGGCCGTTTCCTACGATGCCTAGCCACGTCCAATCGATGCGGTTTCTGCGGGCACTGGTTCTCCCGGTTTACCCCGGGTGTTAATTAAACTCTAAATTAGGAAAGCACCGGGGGCAGCATGGCGGCAAGCAATGGTCCGATGCCACCGTCGCAGGCGAAATCGTCGATTGGCGGACGCCAGGATCACATGCCCCCTCCTCCCCCTCCCCACCCCCCCTTTCCCGCGTCGGCGATCTCACTGGCGGGTCAGGTTTCCTTTTTTTTCGATGACAGAGGACATTGGTCGCCGCCTTTCCAACGTTTCCCCGGCCAATCCATGCACGGGGCCATTTTACGATTTCACGACGGTTGGTCGATCTTCGCGGAAGCACGAGGCACGCCAGTCCGCCCACGCGGCCCGACAGTCGTCCGACAGTCGTGTCTCCTCTTCGCTGGTTCTCCTCGTCGCCCGGTCGGTTCACCGACGATCGCCTCGTCGCGAGCTTGCCTCGTCGGTCCCTCTTCCTTCATCGTCGGAGATTTCGATTTTTCTTTGCTCGTTTCTTTCGCACCGGTTCGCCGAGAGAGAGAGAGAGAGAGAGAGAGAGAGAGAGAGAGAGAAAGAGGGAGAGGCAGTTCCCTTTCGAGATCGAGATTTATCTATCTCGTCGTGACGAAGATTCAGATGACTCCGAGAGAGTATCGCGAATGTCCCCGATATCTGGCTTCCCGAAGTGTTGTTTCGAGACTGTGACATACGTCAGGGGCAGAGGCAAAGGACGCGAGGAAAGGAATTGAACCGCCTGATTCATAGGTAATTACATTTTCAGAATAATTGGCGAATCATTGTCAAAACGTTACCATTTCATAGTTCATCGACTTGTTCATCTTGGTGTAAAAGAAACATCAACTCCTGCCGGTGGAGCTTCCTCCGTCAACGGGATCCATTAAGTTCAACGTTGTTCATTAAGACGAGACTAAGATTATATTCGTTTCCGTGAAAAAGAGAGAGAGAGAAAAAAAAGAAAAAGAGTCGGACGAGCGCAACTGCAAGGCGAAACGAAGTTAACGGAGAGAGTCAGTCTGACTGACCATTTCCAGTCAAATGACAAAAATCAACAGCAACGTTACGTTACGACTTGGCCGGCCGTGTATCGCGAGTAGATATTTGAGCAGGACCGTTTCTTGTTTGCTATCGCGCGAGGTTTTGGCTGGCTAAAGTAACCATTCAGCCCTGGCTGGATATATTTGTCCTAGTAATTTCGTGGAGGGAAAAGTCGCGATATCGGTGCCGCCGAGAAAACCACCAAACAACGTAATGAAGACGTTTGCCTCTCTCTGTGTTAAACGAAACCACCATCGGTCGATCCTTCGTTTGTTCAACGTGGTTGCCCGTTGCACCTTCGGTTCTGCAGCGAAAGAAAAGTTTCAGCCGATAACCATAACTTTGTTCCTTTTTCTTTTTGATACCGATACTTTACAGGTCCTGGTAGGTCGAGGCGAACGGGGAAGCGAATTTGCGATTTTTCGACTGTTCTTCGGAATTTCTCATTTCTCGGAATTGCCTTTGTCATTGGAGATATAACAAGTAGAAGACAAACGACGATGGTTGTTCCTGCATGTGAAAATCCTTTTTGCCAAAGATTTATACGACTCGAGAGTCCTGATTTCATACGTTATATATTCTCTTCTGTCCCTCAATTTCAAATGTATCTCAAAACTTTCAAAACTTTTCGTCAGTCGTTCGCTTCAGGCGACACTTCTGCCATAAACAAGTTGCAAGTTTATTGTTTATCCCAGTAGCATGGAATTGGAGTTGATGAAACGATAAGAGTTCTCCGCGTTAGCTTGCTTTCTAAAGAGTTCATCCTTCGAGGAATCTGTCTAAACGCTTGAAAAAAAAAAGAAAAGTGAAAATTTGTTGGAGAAAGATCTGGTGAGGTATTTTGGCGGATGAAGCGAAGTAACCCAACTCGTTTCAATTTTTAGAGAGTAAATGCTGCAATACGTCCTTGTTGATTAGGAGTTTTTCGTGCATTCTTATCGAATTCCTGACTGCAAGTCCATAGGTTTCGCCCAGGTTTCAAAGAAGTATAGTGAATTGAAGCCGGCTGCACACCACCAAACCAAGCCACCATAATTTCTTTTCAGGTGCAACGTCTGAGTTTTGGAAATTTATCGAACCATCATTGTCTTGACATTAGTATCTTAGAGCCAAATGCTGCTTTGCTCCCACCTTTTGAGTTCTGATTTCACATTGTAAAGAACAATTGCTCCAATTTGCTTTTTATCGAATGGCCAGAAATAGAGCCTAAATTGAAGAATCTCTGAAACAGGAGGTGATTGATTCCAAAATACAAACCAGAATACAACTCTTCAAAATTAAGATACGTGACGCGGAATCTGCAAAAAAAAAAAGTATGAGGGAAAGTTAGAAAACATAAAAAGTTAAACAGTTATTTTCCCGACCAACCTGACGTATTCACTTTGGCTGAGATGACTCTGACTTTTCAAACGATCGAATCTGACAAAATTTCCTAGATTCGTTGTCAACTACCTCCCCTAAGAGAAAATAATAGAAGCTTGTTTCATTAGTGTTGGCTCCTCCTCCTCTAAGAAAAAATAATAGAAGCTTGTTTCATTAGTGTTAGTTAGCTCGACCAAATGAGTGGCCTCGTTTCAATAAATATACTATATAAGCACTTTTTCACTGCGAGAAACAGTGAATTTTCCGTTTATATTCGTGGCAAATATACGAGAAAGAAAAAAATATCACGGATTTGTATCGCATTTTCTAGACGTCAAATTAACGCTAGAACTACTGACAGTTAAGACGAAGTTATTTCTAAAGTTATTGTCAAAATTATTTTGATTTCTAATAAACGAAAACAAAATAAAATTCATTATATTATTTCTTTAGTTATCACTGTAAAAGTCATTGCATCATTGTGGGAGGAGAAAATTGTAACGTGAAATAGAAATTTTAAAATAAAATTGTAAAACCAGTCATTTTTGACTGGTGTGGTAGTTTTCTAGTGTTAAACGAACAAGGACGTCACAAAATCGCACAAAGTTTGCGAAGCACGCGTTGCTCGAAAACTGGAGTCGATCTAGAGAAAAAAAAGAAAAAAATTAACATATCAAGCATATTCGTGACATAGGAGCCCCTTCGATCATTCAAAATCGACTCGTCAATCTTTGGCAACAGATTGACTGCTCTCCCCAGTGAAATGAAAGAGCCGTCCATCTACCAGAAATAAAACAAATAAGTACTCCCGAGATAAAAAAAAAAAAAAAAAAAAACAAAAGAGAAGTATTTGTCGGAACGATCCAATATTCGCGCGTTACTAATTTCTTTCTTATAATCGAGATTTTCACGAATTTGAATCGCGTAAATGTCTTGCCCGATTGAGCAGCCGTCGGACAGTTGCATCCCCCTTTTACCGATCTCGGATATATATCTCGTCGGACAGTTGCATCGGCGGTGGCAGTAAAAATAAAAAATGAAAAATGAAAGAAAAAGAAGAAGAAAGTTTCACCTCTGAAAATTCTACACGATGTTTCGCCCTGTCTCGTACGATACTCGTTTACGATACGGATATATCATCCCGGTCGCTACCTGCCGGTTAGGTAGCTCGCCTGACGGATTTTTGGGGGGGTCTACGATGTTCGTTCGTCTCTGCCGTTTGAAGAACGCCGCCTTCTCCTCGCTCATCTGCAATAAACATTCACGATTACGATCACGGCCGTGTGATAAACCCATCCGCGGATGGGCCTTTGTTCGGCTCTCTATTTACAAATTGCATTCTACCAGCCTTTTTACCAGGCTTCTTGCACAGCGGAACGGAAGCGATCTCGGACCGGCCCCCGTCTTCCTTCGCTCTTCTTTTTGTCTTTTGGGAAATTTGGAAATTCCCTGCTACGATAATAAACTTGTCAAGCATCGAGCTGCTTCTTTTTTCACGAATTTTCACGCGTTCACAGAGATTGATCAATTATGTTTCTCCGTGGTTTAACCGTGCACGGTTATGTACCTGGATTTCGACTTACGAACAGTGTGTCTCGTGATTTTTACACGCGGAGATTATGTGATCTAGTCTTCTCTGTAGTTTGGTCGTGCAATTACACTTCGATTTCGATTTTATATTTCGTGATTTTTAATTAATTACGCCTCTCTGTAGTTTTTATGTACAGAGATTAATTGATCACGCCTCCCTGTAGTTTAGTCGTGCAATTACACTTCGATTTCGATTTTATAAGTATATTTCGTGATTTTTATGTACAGAGATTAATTAATTAATTACGCTTCTCTGTAGTTTAGTCGTGCAATTACACTCCGATTTCGATTTTATAAGTATATTTCGTGATTTTTAATTAATTACGCTTCTCTGTAATTTAGTCGTGCAATTACACTTCGATTTCGATTTTATAACTATATTTCGTGATTTTTATGTACAGAGATTAATTAATCACGCCTCTCTGTAGTTTAGTCGTGCAATTACACTCCGATTTCGATTTTATAAGTATATTTCGTGATTTTTAATTAATTACGCTTCTCTGTATTTTAGTCGTGCAATTACACTTCGATTTCGATTTTATAAGTATATTTCGTGATTTTTATGTACAGAGATTAATTAATTAATTACGCTTCTCTGTAGTTTAATCGTGCAATTACACTCCGATTTCGATTTTATAAGTATATTTCGTGATTTTTAATTAATTACGCTTCTCTGTATTTTAGTCATGCAATTACACTCCGATTTCGATTTTATAACTATATTTCGTGATTTTTATGTACAGAGATTAATTAATTAATTACGCTTCTCTGTAGTTTAGTCGTGCAATTACACTCCGATTTCGATTTTATAAGTATATTTCGTGATTTTTAATTAATTACGCTTCTCTGTAGTTTAGTCGTGCAATTACACTCCGATTTCGATTTTATAACTATATTTCGTGATTTTTATGTACAGAGATTAATTAATTAATTACGCTTCTCTGTAGTTTAGTCGTGCAATTACACTCCGATTTCGATTTTATAAGTATATTTCGTGATTTTTAATTAATTACGCTTCTCTGTAGTTTAGTCGTGCAATTACACTCCGATTTCGATTTTATAAGTATATTTCGTGATTTTTATGTACAGAGATTAATGAATTAATTACGCTTCTCTGCATAGTTTAATCGCATAATTATACTCTGGTTTTCGATTTACAAACAAATATATTTCGTGATCAACTTTAGATAAATGTACAAATGTACGGTACATATATGTTGCTTCTAATATCACACGCACACATATGTTTTTATATTTGTTTCTAATATTAATATTATACGTATCGTGAATGTATGAAATTGTTGAACGTATTGAAAGGAACGACGTTATGTTTACAGCGACTACCATTAATACTCGGACGTTCAAATATTTAAACTGTTGTTAATCTTCTGTAGCCTTGTGATGCCTGTTCTCTCGAAATTTCTGTTCATTTTATTCTTCAGATATTTTTAGTGGATAAGCGAAGATAGTTCTCTTGTAGAAAATGCTATGAATTGTCACGAAAGTACATGAAAGTAACCCTGAGAGTAATCTATAATGGATCTGAAAACTGAAGTAATGAACACCTTGATGCGTGATTCTTTGTCGCCATTTTATTGAACTTGCGACATCAGACTCGCACGACGAAAATTCAAGAAATTGTAAAATATATTCGCCTGATATACGAAATTCAATATATCGGCGAAAAAAAAGTGGCGCAGCAAGTTTTCCAAATCCACTGTAGATTCAGTCGTGAAAGAAATTTTTCCAACGTTTCTACACAGTAGTCAGGCAATTTTGGAGACGAAAGGTGTCATCATTTGCAATTAGCCATCTGTTAAGTCTTCTAAAACTTTGCCCTCTAAGAACATCTCTCAGTATAAAATGAACGCGAATGTCTATTTAAAAAATGGAGGTTTCAAGCTTCGAATTGACACCTCAAAGTTTACTGTTCAATTAATCTTCCTACAAAATTATAACACCAATCTCAAAGTTCTCCCAAAGTATAGCGATTTGTGCAGAGTTCAATTGACAGTATTGAACATATTATTGTCCAGTGCAGAAAATACAAAATGCGCCAAAACAGGCATTAACGAAGCAAAAATCCTTTCCTGACTGACAACCTAAACTAAAATGATAAAGAAGCGGTCTTAAAATTAATACACTTTGTAACCTTTATAAATAAATTGTAAGATTCATGTTCCAAGTGTCGCTAACAAGCCACACAACAGTGGGTTCAAGTAATGAAAATAAAAAAAAAAGAAGAAAAATTATAACACCTTCAATGTTCAGCATCAGAAATATTTGAGCGTTCGAATATCAATGACAGTCAGACTGTACTTAATGAGCAGAAATTGAAAAGAATTCTTTTAGCGACCTGTTCATTGTCTTGTCTACATATGTAAATCCTAGCAGTTTTCAGCGAATGAAAACCCTTACCAATAAAAAAAAAAAAAAAAAAAAAAAAAACTGATACCTCGTTAGAGAAACGCAAGAGCTTGGAAGTAATCTTATCAAATGTTCCCATCGTTTTTCTCCGTGTTCAACGTTGCTTTCTTACAGATTCCGTTGCCAAATTCATCGTCCTCGTTGCTGCTACTGTTGTTTCGATTCCCATCGGTGGACGCGCTGATTATCACGTAGCCACCGTTGCCTCTTTCGCTGATAAACGATTCGTAGTTCTCTCGTCGACGCGACACTTCCGACGGATGAATCGTCGCGTTCCCTCGACAGAAGCACTCTTTGTTTCTTGGTTGCTGGCCCGAGAAATATACCAATAGATATTCATCTCTTTGTTTGTCTCAAGGTTTTTCTCTACAAATTTAGATTAATCCGTTCCGAAAGCTCGGAATGAATTTAAGAAACTCGCACGAAAGTCGAAAAATCGATCAACTGTGTTCGTTTCGAAACTTTGGTTCTCGGTTGTTAGTTAAGCGATTCACTATAGGCGGTGAGGTTGATTAACTTGTCCTCTCCACGAACATTCTATCAGAGACCAAACTCTCCCGAGTGTTCAACTCCTTGAGATAGCATTTAAAAGAATTTAAATGAGAACAATTAAAGAAATGATCAAACTCGTAAGATATTTGGAAAAGAAAGTTAACACTTTACCGACCGGTAGCCTATTAATCGGCTACTATTTATCGCTATCGGTCGGTAAAATATTGATATCGTATAATAATATATTTATATATTTCGATACTTTACCGACCGGTAATATTGTATATTAATATATACAAATATATTATTACACGATATCAACACTTTACCAACCGGTAGCCTATTAATCGTCTATTACTTACCGCTACTGTTTATCGCTGTCGGTCGGTAAAGTATTGATGTCGTATAATAATATATTTATATATTTCGACACTTTACCGACCGGTAATATTGTATATTAATATATACAAATATATTATTACACGATATCAACACTTTACCGACCGGTAGCCTATTAATCGTCTATTACTTACCGCTACTGTTTATCGCTGTCGGTCGGTAAAGTATTGATGTCGTATAATAATATATTTATATATTTCGACACTTTACCGACCGGTAATATTGTATATTAATATATACAAATATATTATTACACGATATTAACACTTTACCGGCCGGTAGCCTATTAATCGTCAATTACTTACCGCTACTGTTTATCGCTATCGGTCGGTAAAGTGTTAAGACACTTATGGATAACTAGAAATTATCTGGATGTCGCTGGATTAAAGGATTTCAATCTCTCCAAATGCGATTTCTCTATCTTCGGATTCTTCGTGTTTGTCAGTCCGATTCGCTCTTACCACGACGTCGTCCGAAATCCTGGATGTGACACCGCATCTGGACTGAGTGGCGAACCAGCAGCACTCCTCCTGCATGATTCGCGACAGGATCTCCCTGCTCTCGGTGATTCTGTGAATGGCGGCCGACGATGTGCCCAGGATGCCGCAGGATCTCGACGAGAAGGGAAAGACGACAGGAGCGGAGAGGTAGGTCTTCGGGAGTGACTGGAAGGAGGAGAATAAAGCAGAATAAAGAAGAATCGTGATTTCGTGATTTTCTGTTTTTGTCTTTTTTCTTTCTTTCTTTCTTTCTTTCTTTCTCTTTTGCTTCTTTTACTGTCGCACAGACATCCGTTTATTTTTCACGTTACACCGTTCAAACTTTTTTTCTCTCTCGTTACTTTCCCGTTGAATCCGAATTAACAAAGGAATTAACTTCGGCTTCTCCGCCCCCCGCGTTCGAAATTGAAAGTGAATCGTTTAAGCTCAGTAGAGATACCGGTACTGTCGCGTAAGTACACACACATGATTGTGCACGGATTAAAAGCACGTTTTCGTCAAGTTCATTAAGTTCCATCATTCTTCTTCTGTCTCTGGCGTTTTTTTTTCTTTTTTTTTTTTTTTTTAACTCTATCAGTTTCACTTTGCTTTATTTTCGACGACGAGAATGTCCAACGAGGTCATATCGAGATATATATGCTCGTCCGACAATACAACGTCCGATGATACAATCTGAACTGGATTATCGAGCCTCCATATTTGATTGGTTCGCAAACTGATAGAGTTAATCTCTTCGCGAAATATACTTCTCTCTCTCTCTCTCTCTCTCTCTCTCCTGCGTTGGAATTTGATACTTAATAACACGAGCCTTTGTAAGGACTTTTTTTCACCAACTTGGCACTTGTAGGATTTAAAGAGATGTACAATGGGTTTAAATGGTTTCTCGTTTTCTATACATTCTCTCGATCCTTCCCCTCCCCCCCCCCTTTTTACACGTTTCCTACCGGGTTAGAACGAATAGAGCTAATAATTAGACAGAAAAGTCGTTTACAATATACGGTTTACGTTTTTAGTCAGTTTTGACATTGCTCTTTCTCTCTCTCACTCTCTCTCATTCTTCTTTCTTCTTCTTCTTCTATCTTCTTCCACTTGATTGGCCTTCTTTCTTCTCTCTCTCTCTCTCTCTCTCTCTTTTTTTTTCTCTTTTACCATTTCTCTACCTCTACGTTTAATATCGTTGCCAATAATGAAACGCGGATTATGGCTTTTTTTGTTTAACTCGTCCTTTAAATCGTATAGATAAAGACGTATTATAGATCGTAATTCTATATATATATATATATATATATATATATACATACATACATACATACATACATACACACACACACATACATACATACATAACATACATACATACATACATACATACATACATACATACATACATACATACATACATACATACATACATACATACATACATACATACATACATACATACATACATACATACATACATACATACATATATATATCGCAATTTTATATATATATATATATATATATAATTATCTCTCTCTCTATATATATATGCGATATATATATATACGCGATATATATATATGCGATATATATATATATATATATACACGCGATATATATATATGGTATATATATATATGATATATATATATGCGATATATATATATGATATATATATGTGATATATATATATGCGATATATATGATATATATATGATATATATATATAGATATATATATATGATATATATATGTGATATATATATATATGCGATATATATATATAATATATATATACGCAATCTATATATACATATACATATATATATATTACAGTCTGCATCGCCAACAAGATCAAGGTCAATAAAGTAACAAAATTATTAAAATCTCCAAGTAATTAACGCGTCGCTAAAAATTTCAAGTCATCGTAGGACTTCACAGGCTGTCGCGGTGACGACGAGAATTTGAAGAAACTTCGCCGATTGTTGCCGTTCGATCATTTCTATCGATCGAAGCTGCGACAGACATTTCCTCCCCCCCCCTCCCTCCGCTATAACCTTTTTTCTGTCGCTGTTTTTCAAAAATATGAACGTGAAATCAATCGTGAAATTGAATACAGCGAAAGGACCCCTCTCTCTCTCTCTCTCTCTCTCTCTCTCTCACTCTTCGACAGTGTATCTCCTCGATGCGTTGTACGTTTTCTGCACTTCATACGGTGAATACAGACGTGTCGACAAAATTTCGTTTCTGCGAGTTGATAAACTGGATTGATAAACCTAATCACGAGAGAGAGAGAGAGAAAGAGAGAGAGACAGAATTACACAGCGAAAGGATCTTTCACCGACAATCTAGGCGAAGTTTCTTTTCATCGATGGCAGAACGATGGTTTTCGAAAGATTGGACCTCTCATTGGATTGGTTTTTGTGCACTTACTAATTAATAATCGAAAAAATGTTGAAACAACTGTCTCTCTAAGGCTCTCTTGCGCAATGATTTCCACTGGCTGACGACTGAATTTTTGATAAAAATTCGCAAGCGGTTGTCTCAAACTTGTGATTGTAGTTTTCTAACTTCGCCGTGATCGGTTTACACTTGCGTGTAAAATTGCAAGTCGATCGATATTGGTAACTTTTGGCGAAACGCGACTTGTAGGATCAGAGAGAGAGAGAGAGAGAGAGAGAGAGAGAGAGAGAGAGCTCTTGCAGAGAAACGCCGAATGCAACTGAAACTTTTCACGTGGAGGGAAGCCTGAAAGATCACTGACTAATCAAGCTTCCAAAGGAATGCAAGGAAATTCACTGTTAATGACTCAGTGAATTCTTTTGCATTTCTTTGAAAATGAAAATTTATATATCTTATCTTTCTGATCTTTTTCTTTCGTGGATGTCGTGTTCTTTGTTAAGCTTAGTTAATGGCCTTTTAGGCTTCCTCCACGTCAGAAATTCACTCGTTGAATAATAAGAATTGCGTGTCACATAATGGTGGGCCCCCCAGAAAAAGTTTCGGTGGTACCACCATGCTAGATCTGGCCCTATCCTTTGTTCTTATATCATTCGTACGTTAAATACGCTTTTTTTTTTTCTTTTTTTATTATATTATTTCCATCTTCAAGCAGAACGACTGAAAATGTGTTTTTTTCTCTGCAAGGCGTTCTTCGATTCTGTCGACAGCGTTAGTCCACAATTGTGCAAGAGGGCCCTGATGATCTCCTAGTACAATTACGTGTATCGTCGAAATTTCTTACGGAATTTTCTATTCTTTCTTTCTTCCCTTTTTTTTTCTTTTTTTTTTTTTCTTTTGTTCTTCCTTTTATCACAACTCGTCTTTCCCGACGTCGCGACGATGTTCACAGCGTTTCGACGCCGTGTATACACCGCTATAAATACTACCGCTCGTTCTAATTTCAAAACAAATCACAGCATTTACATTTCATTCCATGTTCCTTGGACGTTTCTACGACGGCCAAGAACCGAAGAAAAAAGAGAGAAAAAAGAGAAACAAAATGTCGAACGTTATCGTCGTTGAAGCGTTTCTGGTTACGCTTACGATCGGTTGTCATTCATCACGAACAATGATCACACTATCTGACGAAACACTACGTTAGTTCTTCTCGTTTACATTCATTTTTTACTTTCACGTAGAATTTAACACGCTCCATGTTACAGTGGTGAAAGATAACGTATGACGAGTTTGAAAAGTTAATTCAATTTAACATGAGACACGCTCTCACTGAGAGATCGAAAGCAATTTTCGCTTTCGCAAATCGCGAAATTGTCTTCTTAAAAGAAAAAAGGAAAAAAATCGCGCAGACTTAAGAGTCTCACACAGAGACGTGGGAAGTAACATTCGAGCGTGTTAAAGAATCGATCGATTTCACAATACGAATTTCTCGCCTGTTGTTCGTAGCAATCGAGCGAACGGAACGAGGGAAGGTTCTTTCGATACACGATAAAATATGCGGGACGTAAGCGCGGCGGTGAACGCGAAATAAAAGCTTCTTCCTCGTTTAATTTGGTCCCATTGTAGGTACAGGGTGGCTGGCACGAATTATGTCAAGTCGATGTACCGATAGATCAATCAACACGAGTCACAGGTGCCTGCACGGCACTCGGAGCTCGGATCATATAAAGCGAAGATGAGAAACAATGATTGTTTTCAACCCGTTGCTCGCGCTTTGCAATTTCACATATATATATATATATATATATATATATATATATATATATATATATATATATATATATATAAAAGTATTATAAATCGGCAAAAAATCAGCAGAGATACTAGAATAAACTCGTCGGGACACCATACGGTGAATAATTTCTAAAAAGAATTTTTTCCTCTCTCCCTATAGATTCTCGAAAGGTGCCAAAGTAAGTCGCAGCAAGTTGAATGTTAAATCGTTAAAATGGTAAAAGAAATTCCAATAATTTACATGCCGTATTTCTGAGTTTGCGAGTTACAGCTACGATACAATATGATCCAATCTTTTGACTTTTCTGTTACTTACAATTAGCGCAGTGACAGTGGTGTTTATCGTTGAAAAGGAAAGAGAAAAAATAAAGTTCCGAGTACCGTGCATTCCCTTCAGGGCAGAAACATACTTTTCACCGAACGAAAGGGCGTGTATATATTTTTTCGGCTCCTCGACAATCTACGTTCGCAGTGTTTAAATGTTTCACTTTTATTTATACGTTTCTCCGCGCGGCAATACGTGTCGTCTAAATATTCTACTAAATAACTTATATACTTCTTCGTCGCGCGTTTTTCGTTCCTCCTTCGTTATACATATAAGTACAATATGTATATATATATACTTTTTTAAATATATATTTAATATATTCATATAATTCATCGTCGGTGTACGCTGGCCTCAGCGTATCATCGGCGATATCTAACAACTTGATGGAAGGTGTCGACTAAATACTTTCACGTCGACACATTTTTTTGATTATTTACTTCTTTATCAAGGTTTGAGCAACCTACTCTGAATTCCTCGTGTTTTACAATTAAGCAGTTATCTTTCACAGTTGTCGGGTCCTTTATCTTTAAGTGAAAAAAAGAAAAAAAAGATACTCCAAATAGTATTCGATTCGATTTTCTGTAGTGGAAATTAGAAGGAAATTTTTCTTTTTCTTTTGAACGTGGTATGAGATATATATATATATATATCTTTTGTTTCATACAACAAATTGTATCGGATCGGCTCGCGTAAGTTGCTCAACTCGATGGCTGGCGTACGAGATCCGCGAGCGTCGTGCTGTTTTTTGATTTCTCTCTCTCTCTCTCTCTCTCTTCTTCTTTCTCTTCGTTTTTAAGCTTTTTCGACTCGAAATTTGGACAGTCTCGAAGACCACCTTTAACAGTTCCTTTCACAGTTCTCTTAAAGGCACAATCTCGACAAACGACTGGTGTGCGCGCAGTCTGCCGGGACGTTTTCGTACGCCATTTTTAACATCGGTTCGTTCTCCGACGAACGGTCTAACGCGTAACATTTGTACAAGTTGGAGAAGTTTGATTTGTCCTTGACTTGAGATTCGCGAAGGTGAGATTCGAACGAGAGACATACAGGGCGAGAATATTCTCCAAAGTTACAAAGTTATCATCGGGTTGAACTTTTTTTCGAACATCGGAGGGAATAAATTTCATCCTACAGACAACACTGGACGCAATTCGCCACGTCCCTTGACGAATCGTTAATCCCTTTCGTGGGCTAATCGGAAACGCATCGGCATAAATGAACGGCAGGCATCATCCGTGTAAAAAAAAGTGCAACTCGCCACTCGCATATATAATTTATATCATACACACAGAATAATAATGTAAATACGCTCGGATCGATATTTCTCTAAATGTCTACGTTATACATCACAGAACGTACAGTATTTGTTTTCAGTCGCTTCGTTCCCCCCTGCTTCCTGCTTTTTCGCAAACCATCGCATATCCAGAAAGGAAATCACGAGAGAGAGAGAGAGAGAGAGAACGCTGCAGTGAATCCTTTTTTTCTTTTTGTTCTTTGAAAATGACCTTTGAACCAACCATAGTCCGCTTTCGTGTCAGACTTTCAAAACGGGAGAAACGTGTTAGGGCGTTAGCCCGCGAAAGGATTAAAGACTCGCTTAAATTTCGCTACCTATAGCGCCTACGTGAGGACTATGCCAACGAGGGATGCTCGGTTGGCCGCAGTACATGCCGATCGACGTCGGTGCAACGAGGTCGTTGCTCGAGTCGTCGAAACTCGCCTCCTCGTTGTCGTCGCCGTCGAACGACGACCTGACGGTCGTCGTCGCGGTCGTCGTGACCACCGATGTGTCGTGCGTCGCTGTGGTCACTGCCGATCCGTTCACCTCTGACAGAATACGTCTGACAGACTCCGTACTTACGTTGGCGGTTTCCGTGTCGGCGACGTCCACGTTCCCGCCGCTCTCGCCCACCATGTTGACGAAGAACTCCGACCTGGAGAACCTGCCGATCTCCGTCGAGCCGAATGCCTGGTGAAAACCGGGCAACGGTTGCTTGCTGACGGTCTTCTTCTTTGGCTCGAATCGTTCAGAAGTCGATCGACGGGACTCGCTCTCCTTTTCACGCGATATGCCACAATCCTGTGTGTATCGAATGAATTTTTTCACTATTCAAAATCAATGAAACATTGTCTACTTAGTGGCATTTGCAAAATCGTGTGTGTGTGTGTGTGTGTGCGTTGTGAATTATAAATTAGCGGAGTGAGTAGTACCCTTGTTGGAGCTAAGTTGTCCATAGACATTCTGTTGTTCGTAGCGCTCGGCTCCCACCTGGGCCCGTCATCCTCGCGGCGAATCCTCAGCGTGGACGCTGAATCCATGACCGAGGTTTCGAGTAATCTTGGCATCTGGAAGAATGTTTCTGTCTTGAGTGTGTTTGAATAGAATATTTCTGCCCGTGTTTCAAGTACAGCGGAACGTGCCTCGTTTCTTAACTGTCTGAGTAACATTGGTGCGTAAAATCTTAAGCTCTGACTCTCAGATCCATACTCAGATTGATCGATCACGCAGAGTGATTCGCATTTTGTGTATTCTACGTAATAAAAAAGGAGAAAGAACCTGGTGCTCGGAAGGTGTGTACGACGCTCGTACGTTCTCGAGATCGAGTTTAGTCGGATGATAGACCATCCGCGGTGCTTCCTCGGGAAATTCGCAGTGCCCAGGAGGCATACGATCCCGCGGCAACATTGCATGTCGTGGTCCACGAACCCCAACGTTTCGAGGCATAGGCGCAGTGTCTGTCACATTACAACGACGAATGTGAAAACGATACATTCTCGAATTGTAGGTTTTAGCTTTCCAAACTACTTTACAATTGCGATTTTACGTGGTTTCCCCGATTTCACTTACGTGGTAGCATGCCGTGGCAAAATTGACCCCACGATCCGTGCCCCTGTGTACCCGGACTCTGAATGTTTGGGTGAAGAATGTTGCTCATCTGTGGGGGATGAGACGTTCTGGGATGTTGGTGAGCACCTCCGCCATTCTGTAATCAATGATTTATAGAAATAAATGATTTCTAGACAGATTCATAGAAATTTATAGAATTTACAGATAGACTTATAGATAAATTTATAGAAATTTATAGAAGAATTTATAGATAGATTTGTATACATAAATGATTTATACATAGTTTTATAGAATTTATAGAATTTATAGATAAATCTATAGAAATAAATGATTTGCAGATAGATTTATAGATAAATTTATAGAAATTTATAGAATTTATAGATAGATATATAGAAATTTATAGAATTTATAGATAGATTTATAGAAATTTATAAAATTTATAGATAGATTTGTATAAGTAAATGATTTATACGTAGTTTCATAGAAATTTAGAGAATTTGTAGATAGATTTATAGAAATTTATAGAAGCTTATAGAATTTATAGATAGATCTATAGAAATAAATGATTTCTAGACAGATTCATAGAAATTTATAGAATTTATAGATAGATTTATAGATAGAGTTATAGATAAATTTATAGAAATTTGTAGAAGAATTTATAGATAGATTTGTATACATAAATGATTTATATTATATTATATTTGTATACATAAATGATTTATATTATATTATACATAGTTTTATAGAATTTATAGAATTTATAGATCTATAGAAATAAATGATTTGCAGATAGATTTATAGATAAATTTATAGAAATTTATAGAATTTATAGATAGATATATAGAAATTTATAGAATTTATAGATAGATTTATAGAAATTTATAGAATTTATAGATAGATATATAGAAATTTATAGAATTTATAGATAGATTTATAGAAATTTATAAAATTTATAGATAGATTTGTATAAGTAAATGATTTATACGTAGTTTCATAGAAATTTAGAGAATTTGTAGATAGATTTATAGAAATTTATAGAAGCTTATAGAATTTATAGATAGATCTATAGAAATAAATGATTTGTAATAGATTTATAGAAGTTTATAGAAATTTACAGAATTTATAGATAGAAATTTATAGAAATTTATAGAATTTACAGATAGATTTGTATAAATAAATGATTTGCAAATAGATTTATAGATAAATTTATAGAAATTTATAGAATTTATAGATAGATCTATAGAAATAAATGATTTACAGATAGAAATTTATAGAAATTTGCCGAGGATGATTTTCCTCGACAAAAACATATCGTTTAGGGGGGAGAAATAAGAAGGATCTTTCGTTGGTCGAAGCATTCCAAACGACCAATGTAGTTTTTTCTCCTTCCCTACCTGATAAGGATGCCACTTCTGACCATCGGGGAATTCGCCTCCGTACTCCATGCTCTCCTGGCGACGTAGCTCCCTTTCCCGGTTAACGTCGGCGAAGTCGACGGTGTATCCGTTGTTGGAGAACGTAGCGCCGCATTCAGCAGCCACCGTGTTGGCCACGCTGGCCACAGCCTGGTTTCTCATCGCGTCCTTGCATTTGTCGAGGCCACGCTGATGGGCCATCGCGCCCATTATCTGCAGTCTCTCGATAGGATCGGCCACGTTGCCGACGTACCAATCGTTCGGTGTCATCGTACGGGGCGAGTGAATCGGCTTCGGCCGCGACGTGGACTGGAACCCCCACGTTTCCGGGACCCGGTCCGGCTCCACGGACGAGTTCATCGGGTTCAGGTTGGCCGTGGACATGCAACCGAAACGGTGCTGATGATGATGATCGAGAAAGCCGGCGGATGATGCCACCGGGTTCGCGATCACGCCCGCCCGAGCGATCGCGCTCTGCAAGATCGATCGTCTGGACAGCTCGCGGCTCTGTTCGCGCATCGCCTTCCGCATTCTCGCCTCCTTCGGATTGTACACGTAGTCTGCGAAAGAAAAAGAAAAACGAAAGAAAGGTAAAAAAATTGTGCGATGTATTTTTATTCTCGTAGAATACACGAAACTTTTCAGTGGGAGACTGATAACCGAAATGAAATTCGAAATGAATAGGTAATAAATGCGATATTCTCTGAACCGTTCCGTTCTCGTTCCGGTCGCACGGACAACCATACGACAAATAGAAATCGTTAAAGGATTTCGCCGGCTCTCCTAAGTAAGTTTGGATTACTCGACTTAGTTAGCCGGTCGCGGCTGCCACGCAGGCGCGTTAGATCTTATTAGTCTATTTCCTAATACTCTCAGTTCATCCGATTTCATCCAGAACATTTCTGTTGCAAGTTCAATTTTGATTACGTTCGTTGCACAATTGCATCCCCCTCCCCCCCGCCCCCCAAAAAAAAGCGAATTTAATACAACAAGTATATAACTAAGTTACATGCTGTGTAATAACAAATGTTGCGTTATAAACGATTCAAGCGAAAAGAAAAAAAGAATAATAACGTCTCATCGTACCTGGAGGATACGCGGTCGGCACAATGCCGTTGTTGTATCGCGGCGTAGTTTCGATCGCGGTGGAGATCGGCTGCGGCGGCTCGTAGCCACCGTAATCGTTGCTCGCGTTATCATAGCAAAAGTAGTGCTGTTGTTGATGATAAAAGTGGCTGCCCGGCGCGTAAGCCTCGACGTAGTTGCAGCAGTCCATTTTTGCAACTTGGAGGGCGGTCCTTATCGCGCCGCGAGGAAGAACGACTTCTTTACCTCCCGTGTAAGCTTATCAGGCCACGTTTGCGCACGTTAAATCCTATCAGGCGAGCCTTGAACACCGGTGGCGAATTTATACTTTCCATCGATTTTACACGCTTCGAATCGAGAATTTTTATTTTTATTCCCCCTCTCGGCTCTTCTCTTCTCTTTTGTTTATTTCCTTTTTTCTTTTTTTTCTTTTTTTTTTTTTTTTTTTTTTGGTTTTTGTGATCTGGAAGAATCGAAAAATTGGCCCCTTCTTTCTCTCTCTCTCTCTCTCTTTCTTTGCAGAAATTCTCTCCTTCCTGTCGTCGTTCAGATCTGTCGAAGTTTGAATTTTATTCTTCTTATTGTCCCGTCGTGCGTGTCGCCGTTAAAAAACAGAGTTTACGTGGGAGGACCACGTAAGAGGAGGGTACATCGGGAGGCGTTCGATCAGCCTCCTGCATTCCGTCGGGAAGACCCAGCGTTCTTTTTAGTCCCGTAGCGCGTCGCGTCATCGTCGTTCCCGCCGACGTTGTCCTCGTTCTCCTCCTCGTCGTCATCGCGTCTGCTTGTCGTGCTCTGCGCTCTTCGTTTCTCCAGCCACTCACGATCCGCTTTCCGAAAAACTCACTGGCTTAACCACCGACGTGGTGTATACAACTCTGCGTCTCGATCGCGGTCTCGATCCGTCAATTTCACGCTGGATACGACGTCGGGACACATCGGAGCAGCTGCGTCATAGTAACTGCAACATCGGCCGCAACATCGACGTTTTCGAAGCTCTTGCTGTTCTTTTCATCACCTCCCACGCGCCCCTTCCTCTTGTTTTTTTTTTTTCTTTTTCACCCTTTCAATTCGTTCGATCGTTGCGCATCTCTCGAAATCACGTTTCCTTTATCAGCGATCGATGTCAACAGTTTGTTGTTCGTGCTTTCCCGTGGAAAATTCGATTCGAAATTTTTTCCTCCTCCTCTCTGCAACTTTATCCTTGGTTCTGCGCGCGTGTGTGTATATATATATATATATATATATATATATATTTTATAGTAAGTTGATTCTTCGTCGTTTCTATGTCCTCTGTATCCTCCTTTTTTTCAGTCTTTCGTCTTTCGTCCAATTTGAACGGAAAAGAAATCGGTCTCTCCCGTCTCCACTTGCATCTTATTTGTACAAACGTCACTCGTGTCGTATCGCTGATTGCACCAACGACAGAGAGAGAAAGAGGGAGAGGAAAAAAAAAAAAGGAAGCGACACCCTTATATATATATACACACGTACACCTGATCTCCAATGCAAAACAGCGAATGTTTAACGCACTGATCGTTCTACCATTTCAGTCATTTTTCTCGTTGTTCACGATGTTTGCTCAGTCACTTCGACTACATCTAAACATAGTGTGTTGGTCATTTCAGCCAATTACTAGCTATCGTTCTATCGCACGTTTCCTATCGAGTTTACGTATTCTCTCTCTCTCTCTCTCTCTCTCGAGCATTGGATCGCAGTCACTTTATCCCTCCCCGGCACGTTTTTTCCATCACCATCTGTCAATTGATCCTCTCTCTCTCTTTCTCTCTCCCCGTGGTGAGTTTTCTTCCACCGATTGCCCTTCGGCTGTTTACCCGTCGAGCAAACCACCGTCGTCGAGCGACAATATCCAGCGACCTATTTACGCGAGCGTCTTCCGCTATCTGACTGTGATACTGCCGTGGAAGAGGCGCGCGTGCCGCAAGCGGGAACGACAGGCCGCGCACGGGAGACCCGCGTTCCTGCCTCGCGGTGCACTTGGGTCGCACTGATTTCGCGAGCGGCAGCACCGTGCACGTCCACGAATTTACGTGTGCGTTTCGTCATCGACGAGTCCGACGGGGACCTCAGCAGGGTTGCAGGGGAGAGACGGAGGCTCTCTCGGGTCTAGCAAGAGGGTGGCTTTTTCCCCCTCCGCTTCCCACCACACCCCCACGGTGGTAGCGCGGCGAGGCGAGGCGAGGCGAGGCGAAGCGAGGCGAGGCAAGGCGAGGTGAGGCGAGACGAGGAGGTGTTCGAGCCACGAGGTGAACGAAAAGAGTTCCGGCCTCCGACGTCCCTGCGCAAAATATCCCCCAAGAAAACCCCCGTTTTTTTCGTCCGCTATCGATTCGAGCAGAAGCTTTCTGCTCTGTCGTTGATCCTCCTCGTCGGACGAGGATCCGTCTCACGTTGAAATTGAACGTGTTTTTGTTGAACGTCGAGAAGAGAGAAGAGAGTTTGATCGAGGTGTCGTGTTATTCTTGCCTACCGTCGTCCCTCCACTCGCCGGTGACTCTCATCGATTACCCCGGGAGTTCAAACTCGCCTTTTTAAATGGATCGTTTGCTCCGGCTGCTGTGTACTGGTCCATATCCATCGCCTCTTCTCTCTCTCTCTCTCTCTCTATTTTTTTTCTTTCTTTTTTTTTTTCTTCCTATCAGATCAATCTCACAGGACACGTAGCACGTGGCCGTGTTGTTTGCCATTGCGATACATTTTGAATTGCGTATTTTTCGCTCGCTCGTTTCCGAAAAAATCGCCGTGCCTCTTGCATCTGGAATTTGAACTTAGGTCGTTAGGAAATGTGATAATCGGCGGAATGGTAACGTTCACTTTGTTTGTTTCTATCTCTTGTTCCTCCGTTGTGGAAAGCATGCCTGCGAAGCCAGCATGAAAGTTCGTGCACAAGTGGAGAACGCACCCCTCCCCCGGTTTCTTGCTGCACTTTGAAATTTCTATCTGCCGCGTTACACGAGGACTGCGGCAATTTTTTTCACCTTCCCCCCGGTGGTTGTTCACGGGGGGAAGGAGCGGAGTTGCGGAAATTTTTTTCCACTGTTTCGCGCTACACGCGCGAGTTACGCCCGTGTTTGCGCCAATTTTGGAAGCCCGAGAGATCGCAATTTTTCGAGAGTAGCAGAACAGAAATCGCCGAACTTTCAACTGTTTGTTCGACCCTTCTGAGATTTCAAACGTCAAGGCTCACCCTCGAGATCCTCTGCAATAAAGTTCAAGTATCGTGAAATACGATAGAAATACGCACGCTTTCTTTCTAAAAGCATTTCTGCATTACGAGATGCTTCGCGGGCGCGAAGTCAAAGGGTAAAGGCAGACGTCGCCTGATCGATCCTCGGGGCCGATTACTTTTCAAGGAAAATCTGCGTGACGTTCGCAGCGACGGGCTGGCTCTCTCGGTTTTCTCGGAGCGACCGTCGATGCGATAACGGATCGATGACCGACGATCGTTACACACCCGGAGGGAGGAGAGAAATAGAGAGAGAGAGAGAAAGAGAGAGAGAGACACTCCTCCCCCGCGTGTCTTTGGCTCGATATGCCCGCTGGATGCACGGAGCCTCGACATTTTGACGGCTTCCCTCGGCGCGACCGTGCGTCACCCCTCTTTTTCCTCGTCACGCGTGCGATGCACTCGCGCAGATGCACGCGAGTGCCGCGTCCTCGGACGCTCGCGCAGAGCGTATCGACACTTTCCGGTGATCTTAATTGACCACTCGGCTTGCTCGCTCTCTACGCGCTGGCCCACCACCAACTATGCGTCGATTGCCACGCGACTCTGCCTTCGTCGTCAGCGGCGAAATTTTTCCGCCGGTTCGGCATTTTCAAGCTTTCAGGCGGCGGCGGTGGCTCAGAGAACCTAGCCTAATCCTCTCTGCTCTTTGTCGCTCGATCGCTCACATTGTCCGAGCGAATTGTCCGACTCCCTGGACTTTCAGTTAAACAGTCTCGATTCTGCAAAATACGTCCGGGATAAATTTCAACGAAAAGGCACTTTTTCGACCAGCTGAGACAAAAGTTACAACATTTACGATAAAAAGCATCTTCCTCGAAAGGAGAATCGACTGAAGAAAATTGGGGAAACTTCTTCTACGAAGAACTCCCTTTAATTCCCTCTTTCTGTATCGTCGCTTTTACGCTTTCACGTTCGACCGACGTGAAGAATATCAATTTCACCGGTGGAGATATAATAATTGGAGGCAGAGAGAATGCAATTACGTTAAGAGCGAGATATATCGGGGCCGAGAGAGCGATCGATTCGTCTAATACGCAATTACTATTTGCAACCCGGTGTATCGGTTCGTCTGTTCGCGGATTATTCGCTATTAATTAAAACAATTACGATAGCATTGAATATCCGCGCCCTTATGTATACCCTTATGTATACACGAAGCCGATCTAATGTCGCTCAATATCGCGCAACTAGAAACCGATGCCGAACGCAGCGCGGATCGTCAGCGAATAATCAATCGGTCGATAAATCGGTCGATTTTCATCGCCGGTCGTTGCCAGTTGAAACCACCGGACAATTCCTGGGCAACGACCGGACTGGTCAACCAAATTCTTCGTTGTTGTAAAAAAGAAAGCTCACGCTATTGTTCCTCGCGAGAGGAACAAACCGTTTCCAAATTCTTGAGCAACTTCTTGAGAGAATCGAGGAGACGTATTGCAAAAGACTTTCTATATTTTCATTCATTCTGCGCGTCGTTGTGAGGATCCTCCTCGGATTGGTGAAACGTACGTGCACGCCGCTCTCTTTTTTCGTCCTGAATTCCGTGATTAGCCCAGCAGAGAGGAGAGAGAGACGATCGCGGGGGAGCTAAAATGCGATTATAGCTCGTCGATTTGTGGGTGGGATACGCAGAGCGATACGAGTTTTGCGGGCCGCCGGGGGTACAGGGCACACAGGGTGGCAGGCGGAGAAATATTCTCGGGTGAGTGACGGGGAACGGGCGGGAGGGAACAGTAGAGACCGGAGGTATTGATTGCGACGCGACTCTAGGAACCTGGCCCGATACACGACCGCGCTCTACCTACCTACCTACTACCTACACCCACCGACACAACGCGCGATTATTCCTCACATATCCCGCGTTACTGAGCATTCACGCGACTAAATATCCTCCGCGGAGCGGCCCTCGCTGCTGCTGCTGCTGCGAAATCCGTGGAAATACTCTCTTAAATACTTCAACGTCGATTATTAACACATTCGCACCGTTCGCCGTGTTCTTCTCACGCAGTTTGCACGGAGGAGGAGTCGACTGATCCTCGTGAGCCACAGAGCAAAGTCGCAGAGTCGCTGAAACTGTTTTTCTTTTTTTTTTCTTTTTCCTCCCGGAGAAAAGAGAAAAAATTGAGAAGAAACGTTTGGAGACGCTTGGAGATAAGAAATAAACGAAAAGGTTCGTTTTCAAGAAGAATTTCGAAAGTTGGACTCGGAAAAGAACTTCGGCACAGACCTACTTTTCGTTTTTTTCCGGTGATATTTCATCGTGAGATTTTCGTTTCATTCGATGTTATATAGATCAGTTGTGGCAGCTGCCCAGTTTTGCCCTTTTGTGGATACGAGGAACTATCGTGTACCTATCCCAAACACGGGGCACGAACATTCAGTCGTATCGATATACTTCGACGAGCCGTTACAAACGCGAAAATGAGGTCATATTGGTTCGAAGAGAGGCTGTAGGCATAAAGCGTACCGGGATATTTCCTTTTGTGCTCCGCGTCCACTTCCCGGGCCAGGGCGAAGTATTTCTCCTTCACGTCTTTCGCCATGTTCTTCCAAAGGATGCCTAATCTGCACGGTGTGAAACATTCTAATTTATAACATATATATATATATACATATACATATACATATATAGGTTCTGCACTTTTAAGTTATTAAAAATGCAAACAAAAAAAAAAATCACACATTATTTTCAAGACGATCGTTTGACGTGAAAAGATCATTGGAATTATTTAGAATAAAGATTATTAAGAAAATAGGGGGAAACTAGCCTAACGCTGATGTCCTTGTTGGACTCCCGTGGATTCTCCGCGGCAAGTTTTTTACGCCATTCGTTGGCGAACAGCATGAAAGCGTTCGCCGGCCGTGGAATTTTTCGTTTAACACCGCTCGAATCGGCGATCCTGTCGTCGATGCATAGAAACGCCGGGAATCCATCCGTATGTATCTGCGATCGGCCAAGTTGCTGCAGCACGAAGATCTTCTCGTCGTTGCTCTTCTCACGATTGTCGCCGATCTGCCTCGCCTCCACGCGTATCTTCTTCCTCGGCACGTTCTCCTTTTCGTCGTTTTCCAAACCTCCTCCGTCGTCGTCCGTCGCCTCCAAAGAAACAGCATTGAACATCTCTCCTTTGGCCTTCTCGTTTTTACAATCGTCGCACGATCTCGCGGACACGCCGCAGGCAAACGACGAACTCTTGACGATGGCGTGTCGATCAGGCGACGCACCGTCCTTGGGAAAATGTTCGCTGAAACTCTTCTCCTTGACTTCCGTTTTCATCGCAGCTGGAAATATACGGAATGGCTCCGTTACGCTTAATTCGACGCGTACGAGTATTTCTCGCGTGACGATTTTTGTTTTTTCTATTTTTTTTTTTTTAAACTCGAAACACGCCGAGTGAAGTGATAATAAAAAAAGAAGAAAAGATCGGAGAGAAAAAAAGATGATGGCAGATGAGGGCAGCTGTTGGACAGCAAAATTACAAGTATCGCGCCCACGTTTATTCGCATTTTCGCGCAACGTTGTTTGAAAATTCTCAACAACGATGATCGCGATCGAAATTTCGCGAAGAAATCGTTTTTATTTCGACTCTCTTACCTTTCTGCACGAGATTCAAAATTAATTCAGAAGCATCCATGAGTGTCTTCACACGGTTTGCACGGAGTGTATCAATAAATAACTATTAAACGATCGTTCAGTGTTCAACAATAAATGTCGGATACGAGACGCTTAATAATTACAAAAGCTAACGAGCGCAGATTGTATTTCGTTGTCGAGAGGGGCGCGTCGGTTGTTGTTGAAAACACTTGAAAAATCGTTGCGAAACGATGCGATTTTCTTCCTTTTATTTTTTTCTTTTTTTTTTTTCCGGCCTTCTTGCATGACATCGGCCATGAATGCGCGTAACAACAGAAGATAGTCGTTTAAGTTATTCGCATAAAAACCTCTGTCCTGTCTAAAATAGAATAGTTTTGAAAATTTCGGAAAAAAGTGAACGATAAAAATTGCTATGTCACGCGATGAATCATGTTCGTGCAACAGACGTGGGATTGATTACTATGGCGTATTATCGTTGAAAAAAGACTGCGACGATTTGGAAATCAAAGCTGCGTGAGTAAAAGCTTGTCGATGAACGTTTTTTTCTTTTTTTTTTGTCTCTGATTAATACGTCGACGTCTCCACGTTATGAAATATTCATAATCAGACTGTTATCTAAAAAAAAAAAAAAAAAAAAAAGGAAAAAGAAATTAATCGATCAAATTATACCAGCGTGATTGTTTTAAATTGTGAAGATGCAATTTGTATTTCAATGGACGTGCACGGTAAAGTTTTCATTCGACTGATGCAAGCGTTTTATGATTTTCAGATATCGACGATTAGCGATACGTTACAATCCCAAAAGAACAAAGGGCGAATGTTTGAATACTATTTTCGCTTTAGTGGCCGAAGCGTACGATGTGCTTTCAGATCCCCTTAAAAGAACTATATACGATCAATTCGGCGAAGAAGGCCTTAAAAATGGCGTGCCTGGAGCCGAAGAGTTTATTCAACCGTACACTTATCACGGAGAACCGATGAGAACTTACAAGTATATTTAATCAAACAATCTTCACTTCAACGTATATACAAATAAAAATTCTAATTCTATCGCTTTGTATATTGTATGTTATTCGTATGCCATTTTATTCGTTCCTTCCACATTGTTTCTACGCTTTACACTTTGCCATTGATTGCCATTGATCCTTTCGCTTCGGGATCGACGACTTGAAAACTAAACAGTCACTTTGAAAACATTTGAATATTTACGATTCGATCTGCCTACATGTTTCTCATCAGGAGCATCTCTGCAGGGAATTCTTCGGTACCGAAAGTCCTTATGCCGATCTACTCTACGTATTAACACAGTCTCCGACTCTGCTCGAATTTCCCGAGGGTCGAGGCATAAAACGCAAGGAAGAACCTCTGATAAAAACCTTGTATCTAACCCTAGCGGAGGTACCATATCGACGTTTTTATTTATTTATAGTTTTCTTCTCTCAGTGTTAATCACTGTGTGTGACTCGCCCCGTATGTTGTACCTTTATCGCTAAACATACTTTCGCCAAAGTCCATTTCATCCGTCATTGACAAAAAAATTTGCTAAAGTAATATAATTGAATTAAATTTTTACTGAAAACTCACTGAAACAAGTGATCTTCCGTCATCTATACACGCTAGACGATCGGTTCTAAATCCACTTACTTATATATAAATAGGTTCTCCTCGGAGGAATAAAGAAAATGAAGATACAAAGATTAGTACTGGTAGGGGATGATAAGTCTAAGACAGTGGCGAAAGAGAAAATCTTAACGATACCGATTAAGCCAGGCATCCCGACGGGGACGAGGATAGTGTTTCCCGAGGAAGGTGATCAAGGACCAACGAAAATTCCCGGTAAAATTTGTCGGAACGAAGTATACACCTTCGAAACATTTCTGTCCAATTCTGACGAATATCGTGATACATCGAATATTTTCGCACAAGAGACGATCACGATTCGATCGCCAAATTTCTGCCTACTTTCGTGAAAAGTTTTCGTTACAGCCTTACGTATAGCTTGTGCATATCGATTGGAATTTCGCGAACGGTGCATTTCAAATGCATCGTACGTTTCATAGCGGACAGAAATGGGTTAATCGTAGCGGCTCGCATAATATCTTTACTCAGTCGAAAGCACGTCAGCGTAGCGGATGTAATCTTCATCACGGAGGACCGGCCTCACGAGACCTTCCGAAGAGAGGGCTCTGACTTGCACATGACGGTCGATATCTTTCTGCGAGAGGCACTGACCGGAACAGTGGTCACCGTCAACACCCTCGACGACAGAACCCTTCGAATACCACTAACGTCTGTCATCACGTACGTGTGTGTGTGTATCTACCGTCTCTCCGATATTCATCCTTTCTTCAGTTCCCTTTCTTTCCACTTCATCTTGCCATCATCGTGGCGTCGAGTTAGTTGAATTATCGTTAGTTGAATTTCACGTTTCGTACGATGAAATCTAAAAAATAGAATGCCATCAGTGTCAAAGCTCGACTTCGAATAAGACGACTACTACTGTTACTACTAGTGATACATAGTAATATATATATATACATAACAAAAGTGTTTTTTTCGCTGATTGATTTCATTTTTCGATGATTGATCATTTTCGTCGTGTACTCGAGTCACACACGAGCAGTTTGCAGTGTTTTGCTTTTGTTTGCATGGTAGGCCAGACCACAGGAAACGCGTAGCTGGCGAAGGGCTGCCATTGCCGGATAACCCAAAAGAAAGAGGAAGCTTGATCATGTCGTTCAACATCGAATATCCGGTATATCTGCCAGTGTCGAATAAAACTTACGTTAAACGAGCGTTCGACACGTCGGGGGACATCAGGGACACCGAATACGTCCATCGTCTTATACTGGCCAATAAAATGCGTAGGAACGTGGATTTCGATGTTCCGGTGCGTCGACAGCCCGACGATTGCGAAGCGAACGAATGAAACGTCTGTCCGTAACACTCGACTTTCCCATTGATCTTTTACTCGTGTAATTCCACTGGAATCGACAATGCTTGATATGCTCGTCGAAATTACAAATGAAAAATGCATGTGCAAATCATTATACGTCATTGTTTCAAACAAATTTACTATACCTATTATTCGAATGTATTAGCGCTCGATATGGCATCTTATAATATAGATGTTAAATACAATTAAGCAAAGCTCTCTCTCTCTCTTTGCTTTGAAGTTCACCGATTTTCCTGTTACTTTACAAAATGGATCTCGCCTGGTCGCTCGCGCACAGATTGCAATTTCTGAAAATCCAGTCCAACTTACAACTGAAATGGTTCGAAGCTACTGGTTTCTGTTACTTAACCTAAAGTTCGAAAAGACTCGGAAGGCATCGACGGCTGGAGAAAGTGGCACGTAGTGCCGCAGAATTAAAAATGCAATCGTCGTCGTTTGCCAGCTACTTGCCCAGGCGATTCTGGCGATTTCAAACGCGGCTGTAACGGCCAATTGCCTTGGCGATCGCCTTGGTACCGCCCTCTCGCGGTGCACCGCGCAAACGCCATCGCGGCGGAACGCGTACGTACCGTGCGCAGTCGATAATCGGTATCCCTGTACCGCGGATTCTTCTGTTCTTATCTATTTCCGCGGAACTTCTCAAAGCCGCCGGATTCCGCCGAACCGGTTCCACGGGCCGCGCGGACTCGTTCGATCGCGGCAGCGAGGAAGCGGGGACAACTGGCGGATGTCGTGAATGTCGAACGAAACACGATAATCTCGGGCAATCATATGACTCCTCCGCACGTGACTTTATTTACAGTTGACTGATACTCGCGAACATGTATGGTGTAGTTCCCTGTGACATGATAGACCGAAAACGAGACAAAGTTGGCGAGCAATGCGGTAGCTATAAACGGCCGGTTCGTTTATAATGCCTTTGCTCGATAAGCTGTTCCCATCGAGGAAGAGTTTCAGAAACAACGTGCAAACCCCCGTGGCGTCGAATGTCGGAACGGAAGGAGACGACAGGTGAGAAAGGCTGCCCTTTCTTTTCTTTCTTTTCACGGGCACGCGTCACGCGGTATTTTTTTTTTTTTTTTCTTTTTTTTATCTTCGTTCATCTCGTTCGCTCGTGTATCGTCATTGATCCACGGTTATCGATCTTGTTCCATCGCGTCGATATCTGCCGTGGCACGATCGTGACATATCGATTGTCCGTCTCTTTTATATCGTTCTAACGGATACTCGTGCGCGACTCTCGTCAGAGTAAACTTGACTTCTGCTGAAACTGAGAAACGGGGGCGTGTATGCTTCGCGAAATCTTCCCAGCAGCATTTTTCATCCGACTTAACCTATATCTCCCCGTTGGGTTTCCATTTGCCCCTTTGGCGGGAGACGTAATCTCGCCGTTACTAACGTACTCGTGACTTGGCTTATGCATCGAGATCGTGAAATCGATCTCCGCGAATGTTTCCCCCTTTGTTTGTTTCAACACTTATTTACGTACACGTATTTAAATTACTTAGGTCGCCTTGTGGTAAAAAAAAAAAAAAAAAAAAAAAAGGAATTCTATCATTATTGAAACGTATCCTATCCATGTATATTTTGTACATATGATATATGTAATTTAAGGTGCAGACTACGTATTGAACGTTGCTCGAACTTTGTACGTGCAACAGGGGAATTATTTTTGACAAACGGTCATGGAATTGTTGTAACATTTAAAATTAACACCTGCTATAGATTAAAAAGTTATGTAAGAAAAGCCAGCGTGTATCATTTCGGTATAATATTAGACGATCGCGAGTTAAAATTAAGATGTTATTTTGTTAAGTCGCTGCACGAGCTAATAATGGTTGTTCAACTTGCACTTGCATAATATAAAGATACGTCGTTTCTGTCTGTTTGTCCGTCTTTCATCGTCGTCGCGTGATCTTATGATCGACTTTCGATGATCATGATTTCTTTTTTTTCTTTGCAGGAACTCCGCGTTATGCATTGGAACAGGTCACGTGCGGATTTTGTTATTCCGCGAGTGCGAATGGCGCGGAAGGAAACTCCTCTTTGATTCCCTGCCGTTGGATAGAAGATGGTGTAAAAATAAAACGACCGCGTTCAATATTAAAAGCAATGCCGATTCATCGAACGTCGGGCCGATCAGTCTCGGGAGCAATCCCATGTTCGAGGTAATAGACGACAATGAACTGAGAAGATGAAACGGAATTTTCGATTAGTCCTTGTAAATGTATAAAAAAATTGCGTAATCAGAATTCGTACAATTGTATATTTTTTTTAGCGAGAAAAAATGGCCGAGGAGGACATTAGCTTGCTGAGCGAAATGGTGTTTGGTACGGTAGCGATGACGTACAGAGGATCATCGTTCAAGGTAAAAAACAAAGTAACGCATTAATATATGAAAAATATTATTTTGTCGAAATAAAAATTTCAAACGAATTTGTTCTCAAGATTCACTCGATGAGCTCGCCATCCTGTATCATGTGCACGAAAGTCTTCCCTGCTACGGAGCACAACGTGTGCAAACAGCAAAAGTAAGCTCTATTGCTGATAAGACAGTTATTGATTTCACGTTCAGATAGATAGATGGATACAGTGTCTGATTTATTACTTACAATCATGTTTTAGCGAGAAAGTCTCGGACGAAGGGTTGGGTCGTTCCGTGAACTTGGACTCTAATTGCAGTATGCGAACGCTTTGTAGGTAGCACCTAACCAAACTGAAAAATATTAACCTAAAAAATATCAGTATGGATTAACTTTAATTACATACAGTTTCAATTAGAATATAATGTACGTGATAATTTTCTAGTGTCCCAGCCGAGTTCTGGAAATCTGTCAGGAACCGAATTAAACACTGGTGTCAGAAAAAGCTCGACTTGCTCCAGCACCGGTAGTGGGTGGAATATAGACATACCACCACCGACAGGGAGTAAGTTAAATGCAGGCCAAGTATATCGGTGTTTGAGCCAAGCTAGAAGCCGATCCATCGTCGAAAGCTGTTTATTGTTTGGGATGTAATGCAATGTTAATTCAGGTTCGCAATCGTTGGAGAGCAATGGTTCCTCTGGTATCGGTAGTCTTTCAAGCTTGCGTCGAAGATGGCTGCGTGGAGCCTCCACCTCCTTAGCGCGATCAGATTCCGATGGTACGTTTGGAGTGCAATGCTGGCCCGAGAGTGGAAGCGATAATAAAGAGGGTCATAATAAACGTCATAAAACGAGACTCGGATTAACGATGTTGGTTCAATTAGCCGAAGGCCATGAGAGGTTAGAACTTAATTGGAGATTATCAATGAATGTTTCGACATTTCATTTTCATTTTATCTTCCTCATTATTTCCTCCTCTCGCCTTGCAGAAGAATAGAAATTCGTTTGTTGGAGCACATGGCTCTGTTGGAAGGAATGCTAGATCGCTTGCGATATTTCTGCATCGACTCGAGTAATGTCAATGCTCAAAATAAAGGAATGCAGCTTCCTGAACGTCTTTATAGATCTTCCTCGCAGCTCATTGTTTCGTTACTACGTTTACTTACAAACATTAATGCTGATTTAAACTCACGCACACCTTTATTATGGCACGATGTACTGTTCAATTCAGTGAAGATAGAGCATAAAATAAATACGCTGCATCGCAGTTTGGAACAGATGTGTCAGCTGCTGGATAATATCGACACAAAGTCGACTAATTTGTAAGTATCTCGACGAAAAGTATTTCAAAAGTCTTCAGAGATTGAAATAAACATTCATGTATTTTAGTTTTTTAAGCACTGCTGTAACTGCTGTTTTAACATATCATCTTGGTTGGATATATACTACACTGCCAATCCATGATCAACAATTGGTAAAAAAATTTTTTTTTCTTTGTTTTTTAGAAAAGAAATATTATACAAAATACAGCAAATACATAATTACTTCTAGATGGAGAACTTAGGCACCTGGTATCCTTGCAATCCATTATGGGCTCAATTAGGCGACTTGTATGGTGCATTAAGTAATCCCATCAGAGTTGCACACACGGTTGTTACGGGTGATCCTCAGAAAATCGATTTAGTTAATTCTGTTCTCTTCTTCTTGTCATACTTTATTCGTAGCGGAGTAGTACAGAAACGATACGAATATTGCAATGTTACCGAGGAAGACATTCAAGAAGCTGCAGGTCTTCTGGAACAAGCGAGAATAAAACGTCCGCATTTATTTACTATGAAAGCGACAAGCAACGATCGAGAATCTATAACTTGTCGACGTGCATTACGCACGTCTGTTCGGAAGAAAATTTCCGCGCAGGAGTTCCCATACGACGCGGAAGACGATAACGCCATTATGCAACGCTCCTGTCCTCAATACAACGGAGAGGAATTAAGAACGGAAGGATCTATCAGCTCTCTTAAACGTAGCATCACAATGGAATCGAATCTTGATTCGTTGATGCTGAAACCGGTTGAACGTGAAACAAAATTCATTTTGAAGGAGCATCCTCACGACGATGACGGTAATGAAAAAAACACCGTCGACGAGAAAACCTGTACATCGAGCAAAGTTAAAATAGTAGTAAGCGAAATTGCATCGCAAGATGTTGACAACTCGGGCAAGACTGACACGCAACACCATCCTGAATTTTCGCTACGTAATTTTGAAAAGAAGATGGAAGACGACGATTTGGACGAGGTGTACACGAATTCTAAGATAGATGCTTTTCAGGACTTTGACGATACGTGCCTCGATACGTTGAAATTACATTCAGCCAGGCCAGAATTTCAAACTAGGCAAAGTACGGATAATGAGATGAAGAATTCCCATGTTTCTTTCACGCTCGGTGATGAAGAAAAATCTGTAAAAAGCTTGTCACGATCACGACTTGGATACGATTGTCAGTGTTCGTACATGTTCACGAGAGTACCGAGCACGTCTGCACAATTGCCAGAAGGTGTATTAAGAAAAATTATTCAAAGAAACTTCCCCGAGTCATCAAAAAGCATTCACCCACCAGGAGCAGCTTCTCGATCTCTGAGATTTTGTCAAAAATGTAACGGGCAAGGTTACGTACCTTCACAAAATTACGATAGCTGCAAACAAGTTTTAGAAACTCCGACTAACGCAACAGAAGTGTTGCGCACTTGTGGTAATACCGTGGGCGATGGAAATGTTGGATTATCAAGATCAAGCAGTCTAGAAGCATTGATGGAAGCTAACAGTGTTATCGAATTACCAATGCCACGGTCAGTGTCGTGGACTACAATAAACATTTATAGCAAGTAAAATTAAAATTTCTAACATCTAAAATTTATAATTACAGGACAAAAAAAATGAAAAAGACTGACTCATATCAGGAGACAGGTTTTACAAGAACCCTTTTGCAAAACAGAGTGAGATCCACAGAACCACTGGGATTGAATAATTCTGAACCATCTTATACGTGGGGTCTAGTTTTACAAGGTTTGCTGAAAAAGAAAAAAAGGAGAAAAAAGAAGATTGTCCAACGAGAAGAAAATAGAGACAACTGCGAATTAGATAAAGAATGGTGGTATTTCATACGTGAAGAATGTCTTGCCAGTGCACGTTTTCCGACTATTGATCAACCAATTGCCGAATCACTTTGTATCTTAGCGGATTTAGATACTTGGCACGTTGGAATCATCTCTAGTAATATGCCTTCACATACTGCACCATTACTAGTTGGGATGTCAAGACTCGTTGCCAATATGTTGGAAGGCTTTGTTTATTTATGGCGAAAATATCATTCAGCTTCACAAGTAAGAAACTGTACAGTTTAAATTATCAAAAAATGAAAGAAATTCCTTACAGAAAATATGTTTATGACAAAATATGTCGTTTTTTTTTTTTTTTTTTTTCTAAAATTGCAGTGTATAGGTATATTGGAAGCAAAACTAAGAGAAATGTGGTTAAAAAGTGAGGCACTGGCTGAAATGTTACTAGCAACAGAAGTATGCGATGCCAGCGTTGCAAATTTGACAAACGCTCTCGATCTTGATGCAGCGGATATACCACTTTTACTCGCGGTTGCAACCTCCCACTCGCCTGAGATAGTCCAAAAGTTTGGTCTTACACTTACTTGATTGTATTTCATTTTTATTATAAATTTTACTTTAAGACGTAAAATCCTTTCCTTGGCCGATATAGCGGAAGTATCTCATTTACAAAACATGGTTGTAGATTGGTATTGTTGTTATTGGGTGATATTCCCATTAAACTATCGTCCGTTCTCTAAACAACAAGAAAGACACATGAATGTTCAAACAACTTTCTTTTAATCGATTACGTTTAATTGTTAACGTTTGTACATGTTATAAAATGTTAATTTATTGTGCAATATATTACATCTAATTTGCATTTAAATATTAATACTTAAATATATATTTTATAACAAAAAGATTTTAGAATGTTTAAAACATTATTTAAATTTTTAACATTATATTTTTAACAGATATTAAAAGAACGGATGACAATTATAAATATATATATAAATAATATATAAATATAATGTACAAAACAAGCAAAATATAGTCTTTTTATAGAATTGCGAAATTACACGTTTAATATTAATAATAATATATATATATATATATATATATGGGAATTATATTTGTTTTTTTATACGACATAAAACAAAATTTAAATTTATATACTCTGTAAGAATAATAAAATTTAATTTTTGTACTTCTATATATTTTGTTCAACATTGTAACCTTTCTTGTAACATTGATATTCAAATCTTGTTAGAAAACTAATTATTGTTATAACACTAAATATTTTATTATAATTAATATAACGAGGAGGAGAGGAATATAAAACAGATTCTTTTATGAAAGCACATTGACTTTATTCTTCAATAATAAGAGAAATTCAAAATGTTAAACGCTTTGATTTTATTATTAGTTCAGCAAATTGCAAAGATATTATAAAGTGGCATTTCTTTAATCGAGAAAAAAAATTTTAATGTGAAATATATACAAATTATTGATTTGTATTCACGATATCGTCAATCTTTAATATGCTGCGAACAGTTTCCGAAGCAAGTGTAATAGCGCTCGTAGAAACTAAAAGTGGTTGAATCACATTTTCTTCCAAAATATTGGTGATTGAACCCTTTCGCACATTAATTCCTGTAGTATGTTCGCCCTTGGCATGTCGGTTTCGAAGTTCCGTTACAGTTGCAATGGGATTTAATCCGGCATTTTCCGCTAGTGTCGATGGAATTATCTACATGTTTATAAATATAAAAATATATATTTAGACAATAAAAATTTATATGTATTCAGTGTCAAATATAAGAACTTACCTCGAACGCATTTGCAAACGCTTTAATACAATAAGCATCAACACCGGTTAAAGTTTGAGCATATGCTCCTAATTTTAGTGCAAGCTCTATCTCAGGTGCTCCTCCTCCAGCAATTAAAGCTTTCTGTTTTACTAGACAGCGTACTACGCACAATGCGTCGTGCAATGAACGTTCTGCTTCTTCCAAGACCAATTTATTGCTGCCTCGTACAAGAATTGTTACTGTTGGTCCAGGATTTTGTATTTTAGTAATCTACAACAAAAAGATATAAAAGATATAAAAGAATATTTGCAACAAAAAAATATCATTTAATATTTTATAAAATGATAATTTTTAAATATTAAATACTAACTTTAACAAACTTAGAATTTCCAGTTTGTACTTCTTCGCATAATTCTGCGTTAACAAGATTTTCAGCGACAAAATGATCCAATGATGCGATTGGTCTACAACCTAACGTTTTACATACGAATGAAATATCTTCGCGCTCGATGTCTTTAATCACCATAACTTTGATTTTATCTAAAAAGTGTATAGCTAGATCGCTGACGGCGTCGCGAAGAATGGATTTCTGTACTAGGAGTACATTGCAACCAGCTTTTTTGATTTGTTTCACGATATTTAATATGTAAGTTCTTTCTTCTTTCAAAACACGATCCATTGCAGCGTAATCGGATACGATTACATTATGATCCATCTGAAGCAACAATAGTACTCCAATTGTATCTATGATTACAATTTTTTATTTGTATATCTCTTTCTTTGAAAATACTCACGTCTGTTTTAGGCGGAGAAATACAGAATTGAATTAAACCTATTTTCGCTTTTTCAATGCGCTTTGGTCCATTGACGTTGCAAGATTTTTGTGTGAATATCAATCCCTCTATAAGTTCAGTGTCCTCAACTGTACCTCCTAACTTTTTAATTACTTTTACATTCTGTCAATGTAATAATATAAATCATCAATACATAAACTTAGTACAGTTACCATTGTAATATAATTTATATATTTCTTACATTAAGATCTACAACGCTCTCTTTTCCTTCTTCAGTGACTTTTAATACTGCATCTACAGCCAGTGGTGCTAAGAGACTCGATTGTTGAAAGACAACCTCAAAAAAAAAAAAAAAAAAAAAAAATTGCATAATTACAATTTTTTGTGAATTTTGCAAATTTTAATTATGTATATATATATATATAGATCTTAAGGTATACTTTTGAGTTTAAGGAGGTTGCTGCAGCTCTGATCAGTGATTGTTTGTCTTGCAAGTCAACAGGTATTGACATATTTGTAAGTATCTCTACAGCTTTCGTTGCAGCTTTTTGGAAAGCATCGCTGATTAACGTAGGATGAATTCCTTTTTGCAACAAACGTTCTGCAGCTTCTAAAAGAGAACCGGCTATGACAACAACACTGGTAGTGCCATCTCCAGCCTCGACGTCCTGTGCCTTGGATAATTCAACCAACTGTACACGTGAGAACAAATGAAAAATGTATAAAAAACGACCCAAGTTCCTTAACGTTCTCAATATGATTAAAAAATTACCATTTTTGCTGCAGGATGTACAACATTCATTTCTTTTAAGATCGTAGCACCATCATTGGTAATTGTAACTTCTCCATTGCCCGCTTGGATCTAAACGTGCAAAACAAAATATTACAAGCAATATCTACAAGGAATGAATGAACAACTGATTTATCAAATGTTACCATTTTA
This sequence comes from Tetragonula carbonaria, assembly GCA_032399595.1. NCBI lineage: Eukaryota > Metazoa > Arthropoda > Insecta > Hymenoptera > Apidae > Tetragonula > Tetragonula carbonaria. The sequence continues at coordinate 3,461,904 of JAUCRC010000011.1, read as the reverse complement.
TCCATTCCTCTGGGGCCAAGACTTGTGCGAATTGCATCGCTCACAGCTGAAACAATTAAAATCAATAGAAAAATTTCATTCAGAAGTATGTAATACGAAAGGCATTACGTTGGGACTGCAGTTAGTTATAAAAATTGCAGTTAATAAAAGACTGTAGATACACGTATCTACAGTCTAATTTTTTTAATAATTAAGACTGTAAATTTAAAATTTTAATATTAACAATTTTTTTTGAAATTATAAATGACACGATAATCCCCAATCATGGTACGCTGAGCATGACTATATAAGGCAAGATTTTCGTCGTAATAAGAAAAATTGAGATATTTCGAGCATACATCAGCAGCATTGTTCAATCACCTTTTGCAGCATTAATGTTGCTACTGCGAATGTCTGTTGGTTTACTTTTATCTTTATACGCCTGGCCATGAGCGTTTCGCCCATCGCCGCTTGCCGTGATCGCCGTCATTTTCGGCAAGTTGGTTACGTTTCTTAGGTCGGGTTGATTGCGAACCTTGTAGGCGAGTTTGTAAGGAACTTCGTTCCTCTGTGTGTTGGAAATGGTTTCTCGCGACACTTTTCCTCGCAATATTTCAAACGCTTCGATAAATGCTTGATTCCTCTCTACGAAAGTACGAAGCACGCACGCTCGAGACACGCTTAAGAAACAACTGGAAACCTTGGGTTATAAATCATGAAGATTGGATCCACTATCCGTTATCGAGTGTACACTCCTCGACAGCACGTGGCGACTCATCGGTGTAAGTTTTACAAGTTTCACGTGCAAACCTACAGATTTATTTGGATATAACTTTTCTGTTTTATTTCAAGCACAGCGATATACCAATTGATTAAAATAAAAATTACAGGAATATGTAAGGGTAAGTTCGAACGACACGTTGTACGATTAAAGCACGAGGATTCCACCCTAGATTGTAAGTTGATTTGAGGTCGACGGTAAAACATGATCTCGGTATACATACGAGTTATCAGCGCCATTGCGAGCTACAGTTCATTATTTACATGAGCGTGTTACGACTAAGATGCGAATAACTAGCAATCGCGAGGAAAGATGGTTTTTTAAGGAAGTTCGATCGTGATTCTGTTAGAAGACTTTCAGCAGTTATTCGATAGAGTATCGTTGAAAAGATGTAAGCATCAAAGATGCGCAAAAACCCGTAAGATTGTCACCTGTCCGTTGTCACTTCTGATAATAATCGCTATGGGATGTGCCAACTCATCTACTATCAGTTAGAAGCTATCGGTTCTCATATGGCAGTGTGTGCCCTCCGGGAAACTGTTCGTAACTTACGATGATATAAATTTTCACGATAACGTTACGGAAAAGGGAATTTCGTTAACGCGATGGCGAGCACAGCTGTCGGAGCTAACCCGGAGAATACCTCCAAATTTTTGGAATCGCTGCAGACTGACTTGAAGGTTCTTGCCTCCGAGACGAAGAAGAAGTATCCACAAATCAAGGAGGTACGTTATTGTTGTTAACTTCAATGCTTGGTAATATGTCACATGTTATTATATAATATTCAATAAAAAGTTAGGTTAGTTTTCTACGAAAGTGATATATTTTTTTCGCCTAGAGGTTAGTGTGAAATTGTTAGAAACGGTTAATGCGGATTTATTAATATCGCATTAATATTTATTATAGTCTTGCGAGGAGGGGATTGCAAAAATAAGGACAGCATCAAACACTTCAGGCGCTCCAGTTTATTATATTGTCAATCAAATTTTATACCCTTTGGTTCAAGGTTGTGAGAGCAAAGACGTAAAAATTATTAAGGTACGTGAGAACTAATGTATTTTTTTCAAATGTGATATTACACTTTTAAAACCTTTTCGTCATATTATCTGTTTCAGTTTTGCTTAACTATGATGCAAAAATTAATTACGCAGCAAGCTGTCGATCAAAAAGGCGCGCGTTACATCACGGATACATTATGGATGTTAATGGAGTCTGGAACAGAAGAAGTTAAAGTTTTGCAAACTGTAACTCTTTTACTAACTAGCAACACTGTTGTTCATGGAGAAACACTTGCAAGAGTAATAACTTAAATCACTTACAGAATAGAAAATTTTATACCATTAACATTCTGAATAATTTGTAAGAAAGAAATAATGTGTAATTTTCAGAATTTAGTTCTTTGTTTTCGCTTACATTTTACAAAAGATTCTACAACGATTAACACAGCAGGAGCCACGGTGAGACAGTTAGTGTCACTAGTATTTGAGCGTGTTGTTGCAGAGGATGAACAAAGTCCTGATAATGAAGATTCAGATGACATAAATTTGGAAGAATTGAAAATTCCTACTAATCAAGCACCTAAAAGTTTAGGACCTTGTGCTGCTGATGCATATTTAATGTTTCAAGTAAACATATTTACATTGCATATTATTATTTCACTTGATAAAATTTATTTAACGAGTTTATTTAAAATTTTTTTAGGACTTAGTACAATTAGTAAATGCAGATCAACCTTATTGGTTAATTGGAATTACGGAAATGACCCGAACATTTGGATTGGAATTACTAGAATCTGTTCTAACAAATTTCTCATCAGTATTTTTCAAGGTATTTAATCAAAGTTGATGAATTTATAATGTATAAATTATGATTGTTTAATTTTTCGTGTCTTTTAGCATCCGGAATTTAGCTTTCTGTTAAAGGAAAGAGTGTGTGCACTTGTAATAAAATTATTTTCTCCTAATATTAAATATCGCAACTCAGTACCGGCGTCATTACAACAAGCTACACCTTTAGATAAACCTTATTTTCCCATTAGCATGCGGCTTCTTCGTGTTGTTTCTATTTTAATACAAAAATATCATTCTCTTCTGGTATGTATCACTTCCTTTCAGTGCTCGTCTCAAAGGATATTTAAATTTTATGAAAATATTGAACTACTGATTTTAATTTTTTAGGTGACGGAATGTGAGATATTTTTATCCTTAATCGTTAAATTTTTGGATCCTGATAAACCAACATGGCAAAGAGCCTTGGCTTTGGAGGTTTTACATAAAATGACAGTACAGTCTGATCTTCTTACAAATTTCTGTGAATGTTATGACTTAAAACCTCATGCAACCAATATTTTTCAAGATATTGTCAATAGTTTAGGTGCTTATGTACATAGCCTTTTTGTTAATCCTCAAATGATGAACCAAACCAATATGAGTAAGTTTTAATTTGCTATAGCAGTAATAAAATATTGTTAGTAACACTATTAATATATTTATTATATTAGCGACTAGTACAACGATTCCACAAAATACGGCTTCTCCATTATTTACGGGAATGCCTATAGGACCTGGTGTTTCACCTCAACCTGGTTTTTATTCACGCGGCATTTGGTTGCCGGTAGTTGCGACATTCACAAGTGGTCAAGCTAAGTCAACCTAGTAAATATATTTTTCTTGTTTTCAATATCATTTTCTCTTTTTTAATAAAAAGTTAATACAAGTGATCAAATTGACTCTTAGTCTGGACATGCTTGATAAGGTTGAGCCACCACAGATTCCTATTGGCTATGGAATAAGCATAGCGTATGCATGTTTATTAGACATTATACGGTCCATAGCTCTCGCAATCAGTGGTTCTAGTGAGGTTGTAACTGGAAATCAATCCTATAAGCCTAGCGAATTCGAACGAAAACTTCATACGCAACTCATTAATTCTAGTTGGTGTGGTTTGTTAGCAGCATTAAGTCCTCTTATAGATGCAAGGTAAGAAGAGTTAACCGATCAATTATTTTATCTATGTGATATTTTAGAATTTATTTCTTGCGTGTAAAAATAACTTTCCTCTGTAATTCTTAGTACTGACGAATCTGCGACGGAAAACGTATTAAAAGCAATCCAAACTTTTGCATCACTGTGTGGACAATTAGAATTGCAGACTCCTCGTGATGCATTCATTACTGCGATATGTAAAGCGTCATTGCCTCCTCATTATGCATTGACTGTGTTATACAATGCTCCTCAGGGTATACCGACTGCAAGACAACAAGAATCTACTCAGTACAATGTGACTATCGGTGAACCAGATTATAGACAACAAGTTGTAGCTGTTGGTACTCCCCTACCCACTGCATCTCTGCCAGTTGGTATGTAATAATGATTCGAAAATGTTTACAGTTAAAATTGATATAAAAATTATTTGTGGATATAGGTGCACATCAAGGTCCAGTTATGTTGACGGCAAAAAATTTACAATGCATGCGTGCATTATTATCGCTTGCACATTGCCATGGAAGCATACTTGGTGGTGCATGGCATTTGGTACTTACGACATTGCAACATCTTGTTTGGATACTTGGTTTGAAGCCTTCTACTGGAGGATCTTTGAAAGCAGGAAGAACCGCCGCTGATCCAAATGCAGTACTTACGAATGCAGTTATGGCAGATTTGCCTGTACTTAGCGCTATGCTCAGCAGACTATTTGAAAGTAGTCAACATCTGGACGATGTAGCTTTACATCATTTGATAGATGCACTTTGCAAATTAAGCCACGAGGCTATGGAATTAGCTTATTCTAATAGAGTAAGTGCGAAGATAGTTCGTATTTTATAATTATATGTTTGAAAAAGCATTAAAGCCTTAAGATTTAAGTCTTAAATAGTGCAATCATGTTGCAACGTCTCTGTTAGGAGCCCTCCCTATTTGCTGTGGCTAAACTTTTGGAAACTGGTTTGGTAAACTTACCACGTGTTGAGGTTTTATGGAGGCCATTAACGAATCATTTGTTAGAAGTATGCCAACATCCACATATTCGTATGAGAGAATGGGGAGTTGAAGCTATTACGTATCTTGTAAAAATGGCACTTCAGCACAAATATCCACAACCTCTGCGTGATAATCAAGTATGTCAAGTTTTTTAATCAAAAATATAAAAATTGGATATTGAAAATGTAATTTATTTTTCTTCATTGCAGAAATTGCAGACTTTACTTTTAGGACCATTATCAGAATTGTCATCGGTTCGTCATGGAGATGTAAGACAACGACAATTAGAATGTGTTTTACAAGTTTTACATGGAGCAGGAGAAACACTATATCATGGCTGGCCTTTGGTACTTGGTATCATTGGAGCAGTATCTGATCATCACGGGTAAATATCATTATATAATAATATAAGTCTGATCTAGTAAAAAATATTTAGTTTAATATATATATTCACATATTTTACAGAGAAGCTTTAGTTCGAATAGCCTTTCAGTGTTTACAATTGGTAGTAACCGATTTTCTACCAGTTATGCCTTGGCGTTGTCTTCCACTTTGTGTTGACACAGCTGCAAAATTTGGTTCTCAAACGCAAGAATTGAATATTTCATTAACTGCTGTCGGATTAATGGTAAGAATGAACGACCAAAAGCGTTTCACATTCTTTTTCTTGTTAAATTGTCTTGTCATATAATTTTCTTTTCTTTTCTTAATTTGAGAAAGGCTTAGAGTATGACATGTTATGCGAATTCGGTGACTTTTGGTTGAAACTTTCCATTACAGATTATGGAATTCCTTGCAAGTGTATCAGAACAATTAAAAAATGTGCACGCATTAAGTTGTAGAAGAAATTAGAAGCGTCTAAAATTGTTAAAACTGAAGTACAAATATCTTGAATGAAAAAAATTTAAAATCAAGACAATCAGGCAAATGAAGTTTATTTTGGATGTGTTATCACAATTCTTTTATATTATGTACAAAATAAATTGATAGGATAATTAGTAAACTTTGTAGGTCTTATAGACTAGTTAGTCAGTCAAATGTTATATTAATATTATTTTTCCAGTGGAACATAAGCGATTACTTTTATCAAAATCAAGAGAAACTATGCATATCTCTGAAAGGAGATTCGTCATCTGTATTTCCTGACTTTCCTGGTACAACAAATATGCCACCATTTGACAAACTTTGGATGTGTCTATACGCAAGATTAGGTAATATATTTTATTAAAAAATTTTATGTAGACGATAAAAAATTTTTGAGAAATTATTAATATATCTATATTTTTAAGGCGACTTGTGCGTGGATCCTCGACCCGCTGTACGCAAATCAGCTAGTCAAACTCTGTTTTCTACAATATCTGCACATGGTAGTTTGCTACACCAGCCAACATGGCAAGCTGTACTTTGGCAGGTTCTTTTTCCATTGTTAGATAGAGTAAGAAGTTTATCTAATTCTGCCAGTAGCGAAAAAGTAGATACTAGTGGAAACATACTTATCCATCACAGTAGAAATACAGCACAAAAACAGTGGGCAGAAACGCAGGTAATACATATTTATTTAATACATTAATTAAAATATATATTAATGAAGTTGATTTGTTGAATTATTATTCTGTATGCAGGTATTGACGTTAAGCGGCGTTGGAAGAGTATTTAACACCAAGAGACAATTATTGCAAATGTTGGGCGATTTTCCTAGAGCTTGGTCTCTTTTATTAGAATTTATAGAAAATTCTGCGCTTAGTAAAAATAATGAGGTAGGTGTGTGTGTGTGTGTGTGTGTGTGTGTCTATGTACAATATTTGTAAATATATATAAACAAAATTGTTTAAATTATACATTTAAAATGATAGGTATCATTGGCAGCTTTAAAATCATTTCAAGAGATTTTATATCTCCAAAAAGGAAGTGACAATAACGAAGTGATTCAGTCAAATGATTCTGAAGCATTGTGGATCGTTGCATGGCGTGTATGGCTTAATATTGGAATGGAAAGTACAACGCCACCTCAAGAAGGAGAAGCAGAACCTTATGTACCGTCACAAGCATTTTTAACAGCATTAGTTCATATATTCCCAGCTGTTTTTCAACACATCAGAAACAAGTATATCTAGAACTGCTAATTTTTTCTTGCGATTAAATTCCTGTTTTGAAGAAGAAAATATATATTTTTTCTTTTTGTTTCTTAGATTCACTGGTCCCGATTTGCAAAAGCTCTGTATCGTATTAAAAAATGCAGTTGCAGTTCCAGTACATGGCGAATCAACGCCATATATTTTACCCACAATGCCAGATGTAGTCCTTACTCATTTACAAGATGGTGTACTCCATTCAATGGAACTTCTACAAAAAGTACATGATCTATTTCATCATCACAATCATTCTTTTTCTGTTCCAAAATTATTCTTTTCAATTTTCCTGTTGCCAGGAAGCGCTAAATGGACCCGATAATTTGCGAACAATGATTGTTTTAATATTCCTTCAGCTTTTGAGTTTTTCAAAGCTAGCTTGTGAAGCTCCCACTTATGGTAAAATTCCAACCAAACACATCTCTCAAATCAGAGGTGTATCTGTATGTATTTATTCAGTTTCAACTTTTAACCATGACATTGTTTTTAAAGAAGTATTTGTTTACTATCTTTTATTTATTTAGGCTGATTGGGTAACTATGAATTATGTTCCTTTTGGAGAAAAAGCCTTATCGATGGTTGTAACATTATATCAAAAGACAGCATATGAAATGGCAGTCATAGATGGACAAGTTCTAAAACATATTATCGAAGCATTGCACGTGCCTTTGTCAATGAAATATGCTTGCCCGTCACCAACGACTTGGAAATTAGCTGTTACTAGTTTGCTTGCTGTTTTACATACTGGCTTACCTTTAGCGAGGAAGTATCCAGAACAATTTCAAAATATGTGGCCGGAACTAGCGAGTACCTTAGATGATTTTCTATTTCCGAAAAGGTGATTGGTAATAAACTTTTGTTTTGCTCGTCGTTGTTTATGAAAGTAATATTTCAATGCTCTATTTTACAGCATATTAAATGTAGAACGAGGTGTCGAGGAAATTCAAGCGGACGAAGCTGTAGATTGTCAAGTCATGGAACTTTTGCGAGATGAAGTTTTGCCACATTCTCAACACATACCTCATCAATTTATTTTACGAGTAGTTATGTTATTAAACAAAGGCTCTATACACTCAGCGACTACGACAAATATTGGTAAATTTCTTTTATGTTTATTAAAGAAGAAACTGTAAAATATAATACTACGTTTTTTATTATTGTAGAAAATAGTGGTGAAACTAAGTTGAGAGAAGAATTTGCAAAAACATGTTTTGAAACGTTACTTCAGTTTTCTTTATTGGATGGACTAAATAATGAGTCGGATCACGATACAACTAAAAATCCTGAAAATGATGAGGGAGGTGTTGCTGGGCGGTTAGCAGTCACTGCACTCCTTCATAGGTTTCAAGAAGTTTTGCGACGATACATTGAAAATGAACGGCGAAGTGGAAAATGTCCATTACCTAGGTAATAGTTTTGTTTAAACTAAATCTGAATCTAGACTAGTTTAAATAAATATTTCAAACTAAATTGTTTTAATTAATTGGCTAAAAATATTGTATAATACTATTACAGATAAATGTAATATATACACATATTAATTTTTAAGTACTTATTATATAAACCTTTTCTAGGTACAGATTATCAGAAATTTCATTTGTTTTGAAAGCTGTTGCGACACTTGTAGTTTCTTTGAAAAAAGCACCACCCAATAAAGGTAAATTAATTTACGTATTTAATTTAAATTTTTACAACGCTATACGTAATTTTTCTTGTTTCATTTGTAAATAATATTACATGAAAAAAATAAAATAAAATTCAAATTTTGCCTTTTAGTCGAAAGATCAGTTTGGGAACAATTGATTGGACTGTATCCTTGTCTAGTTGAATGCACAATAGCTACGGCTTCAGGCCAGGTATCAAGATCTTTACGAGAAGCTTTACTCCAATATCATGATTTATTGAGACCGCCACTTCATAGTACCACAACATCTAATGGTGTTTGACCATTGCATTCTTTACTCCTAACTCGAAATAACAATGTTTGCTACACAACCAAGTAGTAAACTTTTTATAACTACGGCTACGTGTGCAATAAATTTTGTCATGAAATTTTTACTTCCGCGTACACGTACAAGGTAAAGAGTCTAAGGTGAAGTATCCTTAAAAATTTTTAATTTATTTAATTATGTATTGGTAAATTAATCAAACAAATCTTAGAAGTTCTGCATTAGCATACGATACAACAAAGGTAAAACATTTATCATCTTTATCTTTATGGTATAAATATTTTAATTTAATTGTATAAATTGCAATAGACTTTTGTATAGAGATACATTTAATTAATATGTTAACATTTGATGTGTTAACAATTACTTCAGTTATTTATTATTTCAAAAATAACCCATTCTTTCTATGAAACCGACCACAGAATTCTTTTTTATATACAATTTCTTTTTTTTTATACAATTAATTACATTGTAAAATCTGAAACTAACAAAGAACTGCTATATACATAACATAACATTTACAAATAGTTGCGTACAATTTTCAGTACAGTCAGCATTATTGTGGTCTCTTATATTTGAATGAAATATAGCATATAAAAATGTAGTCTTAGGAAGTCGAAGCAAGTATACAAAAATTATGTTAAATATGTATTTGTTTAAGCGCAAATTGATGAACTATGAATTATATATATATATATATATATATACATGCATATATATATATATATATATATACATACATACATACATGCCATGCTGTTGTACATAGTTGGTGTACAACTTGGCTTTTCTAATACATATTGTAAATATTAAATTAATTGCGATTAGAGCATATAGTAAGATTTTATAAATAATATGAAATTACCATTCGCTATTCTTACAATGATATAATATTAAAAAACTATGATACAATGATTGTAAATAGCCATACAAAAATTCAATAAAAGTCTGAAATATTTATTGCTATTTTTGTATAGAAATCGTGCCTTCGTATATTTTTTAATGACTTTTTTGATACAGCACAAATTTTAGTTTTTCGAAAACACTTTTCAATCTAATTGAAAACTCTGGCTTGGAGAACATTTTTTAAAATCATTTTAGAAACATTCATATGTACATAAACTAATTCTACTCTATATGTAATTGTTCGCCACGTTATTTCTTTCTATATTCGAAAGGTTCAATTTTTTTAATTATTGTTAAATGAAGGTATGTTCAAAATGTATTTAGAAAGGATTAAGAAAATTGTCTATCTAATTGTTTATCTACGTATAGCAATACTCTAAATTTATTTTATTATACATGCTAGAATTTGATGTGTATAACTTTTGTTTATGCATAAATTACAAATATTTGGACGACTGGCGATATAGTACTTGATTCGATTTCTTTAATGGACGAGTACCTTGAAACGAATTGTCTTCGAAACGTAGATGTCGCATCTGTGACCGGAAAACTTCTAGAAGAATTAATCAAATTTCAATGAAAAAACCTATCGTGTGATGTGTTTCCGCGATGTTATTTCCTGCGTTACTCTCGTTTAATAAGTGACGCGAGAGAATTTTATTCACGCCCATGATGACCGACAAATATCGACGAAGAAGTGTTGAATTTGAATTGCGACGTATTTTCGAGTGACGCCGCAGCCATGATTGTTTAGTTTCGGGGGGATGAAAAGTGAATGTGAGCTACGGATTTGAATGAAACACGTACGATTACAACGCGTGCCGACTTACTTCTGTATTTGATCAGCGTGTCTGTTAATTGAGAGATATGGTAAGCGGTATCACGAGTTGAAACATGAGTTAAGTGTTTATTCGTGCGGGATAGTTTTCGCGGGAATTTTCAGGCGTTACAATTGTTGGGTGCCGCCGCTTCCGCGGCACAACATTGCACTTTCAAACTTTCGATCGATTTACGCCCGATATACAGAACCCTCTAGTAAAATGAGCATCGTCTGCAGTTTATCGCTCGATACGTCTTTTATTCGTCCTGTCGGCGATGATTTCCTCATGCATGTAAAATACACGCTGTTCCTCCGAGAATGCCAGAAAATATAACCAAGTATCACACTGCATATAAATCGATATATACTTTCAAGTGTGCGACCGTGTGTGTTTATACGTGTGGAGCGTACGTAGTAGTAACACTTCAGTACGAGTGTACGTGTACGTATACGGAACCACTACAAGAATTCACGAATCAGGAACGCCCCTTTTTACGATACGATCGAATTTCTTTCCCGCGCAATTTCTAAGAGACACGATGGAACATTAATAATTGACAGTCCGATGGTCCCTCACGCCTTCGTTCGATGTATAAATTAATTTCTCCTTCTAGACTACGATCGTTGTTCCCTCCGGAACAAAATTTTGCTTCTCTAGGAATTTTATATCTAGCCTGTTTTTTTTGAAATAGCTCATTCTAGGATAGACAGATTATTTATGTAAAGTAATTGAATAAATATGTATATCAGATACATATAATTTTCTGATTTCATTGAAATTATCGTTAAATTTAAGTCTCGCACCAATTGTTACAAGGCTTGCATTTAAAATAATCGTTAAAAATAATGTACTTTAAATAGTTGCTTGGCGAAAGAAAAGAAAAGAAAAGAAAAGAAAAATGAAGTATGACTTAAAATATATAAAAATAAATTTCTCCGCATATTTGAATGTATAGTTAGAAAAAGAAGTATTTTTAATTGAAAATTTATGTTTCTATGAAAAATGTATTTACAAAAAAAAGTGAACATATAAATATTAATAAATAAATCACATAATATTAATAAATAAATCTTTAATCATTTTTATAAATATACAATATATTATGTATATATATGTGTGTATGTGTGTGTGTGTGTGTGTGTGTGTGTGTCTCTCTCTCTCTCTCTATATATATATATATATTTACTCTTCTTGTTAATCTTAATAAATATAATAGTATAATAATGTTTTGTGTTATGTACTGTTTCAGGCTATTTAGATATTTCTCTGAAATGTGGTTACGAAGTGAACATGTCAGTAGAAGACTACGTGGTCGTTTAAATGTAAGTTGCGTATCTGGAACCAAAATATCCCACCATCGGGTACAGGCCAGCAACTTACGGAAACTTCCATCTGTACATAATAACTATCGCATTAATACATCAAACAAATGTGGTAGGTTGACTCGATGGAGACATAGGTGTCATTTATTAAAAGAGGTATGCATTAATGTTTATTTCTCCTTCGATTTCAATTTCTCACATATAGTTGCATCTTTCTGTATTGCCATCAAAAACATTCAATTTATGATATTTCAAACTACGTCATTATCATTAGCTTATTGTAAATGATCTTTGCAGGTCATTTATTAAAACAAACTTCACTATTCCTTAAAAAGAAATACTTTCTAACTAATCAGCGGTTAATGAGTGACTGACTAACTCTCAAGGATGTTATGCCCTTAGATTTCTTAGAACTACAATCGAAGCCATTTGGTTAATGTAAAGATTTCACTTCAGTTTTGTTAAAAAGATTATTATCTTCGTAGGCTTGTAAAGAAAATGTTTTACGTTTTGCGAAATCTGCGCCTAATAAACGAGAGAGAGGACCTCGTAGAAGAAAATGCATAAAACGATCAATGGTTACTTCAACTCCATTACACCGATCTTCTGCAAAAGATGTAGTTATTGTAAGTTGTTTTAAAGAACTAAAAATAACAAATGAAGCTTTGAATAACATTGGGGTTTGAGTAACAAACAAATGTAAATATTTTAGCCAGCAAAGTGTACAACAGTATCAAAAGTTTCTGAAGACTCTAAGGAAAACTGGAATACGACTAGTTTATCATTATATTCATCTATATTAAATATAGACTCATGTTGCTCCTCCATAACCAGTGTAAATGACATCAAATCTTCAGTTTCAAGCGTATCATCTCTGTCAAATCTAATGCCTCCTGCATCCGTAGGATCAAATTCAGACCTTTCATATGTATTGGATGATGGAAGCAAAAGTATTGGTATTTATACTTATAAAAAAAAACGTTTATGGTTTATTTGCCGTTGTAACACATATACAACTAATAACTCCTGTTTTTACAGATACTACTTCACTATATTATTCCGCACATTGTATACAAACAGAAGGACTTGCAGAATATTATAGCCTAATGCATTCTACATCCATATATGGAACTCGTTCTCACTCATCAGAAAAGTATTTTCCAAATGGAAAATACGCACTTGGCAACAATAATGTAAACAATAGTAATTTATCAAAAAATCAATATTCTATTAATAGCCATTTATCAAAATATGAATCAAACTTCACTACTACAAAATATGGTACAGTAGCCATGTACAGTCTAAGCCATCATCATTCATCAGACACAAATGGAAATGTTACTGAAAAATACGATTCCGATGATATTGAGAACGATTACCATGACGTTGAATATATGGAAGTTGGAAGTGAAGAAATAGTAGAAAGTTGTGATATGGAAAATATGGTTACTCATGTTCAAGAAGATTGGGAACCATTTGATCCTTATGTCTTCATTAAACATTTACCACCTTTGACTCCAGCAATGAGAGCCAGATGTCCTGCTCTTCCTCTTAAAACACGTAGCAGTCCAGAATTTAGTCTCGTGTTAGATTTGGTATGGGTATTTCAAATTACCAATAAGAAATGCATAATGAAAAATAATGTAGTAACAAAGTAATTGTATAGTAATAAAATCTAAAAATATTACAGAAAATGAACGAACGGATATAAAAAGATTTTTTTTTATACAGGATGAAACATTAGTACACTGTAGTTTGCAAGAACTTTCGGATGCAGCATTCCGTTTCCCAGTTGTCTTTCAAGATGTAACGTACACGGTGTTTGTCAGAACACGACCTTATTTTCGCGAGTTTTTAGAACATGTCTCATCATTGTACGAAGTGATCCTTTTTACTGCGAGTAAACGAGTTTATGCGAACAAATTAATGAATCTATTAGATCCAACACGAAAATTGATTAAGTATCGTCTGTTCAGAGAACACTGTGTTTGCGTAAATGGAAATTATATCAAGGATCTATCTATACTTGGTAGAGATTTATCTAAAACTGTTATTATTGATAATAGTCCACAAGCATTTGGATACCAGGTAAGATATTTTAATGTGATGATATGAAATTGGGTAGAAAAATATAGTTTTGTATTTCTCGATTTTTACAAAATATTTATTTTACAGTTAGAAAACGGTATTCCTATAGAAAGTTGGTTTGCTGATCGTTCAGATAATGAATTAATGAAATTGTTACCTTTCTTAGAAAATTTAGTAAATTGGGTAAGTACATAATGAAATATGTATCAAGTGATATGTAACAAACATTGACATTTGTTAATTGGCATTTCAGGGTGGAGATGTTAGACCGCGTATTAGAGAACAATTCCGACTCTTCAGTTTTTTACCACCAGATTAATTTAGTTCACAAAGTAAAACAAAGTCAACATTTCAAAAATTGCTAGCCTATATAGGTACGTACGTGTATAATGTATCTTACAGATATATTCGACGGATAAATGTAAGATATCATTCAATGCGTGCAATAGTATACGCCAAAAGAAAATTCTATAATTTGCAATAATGATCGATAAAAAAATTGTTAAATTATTAACAATTAAAAAATTGTTAAATTATTAAAAAAAAATACATTTCGATAAAAGCCAAAATAATTATCGTATTATGATTTTTATAGAATTTCGATGTACTTATTTATAATGAATTTAAATTAATCTTGTTACGAATATTAATATAAAAAATATATTTGAAAAATTAGTTAAGAAATATCACAACATGGTAGTTACTAGAATCTATATTTATCGAATTTTTGGGCAGGTACCAATCAATAAATAATAAAGCTCTCTCTTATAAATCACATAGAGATCAATCAAGATATAACTGCTAGAGCTCGCGCATTGCGAGAAAATTCCATAAATAAGATTTTAGTCTAAATTATTTAAAAACAAATTATTAAATTGCTCTAGCAGATACATTATAGCAAATTATAGATATCTCTCAATTTAAATATATTTTATGTTTTTAATTATGCACAAAATGAATAAAAAGGAATTAAAATATATATAAATATATAGATGCGTTATATTAAGTTGAGAGATGTCAAAAGAATCAAATTTTGTATGTAGATATCTAA
The DNA here is from genome assembly GCA_032399595.1 of Tetragonula carbonaria. Lineage (NCBI taxonomy): Eukaryota > Metazoa > Arthropoda > Insecta > Hymenoptera > Apidae > Tetragonula > Tetragonula carbonaria. The sequence continues at coordinate 3,446,901 of JAUCRC010000011.1, read as the reverse complement.
ATTTTTTTATTTAAAAAATTACAATCAATCATTTAATTTTTTGTTTTTTTCTTGAAGATCATATAGTTTCATTACGAAATCAATCACATTATTCATTATATGCAAAAATATGCAAAGTATTTAATATATAACAATTATAAAATAAGGTAAGCAGATACCTAATATCATCTCTGAGATGAAATTATTGCAATAGTTAATTCAATTATTTGTTGCAAAAAATAGTAAGTTGATTGAATAGAAACGAAATATATCAATAGAATAAACATAAATGACATAAAATACAAACTTCCACATTTAAACAACTTCCGTTTTCACTAGTTTATACTTCTGTGCATAACTCATATGTAGCAAAAATCGTACATATTAAAATTAAAAAAAGAAAAAATAAAAACATTAAGCTTATGCTTTCAGTACAAAAATAATTTTTACATTAATTACAATCATAATTAACTTCTTTAGACTTGTTATTTTTTGGTAAATATTTTCGCACAAGTAATTCAGTTTTCAATTATATAAAAAGATAGTCTATAAATATTAAGATAAATTTAAGATAAATGATTATTATATATAATTGTATTTATATTTGCAAATAATTATTGTTAAATTGTTAATATTTTTTACTATATGGTTATATATATAACCATATATATATATATATAGTTTTGTGGAAAGATGCAATGTCTTCTATATTCAAGTTTAGTTATAAATAAATATGATCTCAATCTAATTATTTTTAATCAGTATATTAAAAATATACTGATTACGTTTAAATTTTTTCAGCCGAGCACTACAAGTATAAATCAGTGTAGATTACAAGTTCTTTGAGTACATACATATATATTAATAATTTTTTAATTATGAGCATATGCTGATGTGTACGTATCTGTATGAGCGTGCGTGTGACAACTATATAGTTATATCCTGCTATATCTAATAGAACTATAGAATTGCGTGTAATTCATAGCCAGAAATTTATATCGAAACGTCACAATTTAGTAAAACCGCAAACATGTTACATCTTGTAGTGTTTCCTATACTTCAAGATTGTATGTGCTTTCACATCACGAATTTACAGATGTGCAAAATCAATCTTTATTATAAAGGAACGTACTACTCTTTTGTATTGGATAAATTCCTTTTTATTTATTCTTTTAGTTTATTGAGTTCCTCTAAAGTGTTGAGATATTGCGATATAAATTTATGTAACGAGACTTCATCGAGTTGATTATTTTAATCTTTTACGGATGATATCGTACGATAGTAAAAGTGGCTTCACTAATTTAATTTTATCATTGTAAATCACTATATGTATGTTCTTTTTCTGTGAAATAGGTTCTTACAATTTTATTAATGAATAACAAATTGCAAACAGCTTTTTTTTTTTAAATAAACAAATTGTATTCTCATGCATATTATAATAGTAGCTTTCACATAGTATTTGTTATTGAAAGATACTATTAATAAATAAAAATAATAATAGTAGGGAGGAAAATGCTTGTTACATATGAAGTAAGTCTTCATATTATTTATTCTTTTATTTATCACTAAAGAATGAATATATTCAGATATAAATTGTTGCAATAAGAAGATAAACACTGTTTGTTTAACGATATTCCTATACGTAAAAACATTAAACATAAATACTTTGAAATAAATCAGAAAATTTACATTTTCTCTGTTAAGTATACAAATTTTAACGGAAAATGTGAAGGTGAATGTAATTAGTGTTTACTGTAACTAAACGCTGGAGACAAGAAATATGTAACAGACATACGTTAATATTTATAGAAAGTAATCCACAATTGTGTAATCAATATTAAATATTCATCTTCCAATTCAGTTTAAAAAATGAAAAAAAAAAAATAATTCGAACATTATTCCAATAACTTACATTTAATTTAATTAACATTTTGTTATCATACATCATTATATTATTTTACATACAATATTTAATGTTTGACAATTTTACAGGCTACAATGAACTGACTAGATGAAAAGTAGAATTTTATTATGTGTAAAAAATATCTATATAACATAAATGTGTATTGAAATGTACATACATAGTAATGATATACATATTTTTTACACATGTGTATGTTTTGGTTCATGTAATTAACAGAAACTTTCAATTAAAATAAAATTAAAAGAAAATGTGGATAAGTTATTTAAAGTACAAAGTAACAAATATTATTAATTAAATATATATACATTTTTTATGATAAAAATTATTGTCAATTAACGCCATATAGTTGCACTTAATATCAAAAAGGTTGTCATTGTACATAATTCTTTTCAATGATTTAATTAAATTAAAAATAAATGCTGATAGAAAATATAATTATGGCCGAGGAAAAAACAATGATTTAATATATTCGTTTTCAATAATATTTCACAAATATTTTTTGTAAAATGTCTAATTTATGAATACCTTGATTGGTTATGCATTCCTGTCGTTTTCCGAGAACATATATTTGGAAATCTCCAAAGTTGCGTTACTTAATTCTCGCCTCCAACATTTTGTTACTTTATTTCACCCCTATCGCTTGAAGAGAAAAAATGCTGAAAAATGGCACGTGCAGTATTATGCATTTAGAATAATACATTCAATGATACTTTACGTTCAACGATAATATAATTTACATATTTAACAGCTACAACAAGTTAACTATCAATATTTTTCTTTATCTTCTATATATTTACTACTTCTTACTAATTTTTGGACTCGGGCTTCAGATACATTGAACATTTGTTTATTTACTATAATTTGTATATCCATGATATACATATGTATGTATATGCACAATACATTATATATCATAAACGCTTAATAAAATTGTTTAAAATTATAGTTTGTTATTTTTTTAAAAAGCGTAAGAAAATCTCTTTCTTTAGATATTTGCTTATAAGATGTTACATAATCTTGGTTTTAATTTTTTACTTTGATTTTTATCGAAAGTGCGTGCATAGCACAGGAACTTCATATCGGTATTATCAGAGTACATAACTTCGACGTATCTAGAGCCCGAGGGAAATTCCCCCTAATCTTCCGAACGCTGGAAATACCTAGTTTCAATGCGTTTGCAGAAATGCTCTAGCAATGGATAGCTATGGACAATATTTGCTAGTTTGTTACCAGGTAAAGATGTTGTGAGTATTGTAAAAATATGTCCAAAAACTAAGGCATCCAATTCGTTGGGAGTCCTAAATATAATTAAATAAAAGAATAGTTAACTATAAATTAGTAGATAAAATAAATATATTTCATGTACTTCAAAAATGACAACAAATATATGTTGGTATTAAAAGGATTCAAGGATTCAAAAGGAGAATTTCGAAAGAATCTTCTGAAAGTGGTGGTAATGCTTCAATTGATTCAGAATAATTCCATAGAGTTTCTTTGGAAGAAGATGCACACATTTCAAAGTCACAAGCAGAAGATTCAAGCATACAGTTATTCAGGTAGTTTCGTCCAATTCTTGATGCATGTTCAAGAAGTTTAGGAAATTCTTGTACAGTTGCAGTAATCTCTTGAGCAGTATGTGGAAGAGAAGGATTGATCATAGATAGGGCACAGATATGACCATATACAAGAGCATCTACTTCAGTAGGTCTTTTTTAAAATCAAAACAATTAATCAATAATATTTCAATGAAAAACTTTCAAATGGATATGGAATACGTATGGTTTTAAAAAGAAATAAAGTATTTATAGATATTTACATCATGATTTATACTTACTTCTCTCCAGAAAAGTAATCACTACCTTCCAATCTTTCTGACAATGCTGTACAGCAATTTTGAACTTCCTTACATACTTCTTCTATTGTTTTATTATACCAGCCAAGTACATTGAGTTTTTTTATGACCTCTTTCCTTTTTTGCCAATTTAAATAATGATTCAATGGCCATGGATATACACTTCCATGCCTTATTTTAGTCACCTCGTTTAAAGTTGTTTCATCAACCCAACAAATATATAACTCGGCATTTATAAATATATTATTCACTAATGACATGTAAGCCCTCATATCTGCTTTGCAATTTGCAGACAAATGATCCGATAAACTCGTTCCTTTGTTTCCTATGAATGTTACAATAGAGTCGAAATCAGATATTAAAAACTGTCCACATTTAATAAATGGTACACGACCAGACGGAGACATATATTCTGCATTGCTTCTTGGTTCTATCTGGAAGTCAAGGCCGCACATTTTAAGGAACGCTTGCACAGCTAAACAATTTGCATTGTCAGGTAACAATATTTGTTCAACTTCATACGGTTGATACAAAGTAATTAGCTGAGGCCATGGCTCTTGTGCTAAAAGAAAAATAATGTTAATTAGAGCCTTGAAGCAATAGTGCTATAGTTTTGCATAGTTAAAAAGAAAAAAAAGAAATCACAAAACAAAAAACAAATGACAGGATTATACAAAGCCTTACGAATGAGGCAGAATTTGATCATTACTTAAACATGCAAAGAGGGAATAAATTAATAATATACGTTTGAAAAACTAAGGTTAAGTTTTATGGTAGTTGAAAAATTTAATTCAAAGTATGTATTGAAATAAAGTTTTATGAGTTACCTTCTAATTCGAGAGTGATTGAATCTGCTAACAGAGGAGAGGGCATTTTTATCCAGATAAATGTATCAATTAATAACAATATGAAATTTAATTTCTTTACATCAACAAATGACAAAACAAGGCGTGCAGTGTTCTATAACGAATTGAACTGTAACGAACAAAATTTTCAGACGAATTGTAATTGTAATAGTTAATAATAGTTCGTTATAAAATATTCTGTTATAAAATTAAAATAATACAATAATATAATATATACTATCTAAATAACTATAATATAATTAAATAACTATGAAATGGTGATGCTATATGTATTTATATGTACGTGTTAATATTAATGCTTGTCAATTTTAATTGAACCATATTAAATATTATATTTATCAATAATATATACATAAGTGCAGAAGAACAATAAATTTGCAATAGTTATTAATATTATATATAATATAAATAAATAACGTTAAATAATTTGTTAACAGTTCAGAACGAAAATTATGTAATTATATTTGATAATTAATAATAACAAATTATAACTCAATTAATGTACAATTGCTTGAAAGAAAACATAATCCAAAATGAAAAGGTCTTTAGATTCTTAAGTGAAAATTGGACATTTTTATTATACACACATAAGCACACAGTAATAATATATTAGAGAGAATATTACTTTATTCTTTTAACTTTGTGGAACATGTGAATATAATTGTGTTAATCTTTTGAAAAAGAGAATTAGTTTAAATATTATGAATATTTAGTTTGCATATTTCCCGCAAGGGGAGTTGTTGGTGACTGCGCAAAGAGTAATGCGCGGTAAACAGTAGTTTCTTCCTCTTTCAAACAGAGCAAAATGTCGAAGAGAGGTAAGTTGTTTTTGGAAGTGAAAAGAAATCCAAAGAAATCCATCGGCACGTGAAACTATCAATTTCCAAAGAAGTGGGGAAACATTAAATGAACGTTACGACATACTGTTAGAAAAATAATTTTTTCGTTAATAACGATGGAAGCTGGAAAAGTGAATGATCGTATTGGAGATACCTCGTTGGACGTGTCGATAGCAACGATTAACATGAAATTATTATTATTGTTTAAGGACGAGGTGGTTCTGCTGGAGCAAAATTTAGGATATCACTGGGCTTACCAGTTGGCGCGGTCATAAATTGTGCCGATAATACTGGTAACTGAAAAACTGCTTAACTAAAAATAACGCTTAACCTAAAAAAATTTGGCTATGTTATGAACAAAAGGAACACCTGGTTGATAGTTGTCACTCGAATATTTTAATTATCTCTTACAGATTTAATTTTACTATGAATGTTATAAGCAGTTGATTCATTAATGCTAGTCTTATGTTTCGTATAATGCATTTATAAATAAATTCCAAAATTATACCTAAAACGAACATTATCGCATATCGTTATACGAGTAGATATATACATCAATAATTAATTAATTGCTTATTTGAGTAAAAGCATTATATTCCAATATAAAGAATGAGAAGAACAATACATTCATAAAATGTAAAATAACGTTAGTTTAGATATTAATGCTAATCAGTATACTATGTACTATTATATATTATACTATACACTATTTGCTTTTGGACAACTGTGCAATTTAATTAAATTCAGGTTTTTCATATAAAAGTTGTTGGGTTTTATGCTGTTATAATATAAAACGTTTCGTTGTAGGTGCCAAAAATTTGTATGTCATTGCAGTACAAGGCATTAAAGGCAGATTAAATCGTTTGCCAGCTGCAGGATCAGGTGACATGATAGTTGCCACCGTCAAGAAAGGAAAACCTGAACTTAGAAAAAAGGGTAATTAGAATACTTCTTAATTCGATATCTTTTTGTTGCAGTATATAGATTTATGTTTCTATCGTTCCTCATTATGAACGCAATAATATCATTTTATGAGGAAAATTAATTGTATAGAGTCTGTTATCTTTTCTTGTATAAATTTTGCAGTCATCGAGCAATATCGAGCAATATATCAACATGTTATTCTTTGTTTCAGTTATGCCTGCAGTTGTGATACGTCAACGGAAACCATTTCGAAGGAAGGACGGGGTTTTTATATACTTCGAAGATAACGCAGGGGTAATTGTGAACAATAAAGGGGAAATGAAAGGTTCAGCTATTACAGGACCTGTTGCGAAAGAATGTGCGGATTTGTGGCCCAGGATCGCGTCCAACGCCAGCAGTATCGCTTAAACGTTCTGTATAAATTCATTGTCCTTAATAAAATAAGTTGAGCATTTGTTCACGATTTTTTGGTGTATTCTGTTTTTGTTTTCAATTTACTTTTTCAACTGTACGTTTGATCAGAGAATCGCATAAAAAAAAATATCGGACGAATTCATTGAAAAGTTTCAGGAAATAAGATCTATTCAGATCAAACATCTTAGACTTCAAATCGAATGAAGGAAACAAGCTGTAGTATAAGTATAATCAAAAAGATAAAACGGCAAAACTTCACAAACTAATTCTTTCAATTAGTTTTTTTCCCAAATAAAAATGGATTTATAATTATTATTTTATATAGACACTAAAATACTAGCGTCACATAGCGGCGAACAGGTGGAACTAAAAGCTATTACTGTCCTTGTTGCACGGTATCGCTTTCCTCGTCACAGGGAAATGTCTCTGTCCTTCTCCCATAATATCCCTTTCCTTGTCTAACGAAAGAATATGTCTGTCTTCGTTCCACACTATCGCTCTTCTTGTTTACGTACGTGTTGCCATCTATCGTATTTTCTTGCCTGTGGACAAAGAGAGAGATAGCGTGCAACAAAAACAGAGTTATACCATGTGTCGCTATCTATCACCAAAGGTTGGAACTAAAGACTATTAGTTAGTTGCTGGTAATACTGGTAGATGGCAGCATCTTCGTAGAGAAGGAGACTGATACCTTGTGACAAGGATAAATATATTTACTCGTGTTGGAAAAAGAGGGCAACAGTATGAGACAGAGAGAGTAATATCTTTTAGTTCTATTCGTTCGCCGCTGTGACGCTAGTGTTTGCGTGCTGCGACAGCGCGAGTATTTAAAAAAGCGAATTTAAAAACAGTGGCGCTGATTTAAAGTGAAGAAAGAAGAAAATTAGACAGCAGAAAGTATTTTGCACTCTTAGTTGTTAATAATCAAAGCAAACGGTCGTTATAAAATCTTGTTAAACATTAATATTAATAGTTATTATTACAGTTTCTTGTAATATATAAATCTCGTAATATATTTATTTAAAGGAGCAAACTTTGTCCATATGTTCAAATAAATTGAATAAATTTTCATTTGGAAAAAAGGCCAATTAAGAAGATCAAACCATACTTTTATTTTTGCATCTTTCTAATCTGACTCTTAATTTGAAATAAATAATAGGCTGAATTTTTAATCTCTTTATTATACTTGATACGTCGTACAAAGTCTGTCAGTATAAGAAATGATCAAAGAGAATGAAATTACCACTTCTCTGTTGTTGCACCGCCCCAACTTTGTCCTGCTGCAGATGGCGTCGTAGTGGACCATTCTTCCGAAGTCTAAAATAAAAGATATAATAAATTTAGTAATATTTAAATTTAGCTTGACAATGAAAATTGGAAGAATTCATTCTTACCTGAGCAGCCCAGTCTCCACTGGCTTGGAATGCTTGCGCAGCTCCTGCAGTAGGAATAGCAGCTGCAGTTGGCGTTGCTACGTCATCCGCCCAATTTTCAGGAGCAACTGCACCCGTGTCAACTTCGTTGACCCATCCGGGCTCAGCAGTGGCAGCAACTTCAACTGTTCCAGCAAAATCTTTGGCTGGTGCAATTTCTTTAGCTGCTTGCTCTTCTTTCTCAGCCTATGAACATGTCACATCAATGTTTTACGTATTGCCAATTTACATTGAAATTACACGGAATAATTTTCAGAAATAGAATCAGCAAAGATTAAGCCATAATAAATCAGCAAATATATTTCTGCTACAATTTTCTCATCATCCAGCGAATATAAATATTAAATGAAAGAAAGCACAAATAGAATTAGAATTATACCAACCTCCTCTGGATCCCTGTAGAAGAACAAATCGACAACGACGTCCCACTTGGTTTCCCGAGCGATAGATCCTCTTAATCTTAGTACCTCTCTCGCTAACAACCACCACATAAGGCCAACGCAATGAAGACTTTTTGTATTACATGGAATTGCAATATCGACGAAACGAAGAGGCGAGTCGGTGTTACAGAAGGCAATTACCGGGATATTTACGTAACTGGCTTCTGTGATTGGTTGATGATCGGTAGACGGATCAGTAACGATCAGCAGACGTGGTTCGCGAAAAGCAGACTGAAAATAATTGCTAACTTTGTAACTTGATACATTGACGCTGACCAATAGAAATCAATGAATCAATCTGAAGAATCGATGCTTGTTGTTTGTATAAATTAATTAATTAATCAATGGGATAGATAACAATGTCTTCATGTTAATCAGTCAACCTGAATTTGGTTAGTGAAAGCACCAGGAGTGAAACGTCCAGCGATTGGAGTAGCTCCAGTGTGCTGTGCAAATTTCAAAACAGCTCTCTGCCCAGTTTGACGGCAACTGATGACAAACACTTCACTGGGATGCTCGATAGCAACAATGGCACGTGCTGCTAACAGTAATTTCTCCCATGTGTGACGCAGATTGATAATGCTGATCCCTGTATTTGAAAATAATGCATCGATAGGGTGAATTATTCTACCATGCGTAAGGTAAAACAAAACTTACCGTCGCTCTTCTTCTTGTACACGTACTGTTCCATTTGGAAGTTGACATTTTCAGCACCTAAATGCGTATATGCGGCCAACATTTTAGTAACGTCATCCTCCTTGAGAGACAATACGTCTAAACCTCCTGACATCTTAACGTTATGGTTGAATTACGAATAAACCTGAATATGTACACAGATTTAATTTAACATATACAACTACTGGCTTGAGTTGAATAAATAATTACCGTGCTCTTTGTTCGTTTTAATATATATTTAGAATAAATTCCACCTACAATGAATTTTTTTACAGGAAAACAAGGAAATTTGGCTTGGCAAGGAACTAACAGAGATAACCTATTTCCACGATACGAAATAAACAATATGTTCGGTATATTCGATCAATTTACTGTATAAATAAAGTTTCAACGAAGAAAAATATTTAACAAAGAACAAGCATTTACAGCTACAAATCTAATAACGCTTTATGTTACTGAAACAATAATCCACGTGTACGAGCAAACGAGGTTATGGTATAAATTTATTGCCACTAGTTGCTGTTGATATAAATTTTCATATGAAAGTTAATCCTTGTACAACTTTTATTGTTTGACTGATAATTTTTTATACTTTACAGAAAGATAAACGTCATAAATGAAGGAAAATATTTCGGAGAAACTTACGTTATCAATGCCACTAGGAGACTTCCAGTCGGAAAGGAAGTTACTTGACTCGGTCTTGGTAAGAGCAAACGGAGAGAGAAAAAGTTTTTATTCTTCAATGCAATGCTTTTGTCGTGAAAATTCGCGAAAGTCATAATTTATAATTTTAGACAGCTTCCTTGGAAAAGTGTAATTTGAATTTTTCGTAAAATATAAAACTACAACTGGAAAGAATAAAACGGAAATGCGCTTTTCGGCGGGGAATTTAAATAGTTAACAGATCGCAAGATGAATTTCATAAATGAAATTTATCAAATAACTGCAGCAATTTACCGGTATCATTTACCTAACTTATCAATTTTATATATTGTTTTTTAGATATTGTACGTGAGTAATTTATAGATACTTCACGAATTCAATTGTGTTGCATTTGTATTTATGGAGCAACATGGTTATTTTTTAAATAAAATAAACAAAGATTGGTTCGTTCCTAAAATAAACAAAGTAGGTTATCGTACATACATAAAAATTTTTGTGTGATTACTCTGTTATACTCCTTTTATTAAAATGTAATTTCAATGGCTTCAAAATATTTTGTAGCCTAACCTATAACATAGTTTATTAACGGGGCTTTATGCTTTTTCCTGTGAATCTACGGACTACGGATGCATCACACGTGAAAGAAGCAATTTTTTTTAAAATGCTGTAGAAGAATGTATCCGGCAAATCATAAGACTATCTTCGTTTTGGACCACACACCATACTTTGGTATATCCACTGAAGCTGCTTTAGAATTTGATTTTCTAAAGAGTCGCGGTCAGAACTTAATTCCTTTAGCACCTGTTTGCAAATCTTTATGGACCACCAGCGTGGAAGCCTCGTTAGAATACTGTAGAATAGTGTGGGATCTTTTTCCAACTGGAAAATTGGTATTTATTATTTTATTTCACATTGTTGTTGCAAGATATAAAATCCATGTATACTAATTTTTGTTGTCCTTTACAGATAAGATTTGTTGTAACTGATCGTGCAGCATATGTATTGAACTCATGGAGTCCATCGCAACAGAATTTAAATCATGTAAGAAATATTAATTATGCCCGATGTGTTCACATTTAAAACTAATGTATTTGATTATAATTGTTACGAGTACAGATAATGAATGGCACAGCCATTCTAGGAGTTCCAACAAAGCTGCCAAAACCTGGAGAAGATTATTCAGTTATACATGGCTTAAGAGTAGCCATCGAAACACTTAACGAGTGTTCAGAGATTCAACACGATAAGAGAACATCATTGAATGAGAATGCTAGCAAGCTTGTTAATAGAGGAAGAGTGATATGCATCACCAGTGCAAGAGATAATAGCAACATGAAGAATTTGGAGAATATATTCTTGAATGAGTTAGCTCAAGAAAATAAAACTGCTTTAGCTTCAGATCAGTTAGTATTTATATCAATAGCACGTAGTATCATATGTATAATTTTGTAATATAATAATGTAATATAAATTTGTAATATATATATATATATATATATATATTACTATATAATAATTATGTCTGTTGCTTTTGAATTTCAGTTTAATACCTGTAGATTATTGCCACTTAGTTATACTGAACATCTTTCCTAATAATATTGAATCGCAAGTGACTAGTCAGGGACCAAGAGAAGTATATTGATTATTTCATCACATATGCATATAGATTTTATATTGTATACGAGTGGAATTATTTCATACAAAATTTTGTTTTAGGTTTCACCGTTGTTGACAGTAGAAGTACATTCTATCAAGGCACCTGCATTACATTCAAAATTGTCCCATTTGATTCTGTCTCATTATGATCTGGCTAGTACAACGGTAACTGGTATACCAATGAAAGAAGAACAGAATGCCAGTTCTTCAGCGAATTATGACGTTGAGATATTTCATTCCTCGGCTGCTCATTCAGCAATTTTAAAAGGTTTTACTATTGATTTTAGGATGTAAATTATTCAGTGTTACACATGTGAAATTATATTGCACGAGTAATTTTATAGGAAATCCACAAGATTCAGCTCTAATTAAGACATTTAGGAGATTTGAAGAAGGATCAGAATATGAAACTGTGACTTTAAAATGGTGCACACCGCGAGGATGCAGCGCAGCGGAAATGCAAAACTGCACAGCTATGCATAGAATTACACCTGTAGATGTAAACAGCAGACCGTCCTCTTGTTTGATCAACTTTTTATTGAATGGTAGATCAGTGATGTTGGAAATGGCCAGAAAGAGTGGTGGAAAAACTATTTCTCATTTACTTGCTGCACATGGTGGAGAAATTTTCATACACACATTATCCACCGCTAGAAGCGTATTGGAGGATCCACCTTCTATTAGCGAAGGTTGCGGTGGCCGTGTCACTGATTATAGAATAACTGTAAATATTTTGTTTCTCAATATTTCTCCAAAGTGTTTTACAATTGATGTATCATTTGTGACAGGATTTTGGAAGATTGATGCGGAACAATGTACTGGTGCCTTTAAAAAGAAGTACAAGCTGCAACAGCGAAGGTCCAGCAGAGAAAATGAGATCCAGATTAGAGCGGCATACAAAATATTGGCCAATTACTATTTCCAGTACACTCATGTTCAATTTGAAACAGGTACATGTGCTTCAAAGAAATTTTAGTTGCAAAGAAATTCTTGTACAATTTCTCATTTAATTACTGTGTAATTATTATAGTTAATAGATCCATTGCCAGAGTTAATGGTAAAGGAGGAACTCGCTGCAGAGGAAGTTGTACAGTGCAAACAGGTGATCTTCAGTTTATTGCAGTTAGAGGCAAAGCATGAGGTATTACCGTTGCCAAGTATAGGGGGTGGCCGTGGTGGGAAAGGTGGAGTACGCCGAGAGGAACATTACAGGCTGCTGTGGGGAGAAATAGAGACATTCCTCAAACATCACGCGAACAACTCTGCCGCACATTCTGAAGTTCTAACCTGTCTGCTTGAAGTACGGAGCAAAGATGACAAAGACAAAGTCGAATTGGATCAGGCGTTGCGCGAATTGGACGGGTAGGAAATAATTTCTCGAATAGCGAATAATTCCTTTCTTTCGTTTTCTTATTCGAAAGGCCTATTTCTAATTATCGTTCTTTTGCATCGTCTCGCGTAGGTTCGGCAAAGAAGACGGAACTGCTCGAGCCAGCGTGATAAGAGCAACGACCGACTCGCCGATGTCACCACCGCCAAGTACATCGATGTCTCTTGGCAAACAACTCCACAAGGGTGGCACCTACGCGCCCAAAAGTTTGTTAGACATTTGGTTGCAACGGAGTGCGCCAAAGGAGAAGAAACCCGATTTTCACGGAAGAGTGAACAGCGACGGCCCCAAAGCGAAATTGTACCCCAACTTGAAAGAGACTGGCCGCGAGCCACGCGAGCCTATATTGGAAGGTTAACGAAACGAGTCGGGAATGACTCTCGGAATGAATTACCTTGCTGTGTAAACTTAAGTTACAACAACAACGATCATTTGTTATCTTCTACTGCGTGTGTTGCGGTGTCTTTGTCAACCAGCAGGAAATAATTTCCCTGTACCTAGAGTTTACTCTCTATCAGCCATCCCGTATCATCATTTTCCAGAGATGCTGCTCTGCCTGCTTGTTCGATTCGTCGCATAGACATAAACGTAATAAAAGGGCAGGTCTCTATCTAGAGTACGGTACGAAGTTCCAAGAAATTGGCAGAAGTCAGAAGAGTACAAAGAGGAAGATGCAAGGGTCGCAAAGAGAGAGAGAGAGAGAGACAGAGGGACTAAGAAAGAGGAGAGGGACGCGCGGAGCGGTGCACCTGCGCTCGAAGATACGAGTAACAGCGCGAAAGTGTATCAGTGGTACAACGAAAGCGATCCACTCTCTCATCCCCGCGTCCTTCGTCCCTCGGCGTTTTACAGCAGCAGACACGTCTGCCGGGTGTCTGAGCCACCGCGATACGTTGACCTCCATCGAAACTATAGCTCTCTATCGTCTCTCCCTTCCCGGCTGGAATTCCGCCGCTAATCGATGGAAGGAAGGAGGAAGGTATGCTTGCTGCTGCACATAATATAATGCGAGCACGAGAGGACGGGGGGAGGGAAAGAGAGACGGAGACAGAATCGACGGATGAGGAGAAGCATACAGAGGGAAAGAGAGGCGGAAGGGGATCGGAGAGTACAAGTGCGTGACGTAATGGTTCATTCATCCCGAGACAGACGATATCCCGGTCAATGCTGTACATATGTGTATATATATATATATATATCATATACATATGCATATATATATACACACACACACATGTATACACACACATCTCTCTGTGTATGCAATCGTCTCATATACATACGTGCGTGCGTGCGCGTGTGTGTTTGTATACGATACACCTACGTATCTAGAGATCTACACGTACATGTACATGAGAAATGCACACGTGCACGTGCTCGTTCTGTTCGTTCGTCTCTCTTTGATTTGTGTCTCTCGTCTCCTCGCTTCGGCCAGTTACAGCCCGGAATACCCGGCTTTTCCTTTCCTCGCGTTTCGGATAAATCAGTCGCCGGGATGTGATCTCTCCGCGTGGACCGAGCCGTCGTGGCACGTCGTTCGCACGCAGATTTTCCTTATCTATCGCTACGACTAATATCTGTCGCGCGATTGTTACGACACGTCTAACAATTGTCGTTTGGATGTCGTTGAATAATCGCTAAACGAACGAAACGATCCTCCTCGTGTGTCTATCTAAACGGGATGGGGCAAACTATGTCAGAATTGAAAGAACGGCCGATTGATAATCTCTCTTCCCCCTGCTCTGTGAGGGTTTAGGGTTTATTCGAACCATTCGAATTGTCATAGTCATCATTGATTTGAAGAAGATATTACATATGTTACAGTTAATTTCAAACGAAGAGAAACGAGACGAACAAGGAGACAACCGCGCGCGATATTCTAAAATTTTCGTTTCGAGATGTTGATGTGGTAACGGTGGTACCGATTAGAGAATGGCCTACTAGTAGTTTCTAGGTTGAAACTAGTAGTTTCGGGTTGAAATTACGTTGCGGCGACGCGTAACGTTTGATAACACCCCCGCGCTCGCAGTGGGATTCGCGCGGCGGTGACGCAGCTAGAAAAATAAATTAGATGGAATTATTGATCGGTGGGTTACACACAGCTGTGTGTGCAGGTGTGCAGCGTGAAGAAGAGTCCGCCGTTTATAATTTACCTCGCCTATCTACCCCAAATATCGATCCCGACAAAGGGTCACTGAACGAACGAACAACGCGGTGAAAAGAGAAACACCCCTCGTAGCGTAGTCTGGCTAATAATCATCAATGTCGCTCTGCTAATTACCGCCGCTAACATCGGTGTGAAACGCGCAGTTTCAAAGGGAAAGCCTCGGCTGGAAAATTTCGGCGACGGGGGAAGCAAAAAAAGAAAAAAAAAAGAAGATGGATCCCGGTCGGGCGACCGATTAACTTCCGGCCTGTTAATGACCAAAAATCGCGTGAATTACTTTACCGTGATTGAAAAAAGGCACCAATTTCTTTTCCTCTGCCTCTTTTGAAGATCATCGCGTTGCAATTGAATTACATTAGGTCATTTTTCATTTAGGTGAAGTAATAATTTTGATACTGCGATCAGGTCATCGTAATTTCGAAGTGTGACGTTTAAAATCTATCGTCATTGTATGTATAATTATATGCGACAGTTTTGCGATTAATAATATCTCGTCTAGTAAGAGAAAAAAAAAGTAGCAGTAAATTGGAAAAAAAACGGGGGAAATGGAAAAGGAGATGCGATACGAATCTCATCTATGGATTTCATGAAT
This sequence comes from Tetragonula carbonaria, assembly GCA_032399595.1. Classification (NCBI taxonomy): domain Eukaryota; kingdom Metazoa; phylum Arthropoda; class Insecta; order Hymenoptera; family Apidae; genus Tetragonula; species Tetragonula carbonaria. The sequence goes on along the minus strand of JAUCRC010000011.1, from coordinate 3,431,087 downwards.
TAAAGTAAGACTGTCTGGACCCATTAATTAACCATTAATTTTTGCACTTGACTGTCTCTTCCGTGAGGACTTCAATCTAGTCAACAGTTCTGACTTTTTCTTTTTATAATTTTATAACGAACGTATATATTTGCTGTTCATTAACATCCAAACAGACGCCTAGTGAAAGCTTAATCATAAGAACGACGTAAGAAGAGCAAAAGAATTTTAAAAAGAATTACTCTTACCGTGGTTAAAAAAAAGCACCGTGCGCCAATTTCTTTTTTTTTTTTTCTTTCCCTTTTTGAAGATCATCGCGTTGCAATTGAATTACATTAGGTCATTTCGTGAAGTAATAATTTTGATACTGCGATCAGGTCATCGTAATTTCGAAGTGTGACGTTTAAAATATCTATTATCATTGTATATATAATTATATGCGATATAGCTTTCGTAGCTCTGCAGTTTTGTGGTTAATAATATCTTGTATGGTAAGAGTTAATTGGAAAAAAAACGGGGGAAATGGAAAAGGAGATGCGATACGAATCTCATCTATAGATTTCATGAACTAAAGTAACACTGTCTGGACCCATTAATTAACCATTAATTTTTGCACTTGACTGTCTCTTCCGTGAGGACTTCAATCTAGTCAACAGTCCTGACTTTTTCTTTTTATAATTTTATAACGAACGTATACACTTGCTGTTCATCGTAACGCGATCTATAATAGTGTAACATCCAAACGCTTTATCGTAACAAACGACGTAAGCAGAGCAAAAGAATTCCAGAAAGAAGAAATTTCCGACACATAATTCGGAATAATTCGCATAAAACTAGACTTTTCGTCGCTTCTCGCGAAACAAAAAAAATATTGGGAAAAATGGGATGTTATTTTCCCAGAGAGATTGAAACTCTTGTACATTATATCAAAGTCTATTATTACAGCACGATATGATCGACAAAATGTTCGAATTGATTATTTCCAATGCTGCGTCGTTTCACTGTGCTGTTGTTTCGTCAAACAAATTGACAAACGACAACGAGAAAAAAAAGAAAAATAGAAAGTTTGTCGAAGATTAAATCAAAGGGTGATCGAACTTCGAGTTTGATTACCCTGCAACAATTGCAAGCACAACGATTGAGTCTCAACTTTGCCTTTGTCTCTTCAGGCTCGCTTAGAATAAGCGGTTCTACATCCTACGTTTCAACGGTTTTGGCAAATGGCGATATATATATATATATATATATATATATATATATATACGACGAGCTTGAGGGCACGTCGGACGTTCCTACCGGAAGACGCATCGATAATGCATGGCCGTTATCGATTCTTGGTACACATTGGCAAGTTCGTCGAGTGGATATCGATCTGTGCCGGAGGAGCCGACGTGCTCCGTGTTCGCCGGCCCCTCTATAATTCATCGTCGCCTCGCTTCCTGGTCTTTGTGCTTTCCCCGCGACAGAATCGCGGAGCTTCCTCCTTCCTCGAGAGTATCGCAGTCGAAACGTCTTTGGGAACGTGTCCGAGCGAATCGTCGAAATCTCCGACGCTTGTCTCGATACGCATCCGGTCATCGGTCACGGTGGCAATCCGATACATGGTGGTTTCCAATCGATGGAAATATTATATAACATTGTTGATATTAAAATGTTCATTTCACCTTCTGTTGCATTCCCAATTGAGAACTTAACGCTAGAACTACCACACCAGTAAAAATGACTCGTTTATGCAATTTTACTTCGAAATTTCTATTTCATGTTCACAATTTTTTCCCCGCAACGATGCAGTGACTTTTACAGTGACAACCAATGAATTTTATTTTATTTTTATTTATCAGAAATCGAAATAATTTTGGTAGAAATAACTTCGTCTTAACTGTCGGTAGTTCTAGTGTTAAATTTCTAAATTTTCTACAGTAAATTAAGTAGACAATTCATTGGTGGTTTGCCAACAGTCATAATAAATAACCACCGATACATGGTGGTTTCCAATCGATGGAAATATTATATAACATTGTTGATATTAAGATGTTCATTTCACCCTCTGTTGCATTCCCAATTGGGAACTTAACGCTAGAACTACCACACCAGTAAAAATGACTCGTTTATGCAATTTTACTTCGAAATTTCTATTTCATGTTCACAATTTTTTCCCCGCAACGATGCAGTGACTTTTACAGTGACAACCAATGAATTTTATTTTATTTTTATTTATTAGAAATCGAAATAATTTTGGTAGAAATAACTTCGTCTTAACTGTAATTCTAGTGTTAAATTTCTAAATTTTCTACAGTAAATTAAGTAGACAATTCATTGGTGGTTGTTTGCCAACAGTCACAATAAGTAACATTTTTTAATAAAATTTTATTATTTATTATTTATTTCATGACTGCGCTCATTTTTAAGTAGACAGCCATATATATATTTTTTTTTCAAAGTTCATGCAATAGAGGGTTAATCCTTTACACTCGACTTTGTCCCTTCTTAGAAGAGCAACATCGTATTTAAATTCAGCTAACAGCTCGGATTTTCTCTCTTTTCATATAATTTACTGATACATTTTATAATTTATTTAATTGTGATTTATTTAATTGTGATTATAATGACGCATGGAACGAAAGCTGTGACAACGACGTAAGAATAGCGAAAGAATTTCAAGAAGGAGAAATTTCTGGGACACATTTCGAATGGACACAAAAATAATTCACATAATTCGGAATGATTCGTATAAACTGGAATTTTCATCGGTTCTTAACGAAAGTTTAGAAATTATTATTTCTAAACTTAATAATAAAGCTAATTAATTAATATTAATAATAAGCTATTATTTTTCCAGAGATTGTACGAACACTTACGTTACACTTGTTCTAGCAAATCCGCAATGCACCAACTTTTGTGTTGGCAATTACTTTAAATTCAAAACGACATGCTGCAGATAGATCATGATCAACGAAATTTCGTGTTAAATACCATTCGAATGATTATCATCCACTGCTGCGTCATTAAATGAATTTACTGCTAGATGATGAGAGAAGAAAAGTTTGCCGAGAGCAAACGAGTTAACGAAGAAGAATACATATCATCGTTTGTAAAATACGATCGAGAAAAATATTCTGCTCGTTGATGATCTGTTTATTAGCAAACTTGGCTAAAGTCCGTGAAAAGCCAGCTGATCGATTTCGAAGGGAAACAGGCTAGAGTTTGGCCAGACTTGATCCAGTTTCCCGAACCTGACCCTAACAACTCAGTGCCAGATTGGCGCGCGAGGATTCGAATTTAATGGCACGACACTATTGATCGAATTTTACTACATCGTCGATTACTCCTGAAAGACGAAGAAATGCAATGAGATTTACGATCTCAAGTAAATTATAGTCGGCTATTATATGGTTATTACATTGTTGTGAATAATCAGAACTGCGTGAAAATATATAGACGATATGATATATAAAAATACGTACGAAATTATTATTTGTATATATATTATATATATATATATATATATATATAAACATACAAATATATATATATAAATATACAAATATACAAATATAAATATAAATATAAATATAAATACAGATATAAATATAAATATAAATATAAATATAAATATAAATATAAATATAAATATACAAATATATATATAATATATAAATATAAATATAAATATAAATATATACAAATATAAATATAAATATAAATATATAATATATAAATATAAATATAAATATAAATATAAATATAAATATACAAATATAAATATAAATATAAATATAAATATAAATATAAATATACAAATATAAATATAAATATAAATATAAATATAAATATAAATATAAATATAAATATAAATATAAATATAAATATAAATATAAATATACAAATATAAATATAAATATAAATATAAATATAAATATACATACAAATATAAATATAAATATACAAATATAAATATAATATAAATATATATATATATAATATATAAATATAAATATACAAATATAAATATAAATATAAATATAAATATAAATATAAATATAAATATAAATATAAATATACAAATATAAATATACAAATATAAATATACAAATATACAAATATAAATATAATATAAATATACAAATATAAATATACAAATATAAATATAAATATAAATATACAAACATAAATATAAATATACAAATATACAAATATATATATATATAAATTATATATATATAAATAAAATATATATTTTAATTAAAATTATTATTTGTATATTATATAAATTATTATTTGTATATTATTAATTGTATTATATATATATATAAAATAATTGTATATTATTATTTGTATTATATATATATATAAAATAATTGAATCAATTCGTGATATTTAAATGTTGGATTCCGTGTAGATTTATTCTACGCACTCTTGCAACCTCTTGTGGCTGCAAGGATGATGATGATGTTACAACGGGTCAAGTTCGATGGTGAAAACACTACGTTCTCTTCTCAACGCGTCTTTTCATATTTTTGTTCATGGCGAATGGGAAGCGACCGGCTACTGGAATTTGCCCGGTGAACAATTATATTCGCGAGTCACTATCGTCAGGGAATTATTACCGACTCGTTGCCACACGTTAGCACGTGAGCGAATATTGGTCATTCAACGCATAAGAATCAATTATTATCTCGTCGTCAAAGACGACGGGCATTTCTCAAGCTCGAAAAAGAAATTTCACAACGATCCATTCAAAGAAATTGAAAGCTCTTCATTTATCATAATTCTACCGAAAGTGAACTACCGATCGTTTCTAAGGACAAGAGGTAAAGATGGTCGTCGCAGGACCGCGATGAAATCGAACGGGAGGGACGGGTTTAACGCAGAAGTTTCGTCGCATCTGGGATACCAGGGTGTTCCAGGCCCGTAATATTCCTTCGAGTCCTCGTTGGTGGAATGGCCAGGTCAGAGAAGGGGCGAAGAAGAGAAAACGAAAGAGAGAGAGAGCGAGAGAGGGGGGACCAGAGAGGAGATCAGGGCGAGGAGATAGAAGGGTGGCGAGGGAAAAAATAATCTCCCAGCGGGATTTTCGACCCTCGTGCCGTGTGCTCGCATCGGTGATCGTTAGCACGGGGGAGGGGGACTTTGAAAAACGTCTCTTCGCGAGAGAGGCAGCTGCTGCTGCTGCTGAGCTGGAGCCAGGCAGGCCATTGAAAAGGGGGCGACAAAGGGACAGCCCTGACCCTCGGGGATCGCAGCGAGAAAACCCCAGTTCTACACGCTTTCCTCTAGCCTTACAGCCTAGCTCAATGGAATACGTTACGATATAGCTTGAAAAATTCAGCGAGCCAAATCTCTTCGTTTCCACCGGTAGCAAGGACGTTCTATTTTTTCCTTCTTCTTCTTCTTCTTTCGCGCTTCCGAAAGAGAGAATTTGCACGTGTCTCTGCTATCTCGAATTGTTTCTTCCCTTTCTTTCTTTCTTTTTTTTCTTCTTCTTCTTTCTTTTCCTCCCCCGCGGACAGGAAATTAAATCCGTCGACTCTTTTCATCCACGACTCGCGAGATGCAACGACGGCGTGCTTTTTAATTAATTCGTGCAAGAAGCGCGGCATATTTCGCCCGCGAAACGCGAAGGGATTAACGCAGCGATGATAAATGCAGGGCTGGCTTCTTGTCGTTTCGCTCTTCTGCGAATTCAAGATGAATTGCATTTCTGGTGTTCTCTTTTTCCCCATTTGGAAAATAATTCCAACGAAATCTCTCTCGAATCGCGAATTCATTTTCTTCCAAGTTTCACCCGCTTTCACCTGGCATACGTTCGGTACTCTACGACTCGATGATTTTCCAATAAATACTTCGTTCATTCAGAGTCACGTCGTTCACCTAGCGAGCGTTTGCAAACGAGGATGTACATCCCGGAAGGGCGACTGCTCGAACATGTCGCATGCAAACTCGTACAAACAGAATGCTGAAGTGTAATTGCGTTTATATAAAGCGTGTCGCGATACCGTCGGTAGTTCGCCTATTGGACTGTTCGCATTGTATTATTCAAAGTGTTATTACGTCGGACTCTAGAGCCGACGACTTCCACCGTCCGTCGAGCGAAGGATCTTCGATCCATGGTGAAAACTCCGCGACGCAAACTCGTCGTAGAGATACGTTCGTTACGTGGACTAACGACTGTCGACGACGCGACGTTAACGATCTCGCGAAGATACGAAATATAATAGCGACCGCCTTATTAGATCATTTTAAATGTTATTCGAAATGAAATGAATATATAGTAGAGTGTCTCTAGTAAGATTTCTTCAAAGAGGATAGACAAAATTATATATTTATATTGCAGTTAAACTCGAAATCTTCTACCACGCACTTCTTATTTTTCCACGATTTTTTTCTTCATTTTTTTTTTTTTTTTATATATCAATCACTCGACGTCGGGCTTCAATCCTTACTTGTAAATCCCACGTTTCGAGTTACGTAAGAGCGTAAGCTGGCATCGTAAGATAGTCCTCGAGTCACCTTGCATTAAAGCGTTAGAGCTTTAACGAATCAGATAAGCGAACCTTCGATGAATTCCAGTCACGATTTTCTTCTTTTTCTTCTTCTTTTTTTTTCTTGTGCAGACCTAAAGTCGCATGAATATCGAAGTCATTAGCGACATGGTACTTGTACTTGTACTTATATTATACTTGTATTTTGTAACATAGGTTTATGTTCATCAAGCAATGGAATGTTCTCTTCGGATGACTTTGAGAAGTTGGAGCAAATTATCAGTAGGATCAATCCTTTGGACTCTTCTCTGCCACTCAAAGTTTTTCTGCACTCACATACAGAATGTGTTGAACTGTGACAGATTTTTAACATCTATATTTCAGAAGGGAGAGTCATTCTTCTTGATTAGGTGTCGATGATTTTGAAAAGTCATTTTGAGTGTTCTCTTCAGATGATTTTGGGAAGTCGTAGCAAATTATCAGTAGGATCAATCCTTTGGACTCTTCTCTGCCACTCAAAGTTTTTCTGCACTCACATACAGAATGTGTTGAACTGTGACAGATTTTTAACATCTATATTTCAGAAGGGAGAGTCATTCTTCTTGATTAGGTGTCGATGATTTTGAAAAGTCATTTTGAGTGTTCTCTTCAGATGATTTTGGGAAGTCGTAGCAAATTATCAGTAGGATCAATCCTTTGGACTCTTCTCTGCCACTCAAAGTTTTTCTGCACTCACAAATTTTTGACAAATTTTTGACATCTATATCCAGAAGCAAAGGTCTTCTTGATTAGGTGTCGATGATTTTGAAAAGTCATTTTGAGTGTTCTCTTCAGATGATTTTGGGAAGTCGTAGCAAATTATCAGTAGGATCAATCCTTTGGACTCTTCTCTGCCACTCAAAGTTTTTCTGCACTCACATACAGAATGTGTTGAACTGTGACAGATTTTTAACATCTATATTTCAGAAGGGAGAGTCATTCTTCTTGATTAGGTGTCGATGATTTTGAAAAGTCATTTTGAGTGTTCTCTTCAGATGATTTTGGGAAGTCGTAGCAAATTATCAGTAGGATCAATCCTTTGGACTCTTCTCTGCCACTCAAAGTTTTTCTGCACTCACATACAGAATGTGTTGAACTGTGACAGATTTTTAACATCTATATTTCAGAAGGGAGAGTCATTCTTCTTGATTAGGTGTCGATGATTTTGAAAAGTCATTGTGAGTGTTCTCTTCAGATGATTTTGGGAAGTTGGAGCAAATTATCAGTTGAACTGTGACAGATTTTTGACATCTACATCACAGAAGGAAAGATCTTCTTGATTATGGGTGTTATTTTACTGTGTCCTGTTCTTAATCGAGCCAGTATAATTCTACTTTTTCGATTCATCCTCTAAAAGGAATTTCTTGGTAGAAATCGTTCGCTACGTTGTAGATCTTCGTTCGATTTCATATTGTCTATAATCAATTCCATTCGTCCTTTTTACACACACGTGTAAGTTCTCGATGCGGGCCAGTCACAATTTCCCGACAGCTCTCCGACGCAGGAGATGCAGGTACCCGTCGGAGACACCTGCAACAAGCAATAGAGAGAGGTTCGCAGAAGCTTTGTCGGAGGCAAAGAACCGGAGGTTTATACGTGCGGTTGGTTCAAAGACCTTTTCTTCCCGGGAGTTAGAACGAAGGAATATCCAAGAGAAAGACTGAAAGAGAGAAAGAGAAACAATACGTGGCAAAAGAGAGAGAGAGAGAGAGAGAGAGATAGATAGAGGCGAGAGGGCGAGGGAAAAGTGGTAAAAGTGGAATCGAAAGTAAAAGGAAGAGAGATGGAGAGAGTACGAGAAGAGCGATCGTACCGAGAGAGGGTGGCGGAGAGGGTGTCCCTCAAATCGCCCCCGCCGCGGTAACGTCGTCGTAGCACGTGCTTGCTACGTCACCGGCCGTGTTTACAGAGAGATACCTATAGCCGTACTCGTGACCTTGTGTTTTGTATATATCATCCTCCCTCCTGACGGCCGCGGGATTCCCCTCGCGGTCCCGCGGACCTGCCACTGTCCCCCCAGCCGCCGTATCGTCTCTCCTCTCCCTTTCGACCTTCCGCCGCGCCGGCTTTGGTACACGAGAGAGCTCCTCAAACTCCCCATGAGGCAACCAGTTGTTCCGTCTGTGACGTAACGGGGTATCACACGACCTGTCGGTGCTTTGTTGCCACCTATCCTGCTCCACCCTTCGCGGTGGCCATCTCTTTCGCTCGCAACCACCCAGAACCACCACCAGACACTCTCCTTCTTTCTCCTTCTGTGTCCTCCCTTTCTCTCTCTCTCTCTCTCTCCCTTTCTCTTTCCACGTCCGCACGTATTCCGTCCAGCCAACGGATATGTACGGTTCGTCTTTTGCCTCTCTCTCTCTCTCTCTCGTTCGTGTATATAATGTACACACGCACACACATTGATCTCTCTCTTTCTCTTTCTCCTTCTCTTTCTATCCGCGTGTCTCTGTTCCGTAACTAGCGTTCGGAATTCCCTTTCCTGTATAGTTCCTCGTCTCCTTCGTCGCGGTGCCCTCCACGTCCGCGGAGGCGCGGGTAATCCTCCGTGTGCTCTCACTCTTTCACCGTCCATATGTACGTCTCGACGTTCCTCTATACATTTGGTCCGTGTGTTGTGCATCCGTGCGAGAGATGGTTGCGCGAGCTGTGTGTACACAGAGAGAGAGAGAGAGAGAGAGAGAGAGAGTGTTAAGAGAGAGTAAGAGAGAGAGAGAGAGAGAGAGAGGATGGTTTAAATGGGTGAACACATCGCCTCGAAGGTCGTGCCAGACCTTACTGGGTCACTGGAACGACGGTGATGACCCCGCGCTCCTTTCCTCTGGCTTCCTTCTAGTTCGATAGAACGTGGACGATCAGACTGTCGCTTTATCCGAGAGAAAGAGAGAGAGAGAGAGAGAGAGAGAGAGATGTGAATCGCGTTGATCGCGTACATATCTCGTGTCTTTAGGCTTGCCGCTGTACGCTGATGAGGTCATTCGATTGCTGGCATTCGCGTTGATCCGAAGAAACAATTCAGTTCGTCCGAAACTTTCACGTAGATAGAACTGAGTTTGACTTTCGTCTTTACTTCCGAGTGTCATTTGTGCCTTTATTCTTCAGGTAGCACGTCCCTTCTTAGGAGGCCCCCATAGACGTTGACCACTGAGAAGCAATAAATCACTGATGCAGAAATAGACTTCTAGCATTAGTTGGACAAAGAAAGTCCGTGATAATAAACCTAACATTACTGTCATTAATATCGGAGGTGAAAGACGATCTGACATTTTAAAACACTTGTTTCAACTTTGGCGTCACACGAAGAACTGAAGAATCGGTAAAGTAGAGGCAAACTGATTCTGAAACATCGTCTGATGTTTCACGAACACCTAGGAATTGATGCATGCGTCGCAGCATGTTTCAACGTTTATGGGGGCCTTAAAGACCCCCATTGATGCATGCATCACTTATACAAGCACCACTGAGAAACAAGGAATCACTGATGCAGGAATAGACTTCTAGCATTGTTGGACAAAGAAAGTCCGTGATAATAAACCTAACATTACTGTCATTAATATCGGAGGTGAAAGACGATTTTAAAACACTGACATTTTAAAACACTTGTTTCAACTTTGGCGTCGCACGAAGAACTGAAGAATCGGTAAAGTGAAGGCAAACTGATTCTGAAACATCGTCTGATGACACCTGGGAGTTGATGCATGCGTCGCAGCATGTTTCAACGTCTATGGGGGCCTTGAAAACCCCCATAGATGCATGCATCACTTATACAAGTACCACTGAGAAACAAGGAATCACTGATGCAGGAATAGACTTCTAGCATTAGTTGAACAAAGAAAGTCCGTGATGATAAACCTAACATTACTATCGCTAATATCGGAGCTGAAAGACGTTGATCTGACATTTTAAAACACTTGTTTCAACTTTGGCGTCACACGAAGAACTGAAGAATCGGTAGAGTGGAGGCAAACTGATTCTGAAACATCGTCTGATGTTTCACGAACACCTAGGAATTGATGCATGCGTCGCAGCATGTTTCAACGTCTATGGGGGCCTTTAAGGATCACGCAGTTGTTAGAAGGTCCCAGAGGATCCTTTGTCTCATGTTTTTCCTTCCAGTGTGAATTTCATGTACTACCGACTTTCTTTACATTTCTAGAGAAGTGTCCAGCATCTGTCGTTTCTCTTCTGGGATCGACCTGAAAAATCATTCGACATTACAACGCATGGCGGGAGAATACACTCCATGGATGAAAATATAACGACGAAGAAAAAAATTCGTTCGAGCCTGAACGTATTTTTTTAGAGTGAGGTACGCTCGAATTTTTTCCCTGTTCGAATTTCTTCTTCTTTCGGGGCCACGAACGAGACGTGGGACTAGCGAGTTGCACACGTAAGAGAGCAGTTGAGAAATAAATCGTGAAATCGATCGGATGTCGCTCCAAGCAGGTGACCTCGATTAGGGCCACGAAAATACCTGGCCAGCGTATCATCTGTGCCGTTACCTGTGATTTAAATCCTATTGACTGAGAAGCGGGACTACGTGGCAACGCAAAATCTATGTCGCGCAGCATCCAATTGGTGCCATTACTCGGCGCTTTAATTTAAGGCTTCGCTTCGTGGATGCTTCCTACGTCGTTTCGAGGATCGACACTCCTCTCGAGCAATTCAGTATTACACGAATGTTGTTACGAGCGAAATTGCGACGCGAGCCAGCTTGAATCGAGTCAGCTATTCAGAACAGAAACAATCCACGATGATTGGAAGGTGGAAAGACGAATTCGATGGTTGGAGTCGAGTTGCTTTTCGAAAATTAATCGAACGAATCGCTACCACTTTCGACTGACTTCTCTTCTCTTCTTTCACGCGAAATTCGATGATATTCACGAAGACAGCTCGTTTCTAGGAACGAAACCACGCAGCGAGATTGCCTCTGTTGTCCTGAATTTTAGAAACGTCGAGAAAGTAACGGCGGCAGACGAAAATAATAATAATCCGCATACGAGGAATGGCGGAGATAGGAATTTCCTCGCCACTCGTACGAATTTCCATAATTAATCGGACCTTTTGAGAGATCACTTGTAAGAACTTTCAATTTATCTTTTATCCTGAAAATTCTAGGTTATAAAAGGTGAAGAAAAAAAACTGCAGATGTGTCGAGTAGTGAGTGGCTCGACCACCAGCAGTTGGAGTCTCATCGTGGAAACCAAGGAACGAGCACTCACTCGGAGAAAGTCGAATAGAGATCGCAGAGCGATTTCACTTTCACTCTGTCTGATTCACCAGCCTGGATTCACGTCCCCTCGCACCTGTAAATCAAGTGTTTTCGACTCCAACCATTTCACGCACGTTGATCGTTGATAGTAAATCCATCCGTAGAAATTGAAATCATGGAGAAGAATTCTAGAAAGAAAAGGATAACATTAATAAATATCGACGTTGAAGCTTCATCTCATAAATTGTTATCTCTGACAAAAAAAGAAAAAAAGAGAATGAATATAGCTGTGATACCATCACGTTCGTGTATTTAGTCTGTTCGTTCGTTAGATTTAATTTAATTATCGTTGCTGGAGTTTAATTAATGGTCACTGATGATTTATCATTCGGTGATACACCTTGTTTCATTTACTTCATTAGCAATCGCACGTGATTATCATATTACATGCCTGACAGAGAGATAGGTATATACCATACGCATTGACGAATCAACACGTCGTGCTCCCATAATTTTTCAGTTCAAGCTCGAGTCTTTTACCTTGCAAAAGGAAAGTGCGCGCTGGCCAAGAGCTGCATGATTTTTAATTACTGCTCGATATTGAAATTTTTCACAATCAGCGACGAGAAAAAGGAGACCGTGACACTGTTGAAACGCATTCAACTCGAATTTTTCTCCTAATTCTTTGAAATTCCTTATCGTCGATTCTGTGTAATCCTCCAACGAGCCTGATCATCCGACTACCAGTCCGAACTAACCAATCATCGTAATGAATTTTCAAGCAGCCGTCTCGTCTACGTCAATACTCGAGGGGGACGCCCAAGTATCATCGTCGTTGCGATCATTATCATCATCGTCGCTCGACGATCGGGGACGATCGTCATCACCGTCATCCGGTTAACGAGAAACAGCCGATATATAAATACAGTATTCTCCATTAGGTTTTCCTCCGTTAGGCCTAGTGTTTTTTTTTTGTCTCTGACCAATCAGAGCAAAAGTAGAATTCATCTCGTAAATTTTCGAGGGGCCTGCCCCAAATTGATCCATTGGCCTCCAATAATCTCTCTCTCGCGTGATCATCGGCCGTGAACGAATTAATAGTTTCGTGAACGAGGCCCTCCACCGAGGCAAGAAATTTCATTGCTCCTCTTAGGTTTCGATTAATTTTCGAATCAATTAACCCGTTTGTTTGCGCGCCGTTCGAGGCTGCGGCGTTACGGTTAATGGACGTGTAATTACAACACGGTGTGTATTACGTGTATTACGTTACCATTAATCCATCTTCTGGATGGCTTCGGAGTACTTCTTTCCTCGTCTTCGGGGACCGTTCGCTACGTTAGCTCTGCACGTTCGTACAATTGTCGTTTCTCTTCTTCATTCCATCTTCGCGAATTATTGATATTAACAGTAGTACCATCGTGAGTTTTATTAATTAATACTGATGTTAATACCCTCGTGATTTTCGAATTTTATTAATATCAATATTAATAGCTCTGCACGTTCGTACAGCTGTCGTTTCTCTTCTTCGAGAAGAGAATTCCATCTTCGCGAATTATTGATATTAACAGTAGTACGATCGTGAGTTTTATTAATTAATACTGATATTAATACCCTCGTGATTTTCGAATTTTATTAATATCAATGTTAATAGTTTCGTTAGCTCTGCACGTTCGTACAATTGTCGTTTCTCTTCTTCATTCCATCTTCGCGAATTATTGATAGAAGTACCACCGTGAGTTTTATTAATTAATACTGATATTAATACCCTCGTGATTTTCAAATTTTATTAATATCAATGTTAATAGCTTCGTTAGCTCTGCACGTTCGTACAGCTGTCGTTTCTCTTCTTCGAGAAGAGAATTCCATCTTCGCGAATTATTAATATTAATATTAGTGCCATCGTGAGTTTTATCAATATCGATATTAATACCTTCGTGATTTTATTAACATTAACGTTGATACCTTTGTGAATTTTATTAACGTTAATATTAATATCCTCGTGATTTTCGAATTTTATTAATATCAATGTTAATAGTTTCGTTAGCTCTGCACGTTCGTACAATTGTCGTTTCTCTTCTTCATTCCATCTTCGCGAATTATTGATAGAAGTACCACCGTGAGTTTTATTAATTAATACTGATATTAATACCCTCGTGATTTTCAAATTTTATTAATATCAATGTTAATAGCTTCGTTAGCTCTGCACGTTCGTACAACTGTCGTTTCTCTTCTTCATTCCATCTTCGCGAATTATTGATATTAATAGTAGTACCATCGTGAGTTTTATTAATTAATACTGATATTAATACCCTCGTGATTTTCAAATTTTATTAATATCAATGTTAATAGCTTCGTTAGCTCTGCACGTTCGTACAATTGTCGTTTCTCTTCTTCATTCCATCTTCGCGAATTATTGATATTAACAGTAGTACCATCGTGAGTTTTATTAATTAATACTGATGTTAATACCCTCGTGATTTTCAAATTTTATTAATATCAATGTTAATAGCTTCGTTAGCTCTGTACGTTCGTACAGCTGTCGTTTCTCTTCTTCGAGAAGAGAATTCCATCTTCGCGAATTATTGATATTAACAGTAGTACCATCGTGAGTTTTATTAATACCGATATTAATACCTTCGTGATTTTATTAACATTAACGTTGATACCTTTGTGAATTTTATTAACGTTAATATTAATATCCTCGTGATTTTCGAATTTTATTAATATCAATGTTAATAGCTTCGTTAGCTCTGCACGTTCGTACAGCTGTCGTTTCTCTTCTTCGAGAAGAGAATTCCATCTTCGCGAATTATTGATATTAATAGTAGTACCATCGTGAGTTTTATTAATTAATACTGATATTAATACCCTCGTGATTTTCAAATTTTATTAATATCAATGTTAATAGCTTCGTTAGCTCTGCACGTTCGTACAGCTGTCGTTTCTCTTCTTCGAGAAGAGAATTCCATCTTCGCGAATTATTAATATTAATATTAGTACCTTCGTGAATTTTATTAATATTAAATCGTGAATTTATTAATATTAATATTAATACCTAATATTAGTACCTTCGTGAATTTTATTAATATTAAATCGTGAATTTATTATTAATATTAATATTAATACCTAATATTAGTATCTTCGTGAATTTTATTAATATTATAGTGTTAACACTTCCGTGAATTTTATTAATATTAACGTTGATATCTTTGTGAATATTGTTTTAATATTTTCGTTAGCTCTGCACGTTCGTACAGCTGTCGTTAATATTAGTAGCTTCGTGAATTTTATTAATATTAGTGTTAACACCTCCGTGAATTTTATTAATATTAACGTTGATACCTTTGTGAATTTTATTAACGTTAATATCAATACCTCCGTGATTTTCGAATTTTGTTAACATCGATATTAATAGTTTCGTGAATTTTATTAATAAAACTTCAACTTTCTTTCTCACCCTGTACGACAAAAGGAAAAGTATATCATTAATATTTCTCTAATATTTCTCGCCCCGTGTAATAAAAAAAAGAAAAGAAAAGAAGCTTGACAAGTTTGAATAGAAATGCCAAACGTAAAGGAGAAACGTACGAAAAATTCGACGCGCGAGTCAGAATTTGCCCTCGTCGTCCGTTTGGAGATTAAATTTTTGTTAATTTCGTTGTCCACGTTATCCTGTTGGAAATTGTAAGAAAGCTTTCTTCGTTTCTCGCGTCTGTTTTCTTCACAGTGTAAAATTAATAACTCTGTCTGGATGGCGAGCCGCGAGAAAAGAAGAGGAAGGATTTAAAAAAGAAAAAAAGAAAAAAGGAAAGGAAAAAATCAGCCACGCCTACGTGGTGTTTATATTCGTCGAGCTGATGGCAGCGTAAAGAAAAAAAGCAACAAAATGGTTATTTTTTTTTTTTTTTTTTTTCTTCTTCATTTTTTCCCCCTTCGCGATCAGCTTTATAGCGGCGTAAACATAGTAATGGCTGGAAAACACGGGCTCTCGGTGTCTCTTTTTTTTATAGAGAGAGAAAAAGACAGAGAGAGAAAGAGAGGAAGAGGGGGGAAAAGTCGATGTTTTTTTTCCTTGTTCGCAATCGAACCGGAAAATGGAAGTGATCGATCCCCCTTTTGCGTCGAGCAGCTTTTAATCACTTTCGCATGCATGAAAGTTTTACCGAGCAATTAGTCGCTTCTTCGCTATGAATTACACGCAAAGACGCTGCAAAGTCATCCGCTGCTTGCAGTGGTATCATCACATTCCTTTATTTTCATTTTCGAGACGCAGTCTTCTACAATTTTTTCTTTCTAATCATCAAATGAACCGCGACCTGTTTTTTCTCGCGCAAAACAGGACAAAGGAAATCTGAGAATATATTGAAAAAAAAATAATCGACGATTCTGTATATTTTTTCGTACTTCCGGTTAATACCTCACCTCAGTTCTTCACTCTCATTTCGGTGACGCAGTCTTCTTTTTTCATTTTCTGAAAGATCAAAATGAATCGTGTTTCTTTGCGCGAAATAGGATAAAGATGATCCGAGAGTATATCGAGAAAAAAATAATCGACGATTCTCTATATTTTTTCGTACTTCCGGTTAATACCTCACCTCAGTTCTTCGCTCTCATTTCGGTGACGCAGTCTTCTTTTTTCATTTTCTGAAAGATCAAAATGAATCGTGTTTCTTTGCGCGAAATAGGATAAAGATGATCCGAGAGTATATCGAACAAAATGATCGACGATTCTCTATATTTTTTCGTAATTGTCGCTTCACCTCAATTTTCATTTCTCATTTCGGCGAGGCAATCTGTTTTTTTTTCTCTCAGCGATCAAGTGAAACCGTTTCTTCGCGCAAAACAGGACAAAGGAAATCTGAAAACGTATTAAAAAATAATTGGGAACAATTGAAATAATAAAATTTTGTATATATATATATATATATATTTCTTTTTTTCTTCTTTATTATTTGTCGAAAATGTTCATAATCTACTACGTGTATCTATTATTATCAAAAGGACGTCGTCATTCGTGCAAAATAAAGTCGTTTCAACTCGTCAGATCGAATTCCTTCAGCCGTCGAAACTGTGCGAAAGACTCGAGACGGGGGGCAGAGACTCGAGTTCATTGCTTCGTATTAATGATCGTGTCTTTTTGCGTAATGGGGACCAATGTATGACTCTTGTGAATCTATTGATGCATCAGACATCCCAGAACGTCGTTTCAGTTGGCTGGCAAATTTCTCAATTACGTTTGTCCGACGTTGAAACACGCGAAATAATGCGAAACACGGTCCAATGCTTTCAACTGCGAATTACCAATTTTCTTCTTTTCTCTCTCTTTTTTCTTTTTTTTTTTTTTTTTTTCATCAAACGAACGTAACCGGAATATAGATCTTGATCCATCAGATTACATTAAAAACGTTTGCAATCTGCATTTTGAAAATATTATATTACATTATTATATAGTCATCTTCACGGGAGAGAGAAATTGATAGAAGAAATCGGTAGAAACGAGGAAAATAATTCTCTTATCGATCTGCGAAATTTATAATCAAAATATATTCCAAGGTTTCCACCTTTGAAACGACTTTCGACGAACGACTACGAAAGAAACAAACAAACAAAAAAACAATATATATATATATATATATACAATTAAAAGAGCTTCTAGATGGAAAGTTCTACATAGTCACGAAAAACTACTATCGATGCGTGTAATAAAAATGGCCTACTACGTAACCAAGTATCACGTGAAATAATGTCAATCCTCCAGTTGTAAATAATTGAAATAAATCCCACTGAACAAGGGGGGGGGGGGAGGTGAGTAAAAAAAAAAAAAATCGAGCTATCGAAAAATTAATCTCAATGTGAAAAGCTTCGATTCCAACTCGATAACGTTAGCGATTGATGATCGTTGTTGCTGCTGATGATCGTGAAATATACGCACGTGTTTCCCGGCTTCCGGTATCAGGCAGAAACACATTCAAGAAGAAACGTTTTCAAATAATTTATTTAATCCTCGTACCTCGTAATGACATCGTCGATTACTTTACAATTAATCCAAGAGAGTTACACGTTACCTCTAAAACTGGTTTTTTTTAGAAAGGAAACAAAACTCGTGATCGATCACGCAGAAGCGCTCTATACAAATGTAGTCGAAACACTTCGGTTACCGGTTTTGGTGGTATGCGGCCAGGGGGAGGGGAGGGGAAGAGGTTGAAATTCGAAAAAGTGTCGCGCGGCCTTCGTGCGTGTGTGTGTTGTTTTTTTTTCGTTTCCTCGCGCGCTCTCTCTCTCTCTCTCGAAGAGAGACGCGAGAAAAAAAGATCGGCAAGTGAAAAGAGATGGCGAACACGATCGCGTTTTAGAGATCAGTGTGTCGTGCTTAGAGATCGACTTGGTGCTCGTCGAAGGCAAGGCAAAATGTGACTCTCTTCCCTTTTTTTTTTTTCTTTTTCCTTCTTCTTCTTCTTCTTCTCTTTTCTTTCCATCCTCTCTTTTCTACTTTTTCGAAGTTTCTCGATCCGCGGGTTTTCTTCTTTTGCTTTTCTTTTTCCCCGTGTTACATTGTCCGCAGACGTGTGTCCGCGCACAAGCGTGCCCTAGAAAACACTCGCGAGAATGTGCGTGGCAAGTTGAATGTTCAGAAAGAAGAAGAAAAAAAGAAAAAAAAAACAAAAACAAGAACAGCGATAAATATTCATCCATCGTCGATGCTCGTAACTCTTGAGGTCGGAACGAAGAGAACAACAGTTGTTTTTTTTTTTTTTTTTTGTTTAGGTGGGGGGGAGAGGGTTGGCGTGAAAATTGAATCTGAATCTCCCCTCCTCGAGGAATATTCGGCACGTGCAGTGGTGTCTGTTTTACTTTCTCTTTAATTCAAGTAC